>OZ010798.1:334462716-335850216 GCA_963932465.1 Maratus speciosus | reverse complement strand
CAATCAGAACGCTAGCTGCAGATTTTGTTTTTAAAAACTTTTATTATTTGTTGTCCTCTGACAGAAAGCGTTAAACATATTTATCACAATCACCTCCCACACCATCTTCATCATTTTAAAAATTCCTAAAAAGCCCAAAGCTTTGACACATTTTTAATAAGTTTGTTTGAACTCTTTTTTAATTGAACTTTTCATCAGACATAAGAGATATAACTGTTGTGCAGTCAATATTTCTAAATATTTCTTTAAAAATATGAAATGCTTAGTTTGTGATTTCTCCTATTTTCTTCGTATATTACTAAGTTTAAAATTTATTTAAGTATTTAATTTAATTGTGTGTGTGTATATGGTTATAGAAGGGGCTGGGGGCACATAAATTTTTTCAAAAGCGCCTGCAGATTTTTGCCCCCCTAGTTTTAGAGCCCAAGTTACGCCTATGAGCGCAAACATATCAAGCATGAATGTTAAGACATGGGAATAATTTTAAATAACGTTGACATTTTAGGCAATGGGAATTGCCACTGAATTAATAAAAACAAAAAGATATTTTAGAGAAATTTAATTCTTACAGGTGTGCTGGACAGATAATTACACCTGTTTATTTTCTATTTAAATTACATCCAAAATTGTTAATTGGTCCAAATCATCCAAGCAACCTCATAGTAAATTGGTATATAATTTTATATACCTTAGATAAATTCAAATAACATAAGTGATCGTAATTACATAATTCTAGTAGAAGAGCAACGCGAAGCATTGATAAAATTAAATTATAATTCGCGTCAAAATGTAATTATTAAATTTAAATAATTACGAATAAAATTAAGAGTTTGCGTTGTGAATTATTTAGACGAACTCTTCCACTTATGAATTAAACTAAAATTTAAGCTGTAAAAATAAATTGACTCACCTTAAACATTATCAATTAAATAATTACAGAAACTTTTTAAAACTTGATTAAATATTTTATTTACATTGAACACAACTATATACAGAAAACACATAATATTAATTCAAAAAAAAAAGAAAGCAACACTTTTGTTTGCTTCTCATTATTTTATGTATATTTAATCTTTAAAAAAAAAGACAATGTTTTCATTACTCTTATTATTATACATTTTTCTTTTTGTTAAAAGAATAATTCTCTTTCATTTTTAAATTGCCTTAATTATATTTAATTTTTGGTTTTGTCGGATCTCAGATTGCTCTCTACCATAAAATATCAGAAAAGGATATTTATAATTTTTCATATGATTTTAAGTGGTAAAAGAAAAAATTTAAGGTAGTACCTTTTTTTCATATACGGGATGGTGGCCTTTATTCATCAAATTCAGAGTTGTCGCGTTGCTTAGGATCATATCCATATGTCATCAGGAATTCGCTTCGTATCAGTGCGGCGATATCGGGATGGCAGGATGCATAGCTACGGACCTCTGTAGAACAATCCACTTTATTTTAACATCAGGAAGACATCCTCAATTAGGCTTGCTTAGGCTCACTACGATATGTACATCAGGAAGACATCCTCAATTAGGCTTGCTTAGGCTCACTCCGATATGTCCATCTCGCCTGGGCATTACTAGGGCTTTCGGGATTCATTGCACGGGCTTTCAGGAGAGCTCCTGCGTCCTCTACATCTTTTTTTAGACTCTCTTTTTCAAACCTTATTCTTCTGGCACACCAACTCCTGCAGTGGGTGGAACTATTTTGTCTAGTCCACTCTTATTGGATGTGAGAAGATTTTGCATTATCCTTCGATAGGCCTATTAGCTAACAGTCTGCAAATGGCCCCTTACATATACTTTAATATTATTATATGCCTTAAAGTTTGGGTGGTCTGAAAAGCCATAAATTTATCCCAACACTTTTATTAAGGCCATAAATTTATTCCAACTTTTTTATTATTTTACGATTTCTAATTATACACCACTTTCCATTGGCTTGTCATAAAACGACACCATGGCGTCTGGCTATTGTTGTTATCTGAGATCTGAACTCTATTCAACATTATACATTCATTTTACAATACAACAATTTTTTAAAAATATATATTTAATATTTAAAATTTACTTAATAATTTTTGTATGAACTTACACTCCTATTTTACTTAAATATATAAACATTATAATTTTACACTCCTAATTATATTTTATAAAAAAATATTTATACAAACAGAAATAACAAATTACGCAATTTTACTTTGATTTAACCAACATGGTGCGGGAACATATCATTGTTATATGTTGCCCAGCATCTCTCCCGGTCGTCAGAAAAAAAAAAAACTGATTGCTGGTTTTATTTTTTTTTTTTTTGGTAAAGCATAAAAGAATGTACGTGTCCATATGACTGTGTATCTACACAGTTTTTGATCTAAGTCTGTAAAGCTCAATTATCAATGGTTCTGGTATATTTTATAAGAAGTTCTTCTATTTTTCATAACAGAAAGTTCAACACATGATAGCATAGTTGTCTGTTGACATTCACATTTATAGAAGACCTCTGTACTTAAAATCTGACATCTTTCTCGAAGCCTTTTTTCTTTACCACACACATGTTTAATAATTTTGTAACTTTACAGTTTAAGTGCCCAAAATACATTCAAAGCTATAATTTTGTTTGAAACTAATATGCCGAAAAAAACCTAATTACAAGAAAAATAATGGCATACACATTTGACATATTATTTCATCACATATAACCTTATGACACAGTGTTTCATTTAAAACACATTTTATACTGAATAAAAGTAAATACAATGCTTGTCGTATGACATGTTATATTTTCACATAATTAATCTGATGTATTCAAATTATAATCAGAAAAATATTGTATACAAACTGGTTACATTATTTTATTTATTTATTTGTTACTTCTAACATGTATGATATGTCAAAATATACAAGCTATCTCATCTCCTTTAATATATCATTACGTAATGCTCTCCAACTTTCAAAACAGGGTAGAGAAAAAAAAAGAAGAAGAAAAAGGAGAAGAGAATAAAACCAGTTTTTGACCGTCCCCGATCCTCCCGAAACGAGGAGTTGGTCAAGCTACTAATCACTTTCTGCGAGGTGATTTGTGCTGTGACAAAATTTTACGACTTCCAAAAGTATGTATTTAAAATCATTTCATGCTTGTAATTACCTTATTAATTAGTATAATTTCTTGATATACTTTCTTCTTAACTAACTGTGCATGCCTGTATGTAATTTTTAACATAATCTATGCATAAACAGTGTATGTATTTGTATCATATCTAATGTAAACCTTCTGCTTTTTTTATTATTTTGTAGGGGAAAATGGCGATTCTAGCATTTGAATTCTCCTGCCTCATACTGCAACTGAAGCGAGCGTGGCTTTTTATGCTGTCAGGTTCAAATCTAAACCAAATTGCCTTTCAGGATTTAAGAAAAAATGCATATAATTTTCTTTAACTGATTACATTGTATATTTTTAGACCTTTCTAACAAACATAAATTTTGATTCATGATATTGTTTACTATTAAAATGTAAACAACACGGAAATATGACTTCTACAGCCTCTCAAAATGCAAAATATGCATTACGCTGACCTTAAAAATGACCTCATTATTACGCTGACCTCATTTAATACTATTAAATAGTGTTGTCAGAAAATGCCATTCACGAAGAAGAGAACAATTTTTTTGTCTTTAATTATTATTTATTTAGCCAACAATTCTATCTTAAAAGATTGTTAATTTTTTATATTTATTTATTTATTTATTTATTTATTTATTCAAAATTTTATTTATCATTAACATTCCGTATGTGAATTCTACTGTCTAAACTTTGCTGATATGTTTAAAAATAAAAGATAATAAATTATTATTATTAATCAAACATTAATAATTATTATTTAATTATAAAAAAAATGTACTTAATACACTTGTATAATTTTAAAAAATCCAAAAGCAAATGATAATTACTACGTAAAATCGTATGCAGCCATCTATGAGTACCCGGCCGGACCAAAGAACTTCTGCCAGCAGAAAAAATCTTTGTATACTCACAAACAACCACATCCAATTTTTTTATAGATCAAGTTTTTAAAATAATTACTGTACGTACTATAAAAAAAAAATTAAGTAAATAAATTTATTAAGCCATACTACATATTTTAATAAAAAATAAGGCCAATATATATAAATATATTTATTTATTTATTTTGTTTCCTTATGTTAAATTGGCCAAATTATATAAAAAAAAAAATTTATGAACTCACACACTCAAATTTATCAATACTATGTATATTTATATGTGTTTAATTTAGAATTGCATTTAATTCTAAGGGAAAGTAAAGAGAAAAAAAATGCTTAAATTCTAAAATAACATAAATTTATAAAATATTTCATTTAAAAAAAAAAAAAATCTAATTTCTAGCTGATTTCAGCAAGATGTCATTTAATATTTATATTAAATAATTTTCTAATACATTTTATTAATTATTAAATTTGCATATTTTTATATATACAATAAAAATATAATAGTCTTACATAAAATTTTACATTACAACAATGTTATTAATTAATTTAACTTGAATTTAAGCCTACTTTAATTCTAATTGAATACCGTTAATAAAAGTAAATTAGCTTATCAAGTTAAATATAATATAAACTATGTTTGTCTAATGTTAATTTTGCTGAAAATTCCATAAATTTTAACTATAAATGCTAATTGCTATACCTTTTGTTATTTATTTTGAAAACAACACCAACTTATATTTTTATTTATTATTTTTTTTATTAAATCTAGGAACTATACACTGAGCTAGACACTCCATAAATGTGTAAAACCTAAAAATCAAAAGTTTTCCTAAATAAAGCTCAAAATGCTGCTTTTTACAATATAATATTACTAATTTTATTGTTTCTGGCCATAACATCTAGTAATTATACCATACTTAATTTTTTCTTCGATTCCTTTTTCAGCCAAGAATCCTGAAGTGAATGACCAAGTGATGACTATACACATTGATGTACCTGTGAATAACTTTTCTACAAATATTTTGTTGGTGTTGGTGCATACCCAGCCGTAGGCCAAAATTGCACCCTATACAGAAAGCCTTTGGTGAGAAAATTTTAATTTTGCTTCAATTAATTATTTGTGTATTTTTTTTACTATAATTTTGTGTGCAATCATATTGAAATAACTTGCCTTGTCCATTGTTATACATATATATGTTTTTTAAAAACCAATGTGCTACACCAAAATCCTTTTTTTATTTATTTTTTTTTTTTTTATAACACTTTTGTTCATAAAACTTATTCCTGCTGTCTAAATTCTAGACTTTAGCATATAAGTTGTACTTGAACTACCGGAATAAATCTTAGCACTTTTTGTATATTTTATTATATTTAGGCTTATAGCTGACCGCTATCCTAATATAGAGTGCACTAATAATTTATTCCTTGTCAACCATATATTTATATAAGAAGAAAAATATATATATATGAGTATGCTATAAAGCTGTTCTAACTACCCTGAACCTAATAGCTTACACCTACTCATTTTAAAGAGTAATTCTGAAATTCTGTCATCTAAATTGTAAGGCTATTAGCAAAGGCTACCCTTATAGAAGACAGAAAAAATTCTCTTTTTTTTTTAAAAAATTACTGCAACATTATTCACTATTAAATTAATTAAGTTTTAATGTTATTTGGCTTTGTTAAGATTTTATATTTTCTAATTCATATTCGAAAAGAAAAAAAAAATATATATAACTTTTGCCTGGAGAGAAATATTTCACTGCTCCAGTGAAGTTTTGTGAAGCACATTACATAATTTTATAAGTATGTTTTCGGGTGCGCCCTGCACATTTGCTCAATATTGTAACCCTGAGACAAATTGGCGTTCCCATGTTCCTATCCTTTCTTATTATTATTTTGAATTTTAAAAAGGCAAGTTATTAATTTTGTTTCATTTTTTTTTTTACCTAAAAGAGAAAAAATTATTTTTAAATTTTGAAAATTTTGAAATTTTGAAATTCGATTAATTATGTATTTTGTTTTATTTTTAATACCAATTCATATCCCATGGATAATATTGGGGAGGGGGGAAAGGGTAATGATCTTGTATAACATCCCCGTATAAGTTTGTATATGGTGTATAACCATATAACGACATATTTTTATCATAATAATCTGTTTGATACTTTAAATATGGGTCTACATTCTCAGAATATTTATTATTTTTTTATAATACTTTTTAGTAAGTTTGTCACCCTTTTGACTCGTATTTTCATCTAATTCAAACCAACACTTTTCAGTTGAGTGTGATTTTCTTTGACAAATGTCACATTTATTTTTGTAATTTTTATCACCCTTAATTTTTTTCTGAGACCCCTGTAAATTCGTAATTTCCGTCTCTGTATGACCTGTTGCATATTTCGGAGCGTACAGCTGATCCATATGTCGTTTGATCGGCTCTATTGATTTATCTGGAACATATTGTAATAAATAATTAAAGTTTCTAAACTTTTTAGTAACTTCGTAGGGTCCTTGAAATTTTGGCTCTAATGCGCCTGGTTTTCCAATACATTTTAAATATACTGTTTGACCCAAATTTAAATCCTTTACTTTTTCGTATGCCTCTTCATCTATATATTCTTGCATTATTTTCTCCTGGTTTGCAAGGGATTGAATTTTGATTTCCTTCATATGCTGTATTCTGCTTTTAACATAAGAGTGGGTATATATTTCCTCGGAAGGAATATGGGCTGTGAAGGGATTTTTTATTTCCCTTGCGAAAAATAGCAGTGAGGGACTATATCCCGTAGCGCGGTGTTTCAAGGAATTATACGCTAGTTTAAAAAAATCCAGTCTTATGTCCCATTCCGTAGTGCGTTTCGACATAGCTACAATTGATGTTTTTAATATTTTATTGGTAACTTCACAAAGTCCATTTCCTTGCGCACGGTATACACTCACAAATTTCCTTTGTATGTTTAAAGATTCCAAATATTCTTTCATAATTTCGCTTCGTAAATATTTTGCGTTATCAAAGATAATTTCTTTACACATCCCATAATTTGCAAAATATTTATTTAGTACATTTAATATAGTCTGTGACTCTACGTTTCGTAAGGGAACAGCTTCCAGGAATCTCGATGTCGAATCAATTATAATTAAAATGTATCTGTTTTTCCTTAACGTGAGGTTTAAAGGTCCAATGACGTCAGCATGCAGGACTGTACCGAATTCGTGATCTTTCACCATTTTTTTAACAGGGACTTTTATTGTCGTGTGTTGTTTAGATGTGAGGCACTGCACACAATTTGCACAATACTGTTTAATGTCTTTCTACATTCCGTGCCAAAAAAGCCTTGTTTTCACATTATCATAAGTTTTTTGAAATCCGAAATGCGCTTTATGAGCTTCTTCTATGGCTGCAATTTTTAATGAATCCGGGGTAATTAAAAGCTCCTTTTTATCTGAACCAGGTTACAAAATTAATAATTTATTTTGATTTAAAGCAAATCTCTTCGTGCTTCTATTATTTTTGTCTTTTTCGATTTTATTTATTATAATTTTTAATTTTTCGTCTGCGTATTGCTCCGATTTAATATTTTCGTCTGTAAGTGCTATGTTACTTGCAAACAAATTATTTTGGAGTTCTCTGTCTGTTGTAAGATTATCTAAATTCCTGCTCAAATAGTCTGCTGGATTGTTAATTCCTTCGACGAATTCGAAGTCGAAATTAAAGTCTTGTAAATCTGCTACCCATCTGTTTATAATTTCCGATTTATCTTGTAAATGTAAATGCTGAGTTAGTGCTTTCGAATCAGTTAACACAGTAAACCTTCTACCTGAAAGCATATATTTAAAATGCATAATTGCTTCATGCACTGCTAATAACTCAAATTTAATACTCGGATAATTTTTTTCCGGTTCTCTAAGTTTTCTCCCGAAAAATTCAACAGGTAGCAAATGACCATCCTTTTCTTGAGCTAGAACACCTGAAATTGCAACTTTGCTCCCATCCGTGAATAAGAAAAATTCCTTGTTAAAATCGGGGGGTCTGAGTGTTGGTTTTTGTACAATTTCTTCCTGAATTATCAGAAAAGCTTTTTCTGCTTCTGGACTCCACTTGAATTTAACTTTATCTTTAGTCAGCTCTATTAAAGGGTTAACTTTGTCTGAATAGTTGGGTATTAGTGTCCGAAAATAATTTGCTAAGCCCAATAAAGATCTGACCCCCTTTTTCGATTTTGGTCTGACTAAATTTTTGACTTTTTCAATATTCTTTTGTGATGGAGAATATCCCATTTGATTCACCCTAAATCCTAGGAATTCTATTTCTGCTTTGCAAATTTGCATTTTTGAAGGTTCGATTGTCATGTTGTGATTTATTAATACCTGTAGAACTTCTTCTAAGGTTTTCGTCATCTCTGCTATTGTGTTTGCAGATATCAACACATCATCAATGTAGTATGATACTTTGCTTTTGTCAAAATGTCCCAGAATTTTATCGATTACTTCTGCAAAAATTGCGCTAGAATTTCGTGTGCCAAAAGCTAAACGAAGCGGCATATGTTTTCCAAATTCCGTAATAAAAGCTAATTTTTTGCAATCTTCTGGTTTTAAATTTATTTGGAAAAAAGCACTATGTAAGTCTAGCACCGTATAGTATTTCTTACCGCTTATTTTTTGTAATAAGTCTTTTACGTCCGGCATCGGATAAGTGTACGGTTGTAAAATTTGGTTTAATAGTCTTAGGTCCGTTGCCATTCTAAACTTGGGTTCTGCATTCGGGTTATTACTCGGATTTTTCTTTCTAACGAAAATAACTGGAAAAGCATACTCGGAGTCAGTCTTCTCTATAATTTTAGCCTGTAACAATTGTTCAATTTCCCGTTTCGCATACTGTCTTACTGCCTGAGGCAATTTATATGGCTTAGCTTGTACCGGGAATTCATGATTCAATTGAAAACTTGGTGCGACAAACGCTGATTGCCCCAATGTTTGATAACTTTTTGAAAATGCATGAACATTGCCCATTAAAATTTTTCGAAATTTTTGTTGTACTTCCTCTGATAAATGGCTTAAATCGAAATCCGTCTCTTTAATTTCTGCTTCTCGCAATTTTCTTACATCTTCTATATTTAAATTATTTATTTCATAAAATGTCCCTTTCTCTATATTATCAGTTGAGTCATCTTGCTTGCACTCAAAGTTCTTTATAATTTCCCCCATTTTAGTTCCTTTCTGAATAATTAACTTTTCTAACAGTTTATTCTTTATTATAATATTTATGTTATTATTTTTTTTAACTTCGTGTAACGAAGTCTCGCATGAAAATTTACTATTTTCTGGAATGGGGTCAAAAATAATCACATCTGACATATTTATATCCTCTGGGCATTTTAATTTTACAATTTTCGATTCTTCAGGTTGGAGAAAAATTCTATTTTTAGTAATAGCAAACATACTTTTATTTGAATGTTCCCCTGAATTACATGGCGTAATGTTATTCACTTCATAATTATTTACTTCACTTGCAACGTTTAAGTTAATTTGTTGATTTTTAAATTTTTAGGTTTTGTTGCATAAATCCAAAATCATATGATTTTCTTTGAGATAATCGTACCCTAATAACATTTGGTACTGCCTATCAAAATCATCATTAGTGACATAAAATGTGCCTGTTGTGAATATACCTTTTAATCGAAAAGTTAATTTTACACATTGTTTTAAAAAAATCTTTGAATTCGTTAAAGTTTTAATTTGGATCTGATTGCCCAAATATTTGATTTTGACGTTTGTATTTTTAATTTTTCTGAATAAAGAAGGTGATAAAAGGGAAACAGCAGCTCCAGTATCCAGTAACGCTTGTATTTCGACGCCCTGTATACTTAGTGATATAATTGGCAGACTATCTTTGTCTGCATTTGTTATATTTGCGATTGTTTTATTTATTTTATCGATTTCCGTCTCTGAAAATCCCGAATCTTGATCCGATTTCGCTGTTTTCTTTGCCCATTTTTTTTTCTTTTTGCGCTTTTCAAATTGATACCCATTTTGATCATAATTCTCAGAAATATATCCAAAATCCCTATTTCCCGAATTCCAGTTAGGTTGTGCATAATCATACATCCCATAATGCGTCGGGTAATTACAGGAATTGTAGTAATCATTATAATATCGTTCATAATCATTATAATGAAAATTGTTATTGAAATGGGGACCCTGATAATTATTGTGTTTATTAAAGAGTTTCTTATTCCGCGGAACACTATCATCTCTAATTGCATGGTTTTTTTTCTTTGATTTTTTTAGTTTTTCAATCTCCCCTTTTAATTTCTCGATTAGCTCTTTGTTTTGCTTACTTGATTCTATAATGTTCTCATAAAGATCTTTGTTTTCTTTATTTATTGCGTTAATTTCCTCACACTTTGATTCATTATACGCACTTTCCATAAGTTTTGCTAACTCGCATGCCTCCTTGAACGACCTGGGCGCATTTTTACGAACATCTAGTGCAATATCCTGTCTAATTGAATTAAAAAAATTCGACATTTTTAAGATTTCGATAAAATTCTCTTTCTTATTATCCACATTATCGCCTGCACTTTCGATATAAGATTTTACACCCTTTTTAAACTCCAAAATGAAATCCTCTATCGTTTGACTTGCGGCCTGTTTTAAATTTAGGAAATTGCTCTGAGCATTAAGGAAGCTTAGTTTTGTACCAAATAACTCCACCAAATTATTTTTAAATAAATTATAATTGGTCTCATTATATTTTTCAATCTGTTTACTTAAAATATGTTTTGCGTCCCCAGTAATTTTAGCCTTTAAAATTAATAATTTAGTTTCTTCCTGTATATCTTTCGAATTCAAAATATTATCAAATTCCTCTAAGAAAAATATAATGTTTTTGTTCTTTTTATTGTCAAATGGTGACACTAACTTAATACGTGTATCTATATCCAGCGTCTGAGTCATTTTTAACAAATATTAGTAATCAATGTATACTTTTTCAAAATATCAATTCAAAATAGATCCTATACCTCTTAAAAGAATATTTTGCATCTCATACTATTTTCTCTATATTACAACATATGTATGAAAATATTCTAAATTGCATAAATACATAAAAACAACAGCACTAAAATTTAAAAAAATTTCTTAGGAGATGAAGTTGTTTTGTAGATTATTCTTTTACACACATAAATACCCCTAAAATGTTTATAATACACGTATATATAAAAAACAACATAATTTCATTTAACAGAAAAATATCTGTCTTTTTTTTACAGAAACAACAATCTTATTTTTTATATATATATATTGTACTACTACTTCGTAGTACGACTCATAAATTTTCTTTTGTATCAAGGTGATACAATTTCAAAAATCATGATCTATTGACATTTCAATCATTTTTATACCAGACATATTATCAAATTTTACTTATTATTATTATTATTATTATTTATACAGTACATAAAAAAAATTATTTTTACAAATGTGTCATCCGTGATGTGAATGCCATTATTTCTCGATGGTAACTGAGATCCAACCAAAAGAGAACAGAGAGAAAAAAAAATTGTAATTCCTCAATTTACCTATTATAAATCCCAGAATTATTTTTTTCATTTCTCTTTTTTTTTTTATTTATTTGCTAACATATATTATTCATTTTATTTATTTAAATTATTATATGTGTGTCATTATTGTTACAATAATAAAATTAATTTTAATAAAATTTTAATCAATTAAACTTACATACCTACAATATCTTTAAAATTGTGACATTAAAATAATACTTAAATTTATTTTCCTTTATTATTATTATTATTATTTCTAATGACCTCGGATGAACGTTCCTGAGTCATAGCACCATTTTACTATGAAGGGGGGGGGATGCTGGACAGATAATTACACCTGTTTATTTTCTATTTAAATTACATCCAAAATTGTTAATTGGTCCAAATCATCCAAGCAACCTCATAGTAAATTGGTATATAATTTTATATACCTTAGATAAATTCAAATAACATAAGTGATCGTAATTACATAATTCTAGTAGAAGAGCAACGCGAAGCATTAATAAAATTAAATTATAATTCGCGTCAAAATGTAATTATTAAATTTAAATAATTACGAATAAAATTAAGAGTTTGCGTTGTGAATTATTTAGACGAACTCTTCCACTTATGAATTAAACTAAAATTTAAGCTGTAAAAATAAATTGACTCACCTTAAACATTATCAATTAAATAATTACAGAAACTTTTTAAAACTTGATTAAATATTTTATTTACATTGAACACAACTATATACAGAAAACACATAATATTAATTCAAAAAAAAGAAAGCAACACTTTTGTTTGCTTCTCATTATTTTATGTATATTTAATCTTTAAAAAAAAAGACAATGTTTTCATTACTCTTATTATTATACATTTTTCTTTTTGTTAAAAGAATAATTCTCTTTCATTTTTAAATTACCTTAATTATATTTAATTTTTGGTTTTGTCGGATCTCAGATTGCTCTCTACCATAAAATATCAGAAAAGGATATTTATAATTTTTCATATGATTTTAAGTGGTAAAAGAAAAAATTTAAGGTAGTACCTTTTTTTCATATACGGGATGGTGGCCTTTATTCATCAAATTCAGAGTTGTCGCGTTGCTTAAGATCATATCCATATGTCATCAGGAATTCGCTTCGTATCAGTGCGGCGATATCGGGATGGCAGGATGCATAGCTACGGACCTCTGTAGAACAATCCACTTTATTTTAACATCAGGAAGACATCCTCAATTAGGCTTGCTTAGACTCACTCCGATATGTACATCAGGAAGACATCCTCAATTAGGCTTGCTTAGGCTCACTCCGATATGTCCATCTCGCCTGGGCATTACTAGGGCTTTCGGGATTCATTGCACGGGCTTTCAGGAGAGCTCCTGCGTCCTCTACATCTTTTTTTAGACTCTCTTTTTCAAACCTTATTCTTCTGGCACACCAAATCCTGCAGTGGGTGGAACTATTTTGTCTAGTCCACTCTTATTGGATGTGAGAAGATTTTGCATTATCCTTCGATAGGCCTATTAGCTAACAGTCTGCAAATGGCCCCTTACATATACTTTAATATTATTATATGCCTTAAAGTTTGGGTGGTCTGAAAAGCCATAAATTTATCCCAACACTTTTATTAAGGCCATAAATTTATTCCAACGTTTTTATTATTTTACGATTTCTAATTATACACCACTTTCCATTCTCTTGTCATAAAACGACACCATGGCGTCTGGCTATTGTTGTTATCTGAGATCCGAACTCTATTCAACATTATACATTCATTTTACAATACAACAATTTTTTAAAAATATACATATAATATTTAAAATCAACTTAATAATTTTTGTATGAACTTACACTCCTATTTTACTTAAATATATAAACATTATAATTTTACACTCATAATTATATTTAAAAAAAAATATTTATACAAACAGAAATAACAAATTACGCAATTTTACTTTGATTTAACCAACATGGTGCGGGAACATATCATTGTTATATGTTGCCCAGCAAGGTGTAAATAAATATACAGTAATGTCAAACGTCAGACACGTAACTTTAAGCGTAAGTAGTTTTCTTTTCCTTTCATATGAAATATTTTGTAAGAAATTGATATTTTACTGGAGTATCGATGAAATTTTAAGGACTGGATTTGAAGTCTTCACAGGAAAAAGAAGTTAGCATACATTTTGCACTTTTGGAAAATTAAAAAATATATATATATATTTAAAATACTAAAATTTCAAGTTTAGAATTTCATTGAAAGCATTTTTTTCTTCAGTTATGCTTTAGTCCATGTACCTGTTGGCACCCATAAATCCAAAACGTACCTATTCTGAGCGACTTCTTTTAACAAAAAAGCGGACATCTCGAAAACTTCAAAAACTGAGCAAATATCTTCTTGCTGCAAACTATTCACTTATTTAATTTCTGTCTAAGCAATACATATTAAGTATGAATAATACATAAAATATATAATGTGAACTTTAAAAAGTTCACTGTCTTACTTAAAAGGCGACTAAAAGGATGAAAAAGATGTTACAAGTTAAAAATATACATTTTATTTAAACTTCTTAGTACTTTCAAGCTTTCCAAGCTCCTCATCGGAGAATATTTTAATAACTAAATGTTATTTATTTATACGAATACGTCACTTTGTTTTGAAAATGAGAGAGCCAATAATTATTAGAGTTGAAAGTAGAAGTAGCAGTTTCTTCGATTAAATATAATTAGAGAAAAGATATACTATTTTTTAACTGCAGTTCCATTTATTTTATGACATCACTCTGTTCTCATACACTTTTCATGGGTAGAAGAAATATTTGCCGTACCTTAAATTTTAATATGTCACTTTGCTCAAGTTTTCAGGATTTATTTTCAGAATATCGAGCCATAAACTGGGGATATTGTACGATAGAGCGTTCGTTGCATACTCGATTGTTTTTAAACAGGATTTCTATGGATTCT
The DNA here is from genome assembly GCA_963932465.1 of Maratus speciosus. NCBI lineage: Eukaryota > Metazoa > Arthropoda > Arachnida > Araneae > Salticidae > Maratus > Maratus speciosus. The sequence goes on along the minus strand of OZ010798.1, from coordinate 335,835,699 downwards.
TTTATAGTGGATGCGTAATAATTGGGTGTTGGGAATAGGATTTTTGCATGATCAAAATCTATTGCGATATTCTTATTGAAACTTAAACAAGAGGGAGTTTAAATAAAATATATGCTTTTAACTTGTAACATCTTTTTTATTATTTCAGTCGCCTTTTAAGTAAGACAGTGAACTTTTTAAAGTTCGCATTACATATTTTATGTTTGAATTAATGTGAAAAATTGCGTTTCAGCCAATGATTTTATTTATTATGAATAATACTTTTGGTTAGCAGGAACTTGATATTTTTCTACTTTTACATATCAATGCAAATGGATGTGTTTAAGAAATATTTTAGGCAATTCTCATTGTTTAAAATTGATGTTTATCTATTCTACCATTTGATCATAGAAAATGAGTTAACGAAATAATTGCTATGAAGAAAATAATTGGTGAACAATTTTAGTAATTTAATTTATCCAGACGTTGCGATCGGATGACGCGAATTTCCGATTAGAATTCATATCCCCCATAAGCATATTCTTCAGAAGCATAATTTGTTTAATTTTACTTTATAAAATTTAAAAGGTTTTTTTTAATTTGCCCATGAAGTAAAGATACGTAGTTTTTTGGTCCTCAATGTGTTACTTTTAAAGGCTATTGGAGTCGAATGTTGAAGCATCTGATCTGAAAGATGATGGATAAAGATATTAAGGCATCTAACAATTGTGGGCTACTTTACGCTTATTGAATGGAATATCAACAATATCGAAATTCTTCGCCAAATTTTTATTCATTCAACATATCACACAAACATCCTATAGGATGTTATCCATAATTATTCAAATTAATCCATAGTTATCCCAATGTTATCCAAATTAATCCATATATTATACGTATATTAATCCCTATACATACACGGTTATACCAATCTTCCGTAATATATGGAATAATTTGATCCAGGTTAACAACGTTTCGAACTAGAAAATATATTTTATGAATCTTTATTTATTTAATTTCAGGTTTTTACGAGGAATTTTTTTTTTTAAATTTCTTAATAAAAATTCTGATTCGAAACTCAATAAATCAAGCTCAAAATGACCCACATATTACGAAAGATCAGTTGGAGGTTGGCAACTATAATTCGAGTCTAAATACTTATTTGTAGCAGTTAACACAATACAGGCCGCTTGGCGCATTTACGTGTCATTTATACAGTGTTGCCAAATTGTCAAAAGTCAATTTCCCCCCAATTTGTGATTTTTCCCCAAATGAGTGTTTTTTCCCGAAAAAGTCCCCAAATTAGTTTCTGCTCAAAAAAGTAAATTTTTAATTTTCAATTTACCACTATAAAAAATGTTTAACTAATTTAAAGTAAAAACTTTTCCCCTAATCAAGACTTAAAAAAAAAAAAAAAAAAAAAAAAATCCCCATTTATAAAAATTAAACGTTTAAATTCGGCAGAATTTTGCATGCATATAACGAAGAGAAGTTACATTTTCAACAAGTTCTTTTATGCTTGCTTTTTAAATTGTTGCCAATAGATGACGTTGGCCTATTATTACACTAGCTCCATCTGCGATTATGGTAATAAGTTTTTTAAGGTTAGGTTTAGACCATCCCTAATCAGTTGAGATTTGAATGAATGTGAGATGGTGTTGGCATCACCTGCTTCTATTTGGCTTAACCTATAAAACGTTGTTTTAAATTTTTTGTCATCCCTACTGAAATGCCTAATCGTAATTCAAAGCACCTTTGATGTATCAAATACTGTGCTTTAATAAATAATAAAAGGAAAACACCTGTTTTTCACATATTTAATGAAATCTTTTTAAAAGGGCGTTAAAAGAACGTTTAGAATAAGTCCAGAAGATTTTTGATAAGAGTTGATTTTGACTCAGTTTCTTATAAGGTGAACTAGGATGTCTGCTGCATTCATTGAGCAATTTCAGTTATAAACACAGCAATGTGGTTGTAATATGCAATTGCATATATTACAAAAAGCTCTACTGCCATTCCATGAAGCATAAATTAGCCAGCCTCAAACAAAAAAGTTACAAAACTGCTTCTGTTTCTGTTGTATACTTCTATATAAATAAAAGAAATGTGTATATGCATCTGCGATGATTAGGAAAATCTGCCGCACTTATATAGTGATTTGGAAATTCAGGTGGGAATAGTCCAAGGCTGGTCGTGATGCACGTATGATGCGTGTAAACAGTCAAGTTGTTAAAGACGAACACGACCAAGAGAATAATGAATGATATCTGCAATTTCCGCATTTCATTTTCATTTTCCAAATCAAAATCCAGTTAGATACAGTGTTGTCAAATGACTAAAAGTAAATTTTATGTGAAATATTGAAAAAAAATCCCCACGTTTTCCCCCAAAAATGTTGATCGTCCCCAAAAAACTCCCCATGTACTACTTGTCCCCCAAAAATTCCCCTAGACGTTCAAAATTCCCCAAAATGGGGACAAAATTGCCAATCTGGCAATACTGCATTTATAAAACCATAGTTAAGAAATTCTAAATTCTACCCCAGAAACTTTGAATTGTAACTTTTTTTTAATCTGATGATAAATATTTCGTGAATAAATTGAACGAAAATTAGTATTAATTTTCTGGTATGAACTCGAAATATCTGCATAAAAAAACCCCGCCAGATTCAGCAACACTGTTTGCGACGTGCATAGCGTTAATATATTCGCAGACGTCTCAAGGTATTTAGGGTTCTTAAGCAGTTTTATTTCAGAGAAATCCCTTACACATTAAATTATATTAACAATTTCTTTTTTTTAGAATGATTGAGATTACTAGCAGATGGTTACAAAATACAGTGGCCCAAGCACCATTGCAGTATACATTAATATGGAACTACATGTTAGTATAGTTCAATATAAACTATACACATTAATAGTTAACTTACTTTGAATATAAAAATAATTTCGGTTATATACTGCGCAATTTTTAGAATTAAATTCTTGCAATTCTTTATTTGTATATTTTATTCTTCAACTGATTATTGCAATTCATTCATTCATTGGAACAGTTTATTAGAAAAACATCCATAAAATATGTGTCATAATTTAACAAACAAATAATTTATCGTATATAATTAATTTGAAATCGGTAGTTTTGCCCGTTTGTAAACGGAGGTAATACATGTTTATACAACCATTCGCCCAGTTATATGTTTTTGATAATGATTGGATATTTATTGTATGTTTGAAATTCCTGCCTGATTTGCTAATTTATGTTAAATATGTTACTCTGATAATATCTTTTCTAAGATTGAAGGAACAAAAGAAAAATTACCCGGTTTGTAGTAGTGGATCTATGATGGTATATACCGTATATTTCAGCATTTTTTTAACAACTCCGTATACCATCTACTTCTCAAGAAAATGTTTAGCCCACTTTTTTGGGCTTATATCCTCTAGAGATCTTTAGGGGCCTGTGCCTGACACGAGGCCCGTGAGGTCAGCAAAACGAAGACAAACTTTAACACAGACCGAGTCGGCCGTGGCCTATATAAAAAATGGGCTAGTTAGGCCGATGAAAAATTCAGTGGGCTGATTGTGAAACTAATTTGTACGGTCTGGGCTAAGTCGACCGTATAATTGGTATGCAAAATATGAAGATATTTCAATCGACCTAACTGGGCCGTGAATAAACCATAAATATTCTGCATGCGCCGATGCCAGTTTGACAATATCAATATAGAAAATATAACATGTCCGGCGTAGAAATCTGAATCAGACTGTTACATCGTATCGGAGCCCGGTCTTATTTTTCTCAGCAGACTCGGACTTACATTTTCAACATACTGAAAGGGGCTTGACCTGGATTTAATTGTTTCCGGGGCGTGTCAGGTAGGCAATTTTTTTAAATAATATTCATATTGACTTTTGTTAAGGGAATATTTGAAAATATACTTTAATGAATTATAGAGAAACAGTTTTTAAAATCTACTTTTTTTATTATAGAGCTCCAAAAGTTATAATGTTTTAACCATCTTTTTCCTTTTATTCTAAGATACATTTTTTATAATGAGTCTATATTTGAATGACGACTAAGAGTCTGTTTTAATAAGTCTAAGAGTATAAGTGATCATTAATGCTGCTATTCCGAATTATATTGCTTGAGGAGATATAGTCTGAAATATTGTGTAAGATTTTTTATAAATATGGATGCAGAATTTTTTAAAGAATCTTAAATGAATATTAAGAAAAATCGGAATTTTTTATAAAAATTGACTCGGTCCGCTTTTGATTTTATTAATTTTAGCACGGGCTGGGCCGTGTACTGCGAAAATATAAACGAGCCGGCACGGGCCTGACCGAATTTTTTCTTTTTACTCCCGGGCATGCCAGGCAAGGAAAATTTCGGTACGTGCAGAACTATAAAATTTCTGTCTATACCTTATACCCCTATTTTTTTTTAGACAGGAGCATTGAGAATGAAGAACACTCACGATCGCTGACTCTTTCTGTATATTTTCTAAATGCAGGATTTCTCCAAGCATCGTTTTCGTCTTTTTCGACTAGTAACAGCATACAAATATGCCTATTTCTGTATTTAGTTTGTCCTTCGCAAAAATATGAAAATATGTAGAATTTCAATACAACGATTATAAAAATCTAAAAATCAATTTATTATCATTGCAATTTTACAGCTCACTTGCATATCGTGACTAGTGTTGCCAGGTCTATTGTCACGAAAAGCGGGGCAAGGAGTCAGAAAAAACGGGGCAGTGGCTTCTATATCGGGACATGAAAATACACTAAATGCTATGAAAACTGAAACTTTCTGTAACGTATCTTAAACGTAAATAATATATAATCTCGACTTAAAAAATACCATGCACATCTACTTGCTGAAACGGAATACTTCTGTGATCACTTGAGATTCCGTATTAGTAGGTTTTTCTGTGTTAAATAAACACAGTAAGCTTAAAGTGTAAAACCGGTGAAAATGGAATCCCGAGTAACGAAGATCAATTCCGTATTGGAGAAATTTTCGACAGAGCAGTTATAATTGTGTTGAAATTTTTTCTGTAGAGACCATGAATGTTTTACATTTAAGAGGGGAATTGTTATAGGCAGGTTACCTTTTTGCATGATTTAAACACAGAATCGCAAGGGACCAGTAAAATAGGAGCAGGCGCTCTGAGCAGGTAGACTTCTTTCGGCGATACCGTTAACCTGTTCCGTTACAGACAGGTTGAGTTTTAACAGGTTATCTGCATAATGTTAAGCTCGATGTAGACTAACGAGTAGTTTAATATTAAAATAAATTTAACCCTTAAATGCCTGATTTTTCAAAAATCATTGTAATAATGTTTTTCGGCTTTCATTTTTTAAATAAATCATGGGAAAAAAACTTTAAAAAATCCTATTTCGTTTTAAGTGTGGTTTACGGCTAAAAAACAGTTTCTTACTAATCGGCATTACTGGTCTTAATTTGACAAAATAATTTTTCTTGATAAAATTCTATAATATTAAATGCACAAGAATTTTAGGAACTATAATAAAAAATAAATTTTACTTGCTCACTGCAGAATAAAATAGGGTATTTCGCAAGATTCCAAACAAAACGAAAAGAACAAGTAGCAACAATTGAAAAAATAAATCTATCTTTATTCTTAAACAGCGCAAGTGTTGCCATCTATATGTTGAAAATTGATTTAATAATATTTTCAGAATGTATTTTATTGGCATCATTAGGCATTATAGCTTCAATATTATTTTAATAGCATTTTAGAGCCTAAATTGGGTATTTTGCCGAAAAGCAACTCCCGCCATTTAAGGGTTAAAACAATTTGTACATCACGGATGATCGAAACTTTTGTCGTCCCATGCGCTGGTTCTGCGGTATGGGTCTTAAACGCCTTCAAAATTGGCAAAACTCTCTCGTAAATCGGGTCACACTACACACTGGTTGAGAATCCTGTTGTAGTTCATTATGTTCGCCTCGCATTCTAAAGATATTTTATTGTTTAAGGTTAAAGAAAAAAGAAATGTTAATTGAGACTATTAATTGGGAGTGCTTGATTCGTTCGCTGAATTGTTTTACACTGACTTACCCATTAGATGAGGATCGGTACAAATGACATCGGTATAATTTACGAATACTAAGAATGTGCCATTATTAAACTGTAACATCAGTTTTCCTCCGAATCACAATTATAAAAATATATAGATCATATGATGTTCTTCCTATAAATATCATTTAATCATTTACTTCATTACTCTAGTTAACTTATAATTTGTCAAAAATTATTATCCCATAATTTGTCAAAAAATTATTAATTATTATCAAAAATTATTAAATTCGTTCCTGAAAATCTTCAGGAAATTCATCATTTGAAGGCCATGGATATAATTTACTTTTATACCAGAGATTTTATTTTGTTTATTATTTACATATTTATATTTATTAATATTTTAAAAAGGTGTTTGATAAATTTAAAATGATGCTATTTTCATACAAATTGTTTTTTTAATACGCACTCGGCGATTACGATAATGACTTAGAAAGCGATAAAATCAGTCGCAAATCTCAACAGTAGCGAAAAAAGTGAAATCAAGATAAATATTTACCATTTATTTTGTGAAAAACAATTGTAAAATACCTAAAATATTGATAGAATATTTTATGCCCTATTTCAATTATTAACAATACACACACTCAGAAAGGAATACTCAGATTTCACGTAATTTTCTTTGCTTTTGACGAAACAATTTCTTGGAAAATGTTCCGAGCGAATATTTCGTCAAATTGATAAAATTACTTTCTTCTTTTGCTTGACGATATAAATTTCGTCAAAAGTTGGCTGGTGGTGCCATCTATCGAACAATTTGGAAGCTCCTGTATTTATTGACAGGGGAAGAATAAATTCACTTCTCGTTTTCCTCGAAGAGATTCGAACCCGCGGCCTTTGACGTGGGAGACCGTTGCTCTTCCAACCTCTCTATTGCGGACTTGTATAGATTTGCTTTTAGATTGACGTAATGAATTCTGCTGCGTGTTTATGTTTTTATAAGGTAGATTGTAATTTAATCGGTGCTGCTATAATTTCTGAAAGTTTTAAATAAGGGTAATTTATTATTATTGTTTTTTCATGGTCAATGAATAATTATTCATTCAATTAAACATTCAATAATTATAATTATAATATGGCTTGATTAAATAATTTATTAGTGAAATTTTCTTTGCCAATGAATGGTTAGAATATGGTCTGGTTATTTTGTTGCTCACAAATAACGAATTGTGACGTGCATATTGCCTGAGATTTTATCACTCTGAGTACAGGGATAAGATTTTAACACTTTACTGTTTATAAAGGGGAGAGTAATCAATTATGTTTATTTTTAATTTGATTGAAAACAGAATATACTTCTTAAATAAATTAAAAAAAAAGATATCCTGGAAGTTTGAAATTTTATTGACCAAATGTTCTTTTTGAATGGTGTTGAAGAACACAGGAAATTTATTCTTTTCGAATTAAAACATAACGAACAACATATAAATAAATAAATAAAATAATAAGCATTCCTAAAAATTCTAACAGCTAAAAAAATAACTAATGAAGAAACAATAACTACCTACATTTCAGTATTTTCTGAAAATCACTAAAAAGTGCTGTTTTAAAATAAATTATTACAGGACTAACATAAACAAGCAAATATCTGCTTGCTAAAATCGCAGGATTTGAGGTGGTACAGCAACTGTTTCCCTAAAATGCATTGAGTCTGACCGTTATTGAGGCAAAACTTTCGTCAAATATTTGAGAGTTTACCTTTCGTTAAAATTCACGTGATGTTGATATAAAATGATCATCAGAAACGACGAAATACAGCTCAAGGATTTCGTCAAATGTGAGAGTTTTATTTCTGGGAGTGCATAAAAACATAAACTATAATTTTTGCAAGAAAACTGCATTAGACGGATTAACCAGTGAGAAATATTTTTATTCGATTTAATCTTCTTAGTTTTATTTTACATTTCTGTAGAATAAAAGTGACGCCGAAAAAGAAATTTTAAAAAATACGAAAAGCATCATTGTTACATCTAAACTAAGTATAATATTTCTTTTCCTTCCTTTGTTTTGGTATCAGGAAGCGCGTTTCTATAAACTTCAAAAAAAACTTCGAACGTCAAGTTGATAAATGGACTGTGCAAAGTTTCAACAAGTGTCTAATCGAAAAATTGAGAAAAACCGATATTACAAGGCCCCTTTCCGTCAGAATATTTCCAGATTCAAGGAGGTTCTGCTAGTCATAGCCAAAAACATACACAAAAAAATTGTTTCAATTCTTTGCATAACCATACGTTTTCGATGGTACAATAATGAAAATCGCACAAAAATCTGTAATACAGCGCCCTCTTCCGGCGGAATATTTCCAAATTGGAGGAGAAGCTTCTGGCAATAGCCAAAAACATACGCAAAAAATTAGCTCAATTCTATAAATAACTTCATACACTTTTCAATGGCACAATAATTAAAATGGCACAAAATTACCGAGTCCCCTTCGGGCGGTTTATTTCCAAATTAGAGGATGACCTGCTGGCCATAGCCAGAAACATGCACAAAAAATTGGTTCAATTCTATGCAGAACTTCATACACTTTCTGATGGTACAAAGCAGGCATACGGACACACGGACAGACGGAGAGACAGACATTTTGTATAAACACGTTTTTGGGGAGCTTTGACGCTTAAAAAGTGTAAATCGGTAAAAAACCGGAAGTCGAAAAAAAAAAATCTCGATTACAATACTTTCTTCTTTAGAAAGAAGAAAGTAAAAATATATAATAACATAAAACAAAATGTTCGCAAAAAAACTGCACTAGAACGGGTTAACCAGTGAAAAATATTTTTTTCGATTTAATCTCAAAACAACTTGGTTTTATTTTACATTTCTTTAGAATAAAAGTGACGCCAAAAAAGCAATTTAAAAAAATACGAAAAGCACCATTGTTACATCTAAACTAAGTATAATATTTCTTTTCCTTCCTTTGTTTTGGTATCAGGAAGCGCGTTTCTCCTCAGCGAAATGAACTTCGAACGTAATGTTGATAAATGGACCGTGCAAAGTTTCAACAAGTGTCTAATCGAAAAATTGAGAAAAATCGATATTACAATGCCCCCTTTCGTCAGAATATTTCCAGATTCAAGGAGGTCCTGCTAGTCATAGCCAAAAACATACACAAAAAAATTGTTTCAATTCTTTGCATACCCATACGCTTTTCGATGGTACAATAATGAAAATCGCACAAAAATCTGTAATACAGCGCCCTCTTTCGGTGGAATATTTCCAAATTGGAGGAGAAGCTTCTGGCAATAGCCAAAAACATACGCAAAAAATTAGTTCAATTCTATACATAATTTCATACACTTTTCAATGGTACAATAGTTAAAATGGCACAAAGCTACTGAGTCCCCTTCGGGCGATATATTTCCAAATTAGAGGATGACCTGCTGGCCATAGCCAAAAACATACACAAAAAATTGGTTTAATTCTATGCATAACTTCATACACTTTCTGATGGTACAAAGCGGGCATACTAACACACGGACAGACGGAGAGACAGACATTTTGTATAAACAGGTTTTTGTGGAGCTCTGACGCTTAAAAAGTGTAAATCGGTAAAATACCGGAAGTCGTAAAAAAATCTCGATTACATTACTTTCTTCTTTAGAAAAAAGAAAGTAAAAATATATAATAACATAAAACAAAATTTTCGCAAAAAAACTGCATTAGAACGGGTTAACCAGTGAAAAATATTTTTTTTGATTTAATCTCAAAACAACTTAGTTTTATTTTACATTTCTTTAGAATAAAAGTGACGCCAAAAAAGAAATTTTAAAAAATACGAAAAGCACCATTGTTACATCTAAACCAAGTATAATATTTCTTTTCCTTTCTTTGTTTTGGTATCAGGAAGAGCATTTCTGCTCAGCGGAGTGAACTTCGAACGTAATGTTGATAAATGGACCGTGCAAAGTTTCAACAAGTGTCTTATCGATCCGTCGAAAGCCGCGACAAGGGATTTCACACAGATTTTATTTTCTCCCATTCAGCACATTATGAAATCATATTTGATTTCTAAACAAGACTGTCTCGTTTCTTACGAGAGGAATTTACTTAATATTATATTTGAAGAGTATAAAAGACAGCTATTGTAAAGTTTAAATGGGAAGGTTTTCGGGACAATGTTACAAGAAGGTGTAAGGAAGTTTTAAAATAGGTCCTAGAACTAGTGCTAAAACCCCGATAATCCGAAATGAAATTTATTTGAAATAAATTATAAATTAAAAAAAGTATTTTAAAGACAAGCTTTTGTTATAATGTACTAAAAAGGAGAGGAATCTTTTGAGAGGAATTTACTTAATGTGGTATTTGAAGAGTATAAAAGTCAGCTATTGAAAGTTTAAATGGGAAGGTTTTCGGGATAATGTCACAAGAATGTGTAAGGAAGTTTTAAAATAGGGCAAAACCCCGATAATTCGAAAGGAAATTTATTTGAAATAAATTATCCTTCTATATATAAAAAAAGTTTTGATTTGGAAATGGACCAATGAGAATCTGCGTAGATTTTCCGGGTAGATCGGCATCCAATTTGAATGCTTAAGCATGGCTTTTCAGCGTTATTATTAAGAAAAATATTGCATACAAAAACATGAAAATCGGTAGTATTATAGAGAAATGTTTGATACACACGCTTATGCAGACAGTTTTCAAATCAAAGAATTATTTTAAGAGATATTTAATGCTAAACTTGGACAAAATCGTTCCACTAAAAAAGTTTTATTGGAGCAAAAATTATACATGATAATTTAATCATTTTTAGATCATTTTATACGTTATAAGTTCCCGGTGTGCAAATTGTATTTATTTTTCTTATTTGACTCATTTTTTGAGGTTTTATTTCAATTTTAAATTCAAATTTTCAGCATTTCGAGAGATATTTTTTACAAATTTTAGAAAATGTTATTAATTTAAACTGTTGCCCGTTGTATCAACAGCGCAAACAATAATGTTTACTTCAAATTAAAAATTTATTTACACGTGACTATTACAAACAGAAAATAAGCTTTAAAATTAGAATTAAATGATTACATGTTAAAAGCAGGAAAATTACGTCATAAGAACCATAGGCACAGATGTCATATACATATTGGGGCAATTTTTTTCCGACGCCAATTTGGCGAAAACATCAATAGTATAAACAAAAACATACGGGTTACCATATCAAGCAAAATAACGACACTTTAGCACCAGTTAAGTACCCGTTGCGTATATGAAATTGTGGCGTCAGAAAAAAATTGCGCCAATGACATCTGTGCCGAACCATATTTACACAAAATCTTAAAATAAGAGAAACAAAATCTTAAAATTAAAAAAAATCATTATTATGCGTTAAAACTTGTAATTTGAGGAAATTACGTCATATTTAAAATGGCAAAAAATATAGCAAAGCAATTTAAATTGAAAAATATATTTGCGCGAGATATTTTGAGATAATCTTTTCAACTATTATCGTGAATTCGAAGACAGCGCAAATAATATTTCCTTCTAACAACAAAAGTATTTTCACGTGAATATTAATAAGAGAAATAAAACTTTGGTGTAAATTACGTCAGATTTGAAACGATACATTTAAAATGATTTATATAAAAGAACTATCTTATAGCGCTGTTAAAAAATACCGGGAAACAATGACACTGTTTACTTAATTCATTTTACATTAGCTTATTTTCAAATGTTTAACTAATTTTTTTAATTAAATACGAAAACAGCCATTGTGTCTCTTAACAGCAGCAGATTTGGCCTTAAAAATCCCCAATCAAAGAAAAACGAATGGAAACCCATTTACAGAAAGATCGCTACTGCTTTTTTTTTTTTTTTTTTTTTTTTTTTTTTTTTTTTTTTTTTTTTAAATTCAATATTTTAAAAGCCGATCAAATTAGCGTGCTTTTTGGATTTTGGTGTGCCAGAACAGGGGTTGGCGAGCGTAGCTCGTAGGGAGCAGGGCCCCCTAGTAAGTGAAAAAAATATTTTAAAAGCAAGATTTTATTATAATGTACTAAAAAGGAGAGGCATTTACTTAATATTATATTTGAAGCGCATAAAAGTCAGCTATTGTAATGTTTAAATGGGAAGGTTTTCGGGATAATGTTACAAGAATGTATAAGGATGTTTTAAAATGTTGGATGTTTTAAACCCTGGCAATCCAAATGGAAATTTGTTTGAAATAAATCTATATATATAAAAGCCGTTCTCTGTGTGTATGTCCTTTAAACAAATCTTTAATTTTTGACCGATTTGCACGAAACTCGATGTACATACGTTTCAGGACGTGGAACAGACCACTGTCTACTTTAAAAAAGTATCAGACCACTATTTATCCCTTTTTTCTACCACTTCCATAATTTAACATTATAGAAATATCTCTTTTTAAATCTTTTTTAATTCAAACGTTCCTTTCCTGTTGCCACACCCTAAAAAATGGCACAATAATGCGAAAAAAATAAGGATAACGCGTGTATTTTGTTACTATTTGCCAATAAAAAGTCATATTTTCTTGATATATTTTTGCGTGTTTGATACTGACGTCATTCTAAACAGAAAATTTACATTTTTTTGTATATAAAATAAAAACTTTAACTATAAAAGAGGGAAAATAACGTAGCACCTCAATTTGAATGTTTTTTTTTAAATTAAAACATCTATTTTAATACAAACAGGCAAATTTCATGAAAATAATTTAAGAAAAAGAAAAAAAGGCTTGATATGACGTCACATTCTCTGAAATCTTTTCAACGCGTAATAAAACTCATTGTAAACATATAGCTCCTATATTTTGCTTACTACTTCGATTGTATGCTACAGCCATATCTTATAGCTATACGTTATCGCTAAGTGTTGTATTGGTTTAGATTCAGTGCTAGCATTTTCTGTGATTTATAGCAAAAAGAGAGCGGTTATTTACATTTTCAAAAAAATTCTTGAGAGATGTCTTGATTTTAAATTTATGGATAATGACACCATTTCATCTAATCATTGTAGATTTAATTTCAATAAAATTTCAAATTTTCCAAATAAAATTTTAGTAATTACTACCTCATTTGGATATATTTTTTTTGCATTTTCCCCCGTATTGTGGAAGATATTGTATACTTCTGTTACGCGCGCCAAAGAAAACATGTATTTTAATTTTAAAAGTTAAAAAAAATTACCACAATGTGTCAAAAGAATATCCTTTTTCTGAATTTAAATTTCGCGAGTTCCAAAATTGAAACTAAAAATGTGAGTTTTTTCATAAACTTCAAGTTAAGGCTGTACATAAAGTTAAGGCTGTTCTCAAATCCAAAGGAGCTATTTTCTGACATATTTTCTAATTAATTTTTGTCCGGAAACGCATGAAAATGACAGGAGTTCTTATTTAGAAACTACGTAATCGAAAGATAGTTTCTATTTGTTGGTAAAGGTATAAGATCTTTCAGTTGGTGTTTTGAACTGAATTTCGGGCGCAACAGTGCAATAATGGATAAAAACCGGTTGTCACGCAACCACAATTGCTCATAACTCGATAAGTAATTTATTTATGAAAAAAGGAAAAACTCATTTCAATTCCAAATCGCTTTAATAGTCAGGCCTACAAATTTTAAGCCTTTACGTTTAATGAGTCCGAAAATGTGTCAGAAAGTTTCGCGTTGTTGAGCAGGGAACCGGAGAAGCACCTTAAGTATTATTGCAGGTTAGTATTTTGTAATCAAGTTGCATGCCAGATAGTCGCTTAAAACATAAGTCATTCGATATTGTTTTAAACAAAGGTGCATGCCATAATAGGTGTCAAGCATACTCATTAAAATAAGAATACCCTAGCGCACAGCTCCATTACTGAAGATAAACCCGTCAATATACTTAGAGATAAAAATAGTTCTGCCTTTTTCATTCAGCTAATAAGACTAACCCTTCATAATTGGGTTCACATGATTATATAACTTTCCCCTATAATTCTATGACTAAGCAACGGAAAATAATATGTTACGCACTAAAATCTTCCCTAAAAACTAACAGTGCAAGTCGCATGGAATTCCGTTCTGAAGAATTGAAGTTATATGCACCCGGTACGAAATTCCCATTTGAATTTTATATAATTATCAGGTTGTTTTGAGTAGTTTGATTTGATACCTGTTAAATTAGTGTTTTATTTTATTTTGTTTTTGGTGTTTTAATTTCGTTTGCCAATTTAGTTATTGAATATTACGTGAAAGCAAACAAATTCTGAATTATTTACAATATTTTTGAACAATTGAGTTAATCTTTTGTATTTGGGTTGCAAGCATATTTAGAAAATATGCATGCTTAAAAATTATTTTAAAACCCATAAAAAATTCGTAAATTGAGATAAACATTACAAACAAATATTACTGGAAGTACTTTTGTTTTCTACAAGACAGTGGAACAATCGAATGTACAATGTTTAGACGTTAAACTGCATTAAAAGGGAAATTTGTTGTGTTAGGTTGTTGCCATCTAAAATATGATAGCAGCGTTACTCATAGACATGTCTTTTCTTTATACTATTGCATTAAGTGTAAACAGGTTCATCTTTCGTAATCGGGTTGCACTCAACTTTAAAAATATCCATGCTTAAAAATTACTTTAAAATCCATTAAAATCAGAAAACTGAGGTACAATTTTCAAACAAATTTCATTTGCGATAACTTTTTTATATTCGACATTGTAAAAAATGAAATTGTGTGATGTTTAAAAGTTAGGAAAATTGCAGTAAAGGCACATTTTATGGGTTACAATTTATGGAGCACGATTTATAGGCACTAACATAGTGTTTTTTCTTATAATGTAGATAATGCCATACAAACGAGAATTTCACTAAGTGCTGCGCGATTTGGAGGATTTTTTTTTTTCGTATTGTCAGGAAAATCACACATTTTTCTCTTACACCCGCCAAAGAAAACGTGCATTCTGTTATTAAAGCTCAGGGATTTTACTATGGTTGCAAGACAATAACGCCATGTTTTTTTATTGTCTTTATAACGATTTGTGGATGGGAATGCACAAATTTCAGTTATTGTGATTGCCGTATTATTTCGTTTTAATTTATTTTACCTGGAAGGCTTCTTATAATTGACACGGGCGAAGCCGGGTAGTTCTGCTAGTTATAAATAAAAAAGTTTTTTAAAGACAAGCTTTTGTTATAATGTACTAAAAAAAAAATAAAAATGTTGAAGAGTAATTCTTTGAGATTGAGATTCGTTGACCTTTTTTTAACCACTTCACCGGCATTAGGTACAGGGAAACAATGCTTTTATACCCGACTTATATAGGGGGATACGTTGAAGTGGTTAAAAGAAATAAATTAAATTGCTAGTAATTGTTTTTGCTTCTTTAAAAATATAAATTAAAATGTATATAGACCTTTAAATCCAACACTTAATAAATTTTAAAACCGATTTCGAAACAAGACTGTCTCGTTTCTTAATTTACTTAATATGATATTTGAAGAGCGTAAAAGTTAGCTATTGTAATGTTTAAATGGGAAGATTTTTGGAATAATGTTACAAGGATGTTTTTTAAAATACGATAAAACCCCGATAATCGACAGAAAATTTATTTGAAATAAATTTTAAGTAAAAAAAAAAATATATACAGTAGACTCTCGTTTTTACGAACCTCTTTTTCACGAACACTTGCAATTTTACGAACTATAGAATGGTCCCGAATACGCTCCCATAGAATCAATGTAATTTTTCGCTCCCATTTACGAACTACAGATTATGAAAATCTCTTTTTTGCGAACTCAGTTTTCGTACTTCTGAATTTTTTTTTTTTTTTTTTTTTTTTTTTTTAATATGGGAATGCAGTGCCAACGTAATTTAAACTCTATACAGGTACAATGAGACATCAGGTACATTCCGAGAATGTGTTGTTTTTCCCCAATCTCTTTCGTAGGGAGGCGGCATAGCAACAATTTCAAGTAGTGGTTGTCAGGACTAAGGCACTTTTTTGAAGGGAACAATAACTGTGAAAGGTAAAGGTAGTAAAGGTTTCCATAGATAAAATGGAAACATATATTTTTCAAAATGTGATTTTTTAAAAAAAGGTAAGTGATTATTTCCGTTCCTAATTTTTTTATCTATGTTTTCATCTATGTATTTTCATCTACTAAGTATTAATACAGTCTGTGTTTTCATATGTAATATTTTCAAAGCATGGTAACGTATGTTTCTGTGTACTAAAATTATTTTTTGTGCATAAATTTGCATTTATTTCTTGTATATTTAAAAATACATGTATAACTTTATTAAATAATGAATAATCTTGAAATACTGCTTCATCCATGAAGAGGGGGCAGTTTGATAAAAATATACATAAATAATGTACGTATTCATATCATATTTGGTGTTTTTCTATTTTACGAACTTTCTATTTTACGAACTATTTGGGTGTTCCCTACGAGTTCGTAAAAACGAGCGTCGACTGTATATTTTAAATACAAAATTTTATTATACTGTACTAAAGAGGAAAATAATGTTGAAGGACAATTCATTCAAATAAATACCCCTTTTAAAAGAAACAAATTAAAGTAGTAGTGATCTTTTTTTATCTGGTTAAAAGGATAAAATAAAATTAATATATTCTTTAAATCTAGATTTCTGACAAGAAGAAAAATCTATCAGCGTCCCCGTGTGGACTGAAACTCGCGCTTTCTTTAGAAAATTTTGAAGGGGCCCGAATCTGAGTAAACAGGGAGACCCAAAATTTATACTGAATTAATTCTATTCCAAAATACTAATTTCGTCTCGAATTATTAACTTACTTATAGAGTCTAACCTCGTTATCCCGACACCCGGTTTTCACGTCAACCGCTTATTACGCCAGTTTTTCAAAGTCCCGATTTTCTGCATATGATTTCAATGTAAATAAACTCCGGATTTTCCGTCGTTGAATAATTTTCAACTCCGGATATCCCGACGGTTTAGGAAAATTGTCCATTTTTCATAATCCATCTCGGCAATCATCCAAGCACGGAAACGAAGCGGTAAGAAATATCTGAGCCAAACTTTTCAGAAAAGTGTCTAAAATATTCAGTGAGATAAATGCGAAATTTTACATTAATCCTTTATCTGAATAAATAAATCCACATACTATGAATGACCCACTTAAGCTCCAGATAGACGTATCAGTCTACTTGCGGTCTTTTTGTGACGGTCAAGCGGCACTCTCTTGTTATTACACGGCGTTTTTCATCCGACTAAAACCGAAGAATTGCATTGCATTGAAACGATCAGAAGTTATCTAACATCCATTTCTGAAACAACGAATATTGATTACAATTCATTGTATAATATTAAAAAAAAAGAATTGTACGAAGCATACCTATGGATAAGCAAACGTTAATTCATGAATATTTCATGTAACAATTAAAAAAAAAAAATCATCAAAAATCTGATTTTTATTCTTTCCAATTTTGTATTTGTGTTTATTTTGTTTAACAATAATGTTTTATGGCTTAAAACTGCAAGAACAGTTATTAATTTAAACTTGTATTAAATTAATTAAAAATACCGCTTTTTATACACATATTTTTCTCCAACTCTGGTTACCGCGACACTCCGTTTATGTCGACACATTTTTCTGGTCATTAGAGTGTCGGGATAACGAGGTTCGACTACATATATATATATATAGTTTTAAAGTATTTCATAAAAATACCTTTCATAACAAATTAACTTTTCACACAGTAGATGACTTTCAATCACATTCCTCAGTTTTTCCAAACAACAAAAGCCGTCTTTTATCGGGCAGTATTATCGTCCAACCAATCAAAATTGAGAAAATCCAATGATATAATATTTGTAGTATTTTGAATAATGCATCGGTGAGTTTCAGAGTATGTCGAATTTAGGAATTTTTTTTTAGAATGAAAAAGGGGTACTGAAATGACAGTGTGCTTCAGAGGTTAATCAAGTCTTGCTATCCACATCCATTCACACCCTGCACTTTACTGATGGATGGCGCATTTACAAACCATCCACGGTTCAGTCAAAGAACATCATCTTATTTCTCACGCACTCAATAAGATACCTTCTCATATTTGACAAATGTTTTTAGCCCTTGAGGGATAATGGAGGAAAATTTCAGTTTTTTAAACATAATATTCTATTATCTGCGGTAATACGTCACCACTACCAAAAATTAGGGGAATTAAAGCCCAGGAAATGTGTTAAAATTGGATTGCAAGATTTCAGCCAAACGGATACCCAAGACAAGTTAAATAAAAGCTTGTAAAAAGAGGAATGAGTTTCGGTAAAGAAGAAAAAGCCGGGAATTATACGCCAAACGTGGCAAATGAGGGTTCGTACTATAACGAGTTTTATAAATATTCAGATCTTGGTGCAGTAGCTATTGCAATCTTATGCAAAAATGCATGAATACAAAATTTATTACGATTACATATATTAAATTCAGTCATACGGAAATAACAGGACGCCATCTTAAATAGGACGTAATAACCATGGCAACCTACCATGGGATATCATTGAATTAATTGCTTATGATCGAATTTAATAAAAAGAAGAAAACTTTTATTAATATCTTATTAAATTTTGATTCGATTTTCATAAAATTTGAAACGACTCGACAAAATTCTGCAACGATTATATGTATTAAATTTCAAAACATTTGTTTAGGTAGGTTTTGGACTGTTGTATCACTGTAAAAAAAAAAACGGAGATTCTACTGGCAATCGAGACGCCATTACTATTTCCTTATTTTAACGGTAATTTCCCCCCATAAATTCCAGAAAAACGGAAAATTTTCGGTAATTTATGGGGGAAAATTTCCGTAAAAATACGGATTTCTGGAATTTATGGGGGTACATTTCCGTTAAAATACGGAAATAGTACTGGCGTCTCGATTGCCAGTAGAATCTCCGTTTTTTAGTCCGTTATGTGGACAGACAGACGGACAGATCTCATGACAACTGCAGGCGCTACATGTTTATATAATTACGAAAGCACCAAAAAATATATTTAAAAGTTAAAACTGTTTTTAGCATGCATGATATTTAATAATTAGAAAAGAATAACTGCTAAAACGTTGAAGCTTTTTCATGAAATGATTAATTTATATTTTTAATGTTTCTTTGGGATGAAGATTTTTTTTCTGACGAAGTGAAGCGAGTCTTCAGTTATGTTTCATGAGTATGACGTCTGTTGGCGTTGAATTTGAAGACTAATCTATATAGCGAGTACTATTTCTTGTGTATTTGCTGTACTAGATTATGATAAGCGAATACAATTCTAAAAATTGTTGCGTTTTTTCTGAGCAAATTTACTTAACGTTGTAACTGAAGAGCATAAAAGTCAGCTATTGAAAAGTTTAAATGGGTACGTTTTCAGGATAATGTTACAAGAGTGTGTACGGAAATTTTAAAGTACGGTAAAACACTGCTAATTCAAAAGTTCGGATAATACGAACCGATTTTTTTTTTTTTTTTTTTAAGGGGGAAAAGAGACTTTGTGAAAAAGAAAAGGAAATTAGCTTAAAAAATTGTTTTTTAGCATGCATGATGATTAATAATTGGAAAAAAAGAATCGAAAAAAAAAACATTGCTAAAATATTAAATCTTTTTAACGAAATAATTCATATTTTTTATTATTCTTTAGAATGAAGAAACTCGTTTGATTTTTTGGCGAAGTGATGTGAAGCTGGATGATGTTGCAATACAATGTCTCATGAATATGACATCCATTGGCGTTGAGTACTGAACTTTGTGCTAATTAGCGAAGTGTTATTTCTAGTGCATTTGCTCCATTTAGATTGTAATAAACGAATACTACATCTGTCTCACTAATTTATTTAGGATCACAGTCTTTTTGAGATTTGGAATGGGGATGTTAATCTCTTTCTGTTGCCTCAGCAGATCGCCTACTATTTACTCAAAATTACCAATCTCTTTTGATCTTTCTTTTTTTTTTTTTTTTTTTTTTTTTTTTGTTAGATTTATAACTGAATTTCGGATATTTTGAAATTCTGCCAATCTAAACATACAACTGTCATAATGAACACGGATTGGTGGGATTCTACTAAGATTTTAAATATTCTTCAAAGGATAAATTTACAATAGCGAATGAAAAATGTTTTTTTCGTCTATGTAAAAATCTATGTTAGTTCTTTACTTTTATATGATTTTTACTGTTATTTTCTCAGCATTTTTTTTTGGTTAAGTGTAAGTGTTATAAGAATCCTTCAATCGCTTGTCTGTCTGTCTTTCAGTTTAACAATCTCTTAGCAAAAATAAGAAATTGTAATTTCTTCCTTATAGAGAATGCTTACATATCCATGATTTGGAAATCCAGAGCGTCTTTGAATGTAATATGTAGGCGACCATGCCATATATCTACCTGTCCCATCATTGCCTAAATTAGTTCTAGAGTCTCCTACTAGACTTCAAGAGCGTTCTCCTATATTCTCGTGGTCAAACATGCTTAAAAATCTCTGCAAATAGATAAGAACACAAGAGGTTAGTTTTCATAACTATATTTCTATATGAAACCATTCCAGAAATCAAGCAATAATTTCTCGCTACTGAAACCATTCATTATCGTTTCGTCACCTAGAAAGCAAGAGACTAAAACTTCTAGATCATTTCGTCTATTCAGCATAGTTGTTTATTCTCCCTATTCGCATAGCTCAGAAATCTATGTTTCTAGTTTAGGGATTCAGAAAATGACTACCTACTACTGACTACTTTTCATTCTAGGTGAAGGCGGTATTTTTTTTTTTCTCAGTGTAGTAACCTAAAGACACGGAAGGCGCAATCTATGCGCCATTGGGTATTAAAGCCTAAATAACAATTTTTAATGATATCATTGTTTACTGGAATGTTCAGTAGTACTATAAATGTAATAAACGTGAAATTGTTTTAAAAAGACTTCTTTAATTACAATTAATATAACATGGACGATTTGCAGTAATATAAAGACACTGCTGCGTACTCCATGCGCCAACGACTTTTAAAGCCTAAATATCAACTTTTTATGCCAAAGAAGAATAGTATAAAAGTATTAGACATCAAATTTATATAGAAAAAGTTTGGTTAAGAAAGAAATTAAAATATATTTTGCAAGTACACGCACGACATATTCCCTACACCCGTGGTCAATTACAATTAAAATTAACGAAACCAAACATGAAAAATTCCGAACATTATACTCATAAACATCCTATATATTTGTCCTTCTGTTTGCCTATCAGTGGGCGAAAATGTCAAATCTGAAATATCAACGAGAAATAAAATAATTTTTATGGACTATCACAATGAGTATTTTAAGTCCTATTGCAAATACTAAACAAGGTATGATTTAACTGCAGTATCATTTCAGTAGATGTTGATTAACAGATTCTTGTGTTCTAATAAGATAAATGGAACAAATCTATCTACAAAATCTGAAATACAGAAAAGGTTTTGCGAAGATCAACGAATCCATATTATACAGCAAAAATATGTCGTTGAATAACAATGAGAACATATTGAAGGTGGCAACACCTAATCAATAAATTTCGTGTTACTGAGATCTTTTAAAATCTGTATTATAAGCCAAAAACGTATCCGCGAGTATCGCTGACGTCATATTGACGTAAAAAGTGGAAGACCAAACAATTTTGCTTTTACTGCAATTATTTTGATTTTTTAATATTGCACAATTTCAACTTGTACAGTGCTGAAAAAAAAATGTTCTTTCAAGTGCAATTTGCTTGAAAACTGTATCTCAATTTACTGATTGTTTATAGTTTTAAAAGAATTTTTCAAGCGTGATTTTTTTTTACGTCTGCCTCTATCATGTAACCCGATTACAAAACGTTATTCCGTTTGCAAGTAAAACAATAAAAATAGTTCACCATTTATTTCTGGATAATATCCCATAATGAAATTAAAACTTCACCAACAAATAAAAAATTTAATAAAATAATATAAATAAAACACAAATTTAACAAATTTAATCAAACTACGTGCTTAAATCTCTAAAGTTATTGCAATAAATATGATGTTGTAAGTAACGAAATCTTTGGAAATTTCTTCGGCAATTAACTGCTTTCATCCAGATGATATTAACGTTTAAGATAGTAGAAGTATAGCGTCTAAAATATATAGTGTGGAAACCGATGATTCCAGTACATTCTGAGAAACAACTGTAAATTTATGAGCGTTTGCCCTTCAGTTTTCACGGGCAACAGACTTATTTGATGAAAAACGGTCTGATCCATTAAATAACGACCTTATCCCTTAGATGTTTAGAAAATTATGGGCAATCCACATTTTCTTACAGTTCTAGACCATCTGTTAGCAAAAATACGGTATGACTCCATACATTTTCCTCCGCTAGGGTGTAACCCTTCATTTTAGTCGTGTTTTCGAAAAATAATGTCATTTAACTGCGACCGTAGCATATTTTTTAACCCGCCGAAAAAAGCGATTCTGTGATGATTATCTGACGTGCTACGTGCTACGGAATAGTAAGTACTTAAAGTGTTATTGTGTTTTAAAGTGCATTATATTTTTGCCCTGTAAACCTACGGGCTGCAAAAAATAATGGGCATGATTTTTTTTTTTTTTTTTTTTTTTTTTTTTTAATGGGGTATGACTGGAATCTCTGTAGCCGGCCTCTGCCCGTAATTTTACAGGGATATTTTTAACAGTGTAATGATATAAAAAGGTATTAAAAATGGAATCCAATAAATGTTGAACGATGGTTAACGGGAAATGTCGATCGCAACAACATTTATCACACTGACCGAAACACTTTCTTAATTGGATCCTTATATGAGGGTCTCACAATCATAGCAGACCGAGTCCATTTAAAAAATAATGATATAGTTTAATAAGAAGGCGCATAAAATCTTTTTTAGGCACATCCACAGTAACCCAAGTCTGTAAACAGATGACATATATGATAAAGTATGTGAAAACAGACTTGGTTCACTGTGGGAGTGGCTAAAACAGATTTTATGCACCTTTTAAATGGACTGTCTCATTTTTTTTAGGTAGCTTTCTTTACAAAAAAGCTATCTATTGCAGCCGTTCGGAGGAAAGCGATTTCAAAAAATTTTGGTATATTTTCATCGATCATGACCCACAGACCCCGAAACCACCCTCCGTTCAAAACTGATATATATATATATATTAATCGGTATGGTGTTTATTATTTATATTTTATATCCTATAAATATTTAAATACGTTTTATTGATTCTTCCATTTCATATTATTTGTTTCTATTCTGCTTTCATTTTTAATCAATTCACTTGATTTTATGGTTGTTTGGGCACAGGGGAAAATAACTTTTAGCTTTAGCTTATTTTTCCCACAGAAAACGACCATTTTGCTTATATCATTGAATTCTGTGCCCTTGATAAAGTAATTCAATGTATAAGCTTTTCAATTTTTGTCGGTGTCCACTTTTTTCTTTTTCTTCCATAATAATTCTTATATTATTTTTTTTTCTTTTTTTAATACTTACAGCTTTAATTCATAATAATTGACGGTGGAAGGTTATGTTTAATTAATGGTTATATATATATATATATATATATATATATATATGACCTATGTCACACTGTAACTCCCGTAATTATGAACCGATTTCGATGTAATTCGGTGTGTACATAGTACATACCAATGTCTCGACCGAGTTCGTTGGCCAGCTTCATCGGCCGTTTTGTTTCAAAATGGCGGCTATTTAAAAATTTTAAAAAATTTTTAAACTTGAAATGTGGTACCAAAAAATTAAAAATGGAAAAATAATTTTTTCTTATGTATTTGACCTTTATACAAAGATTCCGGTGCAGTTTTTGTTTTGTCTATATCTTAAAAAATGGCTGAGTTATAGCATTTTGAATTTCTAGCGTGGCTGACATTTTGAAACGTCCTGAATTTTGTCACGCGATAAAAGGCGTATTTATGAACCGATTTGGATGTAATTCAGTGTGTACATAGTACATACCAATCTCTCGACCGAGTTCGTTGGCCAGAATCATCCGCCATTTTGTTTCAAAATGGCGGCCATTTAAAATTTTTAAAAAATTTTAAAACTTGAAATGTGGTACCAAAAAATTAAAAATGGAAAAATATTTTTTTCTTATGTATTTGACCTTTATACAAAGATTCCGGAGCAGTTTTTGTTTCGTCTATATCTTAAAAAATGGCTGAGTTATAGCATTTTGAATTTCTAGCGTGGCTGACATTTTGAAACGTCCTGAATTTTGTCACGCGATAAAAGGCGTATTTATGAACCGATTTGGATGTAATTCAGTGTGTACATAGTACATACCAATCTCTCGACCGAGTTCGTTGGCCAGCATCATCCGCCATTTTGTTTCAAAATGGCGGCCATTTAAAATTTTTAAAAAAATTTAAAATTTGAAATGTGGTACCAAAAAATTGAAAATGGAAAAATATTTTTTCTTATGTATTTGACCATTATACAAAGATTTCGGAGAAGTTTTTGTTCGTCTATATCTTAAAAAATGGCTGAGTTATAGCATTTTGAATTTCTAGCGTGGCTGACATTTTGAAACGTCCTGAATTTTGTCACGCGATAAAAGGCGTATTTATGAACCGATTTGGATGTAACCTCGTTTATACATAGTACATACCAATGTCTCGACCGGGTTCGTTGGTCAGCTTCATCCGCCATCTTGTTTAAAAATGGTAGCCATTTAAATTTTTAAGAAAAATTTAAATTTGAAATGTGGTACCAAAAAATTAAAAATTGAAAAAATATTTTCTTCTTATGTGTTTGATCTTGATAAAAAGATTCGGGCGCAGTTTTTGTTTCGTCTATATCTTAAGAAATGGCTGAGTTATAGCATTTTGAATTTCTAGCGTGGCTGACATTTTGAAACGTCCTGATTTTTCTCACGTAATAACAGGCGTATTTATGAACCGACTTGGATGTACCTTGGTGTGTACCTAGTACATACAAATATCTCGACCAAGTTCGTTGGCCGGCTTCATCCGCCATCTTGTTTCAAAATGGCGGCCATTTAAAAAAATTAAAAAATAAAAAAATTTAAATGAGATACCAAAAAATTGGAAAGTGAAAAATATTTATTTTGTATGTGTTTGACCTTAACACAAAGATTCCGGAACAGTTTTTCTTTCGTCTATATCTAAAAAAAATGGCTGAGTAATAGCATTTTGAATTTCTCTTGTGGCTGACATTTTAAAACGACCTGATTTTTGTCACGCGATAACAGGCGTAATTATGAACCTATTTGGATGTAACTTGGTCTGTACATAGTACATACCAATGTCTCGACCGAGTTCGTTGGCCAGCTTCATTCGCTATCTTGTTTCAAAAGTGTTGCCATTTAAAAAAAATTAAATTTAAAATTCAAAATGAGGTATTAAACAATTGGAAAATGAAAAAGATTTTTTTATGTGTTTGCCCTTGATAAGAAGATTCCGGAGCAGTTTTTGTTTCTGAAAATTTGTTCTTTTGTTTATATCTTAAAAAATGGTTGATTTATAGCACTTTGAATTTCTAGCATGGCTAACATTTTGAAACGATCTTGTATTTGTCACGCGATAACACACGTATTCGCCTATTTCGATGTAAGAAGGCATTTGGATAGTATACATCAACCCCTCGACCAAGTTCGCTGGCCAGATTCATCAGCCATCTTGTTTCAAAATGGCGACCATTAAATTAAAAAATATATATATATTTAAAGTGAGGTGCAAAAAAATTAGAAATTGGAAAATGTTTCTTTCTTAAGTATTTGACCTTGATATAAGGATTCAGGAGCATTTTTTGTTTGTCTTTACCTTAAAAAATGGCTCAGATATAGCAGTTTCATTTTCTATTGTGGGTGACATTTTGAAAAATCTGATTTTTTGCATGCGACAGCACTCCTATATATTAACCGATTCCGATGTGAGTGAACATGTGCACAGCAATTACTAAGGTCTCGACCAAGTTCACTTCTTAGCCTCATCCACCATGTTGTCTTAAAATGACAGGCACTTTAAGAAATTGCCGAATTTGGCAGCCAAATATATGTTACTTTAAAGAAAAGCAGCTTGGATAAAGCTGACTAATTTCGCGAAATTCTCATTCATTATATTGATAAAAATTAGCATTGAATTTCCTATATTCGGCTTCCACTAAATTGAGCTTCGTGTGTTTGAATGATATAATTTGGCTTTTTTTAAATAAGGATTATGAAAGCTACCTCTTCCTCCCGGCTCTGGCCGGAAGGACTTTTTTCAAAATGGACTTGGTGTACTATGGTTGTGAGCCCCTCATATAATGGTTACGTTTGAACTATCAGATGTTGCTGCGATCGACATTTTTCGATCAGCATCGTTCAAGATTTATGGGATACAATTTTTTAGCACCTTTTGATTGGCAGATTGCGACACTGTAACTTCTAGTCACTATAGTAGAAGTAAAGTTAGAAGTAGGTAAAAGTTAAAGACATAAGAAGTAAATACAGTAAAGGTAAAGACAGTATAGCTGTTAATAAATTTCAAAACGTTCATTAAACATGTAGTTGATATTTTTAATATAAAATGCCTTTTGTTCTTGTTAGTAGTGAATCAAAAAAAAAAAATATATATAAAATAGCTGTTGGAGTTAATAGTTCAAAAAATAGTTTTCAGATATATTCTGTAACCCAGCAGTTCGAAGTTGGACCTTCTCGGTTTTTTTCAATGAAAAATTTATCGAATCATTTACAAAATGTCCTTATGTTCATAAAGTAGAAATAACGATAATGAGATATTTCGTATTGTGCTTTATTTAAAAATTAATATGATGCGTTACTTTGTTTAAATAATATCCTTTCAGAATATCGCAGACTAAATGTCACGACAATGGAAATGTCACTGAACTAAAATGTCAAAGAATGAAAATTCCAAGGATATATGCAATGACATTTAAAAATATAAGCCTTTTTAGTTACCTCCTTCTTTTTCATAAAAAAAATCTCACATTCTATGACTCTGTGTGTGTGTCTATTTAGATAACGTTATTTAATTTCACACTAACATCATTATTTTAATAAAATAGCAATAAGGAATGGCATATTTCGTATTATGATTTATTTAAAATTTTAAAATTAATGTGATGCGTGGCGTTGTTTAAATAATATTATTTTAAAACTATCACAGACTAAATATCACGATATTTGGAAATGTTGCTGAACTAAAATGTCAATGAAAATTCCAAAGACGTATGCAATAACATTTACGAATATAAGCCTTTTTAACTTTTTCTTTCTGCATTTATATAGTATATATATATAAAAAAAATCTGACATTCTATGACACTGTGTGCGTGGGTCTATGTATTGATTCTGAGATAATGTTATTTTATTTCACACTAAATAATATTATTTTTTTAAAATAAAATAGCTATAAGACATAGCATGCTTCGTAACATGCTTTATTTAAAATTTAAAAATTAATATGATGCGTGGCATTGTTTTAATAATATTTTAAAATTATCACAGACTAAATATCGCGACAGTGGAAATTTCACTGAACTAAAATGTCAATGGAAATTCCGAGGTTGTATGCAATGGCATTTAAGAATATAAGCCTTTTACTTCCTTTTTTTGCATTTATACATATATAAAAAAAATCTGACATTCTATGGCGCTGAGTGTGTGGGTCTATTTATGCATTCCGAGATGATGTTATTTTATTTCACACTAAATAACATCATTCTTAAAAAATAAAATAGCAATAAGGCATAGCATAATTCGTATTATGCTTTATTTAAAATTAAAAAATTAACGTGATGCATGACATTGTTTAAATAATATTATTTAAAAAATGTCACAGACTAACTATCACGGCAGTGGAAATGTTACTGAACTAAAATGTCAAAGAAGAAAAACTCTGAGGATGTATCCAATGACATTTAAAAATACACTCCTCAAAAAATTAGGGGAGCAAGCATAAAATTGAAGAGAACAGTACGAGACAGTCATGCATGGACGTAATAATGAGAGCACATGTGTATCAATGCACAATACAGAAAGAAAGACGCAAAAAATTTTGCAAGAGAGCTTTAATTCTTTGAAACGATGGGCAGAACAAGAAAAGATGGTTTAAGGCAAAAACATTTTTTACATGTAAATGACAAAAGAGTACAGTTTAGGAATTATGCAAGGTATTTAATATGGCGTGTGGTCCCCTCGAATAGATAAAACTTCCGCACACCTGTTTTTTATGGATTAGATGACATTATTGATAAGACTTTGAGGAGTACTGTTCCACTCCTCAAGAACTGCAAACACCAAGTCCCGGACAATAAAAGGAGGACTTAGTCACGCTGCAATGCGTTCCCCGGGTGTGTCCCAAACATGCTAGATCGCATTCAGGTCAGGAGAGTATGTTGGCTATTCCATACGCTGTATTATTTCAGCTTTAAGCATGTTCTCCACAAAAGTTTTTGTGCGTAGTCTGGCATTATCACGCAGGGGAAAAAGGATTCACCAATTGCTGAAGCTTAAAATACGACATGAGGACTCAATATCTCTTCTGTATAATTTTGGGACGTGGAAATGCCTTTTCGAATGATATGTATGTCCGTACGTCCACCTATGTTGATTCCTGCCCATACCATCAACCTTCCTCGTCTGTAACATAATCTTTCACGAACGAGTAGGGGATTATTTCGAGTGTCCTTTTCCCTTCATACCAAAACAAGTCGGATGTTACATCCAGACTGAATCGGGAATCGTCTGTAAACAACACTTGCATCCAACTTCGTTGCCTCCAGTCTCGATGTTCAGTTGTCCACCTTCTTTGGGCTTCACAGTTGCTTGATCTCAACGGAATATAGATCGTTGGCTTACGTGTATAGAGATCACCCTGATAAAGCCTATTTCGGGCTATATCGCTGGACACCTTTCATCCTGTGGCCAAGGACAACTGTGTCTGCAACATAGTAGCACTGCATGTTCCGTCTCTGTTAACAGGATATGTCGGTCATCTATTTCTGTGGTAGCGCTTAGCCGACCTTGCTCCGGTCTACGTCCAACATTCCCTGTTTCTTGGAATCAATTCCACAGCCTGGCATTGACACTTTTTGCGACTGCAACAACGTCCGCTAAACTTCGTTGTGTTTGCCCGGATTCAACCGTCCCGTAAGCCATGGACTCCGGTAAATCACGTTTTGTGATATTTTCAAGTCACCTTTTCAGAAAAAACCAAGCTACCACATCAAAACATAAGCTACAAACGAATTTTACAACTGAGACTGAGAAACAGACATTTCTGCGGAAACCCGATTGCAGCACATATCTCCTTTTTCTAGTTTTTGACGTCATAAACTTTGAATTGCATTTGAAATTTCCTTCATTTGTTTTCAACACACTTTAAATTGTGGATGTTTTTATTTTACGTTACTTATCGCTGTAAGTATTTGCGTAATTTTGTTAACATCATGTGCTCTCCTAATTGTTTTTAGCAGTATATCTTATCACCTCCTTTCTACATTTACAAAAAAAAAAAAAAAAAAAAAAAAAAAAAAAGACAGTCTATGACTTTGTGTGTGGGAGTCTATGTATTCATTCGGGGATGATATTATTTATTTTCACATTAAATAACATCATTATTTTAATAAAGTGGATATAAGACACATAATATTTCGCATTATGTTTTATTTAAAAATTAATATAATGCGTGGCATTGTTTAAATAATAGCCTTTCAAAATATCGCAGACTGCATGCCACGACAATGGAAATGCCACGGAACTGAATTGTCAAAGAATGACAATTCCGTGGTTGTATGTAATGACATTTAAAAATATGAGCCTAATTACCTCCTTCTTCTTTGCATTTGAAGAAAAAAAAATGTCACTCTATGACTTTGAGTGTGTGGGTCTATATATTCATTCCGAGATGATGTTATTTTATTTCACAGTAAATAACATCATTATTTTAATAAAGTAGCAATAAGGCATGGGATACTTTGCAGTATTTTTTATTTAAAAATTAATATGGTGCGTGGCATTGTTTAAAATATATTCCTTGATAATATCGCAGATTGAATGTCCCAACAATGGAAATGCTATGGAACTAAATTGTTAAAGAATGAAAATTCTGAGGGTGTACGCAATGACATTTAAAAATACGAGCCTTTTACCTCTTTCTTCTTTGCATTTTCAAAAAAAAAAAAAAAAAAAAAAAAATCTCTCATTCTATGACTCTGTGTCTATGTATTTATTCGGTAATGATGTTATTTAGTTTCACTCTAAATAACATCATAATTTTAATAAAGTAGCAATAAGGCATGGGATGTTTTGTATTATGCTTTATTTAAAATTTAATATGATGCGAGGCATTGTTTAAATAATATCCTTTCAAAATATCGCAGGCTGAATGCCACGACAATGGAAATGCCACGGAACTGAATTGTCAAAGAATGAAAATTCCGTGGGTGCATGCAATGACATTTAAAAATATGAACCTAATTACCTGCTTCTTCTTTGCATTTGCAGAAAAAAAATTGTCACTCTATGACTCTGAGTGTGTGGGTCTATGTATTCATTCCGAGATGATGTTATTTTATTTCACACTAAATAACATCATTATTTTAATAAAGTAGCAATAAGGCACGGGATATTTTGCAGTATTTTTTATTTAAAAATTAATATGATGCGTGGCATTGTTTAAATTATATTCTTTTATAATATCGCAGATTGAATGTCCCAACAATGGAAATGCTATGGAACTAAATTGTCAAAGAATGAAAATTCTGAGAGTACGCAATGACATTTAAAAATATGAGCCTTTTACCTCTTTCTTCTTTGCATTTTCAAAAAAAAAAAAAAAAAAAAAAAAAAAAAAAAAAAAAATTCTCTCATTCTATGACTCTGTGTCTATGTATTTATTCGGTAATGATGTTATTTAGTTTCACTCTAAATAACATCATAATTTTAATAAAGTAGCAGTAAGGCATGGGATGTTTTGTATTATGCTTTATTTAAAAATTAATATGATGCGAGGCACTGATTAAAATATTTCAAAGTTAGTATGATGTGTGGCATTCTTTAAATAATATTATTTCAAAATATCGCAGATTAAATATCACGGCACTGGAAATGTCATTGAACAAATTTCAAGAATGAAAATTCCGAGGGTGCATGCAATGGCATTTAAAAATACTATAAGCCTTTTTACTTTCTTCTTATTTGCACTTATATGCTAATATTATAATTCAACCTTACCTATAGATTCATAAAACTCACCAACTGGTAAACGCATTTAAAAAATTAACAATTAAAAATAATTAACAATCTCAGAGCCTCTCTGGTTCGTAAACATTTTTTCAATAAGGAAGTTTCTTTTCTTTCATTATTTTTTATATATTTTTTACATTTTATGTTCCAACTAAGGAATCTTGCATTTTTTTCTTTCTTTTTATAATATTCAGAATATTATAGCTACATGAAATACATAAATTAAAAATTAAAACCATTATTAAATTAAAACTATTTTGATGCAAAATATAAATCCTAAAGTGCAAAAGTACCTTTCAAATAAAACAATATACAAACACAAAATACATTTATTTTCAAAATGCGTTTAAAATAGAAAATACATCTTGAATTTTTTTTTTTTTTTAATCGTCTATTAAATTGTACAAAAAAAAAAAAAAAAAAAAAAAAAAAACTATACATTCTATGACCCTGTGTGTTGTGTATGGGTCTATATATTCATTCCGTGTTGATGCTATTTAATTTCGCACTAACACATTCTAAAAGTCACAAAACCTTTTTGTTTGACTAAAATATTTTTTCTTCTACATCTATTATATTTCTACTACATATTAAATTTGATTTTAACTACTAAGCAAAGTATTTTTCATATTTGGTTTTAAAAAAATTGCCATTGTGATGCTAAACCTGATTTTTGAGTATCAGCATTTTCAAACCGAAATATCCGCATTATTTCATGACAGAAATTTGCTATTAGAAAGAAGATTACTATTCGGAAGTAGTGATACTCAAAAACCAGAAGATTTTGCAGACATACAGGGTGAACCAAAAGACTTACTCTGATTATAAATATTGTGCTCAAACTATTATAATTATACATACCGGGTGTCCTAAAAAGGACTGACTGATTTTAAAATTCAATAACTTGCAAATGGTGACAGATATTTAAAAAATTCTTGCAGGAGGGTTATACATGAGGTCAAAAGTTTTTTTACAGTGATTTTCGATTTTAATTCGAATTACAAACAATAGATGGCGCTGTAAGCAATAGGCGCTAAATACAGGCTCAATTTTTTGGCCGATCTCTTCTTCCATGCGGAAAAAACGAGATCAAAATGTATTGAGTGGGTCCTGAAGGACCAAAAATCTAGCCTGAATTTAGCGTCTATTGATCGCAGCGCCATCTATCGTTTGTAATTCGAACTAAAATCGAAAATCACTGTAAAAAAACTTTTAACCTCATGCACAACCCTCCTGCAAGAATTTTTTAAATATCTGTCACCGTTTGCAAGTTATTGAATTTTAAAATCAGTCGGTCCTTTTTAGGACACCCGGTATGTTTGTTTGGATACATTGTCAGTACTGTTATACATTTTTTTTATGAGACCACGTACCTCAGTAAAGTTTAACGTGTGCCCCCTTGGTAGCCCGGAAAATGTCTAAGCAGTATTCTAGTTCCCGTCAAGTGTTCTTTAACACGTCTTCTGTTACAGTACACACAGCAGCTTGTATCCTAGTCTTCAGTTCTTCGACGTCAGCAATGATGTGGCAAAGATTCTGTCCTTGATATATCCCCAAAAGCAAAAATCCGGAGGATTAATATCTGGAGAGCGCGGAGACCGGGGTGTTGGCCCATCTCTTCTAATCCACCGATCCGGAAATGAGCTGCCTCTATTGCACCAAAAAAAAAAAAACTAAAACGTACCTATCCAATGATACAACAAGTTACATTATTATACAAACTGTTAATTTGTAATGAATTATTTTAATCAGGGTAAGACTTTTGGTTCACCCTGTATATTACAAGTATCTTTTGCCTTGGTGAATTTTATTTCATGACTTTCTTCTCCAAAATTTGCTAAATGAAGAAAAATATTTTTCATTTTCATTATACACTGCTCAAAACAATTACGGGAGCACATGGTTTTAACGAAATTACACAAATATTTACACCGATAAATAGTCTAGGCAATAGAGACTGTATGGGGACTCTACCTAGCAAAATTAATGGAAGTTCTAGAAATAGGCTTACTTTATGATTTTTGGGTCGCTGAATCCGAATTTGTAACTTCCCACCAAAATTTTCCCCGGCAACCCCTCTCCCAAATTTTGGTAAAATGCCCCCCCCCCCCAAAAAAAAAAGGTTTTTATTAAAAAAATATTTTTTTTTATTGTTTTAAGGAAAAAGTATTTGGAAATTCAGAAAGTAGACAAAATTTGCAACAAATTAGATATATGACATTATGACTTAGGATGAAGGGGAAGGGGGGATCTGCCGCGGTGCTGCGTGGACTAAGTTGCGCAATTCCACTTAACCACTCACACCTATTCATTCGCCCTCCCATCTCCCCTCCGAACTTTCTCTATGAGGTTTACTTTCAGTTTTTGGGTCGCTGATTCGAAATTTTTAACTTACCCCAAAATTTCCAAAAAGATTATTTTTCGTGTTTTTACAAAATGGCAAAGTCATATTGTTTTCTTATTTATCTGATATTTGAAAATAATATGTTAAGTTAAATTTTAGGAAAAATATTTTTTTTTCTTTATCCCTTTAAGGTCCACTCGTCAAAATCG
Source organism: Maratus speciosus (assembly GCA_963932465.1). NCBI lineage: Eukaryota > Metazoa > Arthropoda > Arachnida > Araneae > Salticidae > Maratus > Maratus speciosus. The sequence continues at coordinate 335,801,866 of OZ010798.1, read as the reverse complement.
TGAGGATAAAAGGCATTACCTGTTCAGGAACTTATTAACTTCAGATTTACCAGCAATTATCCCTATGATGTCTTCAAGTTCCATAGCTTAATATTTAATCAAATATTTTAAAACGATGAAAGTTTTTTTTTTTTTTTTAATTCTATAACTCACAGGTAAAGTTCGAATAATGAAAGACTATTTTTAATGTTTTTACAAAATGGCAAAGTCATATTGTTTTCTTATTTATCTGATATTTGAAAATAATATGTTAAGTTAAATTTTAGGAAAAATATTTTTTTATTCTTTATCCCTTTAAGGTCCAGTCGTCAAAATCATGAGGATCAAAGGCATTACCTGTTCAGGAACTTGTTAACTTCAGATTTACCAGCAATTATCCCTATGATGTCTTCAAGTTCCATAGCTTAATATTTAATCAAATATTTTAAAACGATGAAAGTTTTTTTTTTTAATTCTATAACTCACAGGTAAAGTTCGAATAATGAAAGACTATTTTTAATGTTTTTACAAAATGGTAAAGTCATATTGTTTTCTTATTTATCTGATATTTGAAAATAATATGTTAAGTTAAATTTTAGGAAAAATATTTTTTTATTCTTTATCCCTTTAAGGTCCAGTCGTCAAAATCATGAGGATCAAAGGCATTACCTGTTCAGGAACTTGTTAACTTCAGATTTACCAGCAATTATCCCTATGATGTCTTCAAGTTCCATAGCTTAATATTTAATCAAATATTTTAAAACGATGAAAGTTTTTTTTTTTTAATTCTATAACTCACAGGTAAAGTTCGAATAATGAAAGACTATTTTTAATGTTTTTACAAAATGGTAAAGTCATATTGTTTTCTTATTTATCTGATATTTGAAAATAATATGTTAAGTTAAATTTTAGGAAAAATATTTTTTTATTCTTTATCCCTTTAAGGTCCAGTCGTCAAAATCATGAGGATCAAAGGCATTACCTGTTCAGGAACTTGTTAACTTCAGATTTACCAGCAATTATCCTTATGATGTCTTCAAGTTCCATAGCTTAATATTTAATCAAATATTTTAAAACGATGAAAGTTTTTTTTTTTAATTCTATAACTCACAGGTAAAGTTCGAATAATGAAAGACTATTTTTAATGTTTTTACAAAATGGTAAAGTCATATTGTTTTCTTATTTATCTGATATTTGAAAATAATATGTTTAGTTTAATTTTAGGAAAAATATTTTTTTTTATTATCCCTTTAAGGTAAAATCGTCACAATCGTCAGGATCAAAAGCATTACCTGTTCAAGAACTTATTAACTTCAGATCTACCAGCAATTATCCCCATCATGTCTTCAAGTTTCATAGTTTCTAATAAAATTTAACTACTACTACAACCACATGTGTACAATTTTTGGGGTTCTGAAGCTTTGTTTTGATTACATATCGAGCACAGAAGCGATATATTGGAGCACAGAAGCTATAGGTTGACAGCTGTACTCGATCTGACTCTGGCTCGATTAATCGAAATATTTCTATGGTTTTGTAAATGTATATTATTTCAAATTGCTAAAAGGTGTAAGATTAAAACTTTAAAAACAGTAAAATCGTTTTATTTGACTAATGACATGTTTCAAGTCATGCAGAGTCATTTTCAAAACAAATAAATAATGATACTCTGAAATTGCACAGTATATGATGCAATGAACTGAAACTGCATCATTCAGTTTTTCATGTAACGCAAGTTACATCTTTTATTTTACTTGGATGTTCATTTCCATTTTCTGAACCACTGAGCACCTCGAGCAACATTTTCAGAAAGTTGAGTGATGCTTGTATCGTTACATATGTTATTTTTACGTCTTAGTCTGTAAACAGACCTGTCGATAGATTGATTTGTTCATGTTAACATGATATCAAGGAATAGAAGACTATTATTATAATCAATTTCGATAGTGAATTTAATGTTATTGTCTATGGAATTTAGATTACTTGTAAGTATTTTGAATTCTTCAAGACTGTACTCTCAAATTATGAAATTATCATCAACATATCTAAGCCAAGTGTGAGGCGTTAATTGAAATGTGCTAAAAACTTTATTTTCCAATGGATGAAGAGAAAAATCAGCTAATAAACCAGAAATAGGGGGTCCCATTGGGGCTCCATGAATTTGTTTATAATATTTACCATTAAATATGAAAAAGTTATTATGGATGATCAGATTTAAATCAGATCAGATCCAAATTATCTAATTTTACATAAGATTAAACAGTGTTTGAAATTATTTATGTAAAACAAACGAGAATTATTTCAGGGACAAAAATTAATCCCCTATTTGTAAGAGTTTTAATTATAACATAATTTTCTGAAGAGCATAATAAAGTTGACTTTTTGCCTATGTATGTAGAAACTACAGAAAAGGTTATGGAGTTGGTCATTTTGATTTTCCAGAATGGAAGTACGTTTGTTGACAAATATGATGTGTTCAATCCTAGCTTTTAATCATCAAACCTACTTTCATAAATGAAATACCATTTGATATATGGGGCATTCTCACAATCTTTTGACTTTCATGTCTCTGAATAATAATTTTTATTTTAATACACTTATTTGATTTCCTATACTGGGGAACATCCCATTGCATGATTTCATAACAATATTAACGAGATAAATACGTTTTGGACGATGTTGGAGGCCCAAATACCTAAAAACTCCTATACCGTCCCGTGTCCCTGATGCTGATTTTTAAGTTTGGATCTGTCTGTATAAAATTGTTTCAATAAAAATAATTCGATATAATTTTTTTCCAAAACTAAAACTATTGTTCTATATAAAAATGTAGCAAAAAATTAACCTGCACACATTTTTAGGGTTGTTATTATTTTTTAAACTCTGTCCCTGGGTTTTAGATTCCTTACCGTCCCTCTTCTAAAATTATACAGAAAATCACTCCAGATGCAGCCACAGAATTTTTTTCAAGTTTTTTCTCATGCAGAAGTATGCTAGAGAAAGAATGTCTAAAATTCTTTGACAGGAAATTTACTTCAGAATTTAAATTAGCATTTAAATACCAATTTCAAGCATTGCGGCTTTATTGGTAGTCTTACCGCCCCCAAGTTTTATTCCTGCACTTTTCGAAGTAAATTAAAAAAAAAAAAATTAATTTAATCCAATGTTAACAACTGTTTCTAAAAATCAATGAACATTGTGGCTATCACTTAGTCTTAACATGATTTTCCTAAAAGGTGGTAATTTTCCTTACCTTTCCATCTTTACCGTCCTTTTTTTTTACCGTTTCGTCCCTTTTTTCCTATACCATCCCCCTTTTTTTTTATCTTACCGCCTCTTCTTTAACACCCCTTTAAGACAATGTTATATAAAAATTCTGTATTAAAAGTACTACATTTTTATTATTTCTTATTTGAATGTCCTGTGGGTACTATGCAAATTCATTATAAGTAAAAATTTAGAAGAAAATAAAAAGTTATAGGGGAAAAGTGGTAAGTAAAATTAAACTCGCTAGTTTAACTTAAACATCAGTTAAAGAAAAAAAATTTCGCTGCTGACCATATTTTCTTTATTTTGAATCAATAAGGCATTCGTCTATCAGATTAAAATGTTCTTTTAGCAAGATTAATTTCGCCAGATTTTCTTCCCCAAAAGTCAAAAGATTTTGAGAATGCCCCATATCACACCCTTGCTTCAAAGGCCCCACCAGTGGCCGAGAGGTTCTGCTCTCGAAGCTGGTAGACGGGAAGTGCTGGGTTCGATCCCAATCGCGCCCGTCGGCCTAATCGTTCGGAGTTTTCGTGGTTTTCTTCGACCCGTGGATCTTCCATGCGTTAATACGGATTAGGTTCCCTTAGAAAGACCCCCACGGAGGGCACTCCCCCCGGGCCTATATCCCTCGTGTAGATAATTGGCCGTCAAAAATCAACCCAACCCAACCCAACCCTTGCTTCAAAAGTGACATAACTCAAAAAACTCAGTTTTTCACAAAATGCGAAAAACTGTTTCCGCCTGTGGTTTGGTCAGTGGCCATCTCGCAAACACAACTGAAACCTGGTGGATGGATTTTTAGTGCACTAATGATAATTTAGGTGATTGGTAGATGCGTAAAAATCCAGTTGGATGGCAGCCATAACTCAAAAAACCCAATTTTTGAGTTGTGACACTTTTGAAGCAAGGGTGCGATATGTCTTAACAATGTCAATCACACAGTATTAGAAAATTACAAATGTTATAAATGGTCAACCAAAGAGAATGAAATTTCGTATGTAGTACAATTCTACTGGGTAAGCCTAAATAAATTACCGGATTTAGAAATATTTATATTGTCAAAGCTATTACACATATTATAATGAGTAATATAAAAAAAATAAAGAAAAAAATTTGAAAAAAAGTTATTTTGAGTAATAAATGTTCGAAGTTTGAACCTTTGGTAACGCGACAACACTGTAAAATGAATTCAGCTAAAGTACGGAAATTGTACTGGCAATCGAGACGCCAGTACTATTTCTGTATTTTAACGGAAATTTTTCTCCGTAAATTCCAGAAATATTTTCGTTTTCCTGGAATTTAAGGATAAAATTTTCCGTAAAAATACGAAAATAGTACTGGCGTCTCGATTGCCAGTATAATTTCCGTATTTTAACGGAATGTTTATTTACAGTGGTACATCTAATCTGTAATTAAGTTCTTTCCACATATTTTGCAGTATTACACAGTCAATGGTTTTTAACCTTTCAAGCGCAATATACTCCAATTTCTAAAATGTAGAAATGAATGAATGACACCCGAATATACAAACAAATTTATTTAAAAATATGAAAGAGGTACACTTTACATGCATAATAAACAGGAAATTTCATGTCAAGTATTTTGGTGCCAATGTTGCATTTGGGATTTAAAATTAAATGGAATCATAAATATATCACCACTAGGGTGGTCACAAGGAACATGAGAAAATTTTTTTTTAACGTTTTCTTCGGGGGGACCCTCCTAAAAGTTGCCAATTAGAAAATGAGATTGGCAAAATTTTAGCTCAAATGAATAACATTAGCCCGTGCCTCATCGAGGTTGAATTCTTGAAAATTTGCAATTTTTAGCAAAAAATTGTCGTTTTTCTTTCTTTAAGTGTAAACTATTTGTCTTAGAAACCTGATTCTTGTTTTATTTCGTAGAAACTGTTGTTGCCTTGAAGTTTTACTCTCATCAAAACTTATATTTAATGAGCATTTAGTATTTTGCAGGTCAGCTCATGAACCATACCCTCACACTCTGCATTTTTGAAACGTAAGTGAAAAATGACAAATTAAAATCTTTATAACTTTTGATAATTTTTTTTTGTATTAATTTCATTAACCCTTACCGGCGCGGAGTAATTTTGTTTATAAACTGATGAAATAATGGACTGACATCGCAATTCATAAACGAATTTATTAGAAAATACGAGCTTGCTTATTTTCATGTACATTATAATAGGAAAACTTTAGTTAAATAGTCTTGGTGTCGTTTGTCAGTATTGGAATTAAAATTAGGTGTCCTTTTTTAAGGACACCGCGCCGGAAAGGGTTAATAGGCAAAAATAAGTGACCGATTTTTGTAACTTTAAAAATCTTTTACAAATTATGATTATTAGTTATCTAGTTCTATGTCTAGTAAGAAAGAGTTTCTCGATTTGTATTGCAGTTGAACCTATGAATTTTTCTTTTTATTACAAGGCTGTTTTTGTTACCTGTTATCGTTATCTATTTTTAGAATTGACGAAACATTCCGTAAAAGTCCCTCCCCCTTTTGATATGATGGCAGAAATGTAAGATTTTTTAAATTGGCCTCATCAAATCATATAGACAGTAAGCTACCAAGTAATTGTCAAGTTTTATCTGTTTTATTTTATCATATTCGCAAAATGAAACTAAACGCCAGAAAAGCTGTTAGACTTAGAGTACATCCACCAGTTAACCACGGACTAATTTTTAGTAGAAGTGCAATCGGCTCCGAAAATAACTATTTCGTAAACAAAGAACTGAGCTCATCAAAAACAGATTTAAAAATTCCGGTTTAGAGGGAACTGTTGTTCACTGGGAGGGAAAACCTCTTCACTATTTTTTTTAATAAAGAAAATGTAGAGTGGATATAAGTTTTAATTAGTTGGGGGAATGAAGAACAGTTACTACGAGTTCCACAGCTTGAAAATAGTATCGGAATAATTCAGGCGAAAGCTGCATTTTCAGCAGTTGAAGAGTGGGAGGAAGTTGGTAAAATCCAGGGAATATGTTTTGATACAGCTGCAGTAAACGCCTGTCGCCTCAGAGGAACCTGTATTTTTTTTATAGCAATTGTTAAAAGAAAAGTCTTCTGTATTTACCATGTCACCACCATAATTTAGAAATTATCCTAAAAGCTGTTTTTGATTGTAAAGTGGGCATAATCACTGCCTCTCAGCCAGATATTAAAAAAACAGTTCTGATTGGGTGGTCTAAATTAAAACAGAGTAAGTATAAAAATGCTATTGAAGAGGAAATACTAGATATAAATAGTTAATTCAGAAGATCAAGTTTTCTTACAGGACCTTTCAAAAATTAACAGATCATGGATAATTATAAAGAGTTTATCCAACTTCGTTTAATTTTTATAGGATTCCTTCCTGCAAAAGACTTTTTTCAGAGCACCTGGCGCTTTTAATCATGTCAGAAGGATGGTACGGGCCATTTATTCTCTCAAAATATATTGTCATAGATGATCCCTCGAAAACAAATTTAGAAAAAGAAGGTATTAAAGATCTTTGCTTCTAATCAACATGTAAAAGCATGCTTCAATATTCCCACTCCCACTTTGGACCCCAATCCAAGACCTGCAAATAATAAAATCACTTGTTCACTACAGAAAAATTGGTAAATAGGTTGCGGACAAAGCACTCGCTAAAATGATAAACCACCTTTGGTATTTTAACTCGGATCAAGTTGCATTTTCATTTTTAGATGATACTTTGGAAAAAACAGTCTACATAAGCATGGCTGTAAAATTGATGTCATTTGAAGAAGAAATGATGATGATGATAGGAATTTAAGAGCAACGAAGTGGATTATTTATTGAGCAAAGAAGTCAATGCTTTTGTTTCATCTCAAACTGTAAACATTTTTTAAGAGATTTTATATTAATAAGCACTTTTTAAATATTGATAACAATGTATGGCGTGAAAATAAACCTTATTTGAAAGCAAGAAAACAGTGAATGGTTTTAAAGTTGTTAATGACACAGCTGAAAGGGAAAGAAACTTAACCCGAGATTTTAATTCCTGTTTAACAAAAGACGAAAAATAAAAACAGTATATGCTAAAAGTTGTATCTCAATGTAGAAAAACTTTTCAAGATTCCTCAAAAGCCACCTTATGTAAGCCATGACTACCTTAATCTTTTCTGGCGCAGTGGTTCCATTTTGGGAAAACCTAATTTTAAATTTACAAAATTTCAAATTTACAAACGGCACCAAGAATATTTTAATAAAATTTTCCTTTTACACCGAAAGGTGTAATGAGTTTTTAATTTCTAAAAAAGTCGTTTGTAAATTTCCGTGTAGCCAAACATTTCATTATTTTACGAACAGAATTTCTCTGTACTGGAAAAGGTTAACGTGACAATTGTAAGGGATAATAATTTCTGTTCTTTATTATGTTTCCTTTCTTGTAACACAACTTTAATAATAAAATGCATTTGAGCATTATTTGTTCTCATTTTATACATTTTTTGGCCCCTTTTTTAAAATTCTTTCAGTTTAAAATATGATTTTTTTCATTTTCTTTTGGATTTAAAAAAAAATTAAACTTTTTATTATGTACAAAAGAAAAAAAAAGAAATACAAAAGGTGGAAAGCAGATGAAATAGAATGTTGCATTTTTTTTTTTCGCATTTTCATAAAACGTAAATATTTAGGATTCGGGTGAAGTCTGGTCCCGAAAACTGCGCATATTTTTAAATCTATACATTTTTTTAAAAAAAGGGTGTCTTCAAAGCAAAACTCTTTTTTTTTTTTATAAAATGAGACCTGAATTGTATTTATTTCCTGAAGGAAAAACAGCATTTTTTTTGCGAAAAATCCCCCTTTTTTTATCAAATTTAAACCTCAATGAAGCACCGATTAATATTATCCAAATGAGCTGAAACTTTGCCAATTTCATTTTCTAGTCTATTGGCAACTTTTTTTTTTGTGGGGGGGGGGGGGGGGGTTATCCCCCGAAAAAATTCGAAAATTGATTTCTTGTGACCACCCTAATCACCATCCTTTAAAGGGTTAATGCATCACTGATGCTTTCTTTAATTTTTTTGCCAAAATTATGGCGATTCCGGATTGGATTAATTACATAATTGAAAGACCTGTTCTCATGAACAGAATATCCACTGTAAATAGTTTTCATATATATTCATTAATAATTATTATTGTTACTTTTATTTTATTATTATTGGTATTATAGTTATTACAAGTAGTGTTTTTGATACTAATATTTTGTACTTCTTATAAATCGTCATGTTTTGAACCAGGCAGCTATATTGAGAATCTTAAAGTTTTTTTTAGGATAAATATAAACATTGACCAATCTTTTTAAAAACTGCTGTCAAAAGGGTGGAGTAACAAATGGGTTTCGGCCATCTTATTCGTTTCCTGATTGGTCTATACAGTAATCTGTATTTCCCTTTAATTTCAACAGAGGTGGACAACAGAGTGTTGCCACTATGACAAAAAAGTAATAAAAACTACAAAAAAAAATTAATAACTCAGATACAAATTGAGATACAGCTTTCAAACAAATTGCATTTCAAAGTACATTTTTTTTCTCTATACGACGATAGAAAAGGTAATATTGTGGGATGTTTAGAATTTTAAGAAATAAATTTCATTTAAAATGGGCCCTCAGATTTCTTGGAAATCTGACGATAGAAAAACCTTTTCCCGAACAGCCAATGAAATGCTTGGATAATACGTAAGTTTCAGGTGGATAATATGTACGAGTCGCAGGTGATTTCTTTCGCTTGCAATTTTTACGTGTAATAACACTATTAATGTTTAATTCATGGCGTACGTAATGTAGGATCAACTCCGTGCTATTTTTTATGTCTTAAATTTTAGTCTTTGAAAAAATCATTTTCCAAATGGTCGTTGTAATTTGTTAAATTGCATTTTTTTTTTTTTTTTTTTTTTTTTTTACGAGCAGTAAATTTCCAAGTGGGTGAAAAACGTCCGGGCCAGGATACGAACCAGGGATCTCTTGGCTGAAGCCGCTATTGTTCTGCCAACTGAGCCATCCCGGATCTGGCGGATTTAACACACCCGCTTTGAAATTTACAGCTCATATGATTTATTTACCAATTTAATAATTGTGTTATAAATTAACCTAATATAAATCATTTTTACCTTTACTTTATTTCCCACGGTGAGAGGAGACAAAAAAAAGGAATGTTTTCTTTATTTTCATATATCACTTATAATATGTGTAATAGTTTCGATAATATAAAATTTTAAATTTTAGTTATTCATTTAAGGGGCCAAGGATCTCTAAATTTTCAAAAAATCAGTTTTCAGTTTTTGTTTTATTCTGAATTTTGTAACATTTCTCAACAATATGCAAAAACCCCTATTAGTCCAAGAGCTGTTAAGCATTTTAGGGAAGGTATTTGAGGCACCCTGAAAATTTGTGCAACACTTCTTTTGTAATGGCTGATTACAAAATCGAATGTCTGGCTGAAGGATCGTGGCCCAAAAAGTGTGCCAGACACGTGTCAAGTGCCATTTTTTTTGACTACCCAAAAAAGGTATTTGAGGCACGCTGAGACTGAGACAGAATAATATTTATACTTAGAAAAAAATATTTTGAAAACGACAGACACTTTAGTTGGCCCAAAAACTGTGCCAGACACGTGTCAAGTGCCATTTTTTGACTACCCAAAAAAAGTATTTGAGGCACACTGAGATTGAGACAGAATAATATTTATGCTTAGAAAAAAATATTTTGAAAATGACAGACACTTTAGTCGGCGCAAAAACTGTGCCAGACACGTGTCAAGTGCCATTTTTTGTCTGGCACAGTTTTTGGGCCACGATCCTTCAGCCAGACATTCGATTTTGTATTCAGGCCTTACAAAAGAAGTGTTGCACAAATTTTCAGGGTGCCTCAAATACCCACTCAAAAATGTTCAACAGCTCTCCTACTATATTCAAAAATCTGCATTATTTCTTCAGTTATAATCATTTATAGACGGTAAGTACAATTGAAAGTCCATAGATATCGAAACTTTAAATCGCGTTTTCTCAGATTAGTAAATTTGGAGTTTGCGTGCACTGTTTCTTTCAAACTATAAAAGCTGCAGATTTAAAAAATTAACCAAATATGCATTTCTTCATAGTCTTCATGCTGAAACCCCCAAAAAATTCATATATTTTGGTTATTTATTTTTTTGTATTTTAGACCCTCAAAAATGTTTTTGAAAATTTTGATTTTTTTTTTTTTGCGCTAAAATTAAATTTTAAAGAGTAGGTGTGTTATGATTCTATTTTGTTCAAAAATTGTTTTCTATATGCATAATTTAGAGTTTTATCATGCGCGCAGCAGTTAATGATTTCAATTAGTGAGTTGAATTTTTTAGTTTTAATTTTAAATTTAAATATTAATTTTGCATGCACAACATTTATTTTTCTTGATAATATAGTTAAGAATATATACTTTAGGCTGAAAGAGAAAAAAATATCTTAATTGCATATTACTTGTGTTTTGCTACTTTGAAAAAGGCGATGCTTTTGAACGTTTCGACAAACTCAAATGTCCTGTGCCATTTTATAACCCTGCATAACCAAATCCACTTTGCCAAATGTGGTTCATTTTTACGGTCACTCTTATTTTTATTGTTATGATTTTAGATCCACTATATAATTACACATAATATACATTTATATTTAGTAGCGTAATATAGTACCGTAATTGTGCTATGAGTCAGTTACAGTACAATATGTTTACAAAGTATTGAGTTTTAGTTTTTAGTATGATAAAATAATTCTTTGTAGGAGAATTGTTTTGTAAACTACAGCATAGTTCTTGAACACATAGTTCGAATCACGTCATCTTATTGCAAATTTTTGTTAGTTTAGAACATTTTAAAAAGCAATTTTTGTATATTTGTTTATATCAGAAAGCAGCATGATTTGTTTGCAAACCAAAACTAGTTGGATGTGCCAATCCCAAAATTTTCTTCTATCTTATACATCTTAATATTTCAAAAACTAGTTACACATGTTAATACTTCAATATTATTAGTTCATTACTGTACCAACTTTGATTTTCATCTTAAATTTCTGCTTCAGTCAATTAAATGAACTAAAAACGAGTTAATCTATATCATGATATTTGTTAAAATTAATAGTTTTTCCTTATTCTGTTGTTATCAGATGTTTGTGAATAGCCGGCTTAGCAGGAAGTGAGTTCCCGCCTTTGCACGAGCCGCCATTGGACAATAGAACTACGAAAAATCAAGAAAAGTATACAAAAATCGCCATCACAGAGCCCCATTACCGCGCGATATTTCCAAATTCAAGGAGGACCTGTTGGCCAAAGCCAAAATCATGCACAAAAAATTTGGTTCAATTGTATGCATATTTTATACAATTTTCGATTGTACAATAATGGAAATGGTACAGACATCGTAATTATAGCGCACCCTTCCAGCGGAATTTTTCCAAATTCAGGGAGGACCTTCATGCCATGAACAAAAAGAAACACAAAAAATTTGGCTCAATTCTCTGCATAACTTCATGCACTTTTCGATGGTATAATATTCAAAATGGCACGAAAATCGCTATTACAGCGCCCCCTACCCGCAATTTTTTTCCAAATTAAGGAAGGACCTGCTTGCCATAGCCAAGAACTTAAAATAAAAATTTGGTTCAATTCTATGCATAACTTCATACACTTTTCGATGCTACAATATGCAAAATCGCTATTACAGCGCCCCCTAGTGGCAAATTTTTTCCAAATTCAGGGAGGTGCTGCTTGCCATAGCCATAAACTTAAAATAAAAATTTGGTTCAATTCTATGCATAACTTCATACACTTTTGGATGTTATAATATTCAAAATCTCTGTTACAGCGCCCCCTACCGGCGAATGTTTTCCAAATTCAGGGATGACCTACCTGCTATAGCCAAAAACTTAAAATAAAAATTTGGTTCAATTCTATGCATAACTTCATACACTTTTCGATGGTACAATATTCAAAATCGCACAAAAATCGCTGTTAAAGCGCCCTCTACCGGCGAATTTTTTCCAAATTCAGGGAGGACCTACCTGCCATATCTAAAAACTTAAAATAAAAATTTGGTTCAATTCTATGCATAACTTCATATACTTTTGGATGGTACAATATTCAAAATAGCACAAAAATCGCTGTTACAGTGCCCCCACCGGCGATTTTTTTCCAAATTCAGGGAGGACCTACCTGCCATATCCAAAATCTTAAAATAAAAATTTAGTTCAGTTCTATGCATAACTTCATATACTTTTGGATGGTACAATATTCAAAACCGCACAAAAATCGCTGTTACAGCGCCCCCTACCGGCAAATTTTTTCCAAATTCAGGGAGGACCTACCTGTCATATCCAAAAACTTAAAATAAAAATTTGGTTCAATTCTATGCATAACTTCATACACTTTTGGATGTTACAATATTCAAAATCTCTGTTACAGCGCCCCCTACCGGCGAATGTTTTCCAAATTCAGGGATGACCTACCTGCTATAGCCAAAAACTTAAAATAAAAATTTGGTTCAATTCTATGCATAACTTCATACACTTTTCGATGGTACATTATTCAAAATCGCACAAAAATCGCTGTTAAAGCGCCCTCTACCGGCGAATTTTTTCCAAATTCAGGGAGGACCTACCTGCCATATCTAAAAACTTAAAATAAAAATTTGGTTCAATTCTATGCATAACTTCATATACTTTTGGATGGTACAATATTCAAAATCGCACAAAAATCGCTGTTACAGTGCCCCCACCGGCGAATTTTTTCCAAATTCAGGGAGGACCTACCTGCCATATCCAAAATCTTAAAATAAAAATTTAGTTCAGTTCTATGCATAACTTCATATACTTTTGGATGGTACAATATTCAAAACCGCACAAAAATCGCTGTTACAGCGCCCCCTACCGGCAAATTTTTTCCAAATTCAGGGAGGACCTACCTGCCATATCCAAAAATTTAAAATAAAAATTTGTTTCATTTCTATGCATAACTTCATATAGTTTTGGATGGTACAATATTCAAAATCGCACAAAAATCGCTATATCAGCGCCCCCTACCGGCGATTTTTTTCCAAATTCAGGAAGGATCTGCTTGCCATAGCCAAAAACTTAACATAAAAATTTGGTTTAATTCTATGCATAACTTCATACACTTTTTGATGGTACAATGGCGACAGACACACGGACACACGGGCAGACAGACATTTTCTATAAACATGTTTTTTGGGATCTCTGACTCCTAAAACATGTCTGACTCCTAAAACATGTAAATCCGTCGAAAACCGGAAGTCGAAAAAAATTTCGATTACAATACTTTCTTCTATTGAAGATAGAAGAAAGTAAAAAGAGAGTGGATTTTCTTCAGTAAATCTAATAAAATATTTTTTTTTTTTTTTTTTTTTTTTTTTTTTTTTTTACCAATTACATTTTATTTCACATTCAATTTATTTTTCGCTTTAGCGATGAAGCCTTTTGAAACACTACCGGTAACAATTTTTACACGTTTTACACGTTTTACAGTCAGTTTCAAAATTGCATGCTAAAAATAGTGTGCAGGATATTTCATAATTCCTTCCGGAGATTTGAAAGACCATAATTAAAGAACCATGACAAATTCTAAAAAAATATCGATATTGCTATAACAAAACATTTTGAGTTCTTTTATAAGCTTTAGAAGGATTTTATATGTGCACATTTGGTGACTAGGCAAACATAAATTCTAAAATAAAATATTCAATTGATGTTTAAAGATTTCACCCCATGCGACTTTATTGTTACGTAAAAAAAAAAAAAAATAATAATAATAAATAAAAATAAACTTGTGTGTGCTTTAACAAAATTGCGAAGTAGAGTCTTATTTGCAGTGACTAGTATTGATCATAAGATTTTGGGAATATAGAAATATTGGGAATAAGATTTTGTGAATTTAAGTATGTGAAGAACCTTGTTTTAGAACCGATATATGACGTGTTATACATGGTGTATGTTTTGGAACCTATAAAATGTACTTTTCAGTTTAAGGGTATTGGCGGGATACCAAAAATGTCTTTAGCGAGAGAAAAAAAATTGTGCATGTTTTCTGGCAACTCTATTCACTCTTTCTTATACACAAGACGTTTTTTTAAATATTTATACAAGTTATTTAATATAAAGAAGTCATTTACTTACATAAATAAATACAAAACAACGTTTAAAGCACCAAAACACTTTCTGTCTTGTTACAGACTAGTTTCGGTAGCCAAAACGTACCGTAATCAGTGCAAAATATGATTGCTCAGATAAGACAATTGCTAAAATATATGTAAGAGTAGCGGACTTTCTTTTCTGAAAATTATTTTCTGAGCAATCATATTTTGCATTGATGAAAGTACAATATGACTGCAGAAACTAGTTTGCAACAAGAAATAAAGTATTTTGGAACTTTGAACTTTGTTTTTTAGTATATTGTACGACACAAAGTAATTTCTTATTATAATCATTTACCTATTCATATATACAAAGAGTAATACATTGTATTAAAAAGAAACAATAATATATATATGAATAAAATATTTATATATATATGTTTATAAAAATATATAAACAAGCATAAAATTTCATCAGGTTTGTTTTCATAGCTGTTTATATCATTTGGTAATAAACCTCACTTTCTGAAGCCGAAATTGTGCCAAGCTTTAATGGGTGGGACAAACTATGCTGGAAAATTACCCTATAAAATTTCTTCAAACCATGGCGAATTTTTTATATATACTGTAAAAAATGCACAAAATATTTCCCATAAAATAGCATAAACCTTTACGAAAACTTAATGTAACATCGTAATAATCTAGTATTACGAAAACATTTACATTATCATAGGGAACCATTCGATGAAAGAGAAATCTGAATCTCCATCTCTATGGATTTCTGATGTTTTCAAAAATGTTTCTGAATTACACAAAATGATGTATTGATGTTTTCAAATTTCAGCAAAGACATTTCTATTAATTTCAGAAGTCTATTACTGATTGACACTCTTGTTTAATTCCTTCTCTAAGGAGATTTTGAAAATGTTTCTTTCGCATTAGAAAATGTTTATTACTATTTTTTTAGCCCCCGGTCCCCGGTATGCTATTTCTTTCTCCCAGCTTATTTTGTGAGGTCTCCAAAAAATAACGTTACCTTACAGAAGCTAGCCGTGAAACAAAGCAGTTCTCTTAAACACTCTACTGCAATTTTTTTAATTTCTAAGCATCACACATTTTCAATTTTTATACCGTCGTATTAGGAAAAAAAGTACTTTTAAATGCAATTTGTTTGAAAGCCGGATCTCCATTTATTTTTGAGATATTAATTTTTTTGTAGATTTTAGCGACATTTATTTAATTTTGGGAACTCAAGTACTTCATTTCTGTAGAAAGTAACGAAAAATAGTTGGAAAATTACAAATTTCTGTTGCCATTTCTCGATTAAATCTGAAAAAAATGTACTTAAAATGCGTGCTATTTTGAAAAAATGTAAATGAATGATTTCTGATAAAACATGGAGCTATTAGAAACTAAATTTAATTTTAAGTATCTGTATTAGTGTTACAAACAAATGAAGGCATATGAATCATTAGATAGCTGATATTTTTGTCGAGTTTCTTGACATTCAGCGATAGTGACGTCATATGCGTACTTTACTGTAGATGTTTTTTAATACCGGATCGCAAATTAGGATCTTCAGCGGATGAGGATGACATCATTTTATATAAAGTAAAATCGTGTGTTTTAAGTCTTAAAACTGAAATATGTTTTGTATTAGCTATATATATATATATATATATATATACATATATATTTTCTTCATCGGGGGCGACACTAAATTTTGAAAAAGCAGAATTCCTGTTTTCTAGTTTTTTTTTTTTTTTTTTTTTTTTTTTTTTTTTTTTTTTTTTTTTTTTTTTACAATGTAGCAATAAGAACCACGCTGCTATATTTTTCATGGTTTTAGGTACGTTGGTAATTATATAAATACGTCGCACCTATAGTCTTCGTCTGGTCCGTCCGTCTGTCTGCCCGTTTGTCTGTCCATCCGTCCTCATATAACAGCGCAAAAACTACCAACCGAATAGTTTCAAATTTAATATATAGAATCATTGCAGAATTTGGTCGAGCCCTTTCAAATTTTATGAAAATCAAATCAAAACTTAAAAAGATATTAATGAAACTTTAATTCACTCTATTAAATCCTATCATACGTAATTCAGTGATATCCCATAACAGGTAGGGATTTTAAGTTGCCATGGTGATGATATCCTATTTAAGATGGAGTCCTATTATTACCGTATTACTGAGTTTAATATATATATACTTAATCGTAATAAATTTTGTATTCATGCATTTTTGCATAAGAGTGCAACAGCTATTGCACCAAGATCTAAATATTTATAAAACTAATTATAGTACGAACAATAGTAGTCCTTTGACGCACAACTTCCGACTTGTTTTAATTGTAACCTTCCAAGTGTCCAGTGTTAGTTATGAAATACTGTGCATATGAGATCTATTAATAAAGATATATTAAATTATTGTATTGATACAAAATTCCGTACGATTTTTTAGACTAAAATTAAAGAGAAAATTATTTACTAAAAATTACATTTAGACATTGTAATAATATACCGTTCTGTTGAATTACCTTTTTCCATCTCTTTGGTAGCTACATAATCCAGCGGTCAAATAAATTTTGAGATTTCTGGTTAAGGAACTGATTCAATGAATCTTAATCAGTTATCCAGTAAAATGTTTCTTAAGCTAATATGTAATTTTAGATACGCATAGGAACACCGCGTAATAGAAATTTCATTAGTGTTATTGACTTGCGAAGAAAACTTTATTCCTGAATGCGAGATCGACTGCGAAATATCTAAAATAAGAAAATATACGATGGCTATATAACAAAGAATCCAAAATGAACTTATTAATATAATATATCAAACTGTTCTATAATAGAGCATTTTACGAATCAAGGATGCTAAGTCTGTTGCTATAATTCTCAATTATATTCTCAACATTAATCACCAGAAACAAATGTCGATGGTAGTTAGATATGTAGACGATGGTGAATATTTCAATTTACCGATATGAATATCCAATTGGATACATCTGAATATCAAATGTCCTAGTTGCGAAATACGCAACATTCCTTTCCCTTCCATAAACTATTATCCTGATTGCGCCATTGAAAAACCTTTTTTGTTACATGCCAGAGCAACATCCACGCACGGCAGAACTGAATAAGAAGTAGAAGAAGAAGATCACTTCTGTCGCACCTCTATTGTCCGAATTGGATATTTCAGAAACAAACAGAAAATTATTTAAACTTTAAGAATTGCTAACTCTTTATTGTAAATAATTTAACTTTAATGTATAATCTTTTGTTTTCAACTATATAATCAAGAAAATAGAATAATTTCATAAGATGCACTCTATTGCATTTAATCACAACTTCGTCCTTATTTTGAAAGGATCGACATAGAACGCAGACGACTTATCACCGGAATTTGGATTTAGAATTAAAAAATAACAGGTAGGAGAATTTTGATTTAAGAATTTTGATTGAATAAGGTAGAATTAACAGTCCCACCAAATATTACGTGAATATTTCGTCAAATGTAGGAGGTATTCCTACCTTGAGCTCGTTTTGGGTAAAAATTTGTAGAATCTAGACTTTATGCATCAGTATGAACTTGATACTATAGTACTAGATGTTAAAAGTATCCGTAGACAAGTGTACCAATATAAACGGATGCGCTTGAAAAAATGCAACAACTTCTACAGGATACTTAGTGAACTTTATTTACATCATATGGGCATGTTACACAACCATAGATTTGAGAGACATGACCAAATCATGTTCATATGCACATAACTCTACCAATATAAAAGGATACACCTGAAGGATTGAAGCAACTTCTAAAAGACACTTTGACATAATAATATGAAAATACTTTTTTTGAAACTCTAAATCATATTTATTATCTTTATTGTATCATCTACTGAAAGATAAACCGTTTAGAAAACATGCAGCAGATTTGTCTGTGAAACTCTGCCTGAAAACAGATGGGGATTTTGAATGGAAAATATGAAAGCTGTACTGCAGCAAGTTGATTAACTTTATAATTCATTATAAGAGTTGTAGAAAACACTGATGATGTTCAAGAAAAATTAATGCTCAAGCATCAGTCATTCATTTGATAAATTAAAAATTTCCAATCTCTATCGTTTTCTGCCATTTCTAACTCTATCAATTAAATTAAATTATGTGCATGTGCAAGCTTTGTAACGATTAAAGGATACATAGAGTAAAATTTTCTATAAAGTCTTAATTAATGCTGAAAATTTACTACCAATCTACTATTTATTGAGCCTGTATTCGAGATTCTGATTAAGTGCTTACGAAAACAATAAATTTCATTTCAAATCTGTAGATGAATATTTGGAAAATCCTTAAAAAAAGGGCTTTTGCGTGCAATGATTAATCAAGTTGTAGACATAGCAGTAGTATAAAATTTATTATATAAAATCTCGAATTAGCAGGAATTTAAATTTCGACAAAACTGTAAAAAAAAAAATTCTAGAAAAAGTGAGAAAAAACTTTCACACAATAAAAGATTATAGATAATAATAATGCCTCATTTTTTAAATATCAAGTGATGGTTAGAAGTCCGCATAAAATATTTAATTTTAACAGACCCTTAAATTAAAATTTTTTATTCTAAACAAAAATAGATTAAATCACTTTGAACTAGTTTTGAAAGTCATGGACATATTTGGCTTTCAACATGCTGAATCTAAATTCCTTCCTCACAAACAAGCAGAGGTAGAACCGGAAACGGACAGAGTTCCTTTCTGCATGAACGGCTGATAAACATGAAAAAAACTTTGAATGTATCTTAGCCCTTTATCTACTGCATTATGATCTATTACAATTTTTTTTCAATTACTACAATGAAAATTAAAGGATAAACAAAAACAAAAACAAAAAATACTCACCCGTGTTAAATTTAATTCCTTAGACGTAATTAATTAAAGTGGTACTTTAAAATACCGTCAGTACACTATGACTAAATTATCGTAACTTGGTGAAAAGCAGATGGGTCAAATAAGCTAAATATTTCGAAATTGCAAGTAATACTATATTATTGAATTATTTTGCAGTATTAATCGAACCTATTACTTAAAGATTAACTGCAATTATCAGCAAATATTAGTTTATAATAAAGTGTAAAAGCTGCCTCTAAATATTTATAAAATCATATTTTGTTTTCATCATTTCCACGTGATGAAGGCACCATTTCTTTCATAAAATATAACAAGCACTTATATGCCTACATTTTGAAAACGTATCATTTAGAATTTCTTCTATGCATTATTTTATTGGCTTTTCAAAATGAAATGTTTAGGGAATATTACTTTATATTTGTTTTCTCTTTGGGTGTTTTTTTCTGTTTTTGAAAAATTAAGGGAACATTGTACCCATGGTTGTAATAATCGGTTACACATACACATAAGTCACATACTTTTAAAATTAGACCAATTAATAAAAATTACTGATAAGTATGTTTTCTTCTTCCATTTTAGGATGAAATGTGGAAATCATAGAGCAGTTGTGCATCTTTTGTTAAAAAATTATCATTACTGAAGCTTCAGCGATGTCCTAATGATATACGTGTTTAACGAAGGCATTTTCGGGACATTATGAAAAAAAGAAGACGCCATAAAATACATCACGTTGGATCAACGATGTCTATATTCATCACAAAGATATGAACATCAAACATGATTTATCAGACGACGAATGCGGTGAATAGCAGCCACCGCGAAAAGAGGCACATGACAATCAGTACGAACAATTTCCAAACAAAAAAAAAATCTGACATCAAGCCAACAATGATTGGCGAATAACAGGCTAAAATTTATCTGCATTGGACCTACAATGGTAGATGGCACATTGAGAAAAAATGAAGCCGAAGAATTTTATCGTATTCCGTATAGCAAGCAAGCGTAGTGATATTGACGTCAGAGCAAGTCACAGTAGTCATGTCAAATCTGTGACGAAAATTTCATCACTCAGTAACGTTACATTATGACTAAAATGTGAAATTCTTCAAACTTAAATATAAAGACAAGAAAATTTCAAAACTCTTCTCTAAAGAAAATCTATAAACTCTTATTATTTATTTTGAAAAATATTTTTCTTATAATTTTTTTTAATTTTCGTGACAATTTAAATTTTAGTTACTGCAACTGTTAAGTTTCAAATATGACCACGAAACTACCAGGACGTGAAGTCACATTGCCACCTTAGTGGGTTTTTTAAATATGTTTGATATGAAAAGAAAATATTTTGAAGAGGGCCGTCACAATGCATTTTAGAGTCTGGATCCGATTAATTTTTGCGGCCCTTTGCAAATCGACCTATATTCACTTTTTTTTAATTTCTAACTAGGCCCTTTATTTACCAGTCTTATTCTCTTGTTTATCAATCTATAGAAAAAGGATCTCTAATTAGATCAATTTAATAAGCAATTGGAAATTATGATAGAAAATCTTTAACTATTTCAGAATATAAATTAAATGGTAATAATAAAAGAAATTTAAAAAAGCCCATCTTTAAATATCATACTTAATATTAAAATGCTGTATAAAAATGAGATGGGACTTAGTGTTGAATATACAGCAGCGCATAAAAGAACGTTTAGAGCACCGGGAAATCGACTAAAATTGCAGACTGGTCTGAGTCGCACTGAACTTAACATTATTAGGATGAGCAAAGCGAATCCTCTACTAGACTACACAAATTACATTTTGTCGTACACTTTACAAAAGAACTATTCAGTATTTTGACTTGAAATTAAACGTAAAAATAAATTATAATCTGTAGATTTGCACATTAATATTTTTTTACAGAATGACTTTTAAAAATATATTATTTTAATTAATTTATTTTACATGTTTTTCCAATACGGGCTCATTTTTGCAAATAAAAAAGGAAACACGTATATTTTCAAAAGAAAAAATAAATAATGGAGTTAGCCACTATAGATAGAATCATAATTAATTAAATAGTTTCACGATTTCTTTTATAAAAATTTTTAAATACCCTTTTCTATAAAAATTATAGCATATTTTTAATGAATTAAAATTTGTGAAAATTCAATTATTTACATTCAATTATAAAAGTATTTTTCAGTGTTAAGAATTCCAATGCACAATTTATTCTTATTATGTGAAATCATTTACGCAGACGATACTTACGCATTTTAAAAGAATTATTTTATGATTTTTTTTTTTTTTTGTAAAGTGGCAACAAAAGAATTGTAAACAAAAAAAATTAATTGTTAAATTCGTTATATCATAAATAAAAAATTCCGAGGAAATTCTTAGTTATTTGGCTGAATTTACATTTCTAAAATTAAATTATGCGGCAAAACATAAAATAACGTTTTCGCTTAATAAAGATGCAAAAATATTATAAAAAATATTGTTACTTTCAAATATTTATCTTATTAAATAATGCTGCGCGAATCCAAACAAAGCATGGCTTTTGCTAGTCAGTAGATAATAATTTGTGGAAATTTTCCCAATCGGCGACCATGTGGAATGAAATTTTATGCACGAAACTATTTTGGGCAAAAAACGTATATGTATTTTTCGAAAAAACGTTTTTAATTTAATTTAATAGAGTTTTTGAAACGTGTTTTATTCTTCATGAAAAATTAATAATAACGTGCTAAAATAACTATTCAGTATTTTGACTTGAAATTAAACGTAAAAATAAATTATAATCTGTAGATTTGCACATTAATATTTTTTTACAGAATGACTTTTAAAAATATATTATTTTAATTAATTTATTTTACATGTTTTTCCAATACGGGCTCATTTTTGCAAATAAAAAAGGAAACACGTATATTTTCAAAAGAAAAAATAAATAATGGAGTTAGCCACTATAGATAGAATCATAATTAATTAAATAGTTTCACGATTTCTTTTATAAAAATTTTTAAATACCCTTTTCTATAAAAATTATAGCATATTTTTAATGAATTAAAATTTGTGAAAATTCAATTATTTACATTCAATTATAAAAGTATTTTTCAGTGTTAAGAATTCCAATGCACAATTTATTCTTATTATGTGAAATCATTTACGCAGACGATACTTACGCATTTTAAAAGAATTATTTTATGATTTTTTTTTTTTTGTAAAGTGGCAACAAAAGAATTGTAAACAAAAAAAATTAATTGTTAAATTCGTTATATCATAAATAAAAAATTCCGAGGAAATTCTTAGTTATTTGGCTGAATTTACATTTCTAAAATTAAATTATGCGGCAAAACATAAAATAACGTTTTCGCTTAATAAAGATGCAAAAATATTATAAAAAATATTGTTACTTTCAAATATTTATCTTATTAAATAATGCTGCGCGAATCCAAACAAAGCATGGCTTTTGCTAGTCAGTAGATAATAATTTGTGGAAATTTTCCCAATCGGCGACCATGTGGAATGAAATTTTATGCACGAAACTATTTTGGGCAAAAAACGTATATGTATTTTTCGAAAAAACGTTTTTAATTTAATTTAATAGAGTTTTTGAAACGTGTTTTATTCTTCATGAAAAATTAATAATAACGTGCTAAAATAACTGCAACGATTTTATTAATGTAACTTATTGCTGCTATCGAAGTCGAAAGAGCGAAGTCGAAGTGGAATAGAGTGTTATTTTAAGAAAGGAGGAGGGATTTTGGGGACAAATTGATGCCGTGATAACAATAAATAATATCTGCATACACTTAATTGTGTTTTTTGCTCTTATTGCTTAATTAAACTAAACAGCTTAAGAAAAATAATATATTTTATTATAATTCTTTTTTAGTATTATTATCAACGATATAGTAAAATAGTTAAAAGGTCAAAAGCTAAAGAGTTTCGTATTCCTCTTCACTCTCTTAAAGACTACTACCAAATAATTTTCAAATTTTACGCTCCTCTGTTTTTGGAATAAGGTCCAGCTTTCTCTTTAAGCAGGCCCTGTTGCATGAAAAATTTATTACATTACTTCCTAATATACAAAATTTAACAAAATATCTTTTAGTGCCATTGATTGCTCCAAGAATTTCAGAGGGAAAGTATTCAGGACACGATGTAAAATGTTGTCGGATATTAAGTTTTTATTTATTTAAAAAAAAAAAAAAAAAAAAAAAAAAAAAAAAAAAAAGAAGAAGAAGAAGAAGATAATGAGATTTACAGGCGCTCATAGCAGTTGTAATTTTTTTAAATTTACATATGAAAAGTGGGTCCACTTTCCCCTTTCTCAAAGTCATTGTTTTATAAAATAATTTGAAGTATTACAGCGTTTTTAAATTCATATACAATGCTAAATCAGTTGCATGGTGCATAGCATTACCGAAAAAGAAGATGTTTATTCATGCAAAAAAGATAATTGCATCATTCTTGATAGTCCGTGAATGCCAAATAAAATTTATTTATACATAAATAATAATAAAAATGAAAAAAATTTTTAAATCTACATAGTAATTATAAAAGTGGCATTTTTCGAGTCTGAGAGGATTTATCGTACCTTTCACCTCTGGCACATGTGCAATGGGTTTGTCAACATTGCTTTAGCCACGGGTTTGCTTACTAGGAGGATGGGCTAACCAGAGATAGTTTTTTCCTGGTTTATACTTGAAAAATCTCTGTTAGAGAGACTTCTACGGGAAGCTGATATAGCATTGAAACGGGCAGCGGGTTTTTTTGAGAACGGCAGAAACATGCAAACAATACCTAGAGAGTGTTCCTTGAGCAATACCAAAAGTCGATGGAGTGAAAAAGAGTGGACCAGAACCACCTAAAAAAAGCAAAATTGACATCTTTCAGCGATAGAATTATAATATAAAACATTTAAAACATATCAATTCGGCATTCGGAAGAGTACGCGCTAAGTTCAAAAGAAAAAATTATTAGGCAGCTGTAAATAAAAAATCTCTATAATTTAAATGCGCCGCGAAATCTTGCTATGGGTTCAAGTATTCCGTTAGTAAAAAAATGTTTGAGAAATGCTGACTTTGTGGTTGTGATAAGAAAAGCAAACAAACCCCCAGACAGGGTCAACAGCCTTGTGAATTTTAAGAAACGTGATGAGAGTTTGCGAATAAGGCTTGCATTAAGTTAAAAAATAAAAATTATTTTGCATCTGTAAGTGAAAATGCCTATAATTTAAGTGTACTGTGAAGTTTCACTAAGGGTTCAAATGTGCCGTGAGTGAAAAAAAATGTTTCAGAAATATTGACTTCGAGGTTGTGATAAGAAAAACAAACAAACCCACAGACCGGGTCAACAGTCTTTTTATTATTCACCCTTAACCGGAAACATGAAAACCCGTGCACAAACGGAAACGTGCCGTCTGTGAGACTGCTAAATTAAAAAAAAAAATTGCTATAAAATTTCAATAAGAAAAAAACTCTTAATAAATTACCAAATAGGAACTTAAACACTTAATCTTTAATAGACGATTAATCATTAACAGGACCAATTTTTCAATATAACAGCATAAAAATAAGTTTTGAATGCCGGAGACAGAAAATATTTTAAAATTACACAATATTATTCAAAATATTACATTCTCTACATAGTAATTAAATAAATGCTAATATTGTTATATATTTCGGTACAATATGAATGAGAAAAAATATTAAGCAGTAAAATTAACAAAACATTTAACAGTAAATATTGCATATTTTCTAAATACCTGCATTTTTTTATGAATTTTCTGACAATGTTGAGTCACTTTCGTGTTCAGAATTGATATATTCATCATCTGAAATGCTTAAAATTGTTTATGTCACTTCCTACTTCATCAAACCATCGTAAAACAGTTTCTTCAAAATCTTTATCACCATAGCGTACCCACTTTGACGGGACTCTCCATTTCAATATCCCAGAGCAAACAATTTTTATAAACGGAAACAGGCCGTCTAACAGACAGCATTGAAAAAAAATATTTTTGCTTTCAATAACAATAAATGCGCACGTGCTGCAAATGGGTGGGGGAGGCAGAGGACCAATTGTGTAAAGATTAGATTCCGTGATAAGATTAGGGAACACGTTCATTTTTGTGTAAAGGGTAGGTACGTAGACGCAACCATCTCACAGACACGTGTCCGGTTAAGGGTTAAGAAAACTGATGTCATTTTGCGAATTTTGTTAAATCCCAGAAACCTCGATAAAGCAATGGGAAGGGAACACAGCATTAGTCCTACTAAAGAAGAAAGAGTTAAGGTGTGTCCCAACGAAATAAAGCCACCCTAATTCTGTGCCGTAACCTTACACAAAACAAAGAAATAAGAACGAAACAAATATATTAAGAAAGTCCATATACAAATACATATGTATAAGGGGTAACTCACTCTCTGTCCCACCTGGGCAGGAGAAAAAGATGAATCTGTAAAAAAAGAGGGGTAAAAGTGTCCCGCCGAAATAAAGCCACTGTCAATATTAGTATTTATTGGTAACTACCGACATTCGAGCTGCTGCAGTTCAACATGTTTATGATGTTAGGAAGTTGACAAATACTTGTTCTGAGCCAGTCGAACTTTGTGAAGACTTTAGAAGGCTGTATTTTCTATTTCTCCTGCAGTATTTGAATGGGAATGAAAATCCGAGAAAGGGAAATATTCGAGAACGAAAGAAATACAACTTTTAAGGAAAAAGGTCTTTCACATAGACCAATATCTAAGCAAATCAAACGATATCAAACCGTAACAAACAATTTTGTAAATCAGGGAAATACCTACGTGTATAAAAAAAACCAGGCAGGAAAGAGAAGATTTGTGTCGTTCACGAGGCGGTATTTCTCTGAAACAGTTGCAAAAGAAGATAACATCCCTGTGACAAAATCAACCCTGAAACGAATTGAAAAACGTATCGGCATCTTGCGACACAAGAAAAGGAAACAGCCGCCCATGTTGAAAGTTATCCACATGCAATGGAGAGTCGATTAGGCCAAATATCATCGAACCTGGTTGCACCAGTGGGATTGTGTTATAGTCTCAGGTGAGAAAAGAAATTAATTTGGATGGGCCAGACGGCCTTGCTTTCGATTGGTATGACATGAGGAAAGTAAAGAAAAATTTCTCCAAAAGACAGCAAGGTGGAAGCTCATTAACGGTGTGGGGAGACTTCGGTTATGGAGGTAAACATAACCTGGCTTTTCTCTCAGGCCGCGTGAAGGCTACCAATTACCAAGAAATGTTAGAAAACCATTTACTGTCATTTGCAAAGAGACTTTGTGGACAAAATTGGATTTTCCAGCCGGAAAAGACCTCCACGTTCAAAAATCCTCCTGGGAATGTTTTTTTGATAATCGGGTGCATGTCACGGAATGACCTGTCCTTTTTCCCTGATCTCAATCCCCAAGAAAATGTGTGAGGTATCCTCAGTAGAGCTGTACACGCCAATAGCAGACAATTTCAGTCTGCGACAAAATTGAAGGTCGTCATCATTGAAGAGTGGAAGAATATTGATGCTACTGTCTTCCAAGGATTGGTAAATGGTATGCCACATCATATATTCCGCGTCATATATAACCATGACGGATATATTATCTATTAACAGTAGTGGCTTTATTTCGGCAGGACACTTTTGCCCCCTCTTTTTTTACAAAGCCATTTTTTTCCTGCCCAGGTAAGGCAGGGAGTGAGTTACTACTTGTAAATATGTGTTTGTATATATACATTCTTAATATATTTTTTTCACTCTTATTGGTTTTTTTCGTGTCCAATTACAGCACACAATCACGGTGGCTTTATTTCGGTGCGACACACCTTAATTGAAGAGCTCAGATGACAAAGGTGGTATGTGACAAAAAAAAAGAGTTAGTCATATGATTGAAGATAATCCATGGTCCTCTTACTATCTGTTAAATTACTATTTGAAAAAAACCTAACTTAAACAGATTTTAATTGGTAAAGGATGCATTTGACAATAAACGCAAATAGATATTTATAACTTTACATATCATTTTCTCAAAATGATGCTTGTGTCACTTACCACCTTTATCATCTGAGCTCTCCAATTATTAAGTTAGAGAAAAAAAGATGTAGTTTCAGTCCTTAATTTAAAAGATTAATTTTTGGCAACTGCTCTTAGATTTGCAAAGTGAAGATCAACGTACAGTCGTCAAAATATATAAATGAATAAATAAAGAAGAACAACCCTACGACCTCTACTGCAAATTATACTATAAAAAATGACTTGTACCAATCAATTACTAAAAACGTTTGCTACTTAATAGTATACTTATGTTTCGCTAATAGTGTCGTATATATTTAGAAATTGTACATTTCGAATATTTCAATACTAACAATTTTGACATCTTTTTGGATCCTCCAGTACATTTTACCTAAAGATACAATTCTATCTAGTAGTTTAGCAATTATGCAGATTTAATGTTTGGAAATCCTACTGCTAAATTAATTTTTATTCGTTTCAAAACAGCGGATGGTTTTTGTACACATAACTCAAAATTTACTTGGTGGATCGAAAGCGAGCTGTAAATTTGGATTTCCATTATTCAAGCTTCTAGAAATCGATTTCTGTTAAAAAATTCATAGGTTGCAATTCATATTTTTCTTTTCGAAAAATGATTTTAAAATTATATATATATTTTTAAATTAGTTTTCTGAAAAGAAATATGAATTGTAATCTACGAATTTTAAAAAGGAATGAGTTTCTAGAAGCTTGAATTATGCGAATCCAAAAATACAGTGATTTTGCTAAGTACTTATTGAGTTATGCTTAAAAAAGTATCCATATTACAATCTATTTTGCAATAATTGAAAAAGAAATTGACATTACGAGCTTTAAACCTGCGTAATTTTTAATCTATTTTATCTAATTGCTTGCGTTTAGTATCTTAACATGATATATCTATACCTGTGAGAATTATTTGAAGATCTTAATATTTATATGATACGTCGTGAACTAAACTGTCATTGTATGTATTTAATATATTGTATTCAGTGATTTGTGTAATCTAGTGTAAGTTGTCTACGTAATAATGATAATTGTTGGTTGAACATCTTGTATAATTATAGCAATTGATAAGAAATAAGACTATTAATTTGTATATATTTGATATTTTGTTTTCAATATTTAACAAAGTGTAAATTATATATTCAATAATGGTAACTCTTGATTGGATATTTTGCATACTTATAGCAATTGATAAATAGGAAGAATTTTCTCGAATGTTGTGTATGTTAAATATATTTATAAGAATACGATGTATAAATTAATTGTACTTGGATTTATATTTCATAATTGAATGTAAGATTGTTATGAGTAATCAAATAGCTTAAGAGGAGGATGTGATGATCTACTGTTATTTAATCACTGTTGATATTTAACTCTAACCAAAATTAACTGCCATCGGTTATTGTTATGACGGTATTGAGAGCAGCTAACGTGTAGGCTGTGTACTAAGTATACTATGTATACTAAGAGATCAAAGTGTATGTTTATAACTTATATAATAAACGATGATTTAAATAAATAAACAGCAGTTATTCAATACTAAAGTTTAAAAATTCAGAGGTGGCCACCTTGTTGAATATACCTGCGGAATTTCATTCGATCGTACTTTGAGATCTTGGACTCGAATCAATCAATAAACGTTGTCAGTAAAAAGGGGGCCAATTTTCTGTGCTTGTTGACGTTTAAACCATGTGGACGCAACTATCTTGCAGAAAAGAACATATTTACTTATACTGCTTTGGTTCTCTCCATTAAGGCGGAATGAATTTCTTGTATTATTCACGGACTTACCAGTGAAGGACGTGGGTACAAGAAATTCATGGAGACCGGCTAAGTATTGGATAAATTAAGAAGTTGACAACAAGGAGAATAAGAGAAAAATGTCAACAATTATCGCCTTTACGTGCTTCATGGAACCAATGGTGCACATATAGAGATTTAATAAACAAATACAAAACATTGCATGCTTCTAATTTCGTACTGCTTTCCACACATGTTTTTGTTCATTTATGTTAGTAATGAAAGTTAAAAACCGTAAAGAAACGTCTTGGATGCTCCCATACATCTCTGTTAGTATATAATCAAATGCTCCTTTAAATATAATCATTATTTATATATATTATTTCTAAAGAGAACATCCCTTTTCCATGCACATACGAAACGCATAATGATGAATGACGTGACGTTCGAAATGTTTTTGAAAAGGCTTTTGACATAGTAGGCACGTGTTTAGTTAAAAAATGCTATTTCATTAAAAATTGAATTTATTTAAACTTTAATCAACAAACGTATTAACAAATAACCACAGAGATGGCAGTATGAAAGTCTCACAGTAGTTCACTGGTGAATATTTCATCAAGTTTTTAGAGGTAAGATATGACACAGATGAAAATTTTTACAACATATATTTCATGAATCTACATCAACTCGACACTAATGTTCAAAATATCCTTAGAAAATGATATGATCAAGGAACCAACATAAAGGGGATAGATTTCAAGAGGACAACTATAAAACAATTCGGAAACTTTCTTTACACTACTTGGGCATGTAACAACTACAACCTAGTTTTAAGAGAATAGCGAAGAGATGTCCATAAGCAATGACTTTCTTTCTAACTCTCTATCGTGTTTTTTGTATCATCTACAAGATCAGTGGTTCCCAACCTATGGGTCGCGGAGAGTGTTTTGGTGGGTAGCGGAACAATCGAGCTTTGCCACAAAAATGTATCTTTTATTTCATCTGTTTAAAAAATATAACAAATACAATATTTTACATCTGCAATAATCATAAAATATATTAGCTTAAACTAAAACTTTGTGAAACAGTGATTTTCTTAAACAGTTAGTCGGCATTATGTTATGACCTCGTTGTGAGATATAGCAGCAGTCGCGTAATCGTTATGACAATCCTTGTCCTCCGCTCCCGAGATTGTGGATTAGAAATCCTTTTGAAGAAGAACATTTGAAAAACCGGAAACTGTCAAAACCTAAAGACGACTTTTTAATTGACCTGTCTTGCGATTTCTCTTTGAAGGCAGTTTTCAAGTAAAAATCCTTAATTTCCTTCTGGATGAATATACACAATATCAGATTTGACGTCCTTGATGTTATTCAACACGACATACTTCTGTGAACGTGTTTTTTTCTGTTTTTGAAAAACAAATACAGAAACAAACTGCATGTATAAAAAGTGACTTAAGGTTAAAATGAACCAGTTTTAACCTTATAGATGCTCTCATCGGAAAACACCAGTGCCAAAGTTGTGTTTTCATAAGAATTAAAAGTATCTTTCATTATCTTTGTAATATGTGCGTTCTTTTAATTATTATTCCACTTACACACATTGGGATTAACGATTCTTGATTTCGTTGATAGTGCATCCTTCGTACGAATATTTTCCTTTTTCGTAGGATAGGATAGCCCAGGGTCGGCGAAACTGTGGCAAGCGTGCCAGGGTTGGCACGTAATCTAGTTTTTCTGACAAGCGAAAAAATTAAATTTGGTAATCTTAGACAAATAAAATCTATTTTTTATTTCATTTATAACCGATAAAAGTTTGTTCCGTACGGGCAAACTAACGTGAATAATGTAATTTTTTTAAAACATAAATTAACACATCGGGGCAATTTTCTTTTCCTATGATACTATGCAACATTTTTTATATGTATTTTGCCTTTCAGTATGAATTTAAAAAACCAATTTTCAAATGAATCTAGTTTGACAGTCACTGCAATAAAAGGACAAATGGATCCAATTTAGCTATGTATATTTCTAAAAGTATCAAAATATGAACCAGAAATAAAGCATTTTCCATCGAACGTACAACAGTAAAGTCTCATAAATACATTATTAGTACATTGTTTAATGAAACTTGGAAACCGAGATGATGCATTAATAATAAGTTAAAAATTAATGAAATGAAAACTCGTATTTTTCCTCCTAATTACAGTACATACCGCATAAATGAATCCTATTTACGAATTAAAAATTTATTCATTTAATGGATTATTCTAGTACAATGAAAAATTCCACTTTGATTTTTAATATTTATAATTACTAATTATATTAATGCATGAAAGGAAACGACTTTATAATCATTGTTTCGTATAAATATCGTACTCCTTAAAATTATTTTTGTGTAAGTTTGGCACGTTACAATGTTGATAGATATCTTTTGTGTATTTTCGGCACGCGCACGTGAAAAGGTTCGCCGACACTGGCATAGCCCATAGCTTGTAGAGGTCATACAATAATTTACATACTGATATTAGATATATCCTCAATTAGGTGGGTCGCAATTTTTATTTTTTTTTACTTTTACTTAACTCCTTAATTCTCGCTCCCGTGATATTCACGGGCTGTGTCTTTTATTCAGATTGGTTGATTCCTACCAGTTTTATAAAACAGTGTAATTGGCTTTATTATGGTATCATTTTATCTGTCATTAAAAAAAGGGAATATTTCTTTTTTTTTTAAATGGTGCTAAAAAGCAATTGGAATTTTTAAACAGTAATTTAATGCGACCATTAAGGGGTTAAAGGCGGATCGCGTACCAATAAAGGTTGGGAACCGCTGTTCTAGATGATGACAAGATTAGAAAGCATGTAACAGATAGGTCTGTAAAACTCTCTCTAATACATGGAAATTTTAAATGTGAATTGTGCAGTTTTGCAGTATCATAGAAGCCGGAAGGTTAACGATTAGTGTTGCCAGGTCCACTATCACAAAAAGCAGGACAGCAACTTCTATATCGGGGCATAAAAATATGGTAACGCTTATGAAAACTCAACCTGTGTCTAACGGAATCCTGTCTTTTAAGTAAAAAAATCATGGTCCGAACGAAAAGAATGCAATATAATTAAATATATTATGTCCGTAAAACTCTCTCTAAAATGCATGGAAATTTTAAATGTGAATTGTGCAGTTCTGCAGTCTCATAGAAGCCAGAAGGTTAACGATTAGTGTTGCCAGGTCCACTGCCACAAAAAAAGCGAGACAGCAACTTATGTATCGGGATATAAAAATATGGTAACGCTTATGAAAACTCAACCTGTGTCTAACGGAATCCTGTCTTTTAAGTAAAAAATTCATGGTCCGGACGAAAAGAATGCAATATAATTAAACCTGTTAAGACATAAAGCTGTATAAAACGGAATCTTTCTCTGGTCGTTTTCTATTTCGTCTTAGTCTGTTTTATTGTACTAAATAAATACAATAATTTAATATAGTAAAATTTGTGAAAGTGGAATCTCTATGCAACGAAACAAAATTCCTTTTGTGAAATTGTTGCTGATAAGAAGTTATAATTGGTTTACATAAAAGAAGGAGAGGATTGTTCTTTGTGTCAATTTATTAAATAGAGAGAAACAACGTATAAAAAAACGCAAATGTAAGTAATTTTAAAAAGCATATAGCTATTTCGAAGCCTCTAAGGCCCCATCATCAATGCTTATAAATCAAAGATAAATTTTATCTTTGATTTATAAGCACTGATGATGGGGCCTTAGAGGCTTCGAATTGGCTATATGCTTTTTAAAATTACTTACATTTGTCTTTTTTAAACGTTGTTTCTCTCTTTTTAAAATAATTGGTTTAGCCTTCCACACAGAATATGGAATTTCACGTTTAACTCACAATTATGTTATAAACAAGTTCAGTTTTCACAGGCTTTACTGAGCAAAGTGCATTAAAACCCGTAATAACAGAATAGCTATGGACGAGGAAAATATTCTGTTATCGAGAGGAGTCGGTCTTAACAGACAGATTTGTACGGTATTCCTTTCGGTTAAATTACTTCGATTACTTCTCTTTGTTACTTTCTGGACTACTTCTATTAGTCTGTTACTTCTGTAACTTCTATATTTTATATTTAACCCTTTATCTACTGACGGTACTTATAAGTACCATTCAAAATAAAATTCGTTTGTGATAAAATTTCTTTAATACATCGATTAGTCGTAATACAGTTTAGATTGAGTTATAGATACATTACTTTATATTGTTCCAAAAGCATTATGGGTTACACAAAGCAAAAATATTTTTTAAAGGATGATTTCTTTTGCCTTTGCCCCTTTTCAGCTTTCTTGGCTTTGGGGGAGTGGGGAGGGGGTTCAATTCAGAAATGTTTCTATATTTCAATTGTAAGAACATCATAGTTGTATATTTACTAATTTTACAAAATTCTAAGAAAAATATTTAAAATAAAAGATTTGAGTGGGGTCATAAATATTGCACGAAGTCCCTATAAATTCAAATTTAATTAATACTTCTAAATCCTTCAATGCTTCTAAAATCCTTCTAAAATTTATTAAATGATTACGTTACTTCTAATGTGGTTTAAACATTTCACAGAAAATTCTTTAGAAGATAAAATTTCCATGAATTCACAATTCAGTAGATAAGGAGTTAATGTTTGGTCACTGAAAAGTGTCTTCTTTCTTTTTTAGGTAGTTTTGGACTTAGTCCCGGTAACTTTTTGGTATTGCCTTGGAACTAATGGAATATTTCTTTTTAACTTTCAATTGTCTTCTTTATTTAATTTTCATTCTTTATAGTTACATTTTTTATACTTCTTCTTTATATAGGTTTACAAATATTTAGACTTTTAGGTAGATTTCCTATGAAATACTACCTATTACATTCTCCCCTATGTTGGAATTTCTAAAATTTTTTTGCAGA
Organism: Maratus speciosus; assembly: GCA_963932465.1. Taxonomy (NCBI): domain Eukaryota; kingdom Metazoa; phylum Arthropoda; class Arachnida; order Araneae; family Salticidae; genus Maratus; species Maratus speciosus. The sequence goes on along the minus strand of OZ010798.1, from coordinate 335,767,860 downwards.
TCTACACCGATCATGACCCCTAGAACCCAAAACCACCCTCAGTAAAAAACTTTATCTATCTATCTATCTATCTATATATATATATATATCACTTTCTTCTGGACACGATAACTTCCACAATTCTGCACAAATCTCTTCCAAACTAATACATAAAATTAAGGGGCATAAAATCTTGTTCAATTTCGTTAATGGGCAAAATCAAACCAAGGGGATAGAAATAGGGAGGGGTTTTGTGAAAAATAAAAAAACCCATAACTTCTTAAATTTTGTACAGATCAAATCAGTTTAAAGTTTTTATTACTTCTAAAAATAGGGCAAAAAATTCATGCATCACAGATTTTTGATAAAATTAAAAATGGGCTCAAGGGGCACAAAAATTAGTGTTTTTCGGAGAAAAAAATTCACAACTTCGTCAAATCTCAAGGTATCAAATTCAATTAATTTTATTATACATCTCCTTAATATTATCTACAACTTTTATATTCACAAGTTTTTGATAGGACCAATTCGTACCGCAAAAAAAAATTAAAAACGAAAACAAAAAAGGGGGGTGAAGAAGAAAAATTTCCATAACTCCGTCAATTCGCAAGATATAAAATCCCCATGAATTTATCATATATCTTCTTAATATTGTCTAAAGCATTTACATGGACAAGTTTTTGATAGGACCAATTATTACAGCAAAAACAAATAAAAAATACATAGTGATTGAAGAAAAAAATCATCTTATTAAGGGTGTATTCTAATCGAAACTGCTTATTTTCTTACACATCTTTAAATTCATTTTTGCTCTCAAACGCATCCAATTGGCAGATTCTCTTCTTCAGAAACTATATAATGTACAGTAATGATAGATTTTTTGATAGAGGCAGAATATATTTCAAAAAATGACGTCAAATTGGGCAGAATTTCCCGAAGCGATTGTGTTAGAAACGAAAAATATTGTCCTACTGAGAAAATAATTGTTTATAAATCAGGTTTTAATTAATTGAACGAAAAATAAAAACATAGGTCGCTTATAAATCTCTTCAAAAATCACGTCAGCAAGTTTAATATTTTTTCTTTTAAAAAGGAATCTGAAAATGTGCCATAAAATTTCGAGTTGTTGAGCAGGGGAAAGCATTTTATTTAACACCGCCTTAACATGATTCTGATTAAACCAGCTATTATATAAAAATGGAATAAAAACTCGTCAAAAGCGGCCAGATAAAACTGTTAAAGTGGGTTTATCTCTAATCATGACTTAGTTTTTGTTGGTGAAATTAGTAAACTTAACTTCGAAATCTACCTCCGTCTGTAGTCCGGGCCTGCAGGGATTTTTTGTTATGTTACGATCATGAGGGCACCGCCCACGTATTCCTGTATCTTGAATAATATCCATTAATTGAAATTTACGTAAACAGGCTTAAATTGTCTCCGACTATTTTATCTTCCAGAAAGGATTTTTTAACATTGTCTGAAGAACCTGTAATTTTGTATGACTATCCACCAGTACTTTTTAATTTATCACGGCTAACCGAAGATTACTTCACAATCCTGGACCTTTGACTGGCTATAAGTTTTTTCAGTAGGGTTCTAGATTTGAAATTGAAAAGAAAAATGTATTCACTATTTTCTTTTTAGCCCCCGGAACGGTATGCTATTTCTTTCTCCCAGCTGATTTTGTCTCCAAAAAATAACGTTACCTTACAGAAGCTAGCAATAAACAAAGCAGATGTATCATTGTACAATGAAATGCTCTATAGAATTTTTTTTAATTTCAAAGCATCGCACATTTTCAATGTTTAAACCGTCGTATTGGGAAAAAAAAGTACTTTTAAATGCAATTTGTTTGAAAACTGTATCTCCATTTATTTTTGAAATATTAATTTTTTTGTAGTTTTTAGCACCATTTGTTTAATTTTGGCAACTCAAGTACTCCATTTATATAGAAAGTAAAGAGAAAATAGTTGAAAAATAGCAATTATATCTTTTTGTTGCCATTTTCTCATAACAACCGAAAGAAAATGTAATTAAAATACGTGCTATTTTCAAAAAAATGTAAACGAATAATTTCTACGAATAATAAAACATGGAGCTATAACAAACTATATTTAATTTTAAATATCTGTAGAACCTTTCAGTGTGACGTCAGTCGTATCAAGTATATATCAAGTATTAAAACACTTAGATGTGAGATATAGATATAAGATATAGCTGCAACACACAAACAAAATAGAAAATACAACATAGGAACCGTTTGTTTGAAGTCAGTTTCCAAGGAAAACGTCATGACTGACGTCAGGACTGAAATCGTCTATATTAATGTTACAAACAAATGAATGCATATGTATCATTAGATAGTCGTTTTTTTTTTGTCCAGTTTCTTTAATGACGGCATCTTTTTGCTGCTTTTGTGTATTATTTTGAGATAGTGACATCCTATGCATGCTTTACTGTAGATGTTTAAGAGTGGATTGTAAATGTGGAATTCTTAAGCGGATGCGAATGACGTCATTTTGTATAAAATAAAAGTTTGTGCTTTATGTCTTAAAATTGAAATATATTTTGTACTATTTATATATACATATATTTTTTTTTTCATCGGGGGCGACACTAGATTCTGAAAAAGAAGAATTCCTGTTTTCTAGTTATTAAACTTTGATTTTGGTTTTTATCAAAGCAAGCTTTAGAAAAGCGTCTGTTGAAGTAATTATTAAATAGATTACCAATATTTAATTTCGTGAAGTCAAATTTATCAGTGCGAAAAAAAAAAAAAGTTCTCGATTATAATTTTCGTCAAAAATAAGATTGCTTTCGTATTCTTAAGTTCTAAATGTTTTAATCTTCATTTTTCATTTTCCTAAAAATGTTCATTATATGTTTGCACAAAGCATCAAGTTTTCTAAGAAAAACGTTCTCTGTATTTTCTAAGAGTTACGTTCTCTGTTTTTTCAAATTTTTTCAATAAACTCTTTATAAGCATTTCTCAAGTTTATTATGGGATCTAACTTGGGCCTCCCGGGTTATAGAATATCGGTAAAAATCCTTCTTCTTTCTAAATTAAAAAACTCGAAAAGATTTTTTAAATATTTAATATATGTTTTTAGATTATTGAATAATAACAAAAAATCTTTTTTAAAGGAAAAACAGCATTTATGTATTCGAATAAAGTTTTGAAGTTTATTACAAGCGGTGCTTTTGTATTGGATTCTCGCCGGGAATTAACAACCAAAGAAATCGCTAAAGGTCACTATTTCCAGCAATTTTTCGATTCAGATAATTTCAGTGCTTGAAGCGTGTTCAATTACATGTCTTAAATTTATGTTTTATTCATTTTGATTATTTCATTTATTTTTTGATGAAGTTGAAATTTCGTTATGCATATAAACTGGAATCAAATACTAAACTATTTACATTAATTTAAACAGTTTTCAAAGAAATTGCATTTGATAGTAATTTCTCCCCTACTCGATGATGTAAAATTCGAAAATGTGCGATGTTTAGAGATTTTAAAAAAATTCACTAAAATAGAGAAATTTAATTGTTTGATGCTGCCAACGTCGTCATGCTAACGTCAACATGACGTCAGCGTTTCATACGTTTCTCTTTTAAAATAAAGATAGTCCAACATTTGGTGTCGGCTAATATTTCAAAACGAAGGACTGCATAAATCATGCTGAGAATGAATACTCGCTCAGTATACGCAGAAATTGACCAAATAACCATATCTGTGAAACGCATCGTTATCAAGAATGCAAAAGAAAACGCGCGACGTGACGTTTGGTGCTTAAAAAAATAAAAAATAATAATAAAGTTGTATTGGTAGAACTGCAAAACGGACGGAAAAAAGAAAAAAAGAAAAAATCATAAAAAATATTTTGATAGTTATTAGAGTTTACAGTACATATGCATTTAACGTCTGAATTTGAAAACCATTAAAACACCAAATAAAATAAACTAAGACAGACTTGAGCACAGTTAAAAAATAAAATTTATAAAGACAATAAAAAACAATTAAAAATACAATAATTTATGTTTTATTCATTTTCATTATTTCATTTATTTTTTGATGAAGTTTAAATTTCGTTATGCATATAAACTGGAATCAAATACTAAACTATTTACATTAATTTAAACAGTTTTCAAACAAATTGCAGGTAGATTTTATTTAGATAGATAGAAACTAAATAAGTTTTTTTTCAACGTAGTAAACCTAGCTCCTTTATCTGTATCCCTTATTATAAGAACATTTCTGAAAAAATTTCTGCCATTCTAAAATCATTCAATATTGGGTTTTTTTTTAAACCTATTAATAAATTGAGTTCCTTTTTCAATAAGCATAAATTTCAATATGATAAGTCTAAATTACCCGGTGTTGTTTATATTATTCCTTGTAAAGATTGCAATAGTGTTTATATTGGTGAAACTGGTAGATCATTGGAAATTCGCCTAAAAGAACATACTGGTGCTTTAAAAAAGATTAATTTGAATTCAAAAATTGTCTAGCATTCACTTCAAACGAATCACATTCCGCTCATTGCGAACGCCAGTATTTTGAAATCTCGTTGCAACAACTACCATGGTAGATTGCTCCTTGAGGCTTGGTTTACTGAATTGCGGTTGCATGCTTTGAATGATGCTCGTTCTGTCCCTAGCGAATATTGTTTGTTTTTAAAATAGCTAACTGTAACTGTTCTTGATTTGTTCTGACGTTTGAAATGCAGTGGATATTTTTTGTACTGATGATGCCTTGCGTGTCGCTTGGCGAAAAGTTTACATATTGTATTTTTAATTGTTTTTTATTGTCTTTATAAATTTTATTTTTTAACTGTGCTCAAGTCTGTCTTAGTTTATTTTATTTGGTGTTTTAATAGTTATTAGAGTTGTTTGAGTCATTACTGAAATTAGTTGGTAGTCTGCATGTTTCTTTAGCTTTTTCTTTCTTTAGCTCGCGCATACAAGCTTTGATATGCACGGTGGTAATTTTGAGCACCTTCTTATATGTAAACACAGTGTAATATGCAGATCATGTTGTTCTCATTTCTAATAAAGCTTATTTTTGGTCCTGGTGTGACGTTATACATTTTTCGCATTTTTCTGGTTGGTTGGTTGAGAGCGTTACAGTCATAAGTTGCCCAAGAGGGCTAAACAGACTCGGACCTCCGTTTAAAGTGGAATCCAACCCAATACAAACATCCATGCCTGGGTCACAATTCAACACTGCACCTTTTTAGGTGCGTTCGTAATTATATAAATACGTAGCACCTATAGTCGTCGTTCAGTCCGTCTGTCTGTCCGTCCGCATATAACAGAGCAGAAACTACCCAACCGAATGGTCTGAAATTTTAAATGTATGATTGTTGCAAAATTTTGTCGAGCCATTTCAAATTTTATGAAAATCGGATGTATAGTTAAATTACAGGGACACACTCTAAATTAAAATGTCTGAAATTCAGACACTTAAGTGTCTGAAATGGAGTGTTCAATTTTCAGACATTTTAAAATGTCTGAATTTTTTCAGACACTTTTTGCGTCTGAATTTCAGACACTTCAAACGTCTGAATCGCATCCATTTTTTTGTAAGCATCATACGTAGCCATGTTTGACCACGTTGAATCCTGGAAAAATATTTGGCTGTGGTCCTGCCCCCCCCCCCCCCCAATACAGCCTGATTTTTTTGGTGCTCTCAGTTTTGGTATACAATTTTCGTTACGTTGATAATTTAAATCTTTTACGACATTGTACTGATTATAATCAATATCGTGAACTTCAGGAGTAGAACAAGATTAAAAAACAAAAAATATTTATCTAAATATTAGATTTTTTAAAATTTATTTTGTTTTTAACCTTGTTTTACTTTAAAAGTTCAAAATATTGATTATAATCAGTACAATTTCGAAACAGATTTAAAATATAAGCTTTACAAATATTGCACATCAAATTTGGGGGCACTACAGTCGTAGGGGGACGGGGCACTTCCCAGTTTGCCCTTCCTTTAATCAAGAAGTACTTTTGCAAAAAACGCAACCCTGCATTATAGTTGTCTAAATTGAGATGTCCGGTATTCGGGAGTATCCGTTGTGGAGGTTAATGGAGATTCTCGAATAGCGAACACCTCTATTTAACGAATACTTTTTTAATCAGCAGACATACATATTTGTATATTTTTACCTCAAAAAAGTAGACATCTCCAATTATCGGACAAATTCCGCGGTCCCGAAGTGTTCGCTATTAAGGGCTTTTAAGGTACATAGATAAATATATATATATATTTTATAATCTTGTCCTACTCTAAAAGTTCAAAATATTTATTATACTCGGTTGAATGTGGAAAAAGATTTAAAATATCAGATGTACGAAAATTGCAAAAATCCCACCCCCCACCCCCCCAAAAAAAATTAAAATATAAAAAAATATATTGCCACATAGGCAATTTTACATATACATCACTTGATAATCACAACAGCCATTTAACTATGAATAATGAAAATAAATAAATAAATATTCTACTTTAATAACATTGGGGAAAAAATGACTTTGGTATTTTGTTAAATATATTTGCGTTTTTAAACTTGTCCTACTCTAAAAGTTCAAAACTTTCATTATAATCAGTGCAAGATTTAAGATATCAGCTTTACAAAAATTCATGCAAAATCCCCCCCTCCCCCCCCAAAAAAAATGAAAATACTTATTTAAAAATTATGTTTTTAAAAAATTTATATTTCCACATGGACAAGTTTTTATGTAGATCAGAGGGTACTCACAAAAGCTATTCAACTATCAATAAAAACAAATAAGTACATATTCTATATTAAAAACATGAGGAAAAAATAACTTATGATTTCCAAACTTCTTTCGTCTTAAATATATACAGTAACATCTGTCATTTTTGTATTTTTCGTATAAGTGCATATAAATAAAGTTACCACAATTTTAAATACGAAATCTAGTTAGAGGTTTTTACTTTTTCCCATTATAAATTTCAAATTACTTTTTTATTAAAAATAATAAAAAAATCAGTATTAGAGTTGATTGCAAATCAAATACATATGTATTTTTACAGGCAGGTTCATATAATAGACCAGTCTCATTTACTTTATTTATCTTTTTTTAATCTGCGGTTTTATGCCAGGAAGTAAGAAAGCATTAGGTCAACTTTCAAAGTTTTCTTTTTACTTTACTTTCTTGTGGCCGTGATTTACTGCGAGATAAAAATTATCCATTTGAAACTAAGAACTGACATTGAATATATAATTCGTAATAAAAAAGAACGTCATAAGTTTAAAAATATATACTTCTAGAATTAGTGGGGTTTTTTGCGAACAGATTCAAAACTAATTAAATTTCATGCAGGATTTTGTTTAGTACAATAAATAAAATCATAAAATACACTAATTTTACTACTATAAAGAAACTTACTTGAGTTGCTGCAAGGGGTAAGAAATATTCCTCGATTTGAAATTTTAAAAACTACCACAACCACAGTGAGGGAGAAAGACTTTCATCAGTTTAAAAGGTAATCCCATAATACATCCGACTAGCCATATTTAAAGGATGAGATGTTTCATCCTAAAAACAGGACCCGCCAGACAAAAGTTTCTTTTTTTTGCCAGTTTCGACAGGACGAAGATGAATAACACAATATTATTGATATAAATTGATACGAGTTAACACTAAGCCCATTGCACACGCTTTGTAGAATTTCCGGGTGTAATCTTCAACCGCCGTCTACTTCTGTTCTGTGTCTATCCCGCCCTTGTATCGACGACAGCTTCTAAGAGACATTTGATGTCGAGCACACACGTCAGATGTATGTATTCAATAAATAAATACTCCAAGTTAATACGAATTAAAATCACAGTACTTCACATTTCGCAAAAAACGAATTAAAATACACGCGTACATAAAAACAAACTTTGTTTGAATTACAACGTATACCACTTCGAACGAAGACATCTAAAACGCATGCGCAACTGGGAGTGCTAGTGCCCCCTGGTGGTTATTGCGTCGGAAGAATCAAAACATCTTAAATTAAGACACGTTTAAAGCAATGAAGTGTCTTAAAATAAGACGTTTGCGGATATTTTAGACATTATTCTCAGTTCGTTTAGACCATGGTCATAGTAAGACGCTTATGTATCTTAAAATAAGACATCTATAGTGTCTTAATTTTCAGATTAAGACACTTAAGTGTCTAAAATTCTTTTTCAGTCACATATGTGTCTAAATTTAAGACGCTTCTATTTGCAGTGCAGTCAAAAGTTTTTCTTTACATTACGGCCAATGGGAAAAATTATTGCACGTGCATTTTAATGATGTTAAAGCTTTCCGAATGGTCTCAAATTTTAAACATATAATTATTGCGACATTTTGTCGAGCCATTTCAAATTTTATGAAAATCGGATGTATAGTTTAATTACAGGGACAGTCAAAAGTTTTCCTTTACATTAAAGCCAATGGGAAAAATTATTGCAAGTGCATTTTAATGATGTTACAGCTTTCCGAATGGGCTGAAATTTTAAATATATAATTGCTGCAAAATTTTGTCGAGCCATTTCAAATTTCATGAAAATCGGATGTATAGCTTAATTACAGGGACAGTCAAATTTTTCCGTTACATTAAGGGGAATGGGAAAAAATTATTGCAAGTGCATTTTAGTGATGTTACAAACTATGCACTTATGAATTGCAAATAAATACACATTCAGTACAATATGGGGTGCAAAAAATAATTATAAAACTAGTTATAGTACGAACGCACCTCATTTGTCACGTTTGACGAGCAATTTCCAACTTGTTTTAGAAGCTACCGCCATAACCACTAAATAAGCAGATCAGCTACCCCTTTCTGAAAAATTATCCATCGCAATTGCATGCCTCTATGATCAGTTTTACGTACTCGGAGTGAGTATTTTTGCTCTGTACAGTTTACGTGGTTTTGACAGAACATCCCATATTTCAATAATTAATAAACCGTAAATAGCTACAAAATTAAACTGCATTAATGGTGAGTGCTTTTGATCAAATTTATTTCTAACTGGTATAAAACTTTTACAACGCAGCCAAAGGAATTCGAAAACATTACAATATATAAGAGTGTTTTAATGTTTTATGTAAATATTAACAAATTTATATTTGTATGCCAAAATTTTTGTATATTATTTAAAAATTATTTATGAGTTTAGTTTATCCATCTGTATAACTATTTTTATGCCCAGTCTATAAAATTTGCTTTAAAATTCTCGCTTCAGAATGAATCGCTTACAGTTCATTTCACATTATTTAAGTTTAAGAAAAAAACTAGCAAAAGACTGGTAATTTAGCATACATTTTTCTAATGTTGAAAATATACATTAATCGTTGGTCAAACTATCACGCAAGTAGGGGAAATCTCTCAAAACTAATGATGTTTACATGGAATTGTAAATCCCACTGCGATTATTGATTATGCATATTTACTTTTTTACTTAACCATATATATTGAATTTTACATGAAAATTTCCGATCTCTGAGGGGAGGGAGGGGGGGGGGGGGAGGTGGAGGCTACAGAGAGTTTGGTAAAACTGCCTCCTTTAAAACCCTTATCGGTCTTATGCCACTTCACACGTGACATGGGAACCAGCATATCTTACACAAATGTTATTCGGTTGGCACCAATTTTTATTTATTTATTCATTTATTTATTCATTTATTTAAGAAACAATTGTATTTTGACAACACATGCAAGAGAAATTTACTACAAAATCTATTTTTAAAATATAGTGTTGCGAATAGAATATAAAAATAAAATAACGTATACAAAGTCCTATAAGGGTTAAGTACATTCTCGACGCTCCTTTATTAGACACTGCGCATTGTATGTCTGGGAAAAAATTAGTAATTTAAAAGATTCTCCCAAAACATTTTACCAATTTTCTTTGAAGAAATTTTGTCTTTTACAAAATATATAATTAAGGAAAATTTTAATACTATTATTTATTTCCAACTGAGTAGTACGCCATAAGTGAACCACCCCCTCCAAACTGTAAAAAAAAAAAATCTAGAAGGTTACGAAGAATTTTCTAGGAAACGGGGATTCTAGAGCATTTTATGTTACGGCAACAGCAAAAATCCATGTAAGAGATACACTTCTGCACCATAAATCAAAAAATCTGTAAGGTTAATAAGAATTTTTTAGGTAACTGGGATGCCTAGAATTTTTTAGGTAACTGGGATGCCTAGAACTTTTTATGTAACTGCAACCCGGGTCACAGATAAAATTCTGTAATTTTAGTAGATTCTTTTGTAAAGCTACAGATTTCTGTAGCTTTACAAAATTAGTTTTGTAGATTTACATCTGTTTTTGCACAGTGTACAGATACAATTTTAGTAAGCATACAGATTTCTGTAACTTTAGATCTGTAGATTTACAGATTTATTTATTTATTTATTATTATTATTATTTTTTACAGTGCTCTAATGACCAAGAAAAATTCTACAAACCAGCTAATTTTTACAAGGAAATGCTCATTAATATATTTTTTAAATGTTTCATTGGGAGATGAGCATCCACCTTAAAAATATATGTCACCACCGAAAATTAATTGCAGCTTCCGACTTAGTACTCGAAAATTGCACCCTTAAACCAATGGTATAAATAGTTTTTTTACTCGAATAATAAAAGTAACAGACTTCAAAGATGTATTTTGCCATTTCCATGAAACAAAGGCGGGTCTCAGCTTTTTTCTACGATTACATTTCTTTGGCAGCGCTTATTCCATTGACAAACTGTTTTTTCACTCATTGCAGTTTATCATGATAATCTTTTTTGCAACAGTTCAAATCTATAGACAAGTAGCGCCCCCTGTACTCTGATGGGAGAAAACAGCAAGGAAAAAAAGAATTGCTTTCCATCATCCTGCGTAATTACCATTCTTTCCATCCTTGCTTGATCTTATCATATCCTCTAAGGCGGTGCAATAATGTAGAATTAATGGAGCATTAATATTAGTCTTGCATAGTCGGAAAAACAGAGCATATACTAGAAGCTTCCAAGCAAAACCGCGAAACAAGTCCAGGAATTATAGGAGTTAGAGGAGAGGAGTAGTATATCCAGACTCGCTGTTTCTTTTTCACTCAATTACGCAGTCATTTGCATGCGAACATCAACAAAAAACTTCACATATTGCTACATATGTTTCAAATAATCGAAAACTGTCTTCCAGTTATCTATAACAAGGGAATATATCCGGGCAGTGCCGCCAACTTATATGGACCCATGGGCTGCGGGTCCACCCAATAATTTGCTCTCCTAGTCCCATTTAATTTCTCTTTATTATTTCTTTTCCCACAATATATATTTATATTTTGAAATCTCGGAAACAATTTTTTTTTGTATGTTCAAAACGTCATTTTGTTTTTTAAATATTAGTGACAGCCATAGCAGGTACACAAGACACGAAATGTGTGCATCACATATAATTATTTCTCAAAAGATAAATTTCCCATATATTTAATCAGTGAGTATGAAGCAGTCAGCGAACATTATCTATTTTAATGATATTCATAAAGCTCTTAAAAGATTGAAATGTTTTTCTTGCATTTTTAATTTGTAATCATATTTATGGTCTTTTAAATATTAATCACAGGAATGACAATCCTGCGTCCCAAATGACTACTTGCTACCACTAAATTTTATCGTATTTCTCGCCTTATTTAATGACAGAATTTCTGAGATTTAATAAAGCAAGGAATACTATTAAAATTTAGTGGTGAAAATCAACCATTTGGGAGGAGAATTCTCATGTCTGTAATCAGAATGATTTCATGAATAAAATGACATAAACACATAATAAAACAGGTCGTGCCATTTTGCTTAAAAATTTTGGGGCCCACCCAATAATTTTAAAAGTTGGCGCCACTGTATCCGGTCTTCCAGGGTTACAGAATATAAGTGTAAACTCTTTATTTAATTGATAACGATATTAGATTTTTTAGATTTAATATTTTTTTAGAATGCGCAATAACAATACCAAAAATCATATTTATATAAAAAATAGCAATTAGTTTAATTTTTGAATATTATTAAAAGTTATACTTTCGTATTAGCCTCGCGCCAAGAGTTAACAGCTGAAGAAGTTGCCAAGATTACAATTTAAAATCATCCTTTTTTAATTTTGATCATTTTAGTGATTTAAGTGTTATCACATGTCTTAAATTTGTATTTTATTTATATTTTATTGTTTTATTTCTTGATTGATGAATGTTTTAATTGTGTTATGTCATATAAACTGGGAACAACTGCTGAGCTATTTACATTAATTTAAGTACAAATGGATTTATTCTACGTAATCGTCTGTACGCGATAGACATAGATTTAGAAAAATCATCCTTGAAAATCATTTTAAAAACAGTAAAAAGCGATACATTTTTCAAACAAATTGCGTTACAATTTTCAAACAAATTTAATTTGAAAGTACTTTTTTCCCCTATTCCACGGTGCAAAATTTTTAAATGTGCGATGTTTAGAAGTTTAAAAAAAATTGCAGTAAAAGTTAAATTTAATCGTCTGCTGTTTCCATCGTTACAATGATGTCAGAGTTACGCACAGACACGTTTGTGCTTTATAATATAGAAAGTGAAAATTGTTTTAGAAAATAACTAGGGGATCCAATACGGAGGTAAAATATTTTTTTTTTTTTTTTTTTTAGATTGCACACTAACCACATCAAAAAGCCTTTTTATTTAAAAATTATCATTTTTTCATTCCAATAAAGTTTTGAAATTTCATTACTTACCGCAGTCCTTTTCAATTCATACCACTTCAGAGGTTTAAGAGCATATTTAGATTACACGTGTGTTAACTTTCTGTTTTATTGATATTGCTTTATTTTATTGATGAAATTTTAACTTAGTTATGGAACATCAGCCGGAAATAAATTCTGAACTCTAAATTATGTGCAAATGGATTTATCTTTCAAAATCATCTGCACCCGACAGAGATAGATTTGGAAAACAAAAATTCATGCGTGAAAATTATTTTAAGACTAATAAAAATGAGTTATTTACGATACAGTTTTCAAATAAGTTTCAAACAAATTGCATGTGTAAGTATATTTTTCTTTCTAACCAATAATGTAAAAATTGAAAATGTGCGAATTTTAGACTGAAAAGCAAAATTTCATAGCCTGCTATTGGCAACATCAAAATGACGTCAGCGTTACGGACGGACACGATTGTCCTTTATAATATAGATAGATATCAAACTAGGTGCGTTATACCTATTTTCGGTTCATGGAAATATCAAAAAAGTAATCATACAGTAATGATGAACTATTATTGAAAGAAGTACAGTATAACTTATGAAATCCGGCATCATCAGGAATGAGACTATGCTGGATTTTTGAAAATACCGGATTTTTGAAGGAATATTAAAAGTCGTAGGAATATCAAACGTAGTACTATATTCTTAATGGTGCCTTTAGCCATAATTTAATTCATTATAAGTGATAATTATCTAAGGAAAGATGATTAAATATTTTAAAAAAAACTTACTTTAATTAATATTTTCTATGTTACTGAAAAAAATAAAAAAAAAGAGTGAAATTATTTCATGTCTTGTAATTTCGGAAACATCGGTGTAAACTTTGTTTGCTTCAATTTTTTGGCCGTTCTTCAACAAGTATTTTTTTTTTTTTTTTTTTTTTTTTTTTTTTTTTTTTTTTGTATTTCATACAAATGAAAAATGTCTGTTTCGGAAATACAGTCTTATTTCTCTAAACCATATATTAATTCTCCAGTCAAATTTATGCATTTTCTAGTGACACCTTTTCTTCGTCTGGTTGTTCACTCTCGTCTTCTGAGTTGCTACTATCACTATTGGCGGTTCTATTTAGCACAGCGTCAGCGATCTCTCTGGCCGTTAAATTGTTTGTTCTTGATGCATTTTCTTCAATGCTTAGTCGCTTTTTTCGATACTTAATGCATTTTAAGATTTTGCGTGTCCAATCAGCTCATAAATTGAGGTTATCACGGAAAATGTGAAAGTCTGAAATCCTTCCTCATCATTGATGTCACCATTACCGAAAATTCGTATAGCCAAATACTATTGTACTATGCATACGCCAAAGTTGTCCCCAAAGTTGTTCCCTTTGCTAAGTAACGATGCAGTTCACAGGAAATTTGTTCAGAAAATAATCGCCTCTGACAAATGAAAAGAAAAAGTCAAATATTCTTTTTTTGCATTTTTACTTTCGATCTTGAAGTTTTTAATTCATAAGGAAATGCTATTTTCTTTTCCCATAGCTTGAAAGCATAAAAGACAAAGGTATCGAAAGATGGTTTTTAAGCCGGATTTCTGAATGCCGGATTTGTGAAGTTGTACTTTATATCTATTTATAAGGAAAAAAAGAAATGCTATTAGATTCTTTCAAATCTAAAAAGAAATATTTGAAAATTTTACGCATATAGGCGCAAGTTCCTAATTATATTTCAAATGCAATTACTTTGAAACTTGCATCCAAATTTACTGATTTTTAAATTTTCAATCATGATTTTTTTTAATGTATCTATATCGCCTGCAACCTAATTACAAAAGATTAACCCGCTTGCACTTAAAACAATATAAATAATTCGAAATTTGTTTCCGGATAATATTCCATACCAAAATTAAATCTTCATCAATAAATAAATAAAATAATAAAACAATAAATTAATAAAAATATAACATACTTTTAACAGACGTGTAATCGAACTACTCGCTTAAACGGCTAAAATTAGAGTATAAAAAGGGCTGTTATATATAGCTGCCTTTGGGTGATTGCTTCGGCTAGTAACTCCCAACATGCGACTAATTACGCTTTTAATAATTTTCAAAACTATATTAGAATATATTATTAATATTTTTTGTGTTATAAGACGATAATCTAAAAAAAAAATATTAAATGTAAAAAATCTATTAGATAACAATTTAAAAAAGTGTATTTTACCGATGTTCTGTAATCCTGGAAGCCCTCGTTGGCTCACGCAGTTTAAGAGGTCTCAGGACTCTTAGAGCTTTAAAATTGAAAATTTTTTAGATGTTAAACTCTTATCTTTTCTGAACATTTTGATATAATTGTTTCCTTCCAATTCCCATTAGAACAGAAGTTATAGCTTTCAGAATTATACCAGCGCAATAGCTGAAGCGGCGTTTCCGAAACTCTGAAGTCATTTTTCTCCAAATGACGTTTTGGACATAACGCGCACGATATCTCAAAAAATTTTGAATATTTTTTCATGAAATTTCCAAGACATATGTTTCATGTTAGTCTGTATAAACTGAACCTAGAATTTTTTTATTGTATAATTTTTTTAAAAGTGATTATACCATTGAAATTTAAAAATTGTAGTTGCATTAGATAAATACAACTTGGTATCAAAAATATAAAAATGCTTTAAATGCAAATTTATTTAGGTTCAGGGTAATTACTACAATCAGAAGCATAATAAGGCAGAAAAAATTTCATTCTAGTTGCAAAATTTATTTTGCAATCCTGCGCATAAGCTGTTATACTAATTTTCTGCTCATCAAATGTCTAACAGTTTGGAGCCCCCTATAAATACTATTCTGCATCTTTCAATTTTTTAAATACATGAAATGAAAGAACGTATTTCTATCTTTCATCCTAATAAAAATTGTGTTTTAAACTCATATACATTTTAAGATATTAAATGTTGAAAATGGTCTTTTTTTTTACTTATTCCAATTTTAAGAGTCCTTAATCCTGATACACCTTTAAAAAAATCCATGAATGCAGGAAGGATTATTACAGGGTTTATACGGGCACCAGGAAATTCTTCGGTACCAGTATTTTCTTATGGAAATTCTCTCCTTTAAATAAAGAAAAATTTCGCGATTTTTTTATATAAAAAAAATAGTGGTAATTCACCTTGAAAAACTCGGTACCCGTACGAACCCTGTATGACATTTCTAGAATGGTTCAAAGCTCTAAGTAAAATTTCTATTGATTAGAAAGAACAGACGTGTCCGTCCGTTACGCTGAAATCATTTTGACAGTGGCAATATTAGATAATTAAGTTTTAATTTTACTGCAATTTTTTAACTTTTTATCCACATCGCAGATTTTCAATGTTTACACCGTCGAATAGGGTGTATGATGTACTTTCAAATGAATTTATTTTAAAGCTACTCGTATATCGATGTTTGTTTGAAAATTGTGTCGCAGTTTACTAATTTTTGTTATTCTAAAAATAATTTTTAAGACCAATGTCAGACGGGCGTCTTTTTTGCTGCTTTTTTGCTTAAGTATTTTCCATCCACAATGCTATAACATTGTGAATACTTAAGCAAAAAAGCAGTAAAAAAGACGCCCGTCTGACATTGGTCTAAGCATGATTTTTTAAAAAAAATCTTTTTCTATTGCGTGTAGACAGACGATTACGAAAGATAAATCCGTTTGCACTTAAATTAATATAAATAGCTCAGCATTTATTTCCAGCTTATATTCCATAACGAAGTCAAAACATTCGTCAAACAATAAATAAAACAATAAAATATAAATAAAACACAAATTTAAGACACGTAATCGAACAATGCATTTAAATCAATGAAATAATAAAAATCAAAAAGGCTGCTTTTTAAATAGTTATGTTTGTCGATTTCTTCGACAGTTAATTTACTGGCGCGAGGTCAATACGTAAGTATTGATTTTAGTACATTTCTAAAACTTCATTTGTATACATAATTGCTGTTTTTCATATAAATATGATTTTTAGTATTGTTGGTGGGCCTTCAAATAAGCTATTACAGTTATAAAAAATAAATGTTTTCATATGTATTATGTAACCGGTAAAGCCCGGGTTAACTCCATGTGTTCTTTAAAAGCCCGTTTTTTAGCAGTTGATAAATTTGGTCTTCTTGCTATAACTACCTGACCACCCGGCATTGCACTGACCCATTATAATAATCTTAATATACCTAAAATCAGTGTTCCATGTAACGAAATTTCAGGAAAATATTTCCAAAGGAAGCTTTCGGGGTTCGCTGCCTGTGCCAGTGTACGCTCACGAATTTGTTTGCTTTTATATTTTTAAATGAAAATCTAGCGAATAAATAATGAAAATCTAAACGAACCTAGAGTTGAGAGCCCCTATTCCTTCAGCAGTCTGCACGGGGCGCTCCGGGCTGTTTGGAATTTATATTTTTAAACGAAATACCGCCATAGCCCGTGCCGGTGATGATAACCGTAAATATACCTAACATCACTGTAGAATGAATTTATATATTTTAACGCTTAAGATGCCTAACTGTACTGCCTAAAATTTAATTTCTGATATTAAGGTATGTTACACTATCAATTATGAACATCATGAACTTCACGAAGAAAACCTAAAGAGCCGAGTTTATATACCTTATTATTGCAATGTTTCCGAACCTGTGTAAAATTTTCATTCAAAAATAATCCTGTTTCGTTGTTAAAACATTGCTGTTAAAATAAAAATGATTGTCTTGAAACCTCAAACAATCGATTGTATGCTTGGAAAAAAAATCTTTTCACCTACAAAGATGAAAACTTGATGAGGAATTTTGATGAACTCAGATGATTTTTTTTTTCAAAGAGGTAATATTAATATTTTTCACGATTTTTTAAAGCTGAATGTACTTTCGTTAAGCGTGTGTGATTTTTTTTTCGTATTTCGATTAAAAATTTTGGGTGCAAAACGTTAAAAATTGCAAAGAAAAAAAATTCACGACAGTGATTTGTTAAAACGAACGTTTTTGAAAGAGTTAATATTGCTATTTTTTAAAGTCCGTCTCCATTGTTTTAAAGACAAATGTACGTAGATATGGTTTTGGTATCTTTGTTTTCTGATTGCCGAAGCTGGTGCAAATTTTTAAATATCGCAGGGAAAAACGAAATTCGCATTAGTGACTTCCAAATCTTGCGCATCATTTTTTTATGCAAAAATATTCGTATTTAGTTGTAAAAACAGAAGCAAAACCCACCCGCTATTCACGTTCTGAGCGAATATTGAGCCGTTTTTTTTTTAAAATATTTCTAATCGTCCACATATTTCTAAATTTTTATATGTAATATAAATTAGTCCGAAAAATGTGTAAAAAGTTTGTCTTAAAATACTGATATTTAGTTGCTTTTAGCTTAGAAAAAAAATTTTCGACCTTGAATAAAACACTTTTAAAGTATTTTTTAAAGCATTGGATGCAAAGATAAAGAAGCTTGAAAAATGTGCAACGAGAGGGGGGGGGGGGGGGGAGAGTTTGCCGATTTAACTTTTTTAAAACGTCCAAATTCTTTGAAATTTAATTTCTATGAGTTATAAATGTAATGTTTCAAAAGCCTCCAATAATAGTTCTTATTGTCCGAACTCTTTGAATATTTAATGAGCTATAAATATATTGCCGAAGCCTGTATAATTTTCGTGCAAATAAATATTGATATTCAGTTCTAAAAACATGAGAAAAGCCAACCGTCTATTCACGTTCTTGGCAAATATAGAGCAATTTCTTTTAAGTACTTGTAATTGTGTGAATGTTTTGAGATTTTTATTATGCGGTATAAAATAAGTGTTTGAAGAATTTGTAAGACGTTTGTATTATAATACCGACATTTAGTTACTTTCAGCGTAGAAAAAATGAGTATCTCAAAAAGTCACTAAGAACTTCCAGTCGCGAATTTTTTTGAAATGGTTAATATTAATATTTTTCAAAGCGCACCGTCGCACAGTGAAGCAAAAGACGTGTTTCCGTGCACATGGATTGTAGAGCTCGTAAAAGACATTGAAATTACTTCATATTTCATAACTTTATGTTATTCCATTTAAGGAATGCGGATCTGAAGTTTGAATTGAGAAATTTCTATTATCAAATGGAGAAAATCGAAAATCTTTTTCTAAAACCTGGTATTTTGAAAAAATGACTACAGAATCAACTTCGATCGAGTTAGAGATGTCTAGCCGTGATTGCGGGTTTACCAAACCCGCATAGGTCGCGACGGATGTTATTTTTACGAATTTATCTCATCCAATACCTAAAGGAAAAGGGAACAAATTCCGTTTTCCGAAACAATTCGGAACTTTTTTGGAATCGCAGTCTTTGTGAACATTACATTTAAAAACATGTATTTTTATTAACAAAAGATTTTTTTTTAAAAAATGTGAAGAAATACGTTTTAGAACTAAACTGCATTTGATTAAATGACGTAGAAAATAAAATTACAATTTTGAAAGGGAAATACCAATAGCCAACTCCTACTAAACAATATGACAAAATCTCAAAATTATGAAAAATTACATAAAATAGATATACGTAGTGATGGTAAATGTTGTATTGTTGTTCCGTTCACTAATTTCACACAAACTCTAATGTATAAAACACGTTCATCTAGTTGTATGAGACATAACTGTTTTTTTTTTTTTATGTTGATCAATGTCGTGGATTTTGGCCATTTTTTCCCACCGTGCGTTACAGAAAAGAAAGTATCCGGATAGTTTTTCGTTTTTCCATATCTCTAAAACTGAGGTTTCAATAAAACGAAAAAAGAAACACGAAATTGAATTTTTTTACAATTTTTTTGAAAGGGTTAAAATTAGTATTGTTTTAAACGGATAGCGTGGTTTGAAATTTAAAAGTACGGAATTTAAGCGCTTATTTTAAGTTTGCTACAAAAACACGTTTTAGAAATAAATTGTATTTGAATAAATGACATAGAACATAAAAAAAATAATGATATTTTTTTAAAGGGAATTACCAACTGCCAGATCCAACTAAACAATATGATAAAATCTGAAAATTATTCAAAATTCCATAAAATAGATAAGTTTATTGAAGGTAAATCTTGAAGTTCTGTACCGTTCGTTCACTGTTTTCTCATAAACCGTCGAATGTATAAAACATGTTCTAATTATTTGGGTCATAATTGTTTTTGTTAGGTGCGTTCGTAATTATGTAAATACGTAGCACCTATAATCCTCGTTCAGTCCGTCTGTCTGTCCGTCCGTCTGTCTGTCTGTCCGCATATAACAGAGCAAAAACTACCCAACCGAATGGTCTGAAATTTTAAATATATAATTGTTGCAAAATTTTGTCGAGTCATTTCAAATTTTATGAAAATCGGATGTATAGTTTAATTACAGGGTCAGTCAAAAGTTTTCCGCTACATTACGGCCAATGGGAAAAAATATTGCAAGTGCATTTTAATGATGTTACAGACTATGTCCTTATGAAGTGCAAAATAATATACATTCACTACAATATGGTGTACAAAATATATTTATAAAACTAGTTATGGTACGAACGCACCTCATTTGCCACGTTTGACGAGCAATTTCCAACTTGTTTTTAAATTGTTGCCGATGTCATAGATTTTGGCCATTTCGTCCCATTGTGTAGATCGTAAAGAAGAATGTATCCGGGTTAAATGAGTACTAGATAGTACCTGTCAAGATTTGACGGTAAATAACTTGAATTTTTAATTAATTGTTTTTAATTAATCATTGAAATTGTGAAAAATTTCTATACTGCATAATTGATTCTTATTCCTTTAAGATGATAGATGATGCTATCAGCCACACCTATTCAATGAAGTCAAAGAATTTGAAGTTTATAATTTACAACCTATTTCGCTTACTTTCTATCAGAAATTTAACTAAAAATATTGGGTAGAGCATTTATTTTTACATACTACGGTCTCATTCTTTTTTTCGAATAAACAATATATATATATATATATGTAATAATAAAGTAATGATTCTAGTGGTATGGTCCTAGATGATGGCTATGATGGGATGAGAAAGTGACTCGGGAACCTTTATGCGATTCGAACTCATTTATTAGACGCTCATCATACATCTGATTCGCGAGTCGATCGCCGGTCCCGGAGCCAACAGCGTATATTTTGGGAGGTTACATTGGCGTAAGTTTAGCTAGCATCTCAGATGGCCAAAATCCCTCTTTTTTTCGCGCGTGTTCGGGGTAATATGGTGAAAATTCTCATATTTTCCAGCAGAGGGCAGAATTGCTAATTTGGGAGGAACATTTAATTTAAATGGTTCATTAAGTTTTGATTGATCTGTGGTCATGGCCCGCACAATTCCCAGGGACTGTGACGTATCAGCCCTACCCTCAGATGCCTGCAAAAATCGCTTAGATTAGCAGTTTCACTCTTAAGAATCGTCCTAAAATGATCTCTGAAAGTAATAAGATGTATTGCTGGGAAACAAAGTTACAAGGGGAGAAACTGGTTTTAGAAATAGATTTAAAGTTAGAAGAAAGAGACTTCAGATTTTAATTTGAATTTTTGAAATTTAATTTGGAATTTTAAAGGGTTTTTATCCTTTCATATGTATATATATATTACTTTTTTAACTACATGACCATTAAAAGCTGCTATGATTTTTTTTTTTTTTTTTTTTTTTTTTTTTTTTTTTTTTTTATCTGTCTCATTCTTTAAAACCCTAAATTTGAAAATTGATGCAGCTAACAATGTATGATATATATTTTATTACTTGAATTTTATTTTACATTTTTATACATTTTTTAAATATTAAACCATGGATATCAATATAATTTCTTTTATAGTTCTTATATGAATATTTTTCTTTATTTCCCTTTTATTTTTTACGTAAAAGAAAGGCAAATTTTTCTTTCTGACACACACATTTATATATTCTTGATAATGGGCAGAAAATATAACAAAAATTGTAGTTCAGCTCAATTTATTTAATGGATAATTACATGCAAAATAATTTAGCTTAAATATTTTTAATATTAAATTATCATTATTTTTTATTTTAATATTGGTCAATGTTAAATTTTATTAATTATAAAGCATTCAAATAATACTAATAAAAAAAAAATAAAAATCTTATAACTTCTTCTCCTAACATAATATGTCATTATTGAAGTAAATTATTGCCAAAATTATCAAAGAAGTATTTTTGTCGAGCGTCGGATTCGAATCTGCGTCCTCTACAAAAATTCAGAACTTTAAACTGGTGCCTTAGACCTCTCCGCCACCAGGAACTCATTCTAAGTTCCTCTAAATTGAAGGAGCCCGACAAAGAGTTTTGGCGCATGCGCATATGCCCTAAAAATCGATACTTACAGAAATAGCTTTTTGTTTAAATATACATGATTTTTCGCTTTACCTTACTCTAAAATTGAGGATTCGATAAAATGAAGAAAAATCACGAAAATGTTATTTCGGACAACTTTTTTGGAAAAGATTAAAATCGGTACATTTTAAACAAATAACGCCGTTTTAAATTTAAAAGTACGAAATTTAAGCATGTATTTTTACTTTTTCGTATTTCCAGCGGTTTGGCCGATGAAGGTTTCGGAAGACAACCGAAAATAAAAAGAGTTTCCGACCTTTGTATCTTTACTGCTATAGAGCTTTTAGAATGGCCGCTAATTGCAGTTTTTTGAAAAGGAACACTGCAAAAAAAAAAAAGCGGACTAAAATACGGAAATACTACTGGCAATCGAGACGCCAGTACTATTTCCGTATTTTAACGGAAGTTATCCACCCTAAATTAAAAAAAACGGAAATTTTTCTGTAATTTACCGGGGAAAAGTTCCGTTAAAATATGGAAATAGCACTGGCGTCTCGATTGCCAGTAGTATTTCCGTATTTTAGTCCTTTTTTTTTTACAGTGAATGTTTTTTTAACGCGTGTTTGCTGTAGTTTTTAATTAACATTTCTTCTAATTATTATAAAATGGAATATCTTAGCATCAGGTGCATTAGGACCTGCCTTGGACTGTCCTCAATCCAAATTTTCACACCTCTACGTGCGGTAAATTTCATACACAGAAACATAGATAGAGAGAAAAACCGTTTTCTTTTATTGGTAAAGATGTAAACTGGCAAACTTCTCCAATACTTTCAATCACGTTTTTTTTTTTTTTTTTTTTTTTTTTTTGTCTGAGCAATCTCTTCGATGTTAAGTTTGAATAGAGTTATTCTTATTTGCAAATGGTTTGAAACTGAATTTGGCTGAAAAAGATTAAATTAAATTTTTATTCATTTAATATTTTATACATTACTTTTTGACTACAATATACCATTTAAGCCAACAGCAACGCGACTGTAAAAAAAGACGCATGTTTCTTAATCCAGAAAAATATATTATAATCACGAAGAAAAATTTACGATAACCTCTTCGCAGTTACTCACGAAGCCGAAAAGCGTTCTTTATCTTTAGAAACCACAAAAACTAATTTATTCACGAGATTTAACACTACAACGACCGGAAATTTTACTCAAGATTTATAAAAATATTTTAGACCGGAATTTTTATTTAAATCTGTTTAACATATCTACATTTAACATTTCTGTTCTTAGTGTCACTTATTTTACAAAGAAATGTCTGGTTCAAACCGAAATATATTCATATGGTAGGTGTCAAAATGACCCCTCACGGTCTTTTTAGCGTTAAGGAAGCATTCGTAGGCTATCACTGATTTTTGGAAACGTTTTCAAGTAATTTTTACTGCGCATTAATCAATTTTTACAACTTGGAACATATGTTTTTTCGTATGGTATCAATTCTCAAGTAAAAAACATATTTTACGGACAAACATGATAAAGTAAACATTTTCAAGTTCAAGAAACATATTTTACAGACAAACATGATAAATTAATAGTATTAACATGAACATTAAAATTAATATTGTTTCTCTACTCTTACATGAATTCAGTTACGTACCAGAAATTGTTATATTTAAATTAAAGCAGCTGAAAGGGTATATTGAAATTAAAATATGTTTAGTATGTCTAACTTCTTTTAGCAAGCGCGGTAATTTTTCTTCCGTGGCTCGAGCAAGGGCGTAGAGTATTTTTTGCGAACAGTAGTTACTCGCTATTACGCATGCAAGATATTTCATATTATTAACTAGCCGCCCTTGGCGACCCGTTTGCTCTCCCTTAGATGTGTGCTAAGCATTGTACATGTTACTTTTATCCAAAATTTAATTTACTTTCTCAATACTTCGTCAAATCAGAAGTTTCTACTAGAGAAATCAAGAACTCCGTATTTTTAATAGTACTACTTGGTTATCCCGTCGACCAAAAATATATCGCCAATCTATAAGATTAAATATCAATAATGGTTGTTCGTAAATGTCATATTCGCTTGTTTTTAAGCAAGTTACACGTGTTTACTTCATCAAGTAATATTTATTTTGACGTTTTATTTGTATTTTTATTAATGTTATACTAATTTATTTGTTCTTTCGCTATTTAAAATAAAAATTATGTCAATTTGTATAATTTGGCGAGTGGTTTGGCGATTTATATAATTTGGCGAAATGGGTCGACGGTATAACTAAGTAGTACCTTTTTATGCTAGCCAGGCGCAAGTGATAAATCATCAAACATTGTCTTTCCAATCGCATTTTTTCATATTTCATTAAATTCATCTAAAATATAAAAATTTCACTCCTTTTATTTAAAATACATAATTTTAATTTGAAATTCACGACTTTCACCTTTTCTATCCCTTTTTTTAAGAAAAAGAAAAGAAAAATAATAAATAATACCAAAAACCACGACTTTTAATTTCAATATCAAAGCATTGTTTTATTTTACCACGCGAAAAATAAAAAATGTAAAAAATAGTCACCTGGCATATAAAAAGCGAAGCGGTCAGCCCGGAATTGTTGATGACAGTCACATGACTTAGGCTATTAGGGCATTTTAGAAGAGCAAGTTTACATATCAATAGTAAAAATTGAATCTGAATTTCGTTGCCATTTATGAGAAGCAAATTTAGGAAAAATCTCATTTGTTGTAAAATTTGCAATAGCGAGAGTGCTGCTTGGAAGATTAAACATCCTGGACCGTGTGTAATTATGAAGTTCCTTTGAAAATAAACAGCTTATATAGCTACTGTAGATGTTAACAGAAATTTTATATTAGTTTCAAAAATCGACTCTCGTTTTACTAGATTTCTTGATGTTGCATAACATCTTCATTTAAACGCAGACGATTCTAGAAATCATCGAAATTAGAAAAGTGACTGTGACTTTTCTTCTGATAAAACTATGTAGTTGTTTTTATTTTGATTCAGTGAATATTAGGTTCGTTTGTAGAACACTTTGTGACAAAATTTTAGATTTAGATAAGTGCATTTCGCTCAGTTATTTGGTGATAAATTGTAAGTATGTTTACTCGTGATGTTTTTAATGTCAGTGTGGTACGTCTAAATTTAAAAATGTCCGTTCCTTAAATTTGAATAATTTATTTAGAATGTTTGTATTCCTTAGTTAGAAAATTATCCATGTTTTTAGGCTTACTTCAGCTGTCTCATATAGAAGACAATTGGATCATCAAACACTCGATCCCAGATCCGTTGGATTTAGTAGCTGGTAAGAGAATAATAATTATTTTTTACCTAACATTTTAACTTTAATATAGACGAATTATTATTTATTGAATAAAATATTGTAGATACCAGTCAAGTAGAAGTTGTGAGTGAATTAGTATAGTGATTTCTGTGAATTGTGATTTACTTCAGGCGTTGCTACGCTTGCTATTCTTTTAACATTCTACTTAAAGCTATTAATTAAAATATAATCATTTTGTGTATATATATCGATAAAGGATTTTTGAGGATTTCAGTTATCCCGAATTAATTATAAATATTTGAAAAGTAGGTTTATTACTCATTATCAGCATGCAATGGATATTTAAATGTTGCATTATGCACTCAATATATTTCAAACATAAGACGAAATTTTCTGCACAAATGGCGTGCTGTTATAAAAATTTTCCCTACCCAGTCTTGGAGAAAAGAATAAAGACACCTTGATTTTGCTACATATATCAGAAAAAAGCAATAAAGGTACAGTCATGGAAAAAAAGTAAACACCCCATACTAACTCTGCAAATAATTATCGTAGAAGAAAGTTACTGGTGCCACACGATTGGTAATAGAGTCTACTTTTAAATTATGTATATAAAATTTACTTAGGGGGCCATCTACATATTAAAATGAATCACAACTTTAATTTTTTTTCAATAGCAGTACACAATTTTGACAGCATAAATGAACTTTATACCCCTCAATTAATAATACCCTTCCTAAAAACAAATTTTTATTCAATTCGTACGATAAGTTTCAGATAAATTAATTATTTGAAAGCGAGCATATTTTAGGGTCTGTATCTAAATTAAAGTTCGGTACTCGATTGTTGACCAAAACAGCCCCTTCAAGATCAAGGCATATTAAGCGTCACTTAAGCTGTCATTGAAGACTGTTAGATTACAGGATAGCATAAGACATTTTAAAATATCTACTCGCTTTTGTCATAGACGGCCTCTTAAACCCTCATTTTGCCGTTTTTGGAACATAATTTGAAAACTACTTAGAAGAAAAATGTGAAATTTTGGATTTCCATAAGGCGGGACTTAATAAATCTAAATCCACTAAAAAAATTGTAGGTTGCAATGCATAATTATTTCGAATATTAATTTCATAATTCATAATAATTCATATCATAAAATTATAAAAATTGCAAATTCAACGTATTTATGTTTGGGTACTTTAATATTATTTCTACACAAAAAATTTGCACATTAGGAGTATAATTTCAGGAGATATTAAAACAATATGAAAATGTCATTTAAGATTAGAAGCACTAAATTTTGAATGTTTATAATTCAAAAACTTATCATTCAAATGACTTGAAATTTGGTGTCTAAGCATAGTTTGAATCGAAGATTTGAAATATCTTGTTAAAATTGGGTATTGCCTTTGAAAAAAATGAAGTTTGGGTTTGTTTTAATATGTAGATGACTCTCTAAGAAAATTTTATATATATCATTTAAAAGTAGACTTTATTTCCAATCGTTCGGTACCAGTAACTTTCTTCTATGATAATTTGTTGAGCATTTAGCAGTGGGTGCTTACTTTTTTTTCCCACGACTGTACCAATTAATTAAGATTCATGTCTACTTCTAATCGATATTGTTAATTTTTTCTTACAAGGCTATGTTGAGATTAAAATTAACACGTTTCTTTCAAAAGTAATCCTCAATTTTGTCAGAAAGAAAACTCTCACATATTTTAGAAGAGCAATTATACATACCAGTAGTAAAAATTGAATTTAAATTTCTTTACTATATGTGAAAAATAAAATTCGGAAAAATCTCATTTTTCGTAAAATTTGGGACAGCGAGTGCGCTTGTAAGGTTAAGCATCCCGAACCTTTTGTCATTATGACGTTTCTTGGAAAACAAATACTGCTTACTGCAGTTGTTAACAGCAATTTTACATTTGTTTCAAAAATTGACTACCTCTTTACCAGATTTCTTGATGTCGCAACACAGAATGCATAACATCTACATCTGAACTCAGGCGATTCTAGATAATCTCGAAATTAGAAAAGTGATTGTTACTTTTCTTCTCATAAAACTGTTCTGATAATTGTTGTTTTTTGTTTTGATTCAGTGAGCATTAGGCTAGTTTAAAGAATATTTCGTAATATATTTTTAGATTTAGATAAGATCAATTCGCTCAGTTATTTGGTGATAAATTGTAAATATGTTTACTCTTGATGTTTTTTATGTCAGCCTGGTATGTCTGATTTAAAAAGTGTTCCTTCCCTAAATTTAACGAATTTACTTCGAATGTTTGTATTCTTTAGTTAAAAAATTATCCAAGTTTTTAGGCTTAATTCAACTGCGATCATTTAGATACAAGCTAAATAGAAGCTGGTGAATTAATGTAGTGATTTCTGTGAATTACGATTTAATTCAGGCGTTGCTACACTTGTTATCTTTTCAACATTCTACTTAGAGTTCTGCATCGGGCGGGTTTCCCGCTTTTACCCGAACCCGACTCAACCCGTGGTTCGGGTCGGGTCGGGTTGGCGCTATAGTTTCCGGTTGCGGGTCTGGTCGGATCGGGTTGACTTCAGCATTTTTTGTTGTGGGTTGGTTTCTAGTTGACCCGATTTTTTTTAAAAGATTGTCCAAAATATTTTTACACGTTAAAAGTCTATTAAACCGCAGATTAAAACTTCATAAAAGCATAGTGTGTCTAGTCTTAGAATTACCTCTTGAAGATAATATAAACATACTTTTTTAACTAATAGTACGATAAGGATTATAACGAATGCCATCTGCATTGCTAACGAATTTTTGCTGAATAGTTATAATTCTAATGTTCTAGTCTTGATATAGTCCATCTCAAAAGTTTATGCACTACTCAACTATGGCTAAAAATAATTGAAGAAGGAAATATATGAAACGAATTTTCAATAAATACTCGACAATTTATCAAAATAAAATAAAATAAGCAGTTTTTGTTCGTTGAAAAATTATTTACATTGATTTTTGTTTAGTTTACTTTTTTTCTTGAAGAAAAACTGTCTCAAAAGTTTAAGCACTTTATGCAATTTTTTTTTAGAAACACGGGATTGGACAGGTTTAATGAGGTTGTATGACGTCGTTTTCCAATTTTATAAAAAATTTTAAAGTGAAAAAATCATTTCTACTCATTTTAAAAGGTCGAAGGGTAAATAATTCATAAAAGGTGAGATTTTTAAAAGTTTTTAAATTGAAATCAGAAAATAAAACTATTTGTCAAATTGCAAAATTTTTAAACTGATCAAACCGATGTATCTATATGAAGTACTCTCTAGAAATGATAATTTCAACCGGAAATCAAGATTTGGACGTCCACTAATGATGTTTGTCGAGACAGATCACAGAATACAGAGATTCGTGTTTAGATAAAATATGCACATACATCAAATTAAAAATAGTCTCGGTGTACAGATGTCCAAAGATATTGTACATAGACGTACTAAAAAATGTGATTACACCATATTAATGAAAATGGCTTGCAAACCATGTCTCAAACTACACCACTAACAAGCAAGAATAAACTGGGATAAAAAACAAATATCCTGCGTTGGATAAGTAGCTTACTGTTTTATTCAGCAATGAGAAAAAATGGAACTTAGATGGCCCTCATGTGTGGAACGTGTACTGACATGATCTACGAGATGAAACGAGAGGAGTTTTTTCAACAAATAGCAAGACGCCTGTAATGCTTTGGGTCAGAGTTGGGCAGTAACTTCAATTATATGAAATGCAATTACAATTTAATTGTATGTTACTAATTATAGTTAAAATTAGATACCATAAAAAATTCTTGCAGCACTGTAACCGGAACCACCCTCATCCAATTATTTGACAAAATTTCTGTGTTTGAATGCGTGTAACTATAATTAATTATATGCAAATAACTTGTAATTACATTGCAGATAATTCAGATTACAAATTTGCCCAACTCTAGTTGGGGGGTGTATTCGGCTCCAATTGCCTGATCTCTCTGGATTTTCTCAAAAGAAGACTAAAGTCCCAAAATTGTCAAGAAACACTAAACCAACATTTCTTTCCATTCGGTGATTTTTTTTTTGGGGGGGGGGGGACTGAATGGATCTTTGAACAATGTAATGCCTCAATTTACATATCACATACTAGATAACCGTTGCTTTCACAGAAAAAAATTTAAATTCTTGACTCGGCTACTTTAAGTCCTGGCATAAACCCGAATGAAGATGCCTATGGCATTTTGAACCATCAAGTTTACAGTAATGGAAAACAGTATGACTCTCTTGAAAAATTCAAAGTGTCCATAGAGAAAGCATGGTACTCTTTGCCACTAAAAGCCATAAAAAACTAATATTTTCGATGGACGCCCGTTTATTTGAACTAATCCGAAATCACTGAAAAATAATTTTTGTGTAACAGTTTTGTAAAAATGATAAATGTAGTTGTCTTTACCAGTGTGCATAAACTTTTGAGACAGTTTTGCATGGACATATTTTAAATTATATTTTTTTACGAATATGCAATTTATTTTTTTTTCTACATATGATGAAATTTACTTAAATGAAGTTGCTAAATCTATAAATGAAAAAAATGCTAGTTATTCTAACTTTTTATTATTCTTTAAAATTCAACATTTTATGCTTGTGCTTAAACTTTTGAGACAGACTGTACTTGTACGTTGTTATGACAAAACTCTACAGTTGATTAACAGGAAGAATCATTTAATGTTTTTCTGCGTATTGTATTTTTAAAGTCCGTTAAAGCAGAATGCTAATTGCGCAAAACAAGGTGCACCGTTATAAGTGGAACTTTTGAAACCGCAACAAATTTTAAAGCATGTTCAAAGATTAGACTTTTTAATTTTATACCATTACATATTAATTGAAACATTATTTTTCTACTTTTTTGTTTTCATTGTACCAAAGTTCGGGTATAATTATCCTACCTGTGATATTCATTTAATTGAGTCGTATATGGGGCACGGCTCGGGTATAACCCGACCCGTGCAGGACTCTAATTCAAATACGTATTTCTTTTCATATGATACATAATTGTGCTCAAACTTTTCGTGAAAATCCCGACAATCTGAGTGGCAAAAAACATATATGACCCGCAAGAATTTTTCTAGAATGACCTGACCTGCAAAAAGAAAATTAGATTCATTCCGAGTCGAAAAAACAAAATTCAGGATAACCCGACCCGACATTTGATTCTATGCAACGATTTCGAGGTATCCACTTTTCAGAGGTTTTACTATATTTAAATATTAAAGAGTATAGATTTGTTAATTCTTCTATGAAAAATATAACAAGTTGGAAATTGCTCGTCAAACGTGGCAAATGAGGTGCGTTTGTACTATAACTAGTTTTATAATTATTTTTTGCACCCGATATTGTACTGAATGTATAATTTTTTGCACTTCATAAAGTGCATAGTCTGATACATCATTAAAATGCACTTCCAATAATTTTTTCGGAACACTTTTGACTGTCCCTGTAATTAAACTATACATCCGATTTTCCTAAAATTTGAAATAGCTCAACAAAATTTTGCAACAATTATATCTTTAAAATTTCAGACCATTCGGAAGGCTGTAATATCATTAAAATGCACTTGCAATAATTTTTTCCATTGGCCGTAATGTAAAGAAAAACTTTTGACTGTCCCTGTAATTAAAGTATACATCCGATTTTCCTAAAATTTGAAATGGGCTCGACAAAATTTTGCAACAATTATATCTTTAAAATTTCAGATCATTCGGAAGGCTCTAATATCATTAAAATCCATTTGCAATAATTTTTCCCATTCGCCGTAATGTAAAGAAAAACTTTTGACAGTCCCTGTAATTAAACTATACATCCGATTTTCCTAAAATTTGAAATAGCTCAACAAAATTTTGCAACAATTATATCTTTAAAATTTCAGATCATTCGGAAGGCTCTAATATCATTAAAATCCATTTGCAATAATTTTTCCCATTGACCGTAATGTAAAGAAAAACTTTTGACTGTCCCTGTAATTAAACTATACATCCAATTTTCATAAAATTTGAAATGGCTCGACAAAATTTTCCAACAATCATATATTTGAAATTTCAGACCATTCGGTTGGGTAGTTTTTGCTCTGTTACATGCGGACAGACAGACGGACGGACAGACGGACGGACTGAACGACGACTATAGGTGCTACGTATTTATATAATTACGAACGCACCTAAAAAGGGGATTACAGATACAATTGTAGAATTTGTTTTTTCATAATGGCATTAAAACATGATTTACTTTTCTTTCATTGCGGGTTCGGGTGGGTTTGTGGGTTGCCAATAATTATTTTTTCGGGTTCGGGCCGGGTTGCGGGTCGAGGAATTTCTTTTATCGGGTTCAGGTTGTCTTAAAATGGAATTTTCGGGATTCTAATTCTACATAAAGCTATTAATTAATAAATATAATCCTTTCGCGTATGTATCGATGAAGGATTTTCGGGGATTTTAGTTATTCAGAATAAATTATAAATATTCGATAAGTAGTTTTATTAATGATTATCAGCATGTAATTGATATTTAAATGTTGCATTATGCACTCAATACATTTCTAACATAAGACCAATTTTTCTGCATAAAATGCGTGCCGCTATAACTATTATCACTGCAGTGTCTTGGAAAAAAGAATACAGACACTCTAATTTGGCTACAAATATCACTAAAAAACAATAAAAAGTGCCAATTAATTGATAATCATGCCTATTTTTAATGATATTTTTATCTGCATATTAAAATTAACACTTTTATTTTCAAAAGAAGCCCTCACATGTCTCAGAAAATAAAAAAAACTCACACATACTTTAATCAGGCTAGATGCACACTTTAGACAAAACAAAAATTTTACTTACATTACAAATTGTTTTCTATTGCAAGTTCAGCAACCTTTTTACCCGACTGAAAAGAAGGGTTATGTGTTTCACGCGTATCTGTGCATGTGTATTTCTTTATACCCTCAACGGCTGGATGGATTTTAATGAATGAGGTCTCTATCAATTCATCTTAACGGCCCGAGTTATAGGCTAGGTTTTGTTTTTATAAATTCTAAATGGCGATAGAGACGAAAAAAAGAATTACGCACCCTATTGAGTGGCATATCATTGGATAAGTCTTTCAAAATGAAGACGATGTTTCATTGATTTATTTTACAGTCAGAAGCTCCGTTAAAATATTATGCAACATGGAAGTTGTGTATGTAGGATCTCTAGCTTTACTGAAACTCTAACCATCATAGACATCTATAGACCTCATCAAAACTGTGTTTATAGATAGGAACTAACAATTGAACACAACTTAAAAGTCATCAATACAAGTAAATAAAAAAAAATAGGTAAGTAATATAAACAAGTAATATAATATAAAAAAAAATTAAGTCAATTCCTACTTAGGTCAATAAGAGAATTTTTTTCACCCAATCTTCTTTCCTCTTGAGTGGCGCTTAAAATGCCTTGATGAAGAAGAGGGCTCTCTTGGTCTTAAAAAACCTTGATCAAGAAGAAGGCTCCCTCGATTATTGAATATTAATTAATTTAATTTAATTAATGAATTAATATTTGAAAAAAAAACTGAATTAACACAAGTGTCATCCACTAGAAGTTAAAAAAAAATTGAGCTTAATTGGATGAATAATAAGTATTTTATAAACAATTGAAAATTTGAACAAGATATATATAGCGAAAGTGTGAGCTAATAGTAGGAATTGAAAAAATAGTTTCACATTGATGAGAAATAGTTAATAAGTAGCAGTCGGTTTTTTTGATTTTTTAAATTTAATTGTTTATTGTAGAAAATTTTCTGTGCACAGACAAAATCAAAATATTATTTTTATTATTTTAAATTATCTTCAAAATAATTAAATCTAATCTATCACATTTTAAACCCCTACATAAATTCCTAAGTACGTAGCACAGAGGCATTTTTAATCTAACTAAAAAATTATTCTGAGGAAAACAGTACACATTTAGTATACGAGTATAAGGCACTTGTACCCAATATGGACAGTGCTCTCAATATTGACACCCCTAATATCTTTAAAAGTAACAATTTTGATCGAGATATGGCGCTACATGTGCGTGAAGAAAAGCAGTTGAAAAGATAATTAAGCCTGGAAAGTGCAAAAAAGCGCGCTGTTCTCCATTTGGAAGGAAACATGTTTTTCGTGGTGTGCTGATCGTAATTACAAATAAGTTAAAATTCTTATTAGATATTGTAAAATTACTTTAAATATTGAAAAGTGGAGTGTTTTAGAAAGCTGATAAAACATATTTTCGATTGCTATTACATATATTGCTTAAAAATGTTTTCTTTCTTTATTTATTACAATATTTAGCAAAACTATGCCCGATTCCCAATGTGGACACCATATGTCCACATTGGAAATACAGCAAGTGAATCTTCAGATTCACAAATTTGTAAAATATCTGTTTAATGTCATCTGAACAATCCTCCAAGAAAAAAATCCTCCAAAAAGCCCTTGCAGAAAAATCAAAAGAAGCCCCCCCCCCCCCCCCTCAGTAGGGTATCTGTTGGCAAAATCGCAGGTACTAACGATATGACTTCCTCAACAAAGGAGAGCTGGTACCGCTTCTTATGCAGTATTGATGATGTTGCAGACATTCGGCTATGTATCACATGCGGCAGATATGTCCATGTGTGGGACTTACCGCCCATGATGAAGAAGTTTTTATTTGTCTATCCTGTGAGGACTGGGTAATAACAGATGTAAATTCTGCAGACAGATGCAATAAAGCTAAGCAAAACCAACAATATTATTTCATAGTATTTTGTAGTAACTGAGGTGCTTTGCATGGATCTTTGAAGATCCACAACCGAAAATGACCCCCCCCCCCCCTCCCTTCTAAAGTGTAATCCCTTCTAAAGATATTTACTATGCCTGCCGCTCCCCCGCAATACTTTAAGATATATTTCTTTTATCCCCTCTCCTCTAAAATTCCTTCGAAGAGTGGCTCTTCCATACACCTTGTGTTGTAGGTCAATAAGGAGCCATCTGTACGTAATATGTACATGTATGTCCTTAATAGGGACAGGTGGTTCCTTATACGGACACTTGTAAACATTTTTTGTTTTTATCATTAAAATTAAACCAGAATAATTACAAGGTCGCTAATTTTAATAATGATAGTTAACAGTCCAGGGATAGTGGTCATATATTTTTGGAGTCCTATGACGTGTACACGGGGGTGAAAAAAATTAGTTTTGCTTACGGTGCCCATATAGGGTACAGTTACCTTATAATGTATTTATAAATCGAACTGCAAACACATTTTTATTGATTGAAATTCATGCTTTTACCGAATGTTATTTTTCTAGTTCATATTGCAGTAATTAAACATATATATAAAAAAGATTTAATATCTGGTTTAAGATATATTAGTTCTTCAGTGCCTTTTTTACCCGACTGAAAAGAAGGGTTGTGTGTTTCACGCGTATCTGTGTATGTGGATTATCTTTATACCCTCGAAGCATCCCAACGGATGGATGGATTTTAATGAATGAGGTCTCTATCAATTCGTCTTAATCGTCCGATGGTTATAGGCTAAGTTTTGTTTTTATAAATTCAAAATGACGGTAGAGACGAAAACAAAATTACGCACCCTATTGAGTGGCATATCACTGGATTGGTCTTTCAAAATGAAGACGATGTTTCATTGACTATTTTACAGTCAGAATCTGCGTTAAAATATTATACAACCTGGAAGTTGAGTATGTAGAATATCTAGCTTTACTGCTACTCGAACCATCATAGACATCTATAGACCTCATCAAAACAGTGTTTATAGATACGAACTAACAATTTAACATAACTTAAAAGTCATCAATACAAGTAAATAAAAAAATAGGTAAGTAATATAAACAAGTAATATAATAAAAAAAAAAATAAGTCAATTCCTACTTAGGTCAATTAGAGAATTTTTTTTCCCTCCCAGTCTTCTTTCCTTTAGAGTGGCGCTTAAAATGCCTTGATCAAGAAGAGTGCTCTCTCGGTCTTAAAATACCTTGATCAAGAAGAAGGCTCTCTCGATTATTGAAAATTAATTAATTTAATTTAATTAATGAATTAATATTTGAAAAAAAACTGGATTAACACAAGTGTCATCCAGTACAAATTTAAAAAATTTATTTGAGCTTGATTGGATGAATCATAAGTATTTTATTAACGATTGCAAATTTGAACAAGATATATATAGCGAAAGTGTGAGCTAATAGTAGGTATTGAAAAAATCGTTTCACATTGATGAGAAATAATTAATTAGTTCGCTTTTTACGCAGCCGGTTTTTTTGATTTTTTAAATTTAATTGTTTATTCTAATTGTGTTATGTATAAATTTGCATTCCTTTCTACTATTAAAAAATATCACGTTGCAAAAACTTTTTGTTGTTAGTGTTGCTTGCCGTAAAAAGCTGTAAAACATTCTGTCACAGAGGTTCAAATATGCGAAGTGGTATTTATTAACCCATTTGTTTTAGAAGAAATTATATTATTGCGGATAGTTAAAAAAAAAAAAATAATAATTAAGCCACAGTTTGACTAAACTTCATTTTACACTTCATGTGTCAAAAATGAGACTTGAATAATGATAAGAACTAAAACTAATCCTAAATAAGTTATAATTTAGAATGTATTTTGAAGGTTTTATACTCATTTCAGGTTTTATTTCAAGTTTCGAATTTTTTAGGCAGATTTCGTATGAAATACTACCCATTAAGATCGTTCCTATGTTGGAATTTCTGAAAAATTTTTGCAGATCTACACCGATCATGACCCTTAGAACCCAAAACCACCCTCAGTAAAAAACTTTATCTATCTATCTATCTATCTATCTATCTATCTATCTATATATATATATATATATATATATATATATATGTATATATATATCTTTCTTCTGGACACGATAACTTTCGTAATTTTGCATCAATCTCTTCCAAACTGATACATAAAATCAAACGGCATAAAATCTCGACCAAGTTCGTTAATGGGCAAAATCGGACCAAGGGGATGGAAATAGGGAGGGGTTTTGTGAAAACCGAAACCCCCCCCCCCATAACTTCTTAATTTTTGTACATATCAAATCAGTTTAAAGTTATTATTACTTCTAAAAATAGGGCCAAAATTTTATGTATCACAGATTTTTGATAAAGTTAAAAATGGCTCAAGGGGCGCAAAAATAGGGTTTTTGGGAAATAAAATTCATAACTTCGTCAATTCTCAAGATATCAATTTCAATTAATTTTATTATAAATTTCCCTAATATTATCTACAACTTTTATATTCACAAGTTTTTGATAGGACCAATTCGTACCGCAAAAAAAAAAAAAAATTAAAAACGAAAACAAAAAGGGGGTTTGAAGAAGTAAAAAATCCATAACTCCGTCAATTCAAAAGATATAAAATCCCCATAAATTTATCATATATCTTCTTAATATTGTCTACAACATCTATATAGACAAGTTTTGGATAGAACCAATTCTTATAGCAAAAACAAATTAAAAATACATAGCGGTTGAAGAAAAAAAATCATCTAAGTAAGGATGTATTCAAATAAAAACTGCGTATTTTCTAACTCATTTTACAATTCATTTTTGCTCTAAAAGGCTTCCAATTAGTACGTTTTCTTACTCAGAAACTATATAATGTACCGTAATGGTCGAAATTTTGATAGAGGCAGAATATATTTTAAAAAATACTTTTAAAGTGAGCATTTTGAACGGAATTTCCCGAAGCGCATTGTGTTGGAAAAATCATTGCATTAAGGATACACTCAAATCCAAACTGCTTATTTTATGACTCATTTTTAAATTCATTTTTGCTCTCAAATGCATTTAATTGGTAGAATCGCTCATTCAGAAACTATATAATGTACCGCAATGATCGATTTTTTGATAGAGGCAGAATATATTTCAAAAAATCATGTCAAAGTAGGCATTTTGAACGGAATTTCCCGAAGCAATTGTGTTATCACTTTCTTCTGGACACGATAACTTCCTCAATTCTGCACAAATCTCTTCCAAACTGGTACATAAAATCAAGGGACATAAAATCTCGGTCATGTTCGTTAATGGGCAAAAGCGGACAAAGGGGATGGAAATAGGGAGGGGTTTTGTGAAAACCGAAAAAAGTCCATAACTTCTTAATTTTTGTACATATCAAATCAGGTTAAAGTTTTTATTACTTCTAAAAATAGCGCCAAAAATTCATGCATCACAGATTTTTGATAAAATTTAAAATAGGCTCAAGGGGCGCAAAAAATAGGGTTTTTTGGGTGAAAAAAATTTCCTTACTTCATCAATTCTCAAGATATCAAATCCAATAATTTTATTATACATCTCCTTAATATTATCTACAACTTTTATATTCACAAGTTTAACAAAAAAGGGGGGTTGAAGAAGTAAAATTCTCATAACTCCGTCAATTCACAAGATATAAAATCTCCATGAATTTATCATATATCTTCTTAATATTGTCTTCAACATTTATATAGGCAAGTTTTTTATAGGGCCAATTCTTACAGCAAAAACAAATTAAAAATACATAGCGGTTGAAGAGAAAAAATCATCTTATTAAGGGTGCATTCAAATCCAAACTGTCTATTTTCTTACTCATTTTTAAATTCATTTTTGCTCTCAAACGCATCCAATTGCTAGATTCTCTTATTCAGAAACCATATAATGTACAGTAATGATCGATTTTTTGATAGAGGCAGAATATATTTCAAAAAATGATGTCAAAGTGGGCATTTTGAACAGAATTTTTCGAAGCGATTGTGTTAGAAACGAAAAATATTACCCTACTGAGAAAATGATTGTTTATTAATCAAGTTTTAATTAATTGAAAGAAAAATAAAAACACAGGTCGCTTATAAATCTTTTCAAAAATCACGTCAGTATGTTTTATATATTTTTTTTTATTATTATTAAAAATGAATCTGAAAATGTGTCAGAAAATTTCGAGTTGTTGAGTATGGAAAAATATTTTTTTTTAATATTGCCTTAACATGATTCTGATAAAACCAGCTATTTTATAAAAAGGAAATAAAATCTCGTCAAAGCAGACAGATAAAACTGTTAAAGTGGATTTATATATAATAATGATTTAGTTTTTGTTGGTGAAATTAGTATATTTAACTTTGAAATCTACCTCTGCCTGTAGGCCGGGCCGGCAGGGATTTTATTTGAAACCGTTTCATTTACCTCGTAAAAATAACCATCATGACCTATTCTTAGCTTCAAGTGTAACGGTTTATCACTTCCTTTTAGTAGCAGCGCCGACATAAAATATAGTCTATGTTGGAGTAGAACCTGTCACCTTAAATTTTGCAACATCACTTTTGAAATCCGTTTGGCATTTCCTGAGATTTCATAGAAATCGTAGTTTAGAACGTTTTTAGAATTGTTTTTGCTCATTTTACTCTTTTATATTTCGAATATTTTAGAAACTGTTATTAGAGAACATATACTTCTTATAAATATCTGCCATGCCAAATTTTAAATTTCTATCTTTAATAATTTTACAGAAGCCTTAATTTAGAACATTG
This sequence comes from Maratus speciosus, assembly GCA_963932465.1. Taxonomy (NCBI): domain Eukaryota; kingdom Metazoa; phylum Arthropoda; class Arachnida; order Araneae; family Salticidae; genus Maratus; species Maratus speciosus. The sequence continues at coordinate 335,728,940 of OZ010798.1, read as the reverse complement.
TTTGAACGCTTTTCCTTATTCATTCTTTTAGATTTCAATTTTTTAATGTTCTTAAAGATCATTTACATCATATAAGTAAGTACTCTTCAAATTTCAAGTTTCTATCTTTATCAATTCCACAGAAATCGAAACTTATAAAACTTTTAGAAAGCTTTTCGCTCATGTCACTCTTTTAAATTTCGATTTTTTTAGAAATTGATTTTAGAAAGCACTTAATCTTATAAGTAACTATCAAGAAAATTTTAATTTGAAACCCCTTAATATCACGAAAATTGTAATTTTTGACCGTTTTTCGATCCTACCCCCCCTCTCCACACGCACGCACACACACACACACACTTCTGATAGTGGCACCGACATAAAATATAGGTGATGTTGGAGCAGGGACTATCAGCATCAATTTTCCACTGTTACTTTTGAAATCGGTATGGTATCTCCTGAGATTCCACAGGAGTCGTAATTTATAAAGTTTTTAGAACGCTTTTCTCTCATTTCTCCCTTTTAAATTTCGAAATTTTTAGTAACTGTTATTAGAGATCATTTACATCTTATATCTAGACAATAAAGATATTACTTTTATCTAGAAATACACTATATATGTACAAAAAATGTCTACTTTAATTTACTTTAATTTACTTTAAATTAGGGTGTCAATGATTTTAATCAGTTGATTTAAATCAGCGATTAAATCGTGATTTTAATCGACCGATTTTTTTAAAAAAAATCATTGATTAAAATCTAAAATTTTCTAAACGTTTAAAATGTGGGAAAAAGTTTTAAAATCTAAGAAGAACATAATTTCAAAACTTTTACAGGTATTTTGACTTAAGAATAAACAAAAACAGAGCTTTAAATAATCGTTTCTAAGATTAATTCCCGAGTATTGTAAAAAATTAAAAACAGTTAAGTTTGTAAAAAGCATTGTTTTTATCCAACATAAAACAGTTTCATTTAAAAATTATATTTAAATCTAATACAATTTGCAATGTCATCATTTCCTTTAGGTAATCAATTTATACATTATTTTATAAAAAATAAACTTAGCAAGTATATTAAATTTCTGCAAATAAAAGAATAAATAGTCAGTGTTTTAGTTTCCCGTTCTACTTTTATAATAATGCATTAATAGCAATCTCGAGTCAAAGAAGAATGAAAGAGTGACATCTGTTAAGCAGCTAAATTGTAAATGAATGCATAAGAGAAAAAGAACTAATTGGTATAAAAATGTTTAGCACTGCAAGACCACCTTCTTCGGTATAGGTTGAAATTTTTTTTTTTTTTTTTTAATTTATAATTTATATATATTAAATAAAAAAGGGAATTAGGGACTGAAGAGGCAACAAAACTTTTCTTATAAAAAAAAATGAAAAAAAAAAAGTGAACCATAAAAAATTATTAATACCCAACTGAGAGATAATCATACATATAAGTTTAGATTTTGGGAATTTGCATTTGCGCTTGGAAAAATTACTGTTAAATGAGTTGCAAATATTTGTTAGTTTTGTTATTTGTGCTACTAACTAATGAAATTACTTATTCGCAGTTTTTATTAATTCCGTAATTACTTACTGTTTCTTCTAGACCCATTTTTTTTAAAGTGCCGCACGCTGCCCCTTTTGAAATTGGCAAAATGAACCCAGCCTTAAAAAACTATAATTAAATTCACCCGTAGTTGTAGCAAGAGATTTCTTGTAAAAAACTTCCCATTCAACAGTATTTCTAAATTCATGTGCCCAAGATCTTACAAAATAATAGAAATTTATTTCTTTAGAATAAAACAGGATATTTTTAAAACATGTTGTTATTTAATTGTGTTTTAGGTAGCTTTCATTACAAAAAGCTACCTTTTTGTAATGGAAAGTGATTTTAAAAAAATGTTGGTATATTTTCATCGATCATGACCCCCAGACCCCGAAACCACCCTCCGTTCAAATGTTTATATATATATATATATATATATGATCTTTGTCACACTATAACTCTGGTATTTATGAACCGATTTGGATGTATCTTCGTGTGTTCATAGTACATACCGATGTCTCGACCAAGTTCGTTGGCCAGCTTCATCCGCTATCTTGTACCAAAATGACGGCCACTTAAAAAAAATTAAATTTGAAATTTGAAATGTGGTACCAAAAAATTGAAAATTGAAAAATATTTTAAATATTTTTTTCTTGTGTGTTTCACCTTAATACAAAGATTCCAGAGCAGTTTTTGTTTCGTCTATATCTTAAAAAATGGTTGAGTTATAGCACTTTGAATTTCTAGCGTTGCTGACATTTTGAAACAACCTGACATTTGTCACGCGATAACAGGCATATTTATGAACCGATTTGGATGTATCTTGGTGTGTACATAGTACATACTACATACCAATGTCTCCACCAAGTTGGCCAGATTCATCCGCCTTTTTGTTTCAAAATGGCAGCCACTTAAAAAATTTTAAATTTTAAAATTTAAAATCAGGTACCAAAAAATTGGAAAATGAAACATATTTTTTTCTTATGTGTTTGACCTTAATACAAAGATTCCGGAACAGATTTTGTTTCGTCTATATCTAAATAATGGCTGAATTATAGAATTTTGAATTTCTATTGCGGCTGACATTTTGAAACGACCTGATTTTTGTCACGCGATAACAGACGTATTTATGAACCGATTTGTATGTAACGTGGTGTGTACATAGTACATAAAAATGTCTCGACCGAGTTCGTTGGCTAGCTTCATTCGCCATCTTGTTTCAAAAGGTCTGCCATTTAAAAAAAAAAAAAAAATTAAATTTAAAATGAGTTATCAAAAAATTTTTAAATGAAAAACTTTTTTATGCGTTTGACCTTGATACAAAGATTCCGGAGCAGTTTTTGTTTCATATATATCTTAAAAAATGGTTGAATTATAGCATTTTGAATTTCTTGCATGAATGTCATTTTGAAACGATCTGATATTTGTCACGTGATAATACGCGTATTTATTAACCTATTTCGATTTAAGAAGGCATATGGATAGTATATCGTAATGTCTCGACAAAGTTCGCTGGCCAGCTTCATCAGCTATCTTGTTTCAAAATGGAGGCCATTAAATTAAAAAAAAAAATTATATTTAAAGTGAGTTGCAAAAAAAATTAGAAATTGAAAAAGGTTTCTTTCTTAAGTATTTGACGATGATATAAGGATTCCGGAGCATTTTTTTTTTTTTTTTTGTCTTTATCTTAAAAAATGGGTCATATATAGCAGTTTGATTTTCTAATGTGGGTGACATTTTGAAAAATCTGATGTTTTTGCCTGCGACAGCACTCGTATATATCAAGCGATTCCGATGTGAGTGATCATGTGCACAGGAATTACTAAGGTCTCGACCAAGTTCACTCGTTAGACTCATCCACCATATTGTCTTAAAATAGCAGGCACTTCAAGATATCGCCGAATTTGGCAACCAAATATGAGTTACTTTAAATAAAATCAGCTTGGATAAAGCTGACTAATTTCGCGAAATTCTCATTCATAATGATTTAGTATTGATAAAAATTGGTATTGAATCTTCTATAATCGGTTTCCACTAAATTGAACTTAGTGTGTTTGAATAATGTAGCTACCTGTTCCTTCCGGCACTGTTTGGAAGGACTTTTTCAAATTGTGATTCATAAAATTATTAAAAATTAAGAACACTTTATTTATCATGATAATTTTTTCCCTTATATCATTACTAATTACATTGCTAATATATCTCCTCATGAAATATTTCCCTTTTTTGGAACTAGCATCCTGCCCCTTTTTCTTTCTAAAATGATCTACATTAATAATTATCATTTTAATAATTAAAACTTAAAAACGAACATGATCCTAATTAGAGTTAATTGTTTAATAATTATTAATTTGAAGTAGAGTTAAAACTGTTTAACATGAAATGCAGTTATTAATAATTTTAATAAATGTTAAATATCACTAGTTTTTAATAATGTTTTACATAACTATTACAATATTAATGTATGTAACATTATTGTATGATACCAATTAATGAAACTATTAATTTGCAGTTTTTATAATTTTTGTAATTACTAACTAATAATTATAATTTTATTAATTAAAGTGGAAAAACATGGATTATTTTATCAATTAATGGTTTCATTGTTTTGGAAACCTAAAACTCTTGGTAACTATTCCGCATTTGGACGCTGGGAAAAAAAATCATAAAAATCCGATTTAAATCAGAAAAATCTGATTTAAAGCTAAAAATCCGATTTTTTTATTATTTTTTTTAATCATGATTTCTTTTACACCCTATTTTAAATTTATTAAAACAAAACACAAATTTCCAATTCTTAAAATAAACTCAAAAGTACACTAATATATCTATTATAATAAGATTTTGTCGTCCGAAAATTCACCGACGAAAATATGCTTCTATTTATTTTATTAAGAAATATAGCACAAGTACAGAAAACGCCTTCTTCAATTTATTTTCATTCATTTTAAAGTTATGAAAACAAAACAGAAACATCCAATTCTTAAAATAAATGGAGAAGGACACTAACATACCTATTGATCTTTCACTTACTTTCATTCACTTTAAAGTTATGAAAACAAAACAGAAATATCCAATTCTTAAAATAAATGGAGAATGCCATTAATATTCCTTATGAAATCTATTTGCGTCTCGCGAAATATCATAGACGAAAATATGATTACGTTATTTTTATAAAGAAATATAGCATACGTATGGAAATGCCTTCTTCCAGTTACTTTAATTCATTTGAAGTTATTATAACAAAGCAGAAATACCCAATTCTTAAAATATAAGGAGAAGGACGCTATCATATCTATTGATATAAAATTTCTATCGCTTGAAAGTTCATCGACGAAAAAAATTATTATGTTATTTATAGGGTTTAGTTCATCTGCCGAAACCCTATTCGTCTCACTCCTCTATCTGTTCTGTCTGTCCGTCACAGAGTTCGTTCTCAGAAACTGTACAAGACAAAAAAGAACTGAGATTTTGCATACTTATAGCTGAATACCTCCTATCACACGAAAAATGATAAAATATTGAAAAAGGCTAAGATTATTTTACTTAAATGAATTAATTTATTGACATCTGGTCATTTTTTAAATTTGGGTTTTAAATCAAAACCGTAATTTCAGTCTTTTTCGCGCAGGCTAAATAAATCTGTGGTAGCGCAATTGCCTGTTATTGAAACGGTTTCTGGTTCGAAGCTTGACATGTGTGAAAATTGTTCCCGGGGATATATTTTCTTATCTGATAGATTCAATTTTCGGAATTTTTGTAATTCTTTTTCGCAATTTTAAGGCTTAAATTTGAAATTTTTGATTTCTTTCCTAGGACTACACTTCATTGCCCGATAGATTTAATCAAAAGAACTTTCGTATATTTTTGCCATTCTTAAGGGTTTCGTTTTTTTCTGTTTTGTTTTAGCTGAAATTAAATATTGTAATTCAATATGCTTTTCAGCTACATAGACTGTTACAATTACACTTGTCTCAAAAGGAGTTCTTGAATATTTTAAATTTGATTGAAAAGGTATCTTCCAATTGTAACAATTTTAAAATTAAATTTAATGGTGCTGCCATCTATGTCCTCATTGAAAAACATGAGGATTTAATAATTATAAATTAACGATTTGGATTTCTTAATAAAAGGATAAAGTGTCTTGAAGGAAATAACTAAACGAAACCCTCTATGCGGTGTTCGATGACACTTACCTACTTTTTATTAAGAAATACAGGTGATCAATTTAAAAAAGTACCCCTTTGTGTTTTGTAATATCCACATCTATATTATATGTAGCAAGATTTTCAACACGATCACTTATTTAATATATAATGTATATTTAATGTGCGGGTACCGTTTATTCCACTTTCTCAATACGAAAACTCGTTTTTTAAACATGAATTCGCGTGAACATCATTAGTAATGTTTAATCCGATTCTGTGCAAATGATTTGAGTAAATCTTCTGGCTCTTTCAACTTTTTTACGTTGAAACATCGATGAATTGATGCAAATCACCAACAATGTTGCGAAGTGTGTCAAAAAACTTGGCTCGACGTGTTCATGTTTGCATTCAAAATGATGGCGAACATTTTCAACATCTGCTGTAAGGAATGATAATGTAAGAAAAAAAAAAGAATTAAATTTTGTTTTTCAAAAATTAAATTCTCGCAGGATTAAGTAACATTGCGTGTCTCCATTTCTGTTTTACCTCACAAACAAAGCTGTAACAGTTCAAAAGTGTTGGAAATTGTCTTCCATACTTAAACAAGGTTCAAACAATTATACTTTAGAGTTAGAATAGTTGCCACATCCGTCAGATTCAAGGGTCATTAAGAAAAAATAACGAGTACTCTTTTAAATTGATCACCCTGTATAGCATAAGCAAGAAATACACCTTTTTTTCACTTACTTTCATTTACTTTAAAGTTATGAAAATAAAACAGAAATATCCAATTCATAAAATAAATGGAAAAGGACATTAATATTCTTATTGAAATAAACTTCTATCTCTCAAAAGATAATAGACGAAAATATGATTACGTTATTTTTATTAGGAAATATAGCATAGGAACGATAAACGCCTACTTTCATTTGATTTCATTTACTTTAAAGTTACGAAAACAAAACAGAAATATTCAATTCTTAAACTAAGTGGAGAATGACATTAATATTCCTATTGAAATAAGCTTCTGTCTCTCCAAAGATCACGGATGAAAATATATGAATAAATTATCTTAAAAGAGAAATATAGCACATCAACTCTAAGAATGACTATTTTATTTACTTTAAGATAATTTATTTGACAAAAATACTTAATCTTTTGAATGAAACGAAGAAAAAAATTAATTTTAACGTTTCTGTTAAAAAAAAAATCTGTCTCTTGAAGGATCATTTATCATTTCGAGAATGCAATAAAAATATAAATATATATAAAAAAGTGTTTAATGCAAAAAAGTTTGAGAAAATATTGTTTGCTTTATAATAAAATGATTAATTAATTTTTTTGCATAATTGCCCTTACATTTATAGTTAAATTTTCTTGCTTGAAAAACGAGTTTTTCAAAAATTTTTATTCTTTATAAAATATTAATAGCAAATGTATCAGATAAGTTAATAATTGAATCAAATATTATTATATAAAGCAAAATTGTAAAGCTAGTAAGAAAATATGATCAATGATACTAAAATTATGAAAATAGCAGATCCCAAATGTTTATTTCTTATAAAAATTATTCATTAAATTAACCAAAAAGTAATTTTGAAATAACATTCAGCAACTTATAACAATGCTGAAAGTTTCGATTAAAAAATAAAATTTATTTTAAATCGGAAATTATTGATTTTCTGGTAAATATATATCAAATGGACAATAAGTTACGAATTGCAGAAAACTAATTCATTATTCAGCAATCAATACATGTGAACATCTAGAACAACTACCTCAAATTCTTGAAATATAAGTGCGCATACGATATTTAAACAAGTACTAGATAGTACTAGTCAAGATTTGACGGTAAACAACTTGAATGTTTCATTAAAAAATACTTGAATATTTAATTAGTTGTTTTTAAATTAATTAAGTTTTGAAATTTTGATGAATTGTTATATTGCATAACTGATTTCAATAGATTTAATAGATGATATTGTCTGTTGAACTTACTTAGAGAACATACAACTTATTAAGTTGTTGGTCGCTAAACCTACTCAATGAAGTAAAAGAATGTTAAGCTTGTAATTTATAAGCGATTATGATTGCTTTTGTAAGAAGTTTAGCTAAAAATATGGACTATTTATTTTTACTTACTACAGTCTCAATTTTTATCTAAAAAAAATTAAAATATTTAATGTTTCGAATTCTAGTTTTTAAGTAGTACACAACCGTTAAAAGTTTCCATTAACTTTATTTATTGTCAGTCTCATTCCAATACCTTAAACTTAAAACTTGATGCTAGCAATTAAAGATTTATAATATATTTTTCTTAATTACTTGAATTTTACAGTTCTTTATGAATATTTTTCTTTCTATCTATTTAATTTTTTTAGGGAAAAGATTCACAAACTTTTCTTTATACACACACATCTGCGTTCTTGATAATGGTCAGAAAATACAGCAAAAGGTGTAGAACAGTTCAATTTATATAATTGCCAACAGAATACAAAATATTGTAGCTAAATTATTTTTAATATGAAATTAGTATTTTTAAAAATATTGTTGAATGTTAAATTTTATTTAATTATAAAGCATTCTAATAATAATAATAAAGAGAAATATCATATAACTTCTCCTCCTGAAATAAAACGTGACATTAATGAAATGAAATATCGCCAAAAATGTTGCAGAAATCATTCTGCCGAGCGTTGCAGTCAAACCCGCGTTCTCTACAAAAATTCACAACTTTAAACTGACTCTTTAGACCACTGCAGTAACCGCATCTCATCCTAATTTCCTCTAAAATGAAACAGTTTCTAGATTTAATTTCACGCATGCACAAATGTGTCAATTTTGCACGGAACTGAATTTTTTCCTTAGCGTTTGAATATATATGATGTTGTGATTATCGCAAGACTGTATAAATCAAATCAAATGATTTAAATAGTTGAAGAAATTACATTGATTTAGCAAATAGTTTTTAAAGATATATATAAACGCATAATATTGTTATGGAATCGTGGGCAAACTTTTAATCCAGGAATTTTTTTCTTAATTTAACTGTACAGTTTCATAGAATACATATACATGATCGACCACAGTGTAAAAATATATACCATTATTTATACGTAAGACTTTATACGTAATGCTTTGTACATAACTAGCAACACCTGTGGCTTTGCTCACGTAATAGTTGAAATATATCAACTGGTATTTGTGTTCTTATTTTTATTTGGAGAATTATACTGCTACGGATAATTCAAAAATTACTAATTAAGCCATAGTTAGAATAAACTTCATTATTACACTGCATTAGGCGAAAATGAAATTTAAATTAATGAGAAGAAATATAAATATTTCTAAATAATGGATAATTTAAAATTTGAAACTTTTAGGTTCATTTCAGTTTTCATTTGAAGTTTTAAAGTTTTTAGAAACCGTTCTTAGCAATCATTTGCATCTTAAAATTAACAATCACGTCATATTCCAAGCTTCTGGTTTAACGGTCTACCACTCCCTTGGTGGTAGTGGTACGAACACAAAATATATCCAGTGTTGCATCAGGGACTGTAACCATGAATTTGGCAAGATTTCTTTTGAAATAGATTTGGTATTTTGTGAGATTCCATAGAAATCGTAATTTAGATAGTTTTTAGAAGGATTTAGCAAATAGTTTTTTTTTAATATATACGAGGGTAAGTGAAAAATTATCCGCAATGTAGTTTTGAATTTTATTGCAAAACAAATAGGAAACTAACAGTATCTTCATTTTTCAATATAGTCCCCTTGCTCTTCAGCGCACTCGGACTCAAGTTTCCCGATGCCCTCAGAAAAGAAGGTTTTCGGCTGAGCAGTGAGCCACACATGCGCCGCATCCTTCAATTCTTGATCTGAAGTGAATCAATGGCCCCTTAATGCCTCTTTGATGAACCATACAAGAGGTAGTCCGAATGGGCAAAATCAGGTCTAAGAGAACCATGTCAAGTGCACGCTCAATGTTGTCATCATATGTGTCTGTACACGGTCTTCTGGTTCCTTCCTCATACGTAACACTTGTACGAATGTATTTGAATTTCTTTTTGTAGACACTACGTTGTGGCAAGGCACTGTTCCCGTATTGTTCCGAAAGCCCTCGATGGATTGCGGCCCATGATACACCTTCCAACCCAAAAACCGGATCACTGCTCGTTGTTCCTCTTTGGTGCAAACCTCTAATGGAGCGCCCATGATCTATCTGCAACAAAAGGAAGACAAATGGAGGAATTACGATCAAACTTTCACAGCATGACCACGACAGCATAACAATAAAATGAACGAGGACAGAGGTCAGTATGAACAATGTAAGAAGAGTTGTGTCAGAATTGCAAATAATTTTTGACTTACCTTCGTAATAAACGAAAAACACTGTTATAGAATCGTGGACAATGAAGACGTTTAATCCAGGGAACTCAAATTTATTTACTTCAACAATACAGTTTCATAGAATGCATGTTCGTGATTGACCACATTCTAACAATATATATCATTATTTATGCTTAATACTTTATGTATAATATATTCCTACATTCAGGATTGCAAATTTGATGCTTCATTAATCTTTTAAAATTCCTGCTTCAAACGCTTTAAAACTTATTTATGCAACTAGCATACAGGGTGGCCATAAAGAAACTCTGTCGATGTATTAATTCTTTATCACAGCTTCATTCGACCAACCGAAATAGAATGCGATATATACTTATTTGAAAGTTTGCGCTCATTATTCTGGTGAACAAGAACAATGCAGCCTCTACGGTTATAGTTACAGTGAAAAACTTTGAAATTTTCGAATGGCAACACCCACTTTTTTCCATCCCAAAATGATCGTTTTATTGAAAAACCATAGATGATGTCGGAACGGTACATTTAGCACGGAAAACGACAACGTACGGCACATAAAAGCCAGTAGCTACCGAGAGTTCTGCGTACAAGCTCTAATCACAGAACATCATGGGCAGATCATCATTTGAGGAAAACCTTTAAACAGCAATGTAGAAAATTTACAATCTTATTTTTTACAGGTATCGTACGTTGCCATCTATCGTGCTACATGTACTGTTCCAATGTCATTTATGATTTTTCAATGCGATGATCATTTTTCGATGGAAAAAAGTGGGTGTTGCCTTTGGAAAACTTCTAACCTTTTTTCCACTTAAACAATAATCGTGCAGACTCCGTTGTTCTTGTTAACTACTATTTCGAGTGTATACCTTCAAATAATTATGTCATTTATTTTTTTCAAACGGAAATATTCAAGATAGATTTTCCCTCCTCAAGGAAAGTAACATTTTACAACAGTACTGATATATACTCTGAATTTATGAGACAATTCACTTAGTCATAAATCTTTTTAAAATGTTTTAAAAATATTTCCATTACGAAATTAAGTGAATTATTGAAGAATATTTGCACTTATCAATTGATTTTTAGTAGATTTTAATTATTATTTTTATCAATTTATATTACCTGAAATTTAAACCGCAATTTGAAAGTGTGAATAAACCATATTAAGATTACATGCTATAGTTTTCTAGTAAACATTTCAAAAATTTCACTTAAAGAATTAATACTTTTAACTTTAGTGTAAACAGTAAAATGTAAATTTCCTTAAGTGCACCATATTTTATTCTTATCAAAACATTTAGTTAAACCATAAACGTGAACTAAAAATACAGCGAAAGATAAACAAACAATATGTGTAGTTAAAAGTTGAGAAATTGTTTACAAATATTTATTTGTTCCACTATAAAATATGAAATCTAACGAAAGATTTTTAATATCATTATTTAAAGGAATTTTTATTATACAGCCTATGAGTAATATAATATAATAAAACTGTTTGAATCTTTAATGAAATTGGAGATCATTGGATCCTTTTAAATTACGTTAATGCCTGTCTGTTGGAGAAACGTTGATTGTATCAACATTATATACTATCATTTTTTCTAACTATTTCGAAGAATTTATTATTTTTTTTTTAAGGTAAACAAAATATTAAATATTTATTCCATGTAGCAAATTTTATTCTCAAAATTTTTAGTTGATTAACGAAAAATGTAAACAAAAAAAATAATAAGAAACAAATGATATAATAGTTTAAAGTCTAAAATTTTTCCATAAGTCCTGATTTAAGCCTTTCAACTTTACAGTTTTAAATATAACATTCTAACGAAACACTTTAATAATGTCAGTTAAAAACATTTATTTTATTCAGTTATGATCGTTATGATATAACTATCTCACTGTTCATTCCGAATATATTCGTTCACTAAGCTGCGATGTTTACAGCACTACATATATTATTCAAGCTCGTTTAATTCTAAAGCTTCAACATGTTTCAAGAAAATAATTATTGAACAATACTCTCAAACTTTAATTTATATAGATAATTATTTGTTATATCATGATGGAATAACCATCTGTTTTAGTATATTAAAAATCTTGAAGATCACGAACATCACGCATTCATGTCGCACTATCACGCAAAAAATCATTGTCAGTCAGTTTCAGAAAAATTTTTTCCTAATTAATAGAAAGCATTGTAGAAAGGAATCGCAAATTTCTTTAAAATATCGCTCAAACAAAATAGCGAAGTTTGTCAAGTGGTCGCAAAAAAATATAGTGAATTTCGACAAATGAACGCGATAAAAAATCCATTTCGTCAATCGGTCGGAGTAACAATGGAGAAATTTTGAAAGTGATCACAAGTGAAAAATCACGAATTTCGGAAAGCGATCACGAGTGAAGAATCACGAATTCCTTGAAACAATCACAAAAAAAGGAAAAAAAAAATGCCAAATGATGGTTGCGAGAAAAAAAAAATCATGAAATTTAATCGTTCACAAGATAGTCAGCACACTAACACCATTAATATGTCACGAAATTTGCAAAATTTTTGACGCATAGGGATAAGACAATTTTCATTATCTTGTTAATACCCAGCGTTATATAAATAGATCAGTCTAATTTTTTCTCAATATAATCATTTAACAAGAGCTATTGTTTCTTTTGTGAACGTGTGTGTATCAAATATTTTTTCTCGTTCTTTGATTCCACTGGCTAACGATGTAGTTAATTTTTGACACAGCAGATTGAGCCCCAAAAACACATTTTTCTAATTCTGTAATAAGTCGTTATAATTTTCCTACAAAGTGCTATATACAATTGATGTGTGTGTATGAACAGTAGTACATACTGCCACTACGAAAGTGAAAAAAACTTCCTTCTGCTCTCATAATGGTAGGTCTTCCGTTTGCGCCTGATGAAAAAGCGTATTTCTTTCGAAACACATTGTATTAGCTACTTCTTTTTATAGTCTATTTTAAAAGTGATTTGCTTTGTTATCATGAGAAAAAATATAGGAATCCTTAATTTTTGGTGCTATAAAGTATTTTTAAAAAATGTCCCTTAAATTAAATTTTAAAACAATTTGGCCTTTAACGGGTTAATAATTTTCTGTCTGTAAATCTATATTTTAATCATTTTCTGCCAACCTGTTCAGACTATAATCTAAATTTCACACAATTTAGAAATATGCATAACCCTTGGTTTCAGGTAGAGTCCTGCACTGGGTCGGGCAACCCGATTTTACCTGATCAGCGGAATGAATTGAGTCGGGTTGATGCTACTTTTTTTTCGTTCGGTGTCAAGTTGATTTTGACCATTTGACTACAGTCGGGATGTATACGTTTCAGTGGGCTATTTTTTATTCTATAAATACCACTTTTTACAAACTAATCTCTGCCATGCATTTATATTAGGATATTTTCAAGAGACATCTACCATAAAGATTTTTCTCGGAAATTGTGGTACGATTGAATATAAAAATAGTCACAAATTTTAGACAGTAATCAAAGTGTTAATTCTTTTGGGCTCGGGTGAGGTTTCTCTATTTTGAGTCGGGTTCTTGTTGACCCGGTCATGTTGCACTGGGTCGGACAACACGATTTTACCCGAAACTGACAGGACCTGATCAGCAGAATTTGAGACGTGTTGACGCTGCTTTTTTTCGTTGGGAATCAAGTTGACTTTCACCATTTGACTTCGGTTGTACAACATAAGTACAACAAGTCATATTCTATAACGCTTCAAGACCCGGAACATTTTCACATTTAAATATTACTTTCTTCTGGTTATTAACTCTATACTGACCCTAATGACACTTACAAAAATAATTAAAAAATTTTTCGTCACCCCCTGGATCGTGGAGAGTACCCGCACGAACGTGCGGGTTGGGCTTTTTCTAAGAAAGCCACACCCGCACGATCGTACGGGTTATGCTTTTCCTGTGAAATAATTACTTACAAGATGATTTGGGATGTATTGGCTGAAATACTGCAATGGAATCCTTACTGGCTCTAAAGCCTAAAAAAGGAGAAAAAAAATTAATATTGGAGATGTACTTATCGACTTCAAAAAATTCATATTTTAATTAATTTAAAAATGTTTGCCTTATTTAAAAAAAATTATGATATTTATTTTATTTTTTCTATAAGTCTGTAACTTTTTTTAATTAAAAATTAAAAAATCAAAGACATACCTGCAATTGCATTGAATCCAAAGGAGCAGAATGAGGTACAGAAATGAACTTCTTAACATCCCACATGTTTTTGTTTTTTTTTTTCATTATCTTAGCCTCTGCCGAAACTGGCTTGGAAGTAGAACTTTGAGGAATGAGTTCAGGGGACTTTGATGGGGAAGAATGATCCAAAATTGCCATTTCTTTAGAAATATTTGTATTTCACAATTAAATGAACATTGAGAAAGCTCCTACCTTTACAGTAGCACTGACTAACGTAACGCCCAGGTCGCACGATCGTGCGGGTAACGAAATCTGAAGTCCTATGAGCAATATAAATAGTGTATAATTAATGTTTTTATTATATTACACTTATTTAGACATTATAACAAAAATATTTATCCAAGCAATTAGAAATATAATGACAATTACCTTTTTACGATAGATCAAATGATGAGCTGTTTTCGTTGTACGTGTAAACAAAGCTAATCGTGCCGGCTAAAAGTAAAACATGTACTACAACCGTCATCCGTTGATAAGGAATGATACTTTACTTTTTTTGCAAACCAGAACAATCGTTCGATTTGGGGTTTTATTACATAGGACTGTTTCAGAAGCAAAAATTTACATGTATGTCTAACCCGCACGATAGTGCGGGTTGGGACTTAAAGGGATAAGTACAACAATCAAGAATGACCGAACTAAGCTTGGTCAAAATTAGCCTTGTATTCAATTCGATATTTTTTTCTCACTGTATCATTCTTCTGTTTAGATACAATAGTCATGATCCTGAGATATAGTGACCCAAAATGACCCACTAGCCGAATTTTTTTCGAACATGCGACCTAACCAATGCTCTTCAAATGCTGCTTCAAATACAAACTTTAGTCATAATCGTTAAAGTAGTTTTATAGATAAAATTAGCTTGACCCACGGTAACCCAAAATGGACCCACTAATCTAAATTTATCGAACATGTGACCTATCGCAACGGTCTTCTCGTGCTGGGAAACCATGTAATAAAAAATTTTGTCAAAATGTTTTAAAATTTTTTTAGGTAGAATTAGCTTGACTCACATTGACCCAAAAATGACCAACCAATCGAATTTTTTCGAACATGCAACTTAGTCCAATGGTCTAATCATGCCCAGAAACAGTATAATACAAAATTTTGTCAAAATCATTTGAGTCGTTTTTAGATTTAATTAGCTTGACCCACAGTGACCCCAAAATGACCAAGTAATTGAATTTTCTCGAACATGTGAATTAGCCCACACGTCTTCTCATGCCCAGAAACAGTATAATACAAAATTTTGTCAAAATCGTTTGATTCGTTTTTTAAATACCATTAGCTTGACCCACAGTGACCTAAAATTACCACTAATCGATTTCTCGAATATATGACTTAGCCCAATGGTCATTCCATGCCCAGTAGCGGTATATCACAAAATTTTGTCAAAATGTTTTGAACCTTTTTTAGATTCAGTTAGCTTGACACCTGACCCATTGTTACCCAAAATGACCCACTAATCGAATTTTCATGAACATGCGACCTAGCCCAATAGTATTCTCATGGTCGAAAGCGATAGAAAGCAAAATTTCCTCAGAATCGTTAGAGCTGTTTTCTAGATAAACATAACTTGACCCACAGTTACCCAAAAATGACCCACTAATCGAATTTTCTCTAACACGTAACTTAGCCCATTGGTCTTCTTGTAATCCAAAACAGTAGATTACAAAATTCATCCAAAATCGTTAGAGCCGTTTTTTAAATAAAATGAGCTTGACCCGAAGTGACCCAAAAATGACCCACTAATCAAAAATTTTCGAACATGTGACCCATCCAAATAGTTTTCTCGTGCTCAGAAAGCTGGAATATAAAATTTAGTCAAAATCGATGGAGCCGTTTTTTAGATATAATTAGCTTTATCCTGACCCATTATGACCCAAAACGACCCACCAATCTAATTTTTTCGAACACATGACCTAGCCCAATGCTCTTCTCCTGCCCCAAAAGGGTAAAATACAAAATTAAGTCAAAATCGTTAGAGCCGTTTTTAAGATAAAATTTACATGCACACATACACACACACACATACACAATTTTTGCTCGTATATGAGATTTTTTATAAACTAATCTCTGACATACATTTATATTAGGATATTTGCAGGAGAAATCTACCTTAAGGCCCTACTTCAGTCACGCGAAAAGACCCGTTCGCTAATGCTATTCTTATGGAAGAAATTTATAAAGATATCTCGGTCGCATTTCCCTATTTTTAGATGATTTTTTTGCAGTGGCTAGCTGAGATCGATCTGTATGCAGGACGTTTTCTACTTTTTCAATTTCGTTTACAAGTATTTTTAATCCGGACACTTTCATTTTCAGAACCGTTCCTAAAATGAAAACATCCTCTTGAAAAAAATCCCCAATGAAAATCGAAAAATTAAAAAACGGCCTTTATACAGATCGACCTCAGCTAGCCACTGCAAAAAAAATCATCTAAAAATATTGAAATGCGACCGAGATATCTTTATAATTTTTTTCCATAGGAATAGCATTAGCGAACGGGTCTTTTCGCCTGACTGACGTAGGCCGTTAAAGGGGTTTTTTTTTTGGAAATTGTGGTACGATTAAATATTAAAATAGTCACCAATTCTCGCCAGTAATCGAAGTGCTAATTATTTCGGGCTCGGGTGAAGTTTCACTATTTTGAGTCGGTTTCGTGTTGACCCGATTTTTCAAAGAAAACCTGAATATTTCTCAAATGAAGAAAAACTACATATTTGAATATTAATTAGTATATATGATATGTGTTCATTTTCCTACATAAAAGATAAAATTGATAACAGAGATATATTTGTATTAAAATATGGATTAATTTTCTTTCCTTTCGGGTTGGGTTGTGGGTCAATAAAATTTTTTGGCGGGTTTCGTGTTAACTGGACATTACAGTCCTGTATTGGGTCAGGTAAACCAGTTTTAGCCGAACCCGAAATACGGGTCGGGTCGAACTGATGCTATTTTTTTCGTAGCAGCTCTGGTTCATTAAAAAAAAATTCGAGTTGTGGTTTGTCTCTTTCGGTTCGGGTATGAGACGAACGGGTTTTTCAAAATCAAAAAGAAGTTCTGAATATTTTTCAGATAGGGTAGAAGATCCGAATTTGGACCACTTCACTTATTTTCAGGTGTAACTCACTTCATTTTTGTAATAGGGGAGACCGGGGATAGTTGGATACAGGTTTAAGTAGGCGCATTCCTCATAAATCGCCTGTTTGTGGGTAGATTGCGCAACCAGTCACAGAGTACCTTTCTTCTTGCTTTTTACAATCTTCATTGTAGTTTTGCACCGTTGCCTACGTGCAGTGGACATTTATTACGATTTTTCTGTTTGTTGTACTCATAAGTAATTTTTTGTTGCTTCATTCTTTTTCAAATTTCTAATACTTATCTTAATATTTGCGATTTAACTTTTGCCGTTTTTCTTAGTGTATGATTAACTGTACCTACCCCATATGTGATTTACTTCGATTATTTAAGTTTAGAAGGTTACGTCTCCCTTTTGTGAAGAAATTTATTTATGGGGCTAGTAGGCGCATTGGACACGGGGCAAGTTGGCTCGGTGTCTGGTGTGTGCTGGTAGCTTGAAATACAGCAAACAAATGAAAAAGTGGTTACAATGCAAGATTTCGGGCACACGAGGCTTGCCCAAACGGAGACACTCGATTTTTTATTCGTGACAACTGTGACTCTGATGATGATATCGAGTAGGATAGAAGTTACTGAATGTTAATGTTTTATTCATTATTTTTATGTCTGTATA
The DNA here is from genome assembly GCA_963932465.1 of Maratus speciosus. Lineage (NCBI taxonomy): Eukaryota > Metazoa > Arthropoda > Arachnida > Araneae > Salticidae > Maratus > Maratus speciosus. Next base: position 335,710,906 of record OZ010798.1, on the reverse strand, counting down.
ATTTAGAATTTACATTATACGGTGATAACGCTTGTGTTTAAAGTTACTCGTAATAATGAAATTGATTTCTCTTAACTGCGTGTCTTATTTGAGATTCATTTATATTTTTATAAAGACTATGCCAGCTTACCCCATAGGTATAGGCAACTTGCCCCGTGACGGGCTACGTTGGCGCACATTTTTCCTTTTACTTTAGGCTTCCTCTAAACATAAACAACAAAAGCTACAAACTCAAAACTCTGGGTATTTATAGCCAAATGCCTGTTGTTTAAAAGTGCAGTTAAATTTTGTTAAAAAACTTAAACAAAAAAAATAATAAAAATCTATAACTAAAAACTACGTCTACTAGCCCCGGTCTCCTCTAGATGCAAAATATCACTACGCGTGGTCATATCTATTCATCTACTAACTACATAAATATTTAGAGCAATTTCTTTTTGAAAATATTAAGTTTTATTTTAGTTTGAAAAAATTGTCAGAAGTAGACCAAATTCAGCGACTAGACCCCCAAGTTCGATCCCCCAGTCTCCTAAATTGGACCAAAGAACATTAGGCTGTTTCAACGAGTGGGAAAGATAACTAATTTTATTAAAAACAAATTTTGAAATTAATGAAACTATAAAGAAAATAATAGCAATGAAATATAATGAAATCAAACGTCTGAAATTAAGAGTAATTGTTTTAAATCAAAATGTATTCAAAATATAAATCAAAGTTAAGAGTAATTAAGAATAGAAATTATAGAACTAATTGTCAGTTATTTAAATATCATGTAAGAACTAATGCAAATTTTTTTGCTTAAACCGTCATGTGCCAGCTATAATAGACACAAGCATTCATTTCTCTGATCAATATACATACAATTCCGTTGAATTAAATCCGTTGATATATTCGCTCAATATTAAAATTATTAATCTTGTTAAATTAATTTGAGAAATTATTTTTGATTTTTTCCATCTATACAAGTATAGGTTCCGTGAAAAATTTAGACTTCCATTTTACAGATTTATGCGTTTTAGAAGATTTTAAACACTATTTATCTGCTTTTTAGAATATAACTGTCCGTGGGTCTGTGTGACTGTATGTATGTAGCACAAATGGACGTTCTAATTTACGAACTCCTACATAGAACAGGATGAAATTTCATATGAACTTCTATTGTTATGTCAACTGTTGCTGATTAGTTTTTAGGCTAAATAACACAAGACGTAATCGATGGACGTAAATCGATTATTTCTTCAAATTTATATGATTCTTATACACTATATGTTCAATGATGACCGCTCGCTTGCGATTTTAGATGTTTTATTAAATATCTAAAAAAATACTAGAGAAATAATTCTGAAACTTCAGATTCGTAAAGAGAGAAGTAGACGTCATATATTTCTGCGGATGTGCCAGAGTAATCAAAATGTAATGTGCATAATGTATTAGTTAAATGTATAGAACAACTTTTATGAAGTCCCAAAAACATAGTTTGAAAATTCTGAAAGTGATCGTCGATAGAATAAGCTCAAAATCCTTTTTCCTAAAAGGAAGCAAAAAGATGAGGGGCTGTATCCAAATGTAATATATGTTACATACTATAGCACGCACTACTATATTTTATACAACCTCTCTTCTTTTTGTTTCCTTTCTGGAACAACGGATTTTGAGCTTATTCTATCGACGATCATTTTCAAAATTTTCAAGTTATGCTTTTGAGACTTTCACAAAAGTTGCTCTATACGTTAACTTATATATTATGCATATTATATTTTGACTGCATAGGCGCATGCGCAGGGAAATATTATTTAGTGAACCTGCTCATTTTTCACACAATTTTTATTATTTTTTAACTCTGATTGCGGGGTATTATGTACAATGTCATTTGTCATGGGTCCTGGAAAGAACATTATTTTATATTAAGAACTCTGCAAATTATAAGCAAAAATCTTGGGGAAATTTGGGATTATTTTTATAAAAACTTTAATTTCTCCCCGAGTATATATGCTATCCTCATAAAAAGAAAACACAATTTATTAAAAGTGATGTCCTAATAATATGCTACAGTTTCAACGCTTATGCGACATTAGTTTTTACAGGGTAATCCAAAAGATATTCTTTATTCTTCAATTTGTTTACTGTTTCCTATGTGATTTCGCGAAAAAAAATCTTCGCGGAAATATATGACGCCTACTATGCTGTTTACACAACTAAAGTTTCAAGATAACGCCTCATGTATTTTTTTTAAATATTTAAAAAATGTGTAAAATCGCAAATGACTGCTTATCACTGGCGATGTAGTGCATATGCAAAGAATTCAACGAAACATCAAATTTTATAATCCTCATCATAGGAATAGATTGGCATTCAATTTGGTTGCGGCCATCTAAGACGGGCTTCTTAATATACGATGCTTGTATCACCAGTTTAAATGTGCCGAAATCAACGAAATTTCACGTTTAGCATTCTGAATATAGGAATACATTATATAGAAAACCTATTTCTTAAATCAGTGTAATTTCTCGTACTTTTTAAAACAAAATTTTGTGATAGTCACAACATGCTTGTTAGTAACTGGATTTCAACTCCCCACAAAATTACTTAAAATTTTACATTAAAACATAATACGTTAAGAAATTTTCTATTTCATAAAAGATTTTCTAATCCTTCATCATTCAGCTGTGGTTTGAACAGCTTTTATATGAATGGTAAGTTACAAAAGTTGCATAGTATGCAAGAAGTAGTTGGCGCTTACGGGTTTCTCTCCTAAAACCGTAAAATTGATATCACAATATATGTATTGAAAACATTTTAATGGAAATGTGACATGGTACAATAAATTTACATAATTAAATAATAGGAATATTATTTTTTCATAAAATTAATGTGTACACTGAACCTCACAAATGATTACCATGTAATAGCACAGTTAGTGTTGCCAGCACTGTTCAGAGAGTTAAGGAGGTACATAAAAGTATCGTGAATCCTATGAAAACGAAAGCTTATAAGGGAATCATGTCTGAAACGAGTAAAAATTCATCGCCTCAAAGTAGTATGCATATATATATGCCTAGAAGGAAACAAATCTAAAGCGGAAACTCTCTCCGGTCACTTAAAATCCCTAGTAAGTCTATTAGTAGGAGAGCTGTTGAACATTTTTGAGTGGGTATTTGAGGCACCCTGAAAATTTGTGCAGCACTTCTTTTGTAATGCCTGAATACAAAATCGAATGTCTGGCTGAAGGATCGTGACCCAAAACCTGTGCCAGACACGTGTCAAGTGCCATTTTTTGACACTACCCCAAAAAAGTATTTGAGGCACACTGAGATTGAAACAGAATAATATTTATACTTAGAAAAAAATATTTTGAAAATGACAAACACTTTAGTCGGCCCAAAACTGTGCCAGACACGTGTCAAGTGCCATTTTTTGACTACCCAAAAAAGGTATTTGAGGCACGCTGAGATTGAGGCACAATAATATTTATGCTTAGAAAAAAATATTTTGAAAATGACAGACACTTTAGTCGGCACAAAAACTGTGCCAGACACGTGTCAAGTGCCATTTTTTGTCTGGCACAGGTTTTGGGCCACGATCCTTCAGCCAGACATTCGATTTTGTATTCAGGCATTACAAAAGAAGTGTTGCACAAATTTTCAGGGGGCCTCAAATACCTTCCCTAAAATGTTTAACAGCTCTTGGACTATATTAAATGAACCCAATTGAGCAGTCATATAAATATATGGCATTCTATTTATACTGACCATGATTTTTTTTAATAAACCCAATAACCTTAAACAGTAAAATGTTTGAAAGCGAAATGGCTAGGGATCGAAACAATATTCCGTATTGAAGAAGTTTTCAATTATGCAGTTATAAAAATATATGGCATTCTGTTGGTATTGACCAAGATTTTTTTAAAACTAAACTCAATAACCTTAGACACTAAAATCTTTGAAAGCGAAATGGCTAGGGATCAAACAAAATATTCCGTATTGGAGAGGTTTTCAATTGAGCAGTTATAAATATATATGGCATTCTTTTGATACTCACCATGATTTTTTTTACGTTTCGTCTAACACGATGTAACAGCTTCCAGTTTCAGAGGATTCACTGAATAAAGTACAATAAAACCTGTAAATGCAAAATCGCTAGGGACGATATGCTGTTTTAGATAGATCTCCGTCTTAGCTGGTAGATTCCTTTCGTCGGGGCCTTAAAACTTTTCCACTAGAGACAGGTTGTGTTTTCACAACTTTACGCCTTAAAATCCCATTTGATGCAGACAAATTAATAGCATAGTACTCAAAGTAACAATAAAAATGCTTTTTATCTAAAAAAAATCAGGACTCTTTACGCAACGCTCCTGGCACTGATTTCGCTGAATGGGTTTTACAGTCCTCGAAAACTGGCACACCTGACAACCCAAGTCACAACCCTATTATGTGCCACTTATTGCGTCTCTAAAGTTGATATTTGTTTATTATGCAGGTATTTTTAATTCAGTACATTTTAAAACTAATCCAAGATTCATTTTCTAAAAAAATGTTTTATATGTCAAATTGTTATTGCCATAAGATACCCGTTTAATTCCATAGACATAATGTAAATAGTTGCTAAATTCCTCAACCGATGGCTGCAAAAATAACTTATGTGGAAGAGAATACTCTTACTTATTTTCAATATAGCAATATGAATGTGTTATCATTGTAAAAAATGTCTTTAAATAATTCTGAAAAAATTATGAAAATAAATATCACGCCATCAAGTTGCGTTGAGATGATAAAATAGGTGAGGATTTTAAAAGTGTAAACCTAAATGTAATAATATGTAATACCAATAAAACAGCAGAATCATTTAATCGAGTCTTATATTTAATGTGTTACAAGCAATTTACCCAAAAATCAAGTCTTGGCTATCGTTTTTTTGGATGGCATGATTAACAGCATACCGTTTGCATATGAAAAACTGAAATTTCAATAAGTCATCTCTCAGTATCTGGGAAAATATTGGAATAAGATCAGTTCCGCAATATAAAAGCATTTTTTATTCGTAGTTGGAATTTTTTTTTAGAAAATTTAACAATGAAAACGCACATTTTGGAAGAATGACCTTCATGCATTTCATAAAAAATGATTATCAATCGAACGCCATCGACTTGGCAAATGATTTTTCAGTCAATCATCCATTTTCAAAGTAATTGCAAAGAGTTTGCGTAATTGCAAAGTAGTTGAAAAGTTACGATTAATTGCATCAAAGGATTTCAATAAGTTTTGCAATTTCAACATTTATTCAGTATGATCAATATAGGTAATAAAAGCATTCACTCATAATTAAATAGGCCGTCAAATTATGGCAATAATTCCCTTTAAAATATGAAACTCAGAAATAAAATTTAAATCAAATTATTAAAATCTCATCAATTTAAGAAATTTTAATATCTGATTTATTATAGTTTTCATTGCCAGGTTACAAGCAGTAACATAATTAAACACGATATATAGAAATGCTGCGTTTTAGATACAGTTTCATCCCACTAGATTGCACGATTTTAATGGAATTCTGAGTTCTGAATCAATACATAACTGATCATAAATGTAAGGATAGTTTTTAAGATAAAAAAAATATCTATAAATTATTAGCATCGATTTTAGGGCAAATTCATAAAATGTACTAAGATAATGAAGATCTAAACTTGTTTAATTAACCCAGTAAAGTATTAAGATATAAGGAAACTGATTTTGCCTTTGAATTAAAGAAAAAGGAAGATTAATTTAAACATTTAAATTTGAGTCACATGAACAAAAGTGACTTAAAAAATTTCAAAAATATATGGCATATTTTTATTACTGAAATCTGTGATCAAAATTTGGAATACGAACTAGAAATAAAACAAACTATGAAATATTTTTTTTTGGTTAGAAAACTTCCCGTAAAACGTTATAGTAATTTTATGACAAAAATTCTAAATACTTAGCAAATTAGAAACTAAATATATTCAATTAACGAGAAAAAGATTTTATATTAAGGCTCTCCAAACTTTTCAATTAACTCTAAATTAATGCACGTCACATCAACAAATGTTTATTATTTAAGGAATAATGTAAATTAATAAGAGTTTTGAAGAGAGATAATTAATGATTTTTTATTTTAATTATGATCAAAGTAAATATTTTAAACTTGAAAGAAAATGATTGAGAATGTAATGTCATTCACTTTCATTTATTTATTAATATTTTCTTAGAGAATGTAGAAATTTTTTCATTTTAACTATGGCTTATTAGAACTATTACAGGAGCTTTAATTTTCACTTAAACATACTTAGAACCAAATTAAAGAATCTATTAATAACTAAATGAAATTAAAGACTTCTATATTATTAACTCATTATTTTGAACTTTCTCGCTAAAATATAAAATAGATTAAGCTAATGGGAAACTAAATATGCCAAGTAAGGGGAAAAGCGGTATGATGTAACGAAACCGCCGAATATTTTCAATGAAATATAAAAGAGAATACATTTAAACATAAAAAAATAATTATAAAGTGCCTTATCAACGAAAGTTTGCAATTTAAAGAATGTGACAAATTCAGATATTATTAATTAATCCAGAAGAAAATTAATTTAGTAGAATTAGTTCAGTATAAAATTAATTTAAATTTAGTTATTTAAATTGTATTTAAAAGAACTACATTAAAAACTCAAATGAAAATGACTGAGGCTGTAAATTGATTGTTTCATCTAAATATTAATTGATTCTTAGAGAGTGTAGCAAAGTGTGATGTGGAAAAATGATTAATAACTTTAAGAATTTTCACTGTGATTTATTGGAATTATCCTTTTTTTCTTTGCTACATGGAAACTTTAAATCCCTGTTATTTAAAATTTGATATGAATTTTATTTAATAGACATATTAACGACAAAATTTTCAGATTTCACTTGAAATAATTTTTTTTACTATGTTTAGAAGGAGCACACAAATTTTGGGAGCTAAATATTTACAAATATGAATATATTCTCAACAATTAACACGTGGATAGATTTTATGCATTTGAAGGATGAGTAAAATTTTACCCATAAAAAAATCTCACATTTATAAATAAAACCGATACCGCATGTACAATAAGTCCGTTCCCATTTCATGAAAATTCTAAAATATTAACAAACTGTTGTATCGGAGTGTGGATAGCACAATTTGTGTTGACAAAAAGTTGGATTTCTCGCGGAAAAAAAGGAAATTTTTTTTTTAAAATTTCATCAACAGGGGAAGCTATTAAAGTATCTCAATATTTCGTATGTCTTTTAATAACGTGGATTTTATTAGCTTTACCTATCATAAGAAAATCCAACTATTTTTTTCTGCCACAAAAATACCGATTTTTTAGAAGTCGTATGGTGCAAATCACACAACAATTTTAAAGTTTTTATAAATTTTTTAAGTGTTAATACACCAATGTAACACCTGTTATTAGTATGGGGGCGAGACTCCATACTTAACTCACAACTCACTTTTAGGACGAACACTGACATTTATTGAGACGAATACATACACAAAAAATACAGATATAAACACTAGGGTGGGCCGAAAAAAACTTTTTTTTGATTTTCGATGATGGGTAGTGCGGAAAAGTGGCCACTAGTGGCACCTAGTTCACACAAAAAATTTGAGATTTTTAGGACAATTACTATATTTGCCGCTTTTGGCTTGAAGTTTTGCTAAAATGCTGATTTTTGAACTTTTTTAACAAAAATTTTAAAAATGTTAAATTAAACTTATTTTAATTATATTTACTTGAAAAGGCATATTTTAATGTTCCAAATGTATAAATAAGCTCTGATAATGTATTATTTAATTGCTATGTGTATTTTAAATTAGACGATTTGTATAGCCGTTTCGCGTTTAAGTGAGCAAAAGTTGCATGTATTGTTTGAATCTTTCAACGGTTTCTCTCTTTTGTCTTGTTTATGTCCCTTGGTCTTCCTTATTTTTTTCGATGCTTTAAGGGTCATATATTTGGGTGACGGACAGCAGAATCTCTCAGAAACAGATCTGGATGGAGAGAAGGGGGTGAGGCGAGAACTTAAGCGAACGCAGTGACTCATCGCGATGTTGGGGGAATGAAGGAGGAAATACAAGAGGGGAGAAAGTGCGATAAGGGATGCTTATTATTTTTCAGTGCTCGGTTTCCCTGTGACATTTGTTCAGTGTTTAAAAGTAAAATCTTTTTCTCGTGCAATACATTGCTTTTTGGATCGTTTAACGTACCTTTACTGTGTTTTGTGCGTTTTATTACGACGAGTTTAGAAATGGATAGTGCGAAAGTTCATGATCATGTAAAGACATGTGATAACGTGAAAGTAGCCATTTTGGGGCACTGTGCAAATTGAAAGACTTGCAATTGCCAACTAATGCTGACATCATGCGCCACTTCTATTGGTTGCGAAGCGATATAGAAGAAAATCGAGATATTTATCTTCAACCAGTGGATGATATTATTAAAAAGGTAGGTGAAAACGTTTCCGAAATCTGGATAAAAACTTCCATATCAGTGGTTTATCAACGAACAATTAACGGAAAGATTAAAAACTATTACAATGTGTGTAGAACATTGGAGAAATCTTGTAATCATACGGGCGTTAAAGGCAAGGCCATCCGCGAAGATTTCGTACGAAATGCGGAAACCTCTCTCTTTGACATTGCAGCTTGTAAGTGTAGAGGGTGAACAATTGTAGCTGCGACATCAGATATAAAGTTCCACATCGGGAGGTGAACTTCTTGAAGGATCAAAGAACTGTTCGAAAAATGTTTATCAGAAATATTGATTTAAAAACAAGCAAAACTCTTGCAAAGAAAATATCGCGGAAAATGAAATTGGATACAATTTCAACGAGGAATAGTGGTTCTGCGACAAAGCCTTCAACAAGTGGAGTTAGATCCAGATGGAAGACAGTTATATTGTTGGAAGATTCAAGTAGCGGGAGCTTTCAAGCAAGCAGTTCGACTTAATCTGAATTTGAACCTGGCCCTTCAAAGCCAAACACTCCTAAACACATATTCCTGTCTCACACTGCGTCTGCCATGTCTCAAGGAAACTGAGCACTGAAAATAATAAGCATCCCTTATCGCACTTTCTCACCCCTTGAATTTCCTCCTTCACTCCCCCAACATCGCGTTGAGTCACTGCGTTCATTTAAGTTCTCACCTCACCCCCTTCTCTCCTTCCAGATCTGTTTCTGAGGGATTCTGCTGTCCGTGACCCAAATATATGAGCCTTAAAGCATCGAAAAAAATAAGGAAGACCAAGGGACATAAACAAGACAAAAGAGAGAAACCGTTGAAAGATTCAAACAATACATGCAACTTTTGCTCACTTAAACGCGAAAAGGCTATAAAAATCGTCTAATTTAAAATACACATAGCAATTATATAATACATTATCAGAGCTTATTTATACATTTGGAACATTAAATATGCTTTTTCAAGTAAATACGATTAAAATAAGTTTAATTTAACATTTTTAAATTTTTTGCTAAAAAAGTTCAAAAATCAGCCTTTTAGCAAAACTTCAAGCCAAAAGCGGCAAATATAGGAATTGTCATAAAAATGTCAAATTTTTTGTGTGAACTTTGTGCCACTAGTGGCCACTTTTCCGCACTACCCATCATCGAAAATCAAAAAAAAGTTTTTTTCGGCCCACCCTAATAAACACGCTTCTCGTTCTTTAATTACTTAAAGGCATAAACGTCGTTGAATACTTCTATGATTTTCTTACGTCGTGTAAATATTCAATCTTATTTCACCGTAATATATTCCGTTCTTTTTTAACAAAACCTTCCGTCGTCGAATTCATTTCGTTCTCTTTACCTCTTCTGCATTTTCACTTCACACAGCTTCGTAAAAGCTCGTTTCCTTTTTAATCTCGAAGCGGAAAATACGGGAGACACTCAGTCTAATGCAGGCGCTGCTTGCGAAATCTCCACAAGCGGCCGTCCTGACATCTGGAGCTGCCGCAGCGACATGTGGTAAAATAGAATCTGAAAAACAAAAAACAAAAACCAGTAACTGTTCTTAGGGGAAAAGAAAAAAGAATTAATCTGCACATCATAGTTGAAGTAGCGTAACATCATATGTGTTGACTTATAAAATTGTTACAAACACATAAGAAGAAAAGATTTAAAAAAAATGTTTTTGAAGTTTCAGTTATCGTCAGGCCAAGGTTTCATGTATTCAGCACAGGAGCTAGTATTTATCGGTCCTTCAGTTGATGAGATTTTCGCTACGTCGTAGGTGTCATTAGACTTCACTTTGATTACTTTATACGGACCTAAGAATTTAGGTTTCAACTTTAAACCTGGTCCTTGCTGGGTTCTCTTAATTGCTACAAGGTCACCAAGCTTGTACTTACGGGGTTTCTTACGTCGTAAATTATAGTGCTTGCGGTTTTCTTGTTGAATTTCCAGAATATTCTTCTTGGCTTCTTTACGGAGCTCTTCTCTGTCTTTCATAAATTGTTCTTCGACTGCACTGTTTAAGAGGTCAATAATTTCTACATCTTCTTTCTGTTTCATTTTTGTACCAAATAATATTTCAAACGGTGTTCTCTTAATGCTTCTTTGGTAAGTTGAATTAATGACTTGTTGAACTTTAGGAACATGTTTAAACCATTTGGTCGGTTCGTCTTTGGACAGTTTTGAGATTACAGAAATTATGGTGGAATTAAGTCGCTCTACTTGACCATTGGCACGGGGAAGGCCAGTTGTAACTGTCTCGTGATTTATATTTTCATCTCGACAATAATCAGCAAATTCTTTGCTTGTAAATGCAGGACCTTTATCGCTAATGATAATGGAAGGATTGCCAAAAGTATGACTTTGTTGTCGTAGTTTTGATATAACTTCGGTAGCAGAAGTACTTTTACATGGATACAACCAGACGAATTTAGTAAATGCGTCTATTAAAGACAAAATATGTTTATAATTTTTTTTGGTTGTTTCAAGAGGGCCTAAATGATCAATGTGGTAGGTTTGGAGAGGAGTCTCTTCTTTAGGTAAGGGATGCAATTCACCTTCTTGTTTGCCACGTTTGCGATTATACAAAAGGCATGTTACACAATTTGCTATAATTTTATCAATTTTATTTGACATGTTAGGGATGAGAAATTCTTCGTTAAGGAGTTCTTCACAGCGTTTACGGCCAAAATGTCCTTTGTCATGAACGTGTTTGATGACATTTAGCTGCATTTCATTCGGCACAACTATCAGATCGATACCTTTATGATTTTTATAGAGAACATTATTTTTAAGGAAATAGTTGTCATATGGCTTTGTTTTCAAAATTTCTTTGATGGCCTGTATATGTTCGTCAGTGTTCTGTGATTGTATGATTTTGGTAGTAAAACTATCTTGAATGACCATACATATTGGATTTCTACTTAAAGCGTCGACATGGCGCATGCGTGTACCTTGTCTGTGTTCGATTGTATAGTTATAGTCAGCTAACATTAAAGCCCATCGAGCAATCTTGGTGCAAAGATCTTTTTTATTCATAGTAAGGGCGAATGCGTTGCAATCTGTGACTATCTTGAAAGGAATACCTAGAATGTAAACGCGAAATTTTTTAAGGGCTTCTATGACAGCTAAAACTTCTAATTCATAACTCGAATATTTACGTTCGGCATCTGTGGTTTTTTTGCTCATAAAATAGACAGGGTGAAATTGATTGTCAATAGAAGACTTTTGAAGGAGGACTGCTCCGTAACCGTCAATAGATGCATCACAGTGAACTTCTGTTTCGTTACTAGGGTTATAAATGCTTAAAACAGGACCTGAAGAAAGGATGTGTTTCAGCTGATTAAATGCATTTCGTTGCTGGTCGCCAAAGTGAAATTTAGTGTTCTTTCTAAGAAGATCTGTTAAAGGCTTAGCTATTAAAGAGTAATCTTGAATGAATTTACGAAAATATGAAGTTAGTCCGACAAATGAATGTACATCTTTTATACTTTTAGGTTCTGGGAAATTAAGGACAGCTTTAGTTTTTAAGGGGGATGGGTGCAGTTGACCATTTTTAATGTGGTAACCCAAAAAATCAATTTCTCGTTGTAGAAAGTGGCATTTTTTGAGATTCAGTTCTAAACCATATTCGGATGCAGTTGTAAGGACGCGTTGTAATTTCTGGAGTCCTTCGACTTCGTTTTCAGCTGGTATTATGAAGTCATCCATATAGACAATAAGTACTTTTTCATTAATGAGGTCTCGAAAAACGTTATAAATATATCTTTGAAACACTAACGGTGCATCGCTAAGGCCATAATTCATATATAAGAATTCAAATTGACCAGAATGTGTTACGAAAGAAGTATATTTTCTACTATTTTCTTCTACTTCGACATGAAAAAAAGCGTTTTTAAGGTCAAGAGTAGTAAATACTTTTGCAGAATGCAACTGATCAATAATGTCATCAATTACTTGGAGGGGAAAACGTTGTTTATGTGTTTTAGAATTTAACTTCCTATAGTCAACACACAATCTATATGAACCATCTTTCTTTTTTACTAGGACAATAGGTGATGAAAAATTACTAGTGCTTTTACGAATAATTCCTTTTTCGAGCCACTCAGAAATTTGTTTTTCGACGAAGTTTTTCTCTATTTGCGCCAAGCGCCTGGGAGGACAAGTAACAGGTTCTTCGTTTTCCAGATGAATTGATAATTTAACATCAGTTGTCTTTATTTTTTTAGGAGAATAATTTTGAATAAGTTCTGAAATTTTTGAACGTATTGTTTCATCGGTAATATGGGATAAATCAAGATTAAGATCGTCTAACACATGAGCAATATTAATCAAAAAATTATTGGACGTATCGTCATTTTTCTCGATTTTTTGCATCGAAATATTATTTCCAGAAATTGTTAAAATACTTTGTTGAATGATATCTGTACCAATAATAAGATCAAAAGATATGGAATAATCTGGGACTACATAAACATTAGTTGTATAATTAAAATCATCTATCATAATGTTCGTAGAGAAAAAACCTAGGGGTTTGATTATAGTATTTCCTAATCCAGTTAATGTGATAGTTGAATGTTCAAGGTTCGAAATTGTAGGGAGTTTGCGATAAATACTTTCCTTTAGTAAACTTCTTTCACTACCTGTGTCTACCAATGATGTAACATTTACAGACGAAATAATGACTTGTTTGGTCATGAAAGGGTTCGACGTGACAGTGGAAACATTGGAGGGTTCTGACTTAACTCTAGGCCTCCTTGGTTGATCACATTGAGCCGATTTATGGCCAAAATTCGAACAATTAAAACAACGAGGGCCTTTATCTTTATGTCTGCATTGGCTACTTTTATGATTCGACAAACCACAATTAAAGCAAAAAAGATCAGATTTTGGTCGAAAGGATTTCTCTTTCATTGGCATTTCAGGTTTGACTTTACGAAATTTAGTGTTCTCAAAGTCATGTCGAATTTTGTCATAAATTTTGAGCTTTTGCTTGAATTCTACAATGGATTGGCATCCATATAACATTGATTTTCTGAAAACGGGGTCGGGTATGCCGTTTATGATGTATTGCATTAATGCGGAATCCTCGATTTTACCACGCGAGCATATTTGTTTCATGATAAGAAAATATTCTTCTATTGATTCATTTTCTTGCAATTTTCGTTTATTTAATATATCATGTAACTCGGCAGAATTATAAGTGGTGCTAAATTCTGATATTAAGAGTTGTTTAAGTTTATCATATGAATTGATATGAAATTCTGTTTGTGTTAATAACTGGGCTTTTCCTCGTAATGATCTTTTACAAAATATGAATTTATGAAGGTCAGATAAATTAAACATATTAGTAACTTCCTCAAAATTATTAAACCATACCTGTATATCACTAAAAGAACTACCATCGAAAGGAGGTATTACACTTTCAATATCAGTAAAATTAATAGACGATTGCATAAAACTTTGAACTGGAAATTGCTGTTGTTTGTCAAAATTTGATAATTGAGTGTTATTACTTGAAGTCATATTATTTGAAGGCAGTTCGGGTTCCGAGTCGGTGTCACTTTCATTTTGTATAATATTATTTTGTAGTAAGGTCAAGTCTGAAAGGTATGTCACTAATCGGGTTGCGAGATCGTTTAAAGATCCCTCATTATCAATACAAAGTAGATTGCACACTGTAATCAGATCATTTAATGAAAAATCAGTTTGAACTTTAGTTATTTTATTTTTGAATTCGGTGCTGTCGGTTTGAAAACCGAAACCAGTAAAATCACGTATTCTCTTTCTATTAGAGCGATCACCGTCAGCATCAAATAGGAATTTATGAAGCAATTTAATTTTATGCGTTCGTTCGTTTTTAAACGCAACTTCCAGTTCTGGTATTTCAACTAACTTCATAATAAAATAATAGCAATGAACTCACCGTTAGAAGAATATCCGGCTTGAATATGTAGGATGAATAACTCTAATTAATCATATTGGTGGGTTAACTGTCACTTCTGACTCCAATTTATGGGGGCGAGACTCCATACTTAACTCACAACTCACTTTTAGGACGAACACTGACATTTATTGAGACGAATACATACACAAAAAATACAGATATAAACACGCTTCTCGTTCTTTAATTACTTAAAGGCATAAACGTCGTTGAATACTTCTATGATTTTCTTACGTCGTGTAAATATTCAATCTTATTTCACCGTAATATATTCCGTTCTTTTTTAACAAAACCTTCCGTCGTCGAATTCATTTCGTTCTCTTTACCTCTTCTGCATTTTCACTTCACACAGCTTCGTAAAAGCTCGTTTCCTTTTTAATCTCGAAGCGGAAAATACGGGAGACACTCAGTCTAATGCAGGCGCTGCTTGCGAAATCTCCACATTAGTGTTACCAAGTCTACAGTCATAAAAATCGGGAGGACAAGGAGGGACACAATAAAAGCCAACGGCTTCTAAATTGAGACATAAATATACAGTTAACCTTACAGTAAAAAAATAAACTATTTTTGTTTGCCACAAAAATACGGGCTTTTTGTGAAGTAGGGGAGACCGGGACTAGTAGGCTACAGGGGAAAGTAGGAGCAGCCCTCTAAAATCGCCTGTTTGTGGATAGATTGCGCAACGAGTCACAGAGTACCTTTCTTATTGCTTTTTACAATCCTCATTGTAGTTTTGCAGCATTATCTACGTGCAGAGGAAGTTTACTACGATTTTTCTGTTTTCTGCATTCATAAGTAATTTTTTGTTGCTTCATTCTTTTTCTAATTTCTAATACTTATCTTAATAATTGCAATTTAACCTGTGCAGTTTTTTCTTAGTGTATGATTAACTGTACCTACCCCATATGTGATTTACTTGAATTAATTATGCTTAGAGGATTACGTTGCCCTTTTGTGAAGAAATTTCTTATGGGGCTAGTAGGCGCATTGAACACGGGGCAAGTTGGATCGATGTTTGGTGTGTGCTGGTAGCTTGGAAAATAGCAAACAACGAGAAAAGTTGTTACAGTGCAAGAGTTTGGGCACACGAGGCTGGCCCAAACGGAGACACTCAATTTTTTATTTGCGACAACTGTAACTCTGATGATGATATAGAGTAGGATAGAAGTTACTCAGTGTTAATGTTTTATTCATTATTTTTATGCCTGTATGATTTAGAATTTAAATTGTACGGCTATAACGCCTTTTTTAAACTTACTGGTAATAATGAAATTAATTTCGCTTAACTGCGTGCATTATTTGAGCTTTATTTAAATTTTTATAAAGCGTGTGCCAACTTACCCCATAGGCATAGGCAACTTGCCCCGTGATGGGGTAGGTTGGCGCACAATTTTCCTTTTACTTTAGGCTTCCGCTAAACACAAACTACATAGCTACAAACTCAAAACTCCGGGTATTTATAGCCCAATGCGTGTTCTTTAAAAGTGCAGTTAAAGTTTGTTAAAAAAACTTAAACAAAAAATTAATAAAAATCAGCAACTAAAAACTGCGCCTACTAGTTCCGGTTTCCCCTATTATGGTACGAATCGCACACCGATGCGACAATTTGTTACATTTTTATGACTTTTTCAAGTGTTAATAGAACTATGGAACACACGCTATCAGTTTCACTAGGTCCTGTGTCACAAAAAATGAGGGACAAAGAGACAAAAGAAGCGGGACTACGGCTTCTAAACTGAAACATAAATATACAGTTAACCCTGTTTTAGCGGAAACTGTTTAAAAGAAATTCTGTCATAAAAGAAAAAAAAAATTGAGTTACCTATGGAAGAAAGTTATGCTTGGTTAGAGGAAACACTGATTAAAACGGAATTTTTCCAAGTCACTGTACTCGTATACAGAACAATCTGTCAAAACTGAATTGCTATTGGCCGAAACAAAAATATGTTTTAGAGAGGTTGCCTGTTGCGCAGTTTACAGTGCAGCTGTACTGTGTTCTCACCTAAGGGACTGCGAAATATTTACTTTTTAATACCGGAATCCATTTCACTCAGATTCCGTTTTTGCAGGTTTAACTGAACAAGGTACATCAAAACCTATAAAAACAGAATCGCTAGGAGCCGAAAAATGTTATGTTACAAAGACGTCCGTTATAAAGGGACAGATTTGTAATGTATTTCTATCAGCAAGAGTTAAAAATTTCTCCAATATAGACTGTTTTTTGGTCTAGAGTTTTACTGTATTAAGCTCCACCTGATGCAGACTAACGACTAGCATGATAAAAAAATTAAAGAATTTATGGATCATGAAAAATCGGAACATTTGGCATCTCGCTCTGTGGTTTTATGGGACGGGTTTTGGAACCCCTGGAAATAGGGACCCGGGTAAATCGAGACACTTGGCAACATTACCCGGTGTACACACATACGCACACGCGTATACAGTGCGACGGAACAGTTTAAGCACAACGCAAATATTGTAGTAAAAATAATATTATACAACGGAATGCTTTCAAATACCCACTGTAGGTGAATACTATGATCATAAATATATATCTTAAGTTTCAAAAAAATTCATCGTTACGAAAATCAGAAATTACAAGAAAACAGTTTTTGTGATGTCGCAAAAGTTTATGCACAAACGAGGTTTTATGCAAATATCTCCTTAACCATGATAGGTGGAGGATCGGCGAGACTTTTTTCCTAGAGTATAAAGTTTAGAGATCGCTGTACGAGTGATATCAAAGTGTCGAAATCTCTGCCGCTCTCGCCTGAAGAAGTTGCAGAAGTTTGGAAGCTGAAAGCTGAAGGTAAATCTTTTTTGCAAATTTCGCTTATTTTAAATCGGTCTTAAAAGTGGTGTTTATAGTGTTTTGCAACGTGGGAAACAATTCAAAAATGTATGTTGCTCAGAAACGTCGAGTAAAACCACATTTTATGAGGATAGAAGAATTAAAAGATTGGCTTTAACTAGTTATTTGTCTCTTAATGAGATAAAAAATTGGCTTGGCTCAAAAATATCACATGACATAATATGCAGACGAATAACGGAATCAGGATTCATTGAAAAACAAAAATTATCTCGTAAGCTTTTTCTGAAACAGTGTCACAAACAAGCAAGACTTGAATGGGCAAAACAGCAAATGTGTTATCGTGACGAATGGGTTAGTGTTATTTTTTCTGATGAAAAAAAAAATTAATTTAGATGGTAGAAATGGCTTCTCATTCATTTGGCGTGGCTTGTGGAAAGATCCGAAGAGCATATTCAGCAGGCAACAACGTGGTGATTCGCTCATTGTATGGGGCGCTTTTGGCTGTAATGTACAAACGTCTCTTTGCTTCCTAAATGGCAGACAAAATTCACAAGAGTATCAGAAAACTCTGATGGAGCATTTGTGATCGTTTGGAGAACTTCTAGGTGGTCCCAACAGGACCTTTCAGCAAGACAACGCATCAATACTCACTTCCCGTTGCACAAAAGAATGTCTTAGATCTCCGAATATCAGGATGATGAACTGGCCAGCACTCAGTATAGATCTCAATCCTATAGAAAACATATGGGGAATATTCTCACGTGACGGCTACAAGAATGAGAAGCAGTATTACCCAGTGCAAAAGCTCAAATCAGCGATCGAGGAAGTCTGGTACAAACTCGCTCCCAAAACCTTCCATACTCTCGTGTTATTAATGGAAAATCGAGTATTCGATCTCATCAGATGCAATGGAAGCACCATAGACTATTAAAATACTTTTGTGTCTTGTGAAATGTATATATTTCGTTTTTGTGCATAAACTTTTGCGACATCACAATTTTTAATTTTTTTATAATTTATTATTTTCCCTACAATGAATTGTTTCCGAATTCGAAACATGAATTTGTAATCAAATTGTTTAGATACAGTAAAAATTTCAAAGCATTCCGATGTATATTTTTTATTTTATAAAAATATTTAACTTGTGCATAAACTTTTGCGCCGCACTGTAGGAATAATTGAGAGACTTCAAAAATATATTACTATTTGTTAAATAATCTAAATATTTTGTATCTGAATTTATATAAGGTCTCATAGATACCGAATTTATAAGTCAGCTTTTAAGGACATAAATGGTTATATCACCATTTTACGGTTAAGTTTACTAAGAAACCTGTTTAAGATTTATTAATATTTAAATTAAATAAAAAAAAATTATTACTGTATTAATAAATGCATTATTTTCCCGTTTCTCTCTAAAATACAACATATATCGCGCTAATCAGAAAGTAAATATATTCATTTAATAAATTTTATAAAGAAATATGGAAACTGTAGAATTTTTAGATTGTAATAGATAATTCATTTAAAGGTTTAAAATTAGATGAATGTGATCAACAAAAGTTTCTTTGTTTAACAATGTATCGAATAGTGCTCGCGATTATACGTATAATACATATAAAGCGTATACGTAGAGAACTGCTTTTACCATATTATACATATTCAAAATCCGAATCGGTATAAAACGTTTTATATGTACTATACGTATAATCGCGAGCACTAGTATCGAATTAATAAGAATTAAGTGCAGAATAATTTAATCTTATGTTATAATACGATCAAAAATTGTGTGTGTATGTAATTTTTATCTTGAAAATGGCTCTAACGATTTTGACTAAATTTTGTATTTTACCATTTTTGAGCGCGAGAAAACCATTGGACTAGGTCACATGTTCGAGAAAATTCGATTAGTGGGTCATTTTGGGTCATAATGGGTCAGGTTGAAGCTAATAATATCTAAAAAACGGCTCAATCGATTTTGACTAAATTTTGTATCTAACCGTTTTCGGGTACAAGAAAACTATTGGGCTAAGTCACATGTTCGAGAAATTTCAATTAGTGGGTCATTTTTGGGTCACAGCGGGTCAAGCCACTTTTATCTAAATAAAGATTCTAACGATTTTCACTAAACTCTACATTCTACAGTTTCGGATTACGAGAAGACCATTGGACTAAGTCACATGTTCAAGAAAATTAGATTAGTGGGTCATTTTTGGGTCATTGCGGGTCAAGCTAATTTTATCTAAAAAATGATTCAATCGATTTTGACTAAATTTTGAATCCAACCGTTTTCGGGTACGAGAAGACTATTCGGCTAGGTCATATGCTCGATAAATTTCAATTAGTGGGTCATTTTTGGGTCACTGAGGGTCAAGCTAATTTTATCTAAAAATGGCTCTAACGATTTTCAACAATCTCTACATTCTACAGTTTTGGATTACGAGAAGACCATTGGGCTAAATCACATGTTTGAGAAAGTGGGTCATTTTTGGGTCACTGTAGGTCAAGCTAATTTTATCTAGAAAACGGTTCCAACGATTTTGACTAAATTTTGTATTCTATCGTTTTCAGGCTCGAGAAGACCATTGGGTTAGGTCGTATTTTCAAGAAAATTCGATTAATGGGTATTTTGGGTCACAATAGGTCAGGGTCAAGCTAATTGTATTTAAAAAACGGTTCAAAAAATTTTGTATTATACCGTTTCCGCGCATGATAAGACCATTCGGCCAGGTCGAATGCTCAAGAAAATTTTATTAGTGGATCATTTTAGATCATAATGGGTCAGGGTCAAGCTAACTGTATCTCAAAAAGGTTCAAACGATTTTAACTATTTTTTTTATTATACCGTTTCCCATTACGAGACGACCATTTGAATAGGTCACATGTTCGATAAATTTCGATTAGTGGGTCATTTTTGGATCAAGGTTATTCAAGCTCATTTTATCTAGAAAACGACTAAGGATTTTCACTAAATTTTGTATTCCATCGTTTTCAAGCTCGAGAAGAGGGTTGAAGTGAGAGTTGAAAGTGAAAGGTTGCATGTTCGAAAAAATTCGAGTAGTGTGTCATTTTGGGTCACTATGGTTCAGGGTCAAGCTAATTGCATCTAAAACAACATGAATGATTCAGTGAGAGCAATATATTGAGATAAGTGCGTACTGATTTTGACCGAGCTTAGCTCGGTCATTCCTGCTAGTATAAGTTATTTTAGTTGAATTCAAAGAAGATGTTTTTAAAATTGAACGTAGATGAACGAAGAAGTAAATTTATTAATTTCATTTAGTTACTACTGAGTTCCTCAACACTGGAGCAAATGCTTAGTAAAAACTTTTTAACTGTTTTTTAAAATTATTATATTATTAAAAAAGAATCTAACAACATATTTAAAAACTTGTTCAGAACCGGTTAATAACTAAACAAGATGAACAAATTTAGTTCTGTATCGTTATCTGTTTAATCATTATTTTCAACTTTCTACCTAACATATAAAGTATATTACACTAATGAGGAACTAAATATATTTTCAAGTAATCGAAAAGTGTTACTTTAAAACAAATAGCTTAAAGTTTCGGAAGAAGAAAAAAACCCCTGATAATATATTAAATAATTTTAAATCTGAATAATATACATATTAGCAACGAAAATTTGACGTTCAACGAATGTAACGAATTAATAAGAAAGTAGTTCATAATTAATTTATAATTAATCTTACTTATTAAAATTATGTTTAAAGAAAGTATTTTAAACTTGAAAGAAGATAAATGGGTAAGAAACTTTGCTAATTTAACCTTTGTTACGTCACCTTTTGAGATTAAGCATACTTAAAAATCTACTTAAGATTCATTAATAACTAAATGAAATAAGTAAATTTATTACAGTATTATTAAATCTTTGTTTTCCCATTTCTCTCTAAAATATAACATATATCGCGTTAATGAGGAATTCAATACGTTCAATTAATGATATTTAAAGTGCGGAAGTTTTTGATTGAAATAGATATAAACGAATTCCTTTATGAACGTTTAAAATTAGATTAATGTATTAGACATCAACGAAAGTTTCTTATCTTAACAATGTATGGAATTAATAAGAATTAAGTACAAAGTTAATTTAGCATAAGTTATTTTAAATAATTCAAATAAATTTTTTTATACTTAAAAGAAAATGAGTGAGGGAGTAAATTTATTCATTTAATTTAGTTACTACTGGATTTCTAACGAACGTAACAAATGTTTAATAAGAATGTTTAAACTATTTATTACAATTATTACCTTTTTTCACTTCCCTATTTCCATTTTTCTAGCTAAACATATTTAAAAACTTGTTGAGAATAGGTTAATAACTAAATAAGATGAATAAATTTAGTTCTGTATTATAAATCATTATTTTCAAATTTCTGCCTAACAAATAAGTTATATTACGCTAATGTGGAGCTAAACATATTTTCAAATAATGGAAAAGTGTCGCGATATAACAAATAAATTATAATTATTCTAATTATTTACTAATTAGAACAATTGTGTTAAAATTAATCTAGTGCAATATAACAAATAGCTTAAATAATAATATGAAAGAACTATTATAAATAACCCTCGATAGTTCATTTAATCATTGAAATCTGAAAAATATGCATCTCACCAACGGAAATTTTATATTTAACGAATGCAGTTAATTTATAAGAAATCAGTTGATAATTAATTTATAATTAATATAACTTATTCAAATTGTGTTTAAAAGAAGTATTCTAAAATTGATTGAAGGTAAATAGGTAAGAAACTGTTAATTTCATCTTTTTTATGTCTCTTTTTCCGGTTAAGCATGCTTGCAAACCTAGGATTTATTAATAACTTAATGAATGTATAAATTTATTACTGTATTATTAAATCAATATTTTCCCAGTTCTCTGTAAAATATACACATTGCGTTAATGAGGAAGTGAATTTATTCAATCCATGAAAAGTCGTTATGAAATAAGGGAACTGCGGAAGTTTTTGCTTGAAACAAATATAAGTGAATTCGTTTAAATATTTAAAATTAGAATAATGTATTACTCATCAACGAAAGTTTCTTATTTTAACAATATATCGAAGTAATAAGAATTGGTTACATTATTAATTTAGTATAAGTTATTTTAAATACAGTCACAGGAAAATATTTTTAACTTGAGAGGAAATGAATGACGATGTATATATCATAGCTGCCAACTTGTACGGATTTTTGCTACCACTAAAATTTAATAGTAAAGTTTGTCTAATTGAATCGGCGATTTGAAGGTCATTGTTGATAATTAAATAAGGCAGAAATTTTTATTAAAATTTAGTGGTAGAAAAAATCCGTACAAGTTGGCAGCTATGACATATATTAATTTGATTTAGATATTACTGGATTTCTAAAGAGTGTAATAAACTCTTAACACAAACGTTTAAAGTATTTAATAAAATTGTTATATTAACTCATTTTTTTCAGCTAAATAAAAACTTGTTGAGAGTTGATTAATAACAAAATAAAATGAATAAATTTAGTTCAGCCTCATGAATCATTGTTTTCAACTTTCTGGCTAACATATAAAGTATATTACGCTAATAAGGAACTAAACATACTTTCAATTACTCGAAAAGGGTTATTATTTAACTAATGGCTTAAATTTAAAACAAAAAAAAACACACATACAACGATAACTCATTTAAATCTGAATGATCTATATTTCATCAACGAAAATTAAACATTTTAAGAATGTAGAAAATTAATAAGAAATTAGTTGAGAATTAATTTATAATTTATCTTAGTTATTAAAATTATATTTAAAGTAAGTATTTGAAACTTAAAAGAAGAAACATGGGAAAGAATTTTTGTTAATTAAACCTGGGTTACGCCATTTTTTCCGATTATGCATTCTTGGAAAGGTATTCAAGATTTATTAATAACTAAATGAAATAAACACATTTATAATTAAATCAATACTTTTCCGTTTCTAGCCAAAATATACCTTATACCGCGCTAATGAGAAATTCAATATATTTAATTAAAGAAAAATCGTTATGAAATAAGGAAACTGCGGAAGGTTTTCATTGAAATAGATATAAGAGAATTCAGTTAAATGTTTAAAATTAGATTAATGTCTTACTCATCAACGAAAGTTTCTTATTTTAACAATGTATTGAATTAATAAGAGTTATATGCAGGGTTAATTTAGTGTACGTTATTTTAAATGGTTTCAAAGGGATTTTTAAAAAACAAACAAACAAAAAAAACTCGAAAGTATATGAATGACGGAGTGAATTAATTCATTTCGTTTAGTTACTACTGGATTTCTACAGAATGCAACAAATGTTTAATGAAAATGTTTAAACTATTTATTAAAATTATTACATTAAATTTTCTTTTCCTAGCTAAACATATTTAAAAACTTGTTGAGAATCGATTAGTATCTGAATAAGATGAATAAATTTAGTCCTGGATTATTATTCATTATTTTCTACTTTCTGCCTAACATATAAAGTATATTACGCTGATGAGGATATAAATATATATTTAATTAATGGGAAAGTGTTGCTATATAACAAATAACTTAATTTTTTAGTTTAATAATTTGAGTTTAATAACAAATAACTTAAAATTTTGAAAAAGAAAAACAACAAAAAACCTGATAATTCATTTAGTCATTTAAATCTGAATAATGCACATCTCATCAACGACAATTAGATATTCAACAAATGTAAAGAATTAATAAAAAATTATTTTATATTTAATTTATAATTAATTTTACTTATTCAAAATGTGCTTAAAGGAAGCATTTTATACTTGAAAGAAGATAAATAGGTAAGAAACTTTGCTAATTTAAGGGGTTAGGCACCCTTTGAACCAATAAAATACATGGAAAAGCGACCTCTGTAAGAATTGCAGTCTCTCTTTAACTAACTGACTTTTAATTATAAAATTGAAAATACATGTTAGGGACGATCTATTTTATCAATTAAAGTTGTTAAAAAAGGTATACACATATACAATTTTTTTTTTAAATTTATTTTTTAAGATAATACAAATTTTACGAAAGAATTATTCTTGCATGCATTGCGCGCATGATTTTTCCCATTTGAATGATTCAAAGAAGCCAAGATTTTTTAAATAGGTACAGATATAATGTGTTTTTAAAATGACCTACCATAAAAAAATAAAACTTGTAGATCCCGAGATTTTTTTTTTTTTTTTTAAGAAATTTGAAAATTTGAGATTTCTTTTACATAAAAATAGTCGTGAAATCTAAACTTCTTACTTGAGAAACATAATAATAGGTCATTTTGTGCTTCTGTAATTTTAATACATTCACCGAAAATTTCGTGATATTCTAGGTAACCGTTATTCAGAAATCGTGCGCGCAATGACCAAAATCGCTGTTTTACGAAAATTGACTTTAAAGATTAAATCACCCCTTGATCATATAGGATCATATAGGATCATCATATAGGAAAAGCTCAAAGTGTTTTAGACATAATTTCTCTTCTAATGCGAAATTTTGCATGGGGTTTGTTTTTAAATGTTCCTAATGAATCCTGTTTAATTGTAAGCTATTTTTTAAAAAATCGATTTTTGGACGCTTTAAAGGGTACCTGACCGCTTAAGCATACTTAGAAAACTGTTTAAGATTTATTAATAACTATATGAAATAAACAAATTTATTACTTTATTGATCAATCATTATTTTCCCATTTCCGGCTAAATTACAATATATTGTCGCCTCAGAGCAACAGTAAGTCAGTCAGTCACCTAGTAATAATAAAAAATGAGATATCTGACTTACTGCTATGAGAAACTGTTTTTGCATCTAGTGGAACAATTCTGAAACACAATGTTATGTTTAATACTATATCTCAGATGTATTTTATAAAATTTCCCTACTCTTCCACTAGATGCAGACACAGGTATTCATAGCAGTAAGACATCTCATTTTGGATTATTACTAGATTGCCTACTGTTGCTCTGAGGCTAAGATATATCACGCTTATGAGGAAGTAAATATACTCAATTAATGAAAAATTGTTATGAAATAAGGAAACTAAAGAAATTTTTCGTTGAAATAGATATAAATAGATATAAGAGAATTCGTTTAAATGTTTAACATTCGATTAATGTATTACTCATCAACGAAACCTATTCATTATTAACATGAAACCTATTCATTCTAATTATTAACCTATTCATTATGAAAAGTTTCGTATTTTAATAATGTAGAAGTATGAGAATTAATGACATGGTTAATCTAGTGTAAGTTATTTTAAATGGTTTCAAAGGGATTTTTTTTAACTTGAAAGTATATGAATGACTGAGTAAATTTATTCATTTCATTTAGTTACTACACTGTAAAAAAAATCTGTAAAGATACTAAAATTGTTCTAGGAAACTGGGATTCCTAGAACATTTATGTAACGGCAACAACAAAAATTCATGCAACAAATACACTTTTGTACCGTAAATCAAAAAAATCTGTAAGGTTACTAAGAATTTTTTAGGAAACCGGGATGCCTAGAACTTTTTATGTAACTAAAACCCGGGTTACAGATAAAATATTTAGTAAGATTAGTACAATTTTAGTACATTCTTTTGTAAAGCTACTGATTTATGTAGCTTTACATAAACTAGTTTTGTAGATTTAAGTCTTTGTTTGTACAGTGTACAGATAAAATTTTAGGAAGCATACAGATTTCTGTAACTTTCCATCAGTAGAATTACAGGTTTTTTTTACAGTGTATTGGATTTCTAAAGAATGTTGTAAATGCTTGTAGGCATGTTTAAACTATTTACTAAAATGATTACATTAACTTATTTTTTCCCGATAAACTTAAAAACTTTTTGGGAATTGAATAATAATAAAATAAGATAAACAAATTTAGTTCTATATTGTTAATCATTATTTTCAAATTTCTGCCTAACATATAAAGTATATTCGTTGATTAGAAATTAAACTTACATTTTTAATTAATGAGGAAGCGTTATTATATATAACAATTGGCTCAAAATTTAAAAAAAAATGCAACTATAATTCATTTAATCATTTAAATCTGATTGTTCTACATCAACGAAATCTTTACATTTTAAGAATGTAGCGAACTAATAAGAAATTAGTTGATTATTAATTTATAATTAATCTTGCTTATTCAAAATGTGTTTATAAGGAAGTGATTTAAACTTGAAAGAAGATAAATGTTAGTAAACTTTGTTAATTTCGTCTTGGTTATGTCACCTTTTTCCGGTTTAGGATACTTAGCAACCTATTTAAGATTTATTAATAACTAAATGAAATTAACAAATTTATTAATCTATTATTAAATGAATATTTTCCCATTTCTTGCAGAAATTCACTAGATATCACGCTTATAAAGAAGTTAATATATTCAATTAAAGAGAAATCTTTGTGAAATAAGGAAACTGCGGACGTTTTTGATTGAAATAGTTATAAGAGAATTCATTTAAATATTTAAAATAAGATTAATGCATTCTTTATCAACGAAAGTTTCCTATTTAAATCGAATTAATATGAATCAAGTACAGTGTTAATTTAGTATCAATTATTTGAATTGGCTTCAAAGGGAAAATTTTTAAACTTGAAAGTAAATGAATGACGAAGTATATTCATTCATTTGATTTAGTTAATACTGGATTCCTAAAGAATGTAATAAATCTATATTAATATAATAAAGAACTAACATTTGCTTGTTTGTTAGTAGGGCATAATCTCTTGAACTACCGCGCCCATTTGAAAAGTCATGGTGACAGTCTCTGATCAACATAGATTAAATTTTAAGTCACTGCCTCTACACTGTAAAAAAAAAAAAATTCTGTAAAGTTACTAAAATTTTTCTAGGAAGCTGGGATTCTTAGAAGTTTTTATGCAACAGCAACAAGAAAAATTCATGTAACAGATACTTTTTGCACTGTAAATCAAAAAACTCTGTAAGGTTACTAAGAATTATTTTAGGAAAATGGGATGCCTAGAACTTTTTATGTAATTTCAACCCGGATTACAGATAAAATTTTAGTAAGATTACTGTAATTTTAGTAGATTGTTTTATAAAGCTACAAATTTCTGTAGCTCTACAAAAACAAGTTTTGTAGTATTACATCTTTTTTGTACAGCGTACAGATAAAATTTTAGTAAGCAAACAGATTTCTGTAACTTTACATGCGTAGAATTACAGATTATTTTTACAGTGTTAAAACTAAAGGCTGCAGGAGTGAAAACCTTTCTAAAATTTCTATTTTTTTTAATACTCAAGACGCTGGAAATTTGAAACTTGCCATGGTAGTTAGTTAGAAGATGTAAATTCTCTCTAAGAACGGTTTCTAAAAAATTCGTAATTTAAAAGAGTGAAATATGCGAAAATTTCTCTAAAAAATTTCCAAATTACGATTTATATGAAATTATTATAAGAATAGAAACTTGAAATTTAATATGGCTACTACTTCAAATGCATGCACAGAACAGTTTTTCTTAAATACTAAATTTAGAAGAATGCAGAAGGAGAAAAGTTCAAAATTACAATTTTTGTAATACTGATAAGCGACTAGAAACTAGAAATTTGGTTACTTTTATGCAAATGCCCTTTAAGAATAGTTTCATCAGAAATTCGAAATTTTAAAGGGTGATTTGAGCGAAAAATCAATAAAAAAGGCTTAATTACGATTTCTAAGAAATTATTAAGCATAGCAACTCGGAATTTTACATGGCAGTTACTTTTACGATGTAAATGCTCACATGGAACAGTTAAAAATTAGTTGGATGTGCCAATCCCAAAACTTTCTTCTATCTCATACATATAAATATTTCTGAAAGTAGTTACAGATATTATACTTCAATATTATTAGTCCAGTACTGTACCAATTTTGATTTGCATCTTAAATTTCTGCTTCAGTCAATTAATGGAAGTAAAAACAAGTTCATCTCGATCATGATAGTTATAAAAATCAATAGTTTTTTTCGTAATACTGTTGTACATTAACTGTTTGTGAATAGCCGGCTTAGCAGGACACGGGTATCCGTCGCTGCACGAGACACCGGTGGGCAATAGAACAATGAAAAATCGAGAAAATTACACAAAATCTTTATCACTTACCCTTTGTGGCGGAATAGTTTCAAGTTCAAAGAGGACCTGCTGACCATAGCCAAAAATTAACACAAAAAATTAGTTCAATTCTATGCATAAATTCATATACTTTCCGATAATACAAGAAAAAAAAAAGGCTCAAAAATCGCTATTAAAACGACGCCTTCTGGCAGAATATTTTCAAATTAAAGGAGAAATTGTTGGCCAGGGCCAAAAAGTACAAAAATAAATTGGCTCAGTTCTATGCATAACTTTACATACTTTTTGATGGTGCAATAAGGAAAATGGTACAGACATTGCTGTTACAGCGCCCTGTTCTGGCGGAATACTTCCATACTCAAGGTGGACTTGCTGGCTATGTCCAAAACCATACTCAAAAAGTTTGGTTCAATTCTATGCATAACTGCATACATATTTCGATGGTACAATAATAAAAATGGTACAAAAATCACTATTACAGGGCCCCCTTCCGGCAGATTTTTTTCCAGTTAAGGGAGGACCTGCTTGCCACAGCCAAAATATTACCCACTAGAAAACAGAAATTCTGCTTTTTCAGAATTTAGTAGCGCCCCGAAGAAAAAAATTATATGTATATATAAATAGTACAAAACCTATTTCAATTTTAAGACTTAAAGCACACACTTTTATTTTATCTAAAATGATGTCATTTGCATCCGCTTAAGAATTCCACATTTACGATCCACTCTTAAACATCTACAGTAAAGCATGCTTAAGAATGTCACTCTCTCAAAATAATACACAAATGCAGCAAAAAGACGCCGTCATTAAAGAAACTCGACAAAAAAGAAACGGCTATCTAATGATTCATAGGCATTCATTTGTTTGTAACATTAATATAGACGATTTTAGTCGTGACGTCAGTCATGACGTTTTCGTTGGAAACTGACTCCAAACAAACGGTTGCTATGTTGTATTTTCTATTTTGTTTGTGTGTTGCAGCTATATCTTATATCTATATCTCACATCTAAGTGTTTTAATACTTGATATGTACTAGTAACATTTTCCACAATTTATATTTAAAAAGAAATGGCGCATAGCAACTGAGGTCACACTGAAAGCGTCTACAGATACTTAAAATTAAATATAATTTATAATAGCTCCATGTTTTAATGAAATTATTCGTTTACATTTTTCCAAAATAGCACGTATTTTAATTACATTTTCTTTCGGTTGTTATGAGAAAATGGCATAATGATATAATTTCTATTTTTCAACTATTTTCCTTTTGCTTTCTATATAAATGGAGTACTTTTGTTGCCAAAATTAAACAAATGGTGCTAAAAACTAGAAAAAAAATTAATATTAATAGAGATACAGTTTTCAAACAAATTGCATTTAATAATACTTTTTTTTTTCCAATACGACGGTATAAAAATTTAAAATGTGCGATGCTTGGAAATTAAAAAAATTGCTATAGAGCATTTAATCGCATAGTGGTACATTTGCTTTGTTTATTGCTGCCTTCTGTAAGTTAACGTTATTTTTTGGAGACAAAATAAGCTGGAAGAAAGAAATAGCATACCGTCCCGGGTGCTAAAAATAGTTGGTTCAGTTCTATGCATCGCTTCATACACTTTTCGATGGTGCAATAACGAAAATGGTTCAACATCGCTATTACAGCGCCCCTTCCGGCCGAATATTTTCATATTGAAGGAGGACCTGCTGGCCATATCCAAAAACATACACAAAAATTTTGGTCCATTTCTATGCATAACTCAATACACTTTTCGATGATACAATAATGGAAATGGCACAAAAATTGCTATTATAGCGCCCTCTTCCAGCAGACTATTTCCATATTAAAGAAAGACCTGCTTGCTATAGCCAAAAACATACGCAAAAAATTTGTTTCAATTCTATGCATAATTGCAAACACTTTTTGATGGTACAATGGCTATACACGGGCACACGGACACACGGACTGACAGACAGACATGTCGTATAAACATGTTTTTTGGGATCGCTGACCCCCTAAAACGTGTATATCCGTCGAATACCGAAAGTCGAAAAAATTTTCGATTACAATATTCAAGATTGAAGGAAGTAAAACAATCAAAAGTAAAAAAAGTAAAATGCGCGTTCTAAATTGCAAATTCTGTGGAATTTTTAGGAATAGAAATTTGAAATTTGACATGGCTGCTACATTTAAGGCGCAAATGCAAGCACAGAACAGTTAAAAAGAAATCAGAATTTTAAAATGTGCAAGAGGAAAAAAGTTCTAAACTTAGAATTTTTGCGATACTGAAGTGACTAGAGACTTGAAATTTGGCATGTCGGTTACGTTTAATATACAAATATTTGCTGAGAAAGGTTTCTAAAAATAATTTGAAAAGGAGTAAAGGGATGAAATGAACGGATAGCATTTTAAAAACTTTCTAAAGTATGATTTCTATGAGATTCTACATAATATTTGTTAATTAATTAATTTCACATTCTTTTCAAATGCGCACAAATACCATTTGGCCTATTTCAACAACTACACATAAACGTGAAAAACCGAGGGCTTTGCTGGTGCTTAAGGAAAATATTGCATATTTATTAAAATTAATACATTTTTCTTTTTACCCGACTGAAAAGAAGAGTTATGTGTTTCACGCGTATCTGTGTATGTTGATTTCTTTATACCCTCGAAACATCCCAATAGCATGATGGATTTTAATGAATGAGGTCTCTATCAATTCGTCTTAACGGCCCGATGGTTATAGGCTAGGTTTGGTTTTTATAAATTCAAAATGCCAGCCGTAAAATATGGTGGTAGTGACGAAAAAAAAAATTACGCACCATATGGAGTGGCATATCATTGGATAGGTCTTTCAAAATGAAGACGATGTTTCATTGACTATTTTATAGCCAGAAGCTCCGTTAAAATATTATGGAACCTTTAAGTTGTGTATGTATTGTGGATCTCTAGCTTTACTGCACCTCTAACCATCATAGACATCTATAGACCTCATCAAAACAGTATTTATAGATAGGAACTAACAATTAAACACAACTTAAAAGTCAATTCCTACTTAGGTCAATAGGAGAATTTTTTTTCTCCCATTCTTCTTTCCTGTTGAGAAGGGCTTAAAATGCCTTGATCAAGAAGAGGGCTCTCTCGGTCTAAAATTACCTTGATCAAGAAGAGGGCTCTCTCGGTCTAAAATTACCTTGATCAAGAAGAGGGCTCAGTCGGGTTTTTTGATTTTTTAAATTTAATTGTTTATTCAGCTAAACGCATTTCAAACTTGTTACTTAATAAAATTGTTAATAACTAAATAAAGGAAACAAATTTATTTCTGTGTTATAAATTATTATTTTTAACTTTCTTTCTATCATGTAAATTTTTTTACCTGAATGACTAAGTAAATATATTTTCAATTATTGAAAAATGGTATTATGTAAAAAATTGCTTAAATTTTTTGAATGAAATGAAAAAAAGAAAAGATGATTCATTTAATAATTTAAATCTGAAATAATGTACGTCTCATTAACGAAAATTTAACATTTAAAGAATGTGGCGAATTAATAATAAATTAGTTGATAATTATTTTACAGTTAATCTTAGCTATTCAAATTCTGTAAAAAGGACGCAATATAGATAAGAGAGCAGAAATAAAAATACTTGAAAGTAGTTAAATACGTAAGTTAATTTGTTAATTTTCTCTTCTTATTACCAGATTCTTTAATTAGTTTCTAATTATATTATATTGATTTCTAAAATAAAAAATATAAATGGTTAAAAGTAAGAAATATTCCCTTTTTTTTTAACGCCATTCAGTTTATAGCATAAACAATAGGAATTGTTCGAGATATTTTTAATAGTTTTAAAAGCATCTCCATAACTGAGCTTCAAAGAATTATGATTTTACATGCTTAAAACTTAAATAAGAAAAATAAATACATTTATGCGGTTTAAGTCAGTATAAAGTGTGAAGATTGAAAATATTTATTATTTTAAGATTTCAGTTAATTAAAACTATAAAATAATTAATGTAATCTTAATTATTTTATTGTGTTTATAAAATAAATAAAATATGCTCAACTTATTTGTTTTCTGATACATTTGATCCTTATTTTTCAATTATAGATTATTTAGAAGATAAAGTATGATAACTTTTATTTAATCAATCATTTTGAAAAGATAATTTAATAATATTTATCTTCAGTTATTAGGAAAATCAGCAGCAATAATTTGACTTTAAAATGGATAACAGCTATTATTTTAAAAATATTTTACCCTTTATGATCTTCAAAATATCATAAAAGAACGCTTGTTTTAAGAAAGTATGTAGCACCTTTAAAACTAAATGTTAGAGTACAGCTATAGGAGAAAAAAAAAACTAGATACTGTTCTTAAGGGGTCTCGGGACTCTTAAAGCTTCAAAATTTTCAAAATTTAAATTTTTGTTTTAGATGTTAAACTTCTGGCTTTTCTGAAAATATTAGTATGATTGTTTCCTTGAAATTCCTATTAGAACAGAATTTATGGCTATTAAAGTTATACCCGCCCTATACCTAAAGCGGCGTTTCCGAAACTTTGAAGTCATTTTTCTACAAATGACGTTTTGGGGTATAACGCGTACGACATCTCAAAAACTTCTGCATATTTTTTCATGAAATTTTCAAAACGTATATTTCATGTTGTTCTGTATAAACGGAACCTAAAATTTCATTTTTATTGTTCAAAAAATTTTTTTTATGTGATTATACAGTTGAAAATTTCAAAATTTTGTATTAGCTAAATACAATTTTGTATTAAAAATATAAAAATGCTTTAAATACAAATTTATTTAGGTTCAGGGTAATGACTATAATCTGAAGTATAATTAAGCTCAACAAATGTCATTCTAGTTATAGAATTTATTTTGTAACCCTGCGCCCAAGCAGTTGTAAGCGGGGATGACCGAGCTATGCCCGGTCAAAATTAATGTGTTCAACACTTTTGTGTAATATTTTCATTGTATCATTCTCTCTGTATTATTTCTATAAAGCATGCTATTTGAAAATAGTATTGTTTACAAAAACAATCAATAACAAAGCTATGTACGTACATGTTCCTAAATTTTATATTATTTACACATTTACAACAAAAGCTCATGAATCCATATTACATTTTTAGCTCGGCTCTGATTGGTTTAACCATGTATTTGAAGTCTTATTAAGAATTTTTTTTAATTCCTTCATATTCTGAAAGCCAATTTTTTTATCAAATGTAGCCAAGTTTGGGTACATTCTTTCATTTGGTGCCAAGTATGTGTTTGGCATTCGTAATCTTGAAAGTCAATTTTTTGGCCAAATGTCGCCAATATTTCGCCAAATATCGCCAACTTATTGGCTATTGCCAAATTTGCGGCTTCGAGACTCTGACCCTTAGTGACCCAAAATGACCCACTAATCAAATCTACTCGAACATGTGACCAAGCCCAATAGTTTTCTTGTGCTCCAAAACAGTTGGATATAAAATTTAGTGAAATCGATTGAGCCGTTTTTTAGATATAATTAGCTTTATCCTGACCCATTATGACCCAAAATGAACCTCTAATCGAATTTTCTTGAGCACGTGACCTAGCCCAATGGTCTTCTCGTGCCCGAAAATGGTAAAATACAATATTTAGTCAAAATCGTTAGAGCCGTTTTTAAGATAAAATATACATGCACACACACACACACAATTTTTGCTCGTATTATAACATAAGATACCAATTTTCTTCTAGACAAATGTCTGACAGTTTGGAGCGCCCTATAAATATTAATTCTGTAACTTGCAATTTTTTTAAATACATGAAATGAAAGAACATACTTATATCTTTTAATCCTAATAATAATTGTGTTTTTAAATCATATACATTTTAAGATAGTAAATGTTGAAAATTGTCTTTTTTTGTCAATTTATCCAATTTGAAGAGCCCTGAGATCCCTTAACCCCTTCGGGACTGGCGGCTTTTACACAAATTTTATCCCGTTGGCACCACTTTTTTAAAAAATGTTACATTTACTTAAATAATATCAAAAATGCTCTAATTAAAGAAAGCAAATATTACATTTTTTTTTTTTTTTTTACTGGTACCAAAAATAAATTCTGTATGCACTTTTTGAGGGTGCATATATGCACCCATGGTCCCGTACGGGTTAATCATAACCTTAATGAATTCTATGAAACGAAAATACAGGACTCTTTTTGCCCACGAACTTCACGAACTAATCAGCTCAGGACGGTGGGCTCTATTCATTTAAACTGTAAAGTAACATCAAATCCCTGATGATGGTCGTAGAAGTTGACTGAAACATTGATTTTAAGTACTTTAATCTAAGTTTAATTTTCGTATAGTTTTTAACTATTCATTAATGTGCATACTCTATTTAGTAACCTTGTGATTTCTGTTTTCATGATAAAATTTACAGGAACTTTTCGTCCATTTACAACTATGTAGCCTTCTTTTTGCTGTATAGCCGTCGTTTTGGGTTTATATGCCTTTAAGACCTAACGTACACAATTGCGTAGGTGATCACAAAGAAAAGGTAAAAACATTTTATTTTTGTGTATTTTTCTCCTGCACCCACAGAATTGTGTGGATCCTCCCTTGGCGTAACAAGATATCGGGTATTTTTTTATATATTTTTCAATCAAATATGATCTTATTAATTAGAGGAAACCACCTAAACTTTTCATTTCTACGAAAAATCGTTCGGTCCCTAATTGTGATGCAATTTTTACGAATTCCTAATACATTTTATGATTAGTCCATATTTTTACTGACGAAATTTGCTGATATTTTTACCGATGGCTATTATTCTGTTGAAGCAAAATGATAAATTTATTTATTGACCAATTTCTTCAACGAGGATTATATACAATTAAAAAAAATTAAAAAGCCTAAAAAATATTGGGTGAGTGCAAAAGTTCCAAAGTCGCTGCAAAAGTCGTTTTGTAGCGAAAAGATAAAGGCGGAGAACACAAAAAGTTAAATACCTATGAATTCACGCATGCACGATCATTATGTATGCACTCTTGCCATCTTTCTGGCAGTAAGTTAACCCCACGCCGATAAAACTCCTCTGTTTTTGCAGTCAAAATACTGTTGTACTGCCGTTTTTACAGTCTCCACATCATTTAAGGTTCGGCGAGCAAAGGCGTTGTGTAATGATAAAAAAAAAGATGATAAATCGAAGGTGCAAGGTTGTGGCTATACGCCGGCTGAGGTAAAAATTCCCAACTAAGGCCCAGTAATTTTTGTCCTTAAAGCAAAATGAGGGCTGGCTTTATCTGTTGAAAGACAACCTCTCTGCGATTGATGAATGATGGCCGCTTAGACATGAGTTTTGCTCACAATTTTTCCAATTGTTGGCAGTAAAGGTCTGCCTTGATCATTTGGTTGGGTGCGAGGACCTCCTAGTTGGTTATTCCCCTGGCATTAAACCATACACTGAGCAAAACCTTTTTGGAATGAAGTCCTCCTGTTTAGGTCGATGGAGTACCCTCTGCAACATCGGCACATGGTCACGCTTCACATTACGGTACAGTACCCACTTCTCATCACTCGTTACAATCCGCTTCAAATATGGTTCACTACTGTTACAGGAAAGAAAAGAAACACAGGTGCTGACCTCTCTTATCGCTGCCTTATTTTACGTCGGTGTGGTACCCGATGATCGAATTTGGTGATAAAACCAAGTGCTTGCATCCGTCTTTTGACTATTTTCTGTGTACCGAGAACATTTCCGCTAATTCTTCGTCTGTTGGATGTGGGGAATTTGCTATGGCTGTGTCTAGATCCTCGTCAGACACCACTGATGGGCGTCCAAAATGGGCATGATCTTTACAGCTCCTGTCTCCATCCCAGAATTTCCTAAACCAACGATAGCAGGTGCTATCGTCCACGGCATCTTCCCCATATACAGTCAGTATCGGTTATATGGTCACACATGCGGTCTTGAAAAGTATGACCTTATAAGCGGGGTGACCTTATATGCGGTGTAAGCAGGAATTCTATTTTAGACAATAAAATATTATTAATAAGTTACTTACATTAGTACAATAATGTACAAAGAAGCTATGAACATATAATTTATAAAACAAGAGGTATAAACAAGAATTGCTTTACACTTAAAATTTCGAATTGATGAGTATACTCGTAGTAGTAAAAATAATCTTTTATGCAGGTTTTTTTTTAATCGTAGTTGTTAAAATTACTTTTTCTTATTCACGAATAGTTTTAAAATGTTCCTCTGTGCCTTTGGATTGGTCAAAAAATATCTGAATGTATCTGTAGTGCTTTGAGAGCTTCTGCTCGCGTTGTCGGTTCAGCTACGAATTCACTGTCATTATCATCTTTTCCATTAGCGTTTATATTTAAAATTTCTGAAACTATTTCCAGTATAGAAGTTTCACCATGTACTTTACTGATTTCAAGTCAGCTGCGGATACCTAGATCTAGAAGAAAAACACAAATAGTGGTGAAGAACATTTTAAACCCTTAAGGGGCAAGGAAGTACGTTTGTGTAATGCTGAATTCCCACCGGATAATAAGAAAACATTTATTTCAATATAAGGGAAAGCAATTTTACGACTTTTTTCCATCAAAGTTAGAAAAGTAAAATTTCATAAAATTTTTCTGGTGTAAATCTTCATTAATCGTAGGTGGGATAACATATATCCCACCGCCCCTCAAGGGGTTAACATGGCTTCCCCTTCGTCCAATAAGCAGTCTTTTTCGGAAGGTACATACCCGCAAAGGCCTGACTGTTGCCACTCGAGGGTAAAGTCCATTAATAGCGATCTCATTGTCAAAAACTGCATATGTCAGTTCGTCATGTATTGTACAAACTGCGTTCCGTAGTTCTTGTGCAACTTCAAATAGGGACACATCATCACCATCATCTTCATTGTCGTTGTCTTCGAACAATAATTCTTCACATTCTGGAAGCCAAGGTGTCAAAAACAATTTTCAATCGTCTTCTCTGATACCATATTCCAACTCTTATCTACGAAACATATGGCATCTAACACAGTTACGCGAAACTTCTATTTTTGATCAATGACAGCAATGACGTCTTTTAGAAGCAGCTTTCGATAATTTATTTTTTATAATTTTATAATTTATATTTTTTATAATTTATAATTTATATTTTAAATAATCCCTTGATCTAATTGTTTGCCATACTGGTTCAGTTTGGAGGTAAGAAAACAAGTTCAATCGGATTTAAATTGAGAATCATGCAATGGGCGGTACAGTTGTCTGCGATTATAGCCACTTGTCTGTGCCAATTTTATCGAAACGCCGAATTTCTTTTTCCCAAATACTTATTGTCATCCAGGCCTTTCGGTTCACATCGTAAGATACATGCAAAGATTTGCATTTTTTCAAACAATGAGGTTTGAGAAATTTACCAATAACTAATGTAGTCAATTTCTCTGAGACATCGAACCATATTCGTTGCTAATAAAACGGTCAAACTTTTTTTGCTTACCTTCCCACCACTTCATTTTTCGTTCTTAAAAGTAACAGTTTTATTTAGCAAAACATGAAAAAAAACAGCCCAAAATTATCAAAATTAAAAACATCACAAAGTCTGTGCCTATGAGAATGTCAATTAACAAGTTTACAGCCATTCCTTTGACTCTCTTCGGCAGTAAAATTCGATTTTCCTACTTATGCAGCAATTTCCAGAGATTATCCTATTTGATAATCCATGTATTGGAACATTCTGCAATCCGGTACATTTTATCCAAGTGAAAAGGTCTTTCTCAATATTATCAAATGTTGAAACATGTCCTTGTTTTCTCTGTTGGTTAATCACATCTTCTGTTTAACAAGATTTGAACCCTAAGATTTTATTCAGTGTCACTCTCTCTATTCCACAGTCTTCGCGAAAGCTGCTTTCGATGCATTCGATTTCTTTCTACATTTTCTTTCTACATTTCAGAAGTTTTATACATATTTTTTCCTCAATTATCAAATCTTTCGTTTTGTTGACACCTAGTGTTCACAAATGACAATTAACAAATGAACGAAGACTTTACACGCAGCGACAAGTAATGAAAATATAAAAAACTAAAAATGCGTGATTTAAAAATTCTCTACACGGAGGACAATTTTCATTTGGACGCAAGAGGTGATGGCATATTTTCCAAGAATCGGTATCTAATGCGACAGTTTGGGGAAAAATCTCCAGACCTTTTGAAACTTTTACCGGCAGGAAAGAATTTCTCTTAGGCTGCACACAGACGCTTGTTTTGAGATCCTTCTGCAGTTCTCATGGAAATCTTTTGTTCGGGATTCTTCTGCGGTTTATTCACAAAAGAATGAGGGGAATCAACAATGGGTCAGGAGATAAGGAGCTCAACCCTACTTGAAGGAAAGATTCCTCTTTTGCAGGACATCAATCCCTTTCCTTTTAAAGTCATTAAAAATCAAAAACACCGCGTGACCACAAGAAACGACGACGACACTGATAACAGTTAGAAGGATGGTGCGTTCGCAGCTTTAAGCTTCACACAGACCATCATGTTACTTGCGGTTTTTTGTTCTGGGCCAGACGGCACTTTTTTGTGGTTTAATGGTTTTTTTCATATTTTATGACTTTACAAGTAAAGGATGTCCTGCAAGAAGGGGAGAACTTCCTTCAAGTACGATCTTATCTTATCTCCTGGCCCATTGTTGAATCCATCGTTGATCCACCCGTCCTTTTATTAAAATCCACAAATGGGGTTCGAAAAGAATGGTTTTATTGCTTTAGCAGGACGTTCAGCCATTTTTGCTTTCTAAACGCAGCCTTATAGGCTCCAGCTGGGGAGAGGAGATCCCTCTTCCTCCCTCGAGTGTCGACACGCATCTAGTCACGTGGTATGCAATATTATCGCGATCTCTAAGGTTCCGTTTAAAAAGGAAAAGGTCTCCCTCTCATTCTAAAGCTTTAAAAATGTCAACTGGCCTTTCTTTACCATACAGAAGTTCATACTTGTAGATTTTAGCAAAAGCACGGGAGATTCAACGGTGGAAAAGGGGGAAAATTGAGTAGAAGGAAATAAGTCCCTCCTTCAAGATGTCCATCCACTTCTTTTTAAAGCTATTAAAAATGAAAAGCACCGCGTGACCCATACAAAGAAGCCGAGAGTTGAAGATACTTGAATGTGAATAATACGTCTATTCGGCACTTTACACCCTAAAAAAGGGAAGAAAAAAGCATAACACTATAAGATATTTTGCAATAAAAAGGGAGACAAAAAATGACCATATGACCATATATCTGATAGTAGCCATTGGAAACTGACTGTATAGGCAGTGCATTTTAACACGTAGTACCTATTCAGTCAGTCCGGACTTATGAAATGTGATCTTATAAGCGGTTGACCATATATCCGTTACTGACTGTACATGACAAATGCTGCGGCAAGCTCCGGCTGCTGTAACGGCTTCATCATACTCGTATTGTAAACAATGTCCGACGTGGTCTTGCTTGCTATGTTGTTCCCCTTCCGCATGGGTTCTGCTGACAAGCGTTGTGCCTATACATACTCTATTGCTCCACGCGTTATTATCCACTTTCCTGTCCTCGAAACATAAGCTGTAACGACTGTATTCCACTTGACATTTATATATACTCAAAACGGGTAGAACTTTTGCGCTCACCCAATAAATAGAAGGACTATTTCATAAATTTTGAAAGTTTTTACAATATACTTTTCCTACTTATCTCAAACAAGTAAAAAATTGCACGTTTCAAACTTTTTTAGATACCCTGTATAATTTTATGCTATATATTTTCTTATTGTTATAGAATTCTGAGATTACATTTTTGTAAATTTATCTAAGCCATTTTACATTTTATTTATTTATTTGTTTATTTATTTTTTGCAAAAATGGAGATAACTACAGAAATTATTAGCTAATATTTATTAAGGAATCATATCTAACATTTTAATAATTACCATATATACATTCTCACACATTTTGAAAAATGTAAAAAATGTACTGTGTGATATAATATTTATATGGGTACACGACATTTCGGTCTCGCCGTTTCGCTCCTGGCTTTTCGGTCCGGATTCAATTTCGGTTCCAAGCCATTTTGGTCCCTTGCCATTTCGGTGCCCACTACCTTATTGCTCGGACACAAATTGTCGTAGGTCCGCCAAACGCGGTATGTTTCATCATTATTTGGGGCCTTTACAATTTTTTATCATCCTCTCCCCCAAATTTTATAAAAAGCTGAATATAAGTGTTCGAGAAATTTAAACTAGTATTATAACGGGTGATAATGAAATCCCAGCGCGCCGAAATTTTGTGTGATTGAACAATGTGACATAATTTTACAAGGGACATTGTCCTTTTTTTATTTATTTATTTTTTAAGAGAATCGTTGTTTTAAGTTTTTAATTTGTTATTATTATTAGGTATTATATATATACCTTAAACTACCTTAAATAACTTTTTTTTTTCTGGTGGATTTCATACATTTAATTAGAACCTTTAAATTATCATCAATAGAATAACAAGCAAAAACTGTGCTTATTTTTTTCCCTCCAATTACATTAGTAATAAATGTCTTCAATAATTCAATTAGCCACGCATAAGCTATTGTATGCAAATATTTCCTCAAATCGCCTCTCTGCACCCCATCTTTTAATTAATTGGAATTGACATATATGTATTGAAGCACAAATGTCTAATCTTTCGTATTATTTTTATAATGCAATATTACATCTTATAAATTTGTTTTCATGAGTTACGTCACCATTATAATAATTGGGAAAGCAATAGCGATTTGCTTAGTTGACGTACTATAAAAATGTTTTGCTTTCAGATATTTTTAGACCCCCCTCCCCCCCACACACTTTTTTTATAATTGCTGCTTGATCGTTTTTATTTATTTATTTATTTATTTTTTACAGCCTTACCACCACTTGAAGCACATTTTAGTTATCAAATTTTATTGAAACTGGGAATATGTCTTTTTAACAAAATGAATATTTTTAATTTTATGTAATAATGTTAGTAATATTTTAATTAATTTTATTTTCATTTTCTAAC
Organism: Maratus speciosus; assembly: GCA_963932465.1. Classification (NCBI taxonomy): domain Eukaryota; kingdom Metazoa; phylum Arthropoda; class Arachnida; order Araneae; family Salticidae; genus Maratus; species Maratus speciosus. The sequence continues at coordinate 335,669,518 of OZ010798.1, read as the reverse complement.
TAACTGACAAAAGTAAGCTTTTTCGCATTTGTCGTTATTTTATTTTATTTTTTTTATTATACATTTTTTTCTCCATCTATCCCAGAAAATAAGTTTAATGAATTTGTATTTTAGTCTTATTATTAATTAGATTAGTAGTGTTAAATTTCAATAACTTTAAATGTAAAATAAATAAACAGATAAAGGATTAATTTTAGTTTATAGCTACTATAAAATATAATGATAAACTGAGTATGTAATATATTACGTATTGAGTATATTTTAAAGTAAAAATTTGTAATAATACCATTAACTTAAAAAATTTAGAATATTTTAAATAGATATATTTAATAAAATATATATTAATTTAACTTTAATATTAAAATAACAAACTATTTTAATAATTAATTAATTGCAATTATTCATCGATTAAAGTTTTATTCAAAAATTATTGATTTATTATTCCCAAAAAAAATTAAAAATAATTTTTTGAAAAATAAGTCAAAAACATAATGTCTAAGAAATTATTAATAAATAATAATAATAACAATAATAATAATAATGAAAACGTAAAAATAACTTTTAACAGTGTTAGGCGATATTATTTTCCAGATGTAGATTTATTTTTTTTTAAGCCCAGTTATGGTTTACAATTCACAAAGAGAAAGATATTATTAATTGATTATATTTAAAGAGCAAGAAAAATATTATAAACTAACTAATAAATAAATAAACATCATATTTATCCCCAGAATCCTTATCATTTTTATACATCCTAATGAATTTAATAACATAATAGTAACCGAAATAAAAAAAAAAAAATTATATTAGGATTTACCCTGTAATAACTATTAAATAGTTCATGTAATAGTTTTTAAACATTGATAAATTGGTTACATAAGCAATTAGTAATTGAAATCATTTTGAATTGTTATTTATAAATGCATTTAATAAAAACAATTTAATTTTTGAGAATTTTCTTTTTTAACCGCTTGAAGCAGATTTTTGTAAGCAAATTTTATTGAAACTGGCCCTATTTATTTTTAATAAAATGATTATTTTTAATTTTATGTAATAATGTTAGTAATATTTTTATTAATTTTATTTCATTTTTTAAGTGACAAAACTAATCTTTTTGGCATTTTTCGTTTTTTTTTATTATTATTACATTTCTCTCTCCCCCTCATTCCAAGAAAATAAGTTTAGTATTTTTTTATTTTAATTTCATTATTAATTATATTAATAGTTTTAAATTTCTATATCAAATAAATATAAACAACAACTGTAAGGAACCGGAATGGCTAGGGACAGAAATGGCAAGGGACCAAAATGGCATGGGGACCGAAATGGCTAGGGATGGAAATGGCAAGGGACCGAAATGGCATCGGGACCGAAACGGCGGGACTGAAACGCCAGGACCGAAACGGCTGGACCAAAGTATCGGGGCAGTAATGTCCTGCTTCCGGTTTATATAAATTCTTAATTTGGGATAAAAATAGTTAATGGAATATTGAAATATAAGCTTAAAAGAACATCTTTAAAATTATTAAGCTTTTAATAAATCATTATTTTAAATTTTATGGCTAAATCATTAAATGTATCAAGTTGTTGAAGTTGTTGGGTTGTCTGTTTTTTATTGTCACAAGATCCAAAGACGCCAACAAGCTATTGAAAAAGTAAATAGGGGAGAGTAGTACAGAGTGAGACATGATACACAGTGAAACAGCAGCCACTTTGACATATAGTTGAAACTTTTTCTCCAAGGTGGCACACACACACATAACGACCTCATCTTATGCAACATGTGGATGTAGTTTCGGCGCTTCAGTTACTCGTCCGACAAAATAGTTAATAATTCTTTATTTTATAGTGGTTAAAGTTACATAAACGTCTATTTTAGAGTTTATATCCTTCAATAGGACACATATTTACTTAACCAAACCTAGCTATATCTAATAATAGGCTATTTCGGCAAAACAACATTAACTTTTTAAAACGATGAAATTGATGTAACAGAGGTAGCATTCATTTTGTTACAACGTAACGAAAGTACACAGTGAGACACACAGTTGTGGTACACAGTGAGGCGTGTCTCATTGTGTACCTACTATGCGGTTCTGATGTTAAAAAAGTTATTTATCAATAAAAGAAGGTTTATCTCCTCTCTCTCTTTTTCTCTGTGTGTGTGTGGGCGTGCGATGGCTAGGGAAATCTACTAAACATAAGAGGCTGAAAATTCGCATGAAGGTAGCCCAAGGTCTGCCATTCTCCACCCAAGGCTCATATTTTTAATATTTTGAAAATCTAGAAATATTAATTAGAAATCATAAACTGCAGAAAATCATTGATAGAGTATAAAAATGTATAATTTATGAAAATATATACATTTTCTCACTGTGTACCACAAGTGGTACACAGCGAGACAATTTCCGATACTCCGTTATGCTGCTTCTGTGCTTTTATAAATAATTTTTTTAAAACCATTTATGCATTAATGTGTAGCGTATTTGTGTAGCTTAAAGATGTAGCAAATATTTTTTCAAAAGAAAAAAATTCGTCGCCATTCGTTAAGTAATAATAATTTTCGTCTCACTGTGTACTACCCTCCCCTTTACTCAATTAATAGAAAATTATTACGATCTAATAAGACTGCTTCAACTTTTGAATTGAATAGAAAACATAACTGATTTAAATATCAAAATTTGAATTAGTGCATGTCGAATTAATGTAAATTTGTCATTTATATAATATATCGAATTAATACGAATTTAATGCGATGGTTAACTTAATATCAGTTATTTAATTTGTGTTTAAGATATATATTTAAAACGTAAATGAGAATAACTGCAGCAATAAATTCTCTAATTTCATTCAGTTATATCCTTAATTAGTCTCTAAAATAAAGTTAAAAAAAATTAAATTAAAAAAATTCCAGAAATCCTTATTTGCGTCTTTCTATATACACCACGAAATATGACAGTTTAACCAGATATTCAAATGCTACTTAAAAGGATTTATTAAAATCGTATAAAAGTGCTCATCGGTTGACTCAAATAAGTGAAAGAAGTTCCTGAGTTCGATAACCTAAAAATTAATAACAAATGTGAATTGAAAATTAAGGAAACAAATTTTAAAACTCTTGTTAGATTAAAAAATTTTCATAGCACATTTAAAATTTTTTGTCAAACTTTTCGCTGAAATCTACTAATACAAAATCAGAGTGTAGGAAAGTGTAGGTAACCATTCCGGGAGAGCCGTGCCATCGATATATTTAAAACACAAGTGTTTTTCTTAAGTCATCTGCCTCGAGCTTTCTACTGAACTGATTTTACTAAATATTTTTTAACGAAATGTTTTCATTCTTTGATGTGCTCCACTAGCTATTTTTTAACATATTCGCATTTTTACATTTTAATTTTAATTTTAAAAGTTTTTGTGAAATTTCTTCAAAATGGAGGCGACCGGATTACTTCCACTGTTTCAGATAATAGAGAAATAATGAACAATATTCAGACACTTCGCTTTTTGTACGTGCTTTTTCATTTGCAAGCTATTTTCAGAAAAAAAATGCACATGCAGTTTATTTTTATAAGGAAAATAAAAATCATAATTATTGCAGCATCACGAGAATATACAAGGAAATAGAAAGTAGATAACAGTTGTAAACGTCTTTCATTGACACTTACTAAAATTCTCGTATTCGGAAACTTTTTAACAATACTTAAGTGCACTGTAATCAAAGAACTTTATCATGCTGAAAAATAAACCTTTACACGCCAATGTTCCATTTCTGGAACATGCAGATTGGTTATCTAAAAGAGACAATAAAAATATTTTTTATTTGTTAGAACTTATGTTCTATGAATAAAATGATCATTTTTAATTACTCTCACTTCGTTATAAAAACATTTGTTAAATTTTGAATTTTATATGAATTTTTGAATTTTGTCCAATGAAAAGTCTAAAAAAAGACCGAAATTGTGAATTTCTTCCCTACACACTATTTATTTTATTAATGCCATATCGACGCCAAAATATCAATCCACACTTTCTTTTTAAATAATATTTTTTATAGAGCAATGCGAATAAAATTGTATTTTTCGCAGAATTTTGAAATTGATGTTCCATTTATGGAAAATTGGCGTGTAAAAGGTTAATACATGTTTTCAATACAATTAAATAGAAAAAAATATTTTTATTTGAATATACTGTAGTTTAGCATAAAAGTACGTATATAAAGTATGTTTGGAAACTTTGCGCCTCTGACATTATGTTTAGAATGAAATGTATTTTTACATTAATAAAACTAAGAAGAAAAAGTTATATGATTGTGTCAAAATGACGTACTTTGAACTTATTTTTCATTTCTTAATTCTAAAGATTAGAATCGGAGGCTTTATTTATCGTTGAGTTATTTTAGAATTTGAATAATGATTAGAGAAAAAAAAAAACATCCCCATCATTTGTATTTTTAGAAACCATTTATCATTTTTAAAATGTACATTTCTACAATACAAAACTTTCAATAACAAAATCTCCATCCTGCTTATTCGTATAAAGTTTGAAATTGACCTAAAATGAAACGCATTTTAGTATTCCGCCATTTTTGAGGGGGTGATATATAAGTAATTTTATAAAAGTGCTTCAAGGTTGAATCAAATAGTAAAATAAGTTCATGATTTCGATAACCTAAAAATTAATAACAAATGTGAATTAAAAATTAAGGAAACGAATTTAGAAAATGAAACACTTGTTAGATTAAAAAACTTTCCATAATTCAATTATTTTCAACTTTTGGCTTAAAAAATAAAATAATAAAGATAATAAGGGATATTAATTCAAGTTAAAGTCGGTCTGTTAAAGAAAAGTTAATCGTTTTAAGAATGCATCAAATAGTTATAAAATCATGAAAAAAAATTAATCTTAATTTTGAAATATAACTTATCCCTTAAAAACCTAATCTACACAATTGTATAGGTGATCCTAAGGAAAAAGGAAAAAACATTTTCCTCTTTTTGTGCGATTGAAAGTAGAGCCTTCACACACAAAATTGCGTGAATCCTCACTTGGCATAACATGACATGGAGTTTATTATTATTATTATTATTATTATTATTATTATTATTATTATTATTATTATTAAGTGACCCGCCCGGCGTTGCCTATTGAAAAATATAACAGTGGGTGGACTTCATAAAAAAAGACTGAATAATATTTATTTGTACTAAAAACTAAAAATTTAAACTAACAAATGGGTACACTTGGTTATCCCATCGACCAAAAACCTGTCGCCAAACTATAAGATTAAATGGCAAATAATAGTTTATCGTAAATGTCATAATCTCTTGACATTAAACACTATACACGCGTTTGTTACGTAATCAATTGATTTTTAATTCGACTTTTTATTTGTACTTTTATTAATGTTTTACTAATTTAGCTATTTGTTCTTTCGTTAATTAAAATAAAAGTTATGTCTATTTGTATAATTTGGCGAAATTGGTTGACGGCATAACCAAGTAGTATCTTTATTTGTTCTTTCGTTATTTAAAATTACTGCAAATTTTGATTTTTTTTTTAACCATTTGAAAAAATGGTTATTGTCCTCGTCATGGTAGGAAATCAAAAGCATATCTGAAGCTTTTTATTGGTTTAATCTGCATTTTATTCGTTTTCTGATTCGTCTATACAGTAATCTGTATTTCCCTTTGCTTTCAATACAGATGGATACTTCTGTTGCCACTATAACAAAAAAGTAATAAAAACTACAAAAAAAAAAAAAAAAAAAAAAAAAAAAAAACCCTCAGAAACAAATTGAGATACAGCTTTCAAACAAATTGCATTTAAATGTACATTTTTTCTCTATGCGACGGTGTAAAAAGTAATATTGTGGGATGTTTAGAAGTTCAAGAATGAAATTTAATTTAAAATGGGTCTTCAGATTACTTGGACGATGGAAAAGCCTTTTCCCGAACAGCCAATGAAATGCTTGGATAATACGTAAGTTTCAGGTGAATAATACGTAAGTTTCAGGTGGATAATACGTAAGTTTTAAGAAATATGACGGGTCGCAGGCAATTTTTGTCGCTTGCAATTTTTACGTGTAATAACACTATTAATGTTTAATCCATGGCGTACGTAATGTAGGTTCAACTTCGTGCGATTTTATATGTCTTAAATTTTAGTATTCGAAAAAATCATTTTCCAAATGGTCGTTGTAATTTGTTAAATTGATTTTTCTTTTTCTTTTCTTTTTTATTTTTTGTCTTCAATCCTACATCTAATGTTTACATGCATTTTATAGTTATATCCATCAGCGTTTTTTGACTAAATAAAGAGCATTAGGTTATTTACAATTTTCCTTTATCAATGATACTTTTGTGTCCATTATTACATTTAAAATACTTACATTTTATTCACAAATTCACTATCTTAAAAATATCTGTTTGTTTATGGTTTAATTTAATAACTGAACATTTAAATACGTAATCGTTCGGGCGTTGCCATTAAACAATTAACAAATTATCGCGATTTCTGTGCCACGTACGATAGCATAATATATATATATATATATATATATAAAGATTTTTTACAAGCAAATATGATCCTATTACTTAGGGGAAACCACGGAAACTTTTGATTTCTCCCAAACCTCTTCCGGTCTTAAAGGGCTATAAAGAATATTAACTCAAATTAAACTCGGCCTGTTTAAGAAACCTTTTACATTTTAAGAATATAGGGAATTATATACAAAGTTCGTACTATCCTTCGAATATCCAAGGCATCTGACGTCACTATATCTGATTAGAAAAATTTCATTTGACATTCAAATATCTGAAATTGTAGTTGCCTCGTTTAATTGCAGGATTTGTAATTTTTCTTTTAAAAAAAGAAAAATTACATTTTCTTTTTTTTTCTTTTTTTAAAATTAAATATGGGGAAAAATCCTGTTAAAAAAGTGGTCTGACTCACATTTGCGGTACGCATCCTGTAAATATAAAGCCATAAGAAAATTAATTTAATGTAAGCCAATCATTATCATTTCGAGTATGAATTATTTAATAATTTTAATAACTAAAAATGCTTTTTAAACAGAAAAAATGCCTAGATAATGTTTCGGTTAATTCCATGTATTTCATTGTAAAATAAACATTTCAATCAATTGATATTTTAAGAAGATCTAAATTAATGTTTGCCTCAATTTAACATGAAAGTCTTCGACTTTTAAGCCCATCTATGTGTATGAGGAGTTCAAAAATGAGCCTAAATTTCATACCTTTTTTGGGCTGATCTGATCACAAAAGTTAATGTTACCAATTGCAAAACGAATGTTGGAACAATTTTAAACATGTAGGCTAATTTAAAAGCACAATTAATGTATAGCATTAGTCAGTAGATATTATTCAAAGATAGTACAACATCAATAGTACGTACATCGTTATTATACGATTATGTGAAGATAAAATATTACGGGTGTATTCCAGGAATGTGTATTTTTATTCCATGGACAGGATAGGATAATCATGTCGTAAACAAGCACAAGTTTCGATTATTTTTTGTCCCAAAACTGTTTTTTTATATTCATGATGAATAAGGCTATGATAAAACTTCAAAGTAATTTTTGAAAAGTATCTTTTTATTATTATTATTTGTTATAATTTGGAAGCCCACAGTTTCTTTGTTATCAGTATATTGCTTTCATTACCTTTGTTTTTATCTCGAATTATTATTCCACTGAATCATTCTTGCTGTTTTAGATACAATTAGCTAGACGCTGAGCCATAGTGACCCAAAATGACCCACTAACCGATTTTTTCCGAACATGCGACCTAGCGCAATGCTCTTCTCGAGGCTGAAAACGATGGAATATAAAATTTAGTGGAAATCGTTAGTCATTTTCTAGATAAAATTAACTTGACCCACGTTGATTAAAAAATGACCCACTAATCGAAATTTATCGAACATGTGACTTATTCCAATGTTCTTCACGTACTGGGAAACGGTATAATAAAAAAAAATGTCGAAACTGTCTGAACCTTTTTGAGCTATTGATCCCTATGGTTTTCTTGAGCCCAGACACGGTACAGTACAAATTTTGTGTCATAAACGTTTGAGTCGTTTTTTAGGTACTGTTAACTTGATCCTGATCCATTAGGACCCAAAATGACCCACTGTTTGAATTTTCTTGAGCTTGCGACCCAGCCCAATGGTCTTACGGCCGGAAACGATATAATACAAAATTTTGTCAAAATGTTTTGAGCCATTTTTTAGATACAATTAACTTGACCCTGACACATTGTGCCCAATATGGTCCACTAATCAAATTTTCTTGAACATGAGACCTAGCCCAATGGTCTTCTCGAGCCCGAAAACGATAGAATACAAAAATTAGTCAAAATCATTGGAACCGACATCTAGATAAAATTAGCTTGCCCCACATTGACCAAAATGTGACGCATCGAATTTTCTCGAACATGTCACTTAGCCCAATGGTCTTCTCGTAATCCAAAACTGTAGAATATACAGTTTAGTGAAAATCGTTAGAGCCGTTTTCAGATAAAATTAGCTTGACCCTGAGTGACCCAAGAATGACCCACCAATTGCTCAAGCACGTGACCTAGCCCAATAATCTTTTCGTACCCGAAAACGGTTGGATACAAAATTTAGGCAAAATCAATTGAACCGTTTTTTAGATAAAATTAGCTGGACCCACAATAAAATGACCCATTAGTCGAATTTTCTCGAACATGTGACTTAGACCAATGGTCTTCTCGTAATCCAAAACTGTAGAATATACAGTTTAGTGAATATCGTTAGAGCCGTTTTCAGATAAAATTAGCTTGACCCTATATGACCCAAAAATGACCCACTAATTGCTCAAGCACGTGACCTAGACCAATAGTCTTTTCGTACCCGAAAACGGTTGGATACAAAATTTAGTCAAAATCGATTGAACCGTTTTTTAGATAAAATTAGCTTGACCCACAGTAAAATGACCCATTAATCGAATTTTCTCGAACATGTGTCTTAGCCCAATGGTCTTCTCGTATTCCAAAACTCTAGAATATAGAGTTTAGTGAAAATCGTTAGAGCCGTTTTTTAGACAAAATTAGCTTGATCCGCAGTGACCCATAATGACCCACTAATCGAATTTTCTCGCATATCTAACCCAGCCCAATGGTCTTTTCGTGTCCGAAAACGGTAGTGTGCAAAATTTAATCAAAATCGTTACAGCCGTTTTTAAAATAAAATTTACACCCCCCAACCCCTCACACACACACACATACACACATACAATTTTTGCTCGTATTATAATATATGATGTGTTAAAAGCAGTTGCGGTTGAAATAACGTCCCATTTCAAATAGCCAAATAATATTGCCAAACAGTTTAAATTGAAACATATATTTACCCATGCACGTGAGATTATTTATTTATTATTTCGAGATAGTCTTTTTAACTACTGTTGCCAAAGAAAGCGCAAATAAAAATATTTTCTAACAATTAAAATATTTCGAGGTGAATACTACAAATAGAAAAGTTTGGTGAAAATTACGTCAGATTTAAAATGTCTGATTTAAAATCATTTTCTTATAGCGCTATTAATAAATACCCGGAAGCAAAGACTCTGTTTAACTAATCTTATTTAATCAAACATGAAAACAGCAATTGGCAGCAGTTTATTTGGACTTAAAAACCTTCATTAAAAGGGAAATAAACGAAAATCCGTTTTTAGAGATATCGCCACCGGTTTTTTAATTATAATTCAATCTTCCGTAATCTTTTTTAAGCCGATCAAATTAATGGATTTTTTAAATCTGAAATGGGGTTGGCGAACGTAGCTTGTAGGGGCGCCCCCTAGTTAGATAGAAAAATAGTGTAGTTAAAATCCCTGCTAATTACACAAATTATATTTTTGAGACTTAAACAGTGTGATTTCTTTGTTTAAAAAATATTAATGCATGATAGTTTGGTTATTTATTGGCTTCTGACATAAAAATTTAAACACAACTTAATTACAGCCAAATAAATATAAATAAATATCATAGAATCAAAATGGTGACTGCACGAATAGCCTTAACCTTTCATTAATGTGAGAGGAATTACAACGGCGACGCCATGGAATTAAAAGGAATTCTAAAAGAAAGCACATTTCTTGTAAAAAGGACCTCAGGATAGTGCAGCGTTTTTCCATAGGAAAAAAAGTATTCTCATTTTGAACGAGAGACACGTACTTGGAAATTGTCCAAAAATGCCGAGTTAAAAAAAAAAAAAAGAGTAAACATCTGTATAGAAAATATTTTGTCCAAAAACATTGAATTTAAAGGTAAAGACAGAAAATGGATGAAAATATTTTATTCCTCAAAACTGGTTACCCACAATTACACATAATTACACAATTATACTTTTCATGAAAATTGACTTTATATCCCTGTATTAGGAATTTATACCATTCAGCATGATGTTTCAGGCAACAAAATAAAGATAAATAATAATAGGAAAAGAATTCGATATCTTTATACTTTAACAACATGCTATTTCTTTAACTTACTTTTTCTATTGAACGACAGATTTGTGTCTTGCATTTATTCCCAAATTAATTTTATCATATGTCAAAGTTCGACTATTGCTTAGCCATCAGACAGAAGAAAATCAAGTTTCTAAAATAATAAATGAGTAAATATCTGTATTGAACGTGTTTTGTCTAAAAAAAACTCTGAATTTAAAGGACAGACCGAAACAAATGGACGGAAATAAGTATTTTATCCGTAAAAATTGGATATCCATAATTAACATTTAATACTTTCATAAAATTGACTTTGTGTTTCGTTTTTAAGAATTTTTACCATTCAGAATGATGTTTCAGACAATAAAATAAAGTCTTATTATAAGACTTCGTTATCTTTATTCTTGAACGACTTTCCTCTAAGTAAACGATAGATTTGTGGCATATATTTATTGCAAAATTAATTTTATCACAGATAAAATGCAACCAATTTGTAGAAATATCATACCACCACATAGTAGAAAAAGCAAATAATTAAAATAATAAATTAGTAAATATCTGTATTTGTAATTTCTTTTTATAAAAACTTAGAGTTTAAAGGTAAAGACAAAAAATGGATGGAAATAAGTATTTTATTCCTAACTACATATTCATAATTTCACAGTTATACTTTTAATGAAAATTGACTTTGTATTTCATTTTTAAGAATTTATGCCATTGAGAATGGTATTTTCAACAATAAAATAAAGTCCAATGATAACAGGAAAACAATTGGATATCTTTATTTTTTAACGACATGCTATTTCTTTAACAATATTTTTCTACTAAACGAAAAATTTGTGTCATACATTTATCGCAAAATTAATTTTGTCACAGATCAAAGTGTAACCAATTTTATATATCTATGGTTTCACCATAATATAGAAGAAAATGCAATTCTCTAAATTAATAAATGAGTAAATAAATGTATTAAAAAATATATATTGCCTAAAAAAACTTTCTATTTAAAGGTAAAGACAGAATATGGGTGGAAATATTTTATTCTTAAAAATTGGATATCCAAAATTCCAAAATTATACTTTTCATACAAATTGAATTTGTATTTGGTTTTAAAGAATTTATGCCTTTTAGAATTATGTTTCAGACAAGAAAATAAAGACCGATATTAATAGGAAAAAATTTCGATATATTTATTCTTTAACAGCATGCTATTTCTTTAACTTAATTTCTTTACTAAGCGACAGATTTGTTCAAGCATTTATCACCAAGATAATTTTATCGCAGATAGAAGTGGAACGAATTTTATAGAACCACTGTTTCTCCATCAGATGGAAGAAAATGCAAATTTCTAAAATAACAAATGAGTAAATATTTGCATTGAAAATGTTTTTCCTAAGAAACTTTAAACGTAATGACATAAAAAAAATTGAAAACAGGAATTCTGTTTAGTTCTGTTAGTGTCGCCCCGATGATATATATATATATATATATATATATATATATATATAGGTAGGTAGAACAAAACATATTTCAGTTTTAAGACTTCAAACACACGCTTTTATTTTATATAAAATGACGTCATTCGCATTCGTTGAAGAATTCCTCATATACGATCCAGTCTTAAACAACATCTACAGTAAAGTATTCATATTACGTCACTATCATTGAATAATACACACGTCGAAAAAAAAGAGATGTCGGCATTCAAGAAATTCGACAAAAAAAAATCGGCTATATAATGATTCATATGCTTTCATTTATTTGTAATATTAATATAGATACTTAAAATTAAACATAGGTTATAATAGTTCCATATTTTATTAGAAATCATTCATTTAATATTTTTTTCAAATTAGCTCGAACTTTAATTACATTTTTTTTATCAGATGTTACGGGAAAATGTCAACAAAAAGATATAATTACTATTTCCCAACTATTATCCCTTTACTTTCTACAGAAATGGAGTACTTGAGTTGCCAACATTAAAGGAATGACCCTATAAACTACAAAAGAAATTAATATCTCAAAAATAAATTGAGATGCAGTTTTCAAACAAATTGCATTTAAAAGTAACTTTTTTTGTACTACACGATGGTTAAAAAAGTGAAAATGTGCGATGCTTAAAAGTTAAAAAATTGCAGTAGAGTATTTAACCGTACAATGATACATCTGCTTTGTTTTACGGCTGGCTTCTACAACCGAACGTTATTTTTCAGAGACGAAACTTTTATTGATGGCCGAAAGAAATATCATATCGAGGCCTAAAACATATATATATATTTGGAAATAAAGTATTTTATTTCTAAAAATGGGATATCAAAAAATTCCACAATTATATTTTTCATAAAAATTTACTTTGTATTTCGTTTTGAATAATTTATGGCATTCAGTAGGATATTACAGGCGATAAAATAAAGTCCAGTAATAATAGGAAAAGAAGTAGTTTATTCTTTAAGGACATTGTATTTCTTTAACGACAACGTTTATCGCACAATTAATTTTATCGGCGCTCAAAGTGCAACTAATTTTATAGAACTATAGTTTCATTATGATAAAGAAGAAAATGCAAATTGCTAAAGAAATAAGTGTAAACCTAAAATAATAAGTATAAATAGGTAATAAGTTTAAAACGATAAGCATAAATATGAAGCATAAATAAAAAGTTTACTTTTTCCCATTGAGATGGATTGTTAAATAATCACTTATGAAATTAAGTCTAATCGAAAAAAAAGTATAGTCTTTTATTTTCTTAAAAGGAAATTATTTTAACGATGTCACGTAAAAGTAGATTTCCAGTTTAAAGCAAATGTTCAATAAAGATCCATAATAAAAGGAAAAGAATTCGATATCATTATTCTTTAACAACATGTATTGCAAATGAAAATCAAATTTCAAAGTACAAAGTAATTGCTTAAAAGGCGCAAAGGCCAACATAGTGAAAAAGATTCCAAACCGGGACTCGAACCCGGGCCATCAGTATAGCGCACTGACGTTCTACCGACTAAACCACTTGGAACGATACCCAGCACGGACCGGGTTCGAGTCCCGGTTTGGAATCTTTTTCACTATGTTGGCCTTTGCGCCTTTTAAGCAGTTACTTTGTACTTTGAAATTTGATTTTCATTTGAAATATTGTATGCAAGGCGAATGTTTCCCTCTGGAATAATTTGCATGTATTAACATGTATTGCTTTAACTTAATTTCTCTATTAAACGAAATATTTGTGTCAAGCATTTATCCGCAAATTAATTTATCACAGATCAAAATGGGACGAATTTTACAGAACTATCGTTTCACTATCAGATAGAAGAAAATGCAACTTTCTAAAATAATAAATGACTGTATTGAAATTGTTTTTCCTGAAAGACTTTGAATTTAAAGGTAACGACAAAAATGGATGGAAATAAGTATTTTATTCATAAAAATTGGATATCCATAATTCCACAGTTATATTTTTCATAAAAATTGACTTTGTATTTCGTTTTAAAGAAATTTATGAAATTCATAAGGATGTTTCAGATGATAAAATAAAGTACAATAATAATAGGAAAAGAATTCCTTATCTTTATTCTTTAAGGACTTTGTATTTCTTTAACTACATTTCTCTACTAAACGATAGGTCTGTGTCATAAATGTATTGCAAAATTAATTTTATCACAGATCAAAATACAACCAATTTTATAGAACAATATCGTTTCACTATCACGTAGAAGAAAAAACAAATTTCTTAAATAATAAATGAGTAAACATCTGTATTAAAAATGCTTTACTAATAATCTGTGACTTTAAAGGTAAAGATAGAAAATGGATGGAAATAAGTATTTTATTCCTAAAAAGAGAATATCCATAATTCCACAATTATACTTTTCATGAAAATTGACTTTGTATTTCGTATTTCAGACTTTATGCCATTTAGAATGATGTTTATGTTTCAAACAATAAAATAAAGTTCAATCATAATAGGAAAAGAATTCGATATCTTTATTTTTTAACGACACGCTGTTTCTTTAACAACATTTCTCTACTACACGAAAAATTTGTGTGATACATTTTTTGCAAAATTAATTTTCTCAGACATCAAGGTGTAACCAGTTTTATAGAACTACCGTTTCACCATCATACAGAAGAAAATACAAATTTCTAAATTAATAAATGAGTAAATATATGTATTAAAAATATATATTGCTTAAAAAAACTTTGAATTTAAAGTTAAGGACAGACAACGGATGGAAATGTTTTATTCTTTAAAAGCTAGATATCCATAATTCCACAATTGTACTTTTCATGAAAATTAACTTTTTATTTAGTTTTTAAGAATTTATACCATTTTGAACGATGTTTCAGGCTAGAAAATACATACCAATAATTATACAAAAAGAATTCGATATCTTCATTCTTTAAGGGCATTGTATTTCTTTAACGACATTTCTCAACTAAACGATAGATTTGTGTCATGCATTTATCGCACTATCGATTTTGTCCGAGATCAAAGTGCAACTAATTTTGTAGAACTATAGTTTCAGCGTGATAAAGAAGAAGCAACTTTCTAAAGAAATAAGTGTAAACCTAAAGTAATAAGTATAAATAATAAGTCTAAAATAATAAGCATAAACATGTAGTATAAATAATAAATATAAGTAATTTTACTTTCCCCCAATTAAGATGAATTGTTAAATATTCACATATGAACTTAAGTCGAATCGAAAAAAGAATTATTTTTTATTTTCTTAAAAAGAAATTATTTTTATCGATGGCACATAAAAGTAGATTTGCAATTTAAAGCAAATGTTCATCAGATACCGAATTAATAGGAAATTCGATGCATATTAAGTGTGTATAGATTTACAATTTATTAAAACATGATGACTCTAAAAAATCGAATAATATCAGCGAGATTTTTCTTCCATAAAATAGAAACTATTTCAAAACCATGGACAAATATATTTAAACAAAAATCTTTATCGATTATTATTTAAGTTAAACTCTAATACATTGAATATGACTATGCATTATACGTTCAGTATTAATTGTTCATTATAACCACAGTATTGTGTTTCAATGACATTCTTATAATTGAAATTGTGATTATTTTCGGTGCAAATTCTGTTAATAATTACCGAAGATATAAAAGATTAAAAAAATAATGACTTCTCATAAAGACTTTTAACTCTCTTACCACAGCGGTGATATGTATCTGCCATTTAAAAAAAATCCCTGTAATAATGGTTAAGAAAGTTTCCAATCCACTGTGATATTGACTTGGTCTGGATTTCTGGTACGGTTTGCATTAAGGCTTCATGTTTGTGAATTTGATCCATTCTTAAATATAAAATTACATCATCCTTTATATGTTTTTAACAACAATTTTCACATGTAACAACGTCTAAGTATACGAATTGCGCATGCGCATACCTGCATCTTGTATACCGGGTAATCCAAAAGTCAGAAACATATTAAAAAATAATTATTATTCGTAAACCAGTAAATATAAAAAGATGAGGTTTGCCCCAAACGGATGGGAAAGAAACCCGATCTTTTACGACAGAAAAAGGCTTGAATAAAATGCAAATGCTTGAGCAAAATGTAATGCTTAAAAGCGCCTTCATTGCCAACAGTGAAAGATGCCATTCGCCAATATGTGCCTAGCATACCACAAGAAATTTTGCTTAATGCTGGAAACGTTGTTGTCCCACGTCTGACAGATGTGCTTCTGAATGACGGACAAGACATTGAATAATTGGAAGCTTACTTGCAACTTGTAAGCGACTTGTCACTTTTGCTTTCCTCATAAAAAATTTAAGCTTCTTTTTCACGCATTTGGTGAGATCCGAATATGTTTATATGTATTCACTTTCGAATTATTAATTTTTAAATTTGCTTCTAAATACGAGCTGCGTATACCTGCATCTTGAATACTGGGTAATCCAAAAGTCAGAAACATATTAAAAAATAATTATTATTCTTAAACCAGTATATATAAAAAGATGTGGTTGCACCAAACGGATGGGAAAAAACGGATCTTTTACGATTGAAAAAGGCTTGAATAAATACAATTGCCTGAGCAAAAAATAATGCTTGAAAGCGCCTTTCTTGCCAACATTGAAAGATGCCATTCACCAATTTGTGCCTAGCATACCACAAGAAATGTTGCTTAATGCTAGGAACGTTGTTGTGCCACGTCTGACAGCTGTTGTGCTAAATGACGGACAAGACATTGAACAGTTGGAAGCTTACTTGCAACTAGTAAGCAACTTGTCACTTTTTCTTTCGTCAAATTAAAATTCAGCTTCTTTTCCACCCGTTTGGTGAGATCCAAATACGTTTAACTTCATTCGATTTCGAATTATTAATTTTTAAATTTGTTCCTAACATTTTGAATCACCAGGTATTTGCATTTATAAACGAGTTCTAGTTTGGAATTTATAGCAGAACGATAGTTGAAATGACTGCGAATTTTCAAGATTAGATTAGAACAAAAAGTCTTAATACATGATAAAATTTATCGTTGTATACACTCGACATATAAAAATTTTAATAAAGGATGACTAATATTATTTAAAAACAATTAAAAAATATAAAAATCTTGCGTTTTGCTAGCTAACTAAAAATTCATCGAAACTTTTATATATTGACCCGTATATCAGCCCTGTCAGAAATGACGGAAAGTCAACGTTTCATACAAACCGCTTCAATCAAACAAACAGCATGAAGATTTTATTATTGAAAAGTTTGTATTGTAGAAAAGCATCTTTTTGATAATGACAAATAATTTCTACAAATAAAAATGGTGAAAATATTTTTTTACTCAATATTCAATTACTGAATTATTTCAACGATCAATAAAAGCTCCGATTCTAATCTTTAAAATTAAAAAAAATGAAAATCCGTGAAAATTACGTCATGTTGACACAATCATATCAGTTTTTCTACTTAGTTTTATCAATTAAAAAATACATTTCAAGCTAATCATAAAGTCACCGGGGCAAATTTTTCAAACATACTTTATGTACGAACTTTTATGTTAACCGCAGTATAATCAAATAAAAATATTTTTTCCCTATTTAATTGTAATGAAAAAAAAAAACTGATAAAGTCATGATGCATCAAGATAAAATAAATTTAATGGGCAATTTTCTCGTAAAGTATCAATAAATATGAATTTTTATTCTCTTATAAAAATAAAGTACACGTGAATATATTTTTTCACCGAAACTAACTTGCAAATGTAACGTCCAAAAAAGCCGCATGTCTCAATAATTTTCATTATCTCAAACAATGGAAGTAATACGATTGCCAAGATTTTGAAAAAAGAAAAATCATAAAAACCTTTTAAAAATAAAATTTAAATTTAAAAATGGGAATATTTTTAAAGATAGCTACACCGGTGGTGTCCAAAATTAAGGACCAGTCACAAAATGCCAATTTTTAAGTAAGCGAATGTTCAAAAGGAAATAATATAATTCAAATAATTACTATCCCTACAGCACAGCTAGTCCATATAGCATCTCATTCATATCACGCATGATCACAAGTGTCACAGTCACTACGATGAAACAAAAAATAGGAAATTCCACACGTCTCATTATGAGTCTCAAATGATCACTATATGTAACTCTACTGAGACGTCTATGTGACTGCTACTTTGTGACGAGTCACCAGGTGACTTTACAATGCAGTCACATTGTGGCTCTCATGTGAGTCATTTTTGACGTTGCATTATGATAAGTCACTAAATAATATCACATTATAGTCACATGGTGACTGTTCACAAAAGAGCACAAAGGTGGCTTCACAGCTCTCTCTGTCACCTGAAAGTTATCATGTGACTTTAATGTGACATTATTTGGTAACTTATCACAATGCAGCGTTCACGATGACTTTGAAATTGAGTCTGCAGATGACAATCACATGAGAGTCACAATGTAACTACCTTGTAAAGTCACATGGTGACTTGTCACAAAGCAATGACTACCGTGACGTCTCAGTGGAGTCACATATACTGATCATTTGAGACTCATAATGAGATGTATGGAATTTCCTAAATTTTGCTTCACCGTAGTGACTGTGACACTTGTGACCATGTGTGACATGAATGAGATGTTATATGGACTAGCTGTGCTATAGAAATAGTAATTATTTGAATTATATTATTTCCTTTTGAGTATTCGCTTACTTGAAAATTAGCATTTTGTGATCGGTCCTTAATTTTGGACACCAGTGTAGTTGCGGGCGCATCTACAAATGAACAGCTTTAAATAAAAAAATAGTAATTAGCAAAATCGGTTCTGTAAAAAGCTCAGGGAAGATGACTAAAAGAAACAGCGTTCTGTTTTAAACATATAGATGGCCCGGTTCTCCTCGGAATGGTTACCTCCTTTTTGATTTTATATAAGTAGATAACAAATATTCCAAAATGCAGTAGCTTACGAATTTTGCTAGGCCGTATCTCACCATCCAAGGACACCCCCAACAATGAAAATGCAAGGGAATTCCCAGAGGTCTTGAAGTAAACAAATGGGTAAGTGTGATCTAAGCTATCACAGTGGGTTTCATATAGTATTCCTTTCAAAATCCGAATCGTTAATTAATAATTATTAAATCCTTAATCTTTTTCAAAAAGAATGTTCTTTGAGGCACAATTAAATTTAATTTTAAAATTATTAAAATTGAAAGTTATTCTTTTTATCAAATTAAAAATTTTCAAGAACTGATTTTCAGGCAGTTGTAGAATCCTATTTTTGTATATATGAATAGCATATTTAATAACACGGTTTAATTTTAGCTAAAAAAAGGAAAGAAACCTTAAAATAGCAAAAAAATACGAAATTTCTTTTAAGTAAATCCATTAAGTAATGACATGCAGACAAAATTTCTCAAAAAAGTGTTTTTGAATTAAAAAATATATATATATATAAATATTACAACAACTTTTGGTCATAATATGGCAAAAAAAAGTTAAAAAATTCTGTAAACTGAATCTATTAATTAGAGAATAAAACCTGCTTCTGGGGAAAAATTCAAATTAAGACTGAAATTAAGAATCTGTTTTAAAACCTAAATCACAAAAATCGTCGGGTTTCATTAAATTAGTTCATTTAATTAAAATAATATAAGACTTTTTCAAAATTTTAGCATTTGTCACGTTTTCGGAGGTAGCTATAAGTATGACAAATTTCAAGTCTCTAACTTATACAATTTCTGACAACGAACTCTATAGCGGACAAACAGAGAGAGGAGTGAGACAAATAGGGTTTCGTCAGATGAACGAAACTCTTAAAAAGAAAGCAGAGATAACGAAAATATCGCCCTTTTATAAGACTTACAACTGAGGCATGGAAAGGAAGGATCGTTGAAGAAAATATTTATTTGTTTTCTTCTTCAAATCCAGACTATGGACTACATAACTCAGCCTTTTCATATCTCTTAATGCACTCTTAAATTGAAAGGATAGTCATATCAATAACTCGGAAATTGCAGTGACTATGCTAGCCGAATTATTTCGAGAAAAATTATAATGTTAAGTTACATCAAATTTGAGAGATAATTAAAACAATTAAGAGCAGTAACTAGTTTAATTATGCACGTGTTTTAAAAAATTTTCTTTTTTTCATGGATTAATTAATTAACGGTTTATACGATGATTTTTGTAATTCCATTCCTTCTTGTGTTAGCCGAGTTCAACTGTATATAAGACAAAAATATCAAGTATGTTGGATAAATATAAAGTTTTAATTACTGAATAAAATTAATGTAATTTTTTTGCATCACCTAAGAAAAAGTATTCTTAAATAATTTTCTATTATTTGAAAATTACAACATTTTTATTTTATGTAACATTTCCAAAACATAAGATAATACATAAATTTCCAAAAGTATAAAGGTCTTTTTAATGCTAATTATTTTCCTTATAATATTAAAAAAACATTTACATATAAAATCAGCACTTTTGAAATGCATTATTATTATTGTTATTATTATTATTATTATTTGAATTTTATATTTTTCAGGATTTTTATGATAATTATTATTTTTTTAATAGCTAGAGAAAATTAACAGATAAATCAAACACTTTTAAACATTTTTTTACGTTTAAATCAATAGATAACGCGCAAAATAATCATACATACAGGTGGTTATCAAAATAATGGAAACACTTGTGAATGAAAGGGACATTTAAGAATTCCCTTCGTAAGCATTAAAATATAATCTTAGCTACCAGATTTTTTTTAATATAAAAAGTACATGTATTAGGTAGTATGAGAGAGCTCTAGAAGAGTTGTCTACGTTTTGATTTTTTTTGTCAGAAGCGTAAAATGTCAAACCTCACAGATTTTCAAAGAGGCCAAATTGTAGGAGCCCGACTAGCTGGAGCAACGGTGACCGAAACAACCCAGCTTATAGGCGTTTCTAGAGGTACGGTGTCTAAAGTCATGACAGCATACACACAGCGCGGAAAGACAAGCTCAGCAAAGCAAAATAGTGGACGGAAGGAGAAGCTGAGTGAAAGAGACCGACGGGTATTGAAGCGGATTGTAATGTCTAAAAAGAAAACAACTGCAGCCAAAGTGACCGCAGAGCTCAATCAGCATCTGGATTCTCCAGTGTCAACAATTACAGTTCGGAGATACCTTCATAAAGAGAACATTTACGGCAGAAAAGCCACTTGTCACAGATGCTAATGCCAAACGTCGTGTAGAGTGGTGCCACAACCACAAAACCTGGTCGATTGATAACTGGAAGACTGTTATATGGTCAGACGAATCATATTTCGCATTGTTCCCCACAACAGGACGGGTACATGTCTGGAGAACACCTGCACAAGCGTATGATCCTGATTGCCTCCGTCCAACTGTCAAGCATGGAGGTGGATCGGCCATGGTATGGGCAGCCGTGTCATGGTTTTCTGCTGCTCCAATCGTAACCCTGAAAGGAAGGATCACTGGGGAGAAGTATAGAGAAATTTTAGCTGACCAGGTCTATCCCATGATGCAAATTTTGTTTCCTGCAGGAGATGGAATTTTCCAGGATGATAATGCCCCTATTCATGCAGCCAGAGTTGTCCAATCATGGTTTGATGAACATGAGGATGAGGTGGAACATCTACCTTGGCCCGCACAGTCCCCAGACCTCAACATAATCAAACCGTTGTGGTCTATTTTAGAGCTTTCAATCCGGAATCGATATCCTCCACCGGCATCTCTCACGGAACTTTCACAATATCTCCATGAAGAATGGTACAAATTCCTCTAAACACTATTCAGAATTTGTATGATTCGATTCCCAGGCGAATCCAAGCTGTATTACATGCAAAAGGCGGTCCTACGCCATATTAATAAAGAATTCCTTCAAAATCTAGGGTGTTTCCATTATTTTGATAACCACCTGTATGTTACTTATCCTATATAAATAGTCTAATATTTATAATTTGCAACTATGTAATAAAATAATTAAGATTTTTATGCAGAAAAAATTCTTAACTACAATTTTAAAATTATATTATTTGTATAAAAAATAGATAACATTCCACTATGTTCTTTACCAATCTTTTTTTATACTAAACATTTAAAAAATAACGTTTAAAATATAAAACTAAAAATAGATAATGCAAACTAACAAATATATTTTTTAAATTCAGTTACTTTATTCTACCTCTCCTAAAAAAAGTAAAGCCATGTTAATGATTTTGTTAATTTATATTCATTTTTTTAATTCGGGGAATTACGAACATTAAATAATAAAGCTTTGTATAAATCACCATAAAAATATAAAAATACGCAGGATGCGTTTCGAGCTGGAAATTTTTAACAGCCCGTCATCAGTCGAGGTAAACACGTGTCCGTAAGTGGACAAGGTCACACATTAACTGAGAATAGAACTTACAAACTATGCGACAGGTGGCTCTAGTTGAAAGATAAACTCCAATCACAGAGGAGTACATGCAGAAGATGAAAGTGTTGCCAAAGTGATAAGGGAAAAAAGGGAATAAATGAAATAAACAAATTAAATTATAAAATAAAATAAGTAAATTAAAAAATAAAACAAGAAAAAAAATATATATGTATATAATAAAATGAAAAGAGACAAAAGAAGAGGGAAAAGAATTACAAGTGTAATTTCCAAGCTAAAGAGAGAAAAGATGAGAAGAGATCATTGACAAGTTTATCAGAATTTTAAAAAATAAAATATGCTTTGTGAACATCCAAGTGAGTGGGAGAGACAAGGGAAGAAATAATCCTGGCTATGGAGAAATTGAAACTCCGAAATTAAACAAAAATTCAGTTCAAACGTGTTCTCTGTGTTTTTATATTTTTATTGTGATTTATGCAAACTTTTATTATTTAATTGTAGTTTATAGCCAGTTTTTTCGGTGCTGTTTCATCTATTATGAGCATTCTTTCAATGCACAGGAAAATAAATATATTTTTTTTAAATTTTTGTTATTTTTAAACACGAGAGTGACTTTATTAAGGATAGAAAAATTGTTCTTCTCCTCTAAAACAGCCTATTTAAAAAAAATTACTGAAATGAATTTAAAATACATCGAAAAAACAATAAATATGTTTTGAAATAGATTTGACACCTTAGTTATTTATGTATGTTTTTCATTGAAGAATTTTTGCTATCGAAAGTAATATGTTCTCATCGTTTGACGCTTTGCCCCATTTTTTAACATTTAAATAACAATAATAAAACAATTAGAAGAGTACTTGGCTTATCTAAGATTAATTAATTTTTTTTAAGTGAGAAAAAAGCACTCCCCGATATGCAACAATTTATTTGTGAAATCTTTACATCAAATCAAATTTTCCGGTTATGAATCTATTTAATAATTAATTGAATAATTTATTAATAATAAAAGGAAATGAACAAATTAACTTTGTCAGTCTTTTTCTTTAGAGTTTAAAATACTTCCTTCGAACACAATTAAAAATAACTTTGATTAACTTAAATTTCTGATAAATTACTATTAATTTGCTGCATTCTTTACAAGACAAAATTTCGTTGGAGAGACGAATTAATTTAGATTTAAGTGTTTAAATTAATTCTTTCATCTATCGTACTCGATGAGATTTTTCTTAAAAAAATTATTATTAAAAAAATTATTTCTATAAAAAAAAAGGATGACGAACTAATAAAATCATAAGACGAAACGCAATTTTTCACCTTGATTTAAACATAAAATATATAATATGAACTTTGAAAAGTTCACTACCTTACTTAAAAGGCGAGTAAAATAATGAAAAAGATGTTACAAGTTAAAAATATACATTTTATTTAAAACTTCTTAGTACTTTCAAGCTTTCCAAGCTCATCACCGGAGAATATTTTAATAACTAATTGTTGTTTATTTATGCAAATAGATCATTTTGTTTTGAAATGAGAGAGTCAATAATTATCAGAGTTGAAAATAAAAGTAGCAGTTTCTTGGATTAAATTTTATTATAGAAAATATATACTCTTATTAACTGCTGTTCCGTTTTTTTATGACATTACTCTGTTCTCATAAGTCATATTTCATTTTAAATGAGTAGCTCGAAAGTCGAAGTAGCAGTGTTTCAATATCCTGAAAATAAATCCAGAAAACTTGAGTAAAGTGACGTATTAAAATTTAAGGTACGGCAGTTAAATATTTCTTCTTCCCAAATTTAATCTTAAACACTGCTACTTCGACTTTCGAGCTACTCATTTAAAATGAAACATGAAAACACAAAAAACAACAAATGAAACAACATTTAAAATGATCTGACGTATGAGAACAGAGTGATGTCATAAAAAACACGGAACTGCAGTTAATAATAGTATATATTTTCTCTAATTAAAATTAATCCAAGAAACTGCTACTTCTACTTTCAACTCTAATAATTATTGACTCTCTCATTTCAAAACAAAGTAGCGTATTTGCATAAAAAACATTTATTTATTAAAATATTCTCTGAGGATGAGCTTGAAAAGCTTGAAAGTACTAAGAGGTTTAAAATAAAATGTATATTTTTAACTTGTAACATCTTTTTTGTTATTTTAGTCTCCTTTTAAGTAAGACAGTGAACTTTTCGAAGTTCACATTATATATTTTATGTTTGAATCAAGGTGAAAAATTGCTTTTCGTCTTATGATTTTATTCGTTCATTATACTTTTTTTTTATAAAAATAATTTTTTTAATAATAATTTTTCTACGAAAAATCTCACCGACTACGATGGATGAAAGAATTAATTTAAACACTTAAATCTAAATTAATTCGTCTCTCCAACGAAATTTTGTCTTGTAAAGAATGCAGCAAATTAATAACAATTTATTAGAGAATTAATTTAATCAAAGTTATTTTTAATTGTGTTCGAAGGAAGTGTTTTAAACTTGAAAGGAAATTACTGACAAAGTTAATTTGTTCATTTCATTTAATTATTAATAGCTTATTCAATTAATTACTAAATACATTCATAAACAGGAAATTTGATTTGATGTAAAGATTTCACAGATAAATTGTTACATATCGGTAAGTGATTTTTTTTCCCACTTAAAAAAACTTTTAGTTAATCTTAGAAAAGGAAATTACTCTTCTAACTGTTTTATTATTGCTATTTAAATGTTAAAAAATAGAGCAAAGCATCAAACGTTGATACTTTTATAACATAATACTTTTTATAGCAAAAAGTTTTCAATGAAAAATATACATAAATAAATAAGGTGTCCAATTTTTTCAAAGCTTGTTTATTATGTTATATTGATGTATATTGATTGTATGTTATATTGATATATATATGTTATATTGATGTATTACCAATTCATTTCAGTAATTTTTTTAAGTAGGCTGTTTTACCTGAGAACAACAGTTTTTTTTATTCCTTATAAATTCACTATAGTGTTTAAAAGTAATATATAAATGAATAAAAAAAATTATTTAAACGTATTCCTGTGCACTAAGAATGCTCACAACAGATGAAACAGCACCGAAAACACTGGTGAAGTTTTAAATGAAATGTAAATTTTTAACTTGTAACATCTTGTTTTCATTATTTTAGTCGCTTTTGAACTAAGACAGTGAACTTTTTAAAGTTTATATTATATATTTTATGTATGATGAGCTTTTCACAGTATTTTGTTGAATGTATATTTGAACAATTAGCTCTGTATGTGCAATTTTTATTCATCATTACTTATATAAAATCCAAGTGTAGGAAAGTGTAAGTAACCAATCCGAGGCGAACCTTGCCATCTGTATATTTAAAATACAAGGCTGTTTAATTAAAGTCTGCCTTGAATTTTTAAACTGAACCAAGTTCGCTAATTTTTTTAAAATGATTGCTGTTCATTGGTAGATGTGGTAGCACTAGCTATTTTTAAAAATATTCCCATTTTTATATTTTAATTTTAATTTTAAATGTTTTTATGAAATTTATTTAAAATGGTGGTAAGCGAGCTTATACTTCCATTATTTCAAATAAAGCAGAAATGATGAAAAATATTCAGACACGTGATTTTTTGGACGTATTTTTTCAATTGCAAGTTATTTTCGATAAAAATATTTATGCACGTGTACTTTACTTTTATAAGCGAATACAAATTCCTATTTATTATGACATCATGACAATATAGTCTATTGGCTTCATTTTATCTTTTTTTATTATGATTTTATTATTTTTTTCCATTGCAATTACCAAATGGCACTTCTTCTTTATCTTGTCGATCCATTTCACTAAAAAACCATCATAAAACTATTAGCTACAGTCTAGCACCCAATAAACAAATAGATAAATGTTGTCATTGGAATCTAAAATAAAAAAAATAAATAGAGTAAAATAATAAAATTTGAAAGAAATTTGAAAAAACTCCACTCATTAAAGTATTAACTATCATAGCAAGTTTAAACAAATTTTACAGTATATTAAGGAGAAATGGCGTTGCCATTTAATGACATAATTGTTATTTTAAATAACAAAATTACTGATAAATCAATGAAGCATTATTAAAAATATTTACAAACTTTGAATTAAAAATCACTTGATGACATGACAAACACGAATAACGGATCTGGCATGAGACTTTTAACGATTGTTGAACTATTTCAGAAACTGAATATTAAATTAAAAAATGATAATTTGTATTTGTAGAAATCATTTTTTTATTTTTAAAATGCACCTTAGTACAAGACAAAACTTTCAAACACAGAATCTTAATGCAAGTCTTATGAAGATGAACCGCAGATCAAATTCTGTCTTTTTTGACGGGGGTTATATACGGGTCAATCCAGTCAATCCATTTCAAATGGTCCAGAAAATCATTAATTCGTTGCTCGACCATTTTTAAAAAATCTGAAATTTTTTGTACAACAACCCTAACATGATGGAAGTTTAAAATGACTATTATTTTAATTTTATTAATTTTTGTTTGTGCATGGCGGCCATCTTTGTTTCATCGTCTGCAGCAATTTTCTCAGAAGAAGGATTTACGGAACTGTAAATAATTCATCGTATATTTATCCAATTCAAGTGCGGATTGAAGCAATTTATACAGAATATATTGGGCTAAAAATGTGGTAATAGAGTAGTTTCCGGAAATAAATCCGTATTGGTGAAATTTAAGCATAAAGTTTCAGTTTTTTTCAAAAATTTGTCCGTTTACAAAAGGAAATTTTTCTAGCAAGGAAAACTGTAAACATGACATATTTTTTTTTACAAATAGGCCAAAAGTACTTGTACTCACATGCCAAGTTCCAGACCTGGGACTTCGTTTCTCTTCGCTAAAAAAATTCCCAAATTTTTCAAAAATGTCAAAAATCGCACTTTTTAGGCTTAGATATCTCTGGTGGGGCACGAGATAAAAATCTGAAGTTCTGGTTTCTAAGAGTATTGTATGGTAG
Source organism: Maratus speciosus (assembly GCA_963932465.1). Lineage (NCBI taxonomy): Eukaryota > Metazoa > Arthropoda > Arachnida > Araneae > Salticidae > Maratus > Maratus speciosus. Next base: position 335,642,175 of record OZ010798.1, on the reverse strand, counting down.
TGCTATACACAAGAAATTTAAAGATGGAGATTTGATTACAAGCTGAGATATGGCAAGGGCAACATATCAAAAGAATACTGCCAAACCATTGTTTTCTTGTATTCACAGCTAAGCATTTATCTCAGAGTGTCATTTAAATTTATGTTTTTGATTATCTTTAATTAATAGTAACAGAAAATAAAGCCCTTTGCAAAGCTTTGCAATTAATTAAAAAATAATTATGCGTAAGGTCATACATTTTGTATGGTTTCAGTAACTCTTGTTGTAAGTAATTTTAGTAACTAAAAGAAACCTCAGCACTTTTACATAAAGAAAAAAAAATATTTTTATAGAAGACCTGAAACAAAAACAGAACAGGGAAAGAGAAAAGCTTTTAATGTTGTCATACTTGTTGAGACATGATCAAACGTGTCAAAACACATTCTTACTTGTTGGTTTTAAAGCCACAATTTTGATCTTTCTCAAAATTTTATTTGTAGGAACCAAGTCTTGTTATTTCTTGATAACTTGATTGAAGATCTTGGCCCTGCTGGCTCATAGAAATAAACTTTGAAATCACTATGTGCAAGTCTCAGTTCATTAATAATTCCTAGCTTACTTCTTCTGCAAAAATGTCATTTTCTGAAGTGTAAATTTTGAAAGGGCTTTGGATATCTTTACTTTCTAAAATTTACTTGAGGCTGATGCATGATAACATCGTATGATGTTTCATTTACAGGAATATACTTATGGTGGGAACAAGTTTCAGGGATTGGCAAGCAGCATTAAAATTGTGGTTTTTAAACCAACAAGTAGGAATGTGTTTTGACACATTTGATCATGTCTCAACAAGTATGCCAACATTAACAGCTTTTCTCTTTCCCTATTCTGTTTTTGTCTCAGGTCTTGTATAAAAATATTTTTTTTATATATATAAAAGTGCTGAGGTTTCTTTTGGTTACTAAAATTACAAAAAAAAATTACTGAAACCATACAAAATGTAGGTCTTAGGCATAATTATTTTTTTAAATTAATTGCTAAGCTTTGCAAAAGGCTTTATTTTCTGTTACTATTTTTAAAAGATAATAAAAAAAAATAAATTTAAATGACACTCTGAGATAAATACTTAACTGTGACTACAGCAAAACAATAGTTTGGCAGCATTCTTTTGACATGTTGCCCTTGCCATATCTCAGCTTGTAGTCAAATCTCCATCCTGAAATTTCTTGTGCATAGCACTACCATACAATACTCTCAGAAACCAGAACTTCAGATTTTTATCTCGTGCCCCACCAGAGATACCTAAGCCTAAAAAGTGCGATTTTTGACATTTTTGAAAAATTTGGGAATTTTTTTAGCGAAGAGAAACGAAATCTCAGGTGTGGAACTTGGCGTGTGAGTACAAGTACTTTTGGCCTATTTGTAAAAAAAATTATGTCATGTTGACAGTTTTCCCTGCTAGAAAAATTTCGACTTGTAAACGGACAAATTTTTGAAAAAAACTGAAATTTTATGCTTAAATTTCACCAATAAGCAGTTAGTTTCGGAAACTACTCTATTATCAAATTTTTAGCCCAATGTATTCTGTACAAATTGCAACAATCTGCACTTGAATTGGAAAAATAAACAATGAATTATTTACAATTTCGTAAACCCTTCATGTGAGAAAATTGCTGCAGACGATGAAACAAAGATGGCCGCCATACACAAACAAAAAATAATAAAATTAAAATAATAGCCATTTTGAACTTCCATCATGTTAGGGTTGTTGTACAAAAAATTTCAGATTTTTTAAAAATGGTCGAGCAACCAGTGCTGGACCACTTGAAATGGATTGACCCATACTATTTTTATTATAAAAAGAACAGAAAACAAGAAAGTATAAACTTGGGTTTCCAATTCACTTCTTAAGTTTATATTATTTCAATATTCGATTCATACTGAAACATATTTTAAAGTAATGCCGTTTCAAAAAATATTAACTAAAATTTATTTGCATATTAAATTAATTTTATTTAAAAATTACTTTTTTTTCAAATTTAAAGTAATTCTTTAACTAAAGTGGAATAATTGAAATATAAACACATTGCAATCGATCTGTTTTTTTATGCACATAGTGCATGAATACGTACGTGATGATATAGTGTTACTGCAAAAGAAAAAAGTCTGATATAAATTACTTAAAGTAATTTCGCTCAAAATATTTAAAAACGCTATTAACCCTCTGCCTACCAGGCGGGTTCAATGGACCCAACATAACAGGTAGTACATTCAAAATTATTTCTTCCGCGAAAAGAAAAAAAAAAAGATTTAAAATTCTGTAACTATGTGACTTCTGTAAACTTGTGACTTTTCTTTAAATATGTAAAAAATCACATTTACAGAATTTTCCGTCTTTTTTTTTTACGAAGAAAAATATTTTGAATGTACCTGAAGGGTCAATTGGACTCGACTGGTAGTCGGAGGGTTAAATATTTATCTCTTTCACGTAAAATTTCCAATTCTTTTAAATTAAAAAGATGTTCTCGCAACGCAATTTTGACCAAACCCGTGGTTATTGTGACCTAAAAATATTGAAATTTTTATCGATCTAAATAACTCCAAAGTTCACTAAGTACGTGAACAGAACATCCGTTTATTGGAAACTTTTAATAGTCAAATGACATGAATAAATTTATTTTTCCAGATATTTTATTTCAAGTTTAAAATACCTTCTTCTTAATACAATTAAAATAACTTAGACTAAATTAACTCTCTGCTAAATTCTTATTAAAACGATATTTTATATAAATGACTATAATTGATGAGACTTATATTAATAAAACTTAAATGTTTAAATGAATTAACTATACTATTTCATTTAATAGCTTTCAATAGCTACTTCATTTAAAAGTTTTCTTAGAAGATGTTTTCAACAAAGTTAAAAAGTACTTATGAATTCGGTCTGGGCCTTTCCGATCTTCTGCCCTGCTCTAACTCCCATAAAAGTATTCTCGTATTTTCATGTAATTTTTATATTCTATTGAGGTATGCTATAGAAATTTCGGTATTAAAAATTAAGTGTGTAGCGTTAAAAAGGCCCATTACATTATAGTCTACGAGAAAAACTTTTTGAAATTGGCTTTAATGATGTTATACAATTTCAAACATATTTAAATTCATATACTTCATTGAGGTGGACTATGAGATTTTTACGGTAGAATATCCTGTGAATAATATTTATTGTTCATTAACAGCGACAAAAGAATTCGGTTACTGTGCTGTCGAAGAGCGGTAATTGTGGAAGAAGCGTTATTATTTGCGGTGTGCGTTTTAAAAATTTAATTAAATTTTTGCATTTTACATGATGAGTAAAAATTTTATAGATCATATACAAGGCTGTACAAAATAATTCGTTCCGTTCTAAACTGTTTGTCATAGACATATACACTGCTCAAAACAATTAAAGGATATTTGAAGTTTTATATAAAATAAAGATATAAACGAAATTTTTTTTGCCGAAAATAGAAGAAGCGAATCACAAATGCAAATTTTTTTGGTTTTCAAACTGTGGAGTATGCAAATTTTGAGTTCGACGTCAAAAACGTCGCTTCAGCGGCAGCGAATGAAATTTGACTTTCAACTGGATAAAAGAGAATGAAGACAAGGATGATCGGCATTCAGTGATTGCTTTGTTTCGATGAGTACGATGTCTCAGCGAAGTCATTTGACAGATTCAGAAGCTTTGAGAATTGTTGGTAGGTTAGAAGGGGGCCAAACTCAAGCCGAAGTAGCGCAAGCCATTGGAGTGTCACAAAGTGTCATTTCCAGGATCTGGAACCGTTTTTTGGAGAGTGGATGTGCAGGCCGAAGACCAGGGCAAGGTCGTAGACGGGCAACAACGCCCAATGAAGATCGGTATTTAGCGTTAACAGCTCGGAGACACCGAACCATGAACGCTACTCTTCTCCAACAACACCTTCGCTCGGCTACAGGCATCACGATTTCAACTCAGACTGTCCGAAACCGGCTCCATGCTGTAGGTCTGTATGATCGCCGACCGATGGTATGTATTAGATTAACATCAAGGCATCGTCGCGACCGCAGGGAGTGGGCAACCGAGCATGTCAACTGGAGGAGAAATGAATGGAGCAATATTCTGTTTTCTGACGAGTCCCGTTTTTCTGTGCATCCGGATAATAGGCGTATTTTCATCTGGAGGGACCGTGGCAGTAGGAATAATCCTGCGTTCGTGCACGAAAGTGTCAGATTTGGCGGTGGAGGAGTGTTGGTGTATGGTGGCATCTCCATTGACGGGCGCACTGACCTCTACATCATTCGAGATGGAGCTCTGACTGGTCGCCGATATAGGGACGAGATCCTCAGACATATTGTAGTCCCTTACGCTGCAGCAATCTGAGATAACTTCATTTTAATGGACGATAACTGCAGGCCGCATCGTGCAAACCTGGTGGAGGATTTCCTTTTCGAGGAAGGAATCGTTCAAATGGAATGGCCAGCGTGTTCTCCAGACATGAATCCAATCGAGCACGTTTGGGACGCTCTAGGAAGACGAGTTTCTGGCCGCCAACAACCCCCACAAACTCTCCAAGAACTGGAAAGAGCTCTTCTGGAAGAGTGGGGCAGAATACCCCAACTCGTCATTAATAGCCTCATTGAGTCCATGCCTCAAAGGTGTTCAACGTTGCTGGCCGCCCGTGGAAACCATACCCCCTACTGAAAATGATTTTCTTTGAAGGAAACACCTTTTCTTATTCTTTTTTTCTCATATGCACAAATTGTGTTTTTTTCCTTTAGTACACAAATGCGCAATAAAATGCATTTTTTTCTGCCAAACATGTGTAATTTATTCTCATATAACCTACTATGTCTGTCGACCATGTATCAATCAGCTAAACAGTTTACCAGATACAAAATCCACCTAAAACTGCAATATCCTTTAATTGTTTTGAGCAGTGTAGTTCCAATTACAAAAGTGTTTTAGATGAAGTGAAAATTTATTTTAAAAGTCCTTTTGATCAAAAAAAACATTTATTAAAAAAATACGAAATTTAAATTTTTATTCGGTCCCCCGGACCTATAAGTGATATTTAGTAAATTTTTCCTATTACATCAAAAAGTAAGAAAAAAAAGTCCCATTCATCTAACTCTGAAATTGACCGTATTATGAAAACTTTTGCCAATTTTATGCTTCTGAACACTGATGAGTTTGACCATGCTTCGTGGAATCTTACATAAAATGCTTAAGTATTAGAAGGATTTATTTCTTGTGTACATTTCTGCATTGTAGCCAAAGTTAGTCATTTCCAGAAAGTTTTAAGATAACTACAAATTTTATTAATTAAGTTTTAGATTAGATAATCTAATAGTACATTAAACGTATCATTTTTGAAAGAACTGAGACTGCTGCTTTTCACCATTTCATTTAACAGAAATTCTGTTATTTTTAGGTAGCTTTCATTACAAAAAGCTACCTATTGCAGCCGTTCGCAGGAAAGCGATTTCAAAAAATTTTGGTATATTTTCATCGATCATGACCCCCAGACCCCGAAACCACCCTCCGTTCAAAAGTTGATATATATATATATATATATATATATATATATATATATATATATAATATATATATATATATATATATCCATATATATATATATATATATATATCTGAACTTTGTCATACTGTAACTCTCGAATTTATGAACCGATTTGGATGTAATTCGGTATGTACATAGTACATACCAATGTCTCGACCGAGTTCGTTGGCCAGCTGCATCCGCCATTTTGTTTCAAAATGGCGGCCAATTAAAATTTTCTTAAAAATTTTAAATTTGAAATGTGGTACCAAAGAATTGAAAATGGAAAAATATTTTTTTCTTATGTATTTAACCTTTATACAAAGATTCCGGAGCAGTTTTTGTTTCGTCTATATCTTAAAAAATGGCTGAGTTATAGCATTTTGAATTTCTAGCGTGACTGACATTTTGAAACGTCCTGAATTTTGTCACGCGATAAAAGGCGTATTTATGAACCGATTTGGATGTAACTTCGTTTGTACATAGTACATACCAATGTCTCGACCGAGTTCGTTGGCCAGCTTCATCCGCCATCTTGTTTAAAAATGGCAGCCATTTAAATTTTTAAGAAAAATTTAAATTTGAAATGTGGTACCAAAAAATTGAAAATTGAAAAAATATTTTTTTCTATGTATTTGACCTTGATACAAAGATTCGGGAGCAGTTTTTGTTTCGTCTATATCTCAAAAAATGGCTGAGTTATAGCATTTTGAATTTCTAGCGTGGCTGACATTTTGAAACGTCCTGATATTTGTCACGTGATAACAGGCGTATTTATGAACCGATTTGAATGTACTTTGGTGTGTACATAGTACATACAAATATCTCGACCGAGTTCGTTGGCCAGCTTCATCCGCCATCTTGTTACAAAATGGCGGCCATTTAAAAAAATTTTAAAAATTTTAAATTTAAAATGAGATGCCAAAAAATTGGAAAATGAAAAGATTTTTTCGTATGTGTTTGACCTTAATACAAAGATTCCGGAACAGGTTTTGTTTCGTCTATATCTAAAAAAGTGGCTGAGTTATAACATTTTGAATTTCTATTGTGGCTGACATTTTAAAACGACCTGATTTTCGTCTTTCGATAACAGTCGTATTTATGAGCTGATTTGGATATTACTTGGTCTGTACATAGTGCATACCAATGTCTCGACCGAGTTCATTGGCCAGCTTCATTCGCCATCTTGTTTCAAAGGGGTTGCGATTTTTTTTAAATGTATTTTAAAATATAAAATGAGGTATTAAAAAAATGAAAAATGAAAAACATTTTTTTTTATGTGTTTGGCCTTGATACAAAGATTCGGAGCAGTTTTTGTTTCTGAAAATTTGTTCTTTTGTTTATATCTTAAAAAGTGGTTGAATTATAGCACTTTGAATTTCTATCATGGCTAACACTTTGAAACGATCTTGTATTTGTCACGCGATACCACACGTATTCGCCTATTTCGATGGAAGAAGGCATGTGGATAGTATACATCAATATCTCGACCAAGTTCGCTGGCCAGCTTCATCAGCCATCTTGTTTCAAAATGGCGGCCATTAAATTAAAAAAATTATATTTAAAGTGAGGTGCAAAAAAATTAGAAATTGAAAAAGGTTTCTTTCTTAAGTATTTGACCTTGATATAAGGATTCAGGAGCATTTTTTTTTTGCCTTTATCTTAAAAAATGGCTCAGATATAGTAGTTTCAATTCCTAACGTGTGTGACATTTTGAAAAATCTGATTTTTTGCCTGTGACAGCTCTCGTATATATCAACCGATTCCGATGTCAGTGAGCATGTGCACAGCAATTACTAAGGTCTCGACCAAGTTCACTGGTTAGCCTCATCCACCATGTTGTCTTAAAATGGCAGGCACTTTAAGAAATCGCCGAATTTGGCAGCCAAATATAAGTTACTTTAATTAAAAGCAGCTTGGATAAAGCTGACTAATTTCACGAAATTCTCATTCATAATGATTTAGTATTGATAAAAATTAGTATTGAATCTCCTACATTCGGTTTCCACTTAATTGAGCTTCGTGTGTTTGAATAATATATGTTAGCTTTTTAAAAATAATGAATATGAAAGCTACCTCTTCCTCCCGGCACTGGCCGGAAGGACTTTTTAATACAAGTTGTATGTTTTTCTTTAATATGCAAGAATGAAAATAAATTTCAAATTTATATTGTAATGTTAATTTTACTCTCAACTATTATTTTTATTATATCTGGCGATTATTTATATTTCTAGTAAATTTCTCAATGACCCTCATTCTGCAGGAAAAAAGATGCTTCAACTTTAAACGTCTATTACTCGGTCAGTTTTAATCGTAGAAGAATGGGACTTCTTTTGACTTACTTTTCAGCGTATTGGGATATTTTTACTAAATATAACTTACAGGAGCAGGGACCGTATAAAAATCAAATTTCGTAATCTTTTAAGAAAGGATTTTATTGATCCAAATCCCTTTTAAAATACTACTTTACTTCATTTAGCCCTTTAACTTTTTCCCGAGTGCCGCTCGGGCAAAATAAGTTTGCTATCTTTGATACTAAAAGCTTTTGGGTACCACTTAATTTTAACTGTTATCTTTGGTTTGTTAAATGACATACCATTTTCGATTGTACAAAGACAAATATTTTAGTAAAAAAAAAAAGTGGTGCCGGGTCCGTATTTTTAATTTATTGTGTAAAAAAAAAAAAAAAAAAAAAAAAAACAGCTAGGAAAAAAAAGCAATTTAGCAAATTACAACGACCATTTGGAAAATGATTTTTTCAAAGACTAAAATTTAAGACGCACGGAGTTGATCATACATTACGTACGCCATTAATTAAGCATTAATAGTGTTATTACACGTAAAAATTGCAAGCGACAAAAGCCGCCTGCGACTCATCAAATTTCTTGAAACTTATGTATTAGCCACCTGAAACTTACGTATTATCCAAGCATTTCATTGACTGTTCGGGAAAAGGCTTTTCCATCGTCCAAGAAATCTGACGACCCATTTTTAATGAAATTTCATTCTTAAACTTCTAAACATCCCACAATATCACTTTTTACGCCGTCTTATAGAGAAAAAAATGTACTTTTAAATGCAATTTGTTTGAAAGCTGTATCTCAATTTGTTTCTCAGTTATTAATTTTTTTTTGTAGTTTTAATACTTTTTTATCATAGTGGCAACAGAAGTATCCATCTTTGTTGAAAGTAAAGGGAAAATACAGATCACTGTATAGACCAAACCGAAAACGAATAAAATGCGGATTCAACCAATAAAAAGCTTCAGATATGCTTTTGATTTCCTACCCTGACGAGGACAATAACCATTTTTTCAAATGGTAAAAAAAAAAAAATGAAAAAAACAATTAAGGGGTTAAAGCATATTTGTTATTGGAACTATATGTTTATGACTAACAGTTTAGAAATTAGTTATTAGACACCGTTGAAAGTAGACATCCTGTATACAAATCTGTAGAAAATACATAGGTCTGCACAAAATAATTCGGATACTTTTACCGAATATAGATGGTAACTGCTGAAGTTGGGACTTTAAATGTGCTATACAATTTCCAAATTGTTAATTTAGCCAACATCTTTCACCGAATTAAACGGTTACGTTTTGTTACAGTATTCTGAATATGTTGGAAAGTATTTCCATGTTTTTGCAAGATTTATTACCCTTGTTACTTTCTTCTGTCTTCAATAGAAGAAAGTATTGTAATCGAAATTTTTTTCGATTTCCGGTTTTCGACGGATTTACACGTATTAGGGATCAGAGATCACAAAAACATGTTTATACAAAATGTCTGTCTGTCTGTCTGTCCGTATATCCGTCTGTCCGTGTGTCCGTATGTCCGTGTGTCGCCATTGTACCATCAAAAATTGTATGACGTTATGCATAGAATTCAACCATTCTTTTTTTTTTTTTTTAAATTTTGGCTATGACAAGCAGGTCCTCCATTAATTTGGAAAACATTCCGCCGGTAGGGGGCGCTGTAATAGCGATTTTTGTGCATTTTTAATATTGTACCAACGAAAAGTGTATGCAGTTATGCATACAATTGAACCAAATTTTTTGTCTATGTTTGTGGCTATGGCAAGTAGGTCCTCCCTAAATTTGGAAAAAAATCCGCCGGTAGGGGGCACTGTAATACTATTTTTGCGCAATTTTTGTGCAATTTTCAATATTGTACCATTGAAAAGTGAATGAAGTTATACATAATTGTAATAAAAATACTAATAAAACTAATTAAAATGAAATATTGACATGAGATAGAAGAAAGTTTTGGGATTGGCACATCCAACTAGTTTATTAATTGAATATATTTACTTCTTTAATAGTTGTAATATTTATATTTTAGCCGCAAATTTTAAAATAATCATTTAATAATCGGGAACGAAATCTATTTATTCCATTTAGTTCTCAATATATTCTTTTATTAGTTTCTAAATAACTTTAACCGTAAACGTTGACAAAATGTAATACTTTTAATTAATATTTGTCAAGATGCTATAAGTTGTTAAGTATTTTTTGTAACACTTTTGTTATTATACTTTCTAAGAATCTATTAATAACTAAATTAAAATGACAAAATTTATTTCGATAGTAGTTTTCTTTCAAAATTCAAATAATTTCCTTGAATACAATTAAAATATCTTGAACAAAATTAACTCTGTACTAGGTTCTCAATAAATAGTTACATTTTTAAAGTGACAAACTGGTGATATATATATTAATTGTGATTCAAATGTTCAAATGAATTCTCTTTTCTATTTCATTCAAAAGTTTCAGCAGTTTCGTTTTACCTTTGTCATTAATTGAACATATTTAATTCTTCATTAGTTTGATATAATTCCCGTTTTAGACAGTAAGTTAAAAATAATGAATTAATAATAGAGAAATAAGTTAGTTCATTTCGTTTAGGGTTTAATTGAATTTTTAGTACTTTTTTTTATAGGGGCTTTTGCGCGAGAGGAGACGACGCGGTTAAATTTGGCGAAAAAGCAAACTTTTTTCACCACTTTCTGGTAAACCTTATTAACATTTTAAAAATGTCGTCAGATTGTTATATCTTTATGAAATATCTCACGATATATAAAAGTCATAAACAATGTGCTTTATAGCTATCATCATCATCATCATGATCAACCGTTTTCAATCCACTGCTGGATGTAGGTCTCCCCCAGATTATTCCAATGTTTCCTGTCTAGTGCAATGGTCATCCAATTTACAACGGCTACTTTTCTGATTTCATCACTCCATCTTACTTGAGGTCGTTTTCTTGGCCATTTTACACCTCTGGGATACCACTGTAAGGTGTTTGTGCTTCATCTATTGTCTTGTCTTCTTGCAATGGGCACAGCTCATTTCCATTTTAGCCGTTTAATTCTTTCAATGATGTCAAAAACTTTCGTCTGACTTCTTATCCAGGTTATTCTTTTTCTGTCTCTTCTAGTTATGCCTAGCATACATCTTTTCATACATCTCTGTGTTGTTTGTAATCTTTGTACCATTCGTTTTGTTAGCGTCCATGTTTTGCTCCATAAGTTACCACAGGCAAAACACATTGGTTAAATACCTTTCTTTTCAAACGAACATGCATGTTACTCTTCAGAATAATATTGTTCTTTCCATAAGCACTCCATCCATTTCTTATTCTTCTATTGATTTCATTCATGATACTATTATCCGATGATATTTCCTGCCTGAGGTACACATAACACTGCACTTCTTTAATTTCAGTGTTGTTGTAGACGATTTTCTTTATTATTCAATAAATACAATGAGAAACAATTTGTTTAATTTATACATATCTTAAAGACGACGTAAATTAAAACTTTAAAAACAGTAAAAATAGGTTTATTCAACTGTTTACCTGTTTCGACTCTACCCGAGTCATTTTCAAAACGAATAAATAAAAATATTCTTATTATTGCGCGGTCTGTAAAACGCCATCATTCAAATTTCCGTGTACTGTTACATATTATGAACGTTATTGTTTTATTTTACTTAGATTTTTATTTTCATTTTCGTAACCGTTGAGTAACTCGAGCCATAGTTTTGGTACGTTAAATGATGATGCTGCATCGTTACATGTTGCATTTTTCCCTGTTAAATTCTCTATGGTTTCTCTTATAATAGATTGCACTGTAAAAAAACCACTGTAAATTTGCCAGAACAAACTCGATCACACTGAATGTGCTGTATCTTTCTTTGGTTTCCTGACTATATTAAAATGGAAAATACAGTAGTTGCGTAAAATTAACAGAAAAATGTGCTGGCAATTTGGACGCATTTTTTTACAGCACAAACAGCTGGCGTCCAAATTGCCAGCACATTGTACTGTTAATCTTAAGGAACTACTGTATTTTCCATTTTAATATAGTCAGGAAACCAAAGAAAGATACAGCACATTCACTGTGATCGAGTTTGGGGGCGAGATGAACAGTACTTTGTACTGCAAAAATGTCGTGTTTTTTTTTTTTTTTTTTTTTTTTTTTTTTTTTTTTTTACAGTGTGATACTATGCGCAGGAGGGAAAAATTATCTTACTCTCATTGAAATTTATTTGGTTGGTTTCTTATTGATATAATCTTGCCAGGGCTGTGATTTTTTTCTATTATATTTAATATCAGCTACATGCTTCTTTTTTCTATACTTAAATTTTCTGCTAGTTATACCAATATAAAAAAACTTTGATCCATCCGTTGTAATAAATGGTATTTCATAAACTCCTGATTACAATAATCCGTGTAATAATGTAATGCAGAATAATAACATAAATAAATCTTACAAGATTAGAAAGTCTTTCAGTGATCTCCGTTTCACTATTGTGATTGGTTATTATATTTGGCGCAAAATTGCACATTCTTAAGAACTATAAGAAAGATGTACAATATTTAAATTAATTTATAAAAACTATTAGCTGGAAAAGCCGACATAGTTAAGAATTCGTTATGCTGCAAGTTAGTTATTAAGCATAGTTCTTTTTTTTTATATTCGATGTCGCACTAAATGATGCCATGATAACAGTAAATAATCAGCCATGAAATATATGGGTTTCAGGAAAAATGTACTAGAGGAGGAAATAAAACAAAGCAATTACATTCCATGTTTAAGAAATAATTTAGGCACAGAAGGTGCTGGAAATGACTTTCGCAAGCTTCCGGAATCGCTGGAAAATATTTGTTCCGGTTAGAAAATTCTATTCATTTATCGCCAGTTTTTCGGTGCTGTTTCACCTGTATACATTTCTGCACCTATTTTCTAAAAATAACTTTTTCCTGAACAATGCACTAGTTAAATATAATCTATTTCTTTACACACTTTAATAATGCATTAATAACAAATAAAATAAACAAGTGTACTGCAAGAAAAGAAAGAAAAATCCTATACAATCACCAAATTGTCACCGGGAAATTAAAAACTTTTTAAATTTATATTTAAAAAAAATAGCTTATCGGCTCGCTTTCATTTTAAAATTGCGCGAAATTCAAAAGTTTCAATACGAAGTAAAATCAACTTTTAAAAAATATATGATTTGGACATTATATTTGAGGTTTTAAGTAAATGATTTATTCTGATACCAATCGGGATGTTATTTGGTCAAGTAATTTAGGAATTATGAGGATTAAGAATTTTGAATTCCTAATTTTAAATTCATTTGTTATCATTGCAAGATCCATTGCAATACTGGTAGTTTCTTAAGAATTACTCAAAACTTTTGTAGGGAACGTTCTTTAATTTTGGTTTTGCATATTTGAAGCTTCTAGAAATTGAGTTCTGTTAAAAACTATATGTATAGCTTGCAAATCAAAAAAAATTTCAAAAATTCATTTCGAAAATTAATTTTTTTAAATCAAATAATAATAATAAAAAATATGAATTTTAATCTGTAATTCTTTTAACAGAAATCGATTTCTAAAAAGCTTCAGATATGAGAATTCAGAATTATAGCCGATTCCTTGAAGAGGGTTTTTAGTTATTCTAAAAAAAATAAAAACTACCTGCATTGCATTCTGTTTTGAAACGATTACAAATTAATTTAACATTAAGAGTTTCAGACTTTAAAACATTTATATTTGCTAAACTACTTGAAGTAATGACTTCCCATTGGGTATTGTAAAGTAAAATCCCCCCCCCCCCCAAAAAAACCCTAATATGATATTAAAATTAGGTATACGTGTTGACAATTCAGTAACATACAATTTCAGTAAGATGACGATACCACAAACTTATTTTTTAGCATAAATTTCGATTGGCTGTCTTGATATTTTCTATGATAGTTTGAAGATTAAAATGCATGCGGAGATCTCTTCTTTAGGGGTATTGGAGAATCGACTTGTGCATTAGGGTGGAACTTAAGTATAGGGTAAAAAAAAAAAACTTTTTTGTTTTAATGCGTAATAGTGAGAACTTTTTCCTTTTCGGGTGTGTAAACTTTTGGCTGAAAAGGTTTTTTTAAATTAATGTGTTTTCCGGTTCCTCAAGGACGTCAAAGTTTTAAAATTTCAGTATAAAGTAACAAAGTAAACAACGTAGCCGTTAGCTCACATCTGCTTATATTAATCAAATACTCCACAGAAGTCACCAGAAGGAGGTGGTTAAATAGCGACTCCTCCCCTCCTTACCTCCCTTTGTTATGGATTAATTCAATTGGATAGTCAACCTACTGGCTTCTTAGACAGACTTTGTCATTACATTGCGGGAATTCAACTTTCTCAAGATAAAGCCATCTCTTACTTAATATCTAAAGACGGTTGACGCAGCTCGCGGAACAAAGTTTCCGCTGTTTGAGTATTACAAGGAAAATCTAAAATTCAGATGTACCCCCTGTTTGTACTTTTTTTAAAGTTGTTAATCCGATCAGTCCGTCAAGACAGGATCCATGTTTTTATAGTCTATAATTCCAATATGTTCGCATTTTTTCAAGTTGCTCTCGTATTCATCCGGAAAATCATTTAGTACCCGTAGTTTTTCCAGCACGAAATAAGTGTCTAAAAAAAGTTCATTTGCATGTAATAAGCAAATTATCCATTGTTAAGTTTTTAGAGACTTGCTTCCGATGTTTTGACAACTTCCAGATTTGCGTCCTGCATTGGCGGCGTTTCTGTTTCACCCAATAAATTTCAAACGTGAAATGTCTGTATTATTATTTTGAAACTACACCAAAATTGCAGTAGCTATATTAATATAAGAAGCGGATGTCAATGAAATATGACCAATATATTTTTATCCTAATTTTTGGACTAAGATCATGTGTTCTACTTTAATGATTCTTCATTATACTTTTTTCCTTTGCTTCAGTTATCATAGTGTTATCCTTTCTGCCATCAAAATACAAACCTTCTGTAATTAACTAATTTCGTCTTTCTTGTTCTTTCAAATTCTTCCTTTTCTTTTCTCTTTGTCTTCTTCAAGTCCTTTTGTCAGTTACCTTTTCTTTATTATCATCAGAAATACCCATATCTTCTAGGGTACCATTTGCAATAATATTTGCATCTCTGTCTAATACTGCGGCTGTTTCACCTTGTTGATTGTCAAATTCAGGTTTAGAAGAACTACCGATTGAACTATTTCCTTCCGAACTGTTTTTTACACTTGACGATCATTCAATCAAAACATCATTTTTTTTGTTTTAAAATAACTTTTTTCCTTGATATTTCCATTTCCAGTCTTGCTACACATTTTTTGTAGTTTTTATATCTATTGATCCTATTGTCATCACCCCATCTCTCTTTGGTCTTTGAGAAAGTGACGTTCTTGTTCTGACACACGATAATAATTAGTGCATTTAGACAAAGAATATTTTTTTGCACGATTACCTAACTTTTTGCAATTTTATATTGGATGTGGGATTATTCTTTCAAATCTTGATATTTTTCTTCAAATTTTGACATTTCTCACGATAGTCTTTAATCATTTTTATGATTTGTGTATCAGAAACCGTTGGAATTGAAGGTGTCAACAATACACTTTTAATTGTATCTAAAACAGCTTTAGATATGTCAGAAACAGTGTGTTCCAGATTCCAGAAGTCACATTTTAAGTTAAATTGAACCCATAATTAATGTTTCTTAACATCTCCACATGTTCGCCAGAAATGACAGTCTAATGATAATTGTTTTGTTTCACGAAATACAAAACACTTCAACAAATTTCTAGATTTAGGCACGTTAGTAGACATTGTCACATTTGACGCCGACTGTTTATTGAACAATAATCAAAGAAACTGTAAACACTCGCTAAATCGGATTAACATTTTATGAGTCGCAGCGAAATGAATCAGAGTCAATGATAGGCGACGCCCACTAAGCTAGCTTCTACAAAAGTCAAATAAAGTGGGTCCATCTTTTCCATGGCACTAAAACTAAATTATACTCTATATTACAGGACATTAACACTTCATTATTTTAATTTTGCAAAATATAAATTCAACAATAAGCTTAAACACTTTTCCTGGAATTATTGGCTTTTATTCGTTTTTTAGGGAAAATCCGGCGTTTTGAGGAACCGGAAAATATCATTTTAAAATTAAAAGAAAAATATTTTCTTTTTATGGAGTTAAAAAGGAAAAAAATAATCGCTGTTACAGCGCCCCCTACCGGCGAATGTTTTCCAAATTGAGGGAGGATCTGCCTGCCAAAGCCAAAAACTTAAAATAAAAGTTTGGTTCAATCCTATGCATAACTTCATACATTTTTGGATAGTACAATATTCAAAATCGCACAAAAATCACTGTGACAGCGCCCCCTACCGGCGAATATTTTCCAAATTCAGGGAAGACCTACCTGACATATCCAAAAACTTAAAATAAAAATTTGGTTCAATTCTATGCATAACTTCATACACTATTTGATGGTACAATATTCAAAATCGCACAAAAATCGCTGTTACAGCGCCCTCTACAGGCGAATTTTTTCCAAATTCAGGGAGGACCTATCTGCCATATCCAAAAACTTAAAATAAAAATTTGGTTCAATTCTATGCATAACTTCATATACTTTTGGATGGTACAATATTCAAAATCGCACAAAAATCGCTGTTACAGGGCCCCCTACAGGCGATTTTTTTCCAAATTCGGGAAGGACCTACCTGCCATAACCAAAAACTTAAAATAAAAATTTGGTTCAATTCTATGCATAAATTCATGTACTTTTGGATGGTACAATATTCAAAATCGCACAAAAATCGCTGTTACAGCGCCCCCTACCGGCGAATTTTTTCCAAATTCAGGGAGGACCTACCTGCCATATCCGAAAACTTAAAATAAAAATTTGGTTCAGTTCTATGCATAACTTCATATACTTTTGGGTGGTACAATATTCAAAATCGCACAAAAATCGCTATTACAGCGCCCCCTACCAGCGAATGTTTTCCAAATTCAAGGAGGATCTGCTTGCCATAGTCAAAAACTTAACATAAAAATTTGGTTCAATTCTATGCATAACTTCATACACTTTTTGATGGTACAATGGCGACAGACACACGGACAGACGGACACACGGACACACGGACACACAGACACACGGACAGACAGACATTTTCTATAAACATGTTTTTTGGGATCTCTGACCCCTAAAACATGTAAATCCGTCGAAAACCGGAAGTCAAAAAAAATTTCAATTACAATACTTTCTTCTATTGAAGATAGAAGAAAGTAAAAATGGTTGAATTATAGCACTTTGAATTTCTAGCATGGCTAACATTTTGAAACGATCTTGTATTTGTCACGCGATAACACGTATTTGCCTATTTCGATGTAAGAAGGCATGTGGATAGTATACATCAATATCTCGACCAAGTTCACTGGCCAGATTCATCAGCCATCTTGTTTCAAAATGGCGGCCATTAAATTAAAATATATATATATATTTAAAGTGAGGTGCAAAAAAATTAGAAATTGAAAAAAGGTTTCTTTCTTAAGTATTTTACCTTCATATAAGGATTCAGGAGCATTTTTTGTTTGTCTTTACCTTAAAAAATGGCTCAGATATAGCAATTTAAATTTCTATTGTGGGTGACATTTTGAAAAATCTGATTTTTTGCCTGCGACAGCACTCGTACATAGGAGAGAGTAGCCTAATTTGCACCGCCACTTTAATTGGACCGTGGCCATTCTGCCGTTAAATACAGGAAGAGACGCCATCTACCACTGAAATCCTACTCATCAGAACGACGTCATTCACGATTAGAAGAAGCAACCGCCTACCACGTGTTGTTCTCAGACAATTTTAAAAAACCTAAAGTTAGCTCTTTTGATCTACTTTTTTCCTACTAAACGTAAGTGAATACTTTAAAACTAAGGTAAGTTGTTATGTTTTCATATACATATATAAATTCATCTGTTAATAGGGCATATTTCTCGCGTGGCTTTGTTTGATTTCGTTTTTGTTCATAGTCTTGAAATTATCTGTTTTTAAAAATGGCACAGTTGCCATAATTGGACCATTTTAAGTTGCTTAAATTGGACCAGATATGCGATCATAAATTTTGAAAATTAAGTAATGAATTTCGAGGACGGTACACTTTGTACACTATTTTTTTTTTAAATATTTTATAATGGATAACTATCTCCATGCAAGTTTTTTTTTTCTTGGGGGGGGGGGGGTACATCTGGATTAATTTTTTTTATACAGTTTAGGACTATATAAACAAAAAAATATTTTTACATGTTTATGCAATAAATTTTGTTTGCAATTTCTTTTATCTTGTATATATTTGTATTTATTTTCTTTGAATACTTTATTTCTACGGCGTATTTGGTTTACAGAGTTGAATTCAAACATTTTCTTCCTGGAGGATATTTGCGATTCCCTGACGAAGGGCAGACTTTTTACAGTTCTGGAGGGTGGAATTATACTTTTTTGCCATTAAAACTCATAAAACCTCAAACCTTCTGGGAGGAGGGGGGGTGAATTCAATACTTTTGAATATATAATGTTTGCGTATAATTAATCGTAGCGTATTTTTCAATAGAGCATATTTTTTTAACACTTTTATAATATAATGTTAAAAATGTTGAAAAAGACACTGACAAGCGGTCTGGAAAAAAAAAACAGGTGACAGCAAAAGCTGTTAAAGATATAGGAAATAAAAAGGAGAGAGTAAGTTGTGAAGAAATTGACCTTTAATAAGGCTGTAGCTACAAATCCTCCCCAAAAGCCAAGAAATCATTAGAAATATTATATCCTTTGCTATAATTAGTTTTTAAAAAGTACAGAGGGTGCCAAAAAAACAGTTGTGTTAACATCTTCGCCATATAAAGTAAACCTTGAAATGAAAAAAACACAAAAAATCGACTAAAAGGTAGCTATTACAGCATAAAAGTAATTGGAACATCGAGTTTTAAAAAATAGGCGCAATGCAATTATCAAGGAAATGATGAAAGGGGAGAACTACAATCATAATGTAAAGAAAACTTCTGTTGCAAAAAAAAAAAAAAAAGTCTAATAATTCAGAATCTAAAAAAAAAATCTAAATAGTGATGATTGGTTTTGCCTGATTTGTAAGAAAATAAAACAGCAGAAATGATTCAGTGTTCATATTGCCAAATACGTTTCCAAGTTGTGTGCGCTGAAAAAAAAAATCAATAAATGAAATTGATGTGTAAGCTTTGCATCACTCTTTAAATGATATTCAAGTAACTGGCAATTAGTTTCATAATTTCTATTCTTAATTACTGATAACTTTGATTTATATTTTGAATACATTTTGATTTAAAACAATTACACTTATTTTCAGATATTTGATTTCTTTATATTCCATTGCTGTTATTTTGTTTGATTGCTTCACTAACCGCAAACTTTTTAAAAAATAAATTAGTTATATTCCCTAGTCATTCAAATAACCTGATTTTATTTGGTCCAATTTAGGAGACTGGTGGTCCAACTTAGGCGAACAGTTGCTGAATTTGGACCATTTTTGACAATTTTTTCAAATTAAAATAAAATTTAAAATTTTCAAAAAGAAAACGATCTAAAGCGTTATTTAGTTAGTGGATGAATTGATTGACCCCGTGTAGTGATATTTTTCAGATATTTCAAAAATTAAGTGAGTTACATTTTGAAAATAAGCGAAGTGGTCCAAATGAGGCTACTGTCCCCTATTAACCGATTCCGATGTGAGTGAGCATGTGCACAGCAATTACTAAGGTCTCGACCAAGTTCACTGGTTAGCCTCATCCACCATGTTGTCTTAAAATGGCAGGCAAATTAAGAAATCGCCGAATTTGGCAGCCAAATATAAGTTACTTTAAAGAAAAGCAGCTTGGATAAAGCTGACTAATTTCGCGAAATTCTCATTCATTATACTGATAAAAATTAGTATTGAATCTCCTATATTCGGTTTCACTAAATTGAGCTTCGTGTGTTTGAATGATATAAGTTGGCTTTTTTAAAATAAGGAATATGAAAGCTACATCTTCCTCCCGGCACTAGCCGGAAGGACTTTTTCAAAATGGATTTGGTCTACTATGGTTGTGAGCCCCTTAATTATCCCTTCAAATATTAAAATGATTAAAGTGTATACGTGACGAATTAAATTGTAAAATATTCAATAATGCAGTGTTGATAAATTAATTATCCCTAAAAATATTAAAATAATTAACGAAAATACGTGACGAATTAAATTATAAAATATTCAATAATGCGGTGTTCATACATTAAATATACCTCTAAACATTAAAATGATCAACGTGTATACATGATAAAGTAAGTTTTTATACATCCAAAATTACAGAATGATAATAAATTAACTACACTTAAAATATTAAAATGATTAAGGAGTATACATAAGGTGTGTACCACCGAAATAAAGCCACTGTGATTGTTTGCTGTAATTAGACACGAAACAAACCAATAACAACGAACAAATACATTAAGAAAATCTATATACAAATACACATTTACAAGGAGTAACTCATTCCCTGCCTTACCTGGGCAGAAAAAAAAATGAATTGTATAAACAGAGGATGGGGGGGGGGGGGGTGTCCCGCTGAAATAAAACCACTACTGTTAATAGACAATATATTCGCTATAGTTATATATAACTTGGAATATACGATGTGGTATACCATTTACCAATCCTTGGAGGATAGTAGCGTTAATATACTCTGATATTCGCTTCAATGATGACAAACTTTAATTTTGCCACAGACTGAAACTGTCTGCCATTGGCATATGCAACCCTACTAAAGATACATCACATATTTTCTTGGGTATTGAGATCAGGGAAAAAAGGGCAGGCCATTCTATGACATGCACCCGATTATCCAAAAACCATTCCCAGGAGGATTTTGCAACGTGAAGGAAGATCTTGTTCTGCTGAAAAATCCTACTTAGTCCACCAATTCTCTTTGCAAATGGCTGTAAATGGCTTTCTAACATTTTTTGGAAATCGGTAGTCTTCATGCGCCCTAGAAAAAAGCCAGATTATGTTTACCTCCATAGCCGAAACCTCGACACACCATTAATGTGCCTTCACTTTGCTGTCTTGTGGGAACAATTTCTTCTTCTTTCCCCATGTCATACCAATAGAAAGCAAGGCCGTCTGGCTCATTCGAATTAACCCATTTATGCCTAGCGTCGCATTTTTGAGACGTTTCAAATTGTAATGCATTTGTATAATTTTCTTCTTGTTTATAACATGAAAATTGCATGAAATCATTATTTATAAATGTCTTTATCTATAACCGAGAGATGACAGCACAAGGAGGATATTTATTTGCTTAAATTAGGGCTTTTTTGGGTGTTTATAGAGTTTTAATTTTTCAAGAGGGCGAAATGTAAAAAGTAAGTTTATTTGTATTTTTTCTATCATAGACCCAAAATCGCAAGTTATAACCTTAGCTTGTGGACTTTTTTGAAATACATATTTTTTTAAATTGCGAAATTAAATGTTCAAGCCTATTTTTTATGCATTTTTGTAATGTACAAAATATAGGGTTCTAGGCACAAATGGGCACATATTTTTGTTAGAAATATAGGATACAGTTATTTATGCAATTTCCTTTCGAAGATATTTATGAAATAAATTGTTATTAAGTCTGCAATACGATTATTCTTATTTTATTATTAATAATAGTTATAACGTTATTAGTCTCTGCAAAGAAATACAGATAGATATATATATTTTTTGTAGTTCATTAAAATACTAATTATAGTACATAATATACAATTTAAAAACATTTTAAATATAAATATAGGCAAAATATATAATTATGCATATTATTCTACTAGAAATACTCATATTTAGTTCTTTTACATTTTATCAAATAAATACAAAAAAAAATTATGCTTAATTTTTTTTAGTATTTTTCCAGTTCATTTTGCAACATTTTAAAGTGATTTTACCAAAAGATTTGAGAAAACAAAAATTCAGGCACAAATGGGTTAATTCTTTTATTGAGACTATAACACTATATTCATTTTAACACAATTATTCTAATTGGTAAATAATATAACACTATTATAACACTATGCCACTGGTCCGTCCAGATTTGATGATATTTGGACCAATTGACTCTCTTTGGTATGTGGATAGGTTTGAAGTTAGGCGGCTGTTTCCTTTTCTTATATCGCAAGATGCTTGCACGTTTTTCAATTCGTGAAAAATTGTTTTGTTTATAGGGATGTTATCCTCTTTAGCCAGCTGTTTTAGGGAAATATCACCTCGAGACAGACGACTCAAAACTTCCCTTTCCTGCTTGGAAGTCATTTTCTGCACGTAAACGTCCTTTTGTTTATAACCCTACGCATTGCCCTGATTTACAAAATTGTTTATTACTGTTTTAGATCGATTCTTTTGCTTAGATATTGGTCTATGTGAAAGACCTTGTTCCTTAAAAACTGTTACAGTAGAGCGCCGATTATCAGAATTCCAATTAACCGAACTTCCAATTATCCGAACAGCCTATTTCTCCAAAAAAAAAAAAAAAAACTAACCGAACTTTCAATTATCCGAAAAGCCTATTTCTCTCTAAAAAGTTTTTAATCGAACTTCTAATTACCCAAACACCTTGCTTCTCTCATTTTCTCTTTTCCCCCTTCAGATTTAGCATGAAAATCGAATCCCCGATTAGTACATCGTTGGGAGCAGTATCAACGAAAAAGAAATTGAAGAAAATGAAAACGAATGCTCTGAAAACGACCCAGATACATCACATAAGGAAGCCTTTGAATGTTTGGAAACATATACGAAATGGCTCAAACGACAGAAGAATGCTGATCCTATTCAACTAACATATTTAAGAATAATTCGAGATATGGCAGCACTGGAAAGAATGTCTTCATTGAAGCAAGCTACAATCGGAAGCTTTTTTTTTGCTTAAATTATAATCTATGGAGTTCAGAAAATGATAAAAAGAGAAAAAGAAAATTTTAAAAAAGTAAACAAAAAAAAAAAAGAAAAGAAATTAAACACGCCAGCATTAACTGGTGCTGCCAGTCCTAAGCCTAGATAAAGTATGAAGGTTTTAGTATAGTCAGAAACATCCCTTAAATTGTATTTCCGTTTATCCGAACTTTTACCTATCCGAACTAGGGTCGGTCCCGACTTGTTCGGATAATCGGCGCTCTACTGCATTTGTCTTTTCACGAACTTTGATAGCTGGGTTTTCTTTCCCATTGCAATACTGCCAGAGTAATACAAAATGCAACAGTATCAGTGCAAATGTATCAGTGAAAAAGTATTATTTAGACAACGGTAAAATCTATAAGCTAAAGTACTACCCCTGTTGCATACGAGGGAAAGGCAGTAAGTAGGTCACAAACTGATATGAGAGGTCAGAAATTATTTCCAAATATGCCAATAGTTGACAGCACGTTCCAACTGTGAGATGCCAATTTCGAATTTATGAAACAACAGTTGTACAAGATGAGCAGAGGCGTTCAAAAGTCGTTGACGAAGAACGAAGTGGTCGTCCTGTTGAGATTGCGACAGAAGAAACAATGCGGAAGGTTGAGGACATGGTTAGGGGTGACAAGCGAACAACAATAGACAGCATTAGAAACTGCAACAGGATGTTCATTTGGTTTAGCCTACAGCCGACTGATGCAGTCATTGAATGTAAGGTACACAGATGGATGAGAGTGCAGTCTAATGCCTTTTATGCAACAGGTATTAGAAAACTCATAAAGATATATGACACATGTATCAATGTAAATGACGATTATATTGAGAAATAAACCTGCCTTTTAAGTATGTATCTTGGTTTCCATTTTTTATTGGCTTTTGTGACTTACGTTTTGAATATACAACTTGCCCTCGTATATTCAATGAAAATTTTCGTAGCCTTAAAAGTCCTACTATAAATAAAAGTTAAGTCTTAATCTGAACAAATCCATTTGCCTTGCTGCCCTTCAGCTCTTTTTTACGAAAAAATTATAATAGAAACAATATAAATTCCTTTACTAAGGTACAATTTTAAAATTTGGTTATTTCTATTGTAAAATTATTATAACATACTCTAGTGTAATATATATCAAATATTTAATTGTAACATTCTTGTTTCTTTTGTTTTCAAATTTTACATGAATTATGGTACTTTATTATATCATACTTTTTTGTACTTATTTATTTTATAACACCATATTGAATACGATGACAATACCCGACCGCTGGTGGGAAAATTTATACCATGCCCATACATTCCAAAACTTGATTTTTTTTTTTTTAAACTGAGGGTGATAGAACATTTTTAACTACATTTTCTTCTTCGCGTCCTGGCCTTATAGATTTAGAAATAACATCTAAAACGGAATACATTTTCCTCATGTATCAATTCAATTACTAAATTTAAAATATTTAATTCAGAATATGAGAGTTGACAGCATCTTAAAACAGATATTTCGATTTGATAGAGCTTCTTAGTACGCTATAAAAACTACTGTAGTATTTAGTAAATTGTTAAAATGGGAGAATTGGAAGATATTCAATATGAATCTGATGGCAATCTATAAAAATCAGTTGAATATAAAAATTTTCATATTTGTGAAGATAAAATTGCAAAATGGCATAAAACGAATATATCAAAGGGTAAAATTAGAAATACTAAAACGTTGTTAAACTTGGCATAAAATGTTTTTTTTTCTTTTTAATTATAGAAGATGAAACGGCATATTTTAAAAAAAAAATAATAGCTATATTTTTAAATGAAATAAGTCTCCTGTTCTTTCTTTGTCTTCATGCATTAAATCAGGTATAATATATTTTTCATGAAATAATCTTATTGTTCCATTATTAATAATTGGTATTTACCTTCTTTAAACATATATTTCTGGATTTTTTTTTCATGTAAATAATTTTTAAATTTAACTTTCTCTGGTCATATACCTTATATAGTCAAAGATGACTGGTCACTTTTAATTTTAGACGTTTTCTTAAACACCTAGAAAAATACATGGGGAATTATCCTGAAACGCCAGGCGTGTAAGCAGAATAGTACAGGTCATACATTTCCGTGAAGGTTTTCCCCCAAAACCCGATAGGGGACCGTGAAGAATTTGAAAAATATCTTTTGGATAACCCTGTCAAATCTAATTTAGCAAACGCGTTCAAACTGTAGATTATGATTAAGTGGCTTATTGTAATAATTTGTGTTCATTTTTATTTGATATAGCATGCATACTCGAAGAGAAATACAGGTTTTCGTAAAAACAGTCTCAAATTTTGCCATGTTTTTTGCTAATATAATTTGCAGAGTTCTTAATATAAAAAAAAAGTTCTTTTCAGAAAATATGACAAACAACATCTCACACAAAACCCTGCGATCAGAATTAAAATATAGTAATAATTGTCGAAAAAATGAGCAGGTTTAATAAATAATGTTTCACTGCGCATGCCCGAATGCAATCAAAATATAATAAGAATAATGTATTAGCTAAATGCATAGAACAACTTTTGTGAAAGTCTCAAAAACAAACAATTGAAAATTCTGAAAATTATCGTTGATAGAATAAGCTCATAATCCGTTGTTCCAAAAATGAAGCAAAACGATGAGAGGGTATATCCATTGATTAGTGCCAATATAGCATACACAATATTGCACATACTACTGTATTTGGATACAGCCCCTCATCATTTTGCTACCTTTTGGGAATAACGGATTTTGAGCTTATTATATTAACGATAAATTTCAGACTTTTCAAACTATGTTTTTGAGACTTTCACAAAAGTTGATCTATACATTTAGCTAACACATTATGCAAATTATATTTTGATTATATTCGGGCATCTGCAGTGAATCATTATTTAGTAAACCTGCTCATTTTTCATACATTGTTTTTATTATTTTTTAATTCTGATTGCAAGATATTGTGTACGTTGTTATTTGTTATATTTTCTGAGAAGAACTGTTTTTTATATTAAGAACACTACAAATTAAAAGCAAAAAACTTGGCAAAATTTGGGACTCTTTTTATAAAAACTTTAATTTTACTACGAGTATAAATGCTATTCTCATAAAAATGAGCACATTTTTTACAATAACCCACTTAGTCATAGTCTACAGCTTGAACCCTTTTACTGCATTTGTTTTTATAGAGTTATTCAAAAGATATTCGTTCTTTTCAATTAGTAAACGGTTCCCTATGTGGTTTCGAGAAAACATCTTCACGGAAATATATGGCCTGTACTATTCTATTTACACACCTGGAGTTTAAGGATAATTCCTGGTGTATTTTTCTAGATATTTAAGAAAACGTCTAAAATCGCAAGTGACCGGTCATCTTTTGCAATATAGTGTATGTAATTATTTATCTAACTTATCTGTTTTATTAGTATCATGAAATATCTTACATTTGTAGCAGCGTAACAAAATGAAACACTGCTCTCGTAAAAAAGTACATTTCCCGACCGCTAATGAGAAAATTTATATCGTGAGGGCTGAAAAGTTAATTATTTTTCGATAAGTAAATCATAAACGTCAACCTCTATAAAAGTCTAAAGTAAATATTAAAAACGCTAAAATTAAAATTTACTTCTCGCTTTTTTAACTTTTTAAGTAAATTTAGTTTCTGTTATGAATATTTTTTTAATACTTTATATATATTTGTTTTATCATATATGCAGATACGAGTATGAGTAAACAGAATTTTACTATGAATTCTGAACGCATGCTACTTCACTCTTTATGTGTTACATGCAAGTACAGTGTTGAACGAGTGCGATAAATCAGTTACTGAAGCATTTTGAAACATTTTTTTTTTAAACATACATTTATTAAATATCAGGTAGAAATTAGCACTTGTTGTTAATTTGACTTTTTTGGGGCGTTCGAAGTGGAAAGGTTGTATGTAGATATTCTAGATACATTTAACTGACGCAGATACGTGCGATTGTTTGACTACGGAATTTTGTTATAGTGTGAAACCTTTTCGAATGCTCCGTACTCTTTACCAAGCGCGCCGTTATTTTCCTCTAAACAAAATGTTTGCTCATTGAGTACTTTCGGGACTTTACTTATATAAAAAATAATAATTCGGGTCACTTTACCTTCTGAAGTCCTCAAAGAAGGCATTTATCTAAGGCACTGGGGCCAAGAAATTCCATTGTCTAGTGATGCTTAATTATCTTTCCCTAGCAGCAGGAAACTTCATTTATATCGAAGATCTTTATTTATAAAACTTTATATAATTTTAGTAACATTTTTCTAGTGTTATTATCATGCAAATTTGCCGCTGTGGCCTATCTATGCCACTGTGGCCCTGAATAGTCAATGCCTAGCGACTTTTTATCATGTTTTCCTAGCACTAGAAATCCTTATTTATATTAAAGATCTTTATTTATAGAGTCTTATATAATTTTATTAACATGATTACAGAGTTAACATTTCATGCAAATTTTATGTTTCTGATACATTCTAATACAGTTTCTATTTTGTTATAAAAAATTCTGTCTAACATTCTGTATCATAAAATATTTTTTGCTATAAATTTCGTCAATTTTCCAGTTTTAAATATTTTTAGATTGTATTATTGTCTTTCTAACCCAATTCTTTTTTTTTTTTTTTTTTTTTTTTTTTTTTATACGGATTATCTTTTCTATAATGAAATACGACAAATATATCGCTAATTTCTTTTTTTTCGATTCTGGTGTCCGAACTCATGTAATATCTACTTGTACAATATTTTATTCTGATTAAATCTACAAACTTCTTTCAACACAGCTTTAGATGCTATCCTTCCTGCCTTTGTTAAAGTCGTCGTTGAATGACTTTCAGATAGAGTTCTCTGCTGGCATATCTATTAGGAAAGTCAGCGTGACGATATGTAGGTTGTTGAACTTCCTGGAAAGCGTTCGTTGCTCATGAGTTCTTTCTATCCGTTCCTGTTGCTACAGGCGTATCCACCTGACCTTTATATATAGTTTAAAAGTAAAGGATTTGGAACTCGCTATCCCATTTAAAAGAAACGTTCATTTCCATCCGTCACTTGTGGTAAATAGATGGTGTTTCGTTGAAGCAAGTATTTGTGAAATTAAAATTATTGCTGGACCTTCGTATTTAATGTTACTGTTTTTAGGTGCGTTCGTAATTATATAAATACGTAGCACCAATAGGTGGTGCTACCTTCTGGTGCGTCCGTCCGTCTGTCTGTCTGTCCCTTTGTCCGCATACAACAGCGCAAAAACTATCCAACCGAATGGCTTGAAATTTAATATATATAATCGTTGCAAAACTTTGTCGAATCATTTCAAATTTTAGGAAAATCGAATCAAAACTTAAAAAGATGTTAATAAAAATTTTCTCCATTCTATTAAATACTATCATACATATAATACATTTCGTTAATTTAGTGATATACCATGATAGGTAATGATTCTAGGTTGCCATGGTCATTATGTCCGATTTAAGATGGAGCCCTGTTATTTCCGTATTAGTGAATTTAATATATTAAATCGTAATAAATTTTGTATTCATGCATTTTTGCATCCATGCTTAAGAGTGCAACAATTATTCCACCAAAATCTGAATATTTATAAAACTAGTTATAGTATAAGCGCACCTCATTTGGCCTGTTTTGACGTAGGAATTCCAACTTGTTGAAAATTATTATCTTCAAGGATATTATCTTCTTTGAAGATTTTTTCTTCGAAAAGGTGGTATTCGAAAAGCCGACTCATTTAAAAGCGTGGATGATTCTGTTGCATAAAACTCGAGGAAAGTCTGTTTTGTTTACGACGTATTATGCAAATGTAGTTGGGCAAATTTGTAATTGCAATTATCTGCAATGAAATTACAGTTTAACTGTATGTAATTAATTATAGTTAAAATTACATATCGTAAACAGTTTTTGCAGCACTGTAGCCAGAACCTCCCCCATTTCATTAGTTCACAAAATTTCTGCGTTTCAATGTGTGTAACTATAATCAATTACATGCAATTAACTTGTAATTACAATGCGGATAATTGAAATTACAAATTTGCTCAACTCTGGATGAAAGACTGTTCTGAAGGAATAAACATTCAAACATCTATTAAATAAGGGGGTACATTGTTTTAATCAAATATTTGAAGAAATTCGATTTCTTCCATCAATGTTGCAAATAATCAGACGTTAGAATAAGTGTGTATTTGTGAATTTAGAATTATTGATAAAGTTTAGCATTTCATGTTGAAGGTTTTTTAGAACTTGTACGTGGAGGCTTTGTTCACTCTAGACTGAATATCACACACTGTTTTGAATAAAAAAAAAAAAAAAAAAAAAGGTTAGAAATTTATAACACAGGTGATTAAAATATTGGAGCATTTACTAGGTTAGGTTTTTTTAGAAAAAGATTTTAAAAGGAATTAAACAAATGTGCGACGAAAACACTATATACTAACCACACTTTAAATTAAAAAAACGGAATCGACAATTTAACCAAAAACTCATTATTTAAATTCACTGTCTAATGGCAGCTACAGTTGCAAATGAAAAATCAACATTAAGCAGCTGTGCAACCGCGTTGTACCCAAATTAAATCAACAAGAATAATAGTAAAAAATAAAGGGAGAAATTGTAACTGAATTGGAATAAGGGTGACATATCCTGTAAATTTACATCTTTTTTCTCTATTTCATACATTTCTAACTCAAAAACTATTGAAACACTTTGTATATATTTTTTAATTATTTTTGTGGTAGCTAATCTATAATTTGATTGTTCAGCAAAAGATAAAATTTAAATGTAATTAATTAAATGCATCTATAGCGAGCCACTATTTTTTAAAGTTTAAAAGAAGCCTGTGCGTGTACTTAAATTATTAATGGACTGTAACGAGTTCAAATATAAATGAGAAGATAATCAAATGATACGTAGAGTCTCTAATAACAAAACAGTTCGTTTTATATACATATGTACAGGAACTTGAATCAGGATTGACACCATAGTCAATTACGAAGCATATTGTGATGTTGGTTTGTGGACAATATCACTGGAATTAAAGACGTGATATGTATAGCCCTTTTAAACCAATAACATAATAGACATTATTACTAATAACAATGACCCCAAGGCCATTTTAGCTAACGAAATGGCTCAAAATGTGATTTTTTTCCATAAGAACATTCGACGCGCGTTTCAACAACAGATGATAGACACTGACGTTGCCAAACGGCAAACACAAATGTCTGGTGGAATTCGCAAGGAGGGGCGTTCAAAACAATGTAAAGGCAAGCCGTAACAAAACTCAGAAGGAATACTTGAAGAAAGACTGAAAGAAATCTCATTGGCTAACATTCTTAAATGTTAAATTTACATAAACTGTTTGGAATAATTTTTATTTATTTATTTATTTTTGCTGGTATATTTGTTTATTTTCTATAGTGTCTTCAAAAACAGAATTCTTGACAAATTCTTATAGATTTCATTAAGAGATAAGTTTTTATTTAACACATTGTTTCTTTAATATTAAGTTTTATTTTAAATAAAACTACTGCTGGTATACTGTATTACATTGCAAATAATTTATAGGATAGGCCGAAAACTTAGAGATTCACGCTTCACAAATTTACTAGGTCCACGAGGAGGGTAACATTTTTTAAATTTTCATTTTTTTTTTTAAAGAATATATTTTGAAACTTTGAATTTTGATTCTGATACATAAAGGTTAGTGATAGGCTAAAAACTCTATATCTTTTGGAATTTCCTAACACTTTAATAATAATTAGATAAATGTCCTTAAGTGGCCCACTACTGGTGCGTTTACTAACTTAATTACTCAATTTCGCAAACAAGAACATGTGTATTTTGTGAATTAACTTATTAATCAGCAGCTAGTTTTACAGAAAACAAAATAGTCAAAATGTAGCTAATTACAATAGTAAGAAAAAAAAATATTGAGATATACGTTTCAATAGTTACCGAGAAAGTCGGACTTGAATTTTGAATCTATTTTTATCGATAACCTTATTGATCAGCAGCTGAATTTCCAGAAAAAGTTACAATAGCAAAGACATGCAAAGTACTGAAATACATTCAATAGCTGCCGATAAAATGGGACGTAAATATTAGCTCATTGTCATTGATAACGATGCTGACGATTGATGCTGATTAATAAATCAGCATCTGGTTTTTCAGAAACAGAGAATTACCAAAATGTAGATAATGACATTAGTAATCTCATAAAAATTACTTAAATATACGCAGTGGCTGCCAAAACAATAGCAAGTAAGTATTGGCTTTATTTTATTGATTTCAGAATAGTAAATACCACCTTAACCCTTTATCTACTGACGGTACTTATAAGTGCTATTAAAATAACTTGTTATAAAATTCATTTAATACATCTATAAGTTGTAATACAGTTTAGGATGAGTTATAGGGGCATATTTATCTTGCTCTAAAAGTAAAAACAAAAATATTTTTTAAAGAATGATTTATTTTGCCTTTGCATCTTTTAAGCTGTCTTGGCGTTAGGGGGGAGGGGATTCAATTCGGAAATATTTTTATATTTCTATAGTAAGAACATTATATTTGTGTATTTCCTAATTCTACGAAATAGAAAAGTATTTAAAATACAAGATTTGAATGTGGTTATAAATATTGAACAATATCCATATTCAAATTTAATTATTCCTTCTAAATACTTCAATCCTACAAAAATTTATTAAATGATTATTTAAATCTTCTAATGTAGTTTAAACAATTCACGAAAAATGCTTTAGAAGATAAAATTTTCATGAATTCATGATTCAGTACATAAAGGGTTAAGGGTTTACATGCATTCTCGGCGGTGAAAAATGGACATATATTGGAATTTTGTGGCAGGAAAAAAGTAAGACTAATTGAAAAACTTATAATTCCCCGTTGTTTTTTATTGCTTCAGTGTATATTAAAAAAATTATGTTAAATTTGGTCACATATTATGTGGAAAACTTGCAGCCTCGTTGACCTGTACTAAAATATCCTGTCTCGATGGGCAGAATCTTAACTTCCTGTAGTAACAAAAAATTATTAAAATCTCAGTTCTTTCTGGTAAAATAAATTTGCAGATAAAGGCCATTGGCTCAAATTTTCGATTTTTGAAATATAAAAAGATTGAGCTATTTTGAAAAAAAAAATTTTTTTCTTAAAAATTTTGAAATTATAAAAACTATTCGAAAAATATAAAAAAAATAAAATTTTCTAAAAATGGCTCGATGGCCCTTAGACAGTTTAATTATGCGTAGAGAAGCACAAATCTTATCCAAAAATGTAAAAGTTGTTCAAATTATCATACCTCCCATGTTTAAAACTGCAATTTCCAGAAAATCGCGTTTAAAGTTTTAGGAATCAATATGGGTATCCCAAAAGTCTCAGTACAACTTCAAAAATGTATTACAAAAAAAAAAAAATAATAATAGGCCTACAGCAAAAATAATTACAACAGTGGATAGAGTAACTCAAAAAGCGTTTTTCTACTATCTTAGTATACTTCTACATGAGATTTTTTCGTTACACGCGACGTTTCCACGCAAAGAAGCAGTTCAAGAAGTGCGGTACGAGTACGTGAAACTTTTTCTATGATCACTGTAAAATCAACTCGAAAAGCATCGCAAGAGCTTATTATGTCAAAAATTGCAACAGACAGAGTGCTTCATAAATGATTACAACATTCAGCTTACAAAATTCAGATTGTACAGGCGTTACAAACTGATGATTATGTGAAACGCTTCGAATTTGCAGTTGAAAATGCTTCATCGAATGGAAACGTAGCGTGTAACGAAATTGTCTTATGTAGAAGTATACTACGGTAGTAGAAAAAAACTTTTTGAGTTACACTCTAAATCGAAATGTCTTAAATTCAGACACTTAAGTGTCTGAAACGGAGTGTTCAATTTTCAGACATTTTAAAATGTCTGAATTTTTTCAGACACTTTTTGCGTCTGAATTTTAGACACTTCAAACGTCTGAATCGCAGCCATTTTTTTAAAGCATTACACGTAGCCATGTTTGACCACGTTGATCCTAGAAAAGTATATGGCCATTATTCTGCCCTACTCTCCCCCCCCCCCCACACACACAGCCTAATTTTAGGGGCTCCAAAATATGGTATGCAATTTTCATAAAGCTGATAATTGAAATCTTTTTCGACTTTGTACTGATTATAATTAATATTTTGAATTTATAGAGTAGAATAAGATTAAAAATTAAAATATTTGTCACAATACAGTAAAACCTCTCAATAGTAGGCACCTTAGAACCGTGGAATTTGTTCGCCATTCGGAAGTGTCTGTTTTTCTGAGGTAAAAAATATAAAATATGTGCATGTTGTTAATAAAAAATGTGCTTCTTAAATAGTTGTGTCCTCTATGTAGGAGTGTCCGTTATGGAGATTTTACAACAAAACTTTCATAGGACAATTTTCTTCAGCGAACACTGACCTTTTTCAAGATAAAGACATTTTTTTTACCTCATAAAAGCGAACACAATCGAATAGCAGGCAAATTCATCGTTCCAAAACGCGTTCAATTCGCGAGGTGGCCGCGATTGAGAGTTTTTACTGTATTTATTTTTTTTATTTAGTTTTTAATCTAATTCTACTTTTAAAGTTCAAAATGCTGATTATAATCAATAGAATGTTGAAACACATTTAAAATATAAGCTTTAAAAAAAAATCCATATCGAATTTGGAGCACGTAAAATCGTAGGGGGGGGGGGGAGGGTCTGCCCATGCTTTAATCAGGCCCTCCTTCTGGAAAAAGTCCAACCCTGTATTATGATTCGATAAATGTACGTGTCAGTTTTAAGTGCAAAATCTAGCTATATGCAAATAAATATTTTATAAAAATCGACCTCTTTACTTTGTATTCATTTTTAATTTCAAATTACTTTTTAACTAAAAGTAATCAAAAAATCAATATTATATAATTATTTCAAATGAAATATATCTGTATATTTTTACCGCATTCTTACAATTACGTTAACGGTACATGATTACATTAATTTAAGAATCTAAAAATAATCATTAAAATTTAACAAAGTGACTACAGATAACGCGAGATCCTTTTTCTAAATCTTTGTTGAAATCAACAAATTTTTTTCTGATTCAACGTCTACTTTAGTGACGTCAATTTCCGCTGAATTGAAGCTGTGGTTTTGACTTTTGAATCATAAAAAGATTATATGTTGACTATTTTCAGTATGGCAAATGGGATATTTCTAAAATACTCGGAAACACTAAAATTATAGCAAAGGGAAATCTTTTAATTAGAATGACCGGATTTAATGAGTTTTATCAGTCAAAACATTTTAAAATAAATAAATGAACACAAGTAATTCGCTGTATTAAAAATATGGGGGAATCAATGAATAGAAGGATGTTCGAACTATATTCTTTTTTAAAATTTATGATGTACACACTATGAGGCAGAAGAAAACTTCATTAGACAAGAAAAGCATAAATAATAAATAAAAGCAGCTATTAACAGGAATGTTTACTATAAATGCTTTTGAATTCCAGTACATAACACATAATAAATCTATCAGAAATGTAAAAATCGATGTAAACATTACAAATGCTGCCGCATTAAATGCTTATAAAAATATTGTATACGTAAATAAATAATTAAAAAGGGTACTTCAGAGTAATAATTACACCAAAAAATACTATTAAGGTAGTCTTGATGGTAATTAAGAAGTATGAGCCAATCAACAGGCGATGTCACTGCGATTTTTAAAGTAATGGCTACATAAGAAAAGGCTTAGGAAGTTGTAAAATTAATAAATTCAGTAACCGCTAATATACACCATGCAGAGACACCAAAATTTATTTTAAAGATAACATTGGATAGAAAATAATACAGAAATATGATTGCAGATGATTTGAAGAGTAGAAATTTAAATATTAGCAAAATAAAATTTTAACATGGAAATACCATAGGCAAAATGCTTTGAACATATTTTGGCATAACTCAGGAACTAATAAAGCTATAGACTCGTGTGAGGTCTTCATTTAAAGAGAAAACAATCACAGAGAGTTTTAAATACATAGTTAAGACCCCACTTACCTGGGAAAAGGTCTGATTATTCCAAAAGCACATTCGCCCAGAGGACGTCCGGATTGGTGGCTACGTTAGTATCCGTTAATTAGGCAGACTTGGATATTTAAAAAATAAAATCCCCTTGCACATCCGGCTAGCTCTGTTAAAAGGATGGAAAATTTCCATCCTGAAAACATAGCCCGCCAGACAACAGTTCTCTTTACAAATTTGACGAGATGAAGAACACTGTATTAGTTTTATAGATAAATGTTAATACGGAGTACCACTATGTCGATAGAAATTAAATCCCGAACTTCACATTCCGCAAAAAACAATCAAGTCAAAATAAATTATTAGTTAAAATGTACGCGTACATAAAAACAAGCATTCAGTTTGAATTACAAACGAACATCGAGTTCGAAAGGAAGACGCATGCGCAACTGAGAGTGCCCCCTGGTGAATGCGGAGCGGAGTTACAAAGTGTCTTAAAATTAGACACTTGCAGATTTTTTAGACACTTTTATCAGTTCGTGTACACTGTGATCATAGTAAGACACTTAGGTGTTTTAAATTAAGACATCTATTGTGACTGAATTTTCAGATTCAGACACTTAAGTGTCTGAAATTCTTTTTCAGTCACATATGTATCTTAATTTAAGACGCCTTTATTTGCAGTGTACTCTATGTACTGTTGTAATTATTTTTGCTGTAAGTCTATTATTATTTTTTTTTTTTTGTAATCAATTTTTGAAGTTGTACGGAGACTTTTGAGACACCCTTACTTTAACCGTGCGTGCGCTCTCATTTTTGCTCATATCTTACTTAATAATTGAGATATCACTTTGACTGTTTTTGCCAATAATTATACGCAATTTAAGGATTTAATTTCCGTCCAAAGCAAAAAATCTACGTTTTTTGAAAGTTGAGAACGTTTGTAATCCCTTAATGATATGTTAAATAAGAATGAGTGAGGCATGGCAACAGATTGTTATTAGAAAATAATTTCTCTTAAAATTATTTAGTTTTGTTTCTAAAATTTTGTATATGCATTATTATTGATTGAGAGCTTCATTTGCAATGCTTTGAATAATGCGGGTTATTCCGAAAATTTTGAAGATTGGGAGTTTTCGAATACAGGGAATTATTTCGAGTCCCAAGACTTCCATTAGATTCATGCTGTGAAATACTGGGATTGAAACAGTATTTCAAATAAGTAGGAATTAAATAGTTATTTTAGAACGAAATAGTACCTTTGCTGCTTGGTAGTGTGTTGAAAGGTTTATCTACCTTTTTATTTTACATGAATAAATATTAATAGTAGAATAAATATAATAAAGGACTGTATGAAAGTGTAAAGACAAA
The DNA here is from genome assembly GCA_963932465.1 of Maratus speciosus. Classification (NCBI taxonomy): domain Eukaryota; kingdom Metazoa; phylum Arthropoda; class Arachnida; order Araneae; family Salticidae; genus Maratus; species Maratus speciosus. Next base: position 335,605,833 of record OZ010798.1, on the reverse strand, counting down.
GAAAGAAATACACAGTCGGATTCGATTAAAACTCTCACGGTTAATACGTGAACGGTTACTACTCGATCCAGCTTAATACGCGATGAAATTTAGGACAGTTGAGACCAAAAATCTCCCTTAACCCTCTCGCTGCGCAAGTAATTCTTCGCGATGAGCGTCTTTTACAGAATTTTTAATTGTTTATCACAGGTTCTTTAAAGCAGAAATTTTGTATTATCGTAATCGGAAAAATGTCCTGATTAAATCAGACAACGTTTTCGCTAAAAAATAACTGGTGGGAACAACCAAATAGTATTAATTTGGAAGAAAAATGCATGCCCGAGCATAGTTCGGGCTGCGCAGCGAGAGGGTTGATACGCAAATTGATAGATCAAATGAGAATTTCTGCTCTTTTCTCCAGTGTTTCCAATTTTGTAGATTTTTTTATTTACATATCTACAACTATATCCAAATGGTAATATCCCGGTTAATTAATGGCAGATAATTAAAGCGAATATTATTTATCGGAAATAGTAGTACATGGTTGAATAAAAAACTCTCCTAAATTAGGAACACTGGAAGTCGTCATTGATCCCAAATCCCGATACAGTACCCACGTTAAGAAATTATAAGACCGTTAACGAATTGGTGCTCTTCTGAAGAAGAAGACACAATATGCAAATTTTTAGCGTGTGTATTTAAAATTGATCGTAGAACGTTTTCTGTTAAAATTGCTACATTACAATTTATTAAAATCTTCTAATTTTTTTGAAAACGTAAATAAGGTGACTGTTAAGATTATAATACCACCTGAGGAAATTAGCATATTACACGTCACATCAGAATCATTATAAAACGTTCGCATTTTATTATCGTGAAAGTATTCTCGTGAACCAAATTTGCAGATTTAGATATTATTATTTACGACATATTTGAAAGATGCCGCGGGGTACAGAGTTATCTGCGACTAAAGTAAGCAAAATGTGGTTTTATAATGGTACTGGTAAATCTAAACGAAAAATAGCTCGGTTAATGAAGCGTTCTAAAACTGCCATTCATAATGAAATAATTAGAAAAAGGATTCAAATAAAATGAAACGATCTGGAGAAAAAGGTTTTTGACAACACGGGATAATCGACAAATATTTCGATTATCAACTCAAAAGGGTCTTTCAACTCCGAAAATTTCGAACCATTTCAACTAAAGAACCTCACAAGTAACAGTTTGCAAGAGTCTGAAATCAAATAGTAATGCAAAATGTATGAAACTGTTTAAAAAAACCGAGGTTTATAAAACATCATAAAGAAAGTGTGAAATGGGATAAAAATGTCATGTCATGTGACAAGAAATGGAAACAAGTGATATTTTCAGATGAAAAAAAATTGATAACGACGGTCCGGATGGTTATAAACACTATTGGCATGATTTGATGAATGAACCGAAACAATGTTTCAGTCGAAAAATGAGAGGAAGGTCAGTAATGGTTTGGGGAGAAGTCATGATGGATTATGCGATTTAATCCGAATTTTGAGACGTATGAACTCAGCGCAATATCAGGCTATGTTATATGATCATTTGATACCGTTTGGATCTTTTTTAGGTGGTGTTAACTGGATGTTTCAGCAGGACAATGCTTCTTGCCATTGTTTAAATCCACCCAGTAATGGTTTAAAAAGGGAAAAAAGAAACATGTTTTGTCATGCCCAAGTCTAAGTCTAGACTTGAACCCTATACAAAATCTTTGGGGCGTATTAAAACACAAAGTTTATGCAAATAATAAACATAAACAGTTTTTATCTGTCAATGAACTAGAAGTAGCCATTGTAAAAGAATGGCACAATATTTCTGAATCTGTACTTAATCACCTGGTCACATCTATGAAAAACAGAGTGTTTGAGGTTATAAGGAAAAATGGAGGATCAATATCATATTAATTTATATATTATTTTTGTTTTTAGACAAGTGGTCTTATAATTTATTAACAGTGTATTTTTCAATCGTTGCTTATATTTTTGTTAACATACTTATTTATTGCATTATTCAAAATTATTGCAAATTAATTTTAATAAATATGTTGTATTTTGATATATCATGCGTTTAAACTATAATTAGAACCTTTATTTACTTAATAATTTTCGAAATCAAAGTGGTCTTATAATTTCTTAACGCACTGTATTCTTTGTCTTTCGCTTCGTGCATGTAAATAATGCAACATAGATGGATTTTTGTCGCCGTTGTTATTTATTTTTCTTTCTTTGCGCGGTGTATATTACAATTTTTATTTTTTCCCTATCGTACACTGTAAAGTGTCTAGTAAATAAAACCTGCCCATTACTGCATGCATTTACACGCATTTAAAGAGAAAGGAAAATAAAATTCGTTTTCAATTCTATTACTTCGTTACTGTCTTCTGATTCTTACCCTGTCTTGTTTTCCCAAGCCTGGCGATTTACTTGCAATACGAGTTTCATGGAGAAAAGTCCTCCCTCATTGTGTTGTAGAATTCTAGAAAATGTTCTGTTAATATGGGGAAATCATATGTGATAAAATTAAAAGGAAGGCGTTACTCATTATCAAAAGTAATAAATATATATATTTTTTTGTTGAAACATACGCGCTAAAATCATATTTGAATCCGTATTTTTTCAGTTATTTTTTTAGTCGGTCTTAGAAAATCACGGGGAATTAAACATGAATAAAGATATAAACATGAATAAACTATTTTTTTTAGGTTTCGATCTTGTTAGCAGTCCTTTAGTTATGCGGCGTCAATATTCCAGGTACAACATGTTCTCTCGCGTCTCCATATATGCAATATATGAATTTACATATGCCATTTCTAACATAGAAAAAACGAACCGGTGCCACAACTTTTTCGATTTCCTACAAAAAATAACAATGAAACAGAAAAGAAATACCATCATTACTACACTACATTTTAGTAATTACATTTTAAAGCAGATGAAAACGATGGATAACTACACAGACGAAAAATAAACAAGAAGTTTTTCTCCAACATCCAGTGTACTGGCGGTACTTATAAGTACCACCGAGTAATTCAACAGTTAAAACAAATACATACACCATTCACCGAAAATAGCTAGTCATATTCTATTCTAAGATCATAATGAACACATAAAAAATCCAACACTTATCTTATATCCTTTACTGTGTTTTCAGCAATGAAAAGACGTGCGTTTCAATCTGTACAAAATATCAGCGCAAAACACATCGACTGCTTCAAAGGTAGCTTCATTCCTCTCTAAATTAACAAACCTAGAACTACTGCTGCCATGTATTCGGATAAAGTGGAGTTAAAAGAGCGTTTTTTGCAAAGTACCATTAGAATATTAGTAATATTCACTATGGTATAAAAGTTTAAAGTGAGTGGTACTTATAAGTACCGTCAGTAGATAAAGGGTTAAACAGGGTTCGACCGTATAATATTTGCTAACAGATCTACAGCACAATTGCTCCTCTGAAATATATAATACTGTATTCTCAACGTGATGCTATAAGTATAAAAAATGACCAATGATTGGGTTAGCAGTAACGGAGAATGTTATAAATTTTCGAGATGTTATTGTAATGTGAAATTACACATAGTTTTCAATTATATCGTTTACTTCGTTGGTTAAACATTTTCTATCTCTATTCATCGATTGCAGTACATGAAATTTTATTTGAATTATGTGCTCTCCTGTTCTGTATAAATGATAGAAATAATAATTATTTTTCTAGCGTTTATCTTTCTTCATTCAAAATAAATAAGCAACAACAACAAAAAAAAAAATATTAGGATAATCAAACTCCATCTTGCGCAAGATATTGTATACTCTGTATAATACTTGAAAATTCGCTATCACAGTGCTAAATTAAATGGCTCATTAAGAGAATTCTAAAAAGATGAAATTCCGTGTATTAGTTCTTGAGGTACGACTGTCACTGAGATCGTGTAAATCCAGCAAAATGTAGCGTTTCAGCGCCATCTACTGGGTTATATACATCCGAAACTAAATATCAACAACTTATGTCAACGTCTAACTGAATATGAAGTTTGAGGAAAATTCTGGCATTAGTTATTAAGATACAGCTATTGCGCAAATCATGACAAATGGAACGTAGTAGGGCTACCTGTTGAGCGATTTACACCAACACATAATCAGCAGCAATATTAATCAAGTTATACTTAAATCTGAAGTTTGATGAAAATTCGTGCATTAGAGCTATTGAGGAAAATGCAGCACAAAAGTGCAAAATGCAGCACATCAGCGCCACCTATGAACGATTTACACCAACACGTAGTCAGCATCATTTCATATCAAAGTGTAACTGAATCTGAAGTTTGATGAAAATTTGTCCATTAGTTCTTCAGATAGAGTTATTGCAGAAATCGTGTAAATCTGCAAAATGCAGCACAGTAGCACCTCCTGTTGGGCAATTTACACCAAAATGTAAGCAGCATCCATTCAAGTCAAGGACTAACGGAATCTGAATTTTTATGAAAATGCGTGCATTAGTTCTTTAGATACAGCTATTGCGGAAATCGGGAAAAATGCAGCATACCAGCGCCACCTGTTGAGCGATTTACACCAAAAACTAATCAGCACCAGTTTATATCAGGGACTACCTGAATATAAATTTTTATCAAATTCCGTGCATTAGTTCTTGAACTACAGCGCCCACAAAATTTGTTTCACATACATTAGACAGACAGACAGACAGAGTCACAGACTCACAGACAGACATTTTGTAAAAACATGTTTTTTGGAATCTCTGACCCATAAAACGTGTAAATCCGTCGAAAGCCGGTATTCGAAAATTTTCATGAATCCAATACTTTCTTCTTGTAAAGATAGAAGAAAGTAAAAAGTAGTGGGTGTCAGAAGAGTCCTTGACACATTTGAAAATTCAATATAAAATCAAGTAACTGTCATACAGGAATGCGGTTTAGACTAAAATGCTTCTCACCATGAAAAGTTTTCTTCAAGTGAATTTAAATAATTAGTTCCAAAATTTGATCATAGATGGCACCACTTCCCGCAAGTGTATTTTCAAACATGTTTTTTTCTGATTTTCAGATTAGTTTTGACGCTGCGCTGTGACATAGAAATGACGATTTTCAGTCTTATTCCCTTTATCAGTCACCCGATTCTGTGTCACAGCATTAAAGCTAATCTGAAAATCATAAAAAACACATGTTTCAAACCAAGCATATGGACACAAGATGCGCCATCTATGGCCAACGTTTGGAAGTAATTATTTCCGTTTAAAGAAAACTTTTCATCGTGTGAAGCATTTAGTCCAAACAGCACTCCTTTACGATTATTATTCGATTTTATATTGAATTTTAAAATGTGTCAGGGACTTTTGGGACACCCTGTATTTCTGATGATTAATGTTTATGATATCCTGCCATAATCATAATTTATGGACGCTAATTTTAGGTTTCTTCTCCAAATTAAAAAATTATCTATACGTTTCTACTTAACTGATATTTAAATTTTCATGTAATTCGAAAATCTTCAAATTATTATTTGGTGGCAAATATTTGTAGTTCCGTTCCTCCTCTAACCTCTCATCTATGAAGATGTAAGCTCTTTGTTGTAATATGTTTGGGGCACCACCCACATTACTATATGCAGGGATACTTTATTCATTAATCAAAATCGACTTTAAAAAGTTTAATTGCGCCCGTCGCTTCCAAATAGGGACTTCTTTTTCAATTCTTCTGCAGAACCTTGGATAATGTATGATTACCATTGCATTTTAGATTATTTATCACGGCTAAGCAAAGTCTTTATATCCATAGTGAAAAAAAAAATACTTTTTCGATTCCTAAAAATTGGACTAAATAGGGACTTATTTTCAATTCTTCTGCAGAACCTGGGATAATGTATGATTACAACTGCTTTTTAGATTATTTATCGCGGCTAAGCAAATTCTTCTTTATATCCATAGTGAAAAAAAATACTTTTTCGATTCGTAAAAATTGGACTAAATAGGGACTTCTTTTTCAATTCTTCTGCAGATCCTGGTATAATGTATGATTACCATTGCTTTTTAGATTATTTATCACGGCTAAGCAAAGTCTTCTTTATATCCATAGTGAAAGTAAAAAAAAAATACTTTTTCGATTCGTAAAAATTGGAATTATATACAATAATCATTTGGGTTTCATCGTCATTTAGAAAATTTGTTGAAAATGTACATTTCGTATTTCTTTTAAAACATAAAGGAAAATTTTATTTCATGATTTTCTCACTCAGAGCTAAGAGTGTTCCTACTTTTAAGTACTGCTCTTTAAAATAGTAATCTTTGCCTTATTTAATCGCAGAATTTATATCATTAAATAAAGCGTACATTACTAGTCAGATATTGCGGCACACAAAGAAAGAACCGTGCAAATCCTACTCGCTAAATCTACCTATTTAATCCCCAGGAATTACAGAAATTTGGATAGGTATTTGATTAGGAATCTGCTAGTTCAGTATTTTGTAACACTTTTATCTTATAATACAGTGGAATTCATAGTTAGATTTAAGTTAGGATCATTAAAATACACTGTAAAAAATTATGTACCGTTACTCCATAAAATTAGTGGCAGCCTTGTTGCCTCCATTTTATGGAGTAATTTAGACGATATAACTAGTGTTACGTTATACTAATGTGTAATATTACACCGGTAATATCAGTTTAAATTGCACCATTATAAAAGTTAAATTATTCCATAAAATTTGGGGCAGCGTGCTGTCTACAATTTTATGAAGTAACGTTACGTAATTTTTTACAGAATACGTATGAAACAGTGGCTAATCCTGACTGTAATAGTTAGGTACCGCATAATGAGTAATTTTCCATTATATTTCTGAATAAAATTTTCATAATTTATATTTTTGTAGATTCTTTTGAATTAAATGTCTTTTAAAAGGTATAAAAGGTAGCTTTGTAACTTAATAAGAAATTTGAAAAAATATTGGGTTATCAGAGAATTTTTAGCTAGTTAGGAGGAACCACCACTGATTAGAAAAGAATATGAATTCTCAAAAATATTTAAGTATAGAAAAACTGCTTCATCGCATCAAAGAAATAAAAAGAAAACCATTTTTATAATTTGTAATTATAAGGTATCAAAATTCTCAAACATCTATTATTTTTTCCCTCATTAGCATTTAATTAGGTACCTGAAATTAAATTTTTCCTCTTTCAATCTATTTTTGTATTTAGAATGATATATTGCGGAAAATATTTACACAGATATAGCATTGAGAACAGATTTGTCTTTTAGTAATTGTAAATTTACATTTGATAGAAATGCAATAGATAATAATGTCCGATACAGAATGTTTTCTTAGAAATCTGGTATTTACTTTTAGCTCTTCTTTGTCTGTGATATTAAAATTTGAACAATCAGTTTAAAGATGCATTTCTGATTTAATACGTAAAATTTCTGTCAAGTGAATGTGAGTTGATGTATTCTGGAAAATTTCTGTAAAATAAAATTCGGAAAATTTGGTGCAATAAAAAATGAGACTATACATAATGATTTCCGAACAAAAATGAGGATTTTCACAATGTAAACCGTATAATTTATAATGTTACATAATAAAAGACTAGCAGGAATGACCGACCTAATCTCGGTCAAAATTAGCTTTGTGCTTATCTCGATATATTACTCTTACTGAATCATGCTTGTTGTTTTAGATGAAATTTGCTTGACCATGAGCCATAATGACCCAAAATGGTCCACTAATCGAATTTATTCGAACATACGACCTAACACAATGCTCTTCTCGAGCCTGAAAACGATGAAATACAAATTTTAGTGAAAATCGTTAGTCATTTTCTAGATAAAATAAGCTTGACCTACGTTCACTCAAAAATGACCCACTAACCGAAATTTATCGAACATGTGACCTATTCCAATGGTCTTTTTGTACTGTGAAACGGTATAGTAAAATAAATTTTCAAAATCGTTTGGAACGTTTTGAGATACAGTTAGCTTGACCGACCCAATATTACCAAAATGACCCACTAATAGAAATTTCTTGAGCATGCGACCCAGTTCAAAAGTTTTATCTTGCCCAGAAACGGTGTAATACAAAGTTTTGTCAAAATCGTTTGAGCAGTTTTTTACATACAGTTAGATTGATCCTGATTCATTAGGACCCAAAACGACCCACTGATTAAATTTTTTTGAACATGCGACTCTGCCCAATGGTCTTATCATGCCCGGAAACGGTATTATACAAAATTTTATCAAAATATTTTAAACCGCTTTTTAAATACAATTAGCTTGACCCTCACCCATTGTGCCCCAAAATGACCCACTAATCGAATTTTTTTTGAACATGCGAACTAGCCCATTGGTCTTCCCGAGCCCGAAAACGATAAAATACAAAATTTAGTCAAAAACGTTTAAGCAGTTTTTTAGATACAATTAGCTTGACCCTGACCCATTGTGACCGAAAATGACCCACTAATCAAATTTTCTTGAACATGTGACTTAGCCCGATTCTCTTCTCATACCCAGAAACGATATAATACAATATGTTGTCAAAATCGTTTGATTCGTTTTTTAGATACAATTACCTTGACCCACAGTGACCCCAAAATGATCCACTAATCAAATTTTCCGGAACATGGGCTCAACCCAATGGTCATCTCATGCTCAGAAACGGTATATTACAAAAATTGGTCAAAATGTTTTGAGCATTTTTTTTAGATTCAATTAGTTTGACCGTGATCCATTGTGACCCAAAATGACCCAGTAATCAAATTTTCTCGAACATGTGACTTAACACAATGGTCATCTCCTGCCCAGAAACGGTATGTTACAAAATTTTGTCAAAATGTCTTGAGCAGTTTTTTAGATATAATTAGCTTAACCCTGACACATAATGACACATAATGACCCACTAATCGAATTTTCTCGAACACGTGACCCATCCCAATGGTCTTTTCGTGCCCGAAAACGATAGATTGCAAAAGTTCGTCAAAATCGTTAGAGCCGTTTTCTAGATAAACTTAGCTTGACCCATGGTGACCCAAAAATGACCCACTAATCGAATTTTCTCGAACATGTGACTTAGTCCAATGGTCTTCTCGTAATCGAAAACTGTAGAATATAGAGTTTAGTGAAAATTGTTAGAGCGTTTTTTTAGATAAAAATAGCTTGACCCACAGTGACCCCAAAATGACCCACAAATTAAAATTTCTCGAACATGTAACCTAACCCAATAGTCTTCTCGTACTCGAAAACAGTTGGATCGAAAATTTTGTCAAAATCGATTGAACCGTTCTTTAGATATAATTAGTTTGACCCCGACCCATTATGACCCAAAATGACCCACTGATCGAATTTTCTCGAACACGTGACCCATCCGAATTTTCTTTTCGTGCCCGAAAACGGTAGGGTGTAAAATTTAATTAAAATCGTTTGAGCCGTTTTCAAGATAAAATTTACATACACACACACAATTTTTGCTCGTATTATAATATAAGATTTATATACTTTCGTTGATTTATAAAATATTGATAGAATTTGATTGAAATATTTTTGTGTCACAAATAAGATCCTTCATGACTGGCGATTAGTTCAAGATCTGTTTTCGGAGCCCGAACTCGATACCGAAGATATCTTGTAGAGAATTGTGAATAACTTTTGAAATTGTCTCACAATTAATTTTCTCAATTTAAAATCTCTTCTTACATAGAAAAAAGCATTAATCCTACATTCTTCCACATGACAGTGTTTCGGGATTTTCATGGCCTTGAAAATCTGTTTAAAATAAAAATTTGTTATTTATACCCAGCCACTGGCAGCAATGTAGAAAATTCTCAATTCTTTTTCTTTTAAAATATCATTGTACAACTAATGCAATAAAGCCACGAGTTATATTTTCTAGTAATTCTGAAAAAAAGATTTCAAACAGAAAGCGAGGATAGACAAGATATATTTTAATATTTCAATACTTAGCTTCTTTACGTGCAAATGAAGAAAAGAATATTTCTCCTTGTATCGTATTAATAACAATTCAACTTGATTTTTTAAAGATTGTAAAGCACTTTAAGAAACTTATCTTTCTTTTTCTCAAATAGCAGGCTTTATTTTCACCTTTATAAAATTTTTGAATTATTGAAATTTTCACTTTGAGCCCGAACTCATGCGAGCCTAAAGGTATAAAAATTAAGTCCGAGTCCGACTGAGGTAGGGACCGGGCTCATGGATTTGGACAAGGCTCGTCTCATCTATTTTCATGTCACACCAACGTTGTGCAACACACTCGTAGAAAATCACTCCGGTAATGCATTAAGATAGGAGATGTGATAAAGTATTCAATTATTGAAAGAACACGTGTGAATGTTTTTGCGACACATTAAAGATTCTTTACGGCATTTCAGTGCTTCACACCACCAGCATGAAAAGCAATGAACTAAAGTAGTCGAATATTGATAAAACTTTACTGAAGGCTTTTTGCAGTACAACTAATATTATCTCACAAAAACTCAATGTTAATACAGCACAAGTTAATTTCCACTATGCAAGGGAACTCAAGAGAGATTTCCTTGTGGACTCAATATTTGATAGAGATTAAAAGATTATATACATGATTTCCGAACAAAGATGATGATCTTCACAAAGTAAATCGTATATTTTACAATGTTGCGTAAAAATTAGATAACTTTTGTTGATTCATAAAATATTTATAGAATTTGGCTGAAAATTTTTGCGTCCCACCTAAGATCCTTCACTTACCACAATTGTTTTGCAACACACTTGTTGAAAATCACTCGGCTAAAGTATTAAAGATGAATGCGATGAAGTACTCAACTATGATAGAACAAGAGTGAAACATTTTGCAACAAAATTAAGATTCTTTGCTGCAGTTTACTGTTTCGCACGACACTGGTTGTAAACCCCAGTTCTAGTGTACTCAGCATGTGCTAATGTAATCAAATATTGATAAAACTTTACTGAAAGTTTTTGCTGTGCAACTATGATTCCTTCACGGTATATCAATGCTTCATGTCATACTAGTTGAAAACCACTATGGCAATATACTAGATCAATTTTAACACAATTAAACTAGTCTAATTGGTAAATAAATCACATTAGATGTAAATTTCTAACTGGGCGAAAAATGTCCGGTCCAGGATTCGAACCAGAGATCTCCTGGCTGAAGCCGCCAGTGCTCTGCCATCTGAGCTATCCCGGATGAATCTGGTGGAACTTTTTCACCCAGCTAATCTTAATGATTATAGCATCTGGTCTAAAAGCTGGTTCAGATCAACAGAATAAATCACAGGTACCGGAACTCCAGAAATCGCTGGATGCGTAATTACACTAGATTAATTTTAACACAATTATTCTAATTGGTAAATAAATCATATTAGATGTAAATTTCCAACTGGGCGAAAAATTTCCGGACCAGGATTCGTAACAGGGATCTCCTGGCTGAAGCCGCCAGTGCTCATCCATCTGAGCTATCCCAGACGAATCTGAGCACTGGTGGTTTCAGTCAGCAGATCCCTGGTTCGAAACCTGGTCCGGACATTTTTCGCCCAGTTGGAAATTTACATCTAATATGGCAATATATTCAGTACAGATCTGCTTATGTACTCAACTGTAGATAAAACTTGATTCAAGGAATAGACACATGATTAACGGACAAAAATGTAGATTTTCTAAGAGTACACAGTATATATTTGATAAAAAGGAAAAATATACCATCGTTGAACTATAAAATGTTGATAGTAATTAAGACATTGTATGCAGGACACATAAAAATACATTCACGTGGATTTAAGGAAGAAATTATTACTGATACTGGAAATTTTGTAAGGAAGAAAAAGGAAGGTGTAATCCAAGCATGCTTGTTTTTCTTTTGATTGGTTGTGAGCAGATTTTAAATTATAGTGGCATTTGTAAGCATGAATTTCGCGCTCTTTTTCGAAAAATGACCTGCAAACAACGTATTAAAGTCTTTCGTATCATATTAATTTAAAACCTTTATACCAGCATACTCAAGATAGATGTGCTGATTACTCAACTTTTGATTGAGCTTGACGAAAAGATTATGCGGCACACCTAAAATCTTTCATGGCAAATCAGTTTACCGATTATTTTTTTTTCACTGTGCTAACGTACTGTAAAAATATTGATTTTAACACTTTCCAACATAGTTGAAAAGTGTTTATGACTTCGAATTGTCTCTCTGCTCTCTGTCGGTGTTCTGTCTCGCGTAAATATAGTCCAATGGCCATAAAATTCATATATGTTACTTGGTATCACTATGGCATGCTCGGTATTGAAAATGAAGTGTATAGCGTTTACGGCTCATTTATAGGGACACTTAAAAGAATTCAGTTACATTACGGTCTATGGAGAAAAATCGTCCGCTGTGTAGTTTAATAGTATTATACTATTTTAATCGTATTGAGATTTATCTAATCACTGAAGTGTACTACATAGTGCTTACTGTAGAATAGGGTGTGTATAGAATATATCGTTCATTTACAAGACCACACAAAATAATTTCTCTGTTGTAGAAATTGAACAATAATTGATCTATTGAAGCCTATGAACAATAATTGCTGGAAGTGCGTTTTCAGTTGTGGTAGGTGATTTAAATTAAACTTTTCTATGTTACTTGGTGAAGATAACTTCTGTAGATCATACAGAGGTCTGCACAAAATTTCTCAACTAGTGGTTATTAATTAGCGTGAGGTGTTCAGAGCCTTCTAGCGAGTAAAGTATTGGACGAAACATAACCAAATTTCATGAGCATGCATAGTAGACCATGGAATTTTGAATTCTAAAAAAAAGTTTCAAAATTCGCCACTAGGCGCAATTTTGGCGCTGAAAAAGTGTATTAGTGTAACTATTGAATGATTAAATGTCAAACAATACAGTATACATCCCTTTTATTTACAACAAATGTCTTTTACTTACAAATTAGGTTCAATATGAGCATTGGTATATTCCAAGAACTGTATACGATGGTCGACGTTTTCTACTGCCACTCGCAGCATACCTGAGTTGATTTGCCTCACTTGTAACGTTATTCGATCTTTCAACGTCGCGATATTGGAGACATGTCCTTGGTAAACAACACCTTTAAGAAATCCCCACAACCAAAAATCACAAGGATTGAGATCGGGTGACCTCGGTAGCCAGGCCGTAGGAAATGCATGATTAATGATTCTGCTGTCAGAAAAATGTTGCCGTAACGTACGCTGTACCCTAAGTCCAATGTGGGGTGGTGCATTATCCTGCATGAATATGGTTGAATCGAGACATCCTCGCTGCTGTAGTTGAGGAATTGTGAAGTTTTGTAGCATATCTGCATATGTGGCAGCAGTAACGGTACATGTCACTGGTTCACATGTTCCATTTTCTTCATAAAAGTAAGGACCTATGATAAAGGATGCTGTAAAGCCGTAAATACTTAAAAATTTTTTCAAATAGTACGTAAATTCCAAAACATATAAATCATAATCGTAATATATTTCTAGGCTCGCCCTGAAACAATAGGGTAGCCAATTGTGATTGGTAAAGAATCGCCATCTTAAATAATCATAAATTTTCACAGGCGGTCCGGGTACACGGCACTTGCCTCTTGTGCTCTCTTCGGCGTGTCAGGCGGGTCGTTCTGAAGTCTTCTTTCCCGGAGACTGGGGTTCTGGGCTTGTTTCCGCAGGTAGTAAAACTTTTCCCTGCCCTGGGCTTGGGGGTTACACCTAACCATAAGCCAAAAGCGGGTTCCCAGGGTGGGTGCTTACTTACTTACTTACTGTGACTTTTGGCGAATGGAAAGGCTCTTGCACACAAGCTTGTGGATTATTCGCAGCCCAAATGCGGCAGTTGCGGGTGTTAATGCCACCGTTCAAATGAAAGTGCGCTTCATCAGTCTATAAAATCTGCCGCGGCCATATAGCATCAACTTGCATGCGTGCTAAAAATATCAATGAAAAATCCAATCGGGTGACCGCATCGCCTGGGAGCAATTCTTGAACAGAAGAGATTTTGTACGGATAAAACTGTAATATCTGATGCAGGAGCTTCTTCACCGTTGAGTATGGGATCTGCGTGTGCCAAGATACTGCCCGAGCGTTGCTGGTACCCTGCACATTTTCCATCTCCTGTTCGACAATAGCAGTTGCAACTTCGTCAACTTGTTGCTGACTATTCACTTTGCATCATTGGCCTGGTTGCCGTGCTTGAGTCCCTGTAATTTCACATCGTTGAATCATCTTTCGTAAATTTGTTATGCTCATCGGTCCTTTTCGCAACTTCTTTAATCGGCGAAATTCAAGAAGAGCAGCATTGCAATTCTCGTTCCGTTGATAACACAGCTTGACTAGCAAAGCACGGTCCCGTAAGGTAAGAGTCATCGCAAAGCAGTTAGTCTCAGAATGATGAGAAATCTCCCTGCCTTTCCTTTAATACTCGTGATCACTGCACAGAACGGATTTTATGCAAATTAATGCATTTTAGTCGGTAAACAGCGCTGAAATTGCCCCTGGTGGTGATTTTTTTAGAATTCGAAATCCCATGGCCTATTATGCATGCTCATGAAATTTGGTTATGTTTCGTCCAATACTTTACTCTCTAGAGGGCTCTGAACACCTCACGCTAATTAATAACCACCCTATACATTTCCGTTTCTTCATGGAAATTGCTTATTGGAAATTTTCACCCGTGCTATTCGTTTAATTTAACTAACGTTTAGCATCCTATGTAGTACACATACAAATATATAGATTATAACAGGGCTGCAGAAAAAAGTCTGATTTTTTTTTCTGACTATTGATGGTAAAACCGGAAATTAGGTTTTCGAATGCATTATGCGTTTTCCAAACTTTTTATTTAATCATCCGGTTTCATATTAATAAACCTTGAAGTTTTGTTTCGCATTCTGAATGTGTTGGAAAGTGTTTCCTAATTTATGCTGGACGCATGATTTTTCATTATTGTTATAAGGCAATTCCACAGAAAATCATCGGTTTTTTTTTTTGGGGGGGGGGGTAAAATTTATAATATGTTAAATTTTCAGGGTATGATTGGAAAACTTGATATTTTTATATTCTATAGAAAAATTCTAATAAAAAGGCATTATAAATTACTTTTTACAAACTAATAGTCTAAAAGCCGACAGCACAAAAACCTATGTTATCAAGCAAAACGAAACAAAACCTTTATTTTATCGGTGAGTAGAAGTAGGGGAATCTAATGATCCATGTCTGCCGGAAGTAAAGTGGCGCATAAGCTAACAATTAATACCACTAGTGGTTAACTCGTAGGTTTATCATTGTGTTTTCCTGCTCCCAGTCCTTCATGTTTTCATACCTTTGTTTGTAGGACAAACACAATGATAAACCTACGAGTGAACCACTGGTGGTATTAATTTTTGGCTTATGCACCACTTCACTTCCGGCAGACATGGATCATTAGATTCCCCTACTCCTACTCTTCCATAAAATAAACGTTTTTTTTTCTTGTGCTTGATAACATAGGTTTTTGTGCTGTCGGCTCTTGGACTATAAGTTAAGTACCATTATTGTCCTTGTAAAGTCATAATGTTATGTCAGTTACCCAATAAAAGTTACGTCAGTTACACATGTAAAGGCCATTTTTTTCTTGTTTATTATTCAGAAATTAATTAAACAACTTACTTTTATAATTTGGCATTACTTAGTGTTGTTGAGAACATTAAATCACTTTTTTTAACTGGATAGTTTTGATAATTTTTACACTTCAATGACGGCAGAAAAAATGGTTGTCTATTGTATGTTACGTCAGTTACAGAATTTTGAATTGCTTTAGGACTCAAAGAGAGATTAAAGTAATCTGCAGGCATTTGGGTATTAAGACACTAGTAAGAAATATTTTAAATTGTAAAAAATTGTTCTAGCTTTAATAGTAAATTTTTTACATAGATTTGAAAAAACAATTTGATGATAAAATGTTAAGTAAGTTACGATGGAATTGCCCTATAATAGCAACCATCTGCAAAATTTTGTCTTAGATTTTTTTCTAGACTGTTATGTGTCAGTGTAAGAATTTTTTTCACTGTCTTAACAGAATGTACTTTTGGCTTCAATTAAATGTCATAGCTCAATTTTCATATAATTGAGTCTGTTGTAAACAGGCATTAATATGGTGGCTAATTAGTTTAGTTGGGAACATTGGCTTTCAATGGCTCAATCTGAACCCCTATTCCCAACAGTTTTCCCGAAAGTTTTCATCGCCTTATTTAATCGTATAGGAGGATTTGCATAGGCGGATTTGTTCTGACTGGTTTTGTATAATAGTGAGTGTGATAATACTTTAAACAATATTACATGAAATCATTTTACAAATGTACTACGTACAGAAGACAGCTTAAGGAGACAGTTTACCTTTTCAACAATTTTATTTATTTTTAAAAATACGTTTCAAATGGTGAACTCACTGCATGTCAATGTTCAACTAAAACTACATTTTGAAACAAGTAATATAAAAATTTTGTTTCTAAAGTCAATTCCTACTTAGGCCATCAAAGAAAAATTTAATATAATCCCTTAAGCTAATATAAGTTTTTGTTGCATTAAAATATCTCAATTTGTTGATTTTCTATAAGCAAGAAGGTTTACAACGGAACTCTATGGGAATTTGGCGAAATATTAGAGATATCGCCAAGTTGGCGTCACTTTTGGCGTCTCATTTTGGCCGCCAAATTGGGCAATATATCGCAAAGTTGGCGACAAACGTGGCGGTATTTGGCGACAGAACAGGGTCCCCCCTATGGTAACCCCTTATTGAAAATACTTTCATTGATCTTCAATAACCAATGGCCGCCATTTTGTTCCCCATGAAAAACTAAAATTAATTAATTAAAATTTAATTAATTAATTAATATTTGAAAAAACTGTATTAACATCAATTGTCATCCAGTACAAGTTTAAAAAAAATTATTTCAACTTGATAGGATGAATAATGAGTATTTTATTAACGATTGAAAATTTGAACAAGATAAATATATAAATAAATATAGGGAGAGTGTGAGCTAATAGTAGGAATTGAAAAACAAATTAACTGCATATTTAATAAAAAAAAATTAAATTTTTAAAATTCCTACTACTTTTTTAAATATTTATAGTTTTGCTCAATTTTGTTTAAAGATTTTAGAGTGTGTATTACACAATACTGCACATGGATTTTTAGATATATCTCATATTACATTTAATATAATTTTTTTACTTACATATTCTTGTGTAAAACGATGAAATCTAATACATCTTAATGTACTTTTATTTTTTTTTTTAAATAACAAAAACATGAAGGCGAATTCCATGCTCAGTTTTGACACATATATAATAAAAGACATGTACAAAAGAGTTTAAATCTCTATCTCAAGTGAGAAAAAGCCTTAGCATTTTCAAATCATGAATGTGTCGAAAATATGAACATAGAGAAAAAAAAAAAAATAAAATCCCTGCTGGACCGGCCTACAGGAAGAGGTAGATTTCGAAGTTAAGTATACGAATTTCACCAACAAAAACTAAACCATTATTAGATATAAATCCACTTTAACAGTTTTATCTGTTTGCTTTTGACGAGTTTTTATTTCCTTTTTATAAAATAGCTGGTTTTATCATAATCATGTTAAGGCGATATTAAAAAAATATTTTTTCCATACTCACCAACTCGAAATTTTCTGGCACATTTTCAGATTCATTTTTAATAAAAAAAAATATGAAACATGCTGACGTGATTTTTGAAAAGATTTATAAGCGACCTGTGTTTTTATTTTTCTTTCAATTAATTAAAACTTGATTAATAAACAATTATTTTCTCAGTAGGGCAATATTTTTCGTTTCTAACACAATCGCTTCGGGAAATTCTGTTCAAAATGTCTACTTTGACATCATTTTTTGAAATATATTCTGCCTCTATCAAAAAATCGATCATTACTGTACATTATATAGTTTCTGAATACGAGAATCTAGCAATTGGATGCGTTTGAGAGCAAAAATGAATTTAAAAATGATTAAGAAAATAGACAGTTTGGATTTGAATGCACCCTTAATAAGATGATTTTTTTCTTCAACCGCTATGTATTTTTAATTTGTTTTTGCTTTAAGAATTGGCCCTATCAAAAACTTGTCTATATAAATGTTGAAGACAATATTAAGAAGATATATGATAAATTCATGGAGATTTTATATCTTGTGAATTGACGGAGTTACGAAAATTTTTCTTCTTCAACCCCCTTTTTTGTTTTCGTTTTTTTTTCTTGCGGTACGAATTGATCCTATCAAAACCTTGTGAAAATAAAAGTTGTAGGTAATATTAAGGAGATGTATAATAAAACTATTGGATTTGATATCTTGAGAATTGACGAAGTAAGGAATTTTTTTCTCCCAAAAACCCTATTTTTTGCGCCCCTTGAGCCTATTTTAAATTTTATCAAAAATCTGTGATGCATGAATTTTTGGCGCTATTTTTAGAAGTAATAAAAACTTTAAA
The DNA here is from genome assembly GCA_963932465.1 of Maratus speciosus. Taxonomy (NCBI): domain Eukaryota; kingdom Metazoa; phylum Arthropoda; class Arachnida; order Araneae; family Salticidae; genus Maratus; species Maratus speciosus. The sequence continues at coordinate 335,587,340 of OZ010798.1, read as the reverse complement.
CTGATTTGATATGTACAAAAATTAAGAAGTTATGTGTTTTTTTCGGTTTTCACAAACCCCCTCCCTATTTCCATCCCTTTTGTCCGCTTTTGCCCATTAACGAACTTGACCAAGATTTTATGTCCCTTGATTTTTTGTATCAGTTTGGAAGAGATTTGTGCAGAATTGCGGAAGTTATCGTGTACAGAAGAAAGTGATTGCTTCGGGAAATTAAGTTCAAAATGCCCACTTTGACATAATTTTTTGAAATATATTCTGCCTCTATCAAAAAATCGATCATTGCAGTACATTATACAGTTTCTGAATAAGCGAATCTACCAATTAAATACGTTTGAGAGCAAAAATGAATTTAAAAATAAGTCAGAAAATAAGCAGTTTGGATTTGAGTGCATCCTTAATGCAATGATTTTTCCAACACAATCCGCTTCGGGAAATTCGGTTCAAAATGCCCACTTTAACAGCATTTTTAAAAATATATTCTGCCTCTATCAAAAAATCGATCGTTACGGTACATTATATAGTTTCTGAGTAAGAAAACGTATCAATTGGAAGCCTTTGAGAGCAAAAATGAATTGTAAAATGAGTCAGAAAATACGCAGTTTGGATTTGAATACACCCTTACTTATATTTTTTTCTTCAACCGCTATGTATTTTTAATTTGTTTTTGCTGTAAGAATTGGTCCTATCCAAAACTTGTCTATATAGATGTTGTAGACAATATTAAGAAGATATATGATAAATTCATGGGGATTTTATATCTTTTGAATTGACGGAGTTATGGATTTTTTACTTCTTCAAACCCCCTTTTTGTTTTCGTTTTTAATTTTTTTTTTGCGGTACGAATTTGTCCTATCAAAAACTTGTGAATATAAAAGTTGTAAATAATATTAAGGAAATTTATAACAAAATTAATTGGAATTGATATCCTGAGAATTGACGAAGTTATGAATTTTTTCTCCCGAAAACCCTATTTTTTGCGCTCTTTGAGCCTATTTTTAACTTTATCAAAAATCTGTGATACATAAAATTTTGGCCCTATTTTTAGAAGTAATAAAAACTTTAAACTGATTTGATATGTACAAAAATTAAGAAGTTATGAGGGTGGGGGAGGGGGCTCGGTTTTCACAAAAAACCCTCCCTATTTCCATCCCTTTGGTCCGATTTTGCTCATTAACGAAGTTGACCGAGATTTTATGTATCAGTTTGGACGAGATTGGTGCAGAATTACGAAAGTAATCGTGTCCAGAAGAAAGTGATATATATATATAGATAGATAGATACATAGATAGATAGATAAATAGATAGACAGACAGATAGATAGATAGATAGATAGATACAAAGTTTTTTACTGAGGGTGGTTTTGGGTTCTAGGAGTCATGATCGGTGTAGATTTGCAAAAAATTTTCAGAAATTTCAACATAGGAACGATCCCAATAGGTAGTATTTCATACGAAATCTACCTAATTAAAGGTTAAATTTGTGTGAGTAATTGCGCTGGGTGTATTAACAAAATTTATACTATCATGTGATATTATTGCCGTATGGGTAAAAATAAGGTTTCATAATATTCTAAATTAAACAGGCTTTCATTTAATATGTATTATTAAAAATATTAAAGGGCAAAACATTCATAAATATGCTAATAGTTTCAACTCGCGTTATACAAAATATATCTATATTTAGTTAGCATGAATTAGTATAGTGCAGGCTATACAACCATTTTACTTAATATAATATATCGATTAAAAGTACAACGGGACCCGAATATCAGAAAAATGTGAAAGCACTTTACCCCAAACGCAATTTTTATTATCCACATTGCTGTCGCATGGCATAACATGAAAAATGATCCGCTATGACCTCAATGTGGCTTCAATCTCTCTCATATTGTGGCACGGTGTAAATGACTGATGAATTGATTGCGTTGATTTCATAGTGGAATCTGAAAGTGACAGTTTCTTGAAAGACATAATGGATCTTAAAGGGTGTCCTAAAATTCACACGAGAATTAATTTTGATATAAAACACTGGTTTGTTATTAAAAAATGTATTTTTTTTATTGATTCATAATTTTTACAGTATAGGGTTATATATGGAATAGCATATCGGACATATCGCCTCCAGCGCTTTTCGGGGTGTCATGAAATTCACACAAGAATTTTGAGCCATTTGTGCGTAAATATTTTGCGCCTAAATTGCAAGATATGGGTGTGGACGAGATGTGGTTTCAACAAGGCTGTTCCACATGCCATGCATCCCGAGAAACAATTCAATTGCTGCATGAGACATTTCCTGCTCATGTAATTTCTCGTTTTGTTGATCAGAATTGGCCGCCCAGATAATGCGATTTAATGCAGCTGGACTTTTTTCTATGCAGTTTTCTGAAGTCTAATGTTTATTACAAGAGACCCACAATCACCCACGGCTTAAAAAAAATTGAGCGCTGCATCAACGAAATTCAGCCACATTTATGCAAAACGGTCATGGAAAATTTAAACAAAAGATTGCTTATGTGCCAGCAAAGCCGTGGATGCTATTTACCCGATATACTATTGCATACCCTGAGCTGTATACGTTATGAATCAATAAAACAAATTAAAATTATTAATTATAAACCGGTGTTTTCTATGAAAATTACTTCTTGCGTAAATTTTGGGACACTCATTAGAAAGATACGCGCCCTTTTGTATATTATTCTTCACGTCAGTGACGTCACATAGACTGATTATTAGAGTTCCGCTTATTGTGATAATATTTGAAACCAATTTCCATAGACTTGTCCGTATAATGTAATACAGAGGCTGTTTTACCACTATTGAATGATTTTGATCAGTTTTAGCAATAAGTTATGGTACGACAATCACCTACTCTTTATGCTGATAAAATTGTTACAGAATATGTTATTATTTACTAATTGTCAGTTTCATTTACATTTAAAATTGCACTTTTAATTTTTATAATTGAATAAAAGACAATATTTTAAGCATTTCCGAGGAGAATCGTGTTTAATCAAAAATCAAAAACAAAAACGCCGCGATATTTCAATAGGAATAGGTATGATAAATAATATAAAAAATGTAAAAGAAACAAGAGGTGGAGAGAGTTGAATATAAGTGTAAAAATGCATCTAAACATGTATCCGATGAAGACAAAGAATTGAGAAAATGATATTAGGGTAAAATTATTTTAAAAGATGAGATGCAAATTTAAAAGACTCTTGGAAATTGTTCACTTCAGCTGTAAGGAAAATATTTAGTAGTTATTTAAAATTTTAAAACATTAAAAATCCAGTGTTTATCATCTATCATCTCGACATATGAAGTTCCAGAACTTGCTTCTGAATTCTTTCTGAATTCAAGAGAAGTATTTGATTGATTAAAAATAAGAGAATATTTTATTAATGGTGGTAACAAATGGTAATAAGTATTAATAGTAGAAAAGGACCGAATTTGGCACAATTATTTACCATTCGTGTTTTGCCAAAAATACTATAAAATACAAATAATTTGGGAAAATATTGATACAGTATTTTACGATATCTTGCATTAATTAAAATGTATGATAAAAAATGGACGTGTTTTGCTAGCAAACTGAAAAAAAAACGATTAGTTAAATTAATAATTTGTCTTTGGAGAATGATTATTCTTACAACTGGGTTCAGCAATATTAATATCTTTTAACCCTTACTTCATCTAGATTTGCCGTTTATGCTCCAGTGAAGTATAGATGCATCTTACGGTTTCAAATACTATGATGAAATTAATTAATGTTCGTAATAATGATATTTTTAAGCATAATCAAGCACCAAATGGTAATAAGTATTAATTGTAGAAAAAAAGGTGAATTCGTCACAGTTACCTACCATTAGTGTTTTATCCAAAAAACTAGAAATAACAAAGATGTCGGAAAAATATTGATAGATTACTTTACGATTTCTTGCATTAACTAAAATGCATGATAAAAAAAGGATGTGCTTTGCTAGAAAACTTTAAAAAAAAGATTAATTAAATTAACAATTTGTCTGGGGAAAGTATTTATCCTAATAACTGAGTTCGGCTACATTAATATCCTTTCATCCTTCCTTCATCTAAATTTGTTGCTCATGCATCAAGGAAATACTAGATGTATCATACGTTTCCAAAAGACATTTATATCTATATCAACTGTTACTGTGAGGAAATTAATTAATATTAATCAATGTTGCTAGTAATGATATTTTAAAGCATAAGTAATTATTGTTAAAAATCACAGTGATATTAACTGGTATTGAATGAAAAGTGACACTGTTGATTAACATTGATACCTTCATTCATAAAGTTAATAATCCAATGATCGTAATAATTTTCTATAGGATGCATTACAATCTCTTGTTTTGTTAATGATTGCGTGAGATATTCCGATTGTTCGGGAAAAGAGAAATATAATTTTAATGCATGATAATACGATAAAAAATTGATTTGTTTTTCTAGAAAACTGAAAAAAAAAACTATTAGTTAATTTAATAATTTATCTTGGGAAATTGGTTATTCAAATAACTGGGTCCGGCTATGTTGATATCTTTTCACTCTTTCTTAACTCAGATTTACTGTTTATGCACGAGCGAAGTATAAGGTGTATCATACGGTTTCAAAGAACTTTGACATCTATATCAACTGTTACTAAGATAAAATTAATTAATATTAATTAATGTGGGTAATAATGATATTTTTAAAAGTGACTGTGATATTAACTGGTATTAAATGAAAAGTGACATTATTAATATTATGCCATCTTTATTCAAATACTTAATAGTTAAACGATTTTAATAAATTTCTATAAGATGTGTGGCAATCCGATGTTTTGCCTGTTAATTGCGTTCTATTTCAATTGATCATTTAAAGAGAAATCCAATTTTAATGTATGATAGTATGATAAAAAGGAATGTGTTTTGCTAGAAAACCGAAAATAAAAATGATTAATTAAATCCACAATTTGTCTTGGAAAAATGTTTATTCTAATAACTGGGTTCAGCTAAATTAATATGTTTTGATCTTTCCTTCCTCCATTTGCTGCTTATGTTCCAGTGAAGTACAAGATGTATCATATGGCTTCAAAAAAATTTGACATCCATGTCAACTGTTACTGTAATGAAAGTAATTATTAAAATTTTATTAATGATAGTAACAAATGGTAATAAGTATAAATAGTAGAAAAAAGGGCGAATTCTAGACAGTTATTTACACTTGGTGTTTTACCAAAAGTACTATGAAATACAAAGAATATGGAAAAATATTGATAATTTTACGACTTCTTGCATTAATGAAATGTATGATAACAAATGTAAGTGAATAAAAGAATATAAAATGGGTGTAACTGACTGAAAAATCGGTTACGTTGAGTTCACAGTGGAGACTGGAAGTGAAATTTGCGTTACATATTATGGGTTATTAAAGACATATAATGGGTGATATAAAGATACGCCATTTTTGGTCAAATATTGTTCACTGTGATTGTGATACATGTGACTATCAATGACGTAACATAAATTGATTGTTAGATTTCAGCTTATTGTGATAATCTCTTGATATTTGAATCCAGTTTCCATAGGCTTGTCCACATAATGAAACGCAGAGGCTACTTTACCACTATTTGAATAATTTTGATCTGCTTTACATAGTCATACATATTATCAAATGTGGAATTTGATAAAATTTTACATTTCAAGTAGAAAATCATAACTGCATACTTCAACTGTAACAACAACATCATATCGCTCACCCGCAAGAAAAGTGACACATCTCGCAAAAATTCATTTTGCGTTTTGTTTCACTAATAGGTCTGTCATAAGTTCGTCTTGCTACACAAAAAGTTTCATAAGTGTAGTTATACGAAAAATCACTTTATTGTGTCCATTTGTGATCCATTATATGTCCATTTGTGATCACAGAAGGGAGGTGAATGTTTTTGGGGAGGTAAAATTATCCAACCCTCCAAACCTCATCCTAGGCCTTCATTCTTAAAGATTTAAGGGGTCTTGTACCTTTTAAACGCGTTGAAAATTAACGAAAAACTTCAAAGTTTGAATTAGTCTATCTTCAAAACCTTTTTATGTATAAACATGAAATTTTGGATATTGATTAAACAGATTGTTCTTTGTAATATACTACCAACATAAATTTATTAACCCTTTACAGAATTTGTGTATTGTTAAATCAAAATAGCTCTTTTTTTTACCCCATAAGTCATTGCGCGCATGATATCTTGAGAAAGTACGTATGGATTGTCATGAAATTTGGTAAATATACTAAACAAATATGTGTGTTTAAAATGATCTACTTTTAAGTATTTACAATGGTAATATTTTTAGCTATGACTATTTTTATTCATTAAAAATACAAAATTTTTATTTTATTTTACGAAAATATTTTTTTTATATAGTTAATGAAATAATTTTAGCCTAAGAGTTGATCATTTTAAACACATATATGTTTAGTATCTTTATCGAATTTTATGCCAATCCATACATACTTTCTCAAGATATCATGCGCCCAATGACTTATGGGGTAAAAAATGAGCAATTTCGATTTCAACAATACACAAATTCTGTAAAGGGTTAATAAATTTCTAATGGTAGCATATCACAAAGCATAATCTGTTTAATCAATATCCAAAATTTCATCTTTATACGTAAAATGGTTTTGAAGATAGACTAATTCAAGCTTTGAAGTTTTTCGTTAATTTTCGACGCGTTTAAAAGGTACAAGACCCCTTAACGCTTTTATGCCCATTTTCACTCCTGCATGCAGAGCTAAGGGCTACAATTTCATATTACAGTAAAATGATGTAAATTTTCTTTTGCCTGTCCTATGAAATTTACTTTTGTTGAGGTGTGTCACTTTTCTTCCGGGTGAGCGATATTTATATACATTACTGTTTTGTTAATGCGGGTAATAATGATATTTTGAATCATAAGCAATTATTGTTAAAATTGACAGCGATATTAACCGGTATTGAATGAAAAGTGTCATTTTGAACTTTAAGGCATCTTCATTCTCATAGTTAATAATCTAACGATATTAATAATTTCCTAAAAGATGCGTGGCAATCTAATGTTTTGCCTATTCATTTTGAGAAATATTTCGATTGTTCGTGTAAAGAGAAATCCAATTTTAATCTACAGTTAGAAAAGATTCGAAATAAGATTGTGATGAAATTCCCCATTTCAGCTAGAAAATCATATTTACAATGCAGTTTAAAAGTTTTCTGAAACTGAATTAATTTTAAACTGAACTTTGTCAATGACGACATTTTACGACTCCATGCATTAACTAAAATGGATGTGTTTTGCTCGAAAACTGAAAAAAAAGGATTAGTTAAATTAATAATTTATGTTGGGAAAATGGCTATTATAACGAATGGGTTCGGCTATATTAATATATTTTCATCCTTCTTTCATCCAGACTTGCTACTTATGCACCACAGAAGTACAAGATGTATCCTACGGTTTCAGGAAAATTTGACGTCTATATCAACTGTTACTACGATGAAATTAATTAAAATTAATTAATGTGGGTAATAATGATATTTTGAAGTATAAGCAATCATTGTTAAAAGTCACAATGATATTAAACGGTATTGAATGATAAATGACATATTTGACATATGTCATCTTCATTCCTACAGTTAAAAATCTAACGATTTCAATAATTTTCTGTAAGATGCGTGGCAATGAGATGTTTACCCTGTTGATTGTGTAAGATATTCGAATTGTTCACGTAAAGAAAAATCCAATTTTAATAAATGATGATAAAAAATGGATGTGTTTTGCTAGAAAACTGAAAAAAATTATAAGTTAAACTAATAATTTGTCTAGGGAAAATGGTTATTCTAATAACTCGGTTTGGTTATGATAAGGCCGTTCCTCCTTCCATCATCTAAATTTGTTGTTCAAGCACCAGTGAAATACAAGATGTACCACATCTTTTGAAAAGACATTTATATCCATATCAACTGTTACTGTGGTGAAATTAATTAATATTAATTAATGTTGGTAATAATAATATTTTGAAGCCTAAGCAATTAATGTTAAAAGTGAGAGTCATATTAACTGATATTGAATGAAAAGTGACACTGTTGATATGATATCTTCATTCATAAGGTTAAAAATCCAACTTTTGTAATAATTGCCTATAAGATGCATTCCAATTTCAAGTTTTGGTAATGATTGCGCGAGATATTTCAATGGTTCGGGTAAAGAGAAATCTAATTTTAATACATTATAGTATGATAAAAAAGGGATGTGCTTTGTTAGAAAACTGAACAGGAATTGTTATTTAAATTAATAATTTGTCTTGGGAAATTGGTTATTCTAATAACTGTATCCAGGTATATTGATATCTTTTCACCCTCCCTTAATCCAGATTTTCTGTTTATGCACTAGTGAAGTACAAGTTATATCATAAGGTTTTAAAAAACTTTGACATCCATATCAACTGTTACTATGGTAAAATTAATTAATATTAATTTATGTGGGTAATAATAATGTTTTGAAGCATAAGCAATTATTGTTAAATGTGACATCGATATTAATCGGTATTGAATGAAATGTAACATTTTTAACATTATGGTGTCTTCATTCATATAGTCAATTATCTGACAATTTTAATAATTTTCTGTAAGAGCGAGGCAAACTGATGTTTTGTCTATTAATTGCCTGAGATATTTCGATTGTTCGGGTAAAGAGAAATCCAATTTTAATATACCGTTAGAACAGATTTATAATAAGAATTTGGTAAAATTCTACATTTCAAGTAGAAAATTATATTTACAATGGAGTTTTAAAGTTTTCTAAAACTAAATTAGTTTTAAATTGAACTTTGTCAATGACGTTATTTTACGACTTGTTGCATTAACTAAAATGTATGATAAAAAAATGGATGTGATTTGCTAGAAAACTTAAGGAAAAAATATTAGTTAAATTAATAATTTGTCTTGAGAAAATGATTATTCTAATAACTGGGTTCGGCTATATTAATATATTTTCCTTCCTTCAAACAGACTTGCAGCTTATGCACCAGCAAAGTACAGGATGAATCATGCGTTTTAAAAAAAACTTTGACATGTAATATCAACTGCTACTATGATGAAATTAATTAATATTAATTAATGTAAATAATAAAGATATTTTGAAGCAAAATTAGTTACTGTTAAAAGTGTCAGTTATATTATCCAATGTTGAATGGTAAGTGAGATTTTTGACATTATGAGATCTTCATTCATATATTTAATAATCTAACGATTTTAATAATTTTCTATAAGATGCCTTGGAATCTGATGTTTTGAGTTTGGATTACGTGATATATTTCTATTGTTCGGGTAAAGAGAAAACCAATTTTAATATAGGATAGTATGATAAAAAATAGATTAGTTTTGCTAGAAAATGGAAAAAAAAATATTAGTTCAATTAATAATTTATCTTGGAAAATTGGTTATTCTAATAACTGCGTTCGGCTTTATTAATTTCTTTTCATCCTTCCTTCATAATGATTTGCAGCTTATGCACGAGCGAAGTGCAAGATATATCATACGGTTTAAAAAATCTTTGATCTAATATCAATTGTTACTATGATGAAATTAATTAATATATTATTTAATTGAGTAATAATAATATTTTGAAGAATCGGCAATTATTGTTAAAAGTGGCAATGATATTAACCGGTATTGAATCAAAACTGACATTTTTAACAATATGACATCTTTATTAATATAGTTAATAATCTAACGATTTTAATAATTTCCTGTAATATGCATGGAAATCTGGTGTTTTGCAAATTAATTGCGTCAGATATTTCGATTGTTCTTGTAAAGAGAAATTTAAATTTTAATAATCAGTTAGAAAATATTTATAATAAGAATTTGATAAAATTCTATATTTCCAGTAGAAAATTATATTTACATTGCAGTTTAAAAGTTTTCTAAAACTGAACTAGTTTTAAAATGAACTTTGTCAATGACGTTATTTTCCAAAATCATTTCGTTTTTTCAAGTTCAGAGATGTTTGAACAAAAAGGCCGTGAATTTATGCAAAAACGTTTCAGCTTTATGAATAAAAATAAATGATTAAAAAATGCCATTTCCCACTTGCAACAGTTACATTTTTAGTTCCTTTACCAAAAGTTTCAACCTACCATTTCAGAAAAAAATAGTTGAAAATATACGTCTTTTTTTATATCAATTCTTCAGAATAGAGTTGTTTGAGGTTAATAAATGTTTTGAGGTTAAACTTCTGTAACCTCCTTGGTTAAACAAAAATATCTTAAAAAAATAATAAGTAATAATTTGTCTTGAGAAAATGTTTGTTCTAATAACTGGGTTCGGTTGTATTAATATCTTTTCATCCATTCTTCATCCATATTTGTTGCTTAAGATGCCAGCGAAGTACAAGATGTACCATACGGTTTCTAAAAACTTTGACATCTAATATCAATTGTTGCTATGGGGAAATTAACTAATATTAATTAATGTGGGTAATAATGATATTAAGCAATTATTTTTAAAAGTGACAGTTGTCAACATGTCATTTCCTACATACAACAGTTCCATTTTTAGCTCCTTTACCAAGCTTTTTAACAGCTTTTTTAAGTAATATTTAGTTAAAAATATACGTGAATACAGGGCATTAAATATTTGGAGGTTAAACTCCTTTAACCTACTTGGTTCAATGAAACAATCTATAAAGTGACATTAACCGGTATTGAATGAAATGTGACATTTTTGACATGGTGATTGATATCTTCATTCCTGCTAGTTAATAATTTAACGATTTTAATAATTCCCTATAAGATGCGTGGCTATTTTATGTTTTGCCTATTAATTACGTGAGATATTTCGATTGTTCGGGTAAAGATAAATCCAATTTAATATACAGTTAGAACAGATTTATAAGAATTTGATAAAATTCTTCATTTTAAGTAGAAAATATTTACAATGCAGTTTAAAAGTTTTTTTAAAACTTTACTATAATTTTGAAATGAACTTTGTCAATGACGCTATTTACAAAAAGCATTTCTTTTTTTCAAGATTTGTCTTCTAAGTTTGGATATGTTCGAGCTAAAAGGCTATGAATTTATACAAAAACATTTAAGGTTTATGAATTAAAGTAAATGCTTACAGATGTCATTTCCTACATACAGCAGTTCCATTTTTAGCTCCTTTACCAAGCTTTTTAACAGCTTTTTTCAGTAATATTTAGTTTAAAATATACGTGAATACAGGGCATTAAATATTTGGAGGTTAAACTTCTTTAACCTACTTGGTTCAATGAAACAATCTATAAAAAATAATAAGTAATGTTTTCGAAATGTCAATTTTTCTCCAGAATTTGTTTGTTTTGGTTGAATAAACTATTTTATGAAACTTGAATATGTGAAACACCTTTATACTCCTTCTAGTTCTTTGAAAAATATAATTTAATCAAAAAAAACTTTTCATCATCAATTTAAATTCAAATGTTTTTTCTTTTTAACTTTAATTAGAAAGTGGTGCAATGATAATAATAATAATAAAGCTAGTAATAATACTAATACTAATCCCTATTATTTCCCATTTTCATTTTATCTACAATAACTGAGTTATTTACAAAAACACTATTACAAAAACAAATTATTAAAAAATATAAAACAATTTATATTTTTGAAACTAATTTGACTTTTGCAATTTTGAGAATTAATATGACTTCCTAGGATCCTTGCAAATAACTGGTATTCTTTTCATCTCGGTATTCACCCTACTCTCAGAAAAGTGAATATAAAACACAAATACACAGCCGGATTTTAATATAATAGAAGACAAGTAATGGTAGTTTCACAGCATCATTTTATCCAGAAAGTTTGGAAAGTTGCCAACTCTGCATCAATGGAGTAAAAGATAAGGTAGAATAATTTCCAAAAGCTTTTTATAAGTGCTCAGTGTTTTTGCAAAAGCGAAAATTCTTTACATTGTGAACAAAATCACTCATTACAAGCAGTCATGAGCACTATATCCCATTTTACAAATAAATCATAATAGTTTCTGTCGTATGTCAAAATACATTGAAAACAGAATACGTTGCGAAGTTAGAGTAATCGATTTTTCCTTCTGCACCAGGAAGAATTCACATTTTCTAAGGACGGCCATATTGGTTTTTCCGACAGCATTAATGTAGTAAGGTCCTAGACGTTTTCGAAGTATAATCCACGAACAAGTTAAAATTAAACAAACTTATATTTGAAACTTAAATTATTCTTATGATCTTATAAATATAAACAAATAAAATTCTGCAAAAATCATTAAGCAGTCTTGAATTAGCCATCTTCGAAAAATATTTGTTCGAGATTGTATTCAGACTCAAATCTTCTATTTTGACTTTCTGATATATTTTATGAAAAAAAAAGAAAAAGAAATCGTTTTATCTTCAGTGTGAAGCATTTAAAACGACATATGTGAGTTTGTGTATTGTGGTTTGTAAGATTATACATAAATTTCGATTTGAAGAAAAATGTTTCTTTTGTAAAACTACTCGTAGTTCCAAAAATTTGGAAATTGTTATGAATTTAAATCTTAAATAAAAAATATAAATAATTTAACCGGTCTTACGAACATAATATTATATATATATATTTTAGTACACCACGAAAAGTTTAGATCATGCTTTTAATTTTTTTATTTTCTGAAATAGATCATTTTCTAAAAAGATCAAGTAAATCTAATCAATTCTCAAAAAAGATTAAACTAAAATTTGAAAAGTTTTCAATATAATTTTGATTACCGATTGCGCATAATTTAGAATTTTTAGCAGATGGCGGCAATTTGAAGATAATTATATTGGACACTGTTTGATATAAGCATCTTTAATTCGAATTTAACGAGCATCTGCAAAATCTCTATTCAGGATTGTTCTTTGATTTGCTATATTACAAAATAATCTTAAAAATTAGCATTACTTCTTGTTAAATTTCTTATTTTCAGTGCTTTAATAACATTGTTATTCATAAAGGATATAAATATATCGATACATTGAGATCGAATAAAGCAAATTCCTTTTGCAAAAATGCTCAAAGAAAATCTCCGTGGAAAAATAAATTTAATTTATTGGCTGGAAAATCCGATTCAGATTCCAATTAAGAAGCTTAGAAAGAAGTATCTTCAGACGATAATCTTGTTGTAAAGGAATGGCATTCATGAAAAAAAGAAGAAAATTTCGGAGTAACGTAAGAGATGTTACCATGGCAACTAACGACTTTTTCTGGAAGAGAAAATTATTCAACCTTTACGTATTGCTTCAGGAGAAAAGCAGCTTAGGTGAGTGAAAATGATGGAAATAGGACAAAGTGTTCGTGTCGTTATTTGCCAGAAATTTATGAAATTCAAAAACGTGTTCATATAATGAAATTCTATTTCTTTGTTGCATGGTGGAAATGTAATGTAGGTAATTATCATAAAGTAGATAGTTATAATTCGGTTGAAAGGAATAAGCATCGTTCGAGAAGCTTGTCTATTTTTGTTCAAAAGAGATTTGGTAAATCTATTTTCTTTAATATTACACTGTAAAAAATATAGAATTTTTTAATTGTAGTTGAAACGATTATGAAAACTCCGTGTAACCTAGTAGTTACTTACAGTTATAGAAATCTTTCCCATATTTTCAAAAACGATTTAGAGCTATGTACAGATCAAAAGCCGAAAACAATGGATTTCCAAAGTGTTCGAAAACATTCTTGCTGGTAAATTTCTGAAACTTTTTTTGCTGATTTCAGAGAGATATTGGTTTCTGGGGATTGTAATGGTTCTTCTTCTAAAGACATCGGGGGATAAGAGAAAAGTTTCCTGAATTGTGTGTAACAACGACATTACATTTAAATTTAGAGAGCGTTTTTTCTATATCAGGAAAAGTTTCAGGAAGTTTTCACAGTAAAGTTCGTTGAAACAATTAAGAAAGTTATTACAGACTCTGTAAGAATAAGTTTCTGAATTCTAATTTTCTTCAATTTCTGAAGATTTGTTAAGTAGTAATCTTCGATTTATTTTATCGCAGAATTAGTAAAAACTGTCTACGTCTAAATAAAGTACGGTTATTATTCTGTTATATTAACAACAGAATAAAATCTGTACGTACTTTGAGTATGCGCAACTATTTCCGATTTAAATAAAACAGAGTAAAGCAAAAAAAAAAAAAAAAAAAAAAAACAATAAAAATACATTGTACATTTCTTGTCATGCTTTTCGCCTTTATGTTTTAAGAGTGTTGTTCAGTGAGAGAAGTCAAATTTGCTTCGCTAATATTAAACCTACACTGCAAAAAGAAAAAATAATTGCTGATTTTACAGTATAATACTGGCAGCTGGGGCGCCAGTTTATAACAGAAAAATGAACAGTAATAAACAGTAAAATTAGCAAGCAATACACCGTTAAGCAATAATGTACGTTTTAATTCATTTATACGATGGTATATAACTGTTTATTTTACAGTTATAAACTGGATCCCCAGCTGCCAGTATTATATTGTAAAATCAGTAATTTTCTTTTGCAGTATATGGGCATGGAATGTATTTGTAATTTTAAAATACACTCGAACCCGGTTAAGACGCTTACGGTTAATATACTATCTCGCTTAATACACCCCAGCAAACACATACCTTTCGGCACACGATCGGAACACAGCCGGCAGTGTCGGTTAAGTGTCGGAATGGGCACAGTGATTTCGGTGACGTGTCGGCAACATGTCGGCAACTGAAACATAAGAATCTGATTTTTCGACAGCCGGTTACCGTAATCGGTACCCTTATGGTTATATATCGGCAATGTAAGTGACGCAGGACCGATATGTGATTTCTGATAGTGGCCCGGTTAGATTTGCCAACATCGGTCCCAATTGGGAATTTTTAGTCTTAGCCGACATTTTTTTTTCTTTTTCTTAATTTTGTTTGAATTTGAGTTTTGATAAGATATGTATATTTCATGTGTTTCATATGAAATTCTAACAGTGATAAACAAAAAATCAAAAATAGCTTATACATATATATATATATATATATATATATATTTTAAAGCTGTTATTGAATTCATTTTAAAAAGGCTTGCAATTATTTGAATCATCAAAAGAGTTTCTTAAATCGCCCCTTAAAATTATTATTCGTTATAAACGTAATCGTAGAAAAAAAAATTTCATAAAATTATTATTTTCTAACTATATATTCATTTTAAAAGAAATAGCTATATGTTTCTTATTTTATTTAAAAATCAAATTATTAAAAAAGTGCTTAAAATTATTTTACAAGCTGTAAAAATATAAAAAAAACTACCCAACTTAAGCATTAAAATTTAAAAGAAAGATTCAGAAATCTCCCACTTCTAAAAAATGATTTACCAAAAAAAAAAAAAAAAAAAAAAGATAAAATAATATTTCTATTTTATTTGATGATTAAAAAATGTTGATAAGTAAAATAATTATTTTTGCTACTTAATCACTAAAAATATATTATACATTAAATCATCAAATGATAAAAAATTAACCCTTATTCTAATTAAAAGGGATTAATTACCAACCTCATTTTTTTATTAAAATTAGCTTTTCTATGTTACAAATATATATTTCTTGAATTAACGCATTTAATTATATTATAATTCCTAAAGAGAAAATTTTATTAAGAGAAAAACCTCTGAAAGTCACTTATTTTACTTAATAAGCATTCTTAAATTTATAAGAAAGATTCAGAAATATCCCCCCATTTAAAAATTATCTTCCAAAAGAAAAAAAAATGTAAATTAATATTTTTATTTTATTTTTAAATTAAAAATATTGATAAGTAACAAATTAATATTGAAACATACTCATTAAATATATGTTCTACTTTAAATCATCAAAACGAGATAAAATGAATTCTTATTCTAATTAAAAGTTAATAATTACTAATTTTTTATTTATTAAAATAAATTTTTCCATGTTAAAAAAATATATTTTATAAATTAACGCAACGCATGTAATTACATTATAATCCTAATAAGAAAATTTGATTAACTGAACAAAAGCTCTAAAAATATTTTTTTAATACTTAATTATTCTTAAATTTATATCTATTCTTAATTATTCTTAATTATATCGATACCTTAATTAAACTTAAAATTATTCTTAAATTCCTTTGCTTTAATGAATTCGCTAAGATATTTATTTCATTCATTTAAATATTAAATTAACTTTTAAATAAACGCGCGTAAGACAATTATAAATAAATAAATAAATAAATAATAAAATAAAAACAGTTCAAAATTCTAATTTTCCCATCTACCATTTACCTTTAATGACAAACCATTACGTATCTATAAGATTTCCCCTTATTATCCCACACAATCCTCCTCAGATCAAGTCTGGGTGGTCAAGTGGTTAAGGCGTCTACTTCCTGTCCTTGGGTTCGTTGGATCAAACCCAACCTCAGCCAGCGCCGAAACACGTTCTTTTCAGATATGCATTCCGCGATGGCTCATAGATGGCGCCATCAAAACTCATTTTTTTTTCAATTGATACTGGTGTCGGGCTGCGACCGGCATTCGTATGGATAGCTATCTGTGTGCTACCGGCATAGTGTTTTGCCGATACTGGACCGGCTGTGCGCCTATCTCTCGGGCGTCACTCGCCCGGCGTGTCGAAAAAGAACCGGTACGGCAGTCGGTATCGTGCCGATACCGTCGGTAGAGGCAAAGCGGCTGTCGCCCGATTGTTTACCGATAGCTCTGTGTTTGCTGGGACGTATTTTCTCCAATCCCTTTAACATCTCACATAAGGCTAATACAAAATTATCGAGTTTAATTTTATCGCTCGGTTATTACGCGATAAATTTTCGGTCTTTTCCTTTGAGGCAGAAATTCTCGCTTAAGACGCAAATCCATTGATCAAAATGCGAATTCCTTCTCTCTTCTCCAATGTTGCGGATTTAGTGTTTTTTTTCATACCGATTTAGCAACACTGCAATTCTTCTTTGATCCTAGACCGAGAACCGGCAGCACAGACAATCACCTCATCGAGTTCACGGATGAAATTCTAGGATTAGTTAAATCTTGATTCGCATATTAAAACGCAGTCGGTCGGCTAAGTCATATCTCGGTGGAAACTTCTGAAAACCCGATTTTAGCGTCTGACTCGAAGGTTTACCATTGTGTTTTCCTGCACCAAAAGGTATAAAAACATGGAAGACTGGGAGCAGGAATACAGAATGGTAAATCTACAAGTCAGCCACTAAAATCGGTTTTTCAGGTGTTTTTACCAAAGATATGACTTGGCAGACTGATTGCGTTTTAATATGCTAATCAAGATTTAACTAATCCTAGAATTTCATCTGTGGCCTCAATGAGGTGATTGACTGTGCTGCCGGCTCCAAGTCTATCCTGCGTCTTAGCATTCTTTCTCTCTCGTTTAGTGTATGATCTTATTGTAGTAGAAAGAGAGATAGACGAATCCAGGATACTCAGATATATCATAAAAAATATTATGATTGATTAGAGATGATTATACCTGGTGTTAGTGAGGTTTTAAATATACGAGTACATTATATCGCTACTGCATTTTACAATGCATATTATGGGCAAAAAAATGAAACTCCTACAGGTTAAACAAATACGACTGTGGTTGTATAATTCTTTTATGTTTCTATGTTTTCTTTTCTTTTTGCAATGGTAAGAATATTTTTTTACACAAGGATTAATAAAGATAGTTTTTCCATATTATATTAAAAAGGAAGGACAGGTGATAAAGGTACTCATTACCACAATTACTAAATACGATTTAAAAAACTGGGTTGAGTTTAAAGATTTAATATTTTTCTGTTTCTGTTAAAAAATTAGCCTAGGAAGAAAATTATTTTTGTTGTTTATCTTTGTTTTTAAAGTATTAATCGACTATAAAGCCATCCTTGAATCCATATTTATTTTCTGTTATTATTCCTGTTGCTCTTTTAAAAAGAGATAATGAGTTAAACTTGAATACAAATAAATATTAATCTAAATATACCTAAAACACATTTTCGACTGTAAACATATAAATGAAGGCTCTAAAGTTCATTTAAACGATTAGTTGTGTAAATAAGCCCGGTTCCTGCAACATTATACACCAAGCCAAAACTTTTGGCCATCATCACACATTGCAATGAACTTGCCTGGATGACGTGGAAAGCCCATAATCAGTAGCAACGATATTTAACTGCTGCTAAGGAGTCTGAGGATTCCTTTTTGCGCTTACTTCTGGTTGTGATGGTAAAGGCTGCTGATGTAAGCGACTTTGATAGAGGGCAGAATCCAGTCGCCCGACGACTCAGAAGGAGTGTCTTCGAAACTGCACGTCTCATGGGTTGTTCATTACACATCGTTGTTAGTACTTATACAAAGTAGATAGAAGCCAGTAGAAGCTATCGCGTTGTTCGTTTAGGCGTTATCAAATAAAAAGGACGTCGGAGACTCCCCCCCTCCTCTTTGTAAAGCAAAATATGCACCAGAGACTGCTTCAATTGACATCCTAATACAATACAAGTATAAGTAGAATTCTTTCAGAGCACACAAATTAAGCTGACACTTTTAAATGCGAGGCTATGCAGGAAACGCCCCACTCATGTACCTCTGTTGACCAAGCATCATCGCCAAATACTCCTACACAAGGCACGGGAACATCATGACTAGACTATGGATCATAGGGAGAGAGTTGCATCGTCGGATAAAATACAATGCATCCTTCCACACGTCGATGGCCGTGTTGGGTACGCCGTCTTCTAGGCGAAGTGTTACTCCTTATACAACTGGTCATACACAGGCCTCTGGTGGAGATTTTAAGCTTTGGGAAAGCATATGTACGTGTCTCATAGGTGTCTCTAGGACCTGTTGTGGTAGAACAAACCATGAAGTCCGCGGACTATCTGAACATCATTGCGGACCATTTCCACCCTTAAACGGTATCTGTTTTCCGAAATGGAAATTGAGTCTTCAAGCAAGACAACGCTCCATGTCACAGGGCTCCAATTATGCTCAATTGGTTGCAGGAATATAATACTGAATTCCAATTAGGGTCCTGGCCACCTAACGATAGAGCACATTTCTGGTGTCATGTGTAACGACAGCCAAGAGCTCAAAAACAATTATTTTGGAATATCCCGGATATGCATGATCGCTGCTTGAACATCTGGTACAATTTATCTCAGGTCATCTACCAAGGACTTGTGGCATCCATGCCAAGGCGGGTTGAAGCAGATTTGCTGGCCAAAGGTGGGTCAGCGGATTATTAGGTAGGTGGTCATAATGTTTTGGCTCTTCGATGTACTAGTTACATTTAATACGCTATTCCGCTTAATACTCGACTTCTTTCAACTCCCTTGAAATGCGTCTTAACCGGGTTCGACTGTATATCCTCAGGAAATTACTTTTATTTTCTGTGTACTCTTCTTAAAAAAGTCTCTTTTTTTTTTTTTGTCAATATATTTCTAAAACACATGCTTAAATTAATAATTTATCTGATAAAACCTTAGCGAAGCTAACGAATTGTGAACAAGATTTTGACACTTAAAGTAAAATCATGTATACATTTTAGAAATATTTTGACATGTAAAACTAGCCGGATGTGCCAATCCCAAACTTATTTCGATCTGATGCATGTTAATACTTCAAATTTCGGCATCATAGTGCCAAGATTATATGACGATCTATGTCCACTATGACGATTCTAAAGGATCTATTTATGTGAAAGTGTAACATAATATGAAGTTTGTGTAAATTCCGTACATTAGTTATTGATGCGTTAGCACATTACATTGAAATAGAGCTATCGCAAAAATCGTGAAAAATGCAGCCTAGCAGCGCCCCCTGTCAGGCGATTTACATCAAACCGTAATAAGCACCAAGTTATTTCAAGGTATAACTGAATTTGAAGTTTGATGAAAATCTGTGCATCAGTTCATGAGAAATAGCAATTGCGGAAATCATGAATAATGCAGCCTAGCAGCGCCACCTATTAGGCGATTTACTCAAAAAAGCAATTTGCACCAATTTATATCTTGACCTAGCAGAATCTGAAGTTTTAGAAAATCTGTGCATTAGTTCTCGAGTTAGAGCGCCCACAAAATTTGTGCCACAGACAGACAGACACACAAATTTTTTCACCTATATTCTTTAACCCTGGAAGCTCGAGTACAATCCCCTAGCATACTTAAAAGACCAGGTTGTTTTTGGGGTTATCAGCCCTGTACTTTATACTGGACCGATTTTGATAATAATATTTTTTTAATGGAAGTTGTTCATGTGTAGATGTGTCCGTTCTAGCTATTTTTTGAATTATTTCCATTTTTATATTTTAATTTTAATTTTAAAAGCTATTTATGATATTTCTTCAAATTGGTGGCAATTTTATTACTTCCATTGTTGCAGAGAAATGAAAAATAGCGAGATTTATTTATTTTTATTGTTTATATCCTTATTGATGCCATTTTTAGGTGCGTTCGTAATTATATAAATACGTAGCACCTATAGTCGTCGTTCAGTCCGCCCGTCTGTCTGTCTGTCTGTCCGCATATAACAGAGCAAAAACTACCCAACCGAATGGTCTGAAATTTTTAATGTATGATTGTTGCAAAATTTTGTCGAGCCATTTCAAATTTTATGAAAATCGGATGTATAGTTTAATTACAGGGACAGTCAACATTTTTTCTTTACATTACGGCCAATGGGAAAAATGATTGCAAATACATTTTAATGATGTTACAGCCTTCCGAATGGTCTGAAATTTTAAATATATAATTGTTTCAAAATTTTGTCGAGCCATTTGAAATTTTAGGAAAATCGGATGTATAGTTTAATGACAGGTACAGTCAAAAGTTTTCCGTTACATTACGGCCAATGGGAAAAAAATATTGCAAGTGCGTTTTAATGATGTTACAGCCTTCCGAATGGTCTGAAAATTTAAATATATAATTGTTGCAAAATTTTGTCGAGCCATTTCAAATTTTATGAAAATCGGATGTATAGTTTAATTACAGGGACAGTCAAAAGTTTTCCGTTACATTACGGGAAATGGGAAAAAAATTAATGCAAGTGCATTTTAATGATGTTATAGACTATGCACTTATGAAATTAAAAAATATATACATTGAGTACAATATGGGGTACAAAAAATAATTATAAAACTAGTTATAGTACGAACGCACCTCATTTGCCACGTTTGACGAGCAATTTCCGACTTGTATCATTACAAATAACAATAACTTTAAAAAAACTTTTGAACAGAAAATGACACCAGCCTTTAAAGAACAACCATTCCCACTCATAAATCTTTTTTTCATTATGCTGATACTGAGTTTGAGAGGCTAGGCGAAATGATTCAGTGCGTGAAAATGGTGTCATATTTAAAACAAAACGATCATTTTTTTTTTTTTTTTTTTTTTTTTGATAAAACTAAATAGTTGACCACAAATGCGTGTAAAACACAAATTTCTGATATATTTTTTCGCGGGTACTGAGATTAGAACCTCATGTCTAGAGTGCGAATGTTCACATGAAAAGTTGCACCGGACAAACGTGAATTTAAGTTTGGAAATATATTCATTAATAATACTAGGGGATCGTACCCGGGCATCCCGGGTAAAAGAATATAGGAGAAATCATTTTTTTAAATTGAATACTAATATTTTTTTATATGCAATAAATTTTTTAGATTGCCCACTTACATTAAAAAAACATTTTTCATATGGAAAATACGAATTATACAATGAAATAAATTTTTGACATTTATCAAAAGCGATATTTTCTTATTAGCCGCATGTTAAGAATTATTTGACCAAGAATTTGTTACTTATGGCGTCCTTTTATATTCTGATAATTTCAGAGCTTATACTTGTCTGTTAAATTTGTGTTTTATTTATATTATTTTATTTATTTATTCATAGGGAAGTTTTTTTTAACGGATATTAGCCGTAAGAAAATGATGAACTCTTTATTTTGTTTTAAGGGCAAACGGATTAATCTTTCGTAATCGATCTCCGCGCGATATAGATAAATTAAAAAATATTTCATGCTTTAAAATTGTTTTTAAAACCATAGACAATAAGTAAACTGAGATTAACTTTGCAAACAAATTCCATTTGGAAAAAAAAAAAATCCTATTTGGTGATCTAAAAATTTAAATTGTACTATTACAAATATGTTAGATTTGTGTTTTTACAATATTATTCTTTTATTTGTTTATAAAAGAAGTATTAATTTCGTTAATTTGTCTTTCACAAATATGTTAGATTGGTGGTTGTTTTAATATTATTCTTTTATTTGTTTATAAAGGAAGTATTAATTTCGTTGTGCAAAAATAGAAACAAATGCTGAAAAATGTTTGTTTGCTTTATGTGCAAGATGTTTATTATTATTATGTATTAAAACCGGCACGTGATAAGATAAACTTTTAAAAAAATCATGCTTAAAAATTATTTTAGAAAATATAATACATAAGTCACTTAAGATACAGTTTATAAACAAATTGCATTTGAAAGTAAATGTTTTCCCTATGCGACGCAAATGGAAAATGTATGATGGTCAGAAGGTTAAAAAATTGCAGTAGTGAAAATTTCAAGACCGAAATTTGATCGTGAAGTGTTGCCATTCGAAAAATGACGTCAGCGTTACACACAGATACGTTTGTTCTTTATAATATAGATACTTAATCAGTAAAATATAATAAAGATCAGTTATTAGGTGTGGTTATCAACTGAGGCTCTTATACCTGGTATTTCGGAATAAAAAACAGCAATTTTCACTTTCTCAAAGTTTGCATACGATTGTCAGCAACATCTTTTATGTGAACAGACGCACCCTTTACTCGAGATTCTAATCTCAATTCCGGAGAGTAAAAATTTCTGTAATTTCTGTTTTTTAGACGCATTTGTGTTAAAATGTTTAGTTTTATCTAAGAAAATGATCGTTTTCTTTTAAATATGACTTCATTTTCACTTAAATAAGCATTTCGCCTAGTGTCTGAAACTTAGTATCAGTACACATGCAAAAGGAAAAACAATATAGAAAATTTATGAGGAAAAATGCGTGTTTTCAAAAGCAGTGTGTCATTTTCCATTATTATATCCCTAATATAATATTCTGCTCCCAATGGGATTTTGCGATACTAAACCCTATACAACAATTTTTATCAACAATTTTGAATTTTTATCAGAAAATAGCATGAATAAAGATAAAAATACCTCATTATTTCTCTGTTGTCTGCAATAATGAAAGCTATCTAATTTTCACCATTTTGAAGAAATTTCATAAAATGATTTTAAAATTAAAATATAAAAGCGGGGATATTAAAAAAAACAGATAGTGCGATTACATCTACAAATGAAGACCTTTCAGTTTAAAAAAAATATATTAGTAAAATTGGTTCAGCAGAAAGATCAGGGCAGATGACTAAAAAACACACTTGTGTTTTAAATATATAGATTAAATAAAATTAAGAAAAATTAAATTAAGCAAATTATGTTATTTTGATAAAATTATAGTAGAATGTTCTAAAGAATAGCATTAAAATTTTATTATTCGAGAGAATTTTGGACAAAAACTTCAGGAACATGATATTATTTTAAACCACGAATTATTTGTTTGCTTGTCTAACTCGGCGAAGCAAATCCGTCCAGGCGAGAATCATCAATTTAAATATCATCAATATAAATCGCTGTTATTTGCATGTCACCTCTCTTCTATAAGGACACTCTACATTTTTGTAAACCATTGCGTTTCATCAGTGCGTGATTTCGATTACATTATTTTCAAAAATGAAGCATTTTCACCTGTGAAGAATTTGAAAGCAGCTGGGCTGTGAAAATGACGCACTTCTACAAAACATAATTCAGGTTTAAGAATTAAAATGCACGCTTTTTTTATAAAATGACGTTATTTGCATGCGCTAAAGCAATCCACTTTTACAATCCAGTCTTAAACTTCGTCTATAGAAAAGTATGCATATGACGTCATTATCACGGAATAACAGACAATAATCTTGACATAGCCCATATTTTAATTTCAACTCTTTTTCAGGTTTTATGAGAAAATGGCAACAAAAAGATACAGTATCTCCTATTTTTGACTTTTTTCCGTTTACTTTGAATGACTTTCAATAGAAATGGGGTACTTTTGTTCCCACGATAAGAAAAATGGTATTAAAAACTACAAAAAATTAATATCTCAAAAATAAATTCAGATACAGCTTTCAAACAAATTTCATTTAAAAGAGCATTTTTTTCCATATACCACGGTGTAAAAATTTAAAATGTGCGATGCTTAGAAGTTTAAAAATTTGCAGTAGCGAAAATTGCAAAACCAAAATTTTATTTCAAAATTCGAAGTGTTGCCATTCGCAAAATGACGTATGCGTTACGCACAGATATGTTTGTCCTTTATAATATAGATATTGCTCGTTAAACTACGTACTTTTAAATTGTGAATACAGATTTAAATGGTGCGTAAGTAAATTTTGAGAATGTGAAAATGACGTAAGACTAAAGATATAATGGGGGGGGGGGGGATTCTACGATGTGACAAAGCGCAATTCTTTTTGCTGATTTTTCATGGCGTAATCCCAAATATAAGATCCTCGATCGATAACTTCACCACATTTACACATCTTGATTACGTTTTCTAATACACTTTAATTTTTCAATAATTTAGACTGTTGAAGTTTGTGGAAATAGTATTTTGATAACTTTAGGCTAAAAATATTATTAGTTTTAAGAGTTAGACATTCAACGTAAGATAAATTTCTTATTGTATATTATTTTAGTAAGTATATTATAAATTCGATCTAACAATTCTTTTCTAAACATTTTAGTTTGTCGAATTTCGACGGGTTCCAAGTTGTACGTATTATGAGCGATATGTTTTAAATAAAAGAGTGTAAATCTCAGAAATGTCAAAAATGGAGCTACCTCGATTTTGGATTTTTTTTTAAATCGCATATAAAGCAATTTATATGATTAAATGAAATGGTTACGAATAAAAAAAAAACTGAATCTGTGGCTGTACGATCCATGAAGGATCTGGGCCTACAGTGCTCTACTCTATTTACTTGACCCTGGGTCCCGAAGCGCTATGCAGCATATGATCCGGACGGGTGTTGTCAGCCCAACGCGAGACCCTCGGTGTTTAGTTTCGAAACAAGCTTGGTACTCAATTTCTCGACCCCGCAGGAATGAAAGGTTGAGTGTTCCTTGCTCAGCCGGTTTGTCAGCCAAACTCGCGACCTGTAGTGTGGCAGACAGGCGTCCTGACCATACGCTACTGTGCTTCACGGTTACGAATTGAGCGATTTAAATATTCAATAGAAAATTTCAGATCTGAGTTTGTGGTGCTAGAATTTTAGTAAATTCCATTCTATTATTACTCTGTATCTGTTATTTATTCTCCACAATATCACAGATCTGACCATTAAATTCCTTAAGGGGGTCCAGGACACAAAAATCTTCAAATTTTTAAAATAATTTTTATTAGATTAAAAATTTCTCTGCCGTTTTCTGCTTAAAATGATGTTTAAATCATGTTTCTATCTTAATTAGAAAAGGAAATATTAAATTTTTCGTTTTGGTTTGTTTTCAAAATCTGCCTTTCAAGCTATGGTTGTCAAGAAAACGAGTTCTTGTGAAATTGCGTTTTTCTTCATGATAGGTTTTTCACAATTTCTCATATTTAAATTCTTATAACTCGAGAACCGTTAAAGGTACAGGGTTGAAACTCGGAACATATCTTTTTCAATTATTTTAATTTACTTTTGATCCATCATATTTGAAAACAATATTTACTTTTGAAAATATGATTTTTTATTTTAAAGTTGCACCACTTTTTTGTAACTTTTTTCGTTAAATATTTTTAATTTTTTTAAAAATTGATATTTTTTAAATGCTGGCTCTAAATTAAAACTAGTCGGATGTACCAATCCCAAAACTTTCTTCTATCTCATACATGTTAATACTTCAAAATTCACCATCACACTGCCAAAATTAAATGGCAATTGCATCTCATGAGGATTCTAACGATATGAAATTCCGTGCATTAGTTCTTGAGATATGACTATCGCTGAAATCATCTAAATTCAGCAAAATGCTGCCTAGCAGCGCCACCTATTGGGTGATTTATACCAAATCCTAATCAGCAACTATTTATGACAACGTCTGACTGAATCTGAAGTTTGGCGAAAATCCGTACATTAGTTTTTGAGATAGAGCAATAGCGAAAATCGTGAAAATTTCTGCATAGCAGCGCCACCTATTGGGTGATCAACAGCAAAACCTAATTAACAACAACTTGTGTCAACATACAACTAAATATGAAGTTAGATGAAAATTGGTCCATTAGTTCTATTGATAGAGCTATTGAGGCAATCGTGGAAAAGGCACCAGAGAAGCGCCACCTGTTGGGCGATTTACACCAACACCTAATCAGTAGCAAGTCATATCAAGGACTAACTTAATCTGAAGTTTGATGAAAATCCGTGCGTTAGTTCTTAAGATAGAGCTATTGGGGAAATCGTGTAAATCCTGAAAAATTCATCATAACAGCGCCACCTGTTGGGCGATTTACACCAAAACGCAATCATCATCAATTCATATCAAGGACTAACTAAATCTGAAGTTTGATCAAAATCCGTGCATTAGTTCTTGAGATAGAGCTATTGCGAAAATCGTGAAAAATGCAGCATTGCAGCGCCACCTGTTGAGCGATTTACACCAAAAACTAATCAGCATCAATTTGTATTAGGCACTAACCGAATATCAATTTTTATTAAATTCCGTGCATTAGTTCTTGAGATAGAGCGCCCACAAAATTTGTGTCACATACACACAGACAGACAGACAGACAGACAGACTCACAGAGTCACAGACAGACATTTTGTAAAAACATGTTTTTTGGAATCTCTGACCCCTAAAACGTGTAAATCCGTCGAAAACCGGAATTCGAAAATTTTCATGAATCCAATACTTTCTTCTTGTAAAGATAGAAGAAAGTAAAAATATATATTTCTGTTTATTTAAATGAAAAACAATTTAAATTCTACAAATAATATTTCGAGTTATAACGATTTTAAGTTATATCACTTTTTTCATAAATTTAATAATTAAAATTTTTTAAAAAAAGCTATGAGAAGTTTTATCATTTGATTTTGTTTACAAATGATATGGTTAATCATCACAAAAAAATTCAAAATTTAAACTCAATAAATAAAATTTTTTTGAAAATGTGTCCCGGACCCCCTTAAATAAAATCGATTCGAAGAGATATGACACAGTTCCGATGTCTAACACGGCATTAATTTTATTGACTCAAATACTGAAAAGAATTTTTTCTCACGAATAGTGCCGTCCTCCTAGACTACGAAGCGTACTAACAATTTCAAAATTATTCATTTGAGCTAAGTTCTAGAGCAAACTTAAAACTGAAAATTCAGTCATATATAATTTATAAAATATAAAATTTGTCTGTCTGTCTGCAATGCTATACAAATCCACAGTTTGGAAGCCAGAATTGTGAGATGTTGCACACATGTGTATTAAAACACGACCGAGGCAACTAAATTAATCCAGAAGCGGAATAACATATAGTTAATTTTTAATTAATAAAAAAACGACAAATTTAACAGCATTTTCCAATCAAATTTAAACATTTTTCGTTATAGCTGTTGCCAACAATTAAAAATCCACAATAAAATTCTTACCACATCAATTACTTTTTTATTTCAAGATTTCCACGTGAAAAAAATGAAAATAAAATAAATAGTTTGACGAATTAAAAACAAAAGTGAATGTTACGTCATAATTTTTCTGTTTTATGATTTCCATGTGAAAAATTGTAATTATTTAATTAATTTGACGAGTAAAGAAGGGGAATATTATGTCATATTGGATATAAAGGACGTGGTAAATATATAATTTTATATATGTGTGAAAAAATGTATTCAAGCATTATAAAAACTCCATTAAGGAAATATTGGCGTATTTTAACATTATTGCTCTAATGATGAATGGAAATAAGTTCATTTATTGCTGTATTGTTTTGCGCCTGTTATATAAAGTTACACATTTTTATATAGGGTTTTCATTTGACTCATGTGTATCATGTGTGCACTTCGACTGTTTTTTTTTTTTTTTTTTTTTTTTTTTTAATGTTGTATGTTAAATTTTGAAATTGGTTTTTCAAAACAAACATTCTTAAAATTCCGGGCAACGCCAGGTACTTTAGCTAATTTAATAATAAAAATTGAGAAAACTTAAGTGAAGGTTTACCATCTTTGAAGAAAAAAAAATATGTTTTGGGAAATTTTTTGTCGTTTGTTACGATAAAGATATCAACTGTGAGGTTTTTGCACTATATTTATTAAAGTTTAGCTCCATGATTTTTTTAAATTGGAAATCTTTAAAACTTTTTTTTTTCATATGACAAGGGTTATTTGCAGTCTACACCGAATAAGTCAGTTATATTTCTCACAAATCAGTCATCTGCAATAACTGTTTGAGTTGATTCTGAAAGATTATAATATTCACAGATGAATGTACCAGCGATATGTATCACGTTCAATAGTTCACTATTTTTTTTTGCCCCACCAGTGGCCGATGCGTTCTGCTCTCGAAGCTGGTAGACGGGAGGTGCTGGGTTCGTATCTACTCTCGCTCTTCGACCTCATCGTTGGAATTTTCGTGGTTTTCTTCGAACCTTGGATTTCCATGCCTAAATACGGGATGGTCTCCCTTAGAAAGTCCCCCACGAAGGGCACTTCCCCCTCGGGCCTATATCCCTTGAATAGATAATCGGCCGCCAAAAATCAATCACCCAACCCACCATCAAGAACCCAAACCTACTTTTTATAAAGCAGTAAATTAAAAATATATACCCTAAAAAATAACGTTTTATTTCTATGGCCGCCATTTGGTCTTGAACTTTTTAAACGAAATCTTGGTTTAAATTCCACAGATTATCATTATCGTTCAGAAAATAACTGAAAAATTGGATATTGGTAACTGAAAAATTAGTCACGACTGTGTTGTGCCAAAAAAAGACAGCCTCTTTGGAGGAGGAACCTCGTTGGTGTCAGAATTATTGAAAATCATTCAATGACTTCCTTTTATAACGAAACAAGGGAGTTACAAATAAAGAGGGGAAGACATATAATGTACTGTCTACTAGTTGCGATTGAAGCAACTGAGGAGGTTGTCACAAGATGGCGGCTGTTTTTTTAATCGTATCAACAGTTTATGATTACTGCCGTGATGAACTTCCCACCAGTAAATTTGAATAGAAAACTTCGTCTTATTTAATTGTCTTATTCATGTAAATATTTTCTTACAAACATGGTAAAACTTTCTATTTGTTTTTACTGGTTTCAGTTTGTCCGGTATTATAGTCTTTTTCACTGAAAATGACAGGAGGTTGTCTACGTTGTCACAATATGGCGGAAACGCCGGGCGTGACTACCGCGAAAATAAACTTCTACTAGTAAAAATTAATGTCTGTTTCTGCCATTATTTATGACTGAAATTTTGCATTTAATAAGGCGTTTAAATAAGAAGAAAACTTCTGTTTAAATTTACTGGTGAAAGTTTCATCCGGCGGTAATCAACCCCTGCGAAAGCGGTTACAGTTGAAACTTTACTATTTTAACGATATATCAGTTCCTTTTAATTAATAGTTCCATAAACGAAAAGCACTGGCGAATTCAGAATAGGGCTTTTCAACTGATGAAAAGTCTTAAATTGGTGTGACAGAAATTGTTGCAGAGCTACTATGAGCGGTCTTGGAGTACGCTTGATCGAAAGATGAATAAAGGCTTCGATTAACTCATAGGATACCATTTCTGAACTAAAGATTATGCACAGGACTAGGACTATCTGTCTATATCACGAAGGTAAAACGCGTCCGTGCATAACGCTGACATCATTTTGATGTTGGCAACAGCAAACGATGAAATTTTACTTTTACTGCATTTTTTGAAACCACTAAACATCACACATTTTGAATTTTTAAATCAAAATGTACTCATTTTTTATGGTTTTTAAATAGTTTTCAAGCATGAACTATTTTTTTTAAGTTTATATCGCGAGCAGACGATTACGAAAAATAAGTCAGTTTACCCTTAATTTAATATAAATAGCTCAGCATTTGCTTCCGTCTGATATTACATAACGGAGTTAAAACTTCGTCAATAAAATCAAATAACATATCTATAGTAATAAAAGAACAAATCGCTCTGTGTGTGTGTTTCTGCAAAATCTACGGCACGCATGAGGCTCAAAATTTTTGCGAAGATAGTCCAAGGCCTCTCCTAATGTACCTGGCCCTCAGAATTTTAAAATTATTTTAATTATTTGAGTTATTAATTTACAATCGTAACTCACTCTCAACAAAAGTACGCTTTTTGCCCCTCTTTTTTCAAATATACGTTTCTTTCTATCCGAGTACTTTTGGTTGGTTGGTTGCATAAAACTTTCGCAGAAATAATTAAATAAACCGGGATAGATTTAAATAAACCAATTTGAGTGTTTAATGTTTCAAGAGTGACTGGTTTTTTAACTGAACATTAAATTTTAGCCCAAAAGTGAAACACATGCTTTGCAAACATATTTAATAATAATGAACATTTAAGAAAAAAGATTCGTTTCAAATGACAACACAGCCTAGCAACCAGCTTGAAAACCTGGCAGGAATTGCTTTTTTACCCAACTGTTTTCTGTTTTTTCTCTACTTTGATTGGTTGAGCGATAATATCTGATAAAAAAAAAAAAAAAAAAAAAAAATCGGCGATTTTGGTTGGTTTGCGGAAAATTGGAGGTGCGTGTTTAAAACTGATCTATTTAGATCACCTCATCGAGTTCACGGTTGAAATTCCAGAATTAGTTTAAACTCGATACGCATATTAAAACGCAATCGGCCTGCCAAGTCATAACTTGGTGGAAAACACCTGAAAACCTATTTTAGCGGTCGACTCGTAGGTTTAGAACTGTGTTTTCTTGCACCTAAAAGTATGAAACATGGAAGACTGGGAGTAGGAAAACGCAATAGTCAACGTACGAGTGAACCTCTAAAATCGGGTTTTCAGGCGTTTTCCACCAAGATATGACTTAGCAGACCTCATGTGTTTTAATATGCGTATCGAGTTTTAACTAATTCTGGAATTTCTGCCTTGAACTCGATGAGATGATTGTCTGTGCTGCCGGCTGCCGATCTAATAGGAAGAAATGTGGTTTTTAAACGGTAAATAAAAGATTAGAATACTTCTTGCTGACTCTTTTACTACTAGAAATTAGAAATTTGCAACAATAAATCCTTGCATTCTAATTCTTTCTGCAGCTGTAGCGAGCAGCAATATTTTAAATAGAATTTAAATTTTTATTTTTGATACTGCTAATAATATTTTTTGCAAGTGTTTTTAAGACTTTTTAAGCGCATTTTTTTCATTTCAATTTTTTGGTTTTTAAATACAGAAAAATGTTCCGAATTTATCGCACGTCTGCTGTACTCTGCCGGACAACCAATGTCGGTTGTTCGTACAGAACATATTTGCGCCCTTAATTTATGAGCAGTGATTATTTCCGAATAATAATTTTAGCAAATTTCTTAAATTCTTATATCGTTCTTATATAGTTCTAGAATAAATTTTAACCAAAAGTTGAGTCAGATATAATAACGAAAAATCAGAAAACTGTATAGGAAGAAATTTTGGAATTAGCTTAAATAGTCCTCGCGGAGGAAAATTGAAAATTTCTTGACAGAAATATTGATAATAAATTATTGCTCTACTTTCACAACAAAAAAATTCATTGACGATTTCATAATTGATCTTTGCATTTCAGTTCTAAATCATGCCTACAATAGAAATTGAATCAAATGTAACAGGAAAAACTGATCAAGTTTGTAATTTTAAAACTAAACAAATTATCAGCAAAAAGAAAACTGAGTGACTCGAGACAGAAATATCGAAAAGACAAATTGCTTTCCTTCCACAACAAAATGCAATGACTATTTCATAATTATTATTTTCGATTGAGTTTTAGAAAAATTTTTGGAAAGAAAATTGAGTCAGTTATGATAATAAAAATCCCTGCCGGCTCGAGCCTACAGGCGGAGGTAGATTTCGAAGTTAAGTACTAAATTCACCAACAAAACTTAAATCAAGATTAGAGATAAACCCAGTTCCTTCACCAAGAATGATCTCTAGGGAGCTAAACATTTTGTGAAAATTCTAATATACACGAATACACACACGCATGCATATGGAGTAGGTTTAAAATGGCTAAAGCAAATTCAGAGAGCCTCAAAGTGTTAAAATATGTTAATATTTCCATAGTCGGGTTTTTATCATGTTCTAATACGTTTCTTCAAACTCAAATGACGTTGTATATTCACCTGCTAGGTCCATTATATTTCCAATATGACGCAATATTTTGTTTTGTTTTTTAATTCGTCCAACTATTTATTTCACTTTGAGTTTTCATGCGGAAATCTTGCTCTAGAAAACTTATGACCTAATATTCAATTTGTTTTCAATTCCTCAAACTGTTTATTTAATTTAATTTTTCGCATGAAAATATTGCAATAGAAAAGCAATTGTTGTGGTGAGAATTTTATTGCTTTTTTCTATTGTTTGCAACTACTATAACGAAATATATTTATTTTTTCCCTGTCATTGTTGTGTAACAGCTGGTTTTATCAGAATCATGTTAAGACGGTATTCAAAATTTTGAACCCTCCCTATTTCCATTCCCTTGGGCCGATTTTGCCCATTTTCAATCCCCGCCGAGATATTAGCCATCTTAAAGTTGTTGGCGAGTTTGAAGACGATCCGTGCCTAATTGCGACTTTTATCGTGCGGACAAAATTTAGTACATACATACATATACATATATATATATATATATATATATATATATATATATATAAACTTTTTAGGTGGGGGTGGTTTTGGGTTCCTGGGGTCCTATAATGAAAAGTTATGAAGGAATTTTTCAAAAGTCGTACCATGGTAACGATTGCAATAGGTAGCATTTCTTCCGAAATCTACCTAAAAATGAGAAAAGTGCAATAGAAGCCAGTTTGGAATTAATTTAAATTATCATCATGGAGAAAAAATGAATATTTCTTGACAGAAATATCGAAAAGAAAGTATTGCTCTACTGTCACAACAGCAAAATTCATTGACGTTTTATGAATCCTGCTTTGTAGTTCAGTTCTAAATCATGTCTAGAATGGAAATTGTATTAAATCCAATAGTAAAAACTGATGAAGTTTAAACGAATCACTTTTAGAAATAATTAAATGATCCTGAAGGAGAAAATTGAATTATTCGGGAGAGACATACCGAAGTGTACTAAATGCTGTCTTTTCGCAGCAAATTGCATTGACAATGGTAGATTTTTTTTCGGTTGAGTTCTAGAACAAATTTTGAAAAGAAACATTGATCAGATATAATAAAACAAAATGAAGAAACTGTAAGGGAAGCAGTTTTGGTCCAAATTTAAATAACCCTCAACAAGAAAAATTGAATATTTCATGACAGAAATATGAAAAAGCTGTGATTGCTCTAGTTTAAAAACAACGAAATGCACTGATGATTTCAGAATTGGACTTTGTATTTTAGTTCTAAATCATGCATAGAATGGAAATTTTATCAAATCTAATACTAAGAACTAATCAAGTTTTAAAGGAGTAACTTTTAAAACTAATTAAATTATCCCAAAGAAGAATTTAAATTATTCAGGGCAGAAATATCGAAAAGCCCTTTCTCTCATTTCACAACAAAATGTATTGGCGATATCAAAATTTTTATTTTCGGTTGAGTTCTAGAACAAATTAAAAAAAAAATTGAGTCAGATATGACAATAAAAATCCCTGCCGGCTCGGGCCTACAGGCGGAGGTAGATTTCGAAGTTAAGTACTAAATTAACCAACAAAATTTAAATCAAGATTAGAGATAAACCCAGTTCCTCCACTAAGAATGAGCTCTAGGGAGCTAAACATTTTGTGAAAATTCTAATATACACGAATACACACACGCATGCATATGGAATAGGTTTAAAAAATAGCTAAAGCAAATTCAGAGAACCTCAAAGTGATAAATAAGTTAATATTTCCATAGTCGGGTTTTTATCATGTTTTAATACGTTTCTTCAAACTCACATGACGTTACATATTCACCTCCTGAGGTCCATTTTATTTCCAATATGGCGCAATATTTTGTTGTTGTTTTTTAATTCGTCAAACTATTTATTTCATTTTGAGTTTTCATGCGGAAAGTTTTCATGCATCTAGAAAACTTATGACGTAATATTCAATTTGTTTTCAATTCGTCAAACTATTTATTTTATTTAATTTTTTACGTGAAATTCTCGTAAAAGAAAAGCAATTGTTGTGGTGAGAATTTTATTGCTTTTTTTATTAATTATTGGCAACTGCAATAACGAAAAATATTTTTTTTTCTGTCATTGTTGTGTAAGAGCTGATTTTATCGGAATCATGTTAAGACGGTATTCAAAATTTTGAACACTCCCCATTTCCATTCCCTTGATCCGATTTTACCCATTTTCAATCCCCGCCGAGATATTAGCCATCTCAAAGTTGTTGGTGAGTTTGAAGACGATCCGTGCATAATTGCGACTTTTATCGTGCGGACAAAATTTAGTACATACATACATACATACATATATATATATATACATACATACATACATACATATATATATATATATATATATATATATATATATAAACTTTTTAGGTGGGGGTGGTTTTGGGTTCCTGGGGTCCTATAATGAAAAGTTATGAAGGAATTTTTCAAAAGTCGCATCATGGTAACGACTGCAATAGGTAGTATTTCTTACGAAATCTACCTAAAAATGAGAAATACTCAAGGCAAGCAATTTTGAAATTTAAGTGATCCTCGCGGAGGTAAATTAAATATTTCTTGACATAAATATCGGAAAGCGGTGATTGTTCTGCTTTGAGAATGTAATTAAGAATGGGATTTATAATTAATTTCTAAATTATACCGACAATGGAAATTTAATGAAATTAAACACTAAAACTGATCAAGTTTTAAAGGAATCAATTTTGGAACTAATTTAAATGATCCTCGAGGAGAAAAATTGAATTATTCATATAGTGAAAAGCATTCACCGCCCTTCTTTCATAACAGAATGCATGGACGGGTTCAGAATCGTTAGTTTCAGCTGAGTTCTACAATAAAATTTAAAAAAGAAAATTGGGTGAAATAAATAATAAAATTGATATAACTGTAAGAGAAGCAGTTCTGGAACCAATTTAAATTATCCTCAGATTAGAAAATTGAATCATTCTTGAGAAAAAGATCGACTGCTCTTTTCTTCACGACGAAATATATTGACGAATTAAGAATTTGGCGTTGTAATTAGTTTCTAAACCAAACGTAGATTGGACATTTGAATCAAAACAAATAGTAAAAATTAAATATAATCTAAAGCAAGTAGTTTTGAAATTATTTTATTTGATCCTGATTGAAGAAAATTTAACTTATTCGTAACAAATTATACGTAAAGACTCCATCGCTTTTCTTTAACAACAACACTCTCAGAAAAAAACTGTAAATTTATGAGCGTTTGCTCTTTAATTTTCACGAGCAACAGTCTTATTTGGTCGGATCCACTAAATAAGCGGCCTTATCCCTTAGATACTTAGAAAATTACGGGCAATCCTTACATTCTTACAGTTCTAGCCCATCTGTTAGCAAAAATACGGATTGGTAATTGGATATGGATTATTGTTTTACGGGTTATGACTGAAATCTCTGCTGCCGATCTCTTCCCGTAATTTTACAGGGATATTTTTGTATGTGAATATACATTGATAATTTCTGAATCGTTATCTTCTGTTGATTTCTAGTACAAAATCGGAAAAGAAAATTTATTCAAACCCAATATATATATTTTTGAGAGTATTGTAAGGGGAGCAGTTCTGGAACCAATTTAGATAATTGTCGGGAAGAAAATTTGAATCATTATTGGTAGAAATATCGAAAAGCACTGACTGTTCCACTTTGACAAAAGAAATGTATTGGTGATTTGAGAATCAAACTTTATGATTGATTTTTGAACGACACATAATATACAGGGTGTTTCATAAAGGATGGTGAAAGCTTCAAGAGGTGATAATACACATCCAAACAAACAACTTTTATCAGCGAATGCATGGTCCGAAATAAAACGAAAAGGTGCTGGTGCATTTGGAAACTTGGTGCATGCAAACGTTAAAGCTTCATTCCTATTGCGAATTACATGGATATGAACGACACTAATAGCATGCAAATGTCATGTGGGGAAGAAGAAGGACGCGTATACAAAATTTCGCCTCTATTAATACATAAAAGCCGCTGATCCGAGCGCAACTGTCAATCACGGTAGGAACGTTTAGATAGATGTTGCCGTTCACTAATAGGAAAAAAGGTGGATATGCATTATATCTACGGAACTACAAATGGAAATAGCTCAGAGGTTCAACGATTGTACAGAGAGCAGTTTCGTACCTTGCTTCTGTAATTTAATTGGTTTTTGTGCATGGTATAACAACATTGCCTTCGACGCTCGCTGCACCTTTGCGTTTTAATTCCAACCATGCATTCTTTGATGAAAGTTGTTTGTTTGGATGTGTACTATCCCCTCTTAAAGTTTTGCCTATATTTTATGGAGCACCCTGTAGATATTGAATCTATTCTAATAGTAAAAATTAAATGTACTCTAAACGAAGCAGCTTTGGATCTACTTGAAATGAATCTGTGCTCAGAACATAGAATTTTTTGAGACAACACTAGCGAAAATATTTGACGTGTCTTGTTGATGAAATCAGAATCGTTATTTTCTGTTGAGTTCTTGTACAAAAGTTGAAAAGACATTGAGGCAAATCTAATTTTAAAAACCGAGAAAAGCTTAAGGTAAGCTACTCTGGAACCAATATAAATGGCTCTCATGTTGGAAAATTGAATCACTGCAAGTAGAAATATCGAAAAGCACTAACTGTTTTTTTTCTACACCAGAATATATTGACTAATTCAGAATCGGGCTTTGTATTTTAGTTCTAAAGCAAACACAAAATGAATTAATGAATCTAAGGTAATAGTAAAAATTGAGTGAGTTATAATTTTTTTTCGAGATAATATAAATGATTCTCTGGGAGAAAAACTGAATGATTCGAGAAAGAAATATTAAAAATCATTTATTGTCCTCCTTCGAAAACGTAAAGTATTGACGAATTTAGAATCTGGATTTTCAGATGATTTTTACACAAAACTTAGAATGGAAATTATAGAGTCTAATCTAATGGTAAAAATTAAGTACATTTTTGAAGGCAGAACTAGTTTAAATGATGATTTGGGAGGAAAAATGAATTATAGATAGAAGTTATATAAAAAATTTCTCAGCAGAATATAAAAAATTCATATAGGGGAGATGGGGGCACATGTGAACAGTTCGCATAAATATAGCTTTTTCTCATAACTGGATTAATTTCGATAAACAAAAACTACTTAATATAGTAAACAGAACTTTCTTTTGCACATGGTATTTTTTTCAAAATCACCTGTATAGTTCTTCTTACATTTTTTAATAGTTTTATAAAATCAAAAAATTGTTCACATGTGCCCCATCAGCGGGGTAGTTGTGAACACACGTGGGGCACATGTGAACACAAGGAAAAAATATCCTTTAATGTGCTTTTTATTCTTTTATTCATTTGTCATAGTAATCATTAGTTATATTACCTTTTAAATTCACCATAAAGAAAAATATATATGTATATTTCTCTAGTCTCTGCGTGATATGTTTAAGCAAAAGATTATAAAATGAAAATAAGTAGATTTGGTGGGGAGAGTCTTAGATGATTCATTAAGTATTGTTGCAATAAAATAAAAAAATAAAGAAGCAATTTAAAAAAAGAAATTAAAACTTTTAAATTTTGTTTAAGGGTTTTTGTTTGGGGGAAATTTTAGGGAGGGGGCATTTACATACTATTTATCGGAAATCTGCCGAAATACGAAAGATTCTCACTCCTGTATTTGCCTTATTTTCTTGTAAATTATAGATAAAGAAGGGTTTTTTAATGATTAAAAAAAATCTCGACTATAACCCCCACCCCCAACTTCTTTTGCTTTTGAAAGAGGGGGGGGGGGTACAATCGGGATTTTACGGTAGTTATCAGTTTAAAAATTGTACTTTCTTAAAATATTACTGGTATCTATCTCCATTCAAAGCATCATATACATAAATGTTTTAGAGATGGAAGTAAGCCATCATTGCAAGGTTAGAACAAATGTAAAAGAAAAATTTGCAAAGTTGTTCAAAGTAATACTTTTGTATTAACAATGCAGAAAAAATATTCTTTTAAACCGTTTAGTAAAATAATATATAACACTTATTGCATTTTAGTAAACATTAAATTTATTTAAAGTACAATTGAACGTAGACGAGCCTGCTGTTCTTTATGTATTTGCTGAAAGAATTGTGTTTGTGGAAGTTTCAATACAAAATCAACTTTGTGAGAGGAAAATATCTTCAATTTCAGGAAAATTGTAGATAATGGAATTGACATTATCTCTCATTAAGTTAACTGAAAGAAAGAGAATCACAGAAGGATTATTGGGGTACTTATGAACTGTTCATATCTGCCCCAACTAGCCTGTTCACAAGTGCCCCACATTGCTGCTTCTGTTAAATTGATGAATAATTAACATTTCTCAATTTTAGAAGAAAAATAATTTTATCAAAAATGTTTATTAGTATTCATAGTATATGGTAAAACACTCAAATTCAAATAAATGAATAAATAAATAAAATTATTCGCTTATGAACTTGGAGCAATGATTTTACTTTTGAGATCTAAAAACAGTGTTTTGGCTACAGAGGACAAACAAACTGTCATAGAGCTTCAAAAAATTTTTACCATATGTCTACAAATGCTATCATCTTTAGTAATTTTTTTCAAATAAAAAAGCTTATAGTAACTATCGAAAAACTGCGATGTTCACATGTGCCCCGTGTTCACATGTGCCCCCATCTCCCCTACTCCTTTTTTCTTGTAGTTGCGATATCCATTTTTTGTAATTCGATCTTTTAAATGGTTGAATGTAAATAGCGTTGATACGGATGCAATTTTACAAAACTGACAATTATGACAGTCTGATAGAAATATCGAAATTATTCACAGCCCTCTTTTAAATGCTAAATGTGTTGATAAATTCAAATTTACGCTTTTCATTCCATTTCTACAGTAGCCTGGTCAAATCCGATAAAACATTTTATTCTGAAAATATTTTCCTAAAATTCAAGTATTGTAGCATGACAATAACTTCATTTACTAGTATTAGACATTAGTCAGTTTTTTACTCGCTAATATTAGCTATTATTTCTAATTTCTAGTACTTGTCATTATACGTAATTTATCTTTCTAATCATTATTTGGAATTTCTTTATTTGTAACTAGTACGAGTATTTTAGTACTAGACCTTATTGTAATTCCATTATTTGTAACTGTTATTAGTAGTTAGTACTAGTCAAACGTAGTTGATTTGAAATTTTATTATTTGTAACTTGTTAAAATTCCTTAGAAATTTCGTTATTTATACTTCTGAAAATTTTCTAGAACTAGTCATTCTTTGTAATTTTGTTTCCTCTTATTTCGTAAATCGGAATAATAAATTCCCTACTTATATTCAATCTTTTAATGTCTGAGTCTCAACAAATGACAATACAGATGAGATGTAATATGACGATATTCTTATTGATAACATAAATATTGAAAATTACTGGTTTTCATGGATATCGCCGTAGTCTTATGACTTCGAAATTTGTTGGAAAATTTCGAAATAGTCTTTTATGTTGAATTTTAGAAAAAATATGAGTCAATCTTGTTGGTAAAAAATGAGTAAGCTATAAAAGAAACATTTTTCCCGTAATTTTAAAAAGACGACAAGATGGTAAAATTACATGCTGGCAGTAATGCATCTTTATCTGAACCGATTAGAAAGCTTCTTTGCTTCAATACTACCGTAGCGATATGAATGTTTGTTTTTTTAATACTTTCCAACAAAGTTGAAAAGTGTTTATGAGTTCGGTTTGTCTGTCCGTCTGGCCGCGCTCTAACTCCCGTAAATATACTCGGATTGCCCTGAAATTTTTAGATGTTATTGACGTTTACCATATCACGTTCTCTGTTTCAAATGAAGTTTGTAGCATGTTTAGTTCATTTACAGGGACAGTAAAAAATCTTTCGTTACATTACGGCCTATGGGAAGAAATCGTTTAAAATGATTTTTAATGATGTTACACGCTTTCAAACATAAGAAAATTGATATCCTTTTATGAAGCGCACTAAAATATGCATTCTGTAGAATACGCGGTGCAAAGAATAATTATTATTCATTTACAGGGCCACACAAAAGAATTCCGTTACATAATGATATAGGGGTGGAGAGAATTGTTTGCGGCTTATTTTAATTATGTCAAATTATTTCATGTATAATGAAATTCATATACGTCCCTGAGGTTTACTATAACTTTTTTCATGTGTAATACGAGTTGCAAAGCATTTACAGGGCACACAAAAGCTTTCAGATACTATATTACTATATAGTATCCGAAGTACGCTGTACGATGATTGCTGGAAATGCATTTTTAATTATGTTATGCGCTTTTATGTTTTACTATATTTATGCATAGTATATGGTGTGTATAAATGTTATAATTCAGATACAGGGCCACACAAAAGAATTTGTAATGGTTACTGGTTATGAGTGCAAATTGCTTAAAAATCGTTTTTAAATGAGTTATGCATTTTTACATTGAACTGCATTTAGTTTACTAAGAAATGTTTGTAGAATATCGATAAAAATATATACAGGATCACGCAAAGAGTTGGATACATGCCCATCTATAAATGGTAATTTCTGGAAATGTGATTTCAGAAGTTTTAAGAGTGTTTTGGTTTGAATTAAATTTTATCCAAATAGTGGCGTGTGATAAAAGTACTAGGTTAACTACAGGGTTCTAGAAAAGTATACAAGTATGTTTCCATCTATTAGTATAAATTGCTGAAAGAGAAATTTCAACCTGTTACGCTTTTTCTTGCTAAACTAAATTTCCCCATTATATAGTATATATATCAACCTGCAGATCAAATACGGGGCTGTTCAAAGGAATTGGAATACATATTTGCTATGGACATTAACTGCTGAAATCAGTTTTTCAAATGTTTTATGCGTTTTCTAAAATGTTGACGTAGTTATCTTGTATACCATATTTCCCTAAATAACGAAGTTTTGTTAAAGCATTCAGGAAGAGTTGGAAAGTGTTTCATAATCTATGCTTAACGCATGATTTTTTCCTTATTGTTTTTTAACGGAATTGGAAAATAGTTAGACAACAAATTTATTGCTTGTCTAGAAAAAATGCACTAGCTACGAAACGTCAAAAGCACAAGATGTCAGAAATTACTTTTATCGTCTGCGAGGCTTTGGTCTTCTGCCAAAACTGAATACCAAAAATTTTTTGTGCAAAGTTTCTTTTCTGAAAATTAAAACGTTTTATTTTGCTGCCTTATATTAATCTATTATAAAAAAATTTTTTGTAAACCAAGATAGTTTAATTAAAGTGTGATACAGTTCCCTTTTTCTTTAATATGTGTTTGAGTTATTATGAGTCCGTATTTTACTTAATATACAACCAGCGCTATCGGATTTTTGGTTACAGTAGCCGGAATTTTGAAATTTTTAAGTAAAAAGTAAGTGAGATAATTTTAAAAGGTGTTTGTTTCTCTACCGTAATCGTCCCAATGTTCCGGAATTTGTGAAGTGACATATAAATAGAGAAGCAGGATCTTTTAAATAAGTCATCTTTGCTATTTGGTGAGTCTTCTTTTTTAATTAGCTCATTATGGAGGAATTTAAAGATTTTTTAGTTAAGAAAAGGGAATTGAAAGCTAATGTTACTAAACTGAAAAACAAGGTTACTAATTCTGTAAATGATAAAGATTCTAGTCAACTGGATATATTTGAAAATATTGAAAAATAAAATGAGGAATTACATGAAATATTTAATGCAATTTTCTCTCAATGTGAAGAACAAACTAAAGATAAATTTGTTCAACAGCAATAAATCGTGCAGGATAAACTAGATAGTCTTTGGTTAAATGTTAACTAAAAAATTTTAAAATGTACTTTAAACGAATCTAATCAAACTACTAGTCTTTTAAAATCCCAAATACCAGAAGTAAAGCCTCCAAAACTGTCAGTTCCCACGTTTAGAGATACCGCCAACCTTTGAGCCACTTTTTCCTGGTTCCACTAACATTTTCATTATTAAACAATATTATATATGATTTTTCAATGTCGAAATTGAATTGTAATCAATTAGCAGGAAACAATGAAGCAAACTGTATGGTTTTAAAGAGGACTTTTTAATTTTTTTTATTTTTAAACTATTTTTAAAGTTTTGGATCAAAGAAGCCCTTGCTAGGAGCTTCTTTAGTCCATTCACTTATTTTCATATAAAATGAATACAATTCATATGTTGGAATATTGAAACCAGATAGCAATTGATTGCAATAGGATCTGGTAATGTATTATAGTATCTGGTTATGAATAACACTGCAAACTTGATAAATAAATGTTTTGTTTTTTTAACTTTTAAACACAATAAACCAAATGTTATTATTAATGACACGAGAAACAGTTTTCATCATGTTATCCTCAGCAACTGGAACAAAAATAATTACTGTAACATTTTGCTAAAGTAACATTTGAAAAAAATGTTGCTTAATACATTTGGTTGTATAAAAGGCATTATGAGTAACTGGGACTACTTCCGGACCAAAAACGGCCTGGCACAAAGTAGCCCCTAAAAACTAGTTTTATGT
Organism: Maratus speciosus; assembly: GCA_963932465.1. Lineage (NCBI taxonomy): Eukaryota > Metazoa > Arthropoda > Arachnida > Araneae > Salticidae > Maratus > Maratus speciosus. Next base: position 335,544,410 of record OZ010798.1, on the reverse strand, counting down.
TAGCTTTAGGAAAACGTAAACATTTTCTCTCAAAATTAAAAGTTAAAGGAAAAACTATGATCACACACGTGTTACAGGTTACTAAAGGTAATATTTGGCACTTACCTTATTTGTATCTCTTATCCAGACTGTCTGACTATGGGAAGTTTGGGGAGTAAAAATCTACACACGGGAATAGTTGTTCACTAACACATCCAGTGTTGGCACTAAAAAAAATTAATTACCCCCAAACTATTCACATACTCTGTAGTAGGGTCTAAAATAGTTTTCAAGGGCGAAATCTCTTAATTATCGTGTAAAGTTTGTTCGATAGAAAGATTAAAACCTTTTTTTATGGGATGGGCCAAAGTAACCCCACAAGGACCAAAGTACGGTAATTTAGTTGACCAAAGTACGGTTGACGGTAATTTAGAAGAATGGCTATCATTTTTAAATCTAGCATAGATTGCAATGAGAGTTTATCAGACCGTCAGGTATTATATTTGAAATCAGCATGTAAAAACAGCGCACTTAAAATTATTCAGTGTCTCCCATTATCTGATTCAAACTATCAGGTAGCATTAGAGTTATTTAAAGAGCAATATTCAAATAAGCGTGAATTAATTCATGCGTTGGTTAAGAAATTAATTGGAATGCTTTATATTTTGGATAATGCACAGCCCATTTTAGAGAGTGTAAATGTCAGAAACGAATGTGTGCGCTCGTTATGTGTACTTAAACAAGATGTTAGCGGATTTTCTGATTTATTGATAATTTATTTAATTACAGATAAATTAGATAAAAATACGAGATATTGGTGAGAAAGAACACTAAAAATTGAGAAAATGGAAACACTTGCGGATTTATTTTCTTTCTTGAAGTATCACGATAAAACACTTCAAAACAGGAAATCCTCAATAGAGGAAATAAAGGAAGATAAATTAACGGCATTTTTGTTTGCATATAATATGGGTTCTGCATGCAAGAAATCACATCCACTGCAGAAATGTCTAATTACTTGCAGTTAAATGTACAGAAAAAATAGAGTTTATTAGTAGGAGCAGCTTGTATTATAAGTGTCCTTTAGATAAACACCATACAGAAAGCTGTAAGAATTTAAGTAAATGTAAAGTGCTCCATAAAACTCACCATACAATTTTACCTGTTCCAAGAAACACTAAGTCTTATGCAGACAGTGTAAATGATTGTACTGTTCCTCTTTCGACGAAAGCACCGGATTTTCAGCCGAAACCAAATAAATCGTTAAATCAAATTTCTTATACTAGCACCTTTGAATTTCGAAACAATTCTGTGTCTGAATTACATTCATTGAAAAATAAATAAACTCTGCTTTTCACAGAAATTATTAAGGTTTCTGACACACTGGGCTATCATTTAAATCTATCATCTGGGCTTTTAAATTGTCGCGCTTTGCTGGATAGTGGCAGCGAAGCATATTTCCTAAGCGGAAATTGTATGCGCAGATTATATTTGCGAAGGCAAGCTTCTAAAAGACAAATTACATGTTTTGGATCTTACAATACTGAAACTCATGAAGAGGTAAATTTAAATTTTACTCCGTATATCGTTTAACAACATTTACTAATGATACGGCACTTGCTTTGATTCTCTGTACAGAACTCTTCATCAGCTTGCGTAAGATGAGAAAAATGATTTTCCTTTGGCATCTGCAGCCAGGTTGAAAATTTTTATGTGGATGATTTTCTCTTTGGATGGCAAATGTGGAATAAATTAGTCAGTTGACATTATTAATCAAACGAGATGGTTTCGATTTGCGAAAATGGGTTTCAAATGTTCCTGGAGTATTGAGGAATATTTCTGAAGAATTTAAAGAATGGGGTCTTTGTTCTTGAATAATGAATGTGAGATAAAAATTTTAGGAATTCAACGGAATTTAATGGATGATTTCTATTGTTTCTCTGCATTAGACGATGAGAGAAAAAATAGATATTAAAAAAAGATGTCTTGTCAGAAGTTGCAAAGGTGTTTGATACATTAGGTTTGCTCTCCCCCTGTATAGTTTTCATGAAAGCACTGTTTCAAGATTTATGGAACTGGCATTTACCTGGGACGAACGAATTAGTGAAGAACATAGTAAATGCTGGACATCTTTTCGGAACGAATTCAGGTAATTTCTAAGTTTAAAATTCCTCGATTTGTATTAGATGCAGACTTCAAATTCATGCCTTTTGTGATGCGTCTGGAAAGCATATTCTGCTGTAATATACGAGTGTATTCGTTATGTTTCTCATAACGAGAAAATCACAGAAAATCTTTTGGCATCTTAAACTAAGGTCTCAACCATTAAGACTCTGTCAATTCCGAGACTTGATTTATATTCAGACCGTCTTTGGGAAAATTTGCTAAAAGTGGTTTTGGATCACTTATTTTTCAAACACAGTGAAGTATTTGCGTGGCCCGATTCCAAGGTTACGCTAACATGGTTTTCTTCTAATCCTCATCGACGGCAAAATTTTGTAGCTAACTTGTTGCTAAGATCAAGAAGCACTTCCTAATACTACATGGACTCATGTTTGCGGGGTTGAAAATACAGCTGAATGTAGAACATGAGTTAAATTAACATCGGAATTAGTGAATTGTATACTATTGTATAATAGTCCTGAATGGTTAAGACAGCCATGAATAAATTTTCTAATGAGATATTTGAAGGTAAGGATACACAAGATATTATTCTAAAAGAAGAAAAAATAAATTGCGTTGTAAATGTTTCTAAACTTAATGATGATCATCGGATTTTCAGATATTTTTCTTAGAATAGACTAGTGTGAATCATCGCACGGTGCATAGGATTTGTAGACAATGCAAGAAAATAGCTATCAAATCGAATGGATGGTTTACTCTCGGTCTTAGACCTTTCAAAGGGTACAACGAGGATTGTGAAAGTAATCCAACACCAATTTTCCTTGATGAAATACTTTTCTGGAAGTCATCTTAAATCATTAAATTCTTGAACTAAAATTTTGTCTTTAAACCCATTCGATCATAATTGTATTTTGCGTATTGGTGAAAGGTTTAATGCTAATGTTTCAGAAAGTCCAAAACACACAATATTATTTCATAAAACGTATCATATAACTGCATTATTTATCAAGCCTTATCATATAACGTATTTACATGTTAATCCACAGCTTCCTTTAGCTGTTCTTCGAACCACTTTCTGGATTCTAAGTGGTCGAGATACAGTAAGAACAATGGTGAAGAGTTGCTTAAAGCGTTTCTGTGCTTCACCATCCACTGGAGTAGCCAGGATCTAGTTTCAGGAGGGGTCCAGAATTTTTCCTTCAGGTTATATATGTAACAAAACCTGTCAAGATGAAATCGCAAATGTTGGTTAAAATTTCCGTTTTACACAGGTTTTGCGTTAGCAGATGTAATTCTATAGTATTCTTTTCGATAGCAAGATGGAACATTTCCGTTTAAGACAGATTCCCGTTATAGGCAGGTTCCATTTTTACAAGTTTGTGTATTTACATAATTACATTTATTTATGTTTTATGAATAGTGAAACCTGTCGAAATAGTATTAATTTATAACAGAATCCTGCTTTAAACGAAGAGTTACATGGTCTGAATACGAATTGCCATTACAGCAAAATTTGCTAAAAAAACACTCTAAAAGTTGATGTTCACCGCTCTTCAGAGAAACACAGTAAAGTCTCTGAAAGCAGAATCTTATCTAAAACGGAAGAGTTTCAGGATTCCGATGAAACAAAAAATTGACCTTATTGAGGTAGTGTATCTTAGAAGTAAAATTCATTACACTTCTTTAAATGGAAGCCGTCTAAAATGGAACTTTTTTTCAGTCCTTTGCGAACTTGACAGGATTGACTGTGTATGTATAATAGAAGTATTTCGTGTAACTTTAAGAATTTAGGTATGCTCTTATTTAATTTTTTAATTAAAAAAAACATAGATTTAAAAAAGTAAGATCAATCTCTATAACTTCAGCTAATAATACATTTAAATTATACTAATATTTACCAATGAAAAAGATTTTACAAGCACTATGATGTAAGAAACTGAACGCATACTGAAGAGTTAAATTTATTTAAATCAGGTTTCATATTACATAACATTTGCCATTTAATTAAAAATTTGTGCTGTGGATAATGATTTTATACAAGTGTCAATCGCGTGAGTCGTTAAGTCCTGATTTGAGTTTTTGAGATAAGGTTTTAATACTTAAGAAAAGATCTTACAACTTCAGCTACAGAAACTAGTAATGTAAGAAGCATACGCATCAAATACAATTGACACTGGAAAAAATTGTTTTGTTACAATTGTCTAAAACAGCCATAGTTCTTTTGGGTTTCTTTGTTTCACGTTTCGCAATTTTTGCAATCATATTTTATCTAATAGGTGTTTCCAATATTTATTTGTCTTTAATGAAGTTAAATTTTTGTAACAAATTTACTTGTGATGGATTAGCACGTTTTTGGAAGTATTAGGACGTGTAAAAAATAATGGTGGATTCTGTTATTGTACTTCCCAACCAATTTATTACAGATGGTTCGGACAGTTTTAGAGCATCCCCCAAGTCCAAAAGTAGGACTTTGATACGTGGATTAGCTTCAATTTATGCTTTCGATTTCTCATTGTTAAAGACAAAATGTCACCCAAGACCTTCTCCATACGCAAAACTCTTATTGCCACCATGAAATTTCTTGAAGCAATGCTAAACTAGGCGTTCACAATTACTAATTTGATTGAAAGATAAGTTAAATCTAGGCATTTTCCCGGGTGGGATTTCTGCTGCTCTGGAAGGGACACTTTGGAGTTCTGTGGAGGAGGGTAGCACTTCTAGATCGTTAATAAGCATAAAATCCCAAATCTTCCGATTGAACCCTTAAATAACTTGACATGAGGATGTAGAACCTCATCTCTGTGTATTTCAGCATTCACAGTTTCACTGGTAAAAATGTGTGGGTCAGTGCGGCCATTCAAAATGATGCCCGCTCATACCATGATTCCACGACATTTGTATCGATGCCTTTCCCGGATGTTTGCAGCCTTATTGCGTGCGTTTTCATCTTCCATTTAGTAACACATCTGTAATAACTCTCCAAACAAAATCAGGATTTATTTATAAAGAGAACTCGGCTCCAATCCATAGTTCTTCAATGACGATGATCTCTGCATCACTTTAACCGGGCGCATTTCACTGCCGGAGTTAGTGGAATACAAATCAAGGAGTTTCCTTGCATGCAGCGCTTCTTTACGTAGCCTGCACTAACAGTAAATCTGGACAATCGAGTTCCTTTTGCTGCGGTAAACTACCTTGCAAACTGATTTGACGTCAGTTTCCTGTTTGTTTCAGCAATCGTTGTCCAATAACGGTCCTGAGAATTTGTTATGGCACTTTTTTACCTTAACCGGGTTGTCTGTGCAATTTACCAGTGTCTTTAAACCGTTTCCAGATTCTTGATATGACATTTTTGACTATTTTAAGCCCTTACAAATTCATGAGAGTATCTGTCTGTACTTCTTCCACTATCCCTATCGCTTGTCATTTCTCCCAATTGGTCATATGTCTTCTGGACGACATATTCCAACTACTACAAGCAAAACTTTTACCCAACTACACGTACTATGCTTGAAATTAGACTTCAAATCACCCACGTGCACTACTTTTGCACGTAAACCGAAAGAACGGGCTGAAAAAATTGCATATTTTTCAGTAGCGAAGATTAATCCCATTGGACTACTTTATAACATTGTCATTGAGTTACCAACCAATCACCTTTCATTGAAGTTCCTTTAATAGAATTAACAAAAAGCACCTTTTTATGATTGTTCCTTTAATTTTTCTCATCAGTGTATTTTGAAAGTGGTAATAAATAACCAGTTCAAAATTAAATTACTTTTATTAATTGTAGGCAGCAGATTTAAAGTAATTGATAATATTGTCTATTATAAAATGGGCAAAGAGAAGGGTCACGAAACTCAACCAATGAGCCGTTAATGCGTTTATGTAAGTAAATTCGTCTTTTTCTGTAAGTATCGGCAACGGTAGGTCCCATCGAACTCCAAGATAAAGAAGTTTACGTTTAATCTAGTTTGTGTAAGTTTGTGTAAGTTTGTGTAAACGTAATAGGAGGTATACTTGAATAGTTATCTCTTGGCCTTGAGACATTAAAATATTACCGTTTACCAGAGCATTCCGTGTTCACAAAAAACCTGCCAAGAAGGAATCACAATTGAAAGTTCCATTTCATATAGGTTTCAAACGTTAGCAAGCATAAATATATAGCATTATATTTGTCGAATATCTTGAATGGATTTCCTTCGAGATAGGTCATCTTCACAGATTTATTGTAATACATTTATGCTCTAAGAGGTGTTTTATAGAGTGAGTCCGTTTTAGCAGTTTTAATGGATACTGTGAAAACAGAAAATGTTTCTAACAAAAACCTGTCTAAACCGCAAAGTTCATAGTCCATGTGAGAGACATACCTTTAAATTATACCTTCTAAGACGAACACCTGCCTAAAACGGAAATTTTCATGGGTTCTTTGTGATTCCGTCTTAACCATTTTTACTGCTATATTCATGATTCAGCAAACCGGTTTTTCGTTCGGAGAGGAGGGGGGGGGGGTCCGGACCCCCTAGACCCCACCTTGGCTACGCCACTGTCACCATCTGTTGGTACTCAAAGAGTGGGTGATTTTTGCAGACATACGTTTTACCCCCAGTCTCTCATTTTCAAAGGCTGGAGATGATTATGCTTTTCCATTTATGTGTAAAGAGATAAATCGCATAAATATCAAATTATTTAAGAGGCATTACTATTTTTATTTATTTTTCAAACACATACTATTCACATTGAATTGGTTTCGTATTAGTGAAGTTCAACGTTTTTGGCTGAACGGAAAAGAATTGCTTCCGTAGATGTAAGCCAGCTCAATTAGTCAGTGGTGCAACGAATTTCAGGGGTGCAAGTAAGGAATTGAGGGAGTTATACAATTCCATATCATCCATTAATAAGAATCCAACACTACAGAATTATGTGACCAATGAAAGTATCATCTAGAAATTTAATCTCTCTTCTGCTTCACATTTTGGTGGGCACTGAGAGGCTGACATAAAATCTGTGAAATACCTTCTGCATAAAACTATGGGAAATTCGTTATTTACAATTGAAGAATTATCTGGCATTATTGTCACAAATTGAAACTTCTTTGAACTTGAGACTTTTATGTCCGTTGTCAAATGATCTATGCGATCTACAAGGCCTGACACCAAGTCATTTTTGGACTAGTGTTTCCTTCACATCTATTCCATAACTATATGCTTCTAAAATTACACCTTCTTAGACTTCGTTGTTAGCAATTAACACAGGGAGTATTCCAACACTTCTGGAAGCGATGGAGTGGAGAGTATTTGTTTTAACTCTAGCAACGTCCCAAATGGCTGCCAGCGACAGCAAATTATAAATGCTGTCAATTTAGTGCAGATTAAAAATGAACTGGTTGAAGTAACTGAATGAACTGGCAAAGTAAGAACTTCTACCGGACATTTTAAATCTGCTATTTCTAAACTTCGTCCTCTGCCATTTATTTAACAGTTAGCATAGAACGTATTGATTTGTATTCTTGAAATTTTCAATGCCATGCACTGGCGTACATCGGAATCTACTTTTATCGAGTGCTTCAAAGTTGCTTTTCAGAAAATGGCAATGTTTTATTCAGTTGACGTGTATTATTCCATTCTAAAAAAAGAGTTTTTTGTAAAGCAAGAATGGCTTATTAAAGTGTTATAGAGTTCACTTTTTTAAAAATATGTGTTTGAATTTTTATTAGTTCGTACTTCATTCAGTATACATCTAGCGCTATCACAAGAAATAAAAGTTTTTTAATTAGCATAACCATTGCATTTTTATTTTTTATTTTTTGCTGAACGGTCATTTTCTATTTTAGCTACCGTCAAAACTACGAAAAAAAAATTTGAATCTCTTTAGCAGTTTGCAAAAAAAGAGGTACAGGACGTACAATTTTTCTATGTGATATTTTTTTGTTTGCAAATTTGCTCACCTATTATACTTTTTATTTGTATTTCTTGCCGATCGATAAATATATATCGTTCGTGGTTATTGTCAAAACTAATAAAAAGTAATGAATCATCTTTAGTAGATCCCGAGAAAAAGATGTATCAATGTCAATTCTTTTTACGTATGACTTCTCAACTGTAGTTGTCCCCTTATCTCATTCATAATGATGGAATCTATATTATAAAGCAATGACATGTCCGTAAGTAACACTGACGTCATATTGACTGTGGACGAGGCTAACGAAAAAGACAGGCTACCTCGGTGCATTCCATGTACCCTTTTTTACTGACCGCTAGAGTCACGTGATGCTCGAATGCACCAATGCAGGTGTACGAAAAGGGCCTCAAATCCCTCTAGCGGTCTGTAAAAAATGAGACGTAGGATGCAACGCGGTAGCCTGTCTTTTTCGTTAGTCACGGACTGTGGCAACACCTACCCAATAAATTTACCTTTTACTGTATTTTTTTAAACCTATACATAGAATTTAAATTTTCACACCGTCGATTATTAAAAAAAGAGTCCTTTCACAGGCAGTTTGGTTGAAAACTGTATCTATATTCACTGATTTTTATGTTTTTAAAGATAATTTTCAAGCATGCTTTAAAAAAAAAAAATGTATCTTTCGCGTGCAGCCTGATCTCGAATGATTAACCCGTTTGCACTTAAATGAGTTCACACTTTGTCTCCGACTAAACTTCCATAACGAATTTAAAACGTTATAAATTAATTAAATCAAATAATATAAATAAAGCTCAAATTTCACAGACATGTAATCAAAGCTTAATCTACTGAAATCATCAGAGACAAATGCGCTGCTCTAAATAACGAAATCCATGAAGATTTATTCCGCTATTAACTTTTATGATGCGACTAATACAAAAGTATAAGCTTTTATTAAATTGCAAAACTTTATTGATATTTTTCATATAAAAATACTTTTTGGTGTTGTTAGATAGCAATCTAAAAATGTATATTAAATGGAAAAATTCTATTGGAGTTTTTAATTAAGAAAGTGGTTTTCACCTGTATTCTGCAATCCGGAACTCCGGGTCGGATCCCTTAGTTTGAATAATCGATCAAAATATCTAAATCATTTCTAAAGTTATGATAAATGAATCAATTTCTTCGGCTTTTTACACATCTATCACTCAAATTTTCTCATTTTTGAAAGGAATACCATGTAAAATGTCTTTGTTGATAACAGTGAATGTATCAAGCAAAATACATGCTCAAATTAAAATATGAGCATTTGTTACAGATAAAAGTTTACACAGAAATAAACATATGAAGAGCTCAGATGATAAAAGTGGTAAGTGACACAATAATCATTTTGAGGAAATGAGCTGTAAAGTTCCAAATAGGCCTATTTGCGTTAATTGTCAAATGCCTTCTTCACCAATTAAAATATCAGTTGGTATTAAGTTTTTTTCAAATAGTAATTTAACAGATTGTAGAGGACCGTTGACTACCTCCAATAATATGATTAACTCATTTTTTTTAACATACCACCTTTATCATCGGAGCTTATCATTTGTAGACAGATTTAATCATCGAAATATAATTTAGCTCCAATTTCATTAATTTTAAATTTTCTTCATTTAATTGCTTGAAGATTCTTAAGTAATGTCAGTCTGCCTAAATGTGATAACCCCTAAATGCGACAATGTTCTCTTACATAAAATCTTAATGCAAGAATAGTAAATAAATTTTATATAATGAAGAACATTTTTTAGCATGTAAAACGGTTTCTTTAAAAGAAATTTCCAATGAAATACACATCGTTCACTTTACATCGCCCCCATGTTTCGTAAATGCGACAAAAAGTCCCGAAAGTGGCACACGGTTTTTATTTTTTAACTTTGAAGATCAAATAAACTTATAAACGTCAAGAGCTACGTTGTCCGTTTCAGTTACCTGACCAGTTAAACTAACGAAAAGGCGACCAGTTTCCGGTTTAGAATTTGAAGTGGACTACGCATTTATGGGAGCTTGTTTTCAACCTGTGCCTAATAGCGACATACATATTGCTGTAAATGCGGCGAAACATTTAGAAGATTAACGAAGACGTTTATATGAGATTTTTTATATATTGCGCTAAAATGATATTTAAATCAAATTTTATGTTTAACCGTTAACTGATGTCACGGAAATTGTCACATAACTAGTGTGAAGCAGTCTGTGAGACCGCTCCATCGAAAGAAGAATAAAAGCCGCGATTATCTCACAGGATGTTGTTTTTGTACTAAACTTTTTGTATTGGAGTGTTATAATTAAAATTCACCAATTCAAAAGTCTCTGGTGATAGTACTAAAGTTCCAAACAAAACAAAATTACAGTAGTGTTTGTAGATAAACTGAAATTTGCAAGTTAAACTATGAAAATTTAAAAAAAAGCACCGGTCTGTGAGACCGTCATCATCAGTCAAAAGTTAATTAAGCCGTGTTGAGTCAACATAATCCTCCATTAATGTTTTTCTTTAACCAGGTGTTTAAATATGTGATTAAGACGATCAAAAAAAAAAAAAAAATACGATACTTTAAAATGTTTAATAAAAAAAGTTGTAAGAAACGCAGTGTCTCTGTCTATTCCAGTAACATAATATAGACATATGATTAAGGAATTTGCAATAATTTTACATAATGAAATTTCTGGAAAATCTTGTGTAGATTGAAAACAATTTATGTTTATTTTAATGCGGTTAAGTAAGTTAATTTTATCAACATTATACCATTTTGTAGCTTAAATGCTGTCTCCGATTAAAACGTGAATCAATTGAGTATTCCCTGGTTTAGGAGTCATAATTTTTGTTAGCACTTTTATAAACTCTGATATTTTAATTCTGTTTTCACTTTTTATTCGTTATAATCGACACTTTTTATTCGTTATAATCGACATTTTCTACTTTTAAATTAGTAAAGGATAAAAAATAAATAAAACCATGTTTATCTAAAAGAATATTTGTTTCTATATACGTATTTTTAAGTACAGAAGAAAGTGCAAGAAAAATGAAGAGGGGGGGGGGGAGTGCAACAGAATATCAGGCACAGAGTTTCTCTTTGGCTTAATCAGAATTATTAGAAATATTGTACGATTTTATCTATTTCTACGGTTGATATATTTATCATGTGATATTTTATAATAAAGTTATATGTAATAAATAGTCTAGTTAACAATATTATAAATATCTTTTAAATACTCTTTTAATTCGTAAGCTCAACACTGTGAATTCGCACCGACCGAAATGTCGACGTCTTTAACTAATTCGAATTTTTCATTCACAAAATAAGAATTTTTACAAAATCAAATATTTCATTTGGATTCCTTATTAAATTTCGTATATGGATCATGTCGTTATATTTCATTATCACCAGAGTGCCAGCAAAATTATGCGGAGTGGAAGTTACGGAAACCCAAATCGCACTGGTGTATAAATTATGGGTTAATATTGACGCGCGAATTTCGCGAATTTTAAACGATGTTTTCTGCGACAATCATTTAATTGTAGTTATGGTCATAGCTCCTTGGCAAAGAGGGATGAGAGTTTTTTTTTTATATTAGGAACGCATTTATTTATTTGAGGGTTATTTATATTAGGGATTATACGCAGCATTCAAATAACTTTTGCATATTAGCAGTGTAAAATTGACAAACAGCACGGTGCTGCGCCGTGATAAACATTTCAAGAGTAATATTGAAAAGTTTAATTATAATAGTCCTGTATTTAAATTTTAGTACAGAACAGTACACTGTGAGTTAATAGAAACTTTCATTCATCTTTTAATCAAGTTGTCTTAGAGACCGCTCACAGTAGTTATGCAACAATTCTTCTCACAGCAGTTAAGGGTTAATTAAATCAAAAAATAATCACAGTTAACTCTTAACTGCTGTTAGAGCTGATTTTTTTAAAATTTTCACAGTTTAACTTGTAATTTTCAGTTTAACTATCGATACAGCGAAATTTTGCTTCATTTGGAGCCTAGTATTATTGTTTGAAATGTTTGAAAAATCGAATGTTTATTAGAAATAGTACTGCACAAACAGTTTAGTGCAAAAATAGTATTTTATGAGTTAATCGCGCATTTTATTCATCTTTCAATTGAATGGTTTCGCAGACCACTCACAATTGTAATGCGGCAAATTTCTGTCACAGCAGTTAATCGTTAAATAAACTTTTTCAGATGAATTGAAATGTATAAAATGCATTATCACATTTAGGACTACGAACGTCTCATTTAGGTTTTAGTTGCCATAAATGCGACAAAAATGACCTAAAATGCAACAATCCTATTTTGTGGTTTTATATTCAGATAATTATTAAATTTCTACAAAACAAGTTAGTTTTCAAGTAAAGGTATAGTATTGAGTAATTTGTTACTTAATAAAATATACATTTATACAATAAAATTACACATATACCCTAAATGCGACAAAACTATGGGGAATCGTGTCTCATTTAGGCAGACTGACCTTATATAATTTTTAGAATTTTTGAAAATGTCTAAAAATTATGCTGCATAAAACTGTTTCAATATGAAATATGTATTATAAAATACAAAACGTTAGACATATAGTAATATTCTTTTTAAATGGAGATTGTTTTCCTTGTACCATCCTTGTATATTTTTATAGGGGGAAATGGATATTTGTAAGCTAACACCGAAAATATAATGGATATTTAGGGTGTGTACTCATAAACTAAAAGTATTTTAAACCAAAAGATGTGAAATAAGAACAGTTTTTTTTCAGAGTTATAAATTCTTTAATAAATAGCATAACCAACAATATAAAGAAATTTCAAATATTGCCTAAAACTTTTATTCTAGTAAACATAATTAGCATTGAAATAAATATTGAAAATGCATAGTTTGACTTTCTTTTATATTTATGGTTTTAGGTTTCGGCTACAAAAAGTTTCGATAGTAAGGGATATTGTGAGTGGAAATTCTCGTGACTTTTCTGAATTGGCAATTCTTTTTTATGAAATTTTGGCATCAAAATCTTTCCTGAAAAAGATTATAACATATTCTTATAGATTTGAGTTATAATCATAACTAAAATGTGCCCATCAACTAACTCTATCACATATCATCAAATTTGGAAGACAGTTTTTCTTTGAATCTAATATCATTTATCTCTAGCTAATAATAATATAGGGGAGATGGGGGCACATGTGAACACGGGGCACATGTGAACATCACATTTTTTCGATAGTTATTATAAGTTTTTATATTTGAAAAAAATTACTAATTATGATAGCACCTGTAGACATATGGTAAAATTTTTTTGAAGCTCTATGACATTTTGTTTGTCCTCTGTAGCCAAAACACTGTTTTTGGATCTCAAAAGTAAAATCTTTGTTCCAAGTTGATAAGCGAATAACGTTATTTAATTATTCATTTATTTGAATTTGAGTGTTTTAACATATACTATGAATACTAATAAACATTTTTGATACAGTTCTTTTTCTTCTAAAATTGAGAAATGTTAATGATTTATCGATTTAACAAAAGCAGCAATGTGGGGCACTCGCGAACAGACTAGTTGGGGCAGATATGAACAGCTCATAAGTGCCCCAATAATCATTCTGTGATTCTGTTTCTTTCAGTTAACTTAATCAGAAATAATGTAAGTTCCATTACCTACAAATTTCCTGAAATTGAAGATATTTTCCTCACACAAAATTTATTTCGTATTGAAACTTCCATAAACACATCTTTCAGCAAATACATAAAGAGCAACAAGCTCGTTTACGTTGAATTGTACTTTAAATAAATTTAATGTTTTCTAAAATGCAATAAGTGTTATATATTATTTTACTAAACGGTTTACAACAATATTTTTTATGCATTGTTAATACAAAAGTATTACCTTGAACAACTTTGCAAACTTTTCTGTTATATTTGTTCTAACCTTGCAATGATGGCTTACTTCCATCTCTAAAACAGTTACGTATGTGATGCTTTGAATGGAGCTATCCATTCAAAATACCATATCCATAAATACCAGTAATATTTTAAGAAAGTAAAATTTTTAAACTGATAACTACCGTAAAATCCCGATTGTACCACCCCCCCCCCCTCTTTCAAAAGCAAAAGAAGTTGGGGGTGGGGGTCATAGTCGAGATTTTTTTTAATCATTAAAAAACCCGTCATTATCTATAATTTACAAGTAAATAAGGCAAATACAGGAGTGAGAATCTTTCGGCAGATTTCCGATAAATAGTATGTAAATGCCCCCTCCCTAAAATTTTCCCACAAACAAAAACCCTTAAGCAAAATTTAAAGTTTTAATTTCTTTTTTTAAAATTGCTTCTTTATTTTTTTATTTTATTGCAACAATATTTAATGAATCATCTAAGCCTCTCCTCTCCAAATCTACTTATTTTCATTTTATAATCTTTTGCTTAAACATATCACCCAGAAACTAGATAAATATATGTATATATTTTTTATGGTGAATTTAAAAGGTAATATAACTAATGATTACGATAACAAATGAATAACAGAATAAAAGGCATGTTAAAGGATATTTTTTCCTTGTGTTCACATGTGCCCCACGTGTGTTCACAACTACCCCGCTGATGGGGCACATGTGAACAATTTTTTGAATTTATAAAACTATTAAAAAGTGTAAGAAAAACTATACAGGTGATTTTTAAAAAATTACCATGTGTAAAAGAAAGTTCTGTTTACTATATTAAGTAGTTTTTGTTTATAGAAATTAATCCAGTTATGAGAAAAAGCTATATTTATGCGAACTGTTCACATGTGCCCCCATCTCCCCTATAGATAATGTTTTATAAATAAAAATATGTAAAACTTTAGTGATGATACAGAAGCAAATAGAAATGTATTACATTAGTGGATTACTGCTGTGCAACTATATGGAGTGTATCAAAAGCGCCGTACTAGAGAAAGCTGTCATCTAAAAGTTTTCATGGTTGAATTTACTGATTAATATACTAAGTAAAAAAAAATTATGTTTTAAATTTTATCTCTATCCTAAATAACAGTATAAGTATGTTAGTTGATAGAGTAATTTCTATGACTATAGAATTCTCTCTCATAAAAAGGTAGGTGATGACAAAACTTGGATGTAATTTTGAGTTCCAAACCTATTGAGGCGTTCCAAGCTTATATAGATTCTACATACACACATAAATACAGTAGAGCACCGATTATCGGAACAAGTCGGGACCGAGCCTTGTTCGGATAAACAAAAATTCGGATAAATGCACAGACAATTTAATGGATGTGCTTGACTATACTAAATCTGTCACACTTTATACAGACTTAGGATTTTTTTTTTTTTTTTTTTTTTTACTTTTTTATCATTTAAAATTTTCTTTTTCTCTTTTTAATTTTTCTGAACTCCAAAGATTATAATTTAAGCAAAAAAGTTTTCGATTGCTACTTGTTTCAAAGAAGACATTCTTTTCAATGCTGCCATATCTCAAATTATTCTTACATACGTTAATTGAATAGGATCAGCGCTCTTCTGCCGTTCGAGCCGTTTCATATCTGTTTCCAAACATTCAAACGATTCGTTATGTGATTAATAGACCTGGATCTTATCAAAGCATTCATCTTCATTTTCTTTCAATTTCTTTTTCGTTGATACTGCTCCCAACAATAAACTAACTGGGGATTTGAATTTGCATGCTAAAATTGAAAGGAAATTATGAGAGATCGAAGTTGTTTGGAGAATTGAAGTTCGGTTAAATTTGTTTTTTGTTGAGAGAAATAGGGTGATCGGATAATTGGAAGTTCGGTTAATTGGAGTTCCGATAATTCGCACTCTACCGTATATGTATTTGACGTGATGAAATGTATGAAGGTGTATGACGTGTATGAGGACGTGAGTTTCAAATCTCGCCTTACTCAAAACTTTAAAAAATCGAGTTTTCTCTATTAATCTATTCTATTGGGGACCTTGCATCGAAAAATACTACAATCGGAAAAAAAATTGTTTTATCGTGTATTTCTGGCATTATAAAATCTTGGTTTACAATGAAAACCAATGGACGCAGGCAGAGGTTCTTCGCGATTTCCCAAAATTTTAGTTTATGGATAAGACGAATTTTGAAACTCACGTCCTCATCTGTAGTATGTAGAGATCCATATAAAAAAATTAGAATAATTCATTTCATTTGTATTTGGAATTGCATTTAGTCTTATTTCAGTGTAATACAATTGAAAAAGAACAACGGTTGATGTTTTAATAAATTTGCTTGTTGTTAAAGAAAATTAAAACTGTAAAAGATTAAATTTTGAGTGAATATTGTATTTTTGCAAAATTATTTTCATTATTCAAAATATTAGAATACTAAAATAGGTAATTCAAAAAATTAGACTACTTATGAATTTATCTGATTGGTTCAGAATGTTGCATAAATTAAGCATGAAATTAGCTTCTGGGGGACTTCTTTTTAAGTTATAAAAGCGCTTTGCATCATCATTGTTTTCATTTTTTGTGAAATATGGGTCGTTCGTCCGACATAAAGGAGTTTACAAAGCATTGTATTATTGATTTGCATAAAGAAGGACGCAATCAGCAATATATCTCCAGTAACTTACAATGTTCTCAACCAAGTTTTAGTAGAGCATTAAAGCAGTATTTTAACTACGGACATTTTGAACACAAGCATCTGAATAGCGGCCGAAAGCCAAAAACTACTCAGAGAGATGATAAAAAGCTAAACAATATTGCTAAATAACCGTTTTCAGAAGTCTAAGATATTTGCATCGAAAGTGGAAAGAACACAGTGTTGATGTGAGTAAATCTACAACACTAAGACGTCTCCATAAACTTTGATTTCAATATTATGTATCAAAGGTATTACCCATCATGACTATTAAACAGAAAGGAGAGAGAATGAACTGCTGCTAAAAAAGGGCTTTTATGAGGTCTGGATTATTGGAAAAACTTATTGTTTAGCGATGAGAGTGTGTTTTGCGTAAAATATGGTGATCAAGTTGTTCGTGTATGGTGAATGAAGCAAGAAGCTTATGACAAGGACTGCAGAAATGATCTGAGAAATTAGCAGCCAGTGTAATGGTATGGGCCTGCGTGACTGCGAAAGGTCCTGGAAGGAGGCTATGTATCGTTAACTAAATGATTGATTCTGAGATATATCAAGAAAACCTTGAGCATTTCATGATACCAGCGTCGGAAGATCTGTGTGGTGACGATTTTATTTTCTAACATGATTTAGTACCTTCACGCAGGTCAGTATCCACCAAGAACTGGCTTAGCCAACACCAAATTATCATACTTTCCTGACGGTTAATTCTCCGGATTTAAAGCCAAAAGAGAATTTGTGGTGAATAATGCAGAAAAGACTGGAAGATATTGCGCCAAAAAACAAAGTTGAGCTTCTTTCCAACATAAAGTCGAAATTGTCATGTCTGGGCCAAAAACATTGTGAACCACTTGCAGCTAGCTTGACAAAGCGAGTTCGTGATGTTATAAAATGTAAAGGTGGTGCTACAAAATATTAAAGAATAACCATTTTTCCTTTTATTTTTTTTTAAACACGTATTATTTACAATGCATTAATCTAACATTTTGAACCAGGTAAATTGTTATTCTAATATTTTTATTTTTTCCAAGTGTGAATATTTATTTTAATTTTTGTAATATTTCCTTTAATTTTAAGCTAAAAGATTCTAGAAACCATGTAGATTCTTACAATATTACGTTTTATCCTGTATTACTTTTTGTATAAAGCTATACATAAAAAAAGCCTTTTTTCACAATTCCTTTTTTTTTTCTCTATTATTCTAATCTTTTTGAATTGGAGCTGTATTTTTCAGGGAGGATTAATTTTTTCTCTTTGCTAAACAGTATAGTTAGACCATTGGAATATTAAATTCACAGTTAATTTTATAATTAAGTAAACAAACAAACTAAGCCGTATTTACCAAAAAATACAAGGCGAATTTACAAAAGTTTATAAGACAATAATTTATTGTAATAATATAAACATTTCTTCTACTTTTAATTATAATATTCCGGACTTATTGGAATGTTATTTGAATTATTGTTGAATGTTTGAATTTTTATAATGCATCAAAAAATGCCGGATATCTAGTGAAATGCTTTATATGTATTTGTATTGCGAGGATTCATTATAAATAAAAGAATGGTGATGGCGAAAAAAACCCCCAATATATTTCTTTTTTTTTTTTAATGTTAATGTTTTTGCTTAAGTATTTCATTAAAATATTAATTTCGAAAAAAAAAAAAACATTATATCACATATCAAATGCCGTTATAAATTATGAAATATAATCCAAAATTTTCTTCGAAAATGATATAATCAAAACATAAATAATAATATTATTGTTTGATTAGCGGATAACTGCTGTACATCTATGTAAAAGATATATCAAAAGCACACTACTAAAAAACAGTCAACTAAAAGTTTTTCATGGCAGAATTTACGTATTAATTTACTAAGGTATAAAATTATTTTTATGCATTAATTTTCATCTGTTCTGTGAATGAGTATATAAGTGTTTCATTCAGTTGGTAATTTAACTTTTATAGCTGAAAACTTCTCTCTCTCTTAAAGAAAAAAAATAAAAAGATACGTGAGAATAAAATTTCGATGGTGACTTTCGGATTAACGTTTTCCAAATCTATGTAGCTCTCTCTCTCACACACAAATAAACATTTGTATATATATATGTAACCATTATAGAATATTACAAATCATCATCTATTTCAAATATAATTTATAAATTGAGTATCAGGACGAACAATATACCTTTTAAATATGGAACAACAATTACTAAATTAACTAATCACTAATGAATTTTTAAGACCAGACCCACTTATAAATTAAGTATTAAACAAGATTCAAACATTATAACATTTAAATTTGGCAAAAAATCAACAGGAAGCCGAATGCATAATATATGATATAAAAAACTGGTGGAACCAGAGAGAAAAGTAAAGCTCGATCTAAAAAAGTTACAGTAAAAAATTGTCAAATAGTTTCAGTTTAAAAAAAGTAAGTAGTGCGTAGAAAAGTAATGGAATCAGATTATCTGTAAAGCTCATGAAATTACCCAAATTTTTGTTGATAGTTGAAAATGTGGACTGAGCTTTACTGGTGCCTTAAAATCAATCAGGGAAGTAAAGGCATTTTTAATTCATTCTGAATTCCAGTCATTCATAACCAGTTTAAAAAATTTGGGTTCATAAGAATAGGTTAGAGGTTGATTTGGAAATGAGCGAGAACATGAGAGGTATCGAGAACATGAGAGATCGTTCAGTACAAAGTATGGATCAAATTCCATTCCAGGGGTCACTGATAAGCCTGGAAGATCTAAGCCCAAAATCCTAAGCATATACGATTCAACCATATGCTAACTACTTGTTGGCTTAAGTCCATTTACATAAGGCTCCCTTTTAACAGTAATTACATGAAATAAAAATTATTACGCTACATATGTTATGTCAGAAATGTTAATAACAACAATTCCTCAACAACTTGACTATATTAGTGTTGTACTTAAAATATTACTTCATGGTTTACATTCTTTTAGCTTTGGGGAGTTTAGATTGACTTGATGCAATCATGTCCACAATTCTGGGCCTGAATTTTTTTGCACATTACTACACATTCTGTCTACTATAGGAGTTACTCATTTTGAGTGAATAATATGATTTCGAATATAAGGCACCAGTAAAGCTCAGTCCACATTTTCAGCTATCAACAAAAATTTGGGTAATTTCATGAGCTTTACAGATAATCTGATTCCACTACTTTTCTACGCACTACTTACTTTTTTAAACTGAAACTATTTGACAATTTTTTACTGTAACTTTTTTAGATCGAGCTTTACTTTTCTCTCTGTTTCCACCAATTTTTTTATATCATTTCACATCTTTTCCAGATCCTTTCAGGAACTTAATCAACCAACTTCAACTAACCAAACAACCGCCCCAACTAACCAACCAATGATCCCAATTAACCGGCCCAACCAATTATCCCAATCAAAAACTAATAGAAACATTGGTTCACGAGTGTATTTCAAGAGCTCTGATGACCCCCATACTTATTGCTAAACTCCATAATGGGATATTGACCTATACTTTTCTCAGGACTGACCGCCAGACTAGTCCTTAGACTAAGTTTTATACATAGTGTGATCTCTTGAGTTTTTCTGCTATGTACTTACGCTCCTCTGGTTTAAGGGACTATGCAGTATCCTAGGTCAACGTCTCAAACACACAAAAAGCTAGGGTAAGAAACAGTCATAAGAAATGAATTAAAACTGCGAAAAAAAACTATAAAAAGGAAAAATTTCTTTCTTTTTTTTTTTTTTTTGGACTTAATGGGAATTTAAAATTAAAAAATCTGAAAACGACTGAATGCAGAAAAATGATCAAAAGTGATTGAAAATATTATACAATACACCTGTAAATAATATCAGAAATATTACTAATATTGGATATTTATAATGATATTTCGGAGGTCAAACTAAAATATCGTGATAATGATTAACATATTTACATCTAACTGTCACTATTAATCAAAAAATTAGGAAAATTAGAAAGTAGGCATCCTTTGTAAAGTATGCATTAATTAAGGAGATAAATTACGTAAACGAGTCTATTGACAATTTGCGTATTTCGTGCGGGTAAATTATATAATTGAGCCTACAGATAATTGGCGCATGTTACTGGACGTCGTTTAAGGTATAATTAACTGAACCCTAAGCGCACGCACCTATTTTTGTAACGTTAACACACGCGTGGGGTAAATCTCACCTCATTTTGTCTCCCATTATATTTTTGGCTAAAAGCGTTTTAAAAACAAGTCTACTACTCTATATTGTAAAATGCATCAGTACTACTTCTTTTTAGGAAAAAATCAAGCGTTTCATATTTATTTTCCGATTTTATAACAGTTTCTGTAAAAATGGCGATTTTTTTCCTTAGAAAATATGCAACGATTTGTTTATCTTAGTGTATGTTATCCCGTAAGAATGAACATATAAAAATGTAACGTATGTACACGCGCGGGATTATTTAATTCCAAAAGCCATATTTCTACTTTTCTAGCCAACAAAGTAAAAACATTCCTTCATACAACCTTTCTCAACCTTGACCTTGAAAGGTACAAGGAAGGTCAGAAGTGTTTCATGACGTAATTTTAGAGCTTTTTCACCTGCATAACCCCTTCTCCCGCAGGTAAACGCAACGTCTCCCGAAAATCAGACCGTCCACATACGTACTACACCATAAAACGGAAGAGTGTATAGAAATATGAGCCTTGCTAAAAGGACGTAATTTTGATTTTTTTTTTTCACCTGCATAACCCCTTCTCCTGCAGGTAAACGCAACGTCTCCCGAAGACCAGACCGTCCGCATACGTACTACACCATAAAACGAAGAGCGTATAGAAATATGAGCCTTGCTAAAAGGACGTAATTTTTTTTCCACCTGCATAACCCCTTCTCCTGCAGGTAAACGCAGCGTCTCCCGCCAGCCAGACCGTCCACATACGCACTACACCATAAAACGGAAGAGTATATAGAAAAATGAGCCTTGCTAAAATCAAGTGACGAAAACGTTTTTCTCTCTTAGACCAGGTATGGCGAACCTTTTCACATCCGCGTGCCAAATTTCCCCAAAAATATACTTTACGTGATCATGACGTGCCAACAGTAAAAAAATTTAATGGCTCAAATAATAATGAATCAAAACTATTTAAAATTTTGTTTTTAGCATTAAAAAAATACAGGTAATATTTGATGTTATACTGTAAAAATTTATTTTAAAAATATTATTTCTGTTGTCTCATCTTATATACCAAATAATTTATATCCGCTTCGTACTTAATTATTTTCGATAGAATGCAAGTTTAATTGCACTCACTTGACAAGACGTTTTTAGTTAAATTTTTCGTTTTTTTTTTTTTTTTTTTTTTTTTTTTTTTTTTTTTTTTTTACGAAAAGAATGTCTTGCAGAAAAAATTGTTAAAATAGCAAGCACCAGGAACTACAGCTTTTAGTGTCTGGAATTGCATTCCAAGTTGTTATAATTTTACAATCAGCATTTTTGCTTACTACACTTTTAATTTTTATTTAGCGATAATCTTCTAATTCTCAAAATTTTCTGAGCCAATATTGAGCTAGATTCGGATAAATTAAATTACATTTCAATTTCTTCAATCTGTGTGATAACCACACCAACCGAACTAATCGGATTCAAGTAGCACAGAGAACATCTATATTAATTAATGCATTTTGGGAAATTCTACTATATTTTGGTATAAAACTTAAATCTATGTCGTCCCAAAAATAATCTGCAGCGTCCCACTTATGGCACGCGTGCCATAGCTTCGTCGTCCCTGTCTTAGACTATTACTTTCGGTCGAACAATATTATTATTTTTTTTAACTCGCGAAATTGAATTACATTTGGCGCTATAATGACGCAATTATAGTAAAGTGTTTCTTTTAAAATTAAAATGCATGTTTTCTTTGGCGCGTGCAATAGGAGTATACGATTTTCTAGACAATATGCAGGAAAATGCAATAAATACAACAAAATGAACTAGCATTTACCGAAAATTTCTTTCGTATGACTTAAAAATAAATCTTTCACTTTATGGATGATAATAACAAGGATTAATTTCAGAATATCAGGAGTCTCTTTTCAAAATAAAACATCATTACAAAGTTATGTCATTTAATAAACTGAAATTGACGTCATACCTAGCAAACGATTTTTTTTATTATTATCTTTTCCTAAATTGTTTTCTTGAAATTAAAACTCCTGTATTGAAATAGATTTTTAAGCATTAAAAACATTCAAATTAAGATACGTCATTTTAACACGTGTTTAGTTAAAGTTTATACATATATATAGGAAAAATTTTCATTTTCTGATTAGAATGACGTCGATTTGAAAAATGCAAAAATATAGTGAGAAAATCTGATTTATTATTTAAAATTCTTTAAAAAAAAAAAAATATTGTGCCGCTCTTTAGGATGTGGTAATAGGAAAGATAGATTGAAGGAGATATTTCTATATTGTTAAATTATGGAACGCTATGTAAAGTTTAAATGGGTGTCATTCTCTTTATATTGGATATTTTTTGACCCGACCTTCGAAAGGCACATCGCTAAATTAAGAGCTTTCCAACAAGCCATTATTCATCACTGAATGTTTTCTGGTTTGGATTGTAATTGAGTTGTTGTCTTTTCATCATGTTTCAAAACGTAAAAGATGCGTCTGAGCTCTACTATACAGCACTATCGTGCTGTATGATATTTAAATATAGATATATATAGATAGATATATAGGAAATCAGAAATATTTGACATATTTTGTCAAACTATTTGGAACTTAAACATTTTAACAAATGAAAAAAGATCAGAAAAAAATATATCTAGTATGTATTTTACAAGAAGGATATATTTTTCTTTTCTGAACAGTATATTTAGACCATTCTTATATAAAATTCACATTTAAGTTGTTATCGCCAAAAATACAAGGCGGGATTAGAAAAACCTATAAGAAAGTAATGCGTACAAATAATATGAATATTTGTCCAGCTTTAAATGATAACATTTTGCAAGTATCAGAATGTTATTTCAATTATTGATGAATGTTTGAATTTTTTTCATGCATTGGAAAAGGCCAGATATTTATTGAAATGCATTGTATGCATTTATTTCAAAGGATTAATTTAAAATAAAACAATGGCGGTGGCAAAAGAAAAATAAATAAAGGCGTCGGGTTTTACTTCTAATTAACAAAAAGGATTCATTTTAAACAAAACAATGGTGGTGGCAAAAGAAAAATACATAAAGGCATCGGGGTTTTATGCATAATTTTCACAAAGAAGAAAAAAAGGAATGACATATTTGTAAACAATGGCTTCATAATCTTTAAGCAGTGGGATCTAATTAATTACAATATGCGAAGACATCCGCAGACTACCGCCATTTTTATTTAAGAAAGGTATTTGCGAATAGGAGAATGCTAGATGTAGTTCAGAAACGTTTCCATGGTAACAACCCACTTTTTCCTGAAGCAGAAGCACATTCGACCTTTTCGCCATTTCTTAGATAAAAAGACGTTCTTTTACTGTGAAAGGGGAAAAAAAGAAAAAACTTGTTGTTTAAGAACCTTCGCTTTCAGTATGTCATTCTTTACGTTTTGAAATTTGTCAGAATGTTTTTTTACTGATACGTTACGTAAAGTAGCTAGTTGTTACACACGGAAATTGTGTAAATGTTAACTGACTTTTCAAAAACTGAGGAAGTTTTTACATTTGGAATATACATTTTTTGTGTGTGTAAAACCATAATGCATGAGCTGATTTATAGGCCAGTCAAAATAGGATTTTTCTAACCGAAAATTCGCGGAAAGCTGGAAATTGTTTTAATCACTTTGTTTTACATCCAAATAATGGGATTTGAAGTTTGTCCCATTTTTCCTGTTGAGCTTTAGACGTTGCACCACAAAAACCTAAAAAATTTTGGACTTTTTTAAGTATTTCGCAAATAACTCAAAAACCGTTCACTCTACAGAAGAAACAGTTCTAGTTTATATATGTAAACCATAAAATTCTGCGTCGATTGAGTACCACAGACTAAAAATTCTGCCATAAATAAGCGAGATATGATAGATCAAAAAAGTACTTTTTTCCAATTTTTTCTAAAAAATCTCATAAAATTGGTTTTTTGAAGTTCTTATGTATAAAATGTTAGAGAACAATCTAATAATATTAGATGTAAATTTCCAGCTGGGCGAAATATATCCGGACCAGATTTCGAACCAGGGATCTCTTGGCTGAAGCCGCCAGTGCTCTGCCATCTGAGCTATCCCGGACAAATCTGGTGGAATTTTTTCACCCAGCTAACCTTAATGATTATAGCATCTGGTCTGAACCCTGGTTCAGCTCAACAGGATAAATCTCAGGTAATGGAACTCCAGTAAACGCTGGATACGAAATTACACTAGATTAATTTTAACAGAATTATTCTAATTGGTAAATAAATCATATTAGATGTAAATTTCCAACTGTGCAAAAAATGTCCGGACCAGGACACGAACCAGGGATCTCCTGGCTGAAGCCGCCAGTGCTCTGCCATCTGAGCTATCCCGGACGAATCTGGTGGAACTTTTTCAACCAGCTAACCTTAATGATTATCATCAGATGCTGTAATCATTAAGGTTAGCTGGGTGAAAAAGTTCCACCAGATTCGTCCGGATGCTATAATCATTAACCCCCTGACCACCGAGAAAAAGGGCAGAATTGTTATGTTGTTTTCCCTGTATTTTTTTAAAAAGTCTCAAATAAGATTATTTTTCTAGAATGACATAAAAAAATTTATTACGATAGGAGTATAAGACGTGAGAGTATTAATCATATCAAAATGTTTTGAAACTGCGTTATATTTGTAGAATTATATTAATTTAAAAAATGCTTCTGTTGCAGTGAAACCTACAGCTTAGTGAATGGATATATCAGTTCGCGGCGGTGAGAAGGTTATGGTTAGCTGGGCGAAAAAGTTCCACCAGATTCGTCCGGGATAGCTCAGAGGGCAGAGCACTGGCGGCTTCAGCCAGGAGATCCCTGGTTTGAATCCTGGTCCGGACATTTTTCGCCCAGTTGAAAATTTACATCTAATACGATTTATTTACCAATTAGAATAATTGTGTTAAAATTAATCTAGTGAATAACAGAAAGTCAAGAAAATTAATTTATTTTTAAAAAATAGTATATATGCAATAGTGATAAAATCAACTCAAGTTACTTGAGGGAAATACAGGGAAATCGAGCTTGGAGCATTTTTTTGTTGTACCTTGATCTGCCCTTTCGTCTTCCTCCTGCACATGGAAGGCATCTTTCTCCATATCTACTTTTTCGCCGTATCCGGTTTGTGAGTCTTCTTCTTCTGCGGTATTTGTGCACGATGCACCTTTACAGTGGTAACATATAATTGAACATTTAACACCGTTCTTCCTACAAGAACATAAACCGCCTTTGCATCCCTTTGCACATTTGCGTGACAGAGTGTTTAGAAGCTTCAGTGTGGCAGCTACATCGTTCGTGGTGATTGGGTGTATACCATGTTTGAATGACTTCCAACCTCAATGAGTGGGATTCACAACACGTCCATTCCAGATGTTGATCTGAAGAAAAAATCTGTATGGATGTTATTTGGCTGCATCTTCAGTTGGCGAGTGTGAAGCGAGGTTAAATTGGGTCTTCATAAGATGATTTGCAAATGTGTTGTATCGCAATTTGTGCAGTGTTGTGGATTCTTCATACTGGGGATTGTATAAGGTGGTAATAAATTTCTCCCCCGCATCACGTACTTCTTCAGGCGTAGCATATTGGTTATTAAAGATAGTTGGAACACCCTGTAGGTGAGCTTTATTTTCCCAAAAACTTGACGAATTTCAGTTTGACCTGCAGGATAAAGGCCGATGTAGAATAACAGCCACTAAAAGCGTGTAGGAATAGGACGTTTTTCTTCACAATCGGCGAGTACTTGACACTTAATGGTAAATATAAAACATTGCCCGACTGTCCTTTCCCAGGTTTCAAGAAGTATATCGTGGATGAGTTCGGAATAAATGTAGTCAAAAGCACACGCAGATCAATATCTTCCCCAACTATGATGACACGTTCGACTGCTGATCAAGTTGGATGGTTTCCATCACGATGCTAGTATCTGCATCCTCGACAGTTTGTTTTACAGTAAAATTATGTTGCTCCAATTTTTCAATGAGCATTTTTATTAAACGGCGTTTATTCCCTTCATTTGCAAGGAAGTGCTTTTTTTTGCATTGTGAGCGTCGTATTTTCGTTAAAGTCAACACTTGCCGCAATGTATTTATTTTTTTGACGGAAGCGCTCAGCAGACTTGGTACCATGGTTCTGACGATTGTTCTGGGTAACCATCAAAACAATTGTTGCAGTTTTACCATAGTTGTTTTTTCAAATATCCAATGTACTTGGAAATAATTGAAGAGAACTTTTCTCTTAGCTCCCAACTCTCTCGATGAAGGAGGAAGCCACCATCAATCACATGGACAGTTTTTATGGTTTGTTTTAAATTATTAAGGGGGATGAACAAATCGTAAAATACCGAGTTTCGCGTTTTCCTCATCCTAAAGTTATCAAACAGAGAAGTCGGAAATGGAGCCAATTCATACTCAAAGAACTTTCTAAGTTCTTCCTCTAATTTCTTGTGGAAAGCAATTCGGCGAAAAATAGTTCTGGTTCGACGGATACCTCCTCATCATGGATTTTAACAGCACACGTGAAGCTTTTAATTGGAGTTACTCGATTGGATCTTTTCAATTTCACATGGCCAAAATCACCACCAATGACACTTTTTATACTTGCAACTCCAATCTCTTTGGCTAGATGACAATTTATTTCATCGCCACCAATCACTCCTGTACTCAGACACTATTAGTGTTTGTTTAATGTAACACTAGGATTGGGTTAAGGTTTCAAAATTGTAATAAGCGCAAATATACGCTTGAGTACATTTCGTTTGGTTACATGAGCACATCAAAAACCAATTTTCTGAGATTTTTTAGAAAAAATTGGAAAAATGCACTTTTTTGATCTATCATATCGCGCTTATTTTTGATGGAATTTTTAGTCTGTGGTACACAATCGACGCAGAATTTTATGGTCTATAATTTATAAATTAGAACTGTTTCTGTAGAGTGAACATTTTTTGAGTTATTTGCAAAATACTGAAAAAAGTCCGACATTTTTTAGGTTTTTGTGGTGCCACGTCTGAAACTCACTAGATAAAATGGGACAAACTTCAAATCCCTTCATTTGGATGAAAACAAAGTGATTAAAACGATTTCCAGCTTTCCGCGAATTTTTGCATAAAACGGCTCTTTTTTGAGCTAATTTTACTGGACTATTAGTGACGTAGTAAGATTTAGTTTCAAAGAGGAAATTTATCAATGCATTTTCTAAAATGTATTCTATCCAGTTGTAGTCTGTCTGTCTATTGGTCTATTTCTACTGACGTTTCAAATACATTACTGTTTATGGCACGTTACAATCCATGTTTTAATTAACTTAATCAGGTCATATCCTCTTGATGCTGTTTAAAATGTATTTTCGATTTATTTATTAAACAAGAAAAATCCCGGGCGTATTTAAATTCATCATTAGATTGGTTTGTAAAGACAAATTTTAAATGTATTAGCTTGATTGTTTTTTCTTTTTATAGTTGCTTGTATAACAGTTTATTTGTTCTTACAAGGATTTTTTAATTTTATGCTCAGTATTTCAACTACATTACCGTCATGATATTTTTATATGTATACTATTGATGTTGAAATTCAGTTAGTCAGGTCGATATCCTCTCGCTGCTGTTTCAAAAGCATTTTGAATTTATTTCTTTAGAAAAACTAAAAATCAATTTCTGGGCGTATTTAAATGTATCATTACATTGGTTTCAAAGAACAAATTTTAAATGTACTAGCTTGAAAATTTTATTTTTGTTCTATAGTTGCATGTATGTTACCAGTTTATTTCTTCTTACAAAGATTTTTTTTATGTTATGCTTAATATTTCAACTACACAACCGTTATGACATGCTTATATGTATGCAATCCATGTTGTAATTTACTTAGTCAGGTCATTATCATCTTGATACTGTTTATAAAGCATTTTGGATTTAGTTCTTTAGAAAAACCAAAAAGTTATTTCTGGGTGCATTTAAATGCATCATTAGATTGGTTTGAAAGAATAAATTTTAAATGTATTAACTTGCAATTTTTTTTTCTATGATTAACTGTATGTCTATCAATTTATTTGTTGTTATAAGAATTTTTTACAAATGTTGCGCTCAATACTCCAACTTCATTACTGTTATGACAGGCTTATACGAATACAACCTATGCTGTAATTCACTTTGTCAGGTATTATCCTCTTACTTCTGTTCTTTAGAAAATCTAAAAGCAATTTCTAGCGTATTTAAATGCATCATTAGATTGATTTGAAAGGACAAATTTGAAAGGTTATTTTGATTTACTTTGAAAATTTTATTTTTTTTATACACTGAAGGGCCAAAACATTATGACCACCCAAGTAATAACGCGTTGGTCTACGTTTGGCCCGCAAAACAGCTGAAAACCGCCTTAGTATAGATACCACAAGTTTTTAGTAGATGGCCGGAGACAGATAAAACCAGATGATCAAGCAACGGTCACGCAAATCCGGGATATTCCGACAAGGTTGTTTTTGAGCTCTGAACTGCCGTTCCATGACACCCCAAATGTGCTCTATCGGATTAAGATCCATTGAGTCAGGTGGCCAGGACCTTAACTGGAATTCAGTATTATGTTCCTGGAACCACTCCAGCACATTTCGAGCCATGTGGCAGGGAGCATTGGCTTTCTGAAAGACCTCCATCTCCATTTGGGAAGAGAGATACCATGTAAGTGTGCAACTTTTCCGCTGTGATGTTCAGATAGTCCGCGGCCTTCAAAGTTTGTTCTACCGCAACCACAGGTCCCAGAGACGTCCATGAGAACATTCCTCACAGCATGAAATAGCCACTACCGGCCTGTGTATGACCTGCTGTATGAGGGGAGCAGCAGCTCATCTGGAATACGGCGTACCCTAACACGTCCATCGACCCATCGACATGTTGAAGGATGAATCGTGATTCTTCCGACCAAGCAACTCCCTGCCAATGATCCATGGCCCATTTACGATGTTCCTAGCCCTAGTGTTGGAGTAGTTGGGGATGATGCTTGGTCAACAGTGACACATTAGAGGGACGCTTGCTGTCTAGTTTCATATTCAGCAGTGTCATATGAACTGTGTACTCCGAACCAATTCTACTATGACCTGTATTGTATTGGGATGTCAATTCAGCCAGCCACTGATGCCGATTTTGTTTTACCAAACGGGAGAGTCTCTGACGTCCCTTTTCTTTGATAAATCGTGGACGTCCTACGACATGACGTCCACTGATGGTTTCACTGGAATTCATCCACTTTGTATAAGTACTAATAATGATATGTCACGAACAACACACGAGTACTGCAGATTCCGAGATACCCGTTCTGAGGCGTCGGGTTATTGAATTCTGCCCTATATTACAATCGCTTAGATCAGCAACCTTTCCTATCACAGTCAGAAGTAAGCACGAAAATGATTCCTCAGACCCGAGCATCAGTTAAATACCATTCCCACCTGATTACACGTCATCCAGGAGAGTTCATTGTAAAATGTGGGGAAAGTCATAACGTTTTGGCTCTTCAGTGTAGTTGCCTTTATGCCTATCAGTTTATCTGTTCTTACAAGGATTTTTTTTTAATATCACACTTACACAACTACATTATCGTTATGGCACGTTTACCTTTACATATATATTTTTCAAGTTGTAATCCATTTAGAATAAACCGTATACTTTCCAGTAGTTGTCTGTCTGTATGTTGGTGCTTTTGTACTGACAAAGGATTTTCTTTCTATATTACATTTTCTTAATATATTATATTAAAGTATTGGTCTTCAGCAAAGTTCAGTGACAAAAATTGGAGTACATTTTCAAATACACTTCTGTTTACGGTATGTTCTTCTGTATGCAATCTACGAGGGGAAGGTCAAAAATTATCCGCAATGTAGTTATAAATTTTATTGCAATAGAAATATGAAACTAACGTAAACATAATTTTTCAATATATCCCCCTTGCTTTTCATCGCACTTGGTCCAACGTTGCAAAAGCTTCCTGATGTCCTCAGAAAAGAAGGGTTTCGGCTGAGCAGCGAGCTACGCATGTACCGACTTTATGAAACCCAAATGTGGTGTGGATGATTTCATAGACAGAAGCATGACTAATTTGCAGTTGATGTGCCACTTCATCAGTGGTCACTCGTCTGTCTAACAGAACCATGCTATGTGCACTCTCAATGTTGTCATCATTTGTGGCTGTACACGGTCATCCGTCTCCTTCCTCATGCGTAACACTTGTGTGACAATTTTTGAATTTTTCAATCTATTCGTAGACACTCCGTTGCGGAAAGACTCTGTTCCCGTATTCTGCCGAAAATCTTCGATGGATTGCGGCCCCCGTTACACATTCCGACCACAAAAACCGGATCACTGGTCGTTGCTCCTCTTGAGTCGTTGCTCCTCTAATGGAGAGCCCATGATCTATCTGCAATAAAAGGAAGACAAATGGAAGAATTGCGATCAAACTTTCAAAATATGACCACAACAGCATAACAATAAAATAAACGAGGACAGAGGTCAGTATAAATAATTCACAGTGGAGTATTTGACCCGAAATCCTGGCCAAAAATATTTTTCTATGTAAATATTGTCCGATTGCCTTGAAATTGTTAGATGTTATTGGGTATCACTGTGACATGTTTGGTATTGTAAATGAAGTCTATAGCATTTACGGTTCATTTACAGAGACACCCAAAAGAATTCCCTTACATTACGGTCTATGGAAAAATGTCGTTCGCTCTGTATTTTAATGATATCACACTATTTAAACGTACGGAAACTTATATACATCACTGAGGTATACTAAGGATCTTATTGTGGAATATTGTGCATAGAACATATCGTTCATTTACAGGACACACAAAAGAATTTGGCTGAAGAATAAATTTAACTATATAAATCTATGACCAAATATTGCTGGAAGCGCATTTGTAGTTGTGATATGCGTCTTTAAATTGGACTATTTTTTTTTAAATATTGCTTGGTGTGGATACATTCTATAGATCATATACAGGGCTGCATAAAAGTTCTCAAATACATTTCCGTTTATTCACGGAAATGGCTGAATGGAAATTTATAACTGTTCTACGCATTTAACTGAACTAACTTTTAGCATACTATGTAGTATACATACACATCCATAGCTTAGTTTAATTTTTTATATTAAAAGCTGACGAAGTATAAGTAAGATTTTACCACTTCACATAATAATAAGTATACATTTTATAAATATTTTGACAACTAAGACAAAAAGGAGACATCATTTAAGAAGAGCACAAAGAAAAAAGAAGTTAAAATATTAATTTACTAGGTAGATATTTTAAAAATACGAATATATCACATGCCCATAGACTAAACATTACCGAAGAATGTTTGGAAGTTGGGTGACTAGCAGCCTTAAATGTTTATTGTTTATAAGAGAAAAGTAATTGTTCATAGATTGATTTATTTACTAGTAATGCTTTATTAAATGTATTTAATTGTGCTATCTATAAAATGTATTATTTACATTTAATTTACATTTAATAAAGATTATTTACATTCGATAAAAGTATATTTAATAATACTTTTAATAAAGTGGAGTCTCTACTGCAGAGAGATGCTGTTTTTTCAGTGTATTTAATAGATTACAAGTTTCAATCTGAATCTTCATAACTCTGTTTTTCATCTTCTTCATCACACTCTTCTTGGATTTTATCAGGACTACCATCAGACCTAGCTGGAAGAAGAAGTTGTAGGGTCTCGCTATTGTATGGCTTGCTCATTTCCCTTGGTCTTTGTCAAGAACATTTTATAAAAGGATCACTGCTTAAAAGAAGCCAATTGCAAACTTCTCTATTGCACTTTCTTGAGTACTTTGTACGGTACTGTCTAAGGTGTTAGTTTCTGGCCTCGGCAGCTTCAAATGACCTTTGTTCAATAGGTACGACTGCTTTCTTAATTGCAATGCCACAATTAATCAAGACCTTGTGCATTGTTGGAATCATGGGTTACCAATTGTAAATGTTCACATACAGTTTTGCTGTTTCATCAGCAGATGTTTGGAACTTTTTTCGTCAATGCGATGCCCACTTGTTATGACTTCCTACATTACAACCTTTTTATCATTTCTGCATCTACTACAGACTTCTTTAATTCCCTCCTTTCTCCCCTTATTTTCAACCTATGAGCCCCTGAAACAAATTGGAGGAACATTTTGCAGTAAATAAATATTTACAATTTCAAGCCGATCTGATATTTCTATCAAGAGGTATCGAGTTGCGTATGTATGCACGTACATACATGCGCACACACATGCATGCATACAGAATCTGTAGGGGCAAAAGCTCTCAGACATTATCCTATAAGCTAAAAACTTGCAATACGAGATTAAAAATATAGTTTTTATCTCTTCAATTTGTTTCCCTCAAAAAGTGGGATTTAAGTAGTCCCCGAGGCAACAATAAGCGGATTTATTTTTGTGAAATTGGAATTCAGAACTATAACCAATACGATTATTGTTCAAAAATGGCCCGACAAAGCCCGGCGCACTTTTAAGAACCTTTTGATATGTTTAAACCAAAGTTAAACCAATGTTAGAGCCAAAAACGTTTTAAAATTACCCCTTTTACAAATTTAATGTTTTTTATTATATTAAAATCTAAACTATTTAATTTAACGCATAGTTTAACACTATGCTCTGACATTTCTTAAACACGTAAGCGTTATTCTATTTCAGTTCAATAATTCATTCAGCCAAAAAAAAAATTACATTTAAAAGTAATAACAATGCCGAAAATCAGCAAAAAATCATGTCTATTTTCAAAGCCGTTTTCTGTTCAACTGAGGCCTGGAGCAACCGCATATGGTTCAGGATCCTGAAATAGACATTGATCGACGCGCCAATTTCTCAGCTATTAAAAATATGATTTTTACAATTGCTGCTGAGTTTTTAATTTTTGCATTTTTGGCAAGGTTTTTGTGTCAAATACTCCACTGTGCACCTGCTACTTGCATGAGTTCTTTAAAATGCTCTCCAAAGTCAGGAAATATCAATGTGGACGATGTATAATTCCATGGAAGCATCTGTTATTTGTCGGCCATTTTTATAATTAGGCCATATGCAAATGCATGAAAGAGAAGGATCAAATTTCAAAATCGCCAATTCATTCTTTTCGTTCGAATCTCACATTCTACAACGCATGCCAACGCATGCCATACCCTTTAAATCTTTTATCAGTATTATTACGTAATCAATAAGTGTGTAAAAAAAGCATAATCGCAATGTTTTTTTTTCCATCTATTGTTTATGCTGATATCCAAAATTTTAAGTAATGTCGAAAATATAAAAAACTAGAAGACAAACTGTCTTTGGAGATCTGTTATTGTAACTCTGTATTTTTGATTGTGCTGCCATTTGGTGAATATGTCACTATCCCTGTATTTACTTGCGTACAAATTGGAAAAAGGAATTGTTACCTAAATCATTTTAAAACTATTTTCTGACTGAAGAAGACCGATATGTATTTTCCTTTAAAAATCAATTATTTATAAGATATGCTTATTTTTCACCCTCATCTTACGTTAATACAACAAACATATGTTTCACTAGAACTTGATTTAATTTATTAAAACTTTTTTTTCTCCTTGAAACTCAAAGACATAAACTACAATAAATTTTATTATTTTAATAAAAGTGTAGGGAAATTTAAGACTTGTTGAGGAAAAATGGTAAAACAACTATGTTTAAAACAACTTAAAAGTCACATTAACAAGAACATGTAAATAAAATTTCAATATTTATTTTCATTTAATGTTCTTAATTTTAGCACAGGAAGAATGAAAATTCACTGAAAATTGCTTCATTATTGCGTGAGTTTTATTAATAAAACTGCTTAATTTCTTTAAAATATGAGGTCATTTGTCCATTGGAAACGTTACATAGAAGTAAACTTAGGTTCTAAATATTTATTACGTTCTAAATTATTATTCGGTAAAGTATTTGGAAAGTCGCGTGGAGGTAGAGCAGAACTTTTTTCTAGGGCGGGGTGGGGTGGGAGGCAATCACAGCAGCAATTTCTTTAAACAAATTGTACTACATAATGTAAATAGCACTTAAGGGGACGGTGGACATTAAAAAAAATAATCTTTTAATTTTCATAATAGAGATTTGAAATTTTGTGCAAATATACATTTCACAATCTATTTATATAAAATCCAAGTCTCTGTGTGTCCCTCCGCCTCATTGAAATGAGTAATTGTGGAAAAATACTAATGCAGGGTTACCACAGTAGTGCCAAGTGTTGACCAACTTGGCGTTATTTCGTCAAATTTGGCGACACAAAAAAGTTGTCATATATGAAGACAACTTGGTGATAGCTGGCTAATTTGGAGAAATTCCCATTTAAAACCATTAATCTTTCATAATCCAGGTCACCGCAATTTAATATAAACTCTGTTCTTTTAAGGTTTTTTCTTTCAAAATCTATGGTGGAGAATTTAAAGTGTAATATACGAAAATGTATGTATTTACATTTTCATCCTGATGCTACTAATAACATAACCGCCAACAGACGGCGCTGTACTGTTTGAGCTCTTAACTGCCCGATTTTAATCTGCTTTAAGTACTTTTGCTGTTTAGGGTGGTCTTGGCGAGATACAGAAAATGAAATTTGGCAATATACTTTCTAGTAACTTATTCACTGTTTCATATACACAAGTAATTTTTCAATATTTTTACAATTTATTTAATATAAAGAAGCCATTTCACTATTTTTGTATACAAACAGAAGTAAATTGTATAAAAAAACACAACAATATTATAGATATAAATAAAGTGTTTATAGATATATAAATAAACTTAAAAGTTCATTAATTTTGTTTTCATTGCTGTTTATATCATTTGGAAAAAAAATCTCACTTCTGAAGCCCAATTTTGGCAAACTTTAAAAAAGTACTACCAAGGCCCATATACTGGAAAAGTACCGCGCTTTATATAGCCGGATACAAAAGTTAAATTCTCGGTATTTTTCCACTTTAGGAGCCTTGGCGAAGAAGGAAGTTTGGCAACATATTTTCTGGGAACATTCAGGGTTTCATTTTATATATACATGCATTTTTTTTCAATATTTATACAATTTATTTAACTTAAAGAAGCCATTTATCTAATTTTATAAAGAAATACAAAAGTAGTTTGTACATATATTATACATGTAAAATACATATATAACCAAACAAAAAGCTCATCAATTTTGTTTTCATACCTGTTTATATGATTTGACAACAAATCTCACTTTCTGATGCCGGAATTACACCAAGCTTAAAAAAAAAATAATGTCAAGGCCCTAATAGTGGAAAAGTACCAAATTTTCCATTATTTTGCATTATCTGCACTATAGTTTGCACTATATGCAAAGGGGAGGACGAAAAGAATAAAAATTAAATATTAAAGTTTCTATAAAGCAATATAAGACTAAAAAATTAAGAATAAAATAAATGTAAAATAAGACTAAACTAGTATGTTGTGGCCATCACAAAACTTTCTTCTATATAAATCACGTCAAATAAATCATTTAAATAGTATAAGAAATTACATCCATTTAGCATCAATTCATATCAAAGTATATTTGAAGTTTGATGAAAATTCGTACGATAGTTCTTGAGATAGAACTACATCAGAAATTCTGAAAAATGTAGCTTAGCAGCGGCACCTATTGAGCGATTTGCATCAAAACATAAACAGCACTAATTGATATCAAGGTATACCTGAATCTGAAGTTTTATGAAGATTCGTGCATTAGTTATTGAGATAGAGCTATAGTGGAAATTCTGAAAAATGCAGCATAGCAGTGCCAGTTGTTGAGCGATATGCACCAAAACATAAAAAGCACTAATTCATATCAAGATATACCCGAATCTGAAGTTTGTTGAAAATCCAAGCATTAGTTCTTGAGATAAAGCTATTGGGGAAATCTAAAAAATGCAGCATATCAGCGCCACCTGTTGAGCGATTTACACCAAAATGTATAAAACGTCAATTCATGTCAAGGACTAACTGAATCTGAAGTTTGATGAAAATCCGTGCATTAGTTCTGGAGATTGGACTATTGTGGAAATTGTGAAAAAATGCTGCATAGCAGTGCCACTTGTTGAACGATTTACACCTAAAACTAAACAGCGCTAATTCATATCAGGGGCTAACTAAATATAAATTTTTATTAAATTCCGTGTATTAGTTCTTGAGATAGAGCTCCCACAAAATTTGTGTCACATACATACAGACAGATTGACAGACAGACAGAGTCACAGATTCACAGGCAGACATTTTGTAAAAACATGTTTTTCGAGTTCTCTGACCCCTAAAACGTGTAAATCCGTCGAAAAACGAAATTCGAAAATTTTCATGAATCCAATACTTTCTTCTTGTAAAGACAGAAGAAAGTAGAGCTGTTTGACTAAAAAATTAAAAACAAAATATATGTAATTTTTTAAATTATTTATTTATTTATATATTTATTGAAAGACATTCTTTCATTAAAATTCACAAAAATGTAGATTTTTTTTTTCTTAAGAGGGTCCGGGACACATTTTCAAAAAAATTTATTTATTGAGTTAAAATTTTGAATTTTTTTTTATGTTTAACCATATCATTTGTAAACAAAATCAAATGATAAAACTTCTCATAGCTTTTTAAAAAAAATTTTTAATTTAAAATTTATGGAAAAAGTAATATAAGTTAAAATCGTTATAACTCGAAATATTATTTGTAGAATTTAAATTGTTTTTCATTTAAATAAACAGAAATATATATTTTTTAATTTAGAGCCAGCATTAAAAAAAATATTAATTTAAAAAAAAAATTACAAATATTTAACGAAAAAATTACAAAAAAAAGTGGTGCAACTTTAAAAAAAATCATATTTTCAAAAGTAAATATTTTTTTCAAATATGCGGGCTCAAAAGTAAAGTAAAATAATTGAAAAAGATATGTTCCGAGTTTCAACCCTGTATCTTTAACGGTTCTCGAGTTATAAGAATTTAAATATGAGAAATGGTGTAAAAACCTATCAGGAAGAAAAACGCAATTTCACAAGAACTGGTTTCCTTGACAACCATAGCTTGAAAGACGAAAAAATTAATATTTCCTGTTCTAATTAAGATAGAAACATGATTTAAACATCATTTTAAGCAGAAAACAGCAGAGAAATTTTTAATCCAATTAAAAAAAGAATTGAAAAATTGAAAATTTTTGTGTCCCGGACCCCCTTAAATGCACTAAAAAATAGAAAATAATATTTGGGGTTGAAAAGATTGTTTTATTTTCTTATGTCCAAGGGAACTTAAACAATAGTTAAATTGCATTTGCTCCCATTCTTTCTTTCTTTCTTTTTTTTTTTCTTGGACTGAAAAAAATAAAAGAATTTCTTTTCAAGACCAAACATTTTCTACTTTTTAGTTCATTTAAAAAAAAGTACCTTTTTGGGAATTTTAATGAACGCATGTTCTTCATTATTTTTTTATATTTATTTCTTCTATCTTAAAACACGTCTGTTCAACATATTTTCCTATAAAAACAACATATGTTCATCTTATTTTTCTATTAGAAAAGTTTAATATTTTGCGCTATCGTTAAACCATTTCAGAAACCGTGTTTAATTTTCCTAATGTAAACAATCACAGAGCTGTCATGGTGAGGCATTCCTTTTTGAGAATCGTCCACATAAAAATTTTCACGCATTGAATAACTATTTCGACCCTCTTTTAATACAATGTTAAGGACGTCACCGCCGGTCACAGAACCACGAAATATTCTATATGAAGAAAGGGAACCGATGTCGGCATTCATCCAACACTGAATTACCTTTATGGTTTTTATAGCGTTTATTCTCTCATGCAGACGATAATGGTAACTCAAAGCGGCAAAGTTTTTTTCCTTTTTTTTTTTTTTTTTTTTTGGTTTGCTTGTTTCTTGGAAAAATAATGAAGTACAGATGTAATATAGAATGCTTTTTAACAAGGAAATACTTTTTTTCAATAATTTATACTATTTTTAATTTGAAATGAATGATTAATGAATGAAATGATTTCATATGAATGAATTTTCCATTTACACTGTCATTTGCAAATATGATAAATAAGTCAGAAGGAAAAACATTTCTACAGTTGGACTGTATTTAAAAGAGCTGTTTTTTTCTCATGGACAACTATATGTAATTATTTCAAGATGTAAAGAGGAAGGACAGTTAAAAATGTATATGGAAGATACTTAAGAGCAAGATCAGCTTTTAAATAATAGAGTTTTTACAAAAAAAAAAAAAAAAAAAAAAAAAAAAAAAAAAAAAAAAACCTTCGTATATCTTGAAGTTTCCGACCAAATGTTAATTTACGTTAAAATTGCATTTTTTATGTATTCATTATGCATAGTTTTTCATAAATGTGTTTCGTTTTTAAAACGTGTTAGTTTCATCTATCATCGCGGAACAAGCAAGAAAAACGCATATTATTGCACACATGTTTTATATAGTATATCTATATATCACATTTTCTGTCCTTTTTGACGGGCTGTCTTTCTAATAAGTATATAGAACACTTTAAAAGAAATTTACAATCTCATTATAATTTTAAGATATTTTTAAAATTTTTAAATGCTCCTCGCGTCTTAATTTTTTTAGAAATTTCCTCGATTTTGGATTTCATCACATAAAACATTATTACAAATATATCTGTGTATTGATTATCTAATCCCTTAAATAGTTAATTTTTTAGAGATATTTTTAGAGTTCGTACTTAAAAAGTAAAAACGGAACCATTATAAGATCACTCCTGTGTCTATCTGTCTGTCTGTCTGTCTGTCTGTCACAGCCATTTTACTCGTAAACTATGGAATATGGAAAGTTCAAATTCGGGGAAGTAATAAAGACCAATGACCCACATATTTTCAGATTAATAAACATTCATAAATATATTTAGTAAAAAAGTAAAGGGGCTAATTATGCTACTTGAAAAAAAAATCATTTCTTTGTATATCATGTGGGATATCCTGTGAAAGCTTTTGTAACGCTGAACTCAAAAATACACTCCTTTTAATTTTCGGTATTATATTTTCAAGGATATTGTTGAAAATGTAGCGCAAAAATATGTCCGCCCCCCCCCCCCTATCTAATTCCGAATCTACTGAAACTAAAATTATGAAAAAATTAGAGGTAGTAGACGTTAATATAAACCTTGCCGGAAAATTATAGCGATTACCCTAAGTCACATAGTTTTATAGTAATTAGCATCTTTCTGTTATACACAAATTTCGATTTACGGGCATTCAGAAAAATTGTTGAGCATCGCTGAATATACCTATCGTTGCAGAAGAATAAAAGCATTATTGTTCATAATGATTTTTGAAAAAAATCATCGGTAATTAGCCGAGATATTAACCCTTAAAGGTACGATCAGTTTGGACATACACAAGGACAGGGGCGGCGTACTCTATGCCTAGTTAACAACTTTTAATTATATATATGTGTAATGTAATGACCAGTAACAGTATAAAAGCAATAAACGTCAAATTGTTAAAAACCTACTAATTTAAGGGGTCCCGGGACTCTAAAAAGGGGAAAAAATGAAAAAAAGACCATTTTCAACATTTAATGTCTTAAAATGTATATCATTTAAAAATTTTTTTAAATTGGGATGAAAGATATAAGTATGTTCTTTGGTTTCATGTATTTAAAAAATTGCAAGATACAGAATTAGTATTTATAGGGGACTCGAAACTGTTAGACATTTGTCATACAAAAAATTGGCATATCAGTTTACGCGCAGGATTACAAAATAAATATTGCAACTAGAATGAAAATTTTGGTACTTACCTATATTTCAGATTGTAATAATTTCCCTGAACTTAAATAAATTTGTATTTAAAGCATTTTTATATTTTTAATGCAATGTTTCATTTAGCTGATACAAAATTTTGAAAATTTCAACAGTAAAATCACCTAAAAAAATATTTTTTTGTACAATAAAACGGAAATTTTAGGTTCAGTTTATACAGACGAACATGAAATATATGTTTTGAAAATTTCATGAAAAAATATTCAGAAGTTTTTGAGGTATCCTGCGCGTTATGCCCAAAAAACGTCATTTGGAAAATAATGACTTTAAAGTTTCGGAAACGCCGCTTCAGCTATTGAGCAGGTATAATTCTAAAAGCCAAAACTTCTGTTCTAATGGGAATTTCAAGGAAACAATTATGTCAAAATATTCAGAAAAGATAGGAGTTTAACATCTAAAAAAATTTTTAATTTCTTAAATTTTGAATCTTTAAGAGTCCTGTGACCACTTAATCCTTTCCGGCACGGAGTAATTCTATTTATAAACTTATGAGATAATGAACTGACACCAGAATTTATAAACGAATTTATTAGAAAATACGAACTTGCTTATTTTCACGTACATGATAAAAAGAAAATTTTAATTAAATATTCTTGGTGCCGTTTGTCTGTTTTGGAATTAAAATTAGGTGTCCGTTTTTTAAGGGCATCGCCCTCGAAAGATTTAATTAGAATGAATCGCATAAATACTGCGGGATTCACGATAGTTTGCATTGATTGTATCTCTCAATACGCGTCGAGTGACTCTAAAAGTTATTTAAACACCTATCTGGAAAAACGCGGCACTGACCAAGGCGGCGTTGCAATTTTGAGACCTCAATTCGAAGCGCGCTTTGTACAATGCCAAATTTAAACTTTGAACAAAGGTTTTGTTTTAGCTACACTGTAGAAAGTCAGTACCGAATTAAGTTCATCATAAACAGATTAGGATAATATAAAAAAAAAAAGAGTTATACAAATAGCTATATTTGATATTATTTAGGTTCCATATCTCTTTGAACTTTCATGGTATACCCATTTACACTTTTCTAATATATACAGTTACACCCAACCCTACGTTGTATAGTTTTTTACAAAGTCTTAGTATTCTTTTAGCAACGTTTTTTTTCTTTTTTTTTTATAATACAATTACAAATTCATATATTTATTCTAAGGAACCCTCTGTACGCGAGTAATGCTCGCACTTGACCGTTTATTTTGAATTCCATATCGATTTTCATCAAAATTCTGTCCTTTAACCCTTTAAGACCGGGACATTTTTTGGTAGAAATTGAAAGTTTGGGTGGTTTCCCCTTATCGATAGGACCGTATTTGATTGAAAAAAAAAATACCCCATGTCAGGTTCTGCCAAGGGAGGACCCGCACAATTCTGCGGGTTCGGGCTTAATGCAGCCGTTTGTGAACTAAATCTACACAATTGTGTATTTTGGGATTATGTGTGCAAATATCTAAAAATAAAAATTCAAGCAAACAAAGTTGTTGTTTATTGAGATAACTTTCCTCAGCCACAATGAAAATGTTTGAAACATTTTTTGTTTTTGGACAGACAACTATAATTTCAT
This sequence comes from Maratus speciosus, assembly GCA_963932465.1. Taxonomy (NCBI): domain Eukaryota; kingdom Metazoa; phylum Arthropoda; class Arachnida; order Araneae; family Salticidae; genus Maratus; species Maratus speciosus. The sequence goes on along the minus strand of OZ010798.1, from coordinate 335,502,159 downwards.
TTTCTGAGATGTGCTCAATGCTCGCACCCCTCTTATAAGCCGTTGACAAATGGTATGCCCTTCACTCCGTTTGGATTGTTCCTGATCCTTCAAATTTCTTTTTTTAGTTTTTCCAGCAGCCGTATTTTGGTGAAGTACATAAAACTAGATGTGAACCAAAGTAAGGACTACAGCAGGTCGTAAGCCCAGATCCTTGTGGACTAAGTCTGTACTTTCCCACTGGTAAACTACAGAATTTAAAACTATCCCAGGTGATACTGCTACAACAGAGTGTGGTTTGTTTTTTATATACTGCTTTACTGAAGCACGTCCTAAAAAAAGGAATCGTCTGCTCATCTATGGAAAATTTTCCCTGATCTCCTGGTAAATTAAAGCAGACACGACGGAATCTGTCGAGCATTTGCTCAACTTTATTATTTATTCCTGGTAGCTTACTTACTGTGTCGACAAAATGAAATGAATTTATCAAACTTAAAAATCTATCTCATGATATGCATATAACTCATATAAAACTTATAAAACATATATGACATCTATAACTCGGAGTAGAAACATACAGTTCGTTACATGTGCACATTATATATCTAATACTATCAATTTTAAATAGAAATCATGAATGTTTTAAATAGAAATCATGAATAGTACAAACCTATTAATTTAAAATTAATCCGGTTTAAAAATGTAATTAATAAAAAATAAATTGCTAAAAATATAAGTTTTAAAAAAATCACTTAAAAATAAAAATTTCATATATTAGGAATTGTACCCATTTTTGAAAAGGTAAATCCCAGACCCGCACAATTGTGCGGGTCATTTGTTTTTCAACATTTGTAAAGCCTAATTAAATTTATCAAAGATAAAATCAATTAAAACATGAATAAAGTATATGAAAAGAAAAATTAAATCCAAGCAAACATTAAAAATCATATGTAAAAGAAATTACGACAGTACATACTTTTTGGCTATTGCTGTCAGATGATATAGTCTTTTTAAAAGAAGAAAATCTAACCCTGTATTTTAGTTGGTGCCCCCGAGTTGTGTCTAATCAAAACATCTGAAGCCAATTAACTCATATAAATGTGCAGATTTGATTTTAAATCTCACAAAAACAGGAAATAGTTATTCTCTTTTACTTTAATATCACCCGCACAATTGTGCGGGTCAGGGCTTAAAGGGATAATGAGCTAAAAATCAAATTTAATTATCTTAATGAAGTCGAATTTTAAAATGCACACACAGTTTTTTTAAAGCAAAATCAGTATTCTTCGTTATCAGTTTCATGATTTTTTATCAAAAATTAAGCAGCAAGGGGCATTTCAAAAATTGAAAAAAAAAGCTGCAAAACTGCAAAATCAGAAAATTTTGTAAATTTGGACGCTAAACTTCTATTATATATATTTTTAAAAAACGAGTTTTTAGTGAACTTTGCTAAATTCCATAGATATGTTTGAGTTCAGAAGATTCGTTTGAAAAATTTTAAATTTGAGCGTGATCTTGACTCATTTTTGAGAAATTGTATTTGCGTTTGAATTGTCCTAGGATAAACTAGAACGTTGGTGTCGAAGCGGTCTTTGGGGTCAATAAAAGCACGCCAAATTGAATTGTCCTAGGATGAACTAGTTCAGACTAATGAATAGCAGGCTAAATTAGTTTATCCTATGAGCGTTAGGCCAAACTAGTTTGGCCTAGGAAAAACTAGCTTATCCTATGGGCGTTAGGATAAACTAGTTTGGCCTAGGAAACACTAGTTTATCCTATGGGCGTTAGGATAAACTAGTTTGGCCTAGGAAAAACTAGTTTATCCGATGCGCGTTAGGATAAACTAGTTTGGCCTAGGCCAATCTAGTTTGGCCTAAAATCGGGTTTGGCCGGTAACATATATAATAGACGCCATTCGCATCCGCTTAAGAATTCCATATTTACGATATATTCTTAAACATCTACAGTAAAGCATTCATAGCACATCACTATCGCTAAGTAATGCACAAATGCAGCAAAAAGATGCCGTCATTCAAGAAAATCGACAAAAAAAGGGCTATCTAATGATTCATGATACTTAAAATTAAATATAGTTTATAATAGCTCCATTGTTTTAACAGAAATCATTCGTTTATATTTTTTTTTCAAAATAGCACGTATTTTAATTATATTTTCTTTCGGTTGTTATGAGAAATGTCAACAAAAATATATAATTACTATTTTAGAACGCTTTATTTTTTGTCGCCAAATGAGTCAAAATTTGGCTGTATTGTGGCAACCCTACCATTAGGAATTTTCACAGTTACTCATTGTTGAAGCTGATACTGATTTCTTCCTAGGAAATCAACTGTTGTTCATTCTCCGCTAAGATCGAATTGGCAACTCAAATTTTAATCAAACAGATATTTTTTTTTTACATATTTCAGAAAAGGGTGACATGGTAACCCGGCTATTGTTGTTTATTTGATAATAAATATGTATTTACTTTTATTTCTTTTTACAAATTATATAAATTATTTTGTTCTATGATTATTAATTATTTTGTTGATATTTCCTTTAGAAAATAATAGAAAATAATTAGGAAATAGAGTACTACTTAGTTATTCCGTCTACCAATTTCGCCAAATTATATAAATCGCCAAAACACTCGCCAAATTATACAAATTGACATAATTTTTATTTTAAATAACGAAAGAACAAATAAATTAGTATAACATTAATAAATATACGAATAAAGCGTCGAAATAAAAATCACTTGATGACGTAAACACTTGTAATTGCTTAAAGTCAAGTGAATGTGACATTTACTATCAACCATTATTGGCATTTAATCTTATAGTTTGGCGATAGATTTTTGATCGTCACCCTAGCGGACGGAAATGTATGGAGTCCTACCGTATTTTTGCTAACAGATGGGCTAGAACTGTAAGAATATGTATATAGCCCTTAATTTTCTAAGAATCTAAGGGATAAGGCCGCTTATTTAATGGATCAGACCGTTTTTCCTCAAATAAGGCTGTTGCCCGTGAAAATTGAAGGGCAAACGCTCATAAATTTACCGTTTTTTCTGAGAGTGTACACAATATAACAAGTCGGAAACTGTACATCAAGCGTGGCAAATGAGGTGCTTCCGTACTACACTGTAAAAAAAAAATAAAATAGGACCAGATTTCCTGTAGGAATCGCAAAAATAGTTGCCCTTATCGTACCGGAAAAATTTCCGACTCAGCTCGGAATAAAATCAGTAAAATCGGAATAAAATCCTGAAAATTGCAATAAAATCCGTAAAGTACCGTTTTAATGAATTTTTCCTTTTTTTTTTTTACGGATTTTATTCCGAGCTGGGTCGGAAAATTTTCCGGTACGATAAGGGCAACTATTTTTACGATTCCTACAGGAATACTGCTCGGATTTTTTTTACAGTGTATTACTATTTTTATAAATATTCTGACTTGGTGCAGTAGCTGTTGCACGCCTATACAAAAATGCATTAATACAAAATTTAATACGATTATATATATTAATTTCAGTAACGTGGAAATAATAGGACTCCATCTTAAATAAGACGTAATCATCATGACAACCTGGAATCATTACCTATCATGAGGTATAATTGAATAAATTACCTGTGATAGGATTTAATAGAATGAAGAAAACTTTTATTAATATCTTTTTAAGTTTTAAATCGATTTTCATAAAATTTGAAATGATTCGACAAAATTCTGCAATGATTATATATATTAAATTTCAAACCATTCGGTTGGGTATTTTTTGCTCTGTTATATGTGAGCAGTCGGACAGATAGACAGACATGCCAAACGACGATAATAGGTGCTACGTATTTATAGAATTACGAAAGCCTCTAATAAATTTCAAACCATTCGGTTGAATAGTTTTTGCGCTGCTATATGCGGACAGACGGACAGACAGAACGACGACAATTAGTGCTATGTATTTATATAATTACGAACGCATCTAAAAAGCAGCTAATCCAAGTGGATCAAAATTTAATTTGAATGGAAGTAATTTTATATTGTAAAAAACTCATTTAATTTTCTAAGACTAAAATAACTAATAATATGGAAAATGCGTGGAAATTGAATTTTATGCAAGATCTTTTCTTATGTAAAAAATCTACTCTCATTTAATTTCAAACAAAGGAAAGTTTTTTTTTTATTATTATTATTTGATTTGCTCTCATGAAAATGTTAGACTAAAAATGTTTTGCCGTTGTGAAAAATCTTGGCTCATAGCCAATGCTGCGCTTTTTTTTTCCTTTAATTGAATATGAAAAAAAAATAATAATTCAGCCAAATTTTAGCACGATAAATAATAATGTTCCTCAAATAATTATATTGAATAAATATATTGTTATAATTTATTTAGTATTTAAACAGTTAAAAAAGACTTATTTGTGAATTTATTTAATGTGCAGTAGTTTGACAGATGTAATAAATATTATTAGACTCCGGTATGCTATTTCTTTCTCCCAGCTTATTCTGTATCGTCGCCAAAGATAACGTTACGTTGTATAAGCCAGCCGTAAAATAAAGCAGATGTATCATCGTACGATTAAATACTCGATAGCAATTTTTTTAATTTCTGAGCATCGCACATTTTCAATTTTTATACCATAGTATTGGGGGGAGATAAGTACTTTTAAATGCGATTTGTTTGAAAACTGCATCTCCATTTATTTTTTAAATATTTACAACAGTTACTCTAACCGAATTCTTTTGTTTAGCCTGCAGATGAGCAATAAATGCTGTGCACACCATATTTTACAGTAAGCATCTGATAATACATCACAGTGTCGTATATCAATTTAATTACGTTTGCATGCTACATACTCCATTTTCAATAAATATCATGCTATGCTAAACCTTAATATACATATGAATTACATGTCGATACGAGCGTATTGAAAGTGATTAGAGCACTTACAGAGGCACAGACAGACAAACTGAAGACAACTCACTTTTCAACTACGTTGGAAAGTTCTAAAAGCTTAATTTTGTGTTATGTGAACAAAAAAAAGTATTTGCACAAACGCAATTTTTTGCATAACTAACCCTAGAAAGCAATTGTGTCGAAATTATTTTAATTATTACTTTATTTAAATAATAAACAAACACAAATAACCAGCCTTTTATCGAAAAAACAATAATATGCATTAAAAAAAAAATAAAACAATATTTTCTTATACCAAAAAAGTATTTGCACACGAAACGTTGACAGATTAAAAAGCAATTAAATTTGAACATTATGTAAATTTTTTGCACATCCGTCTCGCACTACACTAGTCCTCCATTTTGAAGTCACATAATATACGAGGGTCACACTGAAATTTTTGAGATACGGCTAAATCGTGCAAGTCTTAGGAGTGTTCAAAATAGTTCCTTCCAAGATTAATGCTCATTTGCAGGTGAATTTTCAAAATATTAAATACCTGAAACCATCTATTACTTGAAATAGATGAAAAATTTCTTTTATAGCATCATCAATCTGATCTTCGTAATGAAAACGACACCCACGTAATTTTTAGCCAAAAATCACACATTGCAATGTCAGGTAAATAGGGTGGATGCTCTAGCACTTTGGTATTTTTTTGTTTGAGAAATTCGATTGTAATCCTTTCTGAATGAGAAGATATATTGTTAGATGTATATATGTTTATCACTGTCACGGTAATTAGTTTGATCTGCGAAATATTATTATCCTCCTGAGACCCCGCTTCCAGTAAAATGGATGATTTGTTTTAACCTACTAATCACATCAAATATTTCTTTGGAATCAAGTCCTGAGACTCCAATATAATATACACTTCAAAGTTTACTTTTAAGTTTTTAGAATCTGGCAGCGATTTCTGGTTTGTTTGTAATATAGCGCAGTGGTTGAGTCAACTTGGTATTCGACCAGGTGTTCGTAAGTTCCAATTTTTCTTTACTCATTTTATTTTTTAAGCACATTTTAGAGTGTACATGTTAATGTTAATGTTTTTTTAGTACCCTAGCTAGTTTTTAACTCGAATTTGGATATAATTATTGCTTTAAAGCTCAATTTAAAAACATCAATTAAAATGGATATCGGGTCTTAATTGAGTAAAGTTATATAGTTAGTTTTAACATTTAATCCAGTCATTTGGTAGAAAATAGGGGAACGTTTTGGTGTAGTTTTGATATTTGGTGCGTTTATATTTTTTGGGTCGCTGAACACGAATCTGAAGTTTGCCAACAAAATTTATCCCGGGAAACACGTTTTTTTTGGTAAAAAACGGGATTTTATTTGTTTTTTCAAAATAACTTCAAAATTATGCTTTTTACGCAAAAGTCCTCAGTACATAAATTAAAGAAGATAAAATTTCCTATATTTTACGTACTGAAAGTTTTTTTCTCTGATCAATGGTTTAGCCGTGACAACACCGCAAAAATGGGTGTGAAAATAAAATAATTCTGAAAAAACGGGAATTACGGCAGTGCACGGTGGGTGATTTACAAGATTCTAGCTGGCCAAAATTATTTTTGGCGTCAATATAGTCGCATCGCCATGAAATTGAAAAATGTTATTGATATTCACTATTGAATGTTAGGTATTGTAAAATGTTGCGTGTAGCAGTCATAATCTCGTTACAGGGACATTCAAAAGTATTTCGTTAGATTACGGCCTATGGGGGAAAATCGTTTGCGGTGGTTTTTAATAATGTTTCATAATTTCAAACACTTTGAAATTTATATACATATCTATGAAGTGCACTACAAGATGATTGCTTATAGAATATGGTATGGGTAGTATTTATCGATCATTTACAGGGACACTAAAAGGAATTATGTTACATTACGGCCTATGGAGAAAAATTGTTTGTGGTGTATTTTGCTCATGTTACGCTTTTTCAAAAGTATTTAAATTGATATATATCTCCGAGGTGTTCTATAAGATGCTTACTATTGAATATGATGTGTCATTGATCTTTCATATACAGGAGCACACAAAATTAATCAGTTATATTTTTCTGTGTATGAACAATAATTGATGGAAGTGCGTTTACAGTTGTGGAACACTTTTTTAAATTTTAAAAATTGCATACTATTTAGTATGTATAAATTCTATAAATCATATACAGGGCTGCACAAGACATCTGAAGTATATTCTCGCTTATTGCCGGAAATTGCTAACGAGAAATTTTCAACTGTGCTATGCGTTCACTAACAGTTTTAAATTTTAGCATATTATGAATTATATGATAAATCTATAGTTCATATACATAGATGTACAACATTTTCAGCTATTTTTTCGATTTTGGTTGAAATTGTGTTTTCAGACGTGTTATATATTTTACAAATTATTACTTAGACATCGTTTTTCATGTTATTAAACTCTGAAGTTTTATTATATTAGCCCGAACGCGTTAAAAAATGTTCCATAATCTGATTGACGCATTATTTTATGTTCTTATTGATAATTTTAATGATACTTTCTTAACGGTATGGAAGCTAAAGTGATAAAACTATTCATGTATTATTATAACAAATTCTAAAATTTCTTTTTCTAAAATTTAAGGTACGGGTAAACATTTGACATCATTAATGAAAATTGCTGTGTTGTATATTCTGTTGTATATTCATATTTATTTCTGCATAGAGAAACCTTATGTAAAGATAGGGAATCATAATATATCATGAGAAAATGCCTACATTATGTTTTGCATTGTATCAAATCTGAATTTGGAAAATTTGTCTGGATCAATTTTGTAACCACTCAGAATTTGCAGCCAACTAATATATTTTAAATGATTCTGTCCTGATATATCTATATACAACTGGCAATTTTTCTCCAAATTTGGTAATAAATTTAAACATTTCGCTCTTGCAAAATTTCATGGGCTCTTCAACGTAATTTTCCTCTATAAAAAAATATTTTCAACAAAATTCACATTTTCGTTAAATTTTAAATCTTGTTGCCGGTGCATAATGGTGCAAAAGTTTATTTATGTGACTAACTTAAATTCTGCTACTTTGATAAAAAGAAAATGGTACTTGAACTAAAATGTCAAGAAAAAGTCATGTCAAAAGGTATCAAATATTTTTTATTAAAAAAACATTTATTTTATACTGTTGGTAGTAATAAAATCACCCACGAATTACATACGTCTATTTTCTATGTTGTAGATGTCGGTGAAAAGCAGGGAACCTCAAGTAAAAGAAAGCGGAAATAATATTTTTTGTTTTTTAAATAAATGTACTTACTAATGTACATATTTATTTATAATTAAATAATGATTCATAATGAGCCGTCGTATTTATTATCAGCTACTTCCTTGTAAAATGTAGTCATTCATATAATCTTTAGTATAATTTATAGTCAATGCTTGTGTATTATTGGCCAGTTTTCATGTTAAATCTACATACCGGCGTAATTCCCGTTTTTTCTGAATTTTTTTATTTTCACTCCCATTTTTGTGGCGTTGTCACGGCTAAACCATTGATCAGAGAAAAAAAAAATTAATACAGAAAATGTAGGAAATTTTATTCTCTTTAATTTATGCATTGAGTACTTTTACGTAAAATGTATAATTTTGAAGTTATTTGGAAAAAAACAAAGAAAATCCCGTTTTTTTTCCTTTTTTGCCAAAAAAACCTATTTCCCGGGATAAATTTTGTTGGCAAACTTCAGATTCTTGTTCAGCGACCCCCAAAACATAAAGGCACCAAATATCAAAACTACACCAAAACTTTCCCCTATTTGTCCTTTTTGAGCACCTAATGTCTGGACTAATTAGTTTTGGTTTTAATCATGTGCAAGCTTTCCAAGTTTTTTATGTTTATTTAATCTCTTTGTAAAGTTTTAATTACTTTTTATAAAAAGACATATATATGTAATATTTTTATAAAATATTACATATTTTTGTATTTTATTTTAACCAAAAGATTAATAGCATTAGAAACATTAGAAATAACAGCAAATGGGAATGACTTAATTTTAGTTATTCTAATGATGAATATTTTAATATTAATAAAATTTATGAAGAGTCTTTTGAAGCTGAAAATGAGGCTACTAAAGAATCAGTGAATCATTTTTCTGATGGTTCAGTTAGCCAAACTAACGGAAGTGAAATAGCGAAATATCTAAAGCCGAATTTGATTTGGAAGAGATCTTTGTAGTAAGTTCAAGCTATGATTTATGTACATATAATTTTTTTAATTTGTAAATTAAAACAATTATTTCGGCTAACTTTTTCTTTTGTTGGAAATTTATAAATATAAAGAAAAAAAATTAAATTAATGCAATGAAGGATATTTTTCACAGTCAGAATTTCAAACTTTTCAGTATCACTTTATATGTGAAAAGTTGAAATGAACTGAGTTTATATTTCATCTTATTTAAGACCTGAACGTCCATTAAAATGGATATGGTCCTTACTAAATTTAAAAAAAAAAAAATAAAATAAAAAAAAAAATTTAAAAATATTTTTTTTTACCCTTTTGATGAAAATAAAGTAGTAAAGACAAAGATAAAGTGTTTCAAATCTTCTTGGGTCTCAGAAGGTTATAATATTCAATATTAGCAATATTTCTGATGTTATTAAGAGTTATAAAAGCGTTCTTTTTTGGTCACCAACAATTTTTTATTATTATTTCCGTGATAGGTTGCTTCAAAAATCCCAAGGAAAAACTGTACTTTTATGTTAGCCGGCCGCATCTGATAAACAAGCAAATATTCCTCCCATCGCCATTCATTTAATATATAATCCTGTCGCTTTTCTAATTTAAAATGCATACATCTAAAATACACATATTACATACCCTTACAATATTCGCTTTTCACCCATTTCATAAAAAATTCAAAACAATAAAAATAACAAATAATATTATAAACAAACTTATTCTACTTAATCATCAATGTATTTTGTCTCTAATTTACACATGTGTAAAATAAAAGATGCTACTTCTTAGAAAAATGCTATTGGCGAGATTTGTGCTCGGCTAACTTAAAAGACCGAAAAAAAAAAAAACGAAAATTTAAAGTGAAATCTAAAAAGAAAAATTTTGTAAGGAAATTGTGAGTCAAAAAAGAGATCACTCCGACGCCTATATTAGCGAACAATCAAGTTTGATGTCAAATATCAGTCAGGAATTGTTTGATTAAACCCATTTACGAATATATCTCCCCAAATCGACGATGGTTAGTCAAATAGCAAAGCTGTCATTTGATCTGTCATAAACGGGTACACCTGATTACAGAATTTTTTGTTCTTTTCCAGTATCGCGGCCTTGTGGGATTTTTTTTAAAAGCATGACGGAATTCGGGCTTGCGAAAGTGAGATTTATAGACAAATGAAATGCACAGCTTACAATTTAATTCTTTTTTTATATATAAAAAATATAAATGGCTTCTTTATAGTAAATAAATTATATAATTATTAAACAAAGAATGCGCATTGAAACTTGACTTCTTTCACCAAGCCCAAATCGCAAAATTTATAAATCGCCAAATGTTGTTTAAAACTGCAATATTGATCAGTTTTTTCTGAGACCTTTCAATTCATGTATCATCGAAAAAGATCGCCAAAGAACATAAAGTAACCTATTCGCCCAAAATAATAGAACTTTCAGTCATAATTCTATAACTAATCTACATAGAATGAGGTGTTATACACTAAATCGACCTCTGGAATAATATCTATCTAGCAATACAAGTTCCATAAAAATCCATGCAGTAGAACTTGAATTATAGAAAGCCGGAACGAAATTTTCGTTTGTATTTTATATATATACCAGCAGGTTATGCCCGCTACGCTGGTATGTTTATCCAAACGAACCTTGAATCAAACAAAATGTATTAGTGCATTGACATTGTGATTTAAATAATATGGAACCTTAGCTGAAATGTCCTTTCGCATTGCTGAAAAGATATGAACGCCATTGTGCTATGTTTAAGCAGGTTCTATCACCAACAATTTGCATCCATTATTTTTTTTTTATCGGTTTGGTATTTCATAAGATTGCATAAAGATCGTAATTAAGAACTTTTTTAGAACGCTTTTCGATGACTTCATCCTTTTAAGTTCGGAATTTTCTTTAGACGGCTCTTAGAAATCAGTTGTATCTTTTAAGTAATTACCATGCCAATTTTCAAAATATTAGGCTCCCTCAGTTTACAAAAAACGCAATATAGAACATTTTTTGCTATTGCAACCGCCAGGTGGTAGTAAGAACAAGAGGTCTGCACGGGCAGGCCCGTGGACGGTACGGCCCGCAGGTCGGGCTCGGGACTATTTTCATTCACGACACTCGGGCCGGACTGGGAGTGAGCATAGTATTTTCTGAAGGCTAGGGCCAGTCCGGGACAATTGACTACTTTTTGCGGGCTGAGCCGGGTCCGGCTCTTACTTTTTCCCTGATGGATCGTGCGGGGAATAGTTTATTCTTTCTGTACACAGCCGGAATTGATTTCATTCCTAGTCTTCACGGCCCAAAATTTTCAGTCATAGTTTTGACCCAGCCCGTAAGAAAATCATTTTCTCGGCGTGATCTGGTCAGTTCAAAGGTCAGTAAAATTGGGCCTGGCCCCAAAATTTTGAAAAAAATGCATACATTTTTAAATCGCCATTATTCTACAATTAAACAATGAAATGTATTATTTTTAAAGAATATTAGTATTTCTAAGCTTATTAAAATATAACTAAATTAAAATATAGTAAAACATGTGAAAAAGAAACTGCCTATTACGGATTCCTGTTTTAAACTCAAAAACGTGTTGATCCATGCAAAATTTATACACTGTAAAAAAAATACTGCCAGTTTTCCATTAGGAATCGGAAAAATAGTTGCCCTTATTGTACCGGAATAATTTCCGACCCATCACGGAATAAAATCCGTAAAAGTAAGGAAATATTCTGTAAAACGGTATTTTACGGATTTTATTCTGAGCTGGTTTGGAAATTATTCCGGTACGATAAGGGCAACTATTTTTCCAATTCCTACCGGAAAACTGGCAGTATTTTTTTACAGTGTATACTAATACGTAAGAAAAGAATATAGAATATATTTACACTTGCTAAGAAAGCAACTTGTATATAACGCATTTTTTCTTTTGTATGCAATTTTATCTTAGAAGAATATTTTGTTGTACAGCATTTTTCAGATTTTTAACACCTCAATACATGGAATGTGAATTAACAATATTAATGATAATTGGAAAATTTACATACAATAAATAGAGATTCATTAAAAAATAAATATTGCAGCTGCGGCACTTCTATAAAAATGTAGATTATAAACATGAATAAAAAAGTTAAAATAAATATTTTTGGTCAGAACTCCTCGTACGTGAGAAATTTTTTACAAAATCGACGTAAAAATCAATGTTTTATTGAAATTCCCTCGGTCCGGCACGTGTTCGGGCCGAGATTTTAACCTTTTTCCGGGCAGTGCCGATTTTGAGCCGAAATTTTAGCTATTATACCGGGACAGGCAGGGTCACTAATTTTTTTCTACGGGCCGGGCACGGCACGATCTTTTAACTTTTTAACTGGCTGGGCCGGGCAATAATTTATTTTGTACGTGCTGAGCTCGGGCCGAACTTTTAATTTTTGTATCGGCAAGGGACGGGCTGAATTTTTATTTCACGAGTCGGACCAGGTCCGGGCCTCGAAATTTCGGCCAGTGCAGACCTATAGTTACAACCACATACAATAAAGCCTACATTGGAGCAGGGACTGACACCACAAATTTGCAACCATTAATTTTGATATCGGTTTGATATTTCCTAATATTGAGTAGAAATAGCAATTTAGAACGTTTTTAGAATGATTTTCGCGCAATTTTCACTCCCTTTAAATTTCACATTTTTACGAAAGTGTTCTTGGGAAGCATTTACATCTTATAAGTAATTACCATGTGAAATTTCAAGTTGTACCCCTGTACTATCACAAAAATCACAATTTAGAACGTTTTTTGCTCATGCAACAACCGGTGGTAGTGACACCGACATGAAATAGAACGTTTGTTACAGCAAGGGTTGTCAATGTCAGCAATTTCCAACCATCAACCATTAATTTGAAATTGGTTTGGTAGTTTATGAGATTACGTAGAAATCACAATTTCGAACGTTTTTAGAACGCTTTCCGCCGTTTTTAACCCCTTTTAAATTTCTAATTTTTTATTAAATGTTCTTAGAGATAATTTATATCTTATAATTAACTACAAAACCTAATTTAAAGTTGCTAGCCCCTGCAGCATCAGAAAATTGTAATTTAGAACGTTTTAATTCCTGCAACTCCCAGGTGTTCGTGACACCGACATGAAATAAAGCCTATGTTAGAGCAGGGCTGTCTGCATCAATTTAAAAACATTGCTTTTGAAATCCGTTTGATACTTCCTGAGATTGCTCACAAATTGGAATTTAGAATGTTCTTAGAACGCATTTTGCGTATTTTCATCCATTTTAAATTTCGATTTTTTATGAAATGTTCTTAGAGTTCTAATGTTAGAGTAACTACCATGCCAAATTTCATGAATATAGGCCCTTCAATAACACAAAAATCGCATTTATAGAATGTTTTTTGCTCCTTCACCCCCTTTGGGTTAGTGGAAACTGAAATAAAATATTGCCTATCTTGGAGCAATGACTGTCACTATCATTTTCGCACCATTATTTTTTTAATCGGTTCGGTACTTTCTGAGATTGTGTAGAAATCGCCATTTGGTACTTTTTTTTCCGCATTTTCATCCTTTTTAACTTTCGAATTTTTTAAGAAATGTTCTTAGTAATCATTTATATCTTATAAGTAACTAACTATCATTCCAAATTTCATATTTCTAAGTTCTTCAGTAACACAAAAATCGCATTTTTAGTACATTTTTTGCTCTTGTACCCCTTTTGATATAGTGGTGTGGACACGAACTATAGCCTGTGGTGGAACATGGACGAACACCATCATTTTGATACGCACTGCAACACTCTGTTGGTAGTGTCAACGACCTAAAATATAGCTTATGTTGGAACAGGTTCTATCACCACCAATTTCCAACCATTATTTTTCTTAATCGGTTTGTGTATTTCAAAAGATTGCATAAAAATCTTAATTTAGAACGTTTTTAGAACGCTTTTCTCTTACTTCTATCATTTTAAATTCGGAATTTTGTTTCGACAGTTCTTTGAAATCATTTGTATCTTTTAAGTACTTACCATGACAAGTTTAAAAATGTTAGACTCCTCAGTTGTACAAAAAACGCAATATAAAACATTTTTTGCTTTTGCAACCCCCTGGTTGTAGTGACAACCAGATATCTGCACGGGCCGACCCCTCCCACAGGCCGGTCCCCGGACTATTTTTGTTTAGCTTGAGTCATACTTTTTTCCTGATGGATCGAGCCGTGCCGGGTCTAACTTTTTTTTCTGTACACAGCCGTTTCATTCCTAGGGACTGGTTTCATTCCTGTCTTCACGGCCGAAACTTTTCAGTCCTAGTATTGACCCAGCCCTTATGAAAATCATTTTGTCGGCGTGGCCTGGTCCGTTCAAAGGTCAATAAAATTAGACATGGCCCAAAACATTTTGCAAAAAATGCTTATATTATTAAATCGCCATTATTCTACAATTAAAATTTAAAATGTATTCTTTTTAAAGAATAGTAGTATTTCTACGGTTATTAAAATGTAGACAAATTAAAATATAGTAAAACTTGTGGAAAAGAGCCTGCCCATGACGGAATCCTGTTTTAAACTGAAAAACGTGCTGATCCACGCAAAATTAATATACTAATACGTAAGATAGAATATATAATACATTTACACTTGCTATAAAGAAACTTGTCTATCACGCCTTTTTTTTCTATGCAGTTTCGTCTTAGAAGATTTTACTGTATAGCATATTTCATATTTTTAACATTTAAATACTTGGAATATGGATTAAAAATATTAATGATAATTGAAATATTTAAATACAAGAAATAGAGATTCATTAAAAAAAATAAATATCGTAGCCTGCGGCACTTCTATAGAGATGTAGATTATAAACATGAATAAAAAAGTTAAAAGGTCAGAACTCCTCGTATAAGACAAATTTTTAACCAAATCGACTCAAAAAATCAATGTTTTGCAGAAATTCACTCGGGAAGGGATGGGTTCGAGCTGAGATTTAAAACTTTTTCCGGGCAGTGTCGGACTCGGGCCGACATTTTAGCTGTTATACAGGGCCAGGCCGGTGCAATAAGTTTTTTCTACAGGCCGGGCCGGGATCGGTCCGAACTTTTAACTTTTTTACCGGGCCAGGTCAATAATTTTTTTGTACGAGCCGGGATCGGACCGAACTTTTAATTTTTGTATCGAGCTGGGTCAGGCAGAATTTTTATTTCTAAGAGTCGGGCCGTCTCCGCGCAGACCTCTGGTGACAACCACATACAATATAGCCTACATTGGAGCAGGGACTGTCACCACCAATTTGCAACCATTACCATAGAAATAGGTTTCATATTTCCTAATATTGCGTAGAAATCGCAATTTAGAACGTTTTGAGAGCGCTTTTTGCGTAATTTTCACCCCCTTTAAATTTCGCATTTTTTAGGAAAATGTTCCTGGAGAGCATTTACATCTTTTAAATAATTTCCATACCAAATTTCAAGTTGGCCATGTAGTATCACAAAAATCACTATTCAGAACGTTTTGCGTCTGCATCAAAATTTTCAACTATTACTTTTGAAATCGATTTTATAGTTCCTGAGATTGCGCATAAACCGGTATTTAGAAAGTTTTTAGAACGCATTTCACGCATTTTCATTCCTTTTAAACTTCGAATATCTTAAGAAATTTTCTTAGAGTTCATATTAATCTAATAAGTAACTACCATGCCAAATTTCATGAATCTAGGCCCTTCAATAACACAAAAAGAGCATTTTTAGAACGATTTTTTGCTCCTTCATCCTCTTTGGGGTAGTGGCAAACAACGTAAAAGATTGACTATCTTAGAGCGAGAGCTATCACGATAGTTTTCAACCATTATGTTTTAAATCTGTTCGGTATTTTCTGAGATTGGATAGAAATCGCCATTTAGATCGTTTTTTTGCGCATTTTCACCCCCTTTAAATTTTGAATGTTTTATAAAAAGTTTTTGGAGATCATTTATACCTTATAAGTAACTACCATTCCAAATTTCATATTCCTAGGCCCTTCAGTAACACAGAAATCGCATTTTTAGAACGTTTTTTACACCTGCACCTCTTTTGAGGTAGTGGCGTAGACATAAGATATAGCCTATCTTGGAGCAATGGCTGTCACCATCAATTTCACACCATTATCATTTAAATATTATTGGTACTTCCTGATAGTGCGTAAGATCGTCATTTAGAATGCTTTTTAATACACTTTTTCCGCATTTTCATCTCTTTTAAATTTCGAATTAAATTAAGAAATATTCTTAGGGATCGTTTTTATATAATAAGTAAATACAATGCCAAATTTCATTAATCTAGGCAGGCTATATTCAACCTTTTTTTTTTCTCGCGGGCCGCAAAAAAGCGTTTCCGTAGTTAGGCGAGCCGCAACACACTTAAAAAGGTATAAATAAAACAGTAAGATAACAAAGTAGTATAACAAAGCAACATAATAAATTTAATATTATCAGAATGGTTGAACGTTTGTCTCGTAAGATATGTTACCAAAAGTTTTTAAAGCCACTAATTCCGAAGAATAAAGTTCGTGGTAGATTTCTATTGCAAATGTTTGAAAAATAGGTCGCAAAGTTTATTGCTTGGAAATAGTAGTGTCAAAATTTTGTGTGCCAGTTTTTTCCACGACAAACGATCAGCCCTAAATAAGCAGTATTATTTATATAATAAGTATAAAACGTTGTAATATAAAAATTCAGAATTTCCAAATTCTAAAATTTAAAAAATCAGGAGATTTTCTAAATAAGTAATTATAAATTCTAAATAATTCTAAATAAAGAATAATCAGTCTTTTGCTCAATGCGAAAACTTTATTTTCTTTTAATTATGGAAATATGTAGTGCAAACTTAGTTTGGAATAAAGTGCGATTAGTGTTGAAGGTTAGAAAATTCATAGAACACATTAGCACAAATAATGACTACATGTAAAAAGAACTTTTGACTAAGGAAACGGCATATGATTTGATATAATTTAAATTGACTAGAAAAAACAGGGCAGGTGTTATCTTCCCATGAAAATATAGAAAAAAACAGCGAAGGTCTTAAATATTTTTTATGCACAAGTAATTTTTCAATTATGGATTAATGATCATGTGCCTCGGGCCGCAGGTTGAGTGAGTATGGCTAATCTAAGCCCTTCAATAACAAAAAAAATCGCATTTTTAGAATTTTTTTTGCACCTGCACCCCCTTTAGGTTAGTGACGTAGACATAAGATACAGCCTATATTGGAACAGGGACGAGCACCATCTTTTGGTATCATTACTTTTGGAATCGGTACGTTAGTTCCAGAGATTACGCCCTACAAACAAACAAACAAACTTCACCCCTTTATAATATTACTAGCAAAACACGTGACTCTGCTCGCGTAATAGTTGAAATATGCCAAGTGATATTTGTATGTCTAACTTTTATTAGAAGAAATTATGTTTTTAAGAATAAATAAAAAATTATTAATTAAGCCACAGTTTCACTAAACTTTCTTATTACACTGCGTTAGCCAAAAATAAGACTTAAATTAATAAGAACTAAAACTTATTCTAAATAAATGATAATTTAGAAAGTATTTTGAAGCTTTTATGCTCATTTCATACACTCATTTCAATATTCATTTGAAGTTTTGAATTTTTAGAATCCATTCTTAGTACGCATTTACATCTTAAAACTAACCTCATGTCAAATTCCAAGCTTCTGGTCTATCGGTCTACCACCTCTCCGGTGGTATTATATGTTAGTGCCACCACCTCTCGGGTGATAGTGGCACTAACATAAAATACCTATGTTGAAACAGAAACTGTCACCATTAATTTGTCAACATTAATTTTGAAATCGGTTTGGTATTTCCTAATATTTCATAGAAAACGTAATTTAGAAAGTTTTTAAAGGGTTATTTACAGGAAACTGTTTAGAGGAGCTTGTTTAGAGAAAGTTACTAAAGGCATATATTAAAGTTTGTAGTTCTTGCAAACCTCAGGTGGTAGTGGCACGTTCATAAAATATACCCTGTGTAGTATCACAGTCTGTCACCATTTATTCGCAACCACTACTTTTGTAATCGATTCATTATTTCCTGAGATTGCACACAACTCGTAATTTAGGATTTTATAGAATGCTTTTTGCTCCTTCCCTTCCCTTCAACACTTTTAAAATTCGAATTTTTTTTTCGACAGTCCTTAGAGGGTATTTAAATTTTATAACTAACTACCATGCCATATTTAAAGTTTCTAGCCTCTTCAGTATCCCAGAAATCGCAATTTATAATTTTTTTCGCTCCTTCAACCTTCTGGTGTTTGAGCAGATTCTATCTCCACCAATTTGCAACCATTGCTTTTGAAATTGGTACGGTATTTCATAGGATTGCATAAAAATCGCAATTTAGAACGCTATTTAGAACGCTTTTTTGCGTATTTTCACAACTTTAAAATTTCGAATGTTTTAAGAAATGTTTTTTGAGATCATTTGTATCTTATAAGTAATTGCCATTCCAAATTTCATATTGCTAGGGCCTTCAGCTACATAAAAATGGCATTTTAAAAACGTTTTTTGTACCTGCACCCCGTTCGGGGTTGTGGCGTGGACACAAGATATAGCCTGTATTGGAACAGGGACGTGCATCATTATTTTGATACCATTACTTGTGAAATCGATTCAGTTGTTCCAAAATTTACGTCCTACAAACAAGCAAACTTTACCCCTTTATAATATTATTACTAGAAAATCCCGCGGCTTTGCTCGCGTAATAGTTTAAATATCCCAAGTCATATTTGTATGCCTAATTTTTACTAGAAGAATTTATACTGTTAAGAATAATTCAAAAATTGCTAATTAAGCCACAGTTTAACTAAACTTATCCAGAACTAGCGTTAGGCAGAAAAGAGAATTAAATTAATAAGACGAACTAAAACTAATTCTAAATAAATGTTAATTTAGAAAGTATTTTGAAGCTTTTATGCTCATTTCATACACTGATTTCAGTATTTATTTGAAGTTTTAAATTTTTTAGAATCCATTCTTAGTACGCATTTACATTTTAAAATTAATCATCATGTCAAATTCTAAGCTTTTTGTATAAAGGTCTACCACCTCTCCGGTGGTAGTGGCACAAACATAAGATGTCTATGTTGAAACAAGGACTCTCACTATTAATTTTTCAAGATTGATTTCGAATTCGGTTTGGTATTTCCCAATATTCCATAGAAAACGTAATTTAGAAAAATTTTAAAGGTTTCTATTAAACGTTTGTTGTACCTGCCAACAGTAAGTGGTAGTGGCACCAGCATAAAATATAGTCTGTGTAGGACCAAAGACTGTCATCATTGATTCACAACCATTACATTTGTATTCGGTTTATTATTGTCTGAGATTGCATAGAAATTATTGTAATTTAGAACTTTTTATAAAGCTTTTCTCTCCTTCTCTCCGTTTCACACCTTTTAAATTTCGAATTTTTTCTTAGAGGTATTTACATTTTATAAATAACTACCAAGGCATATCTAAAATTTCTAGCCTATTCAAAATCACAGAAATCGTAATTTGTTATGTTTTCTGTTCATGAAAATTTCTAGTGTTAGTGGCACCGATATAAAATATAGCTTATGTTTGTGCAGGTTCTATCACCACCAATTTCAAACCATTTTGGTATTTCATAAGATTCCATAAAAAACGTAATTTAGAAGATTTTAGCTCACTTCATCCTTTTAAATTTTGAAATTTATTTCTAAGATTCCTAGAAAGCATTTGCATTTTTTAAGTAATTACTATGTCAAATTTCAAAATGTTAGACCCCTCAGTATCACAAACAACGGAATTGAGAACAATTTTTGCTCCTGCAACTCTCAGATGATAGTGACAACAACATAAATTATAGAATATGTTGGAACAAGAACTGTCACCATCAATTTGCAACCATTACTTTTGAAATCGGTTTGATATTTCATAAGATCGCGTAGACATCGCAATTTAGAACGTTTTCAGAACACTTTTTGCATATTTTCACCCTATTAAATTTCAAAATTTAGAGAACATTTATACCTGATAAGTAAATACCAATAAAATTTTTAAGATTACTGCAGTACCACAAAATCACAATTTAGAAAGTTTTTTGCTCATGCAACCCCCAGGTGGTAGTTACACCGACATGAAATAGAGCCTATGTTGGAGCAAGGGCTCTCACCATAAATTCCCAACCATTTTATTAAAATTAGTTTGGTACTTCCTGAGACTGCGTAGAAATCACAATTTAGAATGTTTTCAAAACGCTTTCTCCCCATTTTCACCCTTTTTAAATTTCGAATTTTTTATGAAATGTTCTTAGAGAACATTTATATCATATAAGTAACTATCATGACAAATTTCAAGTTCCTCGCCCCTACATTATCACAAAAATCGTAATTTAGAACGTCTTTTGCTTTCTGCAACACCCAGGTGATAAGTGACACCGACATAAAATAGAGCCTATGTTGGAGAAAATGAAATCGGTATAATACTTACCGCGTTTTCTTACAAATCGGAATTTAGAAAATTTTTAGAAAGCTTTTTGTGCTTTTTCAGTCCTTTTAAATTTCGAATTTTCTGATAAACTTTCGTAGAGATCATTTATATGTTATAAGTAGCTACAATGTCAATTTCCAGGTTTCTGGGACATTCAGTAACATAAAAATCACATTATAAGTTTTTTTTTTACCCCTTCACTTCTTCCCGGTAGTGACATCCACATAAAATGTAGCCTATGTTGGAACAAGGACTAACACCATCATTTCGACACCATTAATTTTTAAATTGGTTTGGTAGTTTCACAGATTAATCTCTACAAATAAACAAACAAACAAACTTCATTTATTTATAATATTACTAGCAAACCCCGCGGCTTTGCTCGCTTAATAGTTGAAATGTGCCAAGAATAATTCAAAAATTACTATTTAAAACAGTTTGACTAAACTTCATTATTATACTGCATTAGGTAGAAATGAGACTTAAATTAATAAAAAGAAGTATAACTAAAAAAATGATAATTTAAACAATATTTTGAAACTTTTATGCTCAATTAATACGCTCATTTCAGTATTCATTTGAAATTTTGAAATTTCTAGAAACGACCTTCTCGTATCTTAAAATTACCATCATGTCAGTCTCCAAGCATCTTGTCTAACGGTCTTCCACCTCTCTCAACATAAAATGCTATGTTGAAATAGGGACTGTCACCATTAATTTGCCAAAAATAATTTTGAAATCGGTTTGGTATTACCTAATATTGCACAGAAACGTAATTTAGAAAGTTTTTAAAGGCCTTTTTAACAACATTTGTTCTTCCTGCAAAAACCGAGTGGTAGATTCACTGGCATAAAACATAGCATGTGAAGGATCAGAGACTGTCCTCATTGCTTCGCAACTATTACTTTTATAAAAGGTTAATATTTCCTGACATATTATAGAAATCGTAATTTAGGATTTTTTTAGAACGCTTTTCACTTCTAATCTTTGCCTCACGCATTTTTAATTCGAATTAACTTTCGACTGTTTTTAGAGGGCATTTATATGTTATAAGTAACTACCTTGCCATATGTAATGTATCTAGCCTCTTTAATATCACAGAAATCGCAATTTAGAACATTTGTATCTCCTGAAACCACCAGGGGGTAGTGACACCGACGTGAAATAGCGTCTTTGTTAAAATAGATGCTGAAACCATCAATTTTCAACCTTAACTTTTGAAACCGGTTTGATATTTCAAGAGATTGCGTAGACATCGCAATTTAGAACACAATTTGCATATTTTCACCCCTATAAAATTTCGAATTTTTAGAGAACATGTAAACCTTATAAGTAAATACCAAGAAAAGTTTCAAGATGGTTGCCACTGCAGTATCACAAAAATCACAATTTAGAATGTATTTTGCTCATGCAACGCCCAGATGGTAGTGATACCGACATGAAATAGAACCTATGTTGATGCAAGGGCTTTCACCATAATTTTCCAACCATGTTATTGAAATTGGTTTGGTACATCCGGAGATTGCTTAGAATTCACAATTTAGAACGTTTTCAAAACGCTTTTTCTCAATTCTCACCCTTTATAAATTTCGAATTTTTTATTAAATTTACTTAGAGACCATTAATATCATATAATTAACTACCATGACAAATTTCAAGTTCCTAGCCTCTACAGTATCACAAAAATCGCAATTTAGAACGTTTTTTTTGCTTTCTGCAACACCCAGGTGATAAGTGACACAGACATACAATAGAGCCTATGTTAGAGTCAGACTCAATTTCCACCCATTACTTATGAAATGGGTTTAATACTTCCTGCGATTGCTTACAAATCGGCATTTAGAAAATTTTTAGAAAGTAATTTGTGCATTTTCAGTCCTTTTAAATTTCGAAATTTCTAAGAAATTTCTTAGAGATAATTTATATTTTACATGTAGCTACAATGCCGATTTTCAGGTTTCTAGGACTTTCAGTAACGCAAAAATCACATTTTAAAAATATTTTTTACCCCTTCATTTATTTGCGATAGTGATATCGACATAAAATGTAGCCTATGTTGGTACAGGGACTAACACCATCATTTCGACACCATTAATTTTTAAATTTGTTTGGTAGCTCCACAGATTTATCCCTGCACATAAACAAACAAACAAACTTTACTTCTTTATAATATTACTAGCAAACCCCGCGGCTTTGCTCGCGTAATAGTTGAAATGTGTCAAGTGATATTTATAAGTCTAATTTTTATTAAAAGATATTATACTTTTAGGAATAATTCAAAAATTACTATTTAAAACAGTTTGACTAAACTTAATTACTTAGGCATGAGACTTTTCCGCATTTTAGCACACCATTATAATCTTAGAGAAATTGTTATTTTATTTAATCGAAAAATTCTACGATTTAGCAGAACAACATTTTCTCTAATATTATACTGGTATGTAAAAACGCGGAAAAGTCTCATGCCTAATTACTATACTGCATTAGGCAGAAATGAGACTTTAATTAATAAAAAGAAGTATAACTAAATAAATGATAATTTAAACAATATTTTGAAACTTTTATGCTCAATTAATACGCTCATTTCAGTATTCCTTTGAAGTTTTAAATTTTTTAGAAATCATCTTCTCACATCTTAAAATTAACCATCATGTTAATTTCCAAAATTCGTGTCCAACGGTCTACCACCTCTCTCAACATAAAATGCTATGTTGAAATAGGGACTGTCACTATTATTTTGCCAACAATAATTTTGAAATCGGTTTGGTATTTCCTAATATTGCACAGAAACGTATTAGAACGTTTTTAAAGGCCTTTTTAACAACATTTGTTCTTCCTGCAAAAACCAAGTGGTAGATTCACTGGCATAAAACATAGCATGCGAAGGATCAGAGACTGTCCTCATTGCTTCGCAACTATTACTTTTATAATCGGTTTATATTTCCTGAGATCGCATAGAAATCGTAATTTAGAACTTTTGTAGAACGGTTTCCGCTTCTCCCCTTTGCCTCACCCATTTTTAATTCAAAGTCACTTTCGACTGTTCTTAGAGGGCATTTATATGTTATAAGTAACTACCTTGCCATATGTAATGTATCTAGTCTCTATAATATCACAGAAACCGGAATTTAGATCGTTTCTTGCTCCTGAAACCCTCACGGGGTAGTTACACCGACGTGAAATAGCTTCTATGTTAGATCAGAGGCTTAAACCATCAATTTTCAACCATTACTTTTGAAATAGGTTTGATATTTCATGAGATTGCATAGGCATCGTAATTTAGAATGTTTTTAGAACACTTTTAGCATATTTTCACCCCTATTAATTTCGAATATTTAGAGAACATTTATACCTTATAAGTAAATACCAAGAGATATTTCAAGATGCTAGCCACTGCAGTATCACAAAAAACAAAATTTAGAACGTTTTTGGCTCATACAACCCCCAGATGATAGTGGCACCGACATAAAGTAGACCCTATGTTGCAGCAATGGCTTTCATCATAAATTTCCAACCATTTTGTTTAAATTGGTTTGGTACTTCCTGAGATTGCATAGAAATCAAAATTTAGAACTTTTTCAAAACGCTTTTCCCCATTTTCACACTTTTTAAATTTCAAATTTTTTATTAATTGTTCTTAGAGACCATTTATATCATATAAGTAACTACCATGACAAATTTCAAGTTCCTAGCCCCTACAGTATCACAAGAAACGCAATTTAGAACGTTTTTTTGCTTTCT
The DNA here is from genome assembly GCA_963932465.1 of Maratus speciosus. Lineage (NCBI taxonomy): Eukaryota > Metazoa > Arthropoda > Arachnida > Araneae > Salticidae > Maratus > Maratus speciosus. The sequence goes on along the minus strand of OZ010798.1, from coordinate 335,477,787 downwards.
GCAACACCTAGGTGATAAGTGACACCCACATAAAATAGAGCCTATGTTAGAGCAAGAACTGTCAGCCCCAATTTCCAACCATTACTTATGAAATCGGTTTAATACCTCCATCGATTGCTCAAAAATGGGCATTTAGAAAATTTTTAGAATCCTTTTTGTGCATTTTCAGCCTTTTTAATTTCGAATTTTCAAAGAAATTTTCTTAGAGATCATTTATATCTTAAAAGTAGCTACAATGCCGATTTTCAGGTTTCTAGGACATCCAGTAACCAAAAAACCACATTTTAAGAATGTTTTTTACCCCTTTACATCATTGCGGTAGTGGCCTTTACATAAAATATAGCTAATGTTGGAGCAGGGAGAAACACCATCATTTCGACACCATTAAGAGTCATTCCATATAAGAATCACTCAGGCTGTGATTAAATGGTAAACAGATTCATGTGATTTTTTTTTCTCAGTGAGATGACCATTAGAAATAAATAAATCCAGAATATTACTGCCGTGGGACCATTAGTTTTCATTTGTTGGGGAGTTAAAGGTCAGAGCGCCGCTTGAAAAATTCAAATTTTATGTTTTGCATAGTATTTTTCATAGTATGCATTGAAGTTATCCCACAAAACAAATTACATGGTTGTATTATGTAAGGTTGGCCCTTTGCTATTCAAGAATATAAATTATGGGATATGTGTAATGCAATGAGCTAGATGGCTGCAAAAATGGATTTTTTACCGAAATTTCACTATAGTTTTGACAAATATAGCTCTTTGCATTGAAATTATCCCATCATTTTTAGCTGCTGTATGCTTCCCTATGGTGAAATGAAACACATAAAAGTAGGCCCCACCATGGGCAGACTTTAATGCATTCCAAAATGTTATGCCAAATTTCCAAAAAAACATATTTTTGCCTTTTTTAAGTGAGATATACTTGACGTGCATTAAAGTATGAAGCCTCTACAGTAATAATAGAAATGTAGAATAACTACTCATCTTTCAAAATCACCAAACAAAATCATGGGCACTAAAGTAGTTTTCATGGGGTAATGGAAATCGCATTGTAATATAATTGGGAAATACAATTCCACGATCATAGCCTTCAATCATTGCCAAGAATAAAAATTCTTACAATTATTTCTGAAATGCATATACAGGGTTATTCAAAAAAGATGGGAAAATTTTAAGAGGTGATAGTACACACCCAAACAAACATTTTGTATCAAAGAATGCATGGTCGAAAACTAAACGTAAAAAAAGTTAGAGGGCGCCAAAAGTTATGTTCTTGTACGAGGCAAAAACACACAATGAACGATTAAGTTAAGTTACGAAAACAAATTTAATGGCATTTGAACAGATTGGCGAATTTTCTGAAACACACCAGGCATATCGCGAACTTCCCCTACAGCAGCCGAAAGCTTGGCGACATGTTCTTCTGCGGATTCAATGGGAGTCTCTTACACAAGAGCCTTTAGCTGTCCCCACAAAAAAATCGAGACATGAAAGATCTGGCGAGCGCGGTGGTGCGTGGTGTGTTTCAGAAAATTCGCCAATCTGTTCTTCGCCGTTGTACTGCGTGCATAACAGCTGCCGATCAATGTTTTGAGCACTTATTGTAATCAAATGCCATTAAATTTGCTTTCGTAACTTAACTTAATCGTCCATTGTGTGTTTTTGCCTCGTATAAGAACATAACATTTGGCGCCCTCTAACTTTTTTACGTTTAGTTTTCGATCATGCATTCTTCGATACAAAATGTTTGTTTGGGTGTGTACTATCACCTCTTAAAAATTTTCCCATCTTTTTTTAATCACCCTGTATTTTTTATTCTAACATGAATTTCCACATGTATAACAATAAATATTTTTAATATGTTTTTGTTACAGGCAGTGAAGATATTTTAATGAAGTGAAAAGAAGCATGTAAACCAGATGATTATAAGCTACTTCAGTCTTGCTGCATACTGTCTGTTTGAAAGTAAGAATGTTTTTAAAAGTTATTTTAAACATGGATGAATATTCCTTATGCAAGTTATCAAACAAATGTGCTTGTGGGCCATATGCTGTTACAGAATCAAGTAGATTATTTCCAGATTCTGAACTCACCACGCTTAGCGGTTTGACATGGTAATGAAAAAAAAATGTACCTCCAGAAAATATTTCTGAAAAAGATCTCATAGAAAATCGAAGTAGAACTACCCTAGAGCTTGAAGATATGATTTGTGCAAATCACAGATACAAATTTGGAACATTTTGGACACCACCTCGCTATTGCGAACATCCTAATAATAAAATCAAAGGTAAGAAAGGGCATGGATTTGAGACCTTATACATTTTTGAAATATGACGCACTGTGCTCAGAACTTGGTTCGTTCGCAATTGGAGGAGTATTATGTAGGATGTTGGGAATAGCGAGGTGGTGCCCAAAATGTTCCAAATTAGTATCTGTGCTTCGCACAAATCATATCCTCAAGTTCTAGGGTAGTTCCACTTTTACTTTTACTGCTTGAGAGAGACTGCTCAGACTAGGAAGTGAGTCTGTAGAGCATAGATTGTCCCTCCCGGTCCCCTTTATTGAGGTCTAAAAAAAAAAAAAAAAAAAAAAAAGGTTACAAATTTCAGCCGAGGCTGAGCCCGCCAATACGCGCGACAGAGGGCGGAGTGGTATATATAAGATATAAAAAAAATTTTACATTAGCAAGCTTTGTGAAACAAACATAAGGACATTAAATAATGCAGTGTTATACAAAGTTAGACAATATTATACAAGTTGCTGCGACCCAACATTGGGTACTGAATAAGGGAGAATCCAAGTCTCTGTCTCAGTGATGGAGTAGAACTGAAAGGTTACATAAGAAGTTGAAGATGTTTTTAAGCTTTGAGAGCAAAATCGGGCGCGATAAAATATTTGCTAACCAACCAACTGGAAGAACAGGAGAACGGCGGATATGCCAGCGAGCTCTTAAAGGACAATTATAGAAATAATGAGAGGCAACAGCATCATCACCGCACTCACATAGAGGAGAAAGGGCTCTTTTGAACTTGAAGAGGTATGCTCCAAAAGGACCATGACCGGTAAGGAAAGCTGTGGTGGATGGAGTGAGCAGCAGAAGATCCAAAGACACCACTGGGACAAGATCATAGGTATATCTACCCTTATCTGAGTAGTCCCAGTAATCCTGCCATTTTTTCATAAAATGAGCGCGAAGATGTCTTTTGATGTGTGAGTGCGGTACTGGAAGTGAAAAATCAACTGATGGTTTAGCAGTTGCCTCCTTTGCCAACATATCTGCCGTTTCATTTCCCAGGATACCCTTATGGGCTGAAACGTGGCTTAAATAGGTTTTCCAGAGAAGATTTTTGAGAAGTGATTTAATCTCAATAATCTGGGGATTTGTTGAGCCAAACGAACAGATAGCCTGTAGGCTTGAAAGACTATCGCTAAAAACTGGAATTAAAAAATTTTGGTTTTGTTGAGAAATCCACTCTAAAGCTTTAAAGATGGCAAAGAGTTCGGCTTGGAAAATGGAATTATTGTTATCCAGCCTGCAAGACCAACGATGAGTCACTTCACTCCCTTTCGTAGCGCAGAAAGCTGCACCTACTCCGGTAACAGTGCGTGAGCCATCGGTGAAGACCATAACATTTTGAGTGGGAGAGTAAGAATTTATAGTCGGGTTTACTTGTAGGTGGGAAGTCTCATCTGCCGGATGAAACTGCCAGCCAAGAGTCTTACGCTGAATCATCATTTGTGGAAAAAATTGCTGTGAGATAGCTTCATTCTCCAAATGGATGATGTTGCTTTTAGTGAACTCATATTTAATGGTAATGGAAATGGGAGGAATACCTGTCAAGATATTGAGAGCATCACTGGAAATGGTTGTATATCCCCTAGAAATTTGCAAGAGAAACATCCTTTGTATAGAAACTAATTTATTAAGTGCTGCTTTTGTAAGATTTCCCCCCCAAATAGATGCTCCATAGGTGATAATTTTTTCAACAATAGTAGAGTACCAAATTTTTAGCATATGGCTTTTAATACCTCAAGTTTTAGTGGTTAATCTTTTTGAGTTATGATAAAATTTTACTAGTTTGATTTTAAGGTAATTAATATGAGAGAACCAGTTCAAGTGCTCATCTATTGACAATCCTAACAATTTAAGGTTAGAGTCATGATGGACGCTAGTGCGATTTATTCTGATGGTGGGTTTCTTTTTAAGTTTATAAGGTTTTGCAAATGTTAGGGCTTGGAATTTATTAGTGGAAAGTTGCAGGTGCAGTGATTCCAGCAGCTGACAGAAAATTGGGAGAGCAAAAGCAGCCTCCAACTCCAAGTCCAGACGCCGAAAACCAGAGAAAATAAAGCTGAAGTCATCCGCGAACGCAAAAAGCAAGTAACCAAGTTTTTCGAATTCTGAGAGAATAATATTAGCTATGAGGAGCCAAAGAATTGGCCCCAGGCAGGAACCTTGAGGACAACCCTTTTTCTGTGGGTGGATAGAGATTCCTGCTCCCCAGTTAACAAGAATGCTTCTCTCAGAAAGGTAAGAACGAATGACTCCAGCAATATTACCCGGATAATTTAGAATGCTAAGTTGGAGGAGAATGTCTCTCCACTCAACATTGTCGAAAGCGCCTTGAATATCAAGAGAGACCAGGGAAGTGTATTTGCCTTCACTAATTTTAAAAGCACAGGAAGTCAAGATTTCGGAAAGAGCTTTTTCGCATGATCTGCCCTCTTTGAATCAAATTGCCTATTACTTAATAACTTGTTTGATTCGAGGAAAATAATAAGACGTTTAGCTATTAATTTTTCTAGTAATTTACCTAACACCGGAAGCAGGCAGATCGGGCGATAAGAGCTGGGTTCAGAGGGAGTCTTCCCTTGCTTAAGGAAATATACTACTTCCCCTTGTCTCAAAGTTAGAGGAAAATAATGGAAAGAAAGACAGAGATTGGCCCATTGGGTAAAAATCTCTGGTAATATATTAAAGGAACGTTTGAGAATTCGGAAATCAATAGAGTCAGCACCAGGAGCTTTGTTATCCTTGAATTTGCCAAGTGTGGCGCGAAGTTCCTCATTAGAAAAAGGTTTATCAAAGTAATTCGAAAATTTAATGTCAAGATTATTATGGTGGTTAGGATAGACTGTTTCACCAAAAAGATGTTTGGTAAGGAATTCGAGATTATTACGCTTCGACGAGAAGCCCGAAGGCCGCTCTAGGAGGATTTCATCCGGAGTGTAGAACTTCCCAGAAAAGAATTTTTGTGCAACACCAAAGGGATTCTTCTGGTGCGAACAAGCTCGATTTTCTATGAGATCTTTTTCAGAAATATTTTCTGGAGGTATATTTGTTTTTATTTTTTTCCCGTACCATGCCAAATCGTTTGGCCTAATAAGTTCAGCAACTGGAAATAATTCACTTGATCTTGTAGCGGCACACAAATACGTGCAAACACGACACAAAAAATTCCATACGATCGTTTCGAGGATTCGGGGTTTCCCAGTAAGGAAAAAAAAAGACAATTAAAATGGGTTTGAAGAGCCCCTCGGTTATACCCCGAGTACTGGCTTATGGAATGATTGAAAAGGTGAAAACAAGAGTTTATATATCCTAAAGAAATGACATAAGGAACCAAAACTAACTGAAAAAAGGAGTCAATGCGCAGGATCCCTCCATACGGGGGATCCGGGAATAATCGAAACAGTGGTATGGGATTTTATGTGTCGTGTTTGTGCATATTTGTGCGTTAAATCGTTGTTAAAGAATTTAACTTTTGTATTAAAATTCGCATAAAGTGTTTGATTGATGCTTATATCATCATCTAGTTTACATGCTTCTTTTCACTTCATTAAAGCATCTTTACTGCCTGTAACTAAAACATATTAAAAATATTTACTGTTATACATGTGGAAATTCATGTTAGAATAAAAAATATATGCATTTCAGAAATAATTATAAGCATTTTTATTCTTGGCAATAATTGAAGGTTATGGTCGTGGTAGCGTATTTCCTAATTATATTACAATGCAATTTCCATTACCCAATGAAAACTGCTTTAGTGCCCATGATTTTGTTTAATGATTTTGCAAGGTGGATAGTTATTCTACATTTCTATTATTATTGTAGAAGCTTCTGACTTTAATGCATGTCTAATATACCTCATTAAAATAGGCAAAAATATGTTTTTTTTTGGAAATTTGGCATAACATTTAGGAATGCATTAAAGTCTGCCCATGGTGGGGCCTACTTTTCTGTGTTTTATTTCATCATAGGGAAGCATTCAGCAGTTAAAAATGATGGGATGATTTCAATGCAAAGAGCTACATGTGTCAAAACTATAGTGAAATTTCGAAAAAAAAATCAATTTTTGAAGCCTCCTAGCTCACCACATTACGCATATCCCATGATTTTTATTATTGAATAGCAAAGGGCCAACCTTACATAATACAACCATGCAGTTTGTTTTGTGAGATAACTTTAATGCATATTATGAGAAGTACTATGCAAAACAAAAAAAATCAATTTTTCAAACGGCGCTCTGACCTTTGACCCCCCACCAAATGAAAACCAATGGTCCCACGGCATTAATATTCTGGATTTATTTCTTTCTAAAGATCAAATCTCTGAGAAAAAAAAATCACATGAATCGGTTTTCCATTTAATCACAGACCCCTGATCCTGCGTGATTATTATATGGAATGACTCTTAATTTTTTAATTTGTTTGGTAGTTCCACAGATTAATCCATACAAATAACCAAAAAACAATCTTTACTTCTTTATAATATTACTAGCAAACCCACGGCTTTGCTCGCGTAATAGTTGAAATGTGCCAAGTGATATTTAAAAGTCTAATTTTTATTAAAAGAAATTATACTTTTTGGAATAATTCAAAAATTACTATTTAAAACAGTTTGACTAAACTTCATTATTATACTGCATTAGGCAGGAATGAGACTTAAATTAATATAAAGAAGTATAACTAAATGAATGGTAATTTAAACAATATTTTGAAACTTTTATGCTCAATTAATAGGCTCATTTCAGTATTCCTTTGAAGTTTTCAATTTTTTAGAAACCATCTTCTCACAACTTAGGACACCATCATGTCAATTTCCAAAATTCTTGTCTAACGGTCTACCACCTCTCTCAACATAAAATGCTATGTTGAAATAGGGACTGCCACTATTAATTTGCCAACAATGATTCTGAAATCGGTTTGGTATTTCCTAATATTGCACAGAAACGTAATTTGGAAAGTTTTTAAAGGCCTTTTTTATAACGTTTGTTCTTTCTGTGAACCCCAAGTGTTAGAATCAGCGGAATAAAATATAGCATGAGTACGATCAGATACGGTCACCATTGATTCGCAACTATTACTTTTATAATCGGTTTATATTTCCTGAGATCGCATAGAAATCGTAATTTAGGACTTTTTTGAACTCTTTTTGCTTCTCCCCTTTGCCTCATCCATTTTTAATTCAAAGTCACTTTCGACGATTTTTAGAGGGCATTTATATGTTATAAGTAACTATCTTGCCATATATAATGTATCTAGCCTCTTTAATTCACAGTAATCGCAATTTAGAACGTTTCTTGCTCTTGAAACACCGAGGGGTAGTGACACCGACGTGAAATGACGTCTATGTTAGAGCAGCGGCTGAAACCATCAATTTTCAACCATTACTTTTGAAATTGCTTTGATATTTAATGATTGCGTAGACATCGTAATTTTGGACGTTTTTAGAACACTTTTCGCATATTTTCACCCCTATTAAATTTCGAATATTTAGAGGACATTTATACCTTATAAGTAAATACCAAGAGAAATTTCAAGATGCTAGCCACCGCAGTATCACAAAAATCGCAATTTAGAACGTTTTTCGCTCATGCAAAGCACAGATGGTAGTGACACCGGCATAAAATAGAGCCTATGTTGGAGCAAGGGCTTTCGCCATAAATTTCCAACCATTTTAATGAAATTGGTTTGGTACTTCCTGAGATTGTATAGAAATCACAATTGAAGAGCTAAGAGGAAGAACATGTTAAGTAACAATGAAGTGAAACTTTTTGCTGTAAATTTTAATGTTTTATTTTCTGTTTGATACCATGTGTTTACAATATTAAAAGGTGTGGTACTAAACTGCCTCAGAAAAACTTATTCATATTTAACTTTCAAATATTAAAAAAAATATTAATATTATTGACATTATTAAATATTAAAATATTAAATATTAATGAATAATGTCTTAAATCTTCAAGACTAAATAGAATCTTAGTACTTTAGCTTCACCATGTGATAGGATACCTCATAGCGCTTTCATCGAAAAGATTAAAAAAAAATTAAAAATGTACAATAACATGGTCATCCACTCAGCTCTTCAATTTAGAACGTTTTCAAAACGCCTTTTCCCCATTTTCATCCTTTTTAAATTTCAAATTTTTTATTAAATATTCTTAGAGACCATTTATATCATATAAAAAACTACCATAACAAATTTCAAGTTCCTAGCCCCTAGAGTATCACAAGAATCGCAATTTAGAACGTTTTTGCTTTCTGCAACACCCAGGTGATAAGTGACACCGACATAAAATAGAGCCTATGTTAGAGCAAGAATTGTCAGCCTCAATTTCCAGCCCTAACTTTTGAAATCGGTTTAATACCTCCTGCGATTGCTTACAAATCGGCATTTAGAAAATTTTTAGAACCCTTTTTGTGCATTTTCAGCCCTTTTAATTTCGAATTTTCTGAGAAATTTTCTTAGAGATCATTTATATCTTAAAAGTAGCTACAATGCCGATTTACAGGTTTCTGGGACTTTCAGTAACACAAAAACAACATTTTAAGAATGTTATTTACTCTTTCAGATCACTGCGGTAGTGGCTTCGACATAAAATATAGCTTATGTTGGAACAGGGACTAACACCATCTTTTCGACACCATTAATTTTTAAATTGGTTTGTTAGTTCCGCAGATTAATCCATACAAATAAACAAACAAACAAACTTTACTTCTTTACAATATTACTAGCAAACCCCGCGGCATTCCTCGCGTAACAGTTGAAATATACCAAGTGATATTTATAAGTCTATTTTTTATTAAAAAAAGTTATACTTTTATGAATAATTCAAAAATTACTATTTAAAACAGTTTAACTAAACTTCATTATTATAATGCATTAGGCAGGAATGAGACTTAAATTAATATAAAGAAGTATAAATAAATAAATGATAATTTCAACAATATTTTGAAACTTTTATGCTCAATTAATACGCCCATTTCAGTATTTCTTTGAAGTTTTTAATTTTGTAGAAACCATCTTCTCACATCTTAAAATTAACCATCATGTCAATTTCCGATCTTCTTGTCCAACGGCCAACCCCCCTCTCTCAACATAAAATGCTATGTTGAAATAGGGACTGTCACCATTAATTTGCCAACAATAATTTTGAAATCGGTTTGGCATTTCCTAATATTGCACAGAAACGTAATTTAAAAATTTTTAAAGGTCTTTTTAACAACGTTTGTTCTTCCTGCCAACTCCAATTGGTGGATTCACCGGCATAAAATATAGCATGCGTAGGATCAGAGACTGTCACCACTGATTCGAAACTATTACTTTTATAATCGGTTTATATTTCCCGAGATCGCATAGAAATCGTAATTTAGGACTTTTTTAGAACGCTTTTCACTTCTCCATTTTGCCTCACACATTTTTAATTCGAATTAACTTTCGACTGTTCTTAGAGGGCATTTATATGTTCTAAGTAACTACCTTGCCATATGTAATTGTAATGTATCTAGTCTCTTTAATATCACAGAAATCGCAATTTAGAACGTTTTTTGCTCCTGAAACCCCCAGGGGGTACTGACACAGACGTGAAATAGCATCTATGTTAGAGCAGAGGCTGAAACCATTAATTTGCAACCATTACTTTTGAAATTGGTTTCCTATTTCGTTTTTAGAACAATTTTCGCATATTTTCCTCCCTATTAAATTTCGAATTTTTAGAGAACATATAAACCTTATAAGTAAATTCCAAGAAAAATTTCAAGATGCTAGCCACTGCAGTATCACACAAATCCCAATTTAGAACGTTTATTGCTCATGCAACCCCCAGATGTTAGTGACGCCGACAGGAAATAGAGCCTATGTTGGAGCAGGGGCTTTGACCATAAATTTCCAACCATTTTATTAAAATTGATTTGGTACTTCCTGAGATTGCGTAGAAATCACAATTTAGAACGTTTTCAAAACGCTTTTTCCCCGTTTTTATCCTTTTTAAATTTCGAATTTTTTATTAAATGCTCTTAGAGACCATTTATATCATATAAGTAACTACCATGACAAATTTCATGTTCCTAGCCCCTACAGTATCACAAAAATCGCAATTTAGAACGTTTTTTGTTTTCTGCAACACCCAGGTGATAAGTGTCAGTGACATAAAATAGAGCCTATGTTAGAGCAAGGACTGCATGACTCTATTTGCAACCATTACTTATTAAATCAGTTTAATACTTCCTGTGATTGCTTACAAATCGCCATTTCGAACCTTTTTTGAACGCTTTTTGTGCATTTTCAGACCTTTTAATTTTCGAATTTTCTAAAGAATTTTCTTAGAGATCATTTATATCTTATAAGTAGCTACAATGCCAATTTTCAGGTTTCTAGGGCTTTAAGTAACACAAAAATAAACATTTTAAGAATGTTTTTTACCCCTTCACTTCTTTGCTGTAGTGATATTTACATAAAACATAACCTATGTTGGGACAGCGACTAACACCATCTTTCGACACCATTAATTTTTAAATTGGTTTGGTAATTACACAGATTAATCCCTACAAATAAACAAACAAACAAACTTTACTTCTTTGTAATATTACAAGCAAACCCCGCGGCTTTGCTCGCGTAATAGTTGAAATATGCCAAGTGATGTATATATGTCTAGTTTTTATTAAAAGAAATTATAATTTTATGAATAATTCAAAAGTTACTATATAAAACAGTTGGCCTAAACTTCATTATTACACTGCATTAGTCAGAAATGAGACTTAAATTAATAAAAAGAAGTTAACTAAATAAATGATAATTTAAACAATATTTTGAAACTTTTATGCTCAAGTATTACGCTCATTTCAGTATTTATTTGAAGTTTTGAATTTTCTAGAAACCATCTTCTCACATTTTCTCACTTGTTTCCGATCTTCTTGTTTGACGGTCTACCACCTCTCTCAACATAAAATGCTATGTTGAAATGGGGACTATTACCATTAATTTGCAGCAATAATTTTGAAATCGGTTTGGTATTTCTTAATATTGCACAGAAATTGTAATTTAGAAAGTTTTTAAAGGCCTTTTTGAACAACGTTTGTTCTTCCTGCCAACCCCAGTTGGTAGATTCACTGGCATAAAATATAGCATGTGTAGGATCCGAGACTGTCACCATTGATTCACAACTATTAGTTTTATAATCGGTTTATATTTCCTGAGATCGCATAGAAATCGTAATTTAGGGCATTTTTAGAACGCTTTTCCCTTCTCCCCTTTGCCTCACCCATTTTTAATTTGAATTTACTTTCAACTGTTCTTAGAGAGCATTTATATGTTATAAGTAACTACCTTGCCTCTTTGATATCACAGAAATCGCATTTTAGAACGTTTTTGTTCCTGAAACCCTCAGGCGGTAGTGACACCGACTTGAAATAGCATCTATATTGGAGCAGAGGCTATCAGCATTAATTTTCTACCATTATTTTTGAAATGAGATTGTTTCTTTCTGAGAGTGGCATACAAATCGGCATTAAGAACGCTTTTCGCGCATTTTCACGCTTTTAAAATTTCGAATTTTTAAAGAAATGTTCTTTGAGATCATTGATATCTAATCAATATATAATGCCAAATTTCATGAATCCAGGTCTTTTTATAACAGAAAAATTGCATTTAAAGAACGTTTTTTGCTCCAGCACCCCCTTTGTGGTAGTGGAAATAGGTATAAAGCCTATCTTTGAGCAAGAGCTGTCACCATCATTTTTACACAATTATGTTTGAAATCGGTTCAGTACTTCCTGAGATTGCATAGAATTCGCAATTTAGAATGTTTTTTACAACGCTTTTCGCGCATTTACACCCCTTTTAAATTTTTATTTTTTTAGGAAATGTTCTTAGAGATCATTGATATCTTATGTCACTACTATTCCAAATTTCATGATTCTAGGCACTTCGATAACACAAAAACCGCAATTTAGAACGTTTTTGCTGCTGCAACCCTGAGGTGGTAGTGATACAAACATAAAATAGAGCCTATGTTAGAGCAAGGACTGTCACCATCAATTTACAACCATTATTTTTGAAATCGTTTTGATACTGCCTATAATTGCATAGACATCGCCATTTCGAAAGTTTTTTATAACGCTCTTCGCCCATTGTCACCCCTTTTTAAATTTCGATGTTTTGGAGAAATGTTCTGAGACATAATTTTTATGTAATATGTAACTATCATTCCAAATTTCATGTTTCTAGGCCCTTCAGTATCACAAAAATGGCATTTGTAGAACTTTTTTGCTCCTGCACCCCCTTGGGGGTAGTGGCACTTGGAGCAAATGTTGTCACCATTATTTTTTACATAGGTTTGGTATTTCCTGAGATTGCGTAGAAAACACCATTTAGAACGTTTTTAAGAAGGTTTTTTGCGGATTTGCACCCCTTTTAAATTTCGAATTGTTTAGGAAATATACTTAAAGCCCATTTATTTATACTAATATTATAAAGAAGTAACAATTGTTTGTTTGTTTGTTAGAGGTAATCTCTGGAACTAACAAATTGATTTCAAAAGTAATGGTATCAAAATGATTGTGTGAACCACCATTCGAACATAGGCTATATCATATGTCTATGCTACTAACCCAAAGGGGGCGCAGGAGCAAAAACTTTCTAAAAATGCGATTTTTGTATTACTGAAGGGCCTAGAAACATGAAATGTGGCAGTTACTTATAAGATATAAATGACTTCTAAGAACATTTCTTAAAGCATTCGAAATTTAAAGGGGTGAAAATGTACAAAAAGCGTTCTAAAAACTTTCTAATTGGCGATTTCTACGCATTCTCAGGAAGTAACGAACCGATTTAAAAAATAATGGTGTCAAAATGATGGTGACAGCCCTTGCTCCTCCAACATAGCCTATATTTTACTTCGGTGCCATTACCCCAAAGAGAGGTTCAGAAGCGAAATACGTTCTAAAAATGCGATTTTTGTGTCACTGACGGGCTTAAAAACATAAAATCTGGAATGGTAGTTACTTTGAAGGTATAAATGATCTCTAAGAACATTTCTTAAAACATTCGAAATTTAAAGGGGATGAAAATGCGCAAAAAGCATTATTAAAAAAAGTCCCAAATGGCGATTTCTACGAAATTTCAGGAAGCAACGAACCGATTTAAAAAATAATGGTGCCAAAACGATGGTGATAGACCTTGCTCCAATATAGGATATATTTTATGTCAGTGCCATTACCTCAAAGGAGGTGCAGGAGCAAAAAAACATTCTAAAAATGCGATTTTTGTGCTACTGAAGGGCCTAGAAACGTGAAATTTGGAATGGTAGTTATGAGACATAAATAATCTTTAAGAACATTTCATAAAAAAATCGAAATTTAAGAAGGGTGATAAAACGCGAAAAGCATTCTAAATCGTTCTAAATGGCGATTTCTACGCAAACTCAGAAAGTATCAAACGGATTTCAAAAGTAGTGGTTGGAAATTGATGGTGACAGCCTTTGCTGCAAGATACGCTCTATTTCATGTTGGTGTCACTACCACCTGGGGTCTGCAGGAGCAAAAGACGTTCTAAATTGCGATTTCTGTTATACTGAAGAGGCTAGAAACTTTAAATATGACATGGTTGTCGCTTATAAAATATAAATGCCCTCTCAGAACTGTCAAAAATAAAATCGAAATTTAAAAAATGTGAAGTGAAGGGAAGGGGCGAAAGGCGTACTAAAAGAAGTCCTAAATTACGTTTTCTATGCAATCTCAGGAAATAGTAAACCGATTAAAAAAGAAATGGTTTCGAATCAATGGTGACAGTCTGTGGTTTCACAGAGGTTATATTTTATGCCAGTGCCACTACCACATCGGGTTGGCAGGAGGAATAACAAATGTTCTAAAAAAAAGCCATTAGAAACTTTCTGAATTACCATTTCTATGGAATATTAGGAAATACCAAACCGATTTCAAAATGAATGTTGGCAAGTTATTGGTGACAGTTTCTGTTTCAACATAGGCATTTTATGTTAGTGCCACCGCCACCAGAGAGGTTCTAGACCGATAGACAAGAAGCTTCGAATTTGACATAATGGTTAATTTTTAGATGTAAAGGCGTACTAAGAACGGTTTAATCAAAACTTGAAATGGATAATGAAATGAGCGTATGAAATCAGCATAAAGGCTTCAAAATATTTTCTAAATTATCATTTATTTAGTTTTAGTTCTTTTTATTAATTTAAGTCTCATTTTTGCATAATGCAGTGTAATAATGAGGTTTAGGCAAACTGTGTTTTAAATAGTAATTTTTTAATTATTCCTTAAAGTATAATTTCTTTTAATAAAAATTAAACATATGAATATCACTTGGCATATTTCAATTGTTACGCGAGCAAAGCTGCGGGATTTGTTAGTTCTAATATACATGCACACACACACGTAAATATATACAGACGTGTGAAAATTATTAGAATAATTGTGATTTTTTCAGTGTTTCTTGATTAATATTGTATATACTTGCAATGTTTCATGAAAGGTAATTTGTTTTGTTGATCCTGTCAATTTTTCACTCCTTTAGAGTAGTTCTGGGTACATAATTTTGTTAAATGTAGCCATATTTTAAAAAGAAAAATATTTGATTCAAAGTAATCAAATTGTTTGCATCGCATAAAGAATTTGATTAACAAACGAATTTAAAATAAAATTTTAAAATCGTCTGCTTGTTGTGCTAGTATTTTCTTTGTTTTCTTGAGTTTGCATCAGTATTATGTTATTCTGAAAACAAATTTTTTCGCTGTTTTGATCAATTTATACTAATTGGTATCTTTTCGCTTATCAAAGGATTATTGCGTGATTATGGGTAAAGCAAGTGATATTTCTCCTAGAAAACTAGTTGTGGTAAAGTGTCTCATCCAAGAAAATCACTATACACAGCACGAAATCACTAAAAAAGCAAAAATTTCTTAAGCATCTGTGTGTAGAATAAAAAAATCTTTGGACTCCAAATGTGAATTTGAAAATTCTAGAGTAGGGAAATGCGGAAGGAAAAGTAAATTTACTGCAAAAACAGAAAGGAAATTAATTCAAATTGCTGAAGCTAACAGAAGAGCAACTAGTCATGAACTAAAAATATCTTTACAAGTGTATGGCGTAAATGTGATTCTTCTATCCGTAGAAAGCTCATCTCAGCTGAACTCAGTGCTCATCGTCCTCGAAAAAAGGCTAAAATCACATCTGCTATGGCAAAGAAGAGACTTGCTTGGGCAAAAGTTGTGCAAGAACAATTCGGAAATGACAGGAGCAAGGTGAGAAATATTAATTTTCCTTTAATTAATCAGTTGAATTTAAGTTGTTCATTTGTTTTCCTGAAATCATGTTTTTTGCATACTGACTGAAGATGCAGAACTGTTTATAAATTTGATGAAAAATTTTTTAATAAGAATATTTCTCTACAAATTACATACGTTAAAGTATGTTTTATCTTTTAGGTATGTTTTTCCGATGAATCAATATTTGCGATATCAGAAGAAAGTAGTCAATATGTCAGGAGAAGTACCTGTGAAGCATTTTCCCCTAATTGCATAGCACAAACGGTTAAACATCCTACTAAAGTAAAGGTTTGGAGCGTGATGTCTGCTCAGGGTACTGGACGTTTATACATTGTAGAAGGCATGATGGACCAGCATCAGTATAAAAAAGTGCTTGAACAAAAACTAATTCCAGAATTAAAAGACTGGTTTCCAAATGGAGACTTCATATTCATGCATGATGGAGCTCCGTGCCACAAAGCTTCATTTGTGACCACATATTTGGATGGAAAAAATATAAAAATACTTCCATGGCCTGGAAACAGTCCAGATATGAACCCCATAGAGAATCTTTGGGCCATTGTAAAGAAAAAATTAAAGAAATGCAACATCACAAACAAGAGTGGTCTGATAGAAAGACTCATCCAAATTTGGCACAATGACAACGAAATACAAATTAATTGCCAAAAACTCATACAAAGCATGCCAAGACGTATTGAATCCTTAATAAAAAATAAGGGAATGCACACTAAATATTAAATGTATCGGTATTTTTTAAATAATGTATTATTTCTTTAATATAACAAGATTTTATTGTAAATTTCACAATTATTCTAATAATTTTCACACGTCTGTATGCTTATTTGCCAACCTCCCGATTTTTTTCATATCATTGTTTTTATGCGGAAATACTTACTTTATACAATCGCACAATTTAAGCAATTAAATAAAGCGCACGTTTTTGTAAGATTTTGCTGGTATCCAACAAATTGGTAGGTTGGCAATTATGTATATGGAATAGATTACAAAATGGCGAAAAGAAATTCAGAGAACCTCAAAATGCTAAAATATGCCACTGTTTCCATAATTGGGTTTTTATCAGTTTCAATACGTTTTTTCTAACACTTATGACGTTATATATTTATTTGCTGACGTCCATTATATTTCCAACATGACGTAATTTTCACTTTTTATTTAAATTCTTCAAACTATTCATTTCATTTTCATTTTTCACGTGGAAATCTTCCAATACAAAAGTTGCGGCGTAATACTAACTTTTTATTTAATTTCTTCAAATTACTTATTTCATTTTCATTTTTCAGGTGAAAATCTTGCAATAAAAAAGTCATGACGTAATATTAACTTTTTTTTTTTTTAATTCGTCAAACTATTTATTTCATTTTCATTTTTCCCGTGAAAATTTGCAATAGAAAAATGTTTTTTGTGGTAAGAATTTTATTGTGAATTTTTAATTCTTGCCAACTACTATAACGAAAAATGTTTAAATTTGATTGGGAATTGCTGTTAAATGGGTGGTTTTTTTATTAATTAAAAATTAACCATAAATTATTTCGATTCAGGATTACTTTAGTTGTCTCGGCCGTGATTTAATACTTATGCACGTATCATTTCACAATTCTGTCTTCTAAACTGCGGATTTCCATAGCATTATAGACACACAGACAGACAATTTTTCATTTTTATATATTAGATTAGAATTGTAATTTAAAATAGGTCGAAATTCTTAGAAAAATGTTACAAATGTAGCAAAAATTTAGTTATTAGCACAATTAATGTCTTTTAGGGTAAAAAAGGTACAAATATTGTCATTGTTTGGGACTATAAAACCACTTACATTATTAGAAGACAATTTGTAAGTTCTCAACTGCCGCTCCATTAAATTAAAGGCTGACTAAAATGTCTTCTTTCAGACATATGCCCAAATTCATTTTTATCAAAAAACATATAAAATTGGTATGTGCTCTTATTCATAATCTATGAAATTGAATACCGTTTTCCATTTTTGACTAAGGCAGGGGATAAAATTCTGTCTAAACTGACGGTTTGAACCGATTTTCGGGACACAACAAGAAGATACAGGCCGTCGTGAAACAACAGTTGCTTACAACTTAAAATGCAATCCATTTATCGAAAAATGCTATTCGTTCCAAATCACTTTTAAAGTCATGCCTGCTGGTTTCATGCTTTTAAATTTCACAAGAAGGAAAAGTCATGCCCCCAGCATGGATTATATAATACTTTTCAACATATGCAGTATACTGCAACAAAATTTCACAGTTTATTAAGGTGAAATATGATGCAGCAAATAGAGACGTCTTAAATTTAGACACATATGTGATTGAAAATGAATTTTAGACACTTAAGTGTCTTAATCTGAAAATTAAGACATTGTAGATGTCTTAATTTTAGATACAAAAGTGCCTTACTATGATCATCGTCTAAACGAACTGAGAATAGTGTCTAAAATATCCGCAAACGTCTTATTTTAAGATACTTCGTTGCTTCAAACGTGTCTTAATTTAAGACGTTTTGATTCTTCTGACGCAATAACCACCAGGAGCACTCTCACTTGCGCATACGTTTTAGATGCCTTTCGTTCGTATTTGGTATACGTTGTAATTCAAACTGAAAGGTTTTTTTTGTGTACGCGTACATTTTAATTCGTTTTTTGTGAAATGTGAAGCTCAGTGATTCTAATTCGTTTTCATTTAGTTTATTTATAAATTGAATACATACATCTTACGTGTGTGCTTGACACCAAATGTCTCTTATAAGCTGTTGTCGATATAACGGCGCGATAGACAAGGAAGTAAACAACACTGAAAGATTATTACACTCGGAAACTCAACAAAGCGTGTGCAATGGACTTAGTGTTAAATTGTATTAATTTATATCAATAAGATTGTGTTATTCGACTTCGTCCTGTCAAAGATGGCAAAAAAAAAACCTTTTGCCTGGCGGGTTATGTTTTGAGGATGAAACATTTCATTCTTTAAATATGGCTAGCCAGATATATTATGGGATTTACTTCTAAAATGATGCAAGTCTTTCTCCCCCACTGTGGTACTTTTTAAAATTAGAAATCGAGGAATTTTTCTTACCTCTTGCAAACAGCGATTGAAGTAAGTGCCATAATTTCTTTATAATACTAAAATTAGTGTCTTTTATGATTTTATTTAATGTACTAAACAAAATCTTGCATGAAATTCAATTAGTTTTGAATCTGTTCGCAAAAAAACAACTAATTCTAGAAGTATATATTTTTAAACTTATGACGTTGTCTTTTATTCAAATTATATATTCAATGGCAGTTCTTTGTTTCAATGGTTAATTCGTATTTGACAGTAAACGACGACCACAAGGAAATAAAGAAAAAAAGTTTTAAAAGATCACCTAATGCTTTCCTACTTCCTGGCATAAAACCGCAGATTAAAAAAAGATTTTAAAAAAGTACATGAGACTAATCCATTATGTGAAGCTGCCAGTAAAAATATACATATGTATTTGATTTGCAATCAACTGTAATATTGATTTTTTTAGTATTTTTATTAAAAAAAGTAATTTGAAATTTATAATGGGAATAAATAAAAAGCTATAACTAGATTTTGCACTTAAAATTGTGGTTTTTATAACTTTATTCATATGCACTTATACGAAAAATACAAAAATGAAAGTTAGATGTTACTATATATATTTAAGACGCAAGAAGTTTGGAAACTATAAGTTATTTTTTCTTCATGTTATTAATGTAGAATATGCATTTATTTATTTTTATTAATAGTTGAATAACTTTTGCAATTACCCTCTGATCTACATATAAACATGCCTACGTGTCAATATCATTTTTTTTAAAATGTAATTTTTAAATGATAAGGATTTTAATTTTTTTTTCGGGGAGGGGGAGGAGCGGAATTTTGCATGAAATTTTCTTAAAGCTGATATCTTAAATCTTGCACTGATTATAATGAAAGTTTTGAGCTTTTAGAGTAGGACAAGATTAAAAACGCAAATATATTTAACAAAATGCCGAAGTAATTTTTTCTCAATGTTATTAAAGTAGAGTTTTTTTTTTAATTCATAGTGTTAAATAGCTGTTGTGATTATCAATTGATATATATGTAATATTGTCTATGTGGCAATATAATTTATTTTTAAATGTAATTTTTAAATTATATGAATTTTCATTTTTTTTGGGGGGGGGGGGTTAAAATTTTCGTACATTTGATATTTTAAATCTTTTTCGACATTCAACCGAGTATAATAAATATTTTGAACTTTTAGAGTAGGACAAGATTATAAAATATCTACCCCATCCTATATATATAAAATCCTAATGAAACGAATTGAAACGAATTTATGGAACGATTCTATGAAACGACTGATTAAACAACTGATTACGTTTCAAGGCGATTTCTCCTAAAATATGGAATACTTTGCGATGAAATTACACCAAAAATCCGTATTGATCCATAGATCTCAAAACTGGTATTAGAATTTTAAAATTAGAATTAGTTTTCGAAATATTAATTTTTTTCTAATTTTAAATACTTTTTTTAATGATGGCAACTCAAATTTTAATCATAACAGATATCTTTTTTTCATATTTTAGAAAAGGTTATTTTAAATTAATTTGGCGACGAGTTTGGCCTCCCTTAAATGTATGCTAAGAAATGCATTATGTTACTTTTATTCAGAATTCAATTTGTATTTCATTATCATTTTATTTAATACAAAATTTTCATTTAAAATTGAAACCTTTAAAATAAATGGCTTTTACTTCATTCTTTTTTTTTAAACGAAACTAAAAGAAAAATATTAGACACAGATGTCATATACGCAACGGGGTACCTAATTGGCGCCAAAATGGCGTTATTTTGCCTGAAATTGTAACCCGGCTATTGTTGCTTATTTATTAATAAATGTTTATTTGAATTTATTTTCTTGTTATTTACAAAAAATGTTATAAATTGCTTTATTCTATAGTTATTTATTACTATTTTTTTATTTATTGTTATTTCATTTTAAAAATAACAAAAAATAATTTAAAAATACATATGAAACAGGTATTTGAAAACGAGGTTTTCGCCAAATTGTCGTAAAAAAAAATCACGCCAAAGTATGTGACAATGCAACAAATCATGAGATTTAATTTCCACTTCAAAGCAACGTTTTAATGTTATTACTTCTCCCGTTGACCAATTTCGCCAAATTATGTAAATAGCCAAACCACTCTCCAAATTATACAATTTGCCATATTTTTTTTATTTTAAATAACAAAAGAATAAATAAATTAATATAACATTAATAAAAATACAAATAAAACGTCGAAATAAAAATCACTTGATGGCGTGAACATTTGTAACTTCCTTAAAGTCAAGTGAATGTGACATTTACGATCAACCATTATTGGCATTTACTCTTATAGTTTGGCGACAGATTTTTGGTCCATGGGATAACCAAGAAGCACCGTTTTAATTTACCACTCGAAAAATAAAAAAATGCTAAATGGAGAGTTAAAAAAAAGCTATTGGCGAGATTAACATAAAAGTACCAGGAATTCTTTGTGATCATGGCAAATTTTATGTAGTTTTATTCGAAAAAATAATTTTGATTCTTTAATCAAAATGGAAACCTTTCTTATGAAAAGCGAAGGAATCAGCCCGTCGTTTATGGCAGTTACATGACTTGGACTATCTATTTATATCTATATCTATATTTATACTTCTATACTTCCTATTATAAAGAGATAAAAATTATTTATTTGTAGGAGGTAAGCTCTGGAACTACCAAAAGTAATGGTATCAAAATAATGGTGTTAGTCCAACTTAGAACATAGGCTACATCTTATGTCCGTGCCACTGGCCAAATGGGGGTGCAGGAGAAAAAAACGTTCTAAAAATGCAATTTTTGTGCTACTGGATGGCCTAGAAACATGCAATTTGGAATATTAGTTACTTATAAGATATAAATTATGTCTAAGAACAGTTCTTAAACAATTCGAAATTAAAAAGGGGTGAAAATGCACAAAAAGCGTTCTAAATGGTAGTTTCTACATAATCTCAGGAAATACCAAACCGATTTTAAAAATATTAGTGTCAAAATGATGGTGACGACGCTTGCTCAAAGATAGACTATATTTTATGTCGGTGCCACTACCCCAAAGGGGGTACACGAGCAAAAAATGTTCTAAAAATGCGAATTATGTGTTACTGAAGGGCATAGAAATATGAAATTTGAAATATTAGCTACTTATTAGATATAAAGGATTTCTAAGAACAGTTCTTAAACAATTCGAAATTTAAAAGGAGTGAAAATGCACAAAAAGTGTTCTAAAAAACGTTCTAAAAATGGTAGTTTCTACATTATCACAGGAAATACCAAACCGATTTAAAAAATATTGGTGTCAAAATGATGGCGACAACGCTTGCTCCAAGATAGGCTATATTTTATGTCGATGCCACTACCCCAAAGGGGATGCGGGAGCAAAAAACGTTCTAAAAATGCGATTTATGTGTTACTGAAGGGCCTAGAAATGTGAAATTTGAAATATTAGCTACTTGTTAGATATAACGGATTTCTAAGAACAGTTCTTAAAAAATTAAAAAGGGGTGAAAATGCGCGAAAAGCGTTCTAAAAAACGTTCTACAGGATGGTTTCCCACACAATCTCAGGAAATACTAAACCGATTAAAAAAATAAAGACGTCAAAATCATGGTGACAACCCTTGCTTCAACATAGGCTATGTTTTATGTCGGTGCCACTACCCCAAAGGGGGTGCAGGAGAAAAACGTTCTAAACTGCGGTTTTTGCGTTATGAAAGGGCCTAGAATCGTGAAATTTGGATTGGTAGTTAGTTATAAGATATCAATGATCTCTAAGGACATTTCCTAAAAAAATCGAAATTTAAAAGGGGGTCAAAATGCGCAAAAAGCGTTGTAAAAAACGTTCTAAATTGCGATTTCTATGCAATCTCAGGAAGTACTGAACCGATTTCAAATATAATGGTATTAAAATGATGGTGACAGATCTTCCTCCAAGATAGGCTATATTTTATATCTGTTTCCACTATCACAGAATAGTTGCAGGAGCAAAATGCGCGAAAATCGTTCTAAAAACGTTCTAAATGCCGATTCGTCAGCAATATCTCAGGAAGAATCAAAGTGATTTGAAAATAATGGTAGGAAATTGAGTATGACAGCTTCTGCTCTAACATAGACGCTATTTTATGTCGGTATCACTATCACCTAGACGTTGCAGGAGTAAAAAAGCGTTCTAAATTTCGATTTTTGTGATCGGAAGGGGCTAGCAACTTAAAATTAGGCAAGGTACATATTTATTAAATACTAGCAGACCCGCCCGGCGTTGCCCGGGGTTTGTAAATAATAACATTAACCAAAACTTAAGTTTGATTGATTTTATATCTTTGGAAATTCTTTTAAATGAACCTAATTTGGGAGGCTCCATTGCCTTCCGCGGAGGCTATAATGTAATTTGAGGACGCTAGAACGATGGTAAAGAAAATTGCAAGGAATTCGGATCATTTTTAAAGAAGATGCGCCAAGGCCCCTAAGAAGACGATTTATATTCAAAATTGGTGGTTCTTGAAGGCTGAAATATTTTTTTTTTTCTTATCGTTCATGTAATAGCTGGAGAACCTAAGATGTTGATAGAAAAAAAAAAGCTAGTGAATCGGACTATTTTTAAGGGAATTATAACAGGGGGCCCAAAAGGGGCCAACTGATAGTTGAGAAAAGGCCCTAACATGAAAGCATGTTACAACGTTTTAGTACTTAGCGTTTTAGATCTTCGATTAATTGAGATTAAGCATAGGGTACGAATTAATCATTAGAATATAATTTAAAAGACATGTGCAAAAAATTGAGGGAAAGGCTTAAAAAAGAGCCTAAGGGCCCCAATAAAAATATGTGATTGTTGGTCTAAGGAGAAGAGTTTAATTCTCAACTTTAAAATTACACTTTGCGAAGGTCAGAAAATTAGGGTATGAAAAACATATGGCACACAAAAAATTTAAGGGGCCCTGGACCGGGCCCTACAGAACCCTAGATGGGCTCATGGTCTAAACTGGAATGTAGACACGGGATTATAACTAAATGGAGAAAGTATCCCAAAAATGAGGATCAGATAAAAAGGATGCAATTTATTAACAATTCAGTGAGCTAAAAGTTAAAGGGGCCCTGTACCGGGCCCCTTGCAAGGGTGCCAGGGTCTTAACTGAAATGTAGAAATAGGGTAGAAACTGAAAGGAGAATTCACCCCAAAAACGAAGAAGATCGGGTAGAAAAGAGGCACTTTATTAACAATTTAGCGCAATAAAACTTCAAGGGGCCCTGTACTGGGCCCCATGACAGGGTGCCAGGATCTTAACTGAAATGTAGAAATGGGACACAAACTGAAAGGAGAATTCAACCCAAAAACAACGAAGATCGGATAGAAAAGAGGCATGTTATTACCAATTTAGTGCACTAAAACTTCAAGGAGCCCTGTAATGGGCCCCTTGACAGGGTGCCAGGGACTTAACTGAAATGCAGAAATGGGGCACGAACCGAAAGGAGAATTCATCCCAAAAACGACGAAGATAGGATAGAAAAGAGGCATGTTATTAAAAATTCAGTGCCCTAAAACTTCAAGGGACCCTGTACTGGGCCCCTTGCAGAGGATCCAGGGTCTTAACTGAAATGTAGAAATGCGGCAGAAACTGAAAGAAGAATTCACACCAAAAACGAAGAAGATCGGATAGAAAAGTGGCATGTTATTAACAATTTAGTGCACTGAAACTTCAAGTGGCCCTGTACCGGGCCCCTTGCAAGGGTGCCAGGGTCTTAACTGAAATGTTGAAATGCGTTAGAAACTGAAAGTAGAATTCATCCCCAAAACGAAGAAGATCGGATATAAAAGAGGCATGTTATTAAAAATTCAGTGCACTAAAACTTCAAGGGGCCATGTACTGGGACCCTTGCAAAGGTGCCAGGGTCTTAAATAAAATGTAGAAATGGGGCAGAAACTGAAAGAAAAATTCACCCTTAAAACGAAGAAGATAGGATAGAAAAGAGGCATGTTATTAACAGTTTAGTGCACTAAAATTTCAAGGAGCCCTGTAATGGGCCCCTTGACAGGATGCCAGGATCTTAAGTGAAATGTGGAAATGGGCCACAAACTGAAAGAAGAATACAATCCAAAAATGACAAAGATCGGATAGAAAAGAGGCATGTTATTAACAATTTAGTGCACTAAAACTTCAAGGGGCCCTGTACCGGGCCCCTTGCAAGGGTGCCAGGGTCTTAACTGAAATGTTGAAATGGAGTAGAAACTGAAAGAAGAATTCACCCCCAAAACGAAGAAGATCGGGTAGAAAAGAGGCATGTTATTTACAATTTAGTGTACTAAAACTTCAAGGGGCCCTGCACCGGACCCCTTGCCAGGGTCTTAACTGAAATGTAGAAATGTGTTAGAAACTGAAAGTAGAATTCATCCCCAAAACGAAGAAGATCGGATATAAAAGAGGCATGTTATTAAAAATTCAGTGCACTAAAACTTCAAGGGGCCATGTACTGGGACCCTTGCAAAGGTGCCAGGGTCTTAAATAAAATGTAGAAATGGGGCAGAAACTGAAAGAAAAATTCACCCTTAAAACGAAGAAGATCGGATAGAAAAGAGGCATGTTATTAACAACTTAGTACACTAAAACTTCAAGGGGCCCTGTACTGGGCCCCTTGAAAAGGTTCCAGGGTCTTAACTGAAATATAGAAATGGGGCAGAAAATTAAAGAAGAATTCACACCAAAAATAACGAAGATCGGATAGAAAAGATGCATGCTATTAACAATTTAGTGCACTAAAACTTCAAGGGGCCCTGTAAGGGGCCACTTTCAAGTGTGCCAGGGTCTTAACTGAAATGTAGAAATGGGTCAGAAACTCAAAAGGAGAATTCACCCCAAAAACGAAGAAGATCGGATAAAAAAGAGGCATGTTATTAAAAATGTAGTGCACTGAAACTTCATGGGCCCCCTATACTGGGCCCCTTGTAAAGGTGCCAGGTTCTTAAGTGAAATGTAGAAATGGGCCACAAACTGAAAGGAGAATTCAACCCCAAAACAACGAAGATCGGATATAAAAGGGGCATGTTATTAAGAATTTAGTGCACTAAAACTTCAAGGGACCCTGTACCGGGCCCCTTGCAAGGGTGCCAGTGTCTTAACTGAAATGTAGAAATGGGGTAGAAACTCAAAGGAGAATTCACCCCCAAAACGAAGAAGATCGGGTACAAAAGAGGCATGTTATTTACAATTTAGTGCACTAAAACTTCAAGGGGCCCTGCACCGGGCCCCTTGCATGGGTGCCAGGGTCTTAACTGAAATGTTGAAATGTGGTAGAAACTGAAAGTAGAATTCACACCAGAAACGAAGAAGATCGGATAGAAAAGAGGCATGTTATTTACAATTTAGTTCACTAAAACTTCAAGGGGCCCTGCACCGGGCCCCTTGCAAGGGTGCCAGGGTCTTAACTGAAATGTAAAAATGGGTCAGAAACTCAAAAGGAGAATTTACCCCAAAAACGAAGAAGATCGGATAAAAATGAGGCATGTTATTAACGTTTTAGTGCATAAAAATTGAAAGGGACCCAGGGGCTCCGGCCCTTAAAAAATTAAAAAACTGAGCCTCATGTGTATTAGGACCTGTCTTGGACTTATCACATTTGAATTTTCAGACTTCTACGTGCGGTAGTTTTCGGTAGCCATCGCACACAGACAGACGACACAGAGCGATTTATTCTTAGTAAAGATAAATGACCTTTAAGAACAGTTTCGAAAAAATTAGAAATTTAAAAAGGGGTGAAAATGCGCGGCAAGCGTCCTAAAAACGTTCTAAATTGCGATTTCTACTCATTCTCAGAAATACCAAAGCTATTTCAAAATTAATGGCTGCAAATCAATGGTGAGAGTCCCTGCTATAACATAAGTTATATTTTATGTAGTTGTGACTACCATCTGAGGGTTGCAAAAGCAAAACATGTTCTAATTTGCGTTTTTTGCACAACTGAGGGGTCTAACACTTTGAAGTATGGCGTGGTATTTACGTACAAGATGCAAATGCTTTTTAAGAGCCGTCGAAAGAAAATTCTAAATTTAAAAAGAGGAAGTGAGCGAAAAGCGTTATGAATTACAATTTTTATGCAATCTTATCAAATACTAGACAGATTAAAAAAATAATGATGACAAATTTTTGGTGATAGAACCTGCTCAAACATAAGCTATACTTTATGTCTGTGCCACTACCACCAGAGGGTTGCAGTAGCTAAAAACTCCCTAAATTGCGATTTCTGTGATACTGAAGAGGCTAGAAACTTTAAATATGGCATGGTAGTTACTTATAAAATATAAATGCCCTCGAAGGACTATCGAAAATAAACTTGAATTAAAAAGGGATGCAGCGAAGGGGAGGTGTGAAAAGCATTCTAAAAAAGTCCTAAATTACGATTTCTATGCAATTTCATGGAATATAAACCGATTATAAAAGTAATAGTTGCGAATCAATGGTAACAGTCTCTGATCCGACACAGGCTATATTTTATGCCGATGATTCTACCACCTGGGGATCACAGGAACAACAAACGTTCTAAAAAAAGGCCTTTAAAAGCTTTCTAAATTACGTTTCTGTGGAATATTAGAAAAAAAACAAACCGATTTCAAAGTTAATGTTGGCAAATTAATGGTGATAGTTCCTATTTCAGCATATCCCTTTATATTGAGAGAGGTGGTAGGACTTGGAATTCGACATGATAGTTAATTTTAAGATGTAAGAAGATGGTTTCTAAAAAATACAAAACTTCAAATGAATACTGAAATGAGCGCATTAATTGAGCATAACAGTTTCAAAATATTTTCTAAATTATCATTTATTTAGTTTTATTAAGTTTTATTAATTTAAGTCTCATTTATGCCTAATGCAGTGTAATAATGATGTTTAATCAAACTGTGTTTTAAATAGTAATTTTTGAATTATTCCTAAAAGTAACAAGTACCTTTTAATAAAAGAAACTTTTAATAAAATAAAATATTACCTTTTAATTAAATGAAAATTTAGTTAGTACCTTTTAATAAAAATTAGACATATAAACGTTACTTGGCATATTTCAAATATTACGCGAGCAAAGCCGCGGGGTTTGCTAGTTATAATATAAACGAAATAATGGCGATAGAATAGTATTCGGCGAATCATCACACCTGTGGCTGGCTAACATTAAAGTACCAAAATGGCCGCCTGGAATATAAAAAGAGAAGGGGTCCGCCTGGAGCTGTTGATGATAGTCACATGACTTAAGCTATTATTATAGAGATTGTTTTCAATTTTAAAAACAGCGCAAAGAATAATATTTCCTGACGATTAAAAATTTATTTTCACGTGACTATTAAAAAAAGAAAAAAAAACTTTAAAATTACTATTAAATGAGTACGTGTTAAAGACAGGAAAATATTGAAACTTATATCTTGAAAATTGTATTTACACGTGAATATTAAAAGGGAAAGTAAACTTTAAAATAATAAATAAATTAATATGCGTTTAACCCTTTCACGGACAAGGCACTTCTATTCGTAAAATCTTGAAATCAGTGAATGGCACTAGAATTTACAAACAAATTTCGAAATACACAAATGCTTTTGTTCACTTACTTAGTAAAAGGGTTATTTTCATCCCAGTATTCTGGTGCTAATGTGGCATTTTAGAATTAAAATTAAGTGGTCCAAAAAGGAACCACCCACCCTTGAAGGGGTTAAAGCAGCAAATTTTAGTAATTGTATTATGTCAATCGTTTTATAACGCTGTTAAAAAATACCTAGAGACAAAGACTCTGTTTAATTAATTCATTTTATTTTAGCTTCTTTTCAAATGTTTAACTGATCTTCTTTAACCAAACACGAAAATAACCATTGGATGTGTTAACAGCAACTGATTCTACCTTAAATTTTTGCAATCAAAGGGAATTGAATGGAAACCCGTTTACAGGGAGATCGCTACAGGTTTTTTTCAGTATAATTCAATCTTCTCTAATCTTTTTAAAACCGATCAGATTAGCGTGCTTTTAGATTCTGCAGTGTCTGAAAGGGGGTTGGCGAGCGTAGTTTGCATGGGGCAAAGCCCCGTAGTATATATATATTTATCCATGAACCTTAAAAGTCCTTAATAGCGGACACTTCGGGGCCTCGGAATTTGTCCGTTAAATGGAGATATCTGCTTTTGTGAGGTAAAAATATACAAATATGTATATCTTGCGGATTTAAAAAGTATTCGTTAAATAGACATGTCCGCTATTCGAGAATGTCCATTAACCTCCACAACGGATACTCCCGAATACCGGACATCTCAATTTAGATAACCATAATGCAGGGTTGCATTTTTTACAAGAGAGCTTCTTGATTAAAGCATGGGCATAGTGGCCAGTGCCCCATCCCCCTACGATTGGAGTGCCCCCAAATTTGCAATATTTGTAAAGCTTATATTTTAAATCAGTTTCGAAATTGTACTGATTATAATCAATATTTTGAACTTTTAAAGTAAAATAAGATTAAAAACAAAATAAAATAAAATAAATCTAATATTTAGAAAAATATTTTTTGTTTTTAAGGGGTCTTGTACCTTTTAAACGCGACGAAATTTAACGAAAAAATTCTTAAGCTAACATTATTTCATTAACTATATAAAATAATATTTTTGTAAAAAAAAAAAAAAAAAAAAAAAAAAAAAAAAAAAAAAAAAATGTATTTTTAATGAATAAAAATAGTCATAGCTAAAAATATTACCATTGTAAAATACATAAAAGTAGTTTATTTTAAACACACATATTTGTTTAGTATCCTTACCAAATTTCATGACAACCCATGCATACTTTCTCAAGTTATCATGCGCGCAATGACTTCTGGAGTAAAAAAAAGAGCTATTTTGATTTCAACAATACACAAATTCTGTAAAAGGCTAATAAATTTCTAATGACAGCATATTACAAAGCCCAATCTGTTTAATCAATATCCAAAATTTCATGTTTATACATAAAAAGGTTTTGAAGATAGACAATTTCAAACTTTGATGTTTTTCGTTAATTTTCGACGCGTTTAAAAAGGTACAAGACCTCTCAATCTTGTTCTATTCCTGAAGTTCGAAATATTGATTACAATCAGTACAATGTCGTAAAGGATTTAAATTTTCATCTTAACGAAAATTGCATACCAAAATTGGGGGCATCAAAAAAATCAGGCTGTTTGAGGGTGGAAGGGGCAGGACCACAACCAAATATTTTTCCAGGATTCAACGTGGTGTTTATGTATGATGTTTACAAAAAAAATGGATGCGATTCAGGCGTTGAAGTGTCTGAAATTCAGACATAAAAAGTGTCTGAAAAAAGTAAGGCATTTTAAAATGTCTGAAAATTGAACATTCCGTTTCAGACACTTAAGTGTCTGAATTTCAGACATTTTAATTTACAGTGTGTCTAAATAAAAAATTTGGAAAACGTATGACACATTCGAGAACCGAATTTCTACTATTACCTTCAATAATCGGAAAATATTTTTTTTTTCCAGCCCTGCATATGCTCTATGGATTTGTATGTATACTACATAGTATGCTAAAAGTTAGCTCAGTGAAACATACACATTTGAAATGGCACATTTCAAAATTTCCATTCAGCAATTTCCGTAAATAAATGGAAATATACTTGAGAAATTTTGTGCAGCCCTGTATATGATCTATACACACCAAATAATATTTAAAAGAATAATTAAATTTAAAAACGCGCACCACAACTGAAAACGCACTTCCAGCAATTATTGTTCATAGACTTCAATAGTTAAATTTCATTTGTAGACAATTTTTTTGTGTGTCCCTGTAAATGAACAATATAGTGCACAGCCTATTCTACAGTAACCGCCTTAGTACACCTCAGTGATATAAATAAATTTCAGTATGCTTAAAATAATGTGATATCAATAAATAGATCGCAAACGAGTTTTCCCCATAGACTGTAACGAAATTCTTTTGAGTGTCTACTGTCTATGTAAATGAACCGTAAAGGCTACATACTTCATTTTGAATACCGAACATGCCACAGTGAAAACCAGTGTCATATATCAATTTCATGGCAGTCGGACTATATTTACGCGAGATAGAACACGGACAGACAAACCGAATTCATAAACACTTTTCAACTGTGTTAGAAAGAGTTAAAAATGTGTCTGTGAATGCGTCAGGCGGTTTCGCGTTGTTGAGTGAGATTTTTTTTTTCTCAAAACCACCTTAAAAAGGGGCAAAAGCACAGAATCTAAATCATTGCTTCTTCCACCATAACAGAGCAACTTTGGTTTTGTCTCAAGGGATATTGACTTTCTGGAAGATTCTATTCCAAAGGGAAAAGACAGATGTCATGTAACAGGTCAGCTGTTGTACACAGCCACTGACGTCACTTAACCAATGACGAAACTAAGAGAGGGCAGGTGGGACAACTATCCCGGATGCTGGTTTTGTTAAGGTGCAAAAATAAACAATTATATCTATATTATATTTATTATTAATATTATAAAGAAGTAAAGTTTGTTTGTTTGTTTGTCGGGAGTAATCTCGAGAACTACTTAACCGATTGAAAAAGTAGTGGTATCAAAATGATGTTGTTAGTCCCTGTTTCAATATAGGCTATATCTTACGTCGATGTCACTAACCCAAAGAAGATGCAAGGGCGAAAAACTTTCAAAAAATACTATTTTTGTGTTACAGAAGGGGCTAAAAACATGAAATTTGGATTGGTAGTTACTTATAAGATATAAATGATTTCTAAGAACATTTCCTAAAATATTCGAAATTTAAAAGTTGTGAAAATTCGTGAAAAGCGTTCTAAAAACGTTCTAAATGGCGATTTCTACGCAAGCTCAGGAAGTACCGATCCGATTTTTAAAACAAGTGGGCAAGTATGATCACAGATCGCACACAGGGTTTCGTTTAATATTCCTTTCAAAACACTCTATCCTTTTGCAAAATCTGTTAGTTCCACATTTCGCAACTAAGGGGCACATTCTATCTAAACAGACCTCTATCCTTACGAAACTCCGTTTTACACTCTATCGGTAGATACATAAGTCGAGGGAATCGGGCCCATAGCACCGGAAATAGGTTGGCGCTTCCTGGCAGAAAAAATGGAACTAAAATATGTAGGGCTATGGTGCATAATGTGAAAGAGTGGTCAAAGGGATGTCGGCAAAAGTAGAAAAGTGGCCCCCTGGTGAAAAGGGGGGGGGATGTTAGAAAAATTGCCTAAAATACACAAGTTAGAGCTCGGAGGTTAAATAATATAAGACTTTTCAAAATATTATGATTTTTCGTGTGATCGCAACTCTTCTGTTATAAGCATGCAAAATTTCAAGTCTCCAAATTAATTAGAGGCTGAAATAGAAAAATTGCTTAAAATACACATGTTAGAGCCCAGAGGGCTAAATAATATAAAACCTTGTTGAAAATTTTATGAGTTTTTGTGTGATCACAAGTGTTCTGCTATAAGTATGCAAAATTCCAAGTCTCCAACTTATTTAGGGGCTGAGTTAGAAAAATAGCTTAAAATACACAAGTTAGAGACCGGAAAGGTAAATATAAGGCCTTTTCAAAATTTTATTATTTGTCGTGTGATCGCAAGTGTTCAGGTATATGAATGCAAAATTTCAAGTCTTCAACTTAATTAGGAATTCAGTTAGAAAAAAAAGTTTAAAATACACAAGCTAGAGCTCAGAGGGCTAAATATAAGTCTTTTTCAAAATGTTATGATTTGTCGTTTGATGTGAGGTGTTCAGCTATAAGTATGCAAAATTTCAAGTCTCCAACATATGTAGTTTCTGAGAACGGGCTCTGTGACGGACAGACAGACAGAGGAGTGAGACGAAAAGAGTTTCGTCAGATGAACGATAAATAATAATGGTGATCAAATAACAAAAATAATAATGGTGATAGCCTTTTCTCCAAAAGAGGCTATATTTTATCTCGTTGCCACTACCTCAAAGGAAGGGTGCAGAAGCAAAAAACTTTCTAAAAATACGATTTTTGTGTTATTGAAGAATCTAGAAACACGGAATTTGGCACGGTAGTTACTTATAAGATACAAATGATCTCTAAGAACGTTTCTTAAAAAATTCGAATTTTAAAAGGGGTGAAAATGAGCGAAAAGCGTTTTGAAAGCGTTCTATCGAAGCAATCTCGGGAAGTATCGAGCCGATTTCAGAAGTAATGGCTGTAAATTGATGGCGACAGAACTTGTTCTGACATAGACTCTTTTTCATGCTGGTGTCACTACCACCTAGGCGGGATGCAGGAGAAAAACGTTCTAAATTGCGAATTTTGTGATACTGCAGGGGCTAGCAACTTGAAATTAATCATGGTAGTTACTTCTAAGATATAAATTATCTCAAACAACATTTCGCAAAAAGCGTTCTAAAAAAATTCTAAATTGTGATTTCTACGCTGTCTCAGGAAATAACAAACCGATTTCAAAAGTAATGGTTGCGATGGTGACAGTCTTCGCTACAAAAAATGTTCTAAATTTCGTCTTTTTGTGATACTGGGGGGGGGGGGGGTCTAAGTTTTGAAATTCGTCATGGTAATTACTTAAAAGATGCAAATGCTTTCTAAGAACCGCCGATAGCAAATTCTAAATTTAAAAGGATAAAGTGAGAAAAAACGGTTCTAATAACGTTCTAATTTACAGTTTTATGCAATCTTATAAAATACCAAACCGATTTAAAAAATAATGGTTGCAAATTGCTGGTGATAGAACCCGCTCACACATAAATTCTCTATCTTTGCCAATATCACTAGAGGGTTGCAGTAGCAAAATACGTTCAAAATTGCGATTCCTGTCATACTAAAGAGGCTAGAAACTTGAAATATGGCATGGTAGTTACTTATAAAATATAAATTCCCTCTAAGAACAAATGAAAACAAATTAGAAATTTAAAAGGGGTGAAGCGAAGGGAAGAAGTGTAAAGCATTCTAAAAAAGTCCTAAATTACTTTTTCTATATGTAATCTCAAAAAATAATGAGCCGGTTCCAAAAGTAATGGTTGCGAATCAATGGTGACAGTTTCTGATCCTACTCACACTATACTTTATGCCAGTGCCACTAACACCTCGGGTTGTCAGGAACAAAAAACATTCCAAAAAAGCTTTAAAAAATTTTTTTAATTAAGTTTTCTATGAAATATTAGAAAATATAAAAAGTGTTTTTAAATTAATGTTGGCAAATTAATGGTGACAGCTTCTGTTTCGACATATGTGTTTTATGTTTGTGCCACTACCTCCAGAGAGGTGGTAGACCGTTAGACCTTGAAATTTGACATTAGGGTTAATTTTAATATGTAAATGCTTACTCTGAATGGATGCTAAAAAATTCAAAACTGCAAATGAATACTAAAATAAGCGTATGAAATAAGCACAAAAACTTCAAAATACTTTCTGAATTATAATTTATTTGGAATTAATTTTAGTTCTTATTATTAATTTGAATCTAATTTCTGCCTGATGCAGCGTAAAAATGAAGATTAGTCAAATTATGGTTAATTAGTAATTTTGGAATTATTCCTAAAAGTATAATTTCTTCTAATAAAAATTAGACATAAAAATATCACTTGGCATATTTCAACTATTACGCGAGCAAAGTATCTTATAAGTAATCTTATAAGTAATCTAATATCTTATAGGTAACTAATATTCCAAATTTCATATTTCTAGGCCCTTCAGTAACACGAAAATGCATTTTTAGAACTTTTTTGCTCCTACACCCCCTTTGGGTTAGTGGTATCCACTTAATATATGACCTATGTTCAAACTTGGATTAACACAATCATTTTGATACCATTACTTTTAAAATCGGTTCAGTAGTTCCAGAAATTACCTCCTACAAACAAACAAACAAACTTTACTTCATTATAATATTAGTATAGACTAGCAAAACCAGGTTTTTGCTCGCGTAATAGTTGAAATATGCCAACTGAT
The DNA here is from genome assembly GCA_963932465.1 of Maratus speciosus. Classification (NCBI taxonomy): domain Eukaryota; kingdom Metazoa; phylum Arthropoda; class Arachnida; order Araneae; family Salticidae; genus Maratus; species Maratus speciosus. The sequence continues at coordinate 335,443,165 of OZ010798.1, read as the reverse complement.
ATTTGTATGTCTAACTTTTATTAGAAGAAATTGTACTTTCAGGAATAATTCAAAAATTACTAATTAAGACACAGTTTAACTAAACTTCATTAGTACACTGCATCAGGCATAAATGAGACTTAAGTTAATAAGAAGAACTAAAACTAATTCTAAATAAATGATAATTTAGAAAGTATTTTGAAGCTTTTATGCTCATTTCTAACACTCATTTCAGTATTTATTTGAAGTTTTGAAGTTTTTAGAATCCATTCATAGTACTCATTTACATATTAAAATTAACCCTCATGTCAAATTCCATGCTTCTCGTATAACGGTCTACCACATCTCTCACGGTAGTGGCACTAACATAAAACACATATGTTGAAACAGAAACTGTCACCATTAATTTGCCAACATTAATTTTGAAATCAGTTTAGTATTTCCTAATATTTCATAGATAACGCAATCTAGTAAGTTTTCAACGGCTTTTTTAGAAAGTGTTGTTCCTGCAAACCCCATGTGGTATGGCACGGGCGTAAAATCCAGCTTGTGTAGTACCACAGACTGTCACCATTGATTCGCTACCATTACTTTTGTAATATGTTCATTATTTCCTGAGATTGCATACAAATTGTAATTTAGGACTTTGTAGTATGCTTTTAACTCTTTCCCTGCCCCTCACCACTTTTAAATTTCAAATTTATTTTCAACAGTTCTTAGAGGTTATTTACATTTTATGAGTAACTACCATGCCATATTTAAAGTTTCCAGCCTCTTTAGTATCCCAGAAATCGCAATTTAAAATATTTTTTGCTCCTGCAACCCTCTGCAGGTGGCACCGACATAAAATATAGCTTATGATTAAGCAGGTACTAACACCACTAATTTGCAACTAGTATTTTTGAAATCGGTTTTGTATTTCATAAGATTGCATAAAATTCGTAATTTAGAACGCTTTTAGAACTCTTTTCGCTCACTTAATCCTTTTAACTTTTGAATTTTCTTTCGAGGATTCTTAGAAAGCATTTGCATCTTTTAAGTAATTACCATGCCAAATTTCAAAATCTTAGACCCCTTAGTATTACAAAAAACACGATTTAGAAAATTTTTTACTACTGTAACGCCAACAAGGTTATAGTGACAACATAAAATATAGCCGATGTTGGAGCAGGGACTGTCACTATGAATTTGCAACTATTACTTTTGAAATCGGTTTGATATTTCTTGAGATATCGTAGAAATTGCAAGTTAGGACGGTTTTAGAACGCTTTTCGCGTATTTTCACCACTTTTAAATTTCGAGATTTTTAGAAACAGAGCATTACATCTTAGAGAGCATTTACATCTTATAAGAAATTACCATGCCATATTTCAAGTTGTTAGCTCTTACAGTATCACAAAAAGCACAATTTAGAAAAAGTTTTCCTCCTGGAACCATCTGGTGGTAGTGACACCGGCATGAAATAGAGCCTATGCTGGATCAAGGGCTGTCACTATCAATTTCTTACCATAACTTTTGAAATAGGTTTGGTGCTTCATAAGATTGCTTAGAAATCACAATTTATACCGTTTTTAGAACGCTTTTCACCCATTTTTACCCCTCTTAAATTTCGATTTTTTTAGGAAAGTTTCTTAGAGCTCATTTATATCTTATAAGTAACTACCATACCTAATTCTGAGCTTCTAGCCCCTACAGTATCACCAAAATAGCAATTTAGAACTTTTTTTTTTCTCCTGCAACCCCCAGGCGGTAGTGGCTTGGACATAAAATATAGCCTAGGCTGGAATAGGTACTAAAAACATCATTTTGATATCATTACTTTTTAAATCGTTTTGATACTTATTAAGATTGCGTTGAAATCGCGATTTAAACATTTTTTAGAACGCTCTTTGTGCATTATCACCCCTTTAAATTTCGATTTTTTTTAAGAAATGTTCTTAGAGATCATTTTACCTATTAGGTAACTACCATTACTAATTTCCTTTTTTAGGTCCTTCAGTATCACAAAAATCGCATTTTTAGAACGTTTTTTGCTCCTGCGACCTTTTTGGGGTAGTGGGACTTACATAAAATATAGGCCTATATTGGAGCAAGGGCTGTCACCGTCATTTTGACACTATTATTTTTAAAACCAATTCGGCTGTTCCTGAGGTTGCGTAGAAATCACCATTTAGAACGTTTTTTAGAACTCTTTTTTGCGCATTTTTACCCTTTTTAAATTCCGAATTTTCTAAGAAATGTTCTTAGAGATGTTTTATATCTTATAACTACCATTTCAAATTTTATGTTTCTAGGCCCTTCAGTGACGCAAAAATCGCATTTTTAGAATGTTTTTTGCTCCTTTGGGGCAGTGGCATAGACATAAGATATAGCCTATGTTTGAAGAGAGACTAACACGATCATTTTGATACCATTACTTTTGAAATCGGTTCAGTAGTTCCAGGGATTACCTACTACAAACAAACAAACAAACAAACAAGCTTTACTTCTTTATAATATGGGATAATTCTAAGCCAATCTTGTTTAACATCCTTCTATATATATAAAAAAAGTTTTGATTTGGAAATGGACCAATGAACATCTGCGTAGATATTCCGGGTAGATCGGCATCCAATTTGAATGCTTAAGCACGGCCTTTCATCGTTAATATTAAAAAAACTGTTGCATACAAAAACATGAAAATCGGTGGTATTATAGAGAAATGTTTGATAAACACGTTGATGCAGACAGTTTTCAAATTGAAGAATTATTTTAAGAGATATTTAATGCTAAATTTGGACAAAATCGTTCCACTAAAAAAGTTTTATTGGAGCAAAAACTATACATGAGAATTTAATCATTTTTAGATCATTTTATTTATTTTTTTTTTTTTTCAAATGAGATTTTTAGATTCGGGTCGGGTTGTGCGTCCACGGAATTTATTTTGTGTTGCTCGGATCAGGTTATTGCTCAATAGATAATTTTTCTTGGGTTCATTCATGTCACATTTCGGGTTTTTATCAAATGGAATTTTTAGGTTCGAGTTGGGTAACATGTCCACGGAAATTATTTTGTTTTGCTCGGATCCGGTTATGGTTCTTCGTGATATTTGTGTCGAGTTCAGATTTATTTCGGTTTAGATTTCGGGTTTTTTCAAATGAAATTTTTAGGTTCGTGTAGGCTTGCGTGTCCACGGAAATTATTTCTTCCTCGAATCGAGTTATAGTTCATTGGAATATTTTTGTCACGTTCAGATTTGGTTCGGGTCGGATTTCTTTTTTTTTTTTCAAATAGATTTTTTAGGTTCGAGTCGGGTTTGTTTGTCCACGGAATTTATTTTGTGTTCCTCGGATCAGGTTATGTTTCAATAGAATAATTTTTTCTGGTTCAGATCTGGATCATGTCAGATTTCGGGTTTTTTTCCGAATGGAATTTTAGGTTCGTGTTAGGTAACTTGTCAACGGAAATTATTTTGTCTTGCTCGGATCCGGTTATGGCCCTTTGGGATATTTTTGTCGCGTTCATATTTGTCTCGGTTTAGATTTCGGGTTTTTTTCATATGAAATTTTTAGATCCATGTAGTGTTGCGTGTCCACGGAAATTATTTTGTCTTGCTCAGATAGAGTTGCAGTTCATTGGAATATTTTAGTCAGGTTCAGATTTGATTTGGGTCAGATTTCGGTTCTTTTACAAATGAAATTTTTAGTGTCGTGTCGTGTTGAGTGTCCACGGAAATTATATTGCCTTTATCGGATCCGGTTATGGTTCTTTGTAATATTTTTGTCGGTTATTAGATTTAGTTCGGGTCAGATTTCGGGTTTTTCAAAATGGAACTTTCAGGTTCGGATCGGGTAGCGTATAGACTGAAATTATTTTTTCTTTCTCGGATCGGGTTGCGGTCTGTTGTAATTTTTTTCCCGATCGAGCCATGTCATGGGTTAATAAGCCTAAAAAATCAACCTGATTGGGAAATAAATGGGCTGTTTTCAATTGGCGTACTGCTCTGCAGGCTCTTTGCAATAAGCCGGAAAAATATCAGGCTAATTTGATTAAAGAGAGATGATTCTCCAGTTAGCCCGGCTCTTTGCAAACAGCCTAGGTTCTTTGCAAAGAGCCTGATTTCTCAATTAGCATATGACAGATACATAGTTGTGGATGGGAATTAACTTCCCAATGTCATTTGATAATAATCTTCATTACTTTCCATCAAGTTCCATGAAACTGAAAGGATTTTTGTATAACAGTTAACCACTGGTGAAAATGTAGATACAAACCACATTTTGCCAAGATTTCTTAAAGGATTGGAATATTTGAGACTATTTCCTATATTGGATAAAGATGTAATAATGGAACTTTATATTTTAAACAATAAAAAATGAAAATTTAAACAATGAAAATTTTCTGAGCAATAGAACAATTATGTCCTTATGTTATTTCAAACAATGAACTATTGTTAAATTCATGTAATAATGAAACTTTTTATTTTAAATAATAAAAAATAACAAGTAAAACTCTCGCAGCAATAGAACAATTATGTCTCTTATTTATTTCGAACAATGAACTATTGTTAAATTCGTAATTTCTGACGGAATAACTCGAATTAGTAGGTTCAATGAAAAAGAAATTCCGAGGGCTATAAATGAAGAAGGGTTTGTCATATTCTATATTCATTCATCGCAAAAAGGTATGTTCTTGCTGTTCTTTGCATTTCTTAAAACTATCTTTGCCTCTTCTCATATCAGTTGTAATGCAAGAAATTATCATTTAATGTTGCGATTTTAGTATGTCTTTCCATCACTTATAGCCAAGATACAACATAACAGCTCTTATCCCAATCTTGTTTAACATTTTAAAAAACGCATTATTTTACATTGTACTTCTGATAACTTATAAATAGTATGAAAGATATGCGTTCATATATGTATATATACGCATAGTAGTGGACGAGAATTAAATTCTGAGGGACTTTTGATAATAACCTTCATCTGCTTTCATGAAACTAAATCCATTTTTGTAGAAAAGTTAATCACCGCTTAAAAACGAGATAGTAAATACTATTATCCGCAACATTTATAAGTTTTTCTAAATAGTAGGAATTTTTGCGATATATATGTCAATCTCAAATCTCGAATAAGGATTTAATAATGAAACGTCAAATTCATATATCTTTTTTTATTCTTAACCCTAGAATACTAGATGCTCGTAATTATCACGACTATGGTATTTTAACGAGCTCTACCGGTGAAACGGATTACTAGAATAACTTGTGCTCTGATATGTGCTTCTAGTAGTAGTCACTCTTAAAATACATAAATTAGAAACTAAAAATTTTGAAACAATTTTTCGAACCTCCTTTTTTATCTAAATATAATTTCCCAGACTATCACAATTGTCGTAATTTTCCGAACATCTAGTACATCACGCTATATTAACTATGTCTAGTATTCTAGGGTTAATTTTAGGTGCATCCATATGAAATACTACGTATTGCATTGTCCCCTATTTTGGAATTTTTGAAAAATTTTTGCAGATCTACACCGACCAATAGACCCCTAGAACCCCAAAACTACCCTCAGTAAAAAGCTTTATATATCAACAATCTATATCACTTTATTATGGACACGATAACTTCTATAATTCTGCACAAATTTCTTCCAAACTGATACATAAAATCAAAGGAGTTAAAATCTTGGCCAAGTTTGGTAATGGGCAAAATCGGACCGAAGGGGTAATAGGGAGCGGGTATATGAAGAACGAAAAAAAAGTCATAACTTTTTAGTTATAATACATATCAAACCAGTTTAAATTTATTATTACTTTTTAAAAATGGGCTAAAAATTTATTTATGAGAGATTTTTGATACAGTAAAAATGGGGCCAAAAAAAAAAAAATGGTTTTGGGGAGAAAAAAATTCATAACTGCGGCAATTCTCAAGATGTCAAATCCAATTTAATTTATAATAAATCTTCTTGATATTACCTAAAACTTTTATATTGACAAGTTTTTGATAGGACTAATTGGTACCTCAAAAAAATAAATAAATAAATAAATTAAACAAAAATAATAAGGTTGAGTTGAAGAAGATAAAAATGCAAAATTTTGTCAATTCACAAGGTATAAAATCTGCATGAATTTATTATATATCTTCTCAATATTGTATACAAATTTTATATTGACAAGTTTTTGATAGGACCAATTATTGCAGCAAAAAGGAATTTCAAATACATAGTGGTTGAAGAAAAGATCATCGTATTAAGGGTGTACTAAAATCCGTATTGCTTATTTTCTGACATTTTTTTTTTAATTTCATTTTTGCTCTTGAACGCATCCATTTGGTAGGTTTTCTTATTCAGAAACTGTATAATGTACCGTAAGGGTCGATTTTTTGATGCAAGCAGAGTAATTTAAAAAAAAAAAAAAACGATGTCAAAGTGGGCGTTTTGTACCGAATTTCCCGATGCGATTTTGTTGGAAACGAAAAATATTGCCCTACTGAAAAAATAATTGTTTACAAATCAAGTTCTGATTAAAAAAGCAGGTCGCATATAAGTCTCTTCAAAAATCACGTCAGTAAGAATCGTGTTTTTTCTTTTTAAAGTGAATCTGAAAATGTGTCAGGAAATTTCGAGTTGTTGTGCATGGAAAAGTAATTTTTTGTAAGACACCTTAACATGATTCTGAAAAAACCAACTCTTATATAAAAATGAAATTAAAAACTCGTCAAAAGCGGCCAGATAAAATTGTTAAAGTGCGTTTAGCTCTTATCATGATTTCGTTTTTGTTGTTAGTACTTAACTTCGAAATCTACATGCGGCTGTAGGCCGAGCCGGCCGCGATTTTATTTATTTATTTTTCTTTTTTTCTCGTGAAAATCTTTTAATTTAAAATTAATTACTGAGGAGAAATTATTATTCCGTTTTTTTTTTTTTTTTCCCCGCAAAGAAAAACGAAAAAATGGTTAAATTTTACAGGAAACTTTTCAATTGATTATGTATGAAAAATGATGAACTTTTAAATTATAAAAAAAAATACTTGAATAAAATTAATGATATATAGCCTATGTTCATTTCTGGTTTATGATATATCTCTGTGTAAAGTTACAAAGGCATTAATTCGTCCGTTTTGATGTTGACATCATTGAAATTTTCTGACACACTTTCGCATTTATACAATCACGCTAAGCCCGCTGTGCTGGTTTGTATTTCAAAACAAAACATGAATCGAACGAGATCTTGAATTTTACTTTCAATTTTAAAGCAATGTGTACCTTCACCTCAAATACTCTTTTGCATTGTTGAAAAAGATAGGAACGTCATTGCGCTGTTTTATTCGATGTTGTATGAGTTGGACAAAATTTGGGCTTTTAAGACACAAATCTTTTAGTTGATCATTTATAGTAGTGTTTGGTAGATAAATAAGGCAGTTATGAGAACAGTAGTTTAAATATTCTGTAGTCACCTCAGAACTAAAATAGAGAATATTGAAATGATTGCAGAGATTGACCATTGAGTTTAATTAATTTTCGGGTGATTCATTTTCATTTGATAGTTTTTGAACTCCAGACCTCTCAGATTGATGATGTGAGTTGCTATAGCAACCTGAGTACATCCTCACTCTACATTATATTATATTTCGTAACATACATCTTCTTTTGACAGATCTATCAGAGTTTTTCATCTTCTGATTCAAGCAGAATAAATAAAGTCAAAATCTAATAAATTATTTGCGCACAGAACACGGTGTTTAACTCTCATATTTAAAAGAAAAAATGAATCATAAAAAACATGAATTTTTAAAGCTGAATTGTTCAAAAAAATTAAAAGGACGTCATTTCCCTGGCTTTTAATTTTATAGTTTAGTTGCAATCATTTAACCGTTAACCTGGAAAACGATCTCGGTGACTGATTCGGTAGAAAAATAAACCTTGCAACAAATACAATCTCCTGAATCTTCTTTAACCCCGTCAATAACCAAATTTGATGGTAAGCATTAGAAGTATTTGCAACGATATGGTTGCAAATGTAACAGAGTCTACGTTCAATTAAATTATGTCAAACTGCTATTAACACAGTTATTGATCTTTCACTAAAACCGACAATGATAAATAGCGATAGTTATCCAAAAGTTTTACTAAAAATATTTTTGTTAAATACTTGGACTATATTTTCTTTAAATTTTTCTAATGAACATAATAACACGGAGAGATAAATACACTTAGCATTCCCATTATATTTAAAATTAAATTATTCTTCAATGTGTTACCTAAGTATTCCCGATAATGAAAATAATTGTTTATTTGCCACTAATTTTAGCTGATAGAGATGTGCGTCAGCCAAAATTGCTTTATAATGATAGAAATTTTATCAAATTAGCATTTTATTTATTTTTTCTTATATGCACTAAGTGATAAATTGACAGATATTATTCCATACATTGGCATAACAAAGACTTTGCCGTACATTGCAAGTATTGCTTTTACGGTGTTATAGTACATTGGAATATTTTTGCCAGGTTCAGATTTGGTTCAGGTATGATTTCGTTTTTTTTCAAAAGGAATTTTTAGGTCCTGGTCGTGTGGCGTGTCCACGGAAATTAATTTGTCTTGCTCGGATTTATTTATGGATCTTTGGAATATTTTTATCGGGTTCAAATTTCGGTTTTATTTTCAAATGAAATTTTTAGGTTCGGGCCGGGCGGCGTGTCCATGGCTTTTATTTTGTGTTGCTCGGTTCGGGTTATGTTCAATAGTGTGTTCCTTTAGTATATGTTCCTTTCTCGTGTTCAGATTTGGTTTGTGTCAGATTTTTTTTTTTCGAATGGAATATTTAGGTTCGGGTCGGGTAACATGTCCACGGAAATTATTGTTTTGCTCGGATCCGGTTATGGTTCTTTGGGATATTTTTGTCGAGTTCAGATTTCATTTTTTTTTCAAATGATCTCCTTAGGTTCGTGTAGGGTTGCGTGACCACGGAAAATTTTGTCATGCTCGAATCGAGTTATAGTTGATTGGAATATTTTTGACAGGTTCAGATTTGGTTCGGGTCAGATTTCGGTTTTTTTCAAATGGAAATTTTAGGTTCGGGTCGGGTTGTGTGTCTACTGAATTTATTTTGTGTTGCTCGAATCAGATTATGTTTCAAAAGCATATTTTTTCGGGTTCAGATCTGGTTCGTGTCAGATTTCGGCTTTTCTACGAATGGAATTTTTAGGTTCATGTTGGGTAACATGTCAACGGAAATTATTTTGTCCTTCTCGTATCCGGTTATGGTCCTTTGGGAAATTTTTGTCGCGTTCAGATTTCTTTCGGTTCAAATTTCGGGTTTTTTTCAAATGAAATTTTTAGGTCCATGTAGGATTGCGTGTCTACGGAAATTATTTTGTCTTGCTCAGATCGAATTATAGTTCATTGAAATATTTTTGTCAAGTTCAAATTTAGTTCGGGTCAGATATCGGTTCTTTTTGAAGTGGAATTTTTAGGTTTGTGTCGTGTAGAGTATCCACAGAATTTATATTGTCTTTATCGGATTCGGTTATGGTTCTTTGCAATAATTTTGTCGCTGTTTAGTTTTAGTTAGTGTCAGATTTCGGGTTTTTTCAAATGGAACATTCAGGTTCGGATCGGGAAGCGTGTAGACTGAAATTATTTTGCCTTGCTCGCATCGGGTTACGGTCTGTTGTAATTTTTTTTTTCCGATCGAGTCGGGACATGGGTCATAAGCCTAAAAAAATCAACCTGATTGGGAAGTAAATGGGCAGTTTTCGATTCGCGCACTGCTCTCCAGGCTCTTTGCAATAAGCCTCGAAACTTTCAGGCTAATTGGAAACAAGTAATATAAAAGTTTTGTTTTTAAAGTCAATTCCTACTTAAGTCATCAAAGAAAAATTTAATATAATCGCTTAAACTTTTATTAGTTTTTGTTGCATTAAAATATCTCAATTTGTTGATTTTCTATAAGCCAGTAAACCCTATTGGTTTACAATAGAAGTCTATGGGAATTTAGCGAAATATTAGAGACATAACCAAGTTGGCGTCACTTTTGACGACTCATTTTGGTCGCCAAATTTGGCGATATTTCGCAAAGTTGGCGACAATCTTGGCGGTATTTGGGGACAGAACAGGGTCGCCCTGTGGTAACCCCCGTTATAGATATGAATATGCATTAAATGCTATACAATAACCAATGGCCGCCAATTTGTCTCCCATATAAAACAAAAATTAATTAATTAAAATTTAATTAATGAATTAATATTTCAAAAAACTGTATTAACATCAATTGTCATCCAGTACAAGTTAAAAAAATATCTCAACTTGATAGGATGATTAATAAGTATTTTATTAACGATTGAAAATTTGAACAAGATATATAAATTGATATAGGAAGAGTGTGAACTAATAGAGGGAATTGAAAAAGAGAGATGATTCTCCAATTAGTCCGGCTCTTTGCAAACAGCCTATGTTCTTTGCAAAGAGCCTGATTTCTCAATTAGCATATCACAGATACATAGTTGTGGACGGGAATTAACTTCCCAATGTCATTTGATAATAACCTACATTATTTTCCATCAAGTTCCAAGAAACTGAAAGCATTTTTGTATAACAGTTAACCGCTGGTAAGAATGAAGATACAAACCACATTTTGCCAAGTTTTCTTAAATTGGGATTTCTTAAATTTATTTTGGGAATTTGGTTAGAATGTTTGCGACAGATCAATCTCCCATATTGGATAAAGATTTAATAATGGAATTTTATACGTAGCTGCCAACCTGTACGGATTTTTGCTACCACTAAAATGTAATCGAAATTTTTGCCTTATTTAATTACTAGCGAACTTGACCGGCGTTGCCCGGGTACGTCAAAAAATAGCAGGAACTGCGAAAGAGTTCTGGAAATCACAATAAGATATCGCGAGAAAATTATAATCGCTGCACAAATTTCGAAAAGAGAAAAAAAATTATATATTGTGTTCGAAAGTTGCAAGTATATTCCTTTCACTAATGTGGAAAAATGGTAGCAAATCGCTAAAATACACTAAAAATCACATGCAAAATTCCCGAAAATTTCGAAAATTGCTATACGAAATCCGAATAATCTTAATTGAAATGAGGGCAGAAATTACTTTAGTATTATAGGTCAAAAATGGAATGTCAAAAAATTGCATCAGATCGCGAAGAAACTTAAAAATCGAGTTAAAAATCTCAAAAAGTTCAAAAATCACAAAAGACAAAATTTACTATAATTGGATAAAAGTTTGAAATTTAATTCCTTTGACCTGCGGGTTCTCTTAAAATTTATGTTTGGGAAAGCATGCTAAGCATTGTTTGATGTTACTTTTATTCATAATTTAATTTACTTGGATTACCTTAAATACAATTAATATAATCCCTTAAGTTAATATTAGTTTTTGTTGCATTAAAATATCTCAATTTGTTGATTTTCTCTAAGCAAGTAATCCTTATTGTTTTACAATGAAGTCTATGGGAATTTGGTGAAATATTAGGGATATCGCCAAGTTGGCGTCACTTTTGGCGACTAAATTTGGTCGCCAAATTTGGCGATATATCGCCAAGTTGGCGACGAACTTGGCGGTATTTGGCGACAGAACTGTGTCCCCCATACGGTAATACCCTTATAGGTATGAAGATGCATTAACTGCTGTTCAATAATCGCATAAAAAATCACTAAAAATTCAAAAATCGCTGTAGGAATTCCGAATAAACTTTTTTGAAAAGAGAACAAAATTGACTATATTGGATTAAGAGAAAGAAACCGTATTCTTTTCACTAATGTGGAAAAATCGCCTCAAAACTTAAAAAAGTGCTAAAAATCGGATAAAAAATTAAATAAAAAAATCTAATCAAAAAATCGAAAATCGGGCTTCGAGGTGCAAAACTTCATATATAGACGTACCTTTCCCCCGAAAGCTTGTAGCTCTACGTGCAGCGGTCTCTTTAGAACACCTTCGACACACTCACTCACACACTCACACACAAACTTCTTTCCTTATTATTACAGATAAAAAAATCGCTAAAAATTCAAAAATCGCTGTACGAATTCCGAATAAACTTTTTTGAAAAGAGAACAAAATTTACTATGTTGGGTTAAGAGAAAGAAACCATATTATTTTCACTAATGCGGAAAAATTGCCTCGAAACTTAAAAAAGTGCTAAAAATCGGATAAAAAATTAAATTAAAAAAAATCTAATCAAAAAATCGAAAATCGGGCTTCGAGGTTCAAAACTTCATATATAGACGTACCTTTCCCCCGAAATTTTGTAGCTCTACGTGCAGTGGTCTCTGGTCTCTTTAGAACACCGTCGATACACTCACTCACACACTCACACACAATCTTTTTTCATTATTATTATAGATAAAAAAAAATCGCTAAAAACTCAAAAATCGCTGTACGAATTCCGAATAAACTTTTTTGATAAAAGAACAAAATTTACTATATTGGGTTAAAAGAAAGAAAGCGTATTATTTTCATTAATGTGAAAAAATCGTCTCGAAACTTAAAAAAGTGCTAAAAATCGGATAAAAAATTAAATAAAAAAAAATCTAATCAAAAAATCGAAAATCGGGCTTCGAGGTGCAAAACTGCATATATAGACGTACCTTTCCCTCCCCGAAATTTTGTAGATCTACGTGCAGCGGTCTCTTCAGAACACCGTCGTCACACTCACTCACACACAAACTTCTGTCCTTATTATTATAGAAGGTCAACAATGACTGCAAATCGCGATTCAATTAGGCAAAATTTACTACTAACTTTTAGTGGTAGCAAAAATCCGTACAAGTTGGCAGCTATGTTTAAATTTTAAACAATAAAAAATAACAACTAAAATTGTCTCAACAATAGAACAAATAAGGCCTCAAGTTATTTCAAACAATGAACTATTGTTAAATTCATGTAATAATGAAACATTTTATTTTAAATAATAAAAAATAACAAATAAAACTCTCGCAACAATAGAAAAATTATGTCTCTTATTTATTTCGAACAATGAACTACTGTTAAATTCGTAATTTCTGACAGAATAACTCGAATTAGTAGGTTCAATGAAAAAGAAATTCCGAGTGCTATAAATGAAGAAGGGTTTGTCATATTCTATATTCATTCATCGCAAAATGGCATGTTCTTGGTATTCTTTACATTTCTTAAAACTATCTTTGCCTCTTCTCATATCAGTTGTAATGCAAGAAATTATCATTTAATGTTGCGATTTTAGTATGTCTTTCCATCACTTATAGCCAAGATACAACATAACAGTTCTTATCCCTTTCTTGTTTAACATTTTAAAAAACGCATTATTTTACATTGTACTTCGAATAACTTATAAACAGTATGAAAGGTATGTGTTCATATATGTATATATACGTATATTAGTGGACGGGAATTAACTTCTCAGAGACTTTTGATTATAACCTTCATCTGCTTTCATGAAACTAAATCCATTTTTGTAGAAAAGTTAATCACCGCTTAAAAACGAGACACAAACCATCATTATCCGCAACATAATTGGAATTTTTGTGATATATATGTCAATCTCTCATCTCGGATAAGGATGTAATAATGAAACGTCAAATTCATATATTTTTTTAATTCTTAACCCTAGAATACTAGATGCTCGTAATTATCACCACTATAGCATTTTTACGAGCTCTACCGCTGAAACGGATTACTAGAATAACTTGTTCTCTGATATATGCTTCTAGTAGTCGTCACTCTTAAAATACATAAATTAGAAACTAAAAATTATAAAACAATTTTTTGAACCCCCCTTTTTTTTTATCTAAATATAACTATATTTTCATAGACTATCACAGTAGTCGTAATTTTTACGAAAGTCTAGTACATCACGCTATATTAACTATGTCTAGTATTCTAGGGTTAAATTTAGGTGTATTCGTATGAAATACTACCTATTGCATTCTACCCTATGTTGGAATTTCTGAAAGATTTTTGCAGATCTATACCAACCATGACCCCTAGAACCCGAAACTACCCTTAGTAAGAAACTTTATATATCTATCAACTATTTGTATCACTTTTTATGGACACGATAACTTCTATAATTCTGTACGAATTTCTTCCAAACTGAGACATAAAATCAAAGGGACATAAAATCTCGTCCAAGTTCGTTAATGAGAAAAATCGGATCAAGGGAGTAGAAATAGGGAGGGGGTTTGTGAAAACCGAAAAAAAAACCCATAACTTTTTAATTATAATGCATATCGAATCAGTTTAAAGTTATTATTACTTCTTTAAAAAAGGTCCAAAATTTTATTTATGACAGATATTTGATAAAGTAAAAAATGGGCAAAAGGGGCGAAATAAATATGGTTTTGGGGAGAAAGAAAACCATAACTTCGTCAATTCTCAATATGTCAAATCCAATTTAATTTATTATAAATCTTCTTGATATTATCTACAGCTTTTATTATCAATATCCAAATTTGATGGCCAGCATTAGAAGTATTTGCAACGATATGTTTGCAAATATAACAGAGTCTACGTTCCATTAAATTATGTAAAACTGCTATTAACACATAAAAATAGCAAATAAAGCCTTTGTGCAGCAATATTAAAAAGCAGAAAAACGAACGTTTAAAATGCACAAATAATACATGAAAAGCAGCAAACAGCTGTTTCGAATCTACCTGCGAGACTCTCGCTAGTAGATTCGAAAAAGCTGTTTGCGCTTTTCATGTATTATTTGTGCATTTTAAACGTTGGTTTTTCTGCTTTTTAATGCTATTAACACAGTTATTGATCTTTCACAAAAACCGACAATGATAAACAGCGTTAGTTATCCAAAAGTTTAACTAAAAACATTTTTGGTAAATACTTGGACAGAACATTTTCTTTGAACTTTTCTAATGAACATACTAACACGGAGAGATAAATACACTCACTATTCCCTTTATATTTAAAATTAAATTATTCTTAAAGGTGTTACCTAAGTATTCCCGATAATGAAGATAATTGTTTATTTGCCTCTAAGTTTAGCTGATAGACATGTTCATCAGCCGAAATTGCTTTATAATGATTGAAATTTTATCAAATTAGTATTTTATTTATTTTTTCTTATATTCGCTAAGTGATAAATTGACAAATATTGTTCCATACATTGGCATAACAAAGAGTTTGCATAAATTACAAGTATTGCTTTTTTTGGTTATATTACAATAACAGAAGATGAAAATTTTGTAATGCTAAATTTAATTCGTTTGCTTCCTAATAAAAAAACATAAATATACCAATCGCTAATTATAAAATCCCTTTAATCTTCTGTAATCTTGAAATACAAATAAAACTTCAAACTATATAGAAAAGACACCAATTGTCTGGTGACCAGAAGATTACGGAAAATTAGTCCAATTTATTTTAAATACCTTCCTAAAAAAACAGAAGATAAGCATAAAAATGAAAAGAAATGATGAATTAAAAACAATATAGAAAATTTAGGAAAGAGTTCAGTATCTTGTTCTGGTTGGCGCGATTGGCGAATAAATTCAAAATGGCTCCTAAAGACCGTTTTAACAATTTTTCAAGAGGCGGAAAAACATGGTTTTAAATATTTTAAACCTACATTTAGTCCAGGGGAAATGTACCAAAAAAAGAGGGTTACCTTGCAAAAGGTCGGGTAAAAGATTTTTTTTTTCTGAATTGTTTATAATGATGCCAACATGGAAAAACCAAGTTTTCTAACAAAATTTCTTAAGGCTAAATTTTCTGTGGCCAAAAAACAAGAAAATTTTGGGACCTTTTTTGGTTATTTTTAAATATCTCGAGACCTGTTGCCGTAGCATGTTTTTTGTTATTTAGAGTATTAAAGAGGATAAAATTCTCTACAACTTTCGTATTTATAACTTTTTTTATATACTCAATAGCAAGCGCAGTACGCCATTTCAAAAATAGGACATTTTTTTTCAATTTTCTTAAAAACCGTGAAAAATGCAGTTTTGCCCCGATTATTCAAATGTTTCCCACGGATTTCATCGTGTATGTCAACTTCTATATATTAGTAGCAGTAAATTATGTGTTTCAGGGCTAAAACTAGCCTTTTTTGCACCCGTGCCAATTATGGATTTTGGCGCCCCCTCCACCCCCTCTTTTTAAAAAAAATTTACCACGGGAATTTTAATAAATCTCTAATAGCCGGATTTTGAAAATTTTAAGTGTGTAAGCATTAAATACGTAATGCTGAACTACGTAATCAGCTTTGCCAAATATTGATTCATTGAAACCTTGAAAACCGTACCGAAAGGAACCGAAATATATTCCGCTTTAAACAGGTTTCCATCTTAGAAGGTATAATTGTTCATATTCTTTCTCTTGAAAAAATATATACTTTTCTTTAAAGACCGAATTCCATATATACAGATTTCATTTTCAAAGATTTTACGGTAGTTGTCGTATTGAGGCGTTTAAAGTCATAGTTATATGAATTATAGGACTAAATTAGTCACACGAAGACATTCGCAAGGTAACATTAAACCTATGGGAGGGTTCTTGACAAATATCTCGCTCGCATTTTGTTACTTTTAATTTTTTTTTTTCATGGAATACCTGAGATCAATATCTAATGTTGCACTTTTGTACATTTTCGGGTTTGGTTGCTTTTTTTTTTTAATATATTCGGACACTTTCATTTTTGGAAAACTGTTTGGAACCCGTTGTGAAATTTTAAGTATTCTGTTTGAGCTTTAAAGCAATTAATAGATAATCTTAAAATTTTACATATTTTTGCATGCTAAAATGTTATAATCTCTTGTTATATTTATTGATATAAGTGGAAAAAATTGATAATATATTTTAAAACTAATATTTTAAATATTATTATAAAACTAGTGATCTCAAATATTTTATTAACAGAATTTATAAATTTTACAAGCTATAAATGCATAACATTAGTTAGTGAAATAATCTGGTGTAATTTTTATTGTAGGTATTTTATAAGGTAAAAGTATTTCTTTCATAAAAGATATTTATCTTTTGAGTCCCCCCCCCCTTTTATATGGAACTACAATTCAATGTTTGCTATCTTTAAAACAGTAAAACATAAAACATATGTTATCAATAATTGGTAAATAAAATATACCATTGTAGTGGGGAATAAAATATGTTTTTCTCAAATTTTCATACCCGGGTGATTTTCAAAAAAAAGTCTCATGTTTTACTGTCCTTTCACATTTGCACAGAAAAATAGTTAAATATCATAATTTTAATTACTGCATTTTAACTATCATGTTTTTTAATGATAATTTACAGATACAGTATTATTTATAAAAAATTTAAAAATAAGAAATATATTCTTTTGTAGTCAAAATATCATCACCTTAGGTTGTCCCAACAAGCAATTTATTAGGTAAAGATTTGACAAAGTTTTATTTAAAACAGATGGTTATAATTTTTTTATACATTTTTATTTATTAAGATGCTACTTATTAAAAAAAATATTTATTTTCAATAATTAAACTTATCTATAATTCTTAATATTTTTTTTAAACCGTGTCCCAAGAAAGAGTGTCATTGCCATGCTACTGGCAAAAAATTCCTCCGGATTTTTTTAAAAGACAGTACATGCCTTTTTATCAAGGCAAAAGTACTCCTTAAAAGTCAACTTGTTATCAGGTTTAGGTGAATAGAGTAAATAGTTTTATAGTTTCAATAAAACAAGCACAGACTTTGATGTTGTGGTGAGTATTTTTTTGTAAGTCATTACCGTATCCAGCTCTAATTGATAATTAAATGAACTTTTATTTCTTAATCTGCTTTCATTACATAAGAAATAGAAAATCATTGTATGGGTCAGAAGATATAATGGCTGCCATTTATGCCTGGGGAAAAATAAAAATATTTTGCTTAATTTGTCATTACCGTGTTCACTTATGTCATTATACCAAGTGCATTAAAATTTAAAAATTAGTTTTAAAATGTTAAATTAGTAATTTGGTCTCTGCCGATGCTTGTATATTAATGTTTTTGAGGTAAGGTAATTATTTACAAACAATTAAAACTTTCTGATTATTTCTAAAAATTTGATTTTGTTATTCCAAAACATGGACAGATTTTGAAAATGACCCACCTATTCCATTGATACCTGAAAAAATATGTATCCATTATAAAAATTATTAAAATTAAGCGAGAAATCTTTTTTAATTGAAACTATCGTGCCAATAATTTAGGTACTATAGATCGAAAAATTCCTTTAAACAATGCTTTGAAGTTAACATTGTATACACTTAAAGTTACTGTCTAAATATGAAAATTGTCTCATTCCTCTACACTCTGCCCTACTTTTAAAATTATATAAATTTATTGCATATAAAATGTCTGTTGAGATGAAATTAAAGACGCGAGTGTGCAAATAATAGATAATTTACTGCTACCAATTTTTAGGAGTCGACATACACAATTAAATTTACGGGGAACATTTGAATAATCGCGGCAAAACTACGTTTTCACGGTTTATAAGAAAATTGAAAATAGTGTCCCATTTTTGAAATAGCGTACTGCGCTTGCTATTGAGTGTATAAAAAAGTTGTAAAAATGAAAGTTATAGAGAATTTTATCTTCTTTAATATTGTAACTGACAAATAATATGTTACGGCAACGAGTTTTGATATATTTCCAAAAATCAAAAAATGTCCCAAAATTTTGTGGTTTTTCGGCCACAGAAAATCTAGCCTTAAGAAATTTTGTTAGAAAACTTGGTTTTTCCATGTTGGCATCATTATAAACAATTTAGAAAAAAAAATCTTTTATCCGACCTTTTGCAAGGTAAAATGTACATTTCTCCTGGACTAATTTTTGTATTATAAACATCATATTTGTATTATTTTTTTGTACATTATATATGCAATTATATATATATATAGAGAGAGAGAGAGAGAGATATATAAATGCATATTGCATGCACATTTAAATAAATATACTATATAATTATACATGTTTTTATAATTTTATATATTTCATATTTTATATATTTATTATAGGGTAAATCTAGGATAGATGGCCAGCCTAAATATTTTAAAAACTTGATCATAGATTACAGCATAAACGTTGTTCCTAAGAAATAGTTCAACGTTTCCATTCCATGTGACGTGCAGCAGTGTTTTTCGATTATAAAAAGTAAGTGTAATTTTAATGTTTATTTAATTCAGTGGTTGAATATTTTTGTTGATTTAGGTATCTGAATGTTTTTCAGTACATATGTTACATTGTTTTTTATAATACGGACTTTTAAAGCACGCATCCAATCTTGACTTTTAAGCCTAAAACGTAGACGTATAGTGGCAGAGTGACGCTTTAAATTGGGTGGCAACCTCTCCTTCAATTTCAGGACAGATGGCCTCATCAAATCGAGGACAAATGACCATAGTTAAAAAGTAAATCAAAATTATATGGAATAGAGTTTAGCTAAATGCAATTATCTATACTAATAAAAGAACAAAACGCTCTGTGTGTGTGTGCTTGTCGGCGATGACTAGCGAAATCTACCGCACGTAGAAGTCTGAAAATTCAGGAGTGATTAGTCCAAGACAGGTCCTGATGCACCCGAGGCTCAGATTTTTAATTTTTTAAGGGCCGGGCCCCTGGGCCCCTTTAAGTTTTTATGCCCTAAATTGTTAATAACATGCCTCTTTTCTATCCGAATTTCTTCGTTTTGGGGGTGAAATCTCCTTTCAGTTTCTGTCCCATTTGTACATTTCAGTTAAGATCCTGTCACCCTGTCAAGGAGCCCAATACAGGGCAACTTCAAATTTTAGTGCACTAAATTGTTAATAACATACCTCTTTTCTATCCGATCTTCATCGTTTTTGCGTTGAATTCTCCTTCCACTTTCTATCCCATTTCTACATTTCAGTTAAGACCCTGGCATCCTTGCAAGGGGCCCAGTAAAGGGCCCCTTGAAGTTTTAGTGCACTAAATCGTTAATAAAATGCCTCTTTTCAATCCGATCTTCTTCGTTTTCGGGGTGAATTCTCCTTTCAGTTTCTACCAATTTCTACATTTCAGTTTACACCCTGGTACCCTTTCAAGGGGCCCGGTACAGGGCCCCTTGAAGTTTTAGGGCACTAAATTTTAATAACATACTTCTTTTCTATCCGGTCTTCTTCGTTATTGGGGTGAATTCTCTTTCAGTTTCTGCCACATTTCTACATTTCAGTTAAGACCCTGGAACCCTTGCAAGGGACCCAGTACAGGGCCCCTGGAAGTTTTAGTGCACTAAAGTGTTAACATGCCTCTTTTCTATCCGATCTTCGTCGTTTTTGGGATAAATTCTCCTTTCAGTTTCTGCCCCATTTCTACGTTTTCAGTTAAGACCCTGGAACCCTGTCAAGGGGCCCAGTACAGGGTCCCTTGAGGTTTTAGTGCTCTAAATTGTTAATAGCATGCCTATTTTCTATCCGATCTTCTCCGTTTTCGGGGTGATTTCTCCTTTCAGTTTCTACCCCATTTCTACATTTCAGTTAAGACCCTGGCACCCTTGTTTTTAAAATAATTATAGTGTAACTCTAGATTGCCATAGTTTTTAAAGATTGAAATAAAAATTCTTAGAATACAAATACAAGAAATATTTATGCGTATTTGAAATTCTTATACATATACTCATCATATTTTGGGCAAAAAATCATTAAATGTTCAGAACGAAAAGTGGGAAACAAAATTGAAAATAATATGGCACATGGCTATCTCTCCTTCAAGCCGAGGAGAGATGGCCATCCAATACAAGAAAGAAAAAAATGAAGTTAAAATAGTAAAAATTAACACATTTGATGTAGTTAATCATGAAAAACACATAGCTTTTTGTAAAGATGTACTTATATCGCGGAAAATAAATGAATAAAATTCAAATAAACGTAATTTGAAGTATAATTCCAATCGTTCACTTTTCTTAAAATTTTACCACATTTTTGGCAAAAATATTGATAGTTTGTACACGTTCCATAGAACTACTTTAGGTACCTTAAGCATTATATCAGGTCAAACTTTTTGGTTGTGGTGTTATATTCTCCTCCATAACCAAAACAGGGATCCCCATCCAATATTATTCCCTCGGAATCTGTAGAATTTGATCATTTCAAATGTATTTAATCTTCTTCGGCTCTCTGGAAGTATCGTGTTTTTTTTTTTCCTCGCGTTTATTTTAGATGTTTTTTGTGGTTTTAAGATTATTATAATCTTTATCTTTTTTTGGGATGAATGTTTACAAAGTTTTTCAATATTTTCTGAAAAAATTGCATCGTTAAGCCCTTAAATAATTATATCAAATAATCTACCCTATATATATAAATTTCTAATGAAACGAATTTATGAAACGGATATATGAATCGACTGATTAAACAATTGATTATGTTTCAAGCTATTTCTCCAAAAATATGGAATACTTTGCGATGAAATTAACACAAAAAATCAGCAATGATCCGCAGATCTCAAAATCAGATCTCAGTATCAGAATTTTTAAATTCGAATTAGTTTTCGAAATATTAATTTTTTTCTAATTTTATATACATTTTTCTAATGATGGCAACTCAAATTTTAATCAAACAGATTTTTTTTTTCATATTTCAGAAAACGTTGACATGGTAACCCGGCTATTGTTGTTTATTTGATAATAAATGTTTATTTACTTTTATTTCTTTTTATAAATTATATAAATTATTTTGTTCTATAATTTTGAATTATTTTTTTTATATTTTCTTTAGAAAATAATAGAAAATAATTAAAAAACACGGAATTGCTTAGTTATTCCGTCGAGCAATTTCGCCAAGTTATATAAATCGCCAAAACACTCGCCAAATTATACAAATTGACATAATTTTTATTTTAAGTAACGAAAGAACTAATAAATTAGTATAACAATAATAAATATACAAATAAAAAGTCGAAATAAAAATCACTTGAGGACGTAAACACGTGTAACTTGCTTAAAGCCAAGTGAATGTGACATTTACGATCAACCATTATTGGAATTTAATCTTATAGCTTGGCAATAGATTTTTGGTCGACGGGATAACTAAGTAATACCAAAAATGCATATGTAACTGGTATTTGAAAACGAAGTTTTCGCCAAATTTTCGTACAAAAAAAAAAAAAAAAAAAAAATCACGCCAAACTTGCTGTGAGTATATGACATCTGGCCAAATATTACCACTCGAATAAAAAAAAAATCCTAACTGGCTAGTTGAACAAAAGCTATTGGCGAGATTTGCATCCGGCTAGCGTAACAGTACCATGAATTCTTTGCAACCATGGCAAATTTTATGTAGTTTTATTCGAAAAGAAAATTTTGATTTATTAATCAAAATGGAAAATTTACGGTCCCATATTGGTGCGATTATTTTCTGACGTCAATGTCATATACAGAACGGGCACTTAACTGGCGCCAAAGTATCGTTATTTTGCTTGATATGGTAAGCCGGATGTTATTGTTTATGCTATTGATGCGTTCCCCAAATTGGCATCGTTAAAAAATCGCGCCAATATGGGACATATATGACATCTGTGCCAAACTTTCATATGAACGGCGAAGGGATCAGACCGTATTTGTTTACGGCAGTTGATGACTTGAACTATTATAATATAGATCAAATGATGGCGATAGAATAATATTTGGCGACTTATCACCTGTGCATTGGCTTACATTAAAGTACCAAAATGGCACCTAGAGTATAAAAAGCGAAGTGGTCCTCCTGGAACTGTTGATGATAGTCACATGACTTAGGCTATTGTTATAAAGATTGTTTTAAAATACCGGGAGACAAAGACTCTCTATACTTAATTTATTTCATTTTAGCTTCTTTTCAAATGTATAACTGATCCTCTTTAATCAAAAAACGAAAACAAACATTGGATGTCTTAACAGCAATTGATTCGCCCTTTAATTTTTGCAATCAAAGGGAATTTAATAGAAACCCGTTTACAGGGAGATCTGCACAGCTTTTTTCAGTATAATTCAATCTTCTCTAATATTTCTAAAACCGATCAGATTAGCTTATTTTTCGATTCTGCGGTGTCTGAACGGGGGTTGGCGAGCGTAGCTTGCAGGGGGCGGAGCCCCCTAGTATAATTATAAACATAAAAAATATAGGGTAACTCTAGGATAGATGGCCATAGAGGAGAGATGGCCAGTCTAAATATTTCCAAAACTTGATCATAGATTACAACATAATCTTTGTTCGTAGGAAATAGTTCAACGAGTTTATTCATTGCGACGTGTAGTTGTGTTTTTGTTTATAAAAAGTAAGTGTAATTTTAATGTTTATTTAATTTAGTGGTCGAATTTTTTTGACTTAGGTATCTGAATGTTTTGCAGTACGTACGTTATATATATATTTTACTGTGTGGACTTTTAAGGCACGTATATAACATAATCTTTACTTCTAAGCCTAAAACAAAGGCGTTCAATTGCTATTGGTGCTTTAAATTGGTGTACCATCAGTCCTTCAATTTCAGGAGCGATGGCCACCTCTAATCAATATTGCAAAATTATACGGAGTGAGGATTTTAACTAAATATAATTAAATTTAAAATAACTATATAACGTTTATGTTTATAATTACTATATTAATTGATATAGTTGTTTAAATTTTAACTAATATAAATATTTTAATAATAATAATAATATAATAAGACCTAGCGATGGGTTTGTTTCAGAAAATCCTTAAAAAGTCGGAAACTTTCATCCCAGAAACTGATAAAGTTGATAAATTAACTAAATTAATGCAATAAATTTAAAATTAACGCGAGAAAAAACAAAAACACGACACTTCCAGCTGCGAAGAAAATGAAATATATTTAAAATTATCAGATTTTACAGACTCCGAATGAATAGAATGGGATTAGGATCACTGTGCTGGTTGTGCAGAACAATATAATACCATAACGAAAAAGGATATCTTTATACAATGCATGAGGTACCTCAAGTGGTTCCATGAAATGTGAATTGTCAAGACCTTTTCCAAAAATGTGGTAAGATTTTACTAAAAGTGAAGTATTGAAATTATACTTCAAATTTTGTTTATTCGAGTTTTATTCACTCATTTCCATCATATAACTTCATCTTTGATTTTCATGATTAACTAATATGAAATGTGTTATGTTTTTGCTATTTAACCACACTTTTTCTTTCATATATTGGATGGCCATCTCTCCTCGGTTCTAAGGAGAGATTTTAATTTCAATTTGTTTCCTACGTGTTTTCACTATTTAATTATTTTTCGCCCAAAATATTATGAGTATATGTATAAATATTTTAAATATTCATATATATTTCTTGTTTTTGCATTCTAAGAATTTTTATTTCAATCTTTAAAAACTACATCTATCCTAGATTTACCCTATGGTAGTAATCTTAATTTCATGATCACATGGGAAGGAACCTTCAGGTTAGTTCTGCTTATCCAGAAAAACATATTTGGTTCTTTATTTTCTGTAACTTTTAATTAACATCTGCTTTAAGCGCGCAGGTTATTTTTTTCACCGATAATACTGCATCAAAAAGCCTGATATATATAAGTGCTTACTATAAAAAAATAATCATTCTAAAAGAAGTTGTTTTATAGAGAAGATATAAAGGTATACCACAATATTTGTACTAGCCGGTCATATCTGCCAGTTGACTTAAACTCCGATATACAGGGTGTCCACTCTCAACGGTGTCCAATGGCTAATTCCTAAACCGTTAGTCATAGACATATAGTTTCAGTTACAAAAATGTTTTAAATGAGTTAAATAAGTGTTTTTAAATCGGTTTGGATCCAGAAAAATATTTATTAAAATATTACGAAATTTAATTTTTATACGGTCCCCCGGTTCTATAAGTGATTTTAAGTAAAAATTCCCTTTGAAACTAAAAAATAATGGCAAAAAAGTTCAACTTTAACTTTGAGATTGCAGTCCAGTGTAATCTAATAGCATATTAAAATATGTATAAGTTTGTAAAGAATTAAAGCTGTTGTTTTTCACCATTTTATTTAAGGAAAATTCTATTATTTTTTTCCTCTTTTGTGTTTCGTACAAGCTGTATATTTTGCATTAATACTTGAGATGATTTTATATTTCAAATTTATATTGCAATGTTAATTTTATTCACACATATGTACATTTTTAATATATCTGAAGATTATTTATATTTCTACTAATTTTGTGAATGATCCCTATTTCGTATGCTCCAAATTTAAACAGCTATTACTCGACCAGATTTAATCGTAGGATAATGGGACATTTTTGTCTTAATTGTCAGTGTAATAGGAAAATATTATTAAATATAACTTATCGGACCCGGGGACAGTATAAAAATTGAAATTTTGTAATTTTTTAAGAAATGCTTTTATTGACCGCAATCGCTTTTAAAATACTTCTTTACCTCATTTAAAACATTTTTTGTAATTGGAACTATATGTTTATGACAAACGGTTTACAAATTAGCCATTGGAAACCGCTGAGAATGGACACTAGGGTGGTCACAAGCAACATGGGGAAAATTTTTTTTTAACGTTTTCTTCAGGGGGACCCTCCTAAAAGTTGCCAATTAGTTAGAAAATGAGATTGGCAAAGTTTCAGCTCAAATAAATAATATTAACCCGTGCCTCATCGAGGTTCAATTCTTGAAAATTTGCAATTTTTGGCAAAAAATTGTCGTTTTTCTTTCCTTACGTGAAAAATATTTGTCTTAGAAACCTGATTCTTGTTTTATTTCATAGAAACTGTTGTTTCCTTGAACTTTTACTCTCATGAAAACTTATATTTAATGAACCTTTAGTATTTTTCAGGACATCTCGTGAACCATACCCTCAAACTCTGCATTTTTGAAACATAGGTAAAAAATGACAAATTAAAAATTTTATTACTTTTGATAATTTTTTTTATCATTTTTATTAATAGGCAAAAATAAGTGAACAATTTTTGTAACTTTAAAAATATTTCACGAATTATAATTGATTATTAGTTATCTAGTTCAGTGTCTAGTAAGAAAGAGCTTCTCGATTTGTGTTGCAGTTGAACCTCTGAATTTATCTTTTTATTACAAGGCTGTTTTTGTTATCTGTTATGGTTATCTATTTTTAGAATTGACGAAACATTCCGTAAAACCCCTTCCCCCTCTTGATATGATGGCAGAAATGTAAGATTTTTTATATTGGCCACATGTCTCATCAAATCATCGACAGTAATCAGCTAAGTAATTGTGAAGTTTTATGCATTTTATTTTATAATATTCGCAAAATGAACTGAACGCCAGAGAAGCTGCTAGACTTAGAATACATCCACTAGCTAACCACAGACATCGACTCTGCAAATAACTGTTTCGTAAACAAAAAACTGAGCTTATCAAAAACAGATTTTAAAATTCCCATTTAGAGAGAACTGTTGTTCACTGGGGTGGAAAACTGTTTCACTATTTTTTGAATAAAGAATATGTAGAGTGGATAAAAGTTTTAATTAGTTGTGGGGATGAAGAACAGTTACTACGAGTTCCTCAACTTGAAAATAGTATAGGAACAATTCAGGCGAAAGCTGTATTTTCAGCAGTTGAAGAGTGGGAGGAAGTTGGTAAAATTCAGCCAATATTTTTTGATACAACTGCAGTAAACACAGGTCGCCTCAGAGTTAACCTGCATTTTTCTATAGCAATTGTTAAAGGAAAAGTCTTCTGTATTTACCATGCTGCCAGCATAATTTAGAAAGCTGTTCTTGATTGTAAAATGGGCATAATCAGTGCCCCTCAGCCAGATATTAAAAAAAACAATTCTGATTGGGTGGTCTAAATTAAACCAGAATAAGTATACAAATGTTATTGAAGATGAAATACTAGATATAAATAGTTAATTCAGAAGAAATTTCAAAATTTCTTACCGGAACTCTTAAAAATTAACAGCTCAGGGATGATTATAAAGAGTTTATCCAACTTTGTTTAATTTTTATAGAACTCCTTCCTGCAAAAGACTTTTTTTCAAAGCACCTGGTACTTTTAATCATGTCAGATGGATGGAGGCACAGGCCATTCATTCTCCTAAAATATATTGTTTCAGGGATCATCTTTCAATAACAAATTTAGAAAAAAAAAGGTATCAGAGATCCTTTCTTATTTTTAATCAATATTTATGCAAAAGCGTGCTTCAATACTTCCACTGCCACTTTAGCCCCCAATTCAAAAGCTGCAAATAATAAAATCACTTGTTCACTACAGAAAATTTGATAAATAGGTTACAGACAAAGAACTTGCTAAAATGACAAACCGCCTTTGGTATCTTAACTCGGATCAAGTTGCATTTTCATTTTTAGATAATACTTTGGTAAAAAAAAGTCAACATAAGCTACCTTATCTAAACCATTACCACTTCAATCCTTTCCGGCGCAGTGTTTCACGCCGGGACCACCTAATTTTAATTCCAAACTTACAAACGGCATGAAGAATATTTTAATAAAATTTTGCTTTTACAATGAAAGGTTAAAGTAATGTGATTTTAATTTCTAAAAATGTCGTTTGTAAATTCCGGGGTAGACCATCATTTCATCCTTTTACGAACATAATTTTTCTGTGCCGGAAAGGGTTAACGTGACAGTTGTAAGGGAAAATAATTTATTTTCTTTATTATGCCTCCTTTCTTGTAACACAACTTTAATAATAAAATGCAATTGAGCATTATTTGCTCTCATTTCTATGCTTCCTTTGCCCAATTCTTTCAGTTTAAAATTCGATTTTTTTCCTTTTCTTTGGAATTTTTTTAAATCAAACACTTTATTGGACTTCACAAAACGAAAAAAAGAAAAACAAAAGGTGGAAAGCAGATGAAATGCAATGTTACAAATTTTTTTTTCGCGTTTTCATAAAAAGTCAATTTTTAGGATTCAGGTGAAGTCTGGTCCTGAAAAATGCACATATTTTTAAATCTATACATTTTTAGAAAAAAATGGTGTGTATTTCTTCAAATCAAAACTTTTTTTAATAAAATGAGACCTGCATTATGTTCCTAGGTTTAATTGTATTCATTTCATGAAGGAAAAACAGCATTTTTTTGCGAAAAATCACGTTTTTTTCAAATTTAAACCTCAATGAGGGACGGGTTAATATTATCCAAATGAGCTGAAACTTAGCCAATCTCATTTTCTAGTCAATTGGCAACTTTTTGGGGGGTCCCCCCGAAAAAATTTGAAAATTGATTTCTTGTGACCACCCTAATGGACACCCTGTATAGTGTAAATAATTTAAGGCGTATTTTAAAGACTGATGATTTAAATTAATTGTCACTACGTATTAATAACGTATTAAATTTTTCAAACAACAAAAAATATATTTGTTTGAGGGATATGTTATTAAGAATTTTTAAAAGTGTACAGTTAATTCGTTATTTATGTAATAGTTTAAGAATTGTAATTTTGGAATTCAAACTTAATGAAGACTTTATAAAGTTACCTCCTTGTAGAAGATAATCACACATAATATTTATAGAAATATATTGCTGTTTTAAACACACATTGATAAGCACTTTATTAAAATAAATCCGTTGCTACTTTTTATTTATATGCTTATGTTGTTATTAAATTTAATATATGTATTTTATAATATTTTTTATTAGCGAATAAAAATTCATATTTAGTGCGACGTTACGAGAATATTGTCGATTAAGTTTATTTTATTTTTATGCATTCTGACTTTATTAGTTGTTTTATTACAATAAATATAGAATATACAAGAACCTTCCTTAGATATCCCGACGACCAAAAATCTATCGCCAAATTATAAGATTAAATGCCAATAATGGTTGATCGTAAATGTCACATTCACTTGAATTTAAGCAAGTTACATGTGTTTACGTCATCAAGTGATTTTTATTTCAACGTTTTATTCGTATATTTATTACTGTTATAGTAATTTATTTGTTCTTTCGTTATTTAAAATAAAAAATTATGTCAATTTGTATAATTTGGCGAGTGTTTTGGCGATTTATATAATTTGGCAAAATGGGTCGACGGAATATCTAAGTAGTACTGTATTTCTTAATTATTTTATATTATTTTCTAAAGGAAATATCAAATAAATAATTAATAATCATAGAAAAAAATAATTTATATAATTTGTAAAAAGAAATAAAAGTAAATAAACATTTATTATCAAATAAACATCAATAGCCGGGTTACCTTGTCAACCTTTTCTGAAATATAAAAAAAAAAATATCTGTTTGATTAAAATTTGAGTTGCCATCATTAGAAAAATGTATATAAAATTAGAAAAAAAATAATATTTCAAAAACTAATTCGAATTTAAAAATTCTGATACCAGTTTTGAGATCTGCGGATCAATATTGATTTTTGGTGGTAATTTCATCGCAAAGTATTCCATATTTTAGGAGAAATCGCCGTGACACATAATCAGTTGTTTAATCAGTCGATTCATACTTCCGTTTCATAAATTCGTTTCATTAGTATTTTATATATATAGGGTAGATTTGTATTTGAGAATACTGTGGTTACGATTAAAAGTACGTATACAAGTACGTTGTTTGAAAAGTTTGCACTGATGATGTAAAGCTCAGCTTGAAATGTATTTTTACATTAATAAAAGCAAAGAGAAAAATTTATGTGATTGTGCCAAGATAACGTAATTGTCACTGATATTTAATTTCTTAATTCTAAAAACTACAATCGGAGCCTTTATTGATTATTGAACTATTTCAGAAATTGAATATTGAGTTTAAAAAAAAAAAACCTCCTCATTTATATTTCTAGAAATCATTTGTCACTTTTATAACGTGCTTTTCTACAATACAAACCTTTAAATATTAAGATCTGCATTCTATATGTTTGCATGAAGTCTTAAGAAAATGAAACGCAAATCAACATTCCGTCATTTTTGACAGGGATTATATACGTGTATATATCTACTAACGTTAAATTTAAAATGTTTTTAAGTGACATATTATTAGAAGCATACTATAAAATCACCACATATATTAGATTTTTAGCCATTTTGACAATATCTGTCATATATTTTTTAGAAGAATTAAAGATTAAAATTATTCTTTTTTTAACCTGCAAAGTGTGACAATTGTTACCATGAAGTGGTTTCCTGATATTTCTATGCATTGCAATATTTTTTTTTCGTTGATGGCAACGGTTCTCGTTGAAGGTAAAGCTATCGTAAAATTTTAAATTTGTAAATGCGGACTTTTTGTGTGATTTTTCTGAAAACATTTATTAACATTAATAATACTTCCTTAAAATATTATCATTTACTGGCATTAAAAATAAATGAGTGAAAATAACATATTACTTAAAATAAATCTAAAATTGTTTGGGTAGTGAAGAGTGTAAATCAAGAAGATTAATTCAAGATAATTTATGTTGCTGTGTGGTCAAGGTAAGGGTGTAATTCAAGATACAACTTGTTGGTCAGTGGGTAGGGAATGGGAAAATTCAAGAAGATTAATTCAAGATAATTCATTTTGATGAGTGGGAAGGGAAGGGTGTAATTCAAGATTCATCTTGTTGGTCAGTGGGTAGGGAATGGGTTAATTAAAGAAGATTAATACAAGATAATTCAAGTAGGTGTGTGGCAAGGGAAGGGTGTGATTCAAGATGCATCTTGTTGGTCAGTGGGTAGGGAAGGAACTATTTCAAGAAGATTGATACAAGATAATAGAAGTAGGTGTGTGGGAAGGGAAGGTTGTAATTAAAGATGCATGTTGTTGGTCAGTGGGTAAGAAATGGGCTAATTCAAGAAGATTAATTCAAGATAATTCATTTTGGTGTGTGGGAAGGGAAGGGTGTAATTCAAGATGCATCTTGTTGGTCAGTGGGTAGGGAATGGGTTAATTAAAGAAGATTAATACAAGATGATTCAAGTAGGTGTGTGGCAAGGGAAGGGTGTGATTCAAGATGCATCTTGTTGGTCAGTGGGTAGGGAATGGGCTCATTCAAGAAGATTAATTCAGGATAATTCAATTTGGTGTGTGGGAAGGGAATGGTATAATTCAAGATTCATTTTGTTGGTCAGTCGGTAGGAAAAGGAATATTTCAAGAAGATTAAAACAAGATAATTCAATTTGGTGTGTGGGAAGGGAAGGGTGTAATTCAAGATTCATCTTGTTTGTCAGTCGGTAGGGAAAGGACTATTTCAAGAAGATTAAAACAAGATAATTCAAGTAGGTGTGTGGGAAGGGAAGGGTGTAATTCAAGATGCATCTTGTTGGTCAGTGGGTAGGGAAGGGACTATTTCAAGCAGATTAATTCAAGATAATTCCTTTTGGTGTGTGGGAAGGGAAGGGTGCAATTCAAGATGCATCTTGTTGGATAGTGGGTAGGGAATGGGCTAATTAAAGAAGATTAATACAAGATAATTCAAGTAGGTGTGTGGGAAGGGAAGGGTGTAATTCAAGATGCATCTTGTTGGTTAGTGGGTAGGGAATGGGATAATTAAAGAAGATTAATACAAGATAATTCAAGTAGGTGTGTGGGAAGGGAAGGGTGTAATTCAAGATGCATCTTGCTGGTAAGTGGGTAGGGATGGGACTACTCTAAGAAGATTAATACAAGATAATTCAAGTAGGTGTGTGGGAAGGGAAGGGTGTTATTCAAGATGCATCTTGTTGGTCAGTGGGTCGGAAAGGGACTATTTCAAGCAGATTAATTTAAGATAATTCCTTTTGGTGTGTGGGAAGGAAAGGGTGTAATTCAAGATGAATCTTGTTGGTCAGTGGGTAGGGAAGGGAGTATTTCAAGAAGATTAATACAAGATAATTCAATTTGGTGTGTGGGAAGGGAAGGGTGTAATTCAAGATGCATCTTGTTGGTCAGTGGGTAGGGAATGGGATAATTCAAGAAGATTAATACAAGATAATTCAAGTAGGTGTGTGGGAAGGGAAGGGTGTAATTCAAGATGCATCTTGTTGGTCAGTGGGTAGGGAATGGGCTAATTCAAGCAGATTAATTCAAGATAATTCCTTTTCGTGTGTGGGAAGGGAAGGGTGCAATTCAGGATGCATCTTGTTGGTTAGTGGGTAGCGAATGGGCTAAATAAAGAAGATTAATACAAGATAATTCAAGTAGGTGTGTGGGAAGGGAAGGGTGTAATTCAAGATGCATCTTGTTGGTCAGTGGGTAGGGAATGGGCTAATTCAAGAAGATTAATTCAGGATAATTAAATTTGGTGTTTGGGAAGGGAAGGGTGTAATTCAAGATGCATCTTGTTGGTCAGTGGTTAGGGAAGGGACTATTTCAAGAAGATTAATACAAGATAATCCAAGTAGGTGTGTGGGAAGGGAAGGGTGTAATTCAAGATGCATCTTGTCGGTCAGTGGGAAGGGAAGGAACTATTTCAAGAAGATTAATACAAGATAATTCAAGTAAGTGTGTGGGAAGGGAAGGGTGTAATTCAAGATGCATCTTGTTGGTCAGTGGGTAGGGAATGGGCTAATTCAAGCAGATTAATTCAAGATAATTCCTTTTGGTGTGTGGGAAGGGAAGGGTGCAATTCAAGATGCATCTTGTTGGTTAGTGGGTAGGGAATGGGCTAATTAAAAAAGATTAATACAAGATAATTCAAGTAGGTGTGTGGGAAGGGAAGGGTGTAATTCAAGATGCATCTTGTTGGTAAGTGGGTAGGGAAGGGACTATTTCAAGAAGATTAATACAAGATAATTCAAGTAGGTGTGTGGGAAGGGAAGGGTGTAATTCAAGATGCATCTTGTTGGTCAGTGGGTAGGGAACGGAGTATTTCAAGAAGATTAAAACAAGATAATTCAAGTACGTGTGTGGGAAGGGAAGGATGTAATTCAAGATGCATCTTGTTAGTCAGTGGGTCGGGAAGGGACTATCTCAAGAAGATTAATACAAGATAATTCAAGTAGGTGTGTGGGATGGGAAGGGTGTAATTAAAGATGCATCTTGTTGGTCAGTGGGTAGGGAAGGGAGTATTTAGAGAAGATTAATACAAGATAACTCAATTTGGTGTGTGGGAAGGGAAGGGTGAAATTCAAGATGCATCTTGTTGGTCAGTGGATAGGGAAGGGACTATTTCAAGAAGATTAATACAAGATAATTCAAGTAGGTGTGTGGGAAGGGAATATTTCAAGAAGATTATTTCAAGATAATTCAATTTGGTGTGAGGGAAGGGAAGGGTTTAATTCAAGATGCATCTTGTCGGACAGTGGGTAGGGAATGGGCTAATTCAAGAAGATTAATTCAAGATAATTCATTTGGTGTGTGGGAAGGGAAGGGTGTAATTCAAGATGCATCTTGTTGGTCAGTGGGTAGGTAAGGGACTATTTCAAGAATATTAATACAAGATAATTCAAGTAGGTGTGTGGGAAGGGAAGGATGTAATTCAAGATGCATCTTATTAGTCAGTGGGTAGGGAAGGGAATATTTCAAGAAGATTATTTCAAGATAATTCAATTTGGTGTGAGGGAAGGGAAGGGTGTAATTTAAGATGCATCTTGTCGGACAGTGGGTAGGGAATGGGCTAATTCAAGAAGATTAATTCAAGATAATTCATTTGGTGTGTGGGAAGGGAAGGGTGTAGTTCAAGATGCATCTTGTTGGTTAGTGGGTAGGGAAAGGACTATTTCAAGAAGATTAAAACAAGATAATTCAAGTAGGTGTGTGGGAAGGGAAGGGTGTAATTCAAGATGCATCTTGTTGGTCAGTGGGCCGGAAAGGGACTATTTCAAGCAGATTAATTCAACATAATTCCTTTTGGTGTGTGGGAAGGGAAGGGTGTAATTCAAGATGCATCTTGTTGGTCAGTGGGCCGGAAAGGGACTATTTCAAGCAGATTAATTCAACATAATTCCTTTTGGTGTGTGGGAAGGGAAGGGTGTAATTCAAGATGCATCTTGCTGGTCAGTGAGTAGGGAATGGACTAATTCAAGAAGATTAATATAAGATAATTCAACTAGTTGTGTGGGAAGGGAAGGGTGTAATTCAAGATGCATCTTGTTGGTCAGTGGGTAGGGAATGGGCTAATTCAAGAAGATTAATTCAGGATAATTCAATTTTGTGTGTGGGAAGGGAAGGGTGTAGTTCAAGATTCATCTTGTTGGTCAGTCGGTAGGGAAAAGACTATTTCAAAAAGATTAAAACAAGATAATTCAAGTACGTGTGTGGGAAGGGAAGAATGTAATTCAAGATGCATCTTGTTGGTCAATGGGTCGGGAAGGGACTATTTCAAGTAGATTAATTCAAGATAATTCCTTTTGGTGTGTGGGAAGGGAAGGGTGTAATTCAAGTTACATCTTGTTGGTCGGTGGGTAGGGAATGTGCTAATTAAAGAAGATTAATACAAGATAATTCAAGTAGGTGTGTGGGAAGGGAAGGGTGTAATTCAAGATGCATCTTGTTGGTCAGTGAGTAGGGAATGGGCTAATTCAAGAAGATTATTTCAGGATAATTCAATTTGGTGTTTGGGAAGGGAAGGGTGTAATTCAAGATGCATCTTGTTGGTCAGTGGTTAGGGAAGTGACTACTTCAAGAAGATTAATACAAGATAATTCAAGTAGGTGTGTGGGAAGGGAAGGGTGTAATTCAAGATGAATCTTGTTGGTCAGTGGGTAGGGAAGGGAGTATTTCAAGAAGATTAATACAAGATAATTCAATTTGGAGTGTGGGAAGGGAAGGGTGTAATTCAAGATGCATCTTGTTGGTCAGTGGGTAGGGAATGGACTAATTCAAGAATATTAATACAAGATAATTCAAGTAGGTGTGTGGGAAGGGAAGGGTGTAATTCAAGATGCATCTTGTTGGTCAGTGGGTAGGGCAGGGAGTATTTCAAGAAGATTAATACAAGATAATTCAATTTGGTGTGTGGGAAGGAAAGGGTGTAATTCAAGATGCATCTTGTTGGTAAGTGGGTAGGGAAGAGACTATTTCAAGAAGATTAATACAAGATAATCCAAGTAGGTGTGTGGGAAGGGAATGGTGTAATTCAAGATGCATCTTGTTGGTCAGTGGGTAGTGTAGGGACTATTTCAAGAAGCTTAATACAAGATAATTCAATTAGGTGTGTGGGAAGGGAAGGGTGTAATACAAGATGCATCTTGTTGGTCAGTGGGAAGGGAAGGGAGTATTTAGAGAAGATTAATACAAGAAAACTCAATTTGGTGTGTGGGAAGGGAAGGGTGTAATTCAAGATGCATCTTGTTGGTCAGTGGGTAGGGAATGGGCTAATTCAAGAAGATTATTTCAGGATAATTCTAGTATGTGTGTAGGAAGGGAAGGGTGAAATTCAAGATGCATCTTGTTGGTCAGTGGGTAGGGAAGGGACTATTTCAAGAAGATTAATACAAGATAATTCAAGTAGGTGTGTGGGAAGGAAAGGGTGTAATTCAAGATGCATCTTATTGGTCAGTGGGTAGGGAAGGGAATATTTCAAGAAGATTATTTTAAGATAATTCAATTTGGTGTGAGGGAAGGGAAGGGTTTAATTCAAGATGCATCTTGTCGGACAGTGGGTAGGGAATGGACTAATTCAAGAAGATTAATTCAAGATAATTCATTTGGTGTGTTGGAAGGGAAGGGTGTAATTAAGATGCATCTTGTTGGTCAGTGGGTAGGTAAGGGACTATTTCAAGAATATTAATACAAGATAATTCAAGTAGGTGTGTGGGAAGGGAAGGGTGTAATTCAAGATGCATCTTATTAGTCAGTGGGTAGGGAAGGGAATATTTCAAGAAGATTATTTCAAGATAATTCAATTTGGTGTGAGGGAAGGGAAGGGTGTAATTCAAGATGCATCTTGTCGGACAGTGGGTAGGGAATGCGCTAATTCAAGAAGATTAATTCAAGATAATTCATTTGGTGTGTGGGAAGGGAAGGGTGTAGTTCAAGATGCATCTTGTTGGTTAGTGGGTAGGGAAGGGTATATTTCAAGAATATTAATACAAGATA
This sequence comes from Maratus speciosus, assembly GCA_963932465.1. Classification (NCBI taxonomy): domain Eukaryota; kingdom Metazoa; phylum Arthropoda; class Arachnida; order Araneae; family Salticidae; genus Maratus; species Maratus speciosus. The sequence continues at coordinate 335,407,313 of OZ010798.1, read as the reverse complement.
ATTGAAGTAGGTGTGTGGGAAGGGAAGCGTGTAATTCAAGATGCATCTTGTTGGTCAGTGGGTAGGGAATGGGCTAATTCAAGAAGATTAATTCAGGATAATTCAATTTGGTGTGTGGGAAGGGAAGGGTGTAATTCAAGATTCATCTTGTTGGTCAGTCGGTAGGGAAAGGACTATTTCAAGAAGATTAAAACAAGATAATTCAAGTAGGTGTGTGGGAAGGGAAGGGTGTAATTCAAGATGCATCTTGTTGGTCAGTGGATCGGGAAGGGACTATTTCAAGTAGATTAATTCAAGATAATTCCTTTTGGTGTGTGGGAAGGGAAGGGTATAATTCAAGATGCATCTTGTTGGTCAGTGGGTAGGGAATGGGCTAATTCAAGAAGATTATTTCAGGATAATTCAATTTGGTGTTCGGGAAGGGAAGGGTGTAATTCAAGATGCATCTTGTTGGTCAGTGGTTAGGGAAGTGACTACTTCAAGAAGATTAATTCAAGATAATTCAAGTAGGTGTGTGGGAAGGGAAGGGTGTAATTCAAGATGAATCTTGTTGGTCAGTGGGAAGGGAAGGGAGTATTTCAAGAAGATTAATACAAGATAATTCAATTTGGTGTGTGGGAAGGGAAGGGTGTAATTCAAGATGCATCTTGTTGGTCAGTGGGTGGGGAATGGACTAATTCAAGAATATTAATACAAGATAATTCAAGTAGGTGTGTGGGAAGGGAAGGATGTAATTCAAGATGCATCTTGTTGGTCAGTGGGTAGGGCAGGGAGTATTTCAAGAAGATTAATACAAGATAATTTAATTTGGTGTGTGGGAAGGGAAGGGTGTAATTCGAGTTGCATCTTGTTGGTCAGAGGGTAGCGAAGGGAGTATTTCAAGAAGATTAATACAAGATAATTCAATTGGGTGTGTGGGAAGGGAAGGGTGTAATTCAAGATGCATCTTGTTGGTAAGTGGGTAAGGAATGGGCTAATTAAAGAAGATTAATACAAGATAATTCAAGTAGGTGTGCTGGAAGGGAAGGGTGTAATTCAAGATGCATCTTGTTGGTCAGTGGGTCGAGAAGGGACTATCTCAAGAAGATTAATACAAGATAATTCAAGTAGGTGTGTGGGCTGGGAAGGGTGTAATTAAAGATGCATCTTGTTGGTCAGTGGGTAGGGTAGGGACTATTTCAAGAAGCTTAATACAAGATAATTCATTTAGGTGTGTGGGAAGGGAAGGGTGTAATACAAGATGCATCTTGTTGGTCAGTGGGAAGGGAAGGGACTATTTCAAGAAGATTAATTCAAGATAATTCATTTTGGTGTGTGGGAAGGGAAAGGTGTAATTCAAGATGCATCTTGTTGGTCAGTGGTTAGGGAAGGGACTATTTCAAGAAGATTAATACAAGATAATTCAAGTAGGTGTGTGGGAATGGAAGGGTGTAATTAAAGATGCATATTATTGATCAGTCGGTAGCGAAGGGACTATTTCAAGAAGATTATTTCATGATAATTCAATTTGGTGAGTGGGAAGGGAAGGGTGTAATTCAAGATGCATCTTGTTGGTCAGTGGGGAGGGAATGGGCTAATTCAAGAAGAATAATTCAAGATAATTCATTTGGTGTGTGGGAAGGGAAGGGTGTAATTGAAGATGCATCTTGTTAGTAAGTGGGTAGGGAAGAGACTATTTCAAGAAGATTAATACAAGATAATTCAAGTAAGTGTGTGGGAAGGGAAGCGTGTAATTCAAAATGCATCTTGTTGGTCAGTGGGTAGGGAATGGGCTCATTCAAGAAGATTAATTCAGGATAATTCAATTTGGTGTGTGGGAAGGGAATGGTATAATTCAAGATTCATTTTGTTGGTCAGTCGGTAGGAAAAGGAATATTTCAAGAAGATTAAAACAAGATAATTCAATTTGGTGTGTGGGAAGGGAAGGGTGTAATTCAAGATGCATCTTGTTTGTCAGTCGGTAGGGAAAGGACTATTTCAAGAAGATTATTTCAAGATAATTCAATTTTTTGTGTGGGAAAGGAAGGGTGTAATTCAAGATTCATCTTGTTGGTCAGTGGGTAGAGAATGGGTTAATTCAAGAAGATTAATAGAAGATAATTCAAGTAGGTATGTTGGAAGGGATGGGTTTTATTCTAGATGCATCTTGTTGGTCAGTGGGTAGGGAAGGGACTATTTCAAGAAAATTAATTCAAGATAATTCAAGTAGGTGTGTGGGAAGGGAAGGGTGTAATTCAAGATGCATCTTGTTGGTCAGTGGGTAGGGATTGGGCTAATTCAAGAAAATTAATTCAAGATAATTCAATTTGGTGTGCGGGAAGGGAAGGGTGTAATTCAAGATGCATCTTGCTGGTGCGTGTGTAGCGAATGGGCAAATTCAAGAAGATTAATGCAAGATAATTCAAGCAGGTTTGTGGGAAGGGAAGGGTGTAATTCAAGATGCATCTTGTGGTCAGTAGGTAGGGAATGGGCTAATTCAAGAATATTTTTCAAGTAGATTCATGTTCGTCCTCGGGAATGGAAGGGTGTAATTCAAGAAGAATAATTCAAGATAATTCATTTTGGTGTGTGGATAGGGAAGGGTGTAATTCAAGATGCATCTTCTTGTTCAGTGGGTAGGGAATAGTAGCACATAATACATGCAACATACACAGAAATTATTACCTGTATATATACATACGTAAAAAAAATTTCGGGGACAGTGAAAAGAAATTCTTTGTTTTCATCTGCTTCATAGAGGACATTCTTTTTTTCTACACCCATATCCCTTAATATTTATAATGCAGGGGATATCGATTGAATCTTGCAGTTGTGTACATTCCATCGCAACTTCAAGCGAGTTAAGTGCTTTTGTGTCTGTTGGCTTTATAGCTTCTTCAGTTCCATCTGCTTCCTCGTCCTTATCTTGCGCTTCATTATTCGTATCCTGAATGGTCTGTATTATTTCATCGTCGTTTAAAATTTGCAAACTGTTATCGTTCTCACCGTTCTAGATCCATTTTTAGGGTACTGTACATAAAAAGTAAAATCGGAACCATTATTTGATCAGTCCTCCCTCTGTCTGTCTGTCTGTCTGTCACAGCCATTTTACTCTTAAACTATGGAACGTGGAAAGTTCAAATTTGGAGAAGTAATAAAGACCATTGACCCACATATTTTCAGATTAATAAATATTCATAAACATATTTAGTAAAAATGTAGTTGGCTAATTATTGTACTTGAAAAAAAAATCTTTTCTTTGTATATCGTGTGAGAGATTTCGTAACGCTGAACTCAAAAGTACTTTTTTTTTAAATTTTAGGTATTATATTTTCAAAGATATTGTGAAAATGTAGCGCAAAAATATGTCCCCCCCCCCCCCCATATAATTCCGAACTACTGAAATTAAAATTATGAAAAAATTAGATGTAGTAGACGTTAATTTAAACCTTTCCGGAAAATCATAGCGATCACCATAGATCATATAGTTTTTGAGAAAATCGCATTTTTCTCTTACACACAAATTTCGATTTACGGGCATTCAGAAAAATTGTTGAGCATTGCTGGATGTACCTATCGTAGCATAAGTATAAAAGCATTGTTGACAATGAATTTCGGAAAAAATGATCGGTAATTAGCCGAGATATTAACCCTTAAAGATACGGCCAGTTTGGGCATAGACAATGACAGGGGAGGCGTAGTCTATGCCTTGCCTAGTTAACAAGTTTTAATGATATCTATGTTTAATGTAATGTCCAGTAATAGTATAAAAGCAATAAATGTCAAATTGTTAAAATCATACTAATTTCAGTGGTCACAGGACACAAAAAATTGGAAAAAATATAAAAAAAGACCATTTTCAACATTTAATGGCTTAAAATGTATATCCTCTTGAGAGTCAAGCTCGCATTTTTGGCACAAATTTTACCATTTTTAGGATTAAGGCTCTTTATGGGGCTAGAAAACTTTATATATAGTCATTTATTTTAAAAATTGAAAAATATATAGAGTTTTGGCATGTCCAATATAATGGACATTTTGTCTTAGTCCTGTAAAAAACATATTATTTAATTAGATGATTCTGAATGAAAAATTCTTAATTGCAAAGTTTTCTTTCATCATAAATGTGTTTTTATCGTTCATACATCACCTTTAAATATTGCACAATTTAAAGTGTTTCATTAACAAAGAGAAAAAGGTATTTAAGGATGAACTTTATTTGAAAAGTATAAATCAATTTAGTGACTTTTTAAATAGTTCCTTTAAAAGGAATTTTAAAAAATCTATCACATCAATAAAAGGTTTTTCTAAAAGAAATTATAAATAGTTAGTGGCACGGTTATCACAATTGACATTTGGATGCCAAAAGGGAATTTAAAAGAAATAAAACACAGTTTATTTAGAATCTTAAACTATTATCTTGAGGTATATATTTTTTAAATTTTTATTTCTGTTTTAAAAAATTTCCCTCAATATAAATGTGCTTTTATCGTTCATACGCCACCTTTAAATATTGCACAATTTTAATTTTTTCATTATCAAGTAGAAAAAGTATTTTTGGATGAAATGCATTTGAAAAGCATAAATCAATTTAGTGACTTTTTAAATAGTTTTTAAAAGGAAATAAAAAAAATATCTAACGCATCAATAAAAGTTTTAATCTAAAAATAATTATAAATAGTTAGTGGCACGGTTATCACAATTGACATTTGGATGCCAAAAGGCAATTAAAAAGAAATAAAATGCAATTTATTTATAATCTAAAATTATTATCTTCAGTTACATTTTCTTTAAATTTTTATTTGTTTAAATTCAATTAAATTAACTAATTTATTTATAAACAACATACGAACAGCAAAATGATATAAAAAGCCTGCAATTATTTTTTATAGTTAAACGAATATACCAATACAAGTTGCATTTCATGCACACAACCTTATTTTATTTTATACTTGTCACGTGAGATAAGATCGCTACACAGGCTTCAAATCCCAGATATTTAGCATCAAGTTCCTATTTTTTCACTACAAAGTTTGTTGACATCAGAAGTGTGTTTTAATCGTTTATACGTCACTTCTAAATATCACATAAATTACTTTTTGCTTCATCAAATAGAAAAAGGGTAATTTAATAACATTGTGTTTTGTTTTTTATCTCTCCTCAACACCAGTCATTTGTTTATTACAATAATAATAATAATTAGGGGCACAGCTACCACAATTGGCAAGTAAATGCCAAGAAGAAATTTAAAAGAAATCTAAATGAGTTTATTTATAATCTTATACTGTTATATTTTCTTAAAATTTTTGTTACTAATTAAATATTATTAAATTTATTAATTCAATTATAAATAGCATACTAACAGAAGAATGATATTAATAATAGTTACAATGAATAAGAATAAAATATAATAAAAGCTTAATTATAAATATCTATATTTAATAAATGCTGCAATATATATATATATATTATTTTTTAGCTAAATTTTGACGATATTGTTAAACAGTTATTAATTAATTTAATAGTGCATTTTAAATAATGTAATTACTATCTATTTATTTTATTTTATATTATATTAAATGTATTTAACATGGTATTTCAAAATTTATTTCAAAATGTATTAACTGCATCCTTTGGTATCAATTACTGTGATTTCTTAACTGTTTTATTCACCTTAATCTTTATGATATTCTGGTAGCCATGTGCGCGTGGATATTTGTAAAATACTGAAATATTAATCGGTATGGTGTGTATTATTTCTATTTTATATCCTATAAATAATTAAATAGTTTTTATTTATTCTTCCATTTCATATTACTTGTTTCTATTCTGTTTTCATTTTTAATCAATTCACTTGATTTTAATGGTTGTTTGGGCACAGGGGAAAATAATTTTTAGCTTTAGCTTATTTTTTCACAGAAAACAACCATTTTGCTTATATCATTGAATTCTGTGCTCTTGACAACGTAATTCAATATATAAGCTTTTCCATTATTTGTCGGTGTCCACTTTTTTCTTTTTATTCCATAATTATTCTTATAATAAATTAATTGAATATATATTTTTTTTTATACTTACAGCTTTAATTCATAATATTACGGTTTTTGATGGTGGTAGGTTATGTTTAATTAATGGTTATATATATATATATATATATATATATACATATACATATATATTTCACTGAAATCAAAAATTTAATAATGTACTGGATTAGAACAAGCATTTTATCAGTAAAATTATATATTTTAGGATAATATTTATTTATTTATTTATTTAAGAAAATATATTATCCACTTCTGTATCTATTATTTGTTTTCAATAATGTGTTGATTTTTAAATAAAAACAAACGCCTCTCTTCAGTATACAAAGAGAGTCTTATATGAATAAAAACAACTGATGAAGACCCAACGTCCAATAGAATGGACATTAAAAGTTTTTTTGTTTGTTCTCTAAAATATACATTAGATTACTTAAACAGCGATGTCATTTTATTGATACAACATTCAAAATTAGATGTGTGTAGCATTAATATTAAAATATTTAATATATATATATATAATTAGCGTTAAAACTGCCGGCTAACAGTCTTTCTCTTGTTCCCTGCCTCTTCCAAATGATCAAAATACCTATTTAGATGCAATATTTTTATTATTTCGGCATACAGATAGCAGCACTAGACTATCTAGTATAATGGGCAGCAAGTACTTACAAGTTCCAACTGAAATTAAGTATTTTATACAAAAAAATAAAAATGTCCAATAGGATGGACGCGGGGTCTCAGGGGAATAAGACTTTAAAACACAGTTTTAATTAGGATGAAAGATATAAGTATGTTCTTTCATTTCATGTATTTAAAAAATTGCAAGATGCAGAATTAGTATTTATAGGGAGCTCGAAACTGTTAGACATTTGTCGAACAGAAAATTGGCATAACAGTTTGCAGGATTACAAAATAAATATTGCAACTAGAATGAAAATTTTAGTGCTTACTTATACTTTAGATTATAATAATTACCCTGAACTTAAGTAAATTTGTATTTAAAGTATTTTTATGTTTTTAATGCAATGTTGCATTCAGCTAATACAAAATTTTGAAAATTTCAACAGTATAATCACATAAAAAAATATTTTTTTTGAACAATAAAAAATGAAATTTTCTGTTCACATTATATAGAGACTAACATGAAACATTTGTTTTGAAAATTTCATGAAAAAATATTCAGAAGTTTTTGAGGTATCCTGCACGTTATGCCCAAAAAACGACATTTGAAGAAAAGTTTCGGAAACGCCGCTTCAGCTGTTGAGCAATATAATTCTAAAAGCCATAACTTCTATTCTAATGGGAATTTCATGGAAACAATTATATCAAAATGTTCAAAAAAGATAGGAGTTTAACATCTAAAAAAATTATAATTTCTAAAATTTTGAAGCTTTAAGAGTCCTGCGACCACTTAACCCTTTCCGGCGTGGAGTAATTATGTTTATAAACTTATAAAATAATGGATTGAGACCAGAATTTATAAACGAATTTATTAGAAAATATAAACTTCTTATTTTCAAGTACATGATAAAAGGAAAATTTTAATTAAATATTCTTGGTGCCGTTTCTCTGTTTTGGAATTAAAATTAGGTGTGCTTTTTTTAAGAACACTACCCTCGAAAGGTTTAATTAGAATGAATCACATAAATACTGTGGGATTCGCGACTAGTTTGCTTTGAGTGTATCTCTCAATACGCCTCGAGTGACTTTAAAAGTTAATTAAAAACCTATCTGGAAAAACGCGGTACTGACAAAGGCGGCTTTACAACTTTGCGACCTTCTTTCGAAGCCGCTTAGCACAATGCCAAATTTAAACTTTGAACAAAGGTTTTGTTTTAGCTACACTGTAGAAATATAGGTTACTTCTAGGCTGAATTTAATTTTATGAAATGCCAAATAAAGTTTAAATATGCACTGCTTTTATTGTCAGTACCAAATTGAGTTCACCATAAACAGATAAGGATAATATTAAAATATGAGTTATACAGAATAGCTATATTTGATATTATTTAGGTTCCATATCTCTTTGAACTTTCATGCTATATCCATTTACATTTTTCTAATATATACTGATATACCCAACCCTACGTTGTATAGTTTTTTATAAAATCTTAGTATTATTTTAGCAACGGTTTATTTTTTATAATACAATGACAAATTCCTATATTTCTTCTATGGAACCCTCTGTGCGTGAGTAATACTCGCACTTGACCGTTTATTTAAAATCTGCGTTGAGTCCAAAACGTCCTAAGTCTTCTATAAATCTTTCATTGTGAATTTATTCATGATAGAATTTTGTAAGAATCTTCTGCCAAAAAACAGCAGTGCATCGCAATTTTGTTGCGTTGGCCATACATTAGATAAAACTCGCCAATATTTTACAAAAAATATAAATATAACATACAATTTTACGAAAAAGGAAAAAAAAAACATTAAAATATGATGACATATAATATTCTTAATTCATCAATCAATATAATAACATTTCCGTAAATCATTGCATCATTTAAATCGAGAGTAGGAAAAACTTTGATTCGGTAATCAATAGACAAATTAATAAAAACTTTTCAAAATAACAGATATTACATTACATTACAAGATAAAAACACTAAAAACAATATAAAAGGACGTTTCGGATTCATTCTGAATCCCTCATCAGCTAATTCCTAACGTAAAAGTCATACTAGATTTAAAGTTCAACAAGTAGAAAAACATTACATCAAGTTGCCAAAAAAATTATAGCTAAAATAAAACTGAATATTCTATTGGTAGAGATGCAGCCTCGTTAATTGCTAAATCAGCGGTTCTCGTGTACCAAGCTTCCAAAAACATACGACTTGCATAAATGCTGCAGCCTGATCTAATTATGTACGCATTCTCAAAACTCGGAAAATAATCAGTTTTCACATAGATGCCAACATTTTTTAATTATTCCGGAGTCTGACCCAAAATTTGCATATTGAAACCGGAAAATATATGGAAGAAAATCTGTCTTCTTTCTACGAGTTACATGTTGGAATTTCATTTTGAAATTTTTGGCTAAATAAAATTTCCGGGTGAAAACGTGTTCATCTTCGATCAGACTCCGGAATAATTAAGAAGTGTTGGCATCTATGGTTTTCATGGCGTGGTCAACAATTTTAGAATTTGAATTTTTATTTCTAAAAGCATGTTTATGCTCCTTAAGTCTTGTTTCAAGTGTACGGCTGGTTTCACCTATGTAGACTGCATTACACTGTTTGCACGGAATTCCATAAATAACATCTTTAAACTGTGAGATTGGATATCGATGCTTAAAATTGCTTAAAAGATGAATAAGTTGTTTCTGTGGGATGAAGGACGTGTGAATGCCGAGTGGTTTCAAAAAATGCGAAATCTTCTCTGAAATACCTTTGTAATACGGAATGCTTGCGAATTTATTAACTTCCATACGTTGGAAGGGTGGAGGAGTATCCATGTGTGCACGAAGAAGTTCCATAAAAATGCGAAAACAAAACTTTTCAGGGTAACTATTCAACTTTAAATCATAATTTTTTTTTATAAATATGAATGAATTCAGACGTAGTCCTTTTGTTTATATCAAATAGCCAAATTAACTTATTCTTTTTTAATTTATGAAGTTGTTTTATAAAGGGAAATTACTTTTTGATTATTAGAAATGTTGTTTTCACATTCATGATGCTATTTATATCTAATATATGAAATAAATAAATTTGCTGGGAAATTACAAGTTATATATGATTGCTACATAACGTAAAATTTTGAATAACAAAAAGAAATCCAACCAGTTGATTTATAGGACCTGAGATAATGTCTAATAGATAAGGGAAATGCATTATTTATGAGACAGAAAATTAATGTTACAGCCTACACTGTTAAAAATATCGTGAAAAATTAACTTGTTCTTTTTTAATTTATGAAGTTGTTTTATAAAGGGAAATTACTTTTTGATTATTAGAAATGTTGTTTTCACATTCATGATGCTATTTATATCTAATATATTAAATAAATAAATTTGCTGTAAATTACAAGTTATATATGATTACTACATAACGTAAAATTTTGAATAATAAAAAGAAATCCAACCAGTTGATTTATAGGACCTGAGATAATGTCTAATAGATAAGGGAAATGCATTATTTATGAGACAGAAAATTAATGTTACAGCCTGCACTGTTAAAAATATCGTGAAAAATTACCTCTGTTTTTAAAGGCTATCTATTTTCTGACCAATTAGAACGCCCATGTGTATCTGTAACATTCTCATTCGTCAGAAAATAGATAGCCTTTAAACACAGAGGTAATTTTCACGATATTTTTAACAGTGTAAAATAATATAATGAATAATATTTTACAGGAAAATTAAATGCGTTTATTTACAAAAGCTGTAATGGGTAATGAAATAATTTGAAATACTTTTGTATGCCTTTTATTAAGATTGAAAAATAAACTATTCAAAGAACGAATGTTTAATGATAGAAAATGGATTGCTTTATAGAAGAAATTGAGAATCTGATTAAAATAGCTATTTAGTTTAATAATTAATGTTTCTTAAGGAAATTAAGACAAGTATATATAATTGACGTCACATATATATTTGTTTAACGTAACCTTTAGAAATGTAATTATTTAAAAAATATACAGGGAAATATATTTAAAAACGCAAGTTTTTCTTTGTATATCATTAAAATTGGGATTTATTTTACATCATTTTTCTTATTGAATTTATATTGATCTTCTTATTGAATCATAATGTGAATGAAATTGTTAGAGTAAATTTTTTATGGCTGTTTATATACACTACTGCCTCAGTGGTAATTAATATTATTCTTATTTGAACATTTAATCTTACAGAAAAATTTAGGCATAAGTAATCATGATTTTTTTTAGGATAATATTGCTAAACAAAATAAAATAGGACTTGCTGTCCTACGTATATTACGTATATATTATTCATAAATTAAAAGTTGATAAAAATTAAACACATGAATAAAATAAATCTGAACTTTCCGGTTTAATCTTTAAAACCATCATCAGGAGTAAAATTTTTCTAAAATACAAATCAGCAGGAATCAATCTATGTGCTACGTCTTAAAAATAAAATTCAAACTAGGAAGAGCTCAACGGAAGCTTTCAAAATCCATAAAAACAACTCAGTGGCGCCATCTGTTATTCGAAGGGGAAAAAAAGGGCTGGAATAAAGATGGAAAATTCAAAGTTCTTTCAAAATACAGAGCCAGATTTCAGGAATGCGAAAGGAAACATTATGATTACAATTTTTTTGGTTCCTTAACCTCCTAACCGCCGAGCAAAAAGGCAAAATTGTAATGGTCTTTTCTCTGTACTTTTTTTTAATGCTAAAAAAATTATGTTTTTTTTTCAAAATGTTATTAAAAATTTTACCTTTCAAATAGGATTGGAACGTATGGAATCTTTCTGTATACGTGATTTAATCTGGGGGAGTTATTAACAGGAACTTTATATTTATCAATCAATTTACGGATAAGATTTGAATTATAACCGTGTCGTAAACCAATATTGAGTTCATCATCCAAAAACTATTCAGAACAAACCAGAAAGGCACGTTGGCCTAAATGCTGCCATCATAATTTGTATAAATGGCCTAAATGCTGCCATCTTATAATTCCATGGGGCAGCCACTGTAACGGGGATAACATTGTCTAATTTCATTGTTTTTCGGAAAACTTTCCGTTTTAAACAGTTGGTTTCTTTAACAAGGAAAACAGCAAGAAAAGAAAGCGAGTTATTGTTTACGAACTCTATCATGAACTTAATATTGTTATCAACATGGTTAATTTCGCCAAAAATGTTCTAATGATTATTTTCCATCTTCCCAGATGATAAAAATGTCGTCAACATATCGCAGCCATAAAGTGGGTTTAGGAAAATGCTTCTTTAAAATATGTTCTTCCAATGGACCCAATTTGAATTCTGCGAGAATACTAGAAATAGGTTATTGTTATGGATACATTATACGTTATTATGGAAAATGTTGTTTCAGAAATATGAGCATACTTTGTTCAAATTGAGTCAGGCCGTTTCGTCACGATTCCAAATTTTAGACTTCATAACGCAGCGGTCCTTGATCGGGTGGAATTTTTAATTTTTTTATCGGGTCAGTCCAGTCCAAACAGTCTTTCGGTTGAAAGCTTTTGCAAAGCTTTTATACGGGCCACAACGAGACCAGACAGCAAATTTCGATCTATACAGACCTCTAATAGCGATTACTAGGGTGTCATTTTCACAGCTTTATTATTTGTTAGATTATTTTAATTCAGCAATATATTTAAGAAACTCGGAGAAGGCGATTCTTTATACAGTATAATTAAATCTAAATCTGATTTTCATTGATAAAATTATAAAACTGTCATTTTCCTTCCATGCACTCTCCTCGCATGTGTGTACCAAAATGTACCAGGATAATGGTTCAAATACAAGAGTAATGATATTTTAGCACTAAAACTTTTATTTTGATATTAAACGTTTATCAAATATTTTAAATAAATTAAAGAACTTGTAAAATGTTTAACATAACTAATTTAAAGACTACCAAGTTAAAAGTTTAACATTTCAAAAATGTAATTTTTAATATCGATCACTTTTAAACACTAGTTTATACCATAATTTATTATTGTTATTATTATTACTATTATTACTTAAAATATTTACCTGAACTTTTACTAATGATTTATTTAACATTTTACTTTAATATTTTTAACTTTACAAACTATTTCTTGAAAATATGAAAAATCAATTCATGTCTAAATAATTCGTTTTTTTTTTCCCTTTATGTTAGAATTTTGTTTATATTTTCGTTGCAAAAAGTATGTAGATTCTTTTTCAAATTCAATTCCATTAAAACGTGACAAACTTTCAAGCTAGTTTTCTTAACACTTTTGTGCGCAGCTTTTCATCTACACTGTAAAAAAAAATCTGTGAAGTTACTAAAGTTTTTCTAGGAAACTTGGATTCCTAGAACTTTTCATGTAACGGCAACAACAAAATTTCATGTAACAGACACACTTTTGCGCCGAAAATCAAAAAATCTGTAAGGTTACTAAGAATTTTTTTGGAAACTGGGGTTCCGAGAACTTTTCATGTAACTGCAGCCAGGGTTACAAATAAAAGTTTAGTAAGATTACTGAAATTTGAGCAGATTCATTTGTAAAGTTACAGATTTTTGTAGCTTTACAGAAACTAGTTTTGTAGATTTGCAGCTTTTTTCGTACAGTTACAGGTGAAAGTTTAGTAAGCATGTAACTTTACATCTGTAGAACTACAGATTTTTTTTTACAGTGTATGCAAACAATAGTGTTTTGAATTTAAAAGATTTTGTTTATTCGCATATACTTAATTCACACCAGAAAACTGAAATAGCAATATTTACTTTAATTAATAACAGATATTTCGAATTAAAATAAAGCAAAATTAACCATTGAATATTTCTGGTGTAAAGTCAGATTCTTTGAGCTACACTGTAAAAAAAAATTTGTAAAGTTACTAAAGTTTTTCTAGGAAACTGGGATTCCTAGAACGTTTTATGTAATGGCAACAACAAAAAAATCTGTAACAGCGTCTGTTACAGGAATTTTTCTTGTTGTCGTTACATAAAAAGTTCTAGGAATCCCAGTTTCCTAGAAAAACTTTAGTAACTTTGCAGATTTTTTTTTACAGTGTACGTAATTTCAGGAACGTATTCTATCATGGGAATGAAAGGGTTAAAAGTTAAGTTTTATAAAATAAATAATTATATAAAATAAGGTATTTGGAGACATACTTATTAAAATAGTTACTAATTTGCAATATTTTAGAGAAAAACAGCCACACGACAGTAGTTTTTACGTGTATTGCAAATGCGCAACAGAAGAAAAGATTGACGTATTATATAAGAATGTACCTCTGACTTTTTCCTTATTTTTCCTATGTAATAAACCTTTCAGAGAATCACATATATTTTTTTCGAAATAAAATAAAAAATCGCGCATTTAAGGGTAAAAAATTAAAAATAGCATTTGTAAAAAAGTGCTTTTAATCGATTTATTCTACGCTTATTGCTTTTTATAGAATAATTCAAACAATTTCCATGAATTACAATTATTATAAATAAATTTTAAAACCTTTAAAATATGCAAAGTATTATAAATCATACGAATAAATTAACAGGTTGCAGAACATTTATAAAAATTCATTTTAAATTGCACAAAATAAATAAAATAGTTTAGCTATAAAAAATTGGCAAAACACCATTTTGAACAATAATTTATTATTATTAATGTAAATAAAGATTTTTATTGAAATTTTATTGGAAAATAGTTTGTAAACTGCAACGAAAAATGACGGAATGTTTATCTGCGTTCATTTTCATAAGACTTGATAGAAACAAAGAGCATGACGATTTTATTATTGAAAGGTAGAGAAGTACATTTGAAAAATTATAAATAACTTCTGAAAATACAAATGATTAGAATATGTATTTTTTTAACTCAGTATTTAATTTCTGAAATAGTTCAACGATTGCACAAAACATTCCAATTAAATATTAAATCAATGACTTTCTAAAGATCATGACTTATCACATAGCTCATCGTTAAGTTAAATAAACAAAATTAAATGCTAATTCTGAAATGGTTAAACGATTGCACAAAGCATTAAAATTTTGTTAGTTTTAAATTATCAAAGTTTAATAAAAGTAGTTTTTAATTATATAAGTACATAATTATGTAAGTTTATATAAGTATAATAGAGTTGAATTTTTAAATTTCGAGAAGAACAAAGTTTTCCAGAAATTAAGAAAAAAATATATAGTAGAAAGATCGATATAAAAAGCTACAGAAAATTGCCCGTTCAAGAATATTAAATTCTTAATTCATAGTAGGAAATCAGTCCATTAAAAATTACAGAGAGAAAACATTTTCCTGCAATAAATAACGATTTTGAAAATATACAACGATGAATACAAGTTTCACATCTACCCTATATATATAAAATCCTAATGAAACGAATTTATAAAACGGATATATGAAACGAATTTATGAAATGGATATATGAATCGACTGATTAAACAACTGATTATGTTTCAAGCGATTACTCCTAAAATAGGGAATACTTTGCAATGAAATTAACACCAAAAATCAGCATTGATCCGCAGATCTCAAAACTGGTATTAGAATTTTTAAATTCGAATTAGTTTTCGAAATATTAATTTTTTTCTAATTTTATATACATTTTTATAATGATGGCAACTCAAATTTTAATCAAACAGATATTTTTTTTCATATTTCAGAAAAGGTTGATCATGGTAACCCGGCTATTGTTGTTTATTTGATAATAAATGTTTATTTGCTTTTATTTCTTTTTATAAATTATATAAATTATTTTCTTCTATAATTATTAATTATTTTTTTATATTTCCTTTAGAAGATAATAGAAAATAAATAAAAAATGTGGTAGTACTTAGTTATTCCGTCGACCAATTTAGCCAAATTATATAAATAGCCAAATTATACAAATTGACATAATTTTTATTTTTAATAACGAAAGAACAAATAAATTAGTATAACATTAATAAATATACAAATAAAAAGTCGAAATAAAAATCACTTGATGACGTAAACACGTGTAACTTGCTTAAAGTCAAGTGAATGTGACATTTACGATCAACCATTATTGGCATTTGATCTTATAGTTTGGCGATAGATTTTTGGTTGACGGGATAACTAAGTAATACCAAAAATGCATATGTAACTGGCACTTAAAAACGAGTTTTTCGCCAAATTTTCGTAAAGAAAAAAAATCACGCCAAACCTGCTGTGCGTATATGACATCTGGCCAAATATTACCACTCGAAAAAAAAAATGCTAACTGGCGAGTTGAAAAAAAGTTATTGGCGAGATTTACATCCGGCTAGCATAACAGTACCAAGAATTCTTTGCAACCATCGCAAGTTTTATGTAGTTTTTTGAAATTTTTTTTTTAATTTTTTAATCAAAATGGAAAGCTTACGGTCCCATATTGGCGCGATTTTTTTCTGACGCCAATGTCATATATGGAACGGGCACTTAACTGGCTCCAAAGTATCGTTATTTTGCTTGATATGGTAGGCCGGATGCTGTTGTTTATGCTGTTGATGCGTTCCCCAAATTGGCGTCGTTAAAAAATCGCGCCAATATGGAACGTTTATGACATCTGTGTCAAACTTTCATATGAACGGCGAAGGGATCAGACCGTATTTGTATATGGCAGCTTATGACTTGAACTATTATAATATAGATGAAATGATGGCGATAGAATAATATTTGGCGATTTATCATCTGTGCCTGGCTAACATTAAAGTACCAAAATGGCACCTAGAGTATAAAAAGCGAAGTGGTCCGCCTGGAACTGTTTATGATAGTCACATGACTTAGGCTATTGTTATAGACATTGTTTTAAAATACCGGGAGACAAAGACTCTGTATACTTAATTTATTTTATTTTACCTTCTTTTCAAATGTTTAACTGATCCTCTTTAATCAAAAACGAAAACAACCATTGGATGTCTTAACAGCAACTGATTCGCCCTTAAATTTTTGCAATCAAAGGGAATTGAATAGAAACCCGTTTACAGGGAGATCTGCACAGCTTTTTTCAGTATAATTCCATCTTCTCTAATATTTTTAAAACCCATCAGATTAGCGTGTTTTTAGATTCTGCGGTGTCTGAACGGGGGTTGGCGAGCGTAGTTTACAGGGGGCAGAGCCCCCTAATTATACTATATAGGTTCAAGAAAAAAGAATGCTCCTTTTAGTCTAAAGTTCTGCATTGATATTAAAGAAACACAAGAAGTTAGCCCAGCAAATAAGGCAGAAAATTGTATGCTTATGAATATAATGTAGTTTCCCTCAAAAGTAATGACAAAGATATTGTAAAGTTGAATATTTGAAGAATCTAACCTCCGGTCAAAAATGGCGCAACAAAATTTACTGCAATGGCAGTAGAAGCTTAAAGCAGAATAATTTCAGTGTGTGAATATGAGTTTTTTTTTAATTCACAGTAGGAAAAGAGCTTGTCAAAGATGCCAGAAATTGAATAAAATGACAAATGTAGGTTTTACATAATACTATATAGGGTGTCTACAAATTAGTTGAACAAAAAGAATGATTTATTGAATGGAATTGATGGCAAAAAAAATAAAGTACATATTGTCTGTAAGATAGAAATATAGTTCAAATTTACCATTATCACAAATGTTCGATGTGATTTCCTTTTGTGACTCTGCAAATGTCCCATTGGTAAATCATTTCTTGCCACAGATTTCTCAGCAAATTTCCATTCATCCGATCAAATTAACTGCAGTTTAGATCCTTAATATTAGTTCAGGAATGGGTGCAGGAAGTGGCGGCTTGTACACTTGATCCTTTACAAAACCCCATACACAGAAATCAAGCAGTGAAAGATCTTATGACGGGATGGTCATTGAATAACACCTCCGTTCGCTAAGCGATAGTGTCAGTTATGATACCTAATGCCATCTATAAATAAACTTCGGCAATATTACTACTAGCCTGACTTTCTTTAATAATTCGGAAGTTCTTAACTTACGAAATTGATGAACTAATTGATACACACCCTGTGTATAGTAAAATTTTTTGTAAGTGCGGCCTCTCTTACATTGGGCAGATGAAGCGTGCACTTAGAATTAAGCTGAAGGAACACCCGAATTACGTTAAAAAGCATCAATTTGAGAAATCTACAATAGCGAAACATTGTTGGAATTCCAACCGCCAGTTTAATTATCCAAAGGCTATGTAACTCAGTTTTTGATGTAGACTTTTACGAAGATCACTATAGTCATAAACATACTTCCTCCTTAATGAATGACTAGCAGGAATGACCGAGCTAAGCTCGGTCAAAATTAGCCTTGTGTTATCTCGATATATTATTCCCACTAAATCATTCTTGCTGTTTTAGATAAAATTAGCTTGACCCTGAGATATAGGGACCCAAAATGACGCACTAATCGATTTTTTTCGAACATGCGACGTAACACAATGCTCTTCTCGAGCCTGAAATCGACGGAATACAAAATTTAGTGAAAATCGTTAGTCATATTCTAGATAAAATAAGCTTGACCCACGTTGATTCAAAAAACCACTAACCGAAATTTATCGATCGTGTGAGCTATTTATATGGTCTTTTTGTTCTGTGAAACGGTATAACAAAAAAAGAATGTCAAAATTGTTTGAACATTTTTGAGATGGATGCCGTTCGCTTGACCCCGACCCATTATCACCAAAATGACCCACTAATAGAATTTTCTTGAGCATGCGACCCAGCCCACTGGTTTTATATTCTCCAGAAACGGTGTAGTACAAAGTTTTGTCAAAATCTTTTGAGCCGTTTTTTAGATAAAGTTAGCTTGATCCTGATCTATTAGGACCCAAAATGACCCATTGATTGAATTTTCTTGAACATGAGACCCTGCCCGATGGTCTTAACGTGCTCGGAAAAGGTATTATGCAGAATATTTTCAAAATGTTTTAAAGCGCTTTTTAAATATAATTCGCTTGACCCTGACCCATTGTGAGCCAAAATGACCCACTAATCGAATTTTCTTGAACACGTTACCCATCCCAAATTTTCGTGCCCGAAAATTGTTAGATACAAAATTTAGTCAAAATCGATTGAGCCGTTCTCTAGATATAATTAGCTCGACCCTGACCCATTATGACCCAAAATGACCCACTAATCTAATTTTCTCGAACACGAGACCCATCCCAATGGTCTCTTCATGCCCAAAAGCAGTAGGGTGCAAAATTTCGTCAAAATCGTTAGAGGCGTTACCTATATAACTTAGATTGACCCACGGTGACCCAAAAATGACCCACTAATCGAATTTTCTTGAACATGTGACATAGCCCAATGGTCTTCTCGTAATCCAAAACTGTAGAATATAGAGTTTAGTGAAAACAATTAGAGCCGTTTTTTAGATAAAAATAATTGACCCACATTGACCCAAAAATGACCCACTAATCGAATTTTCTCGAACACGTGACCCATTCCAATGGTCTTTTCGTGCCCAAAAATGGTTAGATACAAAATTTAGTCAAAATCGATTGAGTCATTCTTTAGATATAATTAGCTTGACCCTGACACATTATGACCCAAAATGACCCACTAACCGAATTTTCTCGAACACGTGACCCATCCCAATCGTCTTTTCGTGCCCGAAAACAGTAGAGTGCAAAATTTCGTCAAAATCGTTAGATCCGTTATCTAGATAAACTTAGCTTGATCCACGGTGACCCCAAAATGACCCCCTAATCTAATTTTCTCGAACATGTGACTTAGCCCAATGGTCTTTTCGTAATCCAAAACTGTAGAATAATGAGTTTAGTGAAAATCTTTAGAGCCGTTTTTTAGATAAAAATAGCTAGACCCACAGTGACCCCAAAATGACCCACAAATCAAAATTTCTCGAACACGTGACCTAGCCCAATAGTCTTCTCGTGCCCGAAAATGGTTGGATACAAAATTTGGTCAAAATCGATTGAGCCGTTCTTTAGATATAATTAGCTTGACCCTGACCCATTATGACCCAAAATCACCCACTAATCGAATTTTCTCGAACACGAGACCCATCCCAATGGTCTTTTCGTGCCCGAAAACGGTAGGGTGCAAAATTTAATCAAACTCGTTAGAGCCGTTCTTAAGATAAAATTTACACACACACACACACACACACAATTTTTGCTCGCATTATAGTATAAGATATGACCAGCACACCTTTTCTTTCGCCAGTGTGGAGGGATCCTACGCAGTGACTCTTTTACAGTTGGTTCTGGTCCATTACGTCATTTCTTTAAGATATATAAACTCTTGTTTTCGTCCTTTTCAATCAGTCCATAAGCCAGTATTCGGGGCTATAGACGAGGGGTTTTTCAAACCCATTTTAATTCTTTTTTTTTTCTTTCTCACTGAGGAAGAGGATCCAGGAATCTTCGAAACGATCGTATGGGAATTTTTTGTCGTGTCTGTACGTTATTTGTGCGTAAAATCGTTATTAAAGCTTTTTTATTAAAATTCGCACAAAGTTGTATCTATGCTTACCCTGTATATAGATTCCAGAAAAAAGACTTTATTTTCAGTGCAAAGTTCTAGAGTGATATTTACAAATACAAAAATTTGGCCATCAAATAAGACAGCAAATTGCATACTTACAAATATTATGCAGCTTTTCCCTAAATAATGACGAACATATTGAAAACTTGAAAGTTTCAAGTATCCATTTTTCAGTTAATAGTAGAGAAGAGACCAATTTTAATTTCAATATCAAAATTTTCCAGTAATGAAGAAATATTTTAAAGATATACGACGGTGGATACAGGTTTTGCATAATATTATGGGCTATTTCCATGAGTTCTTGTTGTGTAAGTCAGATAGGTGCAAATTTCTACGATATTTGGCTGCCAATATTTTAGAACAGAAAAATTTGACTTATTTTTCTGGAGATATCTCATTAATTGAATAAGGCGAAGAAAACTTTTCGAAAATAACGGTGGCCAACTTTGGCAGAGGGAGCGTGTAGATTTTATTGGTCAATTAATAGAACAAAAACTCCCACCATAAGGCTACAAGAAATTCGCCAAAGTCATATCATAAGTTATCCAAAAGTCAATCATGTTTCATAAGTTAAAAAAAATATAAAAATAAAATAAGAAGAGCTTTTGTTTTCAATAGTGCTTCATATTGCAGCTGAAAAAATTACTTTAAACATTAAATTCAAAATTAAGCGTTATTTAAACATATTTAAACATATCAATTAACATAAAAAAATCATTAAACATTACTTGATACAGCTGGTTGTTGAAGATGGCTGTATCGCCAATAATCAACTAACTAATTATCTATACGTTTCTTGCTTATTTTTTATATGTATATGACTTATATGGATATGTATATGATACATACACTGTGACGCAGTTACTTTTTTTGCAGACAATGACCTCAATATGATGGGCGAAAGCCAAAACTTAGGTTTAATGTGCCTTATTATATATTTGAAAAAAATATTATGGGTTTAAATCGTCGAAATTTTTATTTTCTTAGAAGTTAAAACCTTATCTTTTCTGAACATTTTGATATACCTGTTTCCTTGAAATTCACATTAGAACAGAAGTTATGGCTTTTAGAATTATATCCGACCAATAGCGTAAGTGGCATTTCCGAAACTTCGAAGCAATTTTTCTCCAAATGACGTTTTAGGTCATAATGCGCACGATACCTCAGACACGTCTGAACATTTTTTCATGAAATTATCAAAACATATGTTTCGTGTTAGTCTGTATAAACTGAACCTAGAATTTCCTTTTTATTGCTCAAAAAATTACTTTTTTAAGTGATTATACTGTTGAAAGTTTCAAAATTTTGCATTAGCTAAATACAACTTTGTATTAAAAATATAAAAAATGCTTTAAATACAAATTTATTTTAGTTCAGAGTAATTATTATAATCTGAAGTATAAGAGGAACCAAAATTTTCATTCTAGTTGCAAAATTTATTTTGTAATCCTGCGCATAAGCTGTTATACCAATTTCATGCTCGCCAAATGTCTGACAGTTTTGAGCCCCCTATAAATGCTAATTCTGCGCCTTTCAAATTTTGAAACACATGGAATGAAAAAAAATCTTTTATCTTTCATCTCAATAAAAATTGTGTTTTAAAATCGTATACATTTTAAGATATTAAATATTGAAAATGGTCTTTTTTTTCCTTTTTTCAATTTTAAGAGTCCCAAGACCCTTAATGTAGATTATGTATCTTAGCAAAAAAATCGCAACTGAAATGCGATTTTCGAGCTTTATTGAAGTATTAAAACGTTTATTTTAATAAGTTTGGTGCAGAAGCATTTGTGTGTGTGTGCACTCTCCTACCCTCCCTTTTGAGTACCTAAAGTGGTTTAAACACCAACGTAAGGAGTAACCAATTTCAATTCGAGTAACTTTTGCCGGTTACTCGATTTGTTTAAGCATACCATGACGTTCCTGAGGCATTTTTCTATGCATTGCACCACTTTTTCCGAAGTTACTCAGAAAAGCGTTATTCCACAGTCATTCATACACACCGTGTGTTATGTAAAATCTAAAATCTGTATAACACCATCTGGCGGTGTGTAAAAATGCAGCCTCAAACCCAGGGAGTTTTCTAACGATTACTCTGTAAAACGGTAATAGTCCAATAATGGCAACCCTTGTGTGTTTGGTTTCATTGGTAATACAGGTTTGCTATATAAGATTTTCCTCTCTATTTCGCGGTTACTCACGAAAGCGGCAATAATCCAAGAATGGCAGCTCTTGTGTGTTTATTTTCTTCGGTAATTCAGATTGGCTATGTAAGTTTTTCCTCTCCATTTAACTACATTTTTGATAGAAGAATATCTGTCTATATAGTTTTTTAAATATAACGAAAAAATCAGATAAAAATTCACGATTTTATTAAACGTAGCTTTAGAGCGTGAATTTCTCACGAAATAAAGATCTGAAATAACTTAAAATATTCAGTGAATGGAAAAAATAGACCTAATATTAATAACGTAAATTGTCAATATTTCAGTTAAATTCATTTTAAACATCCCCTCCCGGCACCAGTCGGAACAATAGGTTATTTCTTCTTCTGTTTCCTTTTTATTCTTTTAAAGATATAATGTATCAGATTTAATAAAAATTAAACAAATTGGTGTTATTCCTCCTAAATTCATTATTTTGTTGAAGTTAATTAGAAGCAAATTTTAAATTTCCTTACCGAATGCAATTAGATGCATATGAGATAGCTATAGCAAATTTGTTAAGCAATTATTGAAATTGACGAATAAAAATACAGACTGGCTATAATATATTTCCTATTTCATACAAGGTCCGAACACAAATCATTCAATGAAAGCCATCAAAATTTTTAAATTTCTCGTCTAGCAAAATAAGCAACTTTTATTGAAATCAAATGATTTTAACATAATCTAATATTGAGTTGATGGATTGAAAATATAGTTCCTACAACTGTAAAGTTGTTCGAATTTTCAAATGACCATTATTTTCAAATTGAAATCCCCAAATTTCGCTCTAGTCTTTTTTTTTTTTTTTTTTTTTTTTGGACGTTCGTGTGACAACGCAAGGTTATATGATGATACTAAGCAACATATAATGATACTAAAATATAATACAATTATGATACAAATGAGGTTCGAACACAAACCATACAATGAATAACAATAAAATTATTTTAGTATGTCTGTCACCAAAGTAAACAACTCCCAATTATTTTAATGAAATCGTTAGAAATTTAGCATGTATTTCTAAAAACTGAACATAATTATTCATTTACCATGGTGTTTGTCATTTAGATTTTCAAAGGGTCGTTATTTTCAAACAAATTTTCGAATTTTTTTAATTAATGAACGCACCCAATATAATTTATTTTAAAAAAAGAGAAAAAATATATTTTCCTTTTCCGCCTGAGCAAATACAAACTGTATGTTGTAATAATTCCTTGTAGAGCAGCGGGTCAAATATCATTTTGAGGACCGACTTCTGTCTGTCCATAGAAATTGTTCATAAATATTATGCTTAAGCAACTACTACTAATCTTCATGCCTTTTGTACATATAGATAAATTTTACACCATGTAGTATTCACTGTAGTACATGGGATATCTGAGTGGCGTCGTACACAGGATTTTATTTCGGGGGGGGGGGGGGAAGGCTGACTTAAATTTCCCTAATGTTCTAAATCTTACAAAACACGTTGAATTGTGTTGTAAACAAAAATCATTTTTGGCAATAGGGCCGTAGCCAGAGGGGGAAAGGATGGTTCTATTCCGAATTTTCCAAAATTTAACGACATGGCTTGAGGTTTCGTGAATTCGGACTTAAATATATCCCGATTTTTGACAAATGGTCCCCGAAAAAAATATCAATTTTGTCAATGCCTGATGACATTGAATTTTCGGAGAGAATGAGAAAATATAAAACAGGTGTGTCTTGCGGTTTAAAAACGGACTCAGAATTTTTATAAAAGACCAATTTTTTTTTTCTTTTAGCGACGATTTTTATGTCATCCGACGTAAAATTTCATTCTCTTTCAGAATCTGTCTTTATTTCTTAATTTCGAGAGTTGGAAGCGAAAATGAATTTTTTGGTAATTAATTCCAGAAGTGCATTTTTTGCACGGCAGGCTACGTAACACGGAAAGAAAAAGAGATACATTTTTACACTAGGGTTTGATAATCGAAGAACAAATTTTTTTAACTTTTGA
Organism: Maratus speciosus; assembly: GCA_963932465.1. Taxonomy (NCBI): domain Eukaryota; kingdom Metazoa; phylum Arthropoda; class Arachnida; order Araneae; family Salticidae; genus Maratus; species Maratus speciosus. Next base: position 335,382,984 of record OZ010798.1, on the reverse strand, counting down.
TTTTACAAATTTGGTTCTTTCGCATCCGAATGTTATTTCGTGCGCTGATTCATAAAATCTCAATTTAAAAAAAATCGGACCACAATTTTCCGATTTATGAAAAAATCGATTTTTAAACTTATAAAAGAGATGCTTTTTCGCGCAGACAATTGATGGGAATTTTTTTAAATTAGGAAAACTGAATAACCGATCGCTTTTAAACTTTGACATAGTTTATAACACATAATAAGAACTTTATAAATTTAAGGTAAGTTGAATTTTTGTTGAGGGGGGGAGGGTGAACGAGGGCTCCGTCGACAACCGCCCCCTCCCTCGAGTAGTATACCTACTGATAGCTTGTGTAAACAGAGTTTCGTTCAGATACAGTTTTGTTAAGAATAGAGTGCGCTCCCTAGTGGTGGAATGTGGAACTAACAGAACGCGATTCTGTGAAAATTAGGAAACCTAACACCGCGATCTGTTTTAAATTTTAAGATAGTTTATAGCACATGGTAAAAAAAAATATCAAAAAGAATGCCGCATCACATTTCGGGGTGGGTAAGAGGGTCGCAAACACAATTAGGAAATAGAACAAGGCGATCTGTTTGAAATTTTAAGATAGTTTAGGGAGGGTTTACCATAATTTAAAAGGGGTTCCATGGCGATAAATGTATTAGGCGTTTTGAAAGGAATATTAAACGAAACCCTTTGTGTCGATCTGCGATCACACATACCCACTTGTTTTCTATTTGAAGACACGTGGGGCATTTTCCCAGAACCCGCAGATTTAAACAGCCCGAAAATTTCTCATGTTTCATATGAATAAGGGACTAATTCGGGAGGGAGCTGTAACCCCATTAGCCCCATTCCAGCTATATGGTTATATTGTGGTACCACTGTGCACTAATATGGGGCTAAAGAGTATGTTGTAGTTGAATGATAGGAGGAGGGAAAATTGCAAATTTCTCTCAAGCAGAAAGGTTAACAAATCAGCACTTTTTTTTTTCATTTTCAACATTTTTTGAAGGGCGGGTCCTGTAACCCCAACAGTCTCCTTCCCCATTTTTGAATATGCTGTAGTGTCAACGTGGACTAATAAGGACTAACGAGAATTGTTAATCATCTGTATAACAGAAAATTAAATTACAAATTTATCTCAAACAAACAAACAAAAAGAAAATCAGCACCTTTTTCATTTTATTTTCGGCTGTTTCGTGAAGAGAGCTGTAACCCATTAGCCCCTTTCAACCTCTTTGGGCAACTGTGCACTGATAAGACTAAAGAGAAGAGAGTGGCTGTTCCGTTGAATTATAGGAAGAAAAAAATTACAAATTTCTCTCATCTTAAACAGAAAGAAAACAAATCAGCACATTTTTCTTCATTTTCCACTATTTCGAAAGAGGGCTTGTAATCAGGCCCCTTTCCCTCGTTGGGTATACTGTGGTGTAACCGTGCTCTGATATAGGACTAATCAGAATGGCTAGTTTGTTGTATTGCAGAAAACAAAGTTACAAACTTATCTCAAACAAACAAAAAAAAAAGACAGCGGTTTTTTTTGTTTTTTTTATCATTTTCGGCTGTTTTGGGAGGAGGCTGCTACTCCATTAACCCATTTCACTTCTTTGGTATAATGCTATGTGATTTTGCACTAATATGGAACTAAAGAGAAGAGAGTGCTAGTTTGTTGAATGAAAGGAGGAAAATGCACATTTATCTCAAACAGAAAGAAAAAAAGCACTATTTTTTTCATTTCATTTTGACTATTTAGGGAAGAAGGGGCTGTAATCCCATCAGCCCCCTCCCCTCATTTCGGTATGCTGCGATGTCAATGTGGACTAACTTGGAGCTAACGAGAATGGCTATTTCGCTGTATGACAGTAGAAAAAAATTTAGATTTATCTAAAAAAGTAAGAATTTCAGAAAACAAAATTACAAATCTATCTCAAAAGAAAAAGATAAAAATCAGCATTTCTTTCATTTCATTGTCGGCTATTTTGTGAGGGGGCTGTAACCCCATTAGCCCCACTTCCACCTTTTTGAGTACAATGTGGTGTCATTGTGCACTAATTAGGAACTAAAGGGAAGAGAGCGACTAGTCTGTTAAATGAAAGGGGAAAAAATACAAATTTATCTCAAATAGAAAGAAAAAAATATCACCACTTTTTTCAATTTATTTTCAACTATTTCGAGAGGAGGGGGCTGTAATTCGTACATCCCCCTCCCCATCTTTGGGAATGCTGTGATATCAATGTGGAGTAATATAGGGGTTAACGAGAGAATGACTATTTCGTTGTATGACAGAAAAAAAAATCATATTTATTTTAAAAAGTAAGGAAGAAACACTTTTTTATTTAATTTAAGACTTTTTCGGGAGGAGAGGGCCTATAACCCCATCAGCCCGCTTTCTCTTTTTTGGTGACCATGTGGACTAATATATGGGTCTAATGAGAATGACTAATCCGCTGCATGACAGAAAAAAGTTAATTTGTTTTCCAAAAAAGAAGCAGCAAAAAATCAGCTTTTTTTTCATATCACTTTCGAAAATTTCGTCGGGGTGGGGGGCTGTAGTCCATCAGCCTTTTCCCTTGGGTAGGCCTATGGGATATCACAACAAAGATAGTCACAATTTTAAGAAAATATCTAGTAGAAAAACTAATAGGAAACTAATAGAAAAATTGATGGATTGGTTTATGAGATAAAGGTTTGCAAACTTCATTTTTTTTTTATTTATGAATGTAATAAAATGACTAAAAGAATCCCCCCCCCCCCCACGCCTTGATCATCATAAATTGTTTTAACTTGCCTCGTTAAGAGGAAAACACCAATAATTTCACTTGAAAACTATGTACTATGTTTATAGAATAAAATTTTACTCATTAGTTTTCTGAGAATGTAGCTCATTCTTTTTTTTTCGGGGGGGGGGGGGGAGCATGAGCTAAGGAGAGGTAACGCTCTTCCTTAATATTTGAAAGTCTTTTTGGTGAAAGATAATATTTGTAATTTTTGGCCAATTTTACTCATAATGGCATCCGAATTCCTGCCATGGTGAACTCGTTCAAATGAGGTGGCTATGCATGACCGTGCATTAGTCAGGCTCATAACGATAATTCTTAAGAACACTTTTCTAAAGCTACGTATATTGTCAGCAGAATTTATAAACACTATGCAATTAAAATGAGTGTAGCTAATATTGAAAACACATACAATACATAAAAATGCACTTTTAGTTATGTAAGTATCGCTCATAAGCAATGATGAAACCTAATTACTGTCTAAGGCTCTAAACGAGTTAATGTTGACATCTTTTAGTGTATCCTTGTAAAATATTTATAAATACTACCACTACATTCTCTACATTTTACAGAAAACATGTTGTAAAATACCGCAGTAAATGGATGTGATTAAAGCACTCCCCGACTGGACCGTTACCCTATGGTCTCCGACTTTTGGAGCTCTGAAATTTAGTATGCAACATTAATGAAGCTGATATTTTAAATCTATTTTATTCTAATGTTAATCTAACTAATCAGGGAAGCGCCTTATCAGAATGAACCTATTTACAGAATTTGCAGCAAATCGGATAAATCTGCATGAAAAATACATTCATCTAAATTAAGGGGATTATCCCCCGTCCCACCCCCTTATGCTTAATGAATGAATTCCCAAAACTAATCTGGGAAGCGCCTTATCAGAATGAACCTATTTACAAAATTTGAAGAAAATCGGATATTTCTATCAAGAGTTATCACTTTACGTACGTACAGTCGTGGAAAAAAAAAGTAAACACCCTCTACTAACTCCTCAACAAATTATCGTAGAAGAAAGTTACTGGCACCACATGATTGGCAATAAAGTTTACTTTTAAATGATATATATAGTATTTGCTTTGGGGGCCATCTACATATTAAAATGAACCATAACTTTGTTTTTTTCAATAGCAGTGCACAATTTTGCAGCATAAATGAATCCTACACCCTTCAATTAGCCTAAAAACAAATTTTTATGCAATTCGTACGATAAATTTCAGAGAAATTAATTATTTTAAAGCTAGCGTATTTTATGGTCTGTATCTAAACTGAGGTTCGGTACTCGATTGTTGACTGATAGAGCCCCCTTCTTGATCAAGGCACCTTAAGCGCCACCCAAGCAGTAGTTCAAGACTGCTAGATTACAGGATAGCATAAGAAATTTCAAAATATCTAGTCACTTCTATCACAGAGGGCCCCTTAAACTATCATTTTGTCGTTTTTTAAGCATAATTCGAAAAGTACTTGGAAGAAAAATGTGAAATTTTGGATTTTCATAAAGCAGGACTCAATAAATCTAAATCCATCAAAAAAATTGTAGGTTGCAATTCATACTTTTTTCGAATATTAATTTAATAATTCATAATTCATATCATAAACTTATAAAAATTGAGAATTCAACGTATTTATGTTTGGGTATTTTAGTATTATTGCTACACAAAAAATTAGCACATTAAGATTATAATTTCAGGAGATATTAATAAAAATATGAGAACGTAATTTAACATTAGTAGCACTCAGTTTTGAATGTTTATAATAGAAAAACTTATCGTTCAAATAACTTGAAATTTGGTGTCTAGGCATACTTTGAACCGAAGATTTGAAATATCTTGTTAAAATTGGGTATTGCCATTGAAAAAAAATGAAGTTTGGGTTCGTTTTAATATGTAGATGGCCCCCTAAGCAAATTTTATGTACATAATTTAAAAGTACACTTTATTTCCAATCGTTCGTACCAGTAAATTTCTTCTACGATAATTTGTTGAGTAGTTAGTAGTGAGTGTTTACTTTTTTTTCCACGACTGTACATACATACAGAACCTGCGAGCACATTAGCTCTCAGGCATTGATAGCCTGTGAGCTAAAAATGAAAGGAAATTCATCAACAAACTTCCACAGTCAGCATTCCCACCTCAATATATATATATATATATATATATATGGGGCATTCTCACAATCTTTTGACTTTTATGTCCCTGAATAATTTTTATTTTAGTACATATTCTTGTGTTTTTTTAATTTCATATACTGGGGAACAACCCATTGCATGATTGCATAATAATATTAACCAGATAAATTTGGACGACGTTGGGGGTCTAAATATCAGGAAACTCCTATACCGTCCCGTGTCTCTGATGCTGATTTTTATGTTTTAAGCTGTCTTTGGAGGTTTACTCCTGCACTTTCCGAGATAAATAATAAAAAAAATTATTTAATCCAATGTTAACGACTGTTTCTAAAAATCAATGAACATTGTGGCTATCACTTAGTCTTAACATGATTTGCCTAAAAATAGGTGGTAATTTTCCTTACCGTCCCTTTTTGTCCCATTTCGTCCCTTTTTTTCTATACCGCCCCCTTTTTTTACCTTACCGTCCCTTCTTTAACACCCCTTTAAGACAATGTTATACAAAAATTCTGTATTAAAAGTACTACATCTTTTTTTTTTTTTTTTTTTTTTTTCTTATTTGAATATCCTGTGGGTGCTATGCAAATTCATTATAAGTAAAAATTTAGAAGAAAATAAAAAGTTATATTTAAGGCGGTTCTTTAAAAAAAATTCCAATAACAGTCTGAAACTTTCTGACACATTTTTAGACTAACTTTTAAATATAAAAGCATGCTACTTACAGACATAGTTATGGCAGTAATTTGTAATAGACATTTTTTTTTCAATAAATGAATCACTTCTTTAGTTATAAACGATTGCAGTATTTGGACTACACTTTTCCTTTTCTGTATTGTGGTCTACGAAAATCGGCCAAAGACGAGATCGAATAAAATCCTACATTTAATGCAGCGCAATGCATAAGAACGCATTTTACCAAAAAAAGATTATTCTTCATTTATATATTACTAGCGGGCTCTGCCCGTTACGCTGATCGGTTTCGCTAAACTAACTTTGAAACAAATGAAAAATTTCAGTGAATTTGACCATGTGTTTTAAAGTAATATGGAACGTTATCTGTCTTTCTGTATTGCTGTAAACGATATGAATGTCATTGCGTTATTATATTATATAATGTGTTAAGTGAAATTTGTTCTGTTAAGGATCGTTGATCATTTATTGTAGATTTGATATAGAATGATATGCAAAATGCTAAAATCTCCCCTAAAGTTAACTAATTAACAGTACAAGTCCCATCAAAATCCATTTAGCAGAATTCACGTTATCAACAGCCGGAACGAAATTTCCAGTTTCATTTTATAAATATAGTAGGTATTATAAATTCCCAATCTTTCACCAGATGCAATGATTTTCTGTCAAGTAAGCTGAGGTTACTCGATGATGCAATATTTTACCAATTCCTACACACAGCTCTTTAAGTTACTCGATGATGGAATCTTCTGCCATGTGTTACGCAGCAATATAAGTTACTCGGTGACACGGTATTTTACCAATTACTATACACAACTATCTCAGTTACTCGATAATGCGATCTTCTGTTGATTTATACACACAGTGATCTAGTAAGTTACTCAATGGTACGTTTTTTTTCTATTACTACACACACTATCTAAGTTACTCGAGAATGCAATCTACTGCCGTCCTTATCTACCTAACGCCGTTCTACCGCCACAGCAATTTAAGTTACTCAACTATACGTTATTTTGCAAATTATTACACACAACTATCTCATTTACTCGATAATGCGATCTTCTGCCCATTTCTACACAGAAACTAAAAGGTATTCGATGGTACCGTATTTTTATAATTCCTATAAACAACTATCTCAGTTACTCGATAACGCGACCTTCTGCCCATCTATAACATAAACCCATCTAAGTTACTCCATGATAAGGTATTTTACCAATTCTTACACTCAACTATTCATTTACTCGACAATGCTAGCTTCTGCCCATCTTTTCACACATTAAGCAAAGTTACTCGAATATATTGTCGTTTATCTCGTCATAATAGCACTGTGATAATATCATAATAAAAAAAAAAGTGCCCAGCTAAACTGATGGCATTGAACTCACAGGCTATTCACACTAATTGTATATTATACTCTTATTTTAAAGAATAATCCCCCCAAAAAATAAGTGAAGGGGATTAGCCCCCGTTTCCCCCCCTTTATACTTAACCAATGAACCTCCAAATCTAATTAGGGAAGCTCCTTAACATAATAAACCGGTATACCAAATTTGGAGCAAATCGAATAATCCTGCAAAAAACCCCATTTATCTAAATTAAGGAGGTGGACTAGTCCCCTTTTATCCTTAACCAATGAATCCCCAAAACGAATCAGGGAAGCTCCTTAACATAATAAACCGGTATACCAAATTTGGAGCAAATCGAATAATTCTGCACGAAAAACCCGTTTATCTAAATTAAGGGGGGTGGACTAGCCCCCTTTCCCCGTTAATCCTTAAACAATGAACCCCCAAAACTAATCAAGAATTTCCTCAACATAATAAACCGGTATACCAAACTCGGAGCAAATCGAATAATTCTGCATGAAAAATCCATTTATCTGAATTAAGGGGGGGTGGGCTAGCCCCCTTTTCCCCCCTTTATTCTTAACCAATGAACCCCTAAAACTAATCAGGGAAGTTCCTTAACATAATAAACCGGTATACCAAATTCGGAGCAAATCGAATAATTCTGCATGAAAAACCCATTTATCTAAATTAAGAGGGGGTGGGCTACCCCCCCCTTTTCCCCCTTTATCCTTAACCGATGAACCCCCAAAACTAATCAGGGAAGTTCCTTAACATAATAAACCGGTATACCAAATTCGGAGCAAATCGAATTATTCTGCATGAAAAACCCATTTATCTGAATTAAGGGGGGGTTAACTAACCCCCTTTTTCCCCCTTTATACTAAACCAATGAACCCCAGAATTAATCAGTGAAGCTCCTTAACATAATAAAATGGTACACCAAATTCGGAGAAATCGAAAATTCTGCATGAAAAACCCATTTATCCGAATTACGACAGGTGGGTTAACCCCCCTTTTCCCCCTTTATCCTTAACCAATGAACCCCCAAAACTAATCAGGGAAGTCCCTTGACATAATAAACCGGTATACCAAATTCGGAGCAAATCGAATAATTCTGCATGAAAAACCCATTTATCTGAATTAAGGGGGGTGGACTAACCCCCCTTTTCCCCCTTTATCCTTAACCAATGAACTTCCAAAACTAATCAGGGAAGCGCCTTATGACAATGAACCTATAAAAAAAAATTTGAAGCAAATCGGATGTTTTTATCAAGAGTTATCGCGTTACGTACGTACATACGTACATATATACATACATACAGAAGGGGCGGGCACATTAGCTCTCAGGCTTTGATAGCTTGTGAGCTAATAAAAAAGAAAAGTGCCCAGCTAAACTGATGGCATTGAGCTCACAGGCTATTCACACTAATTGTTTATCATACTCTTATTTTAAAGAATAATGCCCCTCAAAAAAATAAGTGAAGGGAAATTAGCCCTCGTTTCCCCCTTTATTCTTAACCAGTGAAACTCCAAATCTAATCAGGGAAGCTCCTTATCATAATAAACCGGTATACCAAATTTGGAGCAAATCGAATAATCCTGCAAAAAAAAAAACCATTTATCTAAATTTAGGGGGTGGACTAGCCCCCCCTTTATCCTTAACCAGTGAATCCCCAAAACGAATCAGGGAAGCTCCTTAACATAATAAACCGGTATACCAAATTTGGAGCAAAGCTTATAATTCTGCATGAAAAACCCGTTTATATAAATAAAAGGGGGTGGACTAGCCCCCTTCCTCCTTTATCCTTAACCAATGAACCCCCAAAACTAATCAGGGAAGTCCCTTAACATAATAAACCGGTATACCAACTTCGGAGCAAATCGAATCATTCTGCATGAAAAACCCATTTATCTAATTTAAGAGGGGCGGGCTAACCTCCCTTTTCCCCCTTTATCCTTAACCAATGAGCCCCCAAAACTAATCAGTGAAGTTCCTTAACATAATAAACCGGTATACCAAATTCGGAGCAAATCGAATCATTTTGCATGAAAAACCCATTTATCTGAATTAAGGGGGTGGACTAACCCCCCCCCCTTTTCCCCCTTTATCCTTAACCAACGAACCCCCAAAACTAATCAGAGAAGTTCCTTAACATAATACACCGGTATACAAAATACGGAGCAAATCGAATGATTCTGCAGGAAAAACCCATTTATCTGAATTAAGGGGGGTGGAATAACCCCGTTTCCCCCCCCCTTTATCCTTAACCAATGAACTCCCAAAACTAATCAGGGAAGTTCCTTAGCATAATAAACCGGTATACCAAATTCGGGGCAAATCGAATGATTCTGCATGAAAAACCCATTATCTGAATAAAGGGGGTGGACTAACCCCCTTTTCACCCTTTATCCTTAGCCAATGAACCCCCAAAACTAATCAGGGAAGTTCCTTAACATAATAAACCGGATACCAAATTCGGAGCAAATCGAATGATTCTGCATGAAAAACCCATTTATCTGAATTAAGGAGGTGGACTAACCCCCCTTTATCCTTAACCAATGAACCCCCAAAACTAATCAGGGAAGTTCCTTAACATAATAAACCGATATATCAAATTCGGAGCAAATCGAATGATTCTGCATGAAAAACCCATTTATCTGAATTAAGGGGTTGGACTAACCCAGTTTTCCCCCTTTTTCCTTAACCAATGAACTCCCAAAACTAATCAGGGAAGACCCTTATCACAATGAACCTAGAAAATTTTTTTGAAGCAAATCGGATGTTTCTATCAAGAGTTATCGCGTTACGTACATACATACATACATACATACATACATACGTACATACATACAGAACGGGCGGGCACATTAGCTCTCGGGCTTTGATAGCCTGTGAGCTAAAAAGGGAAAAGATAAAGTGAGAGGAAGTGGGACTCGCAAGAATTCAGTCAATTGTTTTGTGAAATTTCTGCATGGTCTGCAGACCTACGTCGATTAATGTTTTAAATCGAAATTAAAAGATAAAGCAAATATGAACTACATACATAACCGATATAATATTTTAAATATTTTAATTGTAGTTGGTTATAGCTTAAGCAGCCGGCTTTGCCTCTAGATACTGAAAAAAGGCTGTTTTTAGATTCTTTTTTTTTTTTTTTTTTTTTTTTTTTTAAGAATAGGAATGAAAATTTGTGTTCCGAAATTTTTGCATGTTATTTATTATCATTCGAAGGATATTGCATTTTTTTTTTTTTAATCAAAAATTGATTATGTGAATTGTGTTGCCTAGGTGATGCGCGTCGTGCACTTCCAACTGTGTGGGATCCGATAGATTACCGTAGGCGTCTGCAGTCGAGTTTTGTTAAAGATTATGAAAATAGATAAGATTGTCTGGGACTTCAAATATTTTGAGGTCAAGAAATCGAAAATAACAAAATGGTGGTCATTTCAAAAAAAGTCTCTTTTTGGCTCTCTTTTTCGCACTTTGCGTAATTTTAAATTAAATGATTTTTTTTTTTTTTTTTTTTTTTTTTGTATAAAAATGGCTGAAAGTGGTTCAAAACTTAATAAATTATGTCCCCTTTAATTAAAAAGAAATTACAAGATCGGTTTAATAATTTTTTTGCGTTCTGATCCCGCCCAGTTAGAAAAAACATATTTTACATGAAATGCATTTTTAGTGCTCCAAAGCAGTAAAGACCTACGAGCGCGTTCTGCTAAAGCACTCAATAACTACGAAAGGTCTTCGAATTCGGCCAAATAATTTTTCAAGGGTAATCTACAGACTATAGGGAATAGAAAAAAAAAAAAAAAAAAAAAAAAAAAAAAAAAAAAAATTGATTTTTTGAACCGAAAAAAGGAAATACCCTCTTAAGGGGAAAATGTATAATAACAATAAAATTAAGCTTTTTTAAAAAGTTAAATGAAACCATAAATACTAGTACATAAAATAGGTGCATTCAAAACAGTGTTCTTTTGCTCTTTTCCCTATCATATCGCAATCGCATAAAAAGGTTTTACTTCTTTGACTGCCTGGTATAGTGCATATATATTATCAGATTTAACATACTTTCCGTTTTATCTCTGGGGATACGCATAATTAAGTAACAAACTTTAAGTTTTTTCATAACAGTCAATGCGTTATATATATTTTGAATCTAACGGCTACTTACTAAAATTTAAAATATTCAATTATTATTTTTTTTTTCATATGTAATAAATATAAATGCTGTGTTCAAATTTCTGGACATTGTTACAAAATATTATTCGTGAAGCAGCATTGTTCTGAAGACTTATATATGTTTCGGAAGTATGTCCCCTCCCTCCCCTCCCCAATATACTTGATGTTTTCAATTTTGTGTTTGGTTGAAAGGTATTATCAGTAACATTCAGCGAATAATTTGGAATTATATAAAAATATTAAATCGTCCTGCCATGTGATATACTCAACTTTCATATAAAGGCAAATATCTTTAATAATAATAATAATAATAATAATAATAATAATAATAATAATGGGCATAGCTGAAGTTAATAGCCAAAGCAATGGACAAAGGTTTCGCTACTTCAGCAGCCTTTTCGATTCTGAACATTTCAGTGGTTTTAACGATTATGTAGACTACTTACCTGTTAAATTTGTGTTATATTAATGTTATTAATGCAATTTTTATTATATATTAATAAAGTTTCTTCATTATAGAAAACCAGCCGGAAATAAATGCTAGACTATTTATACTGTTTCGTGTGTAAATGGGCAAATCTTTTGTAATCGGAAAGAACAGCGCAATTTTTTTATATAATTGTTCTATCAATATAACAGAGTATACTTATGCATACAATTCTCTCGATTATTTTTCATAAAAAAGGGAAAAACTAGACAATTTCGAAAACAAAAAAGCTTCCGAAAATTTCAAAATACTATATATATAATCTATAAATTGATTGATAAATTTTGCCAAAAAATTACTACATAGTTCTACCCACAGTCAAGCTTAAAAAGTATTTAAGAAAGAAAAGATTATTTTCTTAATTAAACAAATTTAAGGAATATTGATATGAAAGGAACTTTTATTATTTTTATTTTCCGATAAATTCATTACATTTTGATTTAAACTACTTTTGTTTGTAACGACATTTTGGTTGTAACGACATTTATAGGGCTGTCCTATCAAAAACTTTTGTTCAAACTGGCAATTTTAACAGCATTTCCTTAATAATCCCATTTTTTTACCGGAAAATGGAAGATAACAATATTTATTCAGCTTCGAAATAAGAGCACGTGCCAATTTCACGCGTTTACGTAAAAAATTGAATTGATGAATGCGTCATAAAACTGCCAGATTTATTTGAGAATATTAATATTATCAAATGGAGAGATTCAAAAAGAGTTTAACCCTTTATCTACTGATGGTACTTATAAGTACCATTAAAGTCACTCATTTTAAAATTCCTTTAATAGTACATCAATTAGTTGTAATGCAGTTTAGAATGAGTTATAGATACATTACTTTATCTTGTTACAAAAGTGTTATTTGTTACACAAAACAAAAGTATTTTTAAAAGGAGGATTTCTTTTGCCTTAGCATCTTTTGAGCTTTCTTGGCGTTGGGGGAAGGGGAAGGGGTTGGTTAATTCGGAAATATTTGTATGTTGCAAGAATATTATATTTTTACATTTCCTAATTCTACAAAATACTAACAAAATATTTAAAATGAAATATTTGAGTGGGGTTATAAATATTGCACAAAACCCCTTTAAATTCAAATTTAATTAATCCTTCTAAATCTTTCAATACTTCTAAGATCCTTCTAAAATTTATTAAATGATTATGTAAAACTTCTAATGTAGTTTAAACAATTCACGAAAAATGCTTTAGAAGATAAAATTTTCATGGATTCATAATTCAGTACATAAAGGGTTAAAGCGGAATATCACATTCATTTTGATAAAACAATAATTTACTAAACATGTGCATAAAATTTACATAAAATAATTTCCTCATATATAATTACGTTTTAAAAACTTCACCTATTCAATTATGATGGTTAAAACATACATAAAAAGATATTAATGTTATCCTTAAATAGAGGGTAATTTTAATCCTCATGAAAATCCGTCGAGAAATGCATGAATAAATGTCGTTTCAGAAGTTTTGTATTGAGTTAAAAAATGTTTCTTATCGGTCCGGAATCTCTATATGCATTAAATTTATCATATGAAAAAGAAAAAAACAATGGATATGTTCTCTAATCCCCCCCCCCCCCGCGCCAGTATTAGATTAAAGATTTCAAAAATCTTAAGGTAATATTCTTTACTAAAATCTGGATGACTTAGTAAACTTCTAACGTTTAAACTGACTTTATTTCGCTAAACTCTGACAATTAATTTATAACAGAGTCGTTCTGATTCGTGCTCACATACATAAATACTTTTTTATTCTAGAAAATAATATGAACCTTTAATTTTGTAACTAAAAATAGATATAAAATGTCTCTTTATCATGATGTTTCGTTTTATCTATATTGCCCTTTATAATTGAAATTGATACATCTTTTAAATAAAGTTTGCGATTACAAGTTTAAAAAAAAGAAAAGGAAAGAAACTAGAAATGAAATAATGAAAACTGAAATTTAAATCAAAGGAAAAAAAAAAAAAAAAAAAAACACCAGTGGCCGAGAGGTTACACATTTCAAGAGACAAGTACGCACTGAGTAAACTTATACATAACATTGGTATATACTCCACTACATTCTCTGGCAATTAATTGTCAAAGTTCAAATCGTCAAAAAAATTCATCCTAATTACCCCTGCCTCCCCTAATTGTTTTGTCATCTAAATTGTTTTCTCAACGTTTAACCGTAATTTAATAGATTTAAACCGCAAAATTTAATAGGGTATTTAACACTCTTTATTTTTTACTTTTATTTATATTTCTACATTTTAGCTTTTGAAATATTTCACTGTTGTAGTTCCCCTATAATAACTGTGAAGATCAAAATAAAAGGAACCTTTGCTCTTTGCTCTTATAATAAAATAACGGAAGCTTTCTTATATTATGAGGTGTTTTATTCAGTACGCCTTTTCAGTTGAATCAACTGGATATACAACTTTGATACAAGTTTGCTTATCTTGGAATTCGTGCAGAGATCTGTTGTCTATTATGTTTCGGGGCGGGTTGGTAAGACATGTGCAAAGTGTAAATCATTATAAATGGAATGGGTTCTACTAAAGAAAGTGCATGCGCGTATTGGAAACTTGGGGGAAGTTCTATAGAGAGAATCCTAGATTTTAAAGGATTCTTCTTTTAAAAATTAAGACTATCAAGATTTTTTAATATTGGTTCCTTCAACGAAATACTTACAATGATATTTAAAAAGAGATATAACTCATAGAGTCAATGATGTATGTAATAATCCCAATGTTGCATCTCTTCCTTATATGATCTTTTAAATTTATTCCAATGACATTTTCATTTTATTATAATTATCTCGCAAGACTTGCAATAAAAAAATAAGAAAGTACTTTAAATTTGGAAAATAAAGCGATAAATGAGTTTTATTATTATTATTATTATTAATATCCTGATCTCACTTCCAAATTTAAATTAATTGCGTTGCAAGTAATTTTGCATTATTATGATTCAAAAAATGTGCGTAGATTTTGTGTTGAATTACTCAATTTATGTATGTACGCTCTCATTATCAAATTAATTTTTTTGAATTCCTGAATTTGACTTGTTTACGATAAAACTTTAATTTACACTCTCTCAGTAATAAAGAGAATAATTTTCGAGAAATGAATAGTTTTATTTAAAATTTGAATGCTTAAAAAATATGTCATTACAATAAATAAACTAAATTAAATACTCAAAGAAGAAAAGAAAAAGCCTTAACACATTGCTTAAATCAGAAACTTTTTTAAAAGAAATATTTACGCACACTTTTAGGGTTCTGTACTCAAAAAGTAAAAACGGAACCATTATAAGATCACTCCTGTGTCTGTCTGTCACAGCCATTTTACTCGTAAACTATGGAACATGGAAAGTTCAAATTGGAAAAAATAATAAAGACTACTGACCCACATATTTTTAGATTATTACACATTTATAAATATATTTAATAAAAATGTGGGGGGTGGGGGGCAAATTATGTTACTTTGAAAAAAAAATATTTTCTTTGTATGCCATGCGGGATATCGCCTGAAAGCTTTCGTAACGCTGAATTCAAAAATACATTTATTTTAATTTTAGGTATTATATTCTTAAAGATATCGTCGAAAATGTAGCGCAGAAATATGTCCCCCCCCCCCCCCATCTAATTCCGAATCTACTGAAACTAAAATTATGAAAAAATTAGAGGTAGTAGATGTTAATTTAAACCTCACAGGAAAATTATAGCGATTACTCTAGGTCACATAGTTTCTGAGAAAATCTCATTCATCCGTTATACACAAATTTCGATTTACAGGCATTCAGCAAAAGTGTTGAGCAGCGCTGGAGGTACCTATCGTAGCAGAAGTATAAAAGCATTGTTGATCATGATTTTCGAAAAAAATTGGCAGTAATTAGCCGAGATATGCAGTCTCTCTTAGGCTGCCTAACCGATGATGGGCGGTTTGGACATACATAATGACAGAGGCGGCGTACCCTATGTACCATCGGCTTTTAAAGCCTAGTTAACAACTTTTAATGTTATATATGTGTAATGCAATGGCCAGTAACAGTATAAAAGCAATAAACGTCAAATTGTTAAAAAAAACAGACTAATGCAAGGGGTCTCGGGACTCTTAAAGCTTAAAAAAATTTTTAATTTTAAATTTTTTAGATGTTAACCTTCTATTTTTTCTGAACATTTTAATATAATTGTTTCCTTCAAATTCTCATTAGAAGATAAGTTATGGCTTTTAGAATTATAACCGCTCAATAGCTGAAGTGGCATTTTCGAAACTTTTAAGTCATTTTTCTCCAAATCTTTTTTTTGGGCAAAACGCACACTTATATCTCAAACTTATGAATATTTTTTTTCATGCAATTTTCAAAACATGCGTTCCATGTTAATCTGTATAAACTGAACCTAAAAGGTCCTTTTTATTGTTCAAAAAAATTTGTTTGAGTGATTATGTTGTTGAAATTTTCAAAATTTTGTATTAGCTAAATACACCTTTGTATTAAAAATATAAAAATGCTTTAAATATAAATTTATTTAGGTTCAGGATAATTACTACAATCTGAAGTATAAGTAGGTACCAATAATTTCATTCTAATTGCAATTTATTTTGAAATCCTGCGCTTAAACTCTTATAACAATTTTTTGCTCGTCAAATGTCTGACAGTTTGGAGCTCTCTTTAAATGCTAATTATGCATCTTGCATTTTTTAAAAATACATTAAATAACAGAAAATACTTAAATCTTTCATCCCAATGAAAATTGTGTTTTTAAATCATATGCATTTTAATATATTAAATGTTGAAAATGTCTTTTTTTTTTTTTTTTTTTTTTTTTTTCATTTTTTCCAATTTTGAGAGCCTTGAGACCC
This sequence comes from Maratus speciosus, assembly GCA_963932465.1. Taxonomy (NCBI): domain Eukaryota; kingdom Metazoa; phylum Arthropoda; class Arachnida; order Araneae; family Salticidae; genus Maratus; species Maratus speciosus. The sequence goes on along the minus strand of OZ010798.1, from coordinate 335,366,497 downwards.
CTTAATTAGAGTGAATTACATAAATAGTATGGGATTCGCGACTATTTTGCATTGAATGTATCTTTCAATACGCCTCGAGTGACTTTAAATTTAATTATAAACCTATCTGGAAAAACGCGGCAAGAACTAAGGCGGCATTGCAAATTTGTGACTTCCTTTCGAAGCGCGCTTAGCACAATGCCAAATCTAAACTTTGAAAAAATGTTTTATTTTAGCTACACTGTAGAAAGAACGGTTATTACTATGCTAAATTTAGTTTTATGAAATGCCAAATGAAGTTTAAATGTGCACTGCTTATATTGTCAGTACCGAATTAAGTTCATTATAAACAGATTAAGTTAATTTTAAACTAGTCGGATGTGTCAATCCCAAAACTTTCTTTTATCTCATACATGTTAATACTTTTGATAAATGCAGCACAGCAGTGCCACCGGTTAGATGATTTATACCAAAATCTATTCAAGGACAATTTACGTGAACTTCTAATTGAATTTGAAGTTTATCCGTGTGTTAGTTTTTGAGATAGAGCTATTGCGGAAATCGTGAAAAGTTCTGCATAGCAGCGGCACCACTTGGGCAATTTACACCAAAAACTTATTAGGAAAAATTTATATCAGGGACTAACTGAATTTAAAATTTGATGAAAATTCATATATTAGTTCTAGAGATACAGCTATTGCGGAAATCGTGAAAATTGCAGCATTGTAGCGCCACCTGTTGGACGATTTAAACCAAAAACTAAACTGCACTAATATATATAAGTCGGGCTAATTGAATCTGAAGGTTGGTGAAAATTCGTGCATTGTTCCTGAGATAGAGCTATTGCGATAATCCTGAATAATGCAGCTCAACAGCAGCACCTATTGAGCGATTTACACCAAAAGGTTATCAGCACTGAATTATATCAAGACTAACTGAATCTGAAGTTTTCTGAAAATCCGTGCTTTAGATCTTCAGATATAGCTATTGTGGAAATCATGATTAATGCAGCATCGCAGCGCCAGCTGTTGGGCGATTTACACCAAAACGTAATCAGCACCAATTTATATCAGGGACTAACTGAATCTAAAATTTTATTAAATTTTGTTCAATAGTTCTTACGATAGAGCGCCCACAAAATTTTTGTCACACACAGACAGAATCATAGACAGACATTTTGTAAAAACATGTTTTTCATTATCTCTGTCCCCTAAAACGTATAAATCCATCGAAAACCGGAATTCAAAAATTTTCACGAATCCAATACTTTCTTCTTGTAAAGATAGAAGAAAGTAAAAATGAGGTAATATGAGGTAAATGAGGTATACAGAATAGGTATAATTGTTATTACTTTGGTTCACATCTTTCTGAACTTTCATGGTATAAAAAAAATGGCCGCCATTTTTTTTCTTCCCATTCTGACCAGAAAATCAGAGTTCTAACTTTTTACGACTGCTCTTTCGTCTTCACTTAACACTTCATTTATAATGGTTGTTTCATAATAATAGAAGCCATCAGTCCATCAGAAGAAAATGATCCATTCCAAAAATATAATCCTTCATTTGGCACCCCTTCGATCTGGCGCCCGGGGCACATGCCCACTCTGCCCCCCCCCCCCTTAGTTTCGGCCCTGGCAGCCCTTATATTTTGTGGTGCCGGTAATAACAACTGTACCGTTCCCTCTCCCTCCCCTCCTCCTGTCACTCCAATCTGCATATTTATATTTGGTACATTATTTACAAAATTTAAAGCATTTTTTTTCTTTAGCAAAATAAAAATTTTACTCCAATCTGCATATTTATATTTTGTACATTATTTGCAAAGTTTAAAGCATTTTTTTTCTTTAACAAAATAAAAATTTTAAATATACCTGTCACCATATACTTTAGCTGTCCACTATTCCACTTTTTAGTTATCAGTCCTTCCGAATAGCAATCTTTGCCGAATTATAATGTTAATTGGGACTTTTTGTTAATTCTACGATTAAATATGGTAAGGATTATGATTCGGAAATGGTGTTAACACATAAAAAAGGGATAGTTCGTAGCTGTGCATTTTTATGAAAAAATTAATGAACTTTACAGAAATTAATATTTATATGCTGAAGAATGGAACAATGTTTTTCAATTTCCTATAAAAGGTGCATTCCTTAAACTATAATCGATTACTTCCGCATAACAATCTTTTGTGGTGAGTTCCTGAAAATCAGAATAAACTAACAAATTGACACCATTATCGGAAAGATTAGAATCTTTTATAGAAAAAGGGGAAACACTGCTCAACTGCTTTCTGATAGAATAACAATGCGTGGCATTTATATCTACTTACAAATGAAAGTGATTTCGTAAAATATTCAGAGCAGAGCCCTAGCATGGACAGCGTCTATGATACAAAGTAAATAGAAAAATCACTAACGTAATTTTTATACTCGTACGTAATAGGAGACAAAAAACCTCAAACAAACAAAAATCTGATGCTCGTTGGGTAAAAACAGAAAATATACTTTTCAGGTTAGATATCTAAATAATAATAATAATAATAATAAATGATAATTAAGAAAAAACCCAACCAATTAAAAATTATCCTACTGTCATCAGGGCCCGCTTAACACTTGGAAGTAGGGGAAGCCCGACGTCATACAGGGGGCCCCCTATTACTCTACAAATTGCTTTTTTATTTACTAAATCCCTTTTTCGCATGCTTAAATAATTTGAAATTTTACCATCAAAGTTTAGAGTAAATAACACTTTTACTATGAAACTAAAACTAACTACCTATATATACATATGAAAAAGTATTTTATTATATTTTTAATTTTAAATAACCAATTTATTTTGTAAATGACAAATATGGAATTAATGTTGAGGATATTTGAACTTCAAAATATCTTTTGTGATTTACAAATTGCCACATAGTAAGAACAAAAAAGTTTCATAATAAAAAAAAATGCATATTTTAACCTGATTGAGTTTCTTTTTTCTAAAAATTAGTTTTGAAGAGTAAATTTGGGGGCCCTTTTGTATTTCAGTGGGTAAGCACAGGCTTCACGGGCCTATTCCGTAAACAGGCCCTGACTGTCATAAAAGAAAATCGAACTGAAAGCAAATTCATTTTTCTTTCTCTTGAGTTGAGCCGTATCAATGCGTTGACGACATAAACTTGCAAATATTACCAGAATAGAAAAACACGATTTCTGTTTTCCTTTCATTCAGATCAAAATGATTCGAAATAGAATATAATACGTAATTTTGAAGGATGATTTTTTTTTTTTTTTTCTATACATGAATAAATAAAATTTCGAATATAAGACAGATTGAGCTCTAAGCGCAAAAACTGATATAAAAATTGAGTACGTTTTATCTGCATCTCTTAACGTCACACAAAAGTGTTTTGATAAAAAATAATGCAAAAAACTTCGAGATTGGAAGGTAAGGAAAGGGTTTCGGTTTTTCGGAATTACGAGATGGCAAATCATGGTTGGGGGAAAAATGTGCTCAGGAACCCTGTATTTATGATCTCTGATGAATTTCGAACAATGTTTAAATAATTACTGAAAACAGAGAAGTGCCGGAGCTGGGGCTCCGGTTGGCTCCGACGGAAATTAAACCCTGCAATAGGCTACTTCATTCAAGCAAAACAACCATTAGCTATGTTAATCCAATCGGAGATATTTTTTAATATATCTCGTTCTCTACATCGGCGTTTTTTACTTTTTCGTTTTTATTTTCATGTATTTTTAATTAGGACCCTTTCACTTTCGAAACTGGCTTCGAAAATGAAAGCATCCCCATTAAAAAAAAAAAAAAAAAAAAAAAAAAAAAAAAAAAAAATTGCGAAGAAAATTGAAAAAGTAAAAAATGGTCTTTGTACAGATCGACGTACAGATCGACCACCTCGACATTATCTATTGAAAAAACACTTAAAAATATTAAAATGTAAACGAAATGATCTTAACTTAAAAAAAATTCTCCCATTGGATTAACATTAGCGAACGGGTGTTTTCGCCTGACTGAAGTAGCCTCTTAAAGGATGTCTTCAATGCAGTCATTGAAGAAAAGGGGCTATGTTAAATTTGAAGATTGAGAGGTTTTAAGATATTTGATAAATCGGTAGGCGGAGAGACACCTTTCTTGCTCGTCGCAGCTTTTCTCTTTTTAACTTGTAATAGAAACCTTTTTTTTAAAAAAAAAAAATAAAAATAAATTCCTTTTTTAAAGAAGAAAATCACCAATTTAATACACTTAAATCAATTGTATTTGAGCATGCCTTGCTGTTTTAAAAAATCGAATTATAATTCCAATTCTGTTTTGTTAACGATGTATTTTGTTATTTTGTAATGAATGTTATCAATGGACTTTAGAGATAACGACTATAAAACAATTGAAAATTCTGGTTAGTAATGTCAAAACTATAGAAAGATTAAAAAAAAAAAAAAAAAAAAAAAAAAAAAACTTTACGCAATGAAACAAACTGCTGTTTTATAGAATTCTAATTTAAGTTTCATATTTTTCAAATTTGTTAGATTTTAATTTTATTTATTTATATATTTTTATTCCTGTGTAAACAATTACAGATTCTCTAAAGTTACATTAATTTTTGAAAAGTCCGAAAGCCTGCACCACAAACAGAAAATACCTCACGATTTTCACTTTTCTACGATTTTATTTATTTGTTTCTGCGCATGTGTGTGTCTGACTCTTTCAGTTTTTTCGGTGCAAGAGTGTTCTAAAAATCCCCCCACCCCCACCTCATTTGACAAATTTACAGATTTATTTTTAAACATTAAAGCTTGACCCGGGTAGGTATATTTATTGAAGTGATATGGAATCGAACAGCTTTTTTTTTCGATAAGTGAATTATACCTTGAGTTATAAACGATTGTTTGATCATGGCGACTTTCATCCGCGACTGTCACTTCTGGAAATATAGCTCAAAATGCATGGTAAAACTCTGAAAGATTCTCTGCCATTTTATAAAAAAGGGTAAAAAAATCTATTTAATAGTGTCTGTATAAGAATGCTCGCCTATATCCTCTTTTACAAATAAAATGGAATTCAAGAATTTGTCCTAAATTAAACAGTTTTGATTTGAGATCAACATAAAATAGGTAGTAATTTCAATCCCCCTCCTCCCAAAAAGGGGGGAAAAGACTACGTAGAAATTTCAGATTAAACATCGGAGCAGAATATTTATAGGATGTTGAAAAATTTAGTTTGTTCGACTTTTCTTCCTATGGGGAAGGGGGTGGGAGAGTTTAGATATTTTATTAAAGCTTAACTATACCCCGCCGATATTAGCTTACGCATTTCAAAAATCTTAGGTAATATTCCGTATAGAAAACTAAATGAACTGTTTAAATAAACTTTGATAATTAATTCTTAATGTAACTGATCTGGTTGATACTCACATAAACAAGTAGAGTGGCAGTAATTCGTATGTTTTATTCTGATAATCTTTTACTTTCTAAAATTTTTACTGAGAGTACTATAAAGCTAGAAATATTATTAAATATTTTTTTTTTCAAAGAAAATAACAAGAACTCATTAATTTTGTTACCAATAATAGTTTTTTAAAAGAGTTTTGTTCCTTTGTCATAATGTTTCACTTTACCTGTAACACATATTTAAACATTCATTTGATAACTGATGCATCTTTTTTCACAAATTTTAAGATGCAGAAAAAAAGAAGCAAGAAAAAACTGTCGATTTTCTAATACTGTATAATATATATACATTTTATTAAGTTGAAATTTATTTGAATATACACTAAAATCGTGTATTATTTTGAAAAATGTTTCTTTAAAATATGAATTCTTATTTTTATTTTGCTGTTCTATTCTAGTTGGATTCGAAAATCCATTTATGATCATTTCAGCTTCTTGAACGCAAAACGATTCAAAAGTTTATACTTTAGCGCTTTTTACTCACTTGCATTCCGCGTTGTGCATGTTTGTTCCTGTCAGAGGCTTAATTAATGGCTTTCAGTGGGACATTCTCCCTATGTCTGCTTATATTAGATAAAAGGGCAGGCGAAAGCACGTTTCCAATTGCCAAAATACTATATACATTCTTTCTTTTTTCCGTTCTTGGATCAGTTAAGTATTAAAACTAGTGTCTGGTATGCCAATCTCGAGAACAAATCCGTAATTTCAATAAGATTTCATTCAGATCAGACTTATTGACGAAGAAATTTTTTTTCATGCTATGAAAAAGAATTTTAGTAAATCAGATTTTGATAAATTGATAGGTGTTTTTGTTTTTAAAAAAGTTCCTTATTATATATCGTAATAATATTTCGTTTCCTGTGTTATACACTTCTAAGTGAATTTCTTTAATGTCTTTTGGCAATATCAAGAAGAAAACTTGATTTTATGAAGTTAATATAGTACATAATAACTTTACGAAGATATAAATGTATTTTTATGAAACCATACAAAAATATAGTTAAGTTTTTTTAACAAACGTCTTAGAACATCCATTTTTAAAAATCATTTAATTTTTAATTATAATAAAAATTATTGCAGTTAAAAAACAGTAATATTTTAATTGCAATAAAATTACATATTTTAGAATACACGTAGAAAAATATGATTTTTCTTGATGAAAATAATAACAATATGAAAACATATAAATACGTATTTAATTACCCCTCCCCTCCCATTAAAAAAAAAGAAAAAAAAAAGGAACATAATGTGATTATTTATTTGAACGAAAAATTTCATACGAGCTTGTATTGTATCATAATATACGATTTTGCTAACATAGCTTCAAAAATAACCAATAAAATTAAGTTCCCTAATAATGAAAATTAATAGGAAAAAAGAATTGAATTTTTGATTCAGACAAAGGTTAAATCAACTTACTGTCATTGTAAAAATTCTGAGACACACAACTGTTCGCATCTAATCTCTTGGTATTGGGGCGAAGAATGTTTCATTCTCCCGAAAAAAGGCCGCCTTTTGTATTTAAAAAACTGTAGTTTGTTATAAATAAATGTTCAAAAACTCTTATCTAATTTATAATAATTTTAATGTTTTGTTTTTTCAATATATTGATATATTGAGTATTTTAATATTAATTATTTATACCTGAGATAGACTTTCTTAAATATACTGAAACGATAAAAAGTCCAGCGATAAATTTTTAAAAGCATCCCAGCATTAAATCGAGGTTTACTAGTACACAATAAAAATAAAACCAATAATTAATTGTATAATAAATTTTTTGTTCTAATAATACATGAATGAGTGGTTAAAAAAATGAAATTCTGAAATTCATATAACTTCAAATTTTATTTTAGGACAGAAAGTTTTGATACACATATTTCTCATAGAATAACGACATAAAGGCCTTTATAAATTCAAACAATACAGAGTGAGATTGAAAAAAAAAATTGAGAGCTTTAAGAAATTATATAGCATACTATAACAAACAATTTTTTTTTTTAAATATGAAATAAGGATCGAAAAACACATTCTTCTGAGAAAAATACAGGGTGTCTCATTCCAGACAGAACATAAGTTTTCCAAAACGTTTATCACTGAAAGAGCCATATTACAGTCAATTTTCACCAGATTTTACTTGCATTGTGTGAAATGTAAATGTAAAATGCGAATTTGTGGAAGTTGCCCTTATCTACCCTTAAATAGTATTGAACTAGATGCTCCGTAATTGGAAGTATAGTTCGCATTGCATACGGTGTCACTGACTGAATTATCGCTCACTTCCAGAACTTTTTGCACCGCCATTACATTTCCATAAAAAATATAAATGAGAAAATAAGTTCTATTTATTATTCAGTTTTCCGTTTCTTCAGACGAAGACACTCACGAGCTAATGCTAAAGCTCTGGAGGGGGGAGGGGGGGGGGTCTTTTCAAGTATATCGTGTGTATATCGACTTTATTATTATTTTTTTTTAATTGAATAGCTTAGGCATTTACATTCGCCCGTTTTATTTTATTTTGGGTGCATTTTTTTTTTTTTTTTTTTTTTTTTTTTTTTATAAAGTTACCTCTATTTTCGGAACGGGTTCCGAAAGTGAAAGTGTCGTTATTTCCTCCAGTTACTGTTCATTAAAAATTTTTGAATTTCAGAAACAGGGTTTTTTTGAAATTAAGGGAGGACGTACTTGTCATAGCCAAAAACTTTTTAAAAAATTTTTGGTTCAATTCTATGCATAACTTCATACACTATTTGATGGTAAAATGACAACAGACACACGAACATACGGGCACACGGACAGACAGACATTTTCTATAAACATGTTTTTGGGATCTCTGATCCCTTAAATGTCCGTCGAAAAAATTTCGATTACATAATATGTATTCATTATGTTTATTCATAAGTGTATATTAATGTATTCTTATTCATATCGATTTTTCCTCTTGTTTATGTATTCGATGCATTTCTGATTATGTATAGTGACAACTTATTTAAGAAATATTTAGTGCCTTTTTTATGATAGATAATTAATGATACAGATAAATAATTATAATAAATTATTTCGTGATTTTAAGTTAAAATTTAAATTTTCAATGCATATGCATGCAATATTGTTGATGTTGACTATTAAATAAAGAAACGTTACGTGGGTTTATCGGTATTATTTTAAAATTTGAATAATTATAGAAAAAGTTATATGCATTTTATAAAAAAAAATATGCAAGAGTATGAATTCTATTTTATTTTACTTTCTTTAAAAGAATATCTTCTCTAAAGGTAAAACACAGACGAAAAGGGGCACAATATCATTTTCTTCATTCCAGAAACTTTTTTAACAAGCATCTGTGCCAGTCCCTAATCGCTCTTAGCGAATTTCCCTCTCCTTTGTACATGTACATCTGGTCAGCAGTTATGTGCTAAAAGGTGTGACTTGAAATTTCGTGGAAATGATAACTAGCTATAATGACTGCACTGTTGTAGTATCCTTACTCTGAGTTTAAAATGCAGTTTTTAAAACAGATTAAATAAAAAAAACTTTTTAATAACATTAATGTATTTTATTATGAGTTAAAAGCATTAAAATTTCTGTTAGGCATATTTTTTTTTTCCTTTAATAACAAATACACATGTTTCATTGCAGTACGTATAAATGATTTCAGAATATGTTTTCTTTATTATTTTAAATATGCATCAATAGCAGTTTTAAATGTTGATTTAATAACATTCTGCATTAAAATTTAAACAGATGATTAAATTAGTCTTTAACTTTTCTAATTAACGTCTTATAACATTTATTTTTGTAAAAGATTTACTTTTTAACGCTTTCCACCACTTTCCACATGGTTGAAAAGTGTTTATGAATTGGGTTTGTCTCTCTGTCAGTGCTGTAACGCGTGTAAATATACTCGGATTGCCATTTAATTGATATACGTTATTGATGCTCATTATGGCATGTTCGGTATTGAAAATGAAGTATGTACCATTCATAGTTCATTTACAGGGGCATTCAAAAATATTCCGCTACATTAAGGTCTATGGAGAAAAATCATTTGCGGTGTATTTTAATAGTGCTACAATGTGCTAAACATAATGAAATTTATATACATTATTAAGGCTCACTTGAAGATGGTTACTATATAATTACAGTACGTGTACTGAGAGCTGTAAAGTATTTCGTTATATTATGATCTATGAAGAAAAATCGTTTGCGACGCATTTTATTGATATGAATTTATGAAATGCACAAATGCATGCTTTCTGTAGAATATGGAGTGCAAAGCATTTATCATTCATTTACAGGGTCACGCATTTATCATTCATTTACAGGGTCCGATTATATAACGGTCTCCGGGGAAATACTGTTCGCAGCGTATGTAAATGATCTTGCACTATTACAAACGGGATGAATTTGTTATGCATTACTGAGGTTTACTACAAAATATTTTTCAGTAGAATATGATGCGTGTAAAATGATGTGCGAAAAAATATGTTCTCATAGTTGGCAAAATTTTTGAGACAGCGTAGTGGCAAAAATGTTGTTTTTGGTTGGGCATTAACTCAGGATTACAAATTAGGGGGGAAACACTGTTTGATACCTAAAACATTGTACAAATGTCTTATCTGTTAGAAAGATGAGAGTTGCCAATTGCAGAAAAAAAGAAGAAAAATCACGATAACACCTTTATATAACTTTTAATGCACATATGATAGGGTATTCTTTTAGATATAATTTTCATGATCCAGCATTAAACCGTAAGTCGAGCTGTCTTTTTTTTTTTTTTTTTTTTTTTTTTTTTATGAAATACATATAGGCATATGCGTCCTTGAGACCTAACAACGCTAATTACTGATTAATTGTCTTTGTATTGTACGATATAATAAAGCTATGTAAATACTGAAACTAAACAACCAATTTTTAAAAAATTTTGTCCATTGATTCCTCTCCTTCTAACTTATTGGATCATAGAACATGCCTTAATCTCTACCCCTGATAATTCAGATCCAGTTCAATAGCCTATTTTGATAGTGTTAAAGCATACACTGTAAAAAAAAAAAAAAAAAAAAAAAAAAAAAAAAAAAAAAATCCGACCAGTTTTCCTGTAGGAATCGGAAAAATAGCTGCCCTTATCGTACCGGAAACTTTTCCGACCTAACTCGGAATAAAATCCGTAAAAAAAGGAAATAGTCAATAAAACGGTATTTTACGGATTTTACTCCGATTTTACGGATTTTATTCCGAGCTGGGTCGGAAATTTTTCCGGTTCGATAAGGAAGGGCAACTTTTTTTTCGATTCCTACTGAAAAACTGGTCGCATTTTTTTTTTTTTTTTTTTTTTTTTTTTTTTTTACAGTGTATAGATTTGAGAGACCTCAAGTTTATGAATACTTTGACCAGTGCCCCGATTACCTAGGTCTCAATCTAGCCCTCCCGGTGAATACTTATAATCAGTTTAATTTTCCTAAACTATATTGATAGCGTTAAGAGGCTATTCACTCAAGCGAAAACACAAGCTCGCTAACGTTATTCTTATGAGAGAATTTTTTTTTAATATCTCGTTTGCATTTCAATATTTTAAAAAGATTTCTTTTTTTAAATTGAATAACTGAAGTCAATCTCTAGAAAGCCCGTTTTTTACTTTTTCGATTTTGTTTGCATACTTTCACTTTCGGAACTAGTTTGAAAAGTAAATGTATTCTAAATAACTTCTCCAGTGCTGTACAAAGTTATGTAGCTATCCAATGCAAAATAATAATAATAATAATAATAATAATAATAATAATGTACAAATACTGAAATGCAAGCGAGATATTTAAAAAGAATTCTCTTATAGGGATAACATTAGCGAGCGTGTGGTTCCGCGTGAGTGAAGTACACTGTAAAAAGAAAAAATCAGACAAGTTTTCCTGTAGCAATCGGAAAAAGTAGCTGCCTTTATCGTACCGGAAACTTTTCCGACCCAGCTCGGAATAAAATCCGAATAAAAAAGGAAATAGTCAATAAAACAGCATTTTACGGACTTTATTCCGATTTTACGGATTTTATTCCCAGCTGGGTCGGAAATTTTTCTGGTACGATAAGGGCAACTATTTTTCCGATTCCTGCAGGAAAACTGGTCGTATTTTTTTTTTACAGTGTTGTCCCTTAAAAGTGCGACGCAACAAATTAATACTTTTCTGTTTTTACATCATATGTTTTTGAAAATGTCATTAGATATTTATATTTCGATTACCAGTGGACTCTGTATTTCTATAACAAATGTAATACTTTTGCAAACTTTACTTTGTACCTGTAAAAAAGATTTTGCTGAACTAAATTTTCCACACCATGAGAGTTTTAAGAATCTGATTTTAAAAGTTTTTTATCAGTTGTTAAAAATACTATATAGTTCTGGATTTTTTTTAAATTATTCATTTTGTATTATCTTAAAAAAACGTATTTGACGACTCTTTTGAAAACTGCAGTATTTTAATACATGTATTTTTATTCAGTTTTTTTTCCCTGTTTATAAATTAGATATATTTTTGATTATACAGCTAACTGATGGTTAGCATATTCTTTTTTATGGCTCGTTTGACGACTGATTTAAGTGATGTATAGTGAATTTTATAAAACAGATAATTCTTGTATATATAAATAATAATAATAATAAAAATTCCCCAGTTCTCAAAGAATCTGAATTAAATATCTGAAATTTTTATATCAGTGTTTGAAAATTTTGTTATTGTGACTGAAAATTTAAGAATTATTTATAAATAATTAATGCATACATATGCAATGTTGTTGTTATTAGCGATTAAACAGAAAACGTTATAAGGTATTATTTATTATTATTATTATTTATCTGAGTAATTGTAGTAAAATTTACATGAATTTTGAAAAATAAATAAAAGATTATGATTCCTATTTTTTTCAAAATTCCTAACATTAAAACAAGGTAACTATTTAAAATCTTACTCTAATATGCAGTTCCTTTTGAATTATAGACTCGGCGGGGGGGGGGGGGGGGAGTTATTAGAAAAAATATTTTAATTCTTATTGATAATAAACTTTTACGAAAGATCAATTCTTGCTCCAATCCGAATTCCATGAATCTAGGTATAGGGGTAAGAGAAAATGGATTTTATGTGGAATGAACAAGCGACTTAAATGAAAGATTCTTTTCTAATTCTTGTACACTTGTTGGGTAGCCGCCATGCATCTCAGACAAAAAATTATGGTTCTTCGATGAATACAGTACATTTGCTACTGATTTTCGAATATTTAAGAATCGCATAAAAAAATCAAGAACCTCCCCCCCACACACACACACAATCTAGAAAAATGCCTCACAGCTACGATCAATATTGTCAGAATTTGAAGGTAAATCCAGTTTTGTAGAATAATGTGCATGTATATATATCTAACCTTCTATTTCATTACATTAAAAAAAATCACTTAAAAGAAAATCTAACATTTTTTAAATTTTTTATCAGGGGATTTAACTGGAGAATGCGGTTACAGAACGTTGGCAGAATCTTACTTTTTAACTGTAATAGATTTCTTATAATTAATATGTTTTTAGATTGCACACTAGCAACTCCAAAAATCATTTTAATTTTAAAATATAAAAATGTATTCAAATAAAGTTTTGAAATTTATTAAAAAGCAATACTTTTGTATTAGTACCAAATCAGATGTTAATATCCGAAACAATCGATAAGGATTTCGTTAATTACAGAAGTATTTTTTCTGATTATTTCAGCGGTTTTAGAGAGTAATTAGATTACTTGGCTATTAAATTTGTGTTATATTTATATTATTTATAATACTTTTTAGTTATTCATAAAGTTTCAATTTTGTTATGGAATACTATTCGAAAATAAATGCTAGACTATTTATATTGTTTCGTGTGTAAATGGGTTAATAATTCGTAATCGGAAAGAATAGTGCAATTCTTTTATGTAATTTTTTAAATTAATATTACAGTATACTATATACACGCATAGCTGTCAACACGTACGGATTTTTGTTACCACTAAAATTCAATAGTAAATTTTGCCTAATACAATCTATGAAGTTTAACGATTTCTTACAATTTAATGAGGTAATAATCTCTATTAAATTTTAGGGGAACAAAAATCCGTACAAGTTGGCAGCTATGTATACGTTTCCCTTGGTCATATTTTATTTAAAAAATCAGTTTGAACAATTTCAAAGAATAAAAAAAAAGCTTTTGACGTGTATAAAATCTATGAATGGATTAACAAATTTTGCTAAAAAGCTGCCTACAGTCAAGCTTAAAACATACTTTAAAAAAATCCCAATTCAACAAACGTAAGAAATTTAATAATTAAAAAAAATATTAAGAATGTTTATTGTGTTTCCGTTTATTTTTATTTCTTCTTTTTACAAAAATATTTGAAAAAGAAATTATTAATTTAATATACTAAAAAAAAGACAAAGTGATTTTATTATTGGAATTATGAATTGTTTTAGGTATATTTAACGCCATGCAGTGTCATGCCATTTTTCGAGCACACAGTATTATTTTTCGTTTGCACGTTCTCTTTTCCGAGTGCGGTTTTCTATTTGTGATAGCTCCATCATATTTTTATTTTCTAAGATAAACAAGTACTGCATCTATTCTTAATTTTATTAAAACTTTTATTTCTATTTTCTTCTTTTTTTTAAAATTCATACTAATAAATTATTGCACCTGTTTATTTTTCTGTTTTGAAAACTGTAAAAAAAAAAGTTATAGATACATGATTAAAATATGTTTATAAGTCTAATTACGTAAAAGGAATGCATATATGAAACAATTATCAGGGTTCTTAAAATTGAACCTTCTCTTCAAAAGAAAAAAAATGCTTTCAAACATGTAAGTTTAATATTTTGTTGCTTTCAATATAGTTTTAGTTTATTTTGGTACCTTTTCTGTTTATCAATAAGAAATATTTATTTACAAATAGTTGAAATAAAAAAAATCATTTTAAAAATATAGAAACGATACTGAAATGTTACAAACTATTTTTAACAAGAAATACATTTATTATCATTTTGCATTTAGAAGAAAGTATCTTTTTACGATGTTATAAAAAATTTGCTAATATTATAACATTGTTTATGTATGTTTTATAATTCTTTTAAAATGCATATTTCTGTTTAAATTATATATATATATATATATATATATATATATATATATATATATATATATATATTTAATTGTATGGGACGGAATCGACAAAAAACTCTTCTTTGACTTGTGAAAGAGTCCTTTGACACCTAATCCACTCTCCCTCTATCTGAAAATATGATTAATACTTGTGAAATATTCTATAACACGACCCACTCTTCTTTTGGCCTATGTCGCCGTATATAGTAGGGTAAGAATGCCTAATCTACGAACGCATAGTATCATTGTATGACCATGTGCATTTAAAAATGCTTGCAAATATTTCCTGAGAAATGGTGGAAAAGAATAAGGAATTCCCATGCATAGAAAGTTATATTCAGTGCCTAATTTCGTAATGTAGGATTCCAAGCACGAAAACTTCAGTGAGCTCATATACACAGATACTATATGACTTCTTTCTATTGATTGATATATCCTTATATAGTATATAAATATAATCAGAGAATTACTACTTTGAGGTTCTCGCAATAAACAAGTAAATGAAGAAACTGCGAGCAAGAGTGCCCAATTTATACAGATGTGAATTGTAGATATCCACCAAATCTTCAATCCCTTCTTTTAACATTTCCCGTATTTCATGAATTTCATAGAAATTTTCACACACAGGCACAAACGTATGCATATATGAACATTTCCCAGCCGTATTATCTCAGTATCTAATGTCAAGAGAAACCACAAGATTTTGGGAGGCTGCAATTTTTATACTTCTTTTAAAACTTCTTTTTTTAGATGCGTTCGTAATTATATAAATATGTAGCACCTATAATCGTCATCTGGCTCGTCCGTCTGACCGTATATAACAGAGCAGAAACTACACAACCGAATGGTTAAAAATTTAGTATGTATAATCGTTGCAGAATTGTGTCGAGTTATTTCACATTTTTTGAAAACCGAATCAAAAATTAAAAAGATATTAATAAAAGTTTTCTTCATTCTATTAAATCCTGTCATACGTAATTAATTCCCTCATATCCTCTGATAGGTCATGATTCAATTTTGCCATGGTGATTACGTCAGATTTAAGATGAAATCATATCATTTCCGTATTATTGGATTTAATGTATATAATAAATTTTATATTCATGTATTTTTGCATGAGAGTGCAACAGCTATTGCATCAAAATCTGAATGTCTATAAAACTAGCTATAGTACGTCATTTGCCACATTTGACGTACAATTTCCGATTTTCATCTCTGCTAATTTTTTAATTCGTTACCGCAATAACACGTGAATCCTGGGTACAAACACTGTTTGGGTCTCCATTCTTGTGTTGTGTAGTACGTGCAACATTTATAATTCTACTCGAATGGTACCGGCCTATTCACGAAGTTAATTTTATTCATAAATGCACAAAATTTGCATTTATATTTAAACTCAAATTTCAGAAAATGGAATTTTATTTCAAATTTTTCTATTAAAAAGATTCTTAAAATTGGTAAAGATTTTCGCTATAGAGCAGTGAAGAAAAAATATGTTTTCGCTTAAGAATTAATTTTAATTAAGGATGTATACAAACCGCCGCGGTGAGCGGCCTCTCTTCGTCGGCAGCCCTTTATTCTTCTACTCTAGTCCGACTCTTTTGCGGAAGACTTTTTATTAACGGAGACACTTTTTATTAACGCTACTGGAAAGTGAATATTCACTCTAAACAGGGTTGGATAATCACTCTTTCGGATGAGTGACTATTCACTCTTACTAAAGGAGTGCGGTTTTTCACCCCTGGTAGGAGTGAATAGTCACTCTTTCATACGAGTGAATGTTCATTTTTTATATAGTCGGTTCTTTTTTTTATTTTGCTTTTATGGTCATTTTAAAAGAATCGCATCTTTTACGGCATGTAATGGAAATAGATACAAGCGTGGTAAAGATTGGAATAAAATACTTTATTAGCAATATGTATTTAATTCATAGTTTGTAACACTAATTGAACTTTTAAGGAAAAACTCAGTTAAAGTTACATACGAATTTAAATTAGATTACTGACAGAAATAAACTAAAATATTTTATTCCAATCATATCCTTTGTGTTTGTTTTTATTGCATGCCCTATAAAGATATTACTTTTAAAGTTTTATTAATAACTTTTTAAAAGGTGGATGTTATATGTTTAACAATGTTTGATTTGATTTTAATTTTTGTTTTAACATAAAACCGTAACTTTTTCCTGAAATTATTGCTATTTTTGCAAAGTCCTATTGTTCTAAAATATTTTTAATTTTTCCATTTCAAAGCAATACTTATAAACTCACTTCTTTTTTAAATAAGTTCTAAGCGTGATTTAAATGTTAAGAATGTGTAATATTTTTTTATCCGCTGTGATTTGCTTTTGTTTTATTTGATATGAACATGGAGTCTAAATTTTGAGTTCTCTGGAATATGTATATATATTTTTTCTTTTAAACATATTCCTTAACTTAATCATGATTTCTAATTTTTGTCCGTTATTGCTGAAAAATGGAATTAATACAATACTTATTAATGAAACGACACGATAAGCCATATTTAATTTACATTTTTTATTCGCGTAGATATTGTATTTTGTGACTATGAGCAAAATAGATTTTATATGTTTTATAGGAAAAGATTGGCCTCGGAAATAGAAAAAAAGGAAACTTAAAAATAAAGTAAATGACTGCATTAGAAATATTCTTATTGTTTGAAAAATATTTTAATGTAAAAAAAGTAGCTATTAATCTCTTTAAAAAAATATTCAGTCCTGTATTATGCAAGTAAATATGCACATTTTAAAAAATATACTAAAGCAGTCTTGATTAATATTAACACAATTATTCATATTGGCAAATATGCACATTTTAAAAAATATACTAAAGCAGTCTTGATTAATATTAACACATATAAGTTATAAAAAAAACACTGATAAGTTCCATGGCACCCGAAATAGTACTATTTAAAAATTACACATGTTTAGATGTAAAAATGTCTTAGTGAAGGTGCAAAAAGGCGCGAGTTGCCAATTGCAGTCCAAAAAGGATAAAAAATAAATCAAACATTAGAACACGCTTATATAACTTTTAATTGCATGTATGATTGGACATTTTTTAGACGTGATTTTCATGATATAGAATTAACCCATAAGTCGCGTTATACCTTTCTTGAGCATTGCGAGGTACTTTCAAGAAAGGTATTAGTTTCTGGAACACAGTAGCGGTGATTAAGAGTTACCTATCTTGTTATTGTACGATATAAAAGTATGAAAACAATGGAACTCAACAGCTAATTTCTTTCAATTCTGCCAACTGACACCCCCCCCCCCCCCTTCAAGCTTATGGGATCATGGACCAATGTCCCGTTTGCCGATTCATAATACTGGCCCTGTGTACGCTTAAATCACAGTTTGATTGGTCTACCTTATGTTGATAGGATTAAAAGTGCGACATAATAAATTAATACTAATTTGCTTTTACATTACGGTTACTTGAAAATAGTAATGAGTTTATATTTCGCTTAAGATCGATTCGAAATTCCTTGATAAAATGTAATAATTTCGCAAATTTTACTTGTTCTGTACGTGTAAAAAGTTTTTACCACGATAACTTTCAACAGAATAAAAATAAAACGATTGCTAAAACTGTGTGTTTCACGAAAACCTAATTGTTTTTTTCATTTTCTTTCATCTGAAAAAGCTTTTTGGGCGCACGCTCTTGAAAATCTCAGTATTAATAGGTATATAGTAAAACATTAATGTATTTTAATTTATATCGGGCCCCACTAGTGGCCGAGATGTTCTGCTCTCGAAGCTGGTAGACGGGAAGTGCTGGATTCGAACCCAATCGCGCCCGTCGGCTTAATCGTTCGGAGTTTTCGTGGTTTTCTTCGAGCCTTGGATTTCCAAGCGTTAATACGGGTTAGGTTCCCTTAGAAAGACCCCCCCACGAAGGGCACCCCTCCCCTTAAGGCATATATCCCTCGTGTTGATAATTGGCCGTCATAAACACAACCAACCAACCTTTAATCCATATCGATTTTTCCTCCTTGTTTATATATTAGATATATATCTGATTATATATGTGTGAACAGCTGATTTAAGGGATATGTAACGCGTTTTTTATGATATATAATTACTGTTATAGATATTATTAATAACAAATCATCAGTTGTATGGAATCTTAATTAAAATTCATGGAATTTTTATGATTGTGTTGAAAATATTTCGAGATTTTAAATGAAAAATAAAATGATAAATGCATATATATGCAAAATTGCTAATGTAGGCTATTAAATAAAAAAAAAAGTTATGTAAAATTATTAATATTATTTTAAAATCTGAGTAATTATAGTAAAAATTTATATGCATTTTATAAAAAATAAAGGGTTATGATTCCTATTTTATTTTTCTTTCTTTAAAAGAATTTCGAAGAATATCTTCTGTAAAGGTAGAAAAAGGCAAAATATTATTTTCTCCTGACCAAAACCCTTTTCAAAAAATATGTCTTCGGGCTAAAACTAACCGCTCTTTCGCCTAAAGGGATTTCACCCCATACCTTGACGACATCTGGCCGTGGTCACTCACACTGGAACTGGAATGCCAGACTTAAAATTTCCTAGAAATGGGCAGGAAACATAAATAGCCATGATAAGAGTTGTATCTTACTCCGTTCCGTGTTTCAGCTAGGGGAAAAGTAACATTCAATGTAATGTATTGTATTATGAGTTAATACATTAATGTTTTTGTTATGTATTAACGTATTTTTCCCTCGCAAAGAATGCACATCTTCTATTACAATACGTATAATTGATTTCAGAATACGCTTCCTTTTTTAAAAATATGCCCCAATAACAATTGTAAGTGTTGATTTTATAACATTCTGTTATATTGTAACATTATGTATTAACGTATTTTTCTCTCGCTAAGAATGCACATATTCTATTGCAGTACGTATAATTGGTTTCAGAATACGGTTCCTTTTTTAAAAATATGCCCCAATAACAATTGTAAATGTTGATTTTATAGCATTCTGTATTAAAATTTAAGCAAATAATTAAAATTAGACAAAGTTTCATAATAAAGGTCTGATATATATATACATTATAAAATATTTAACTTTAAAAAACACGATTTTTCTAATGAAAAAAAAAATACGAAAACTTTTAAATATATTTTTAATAGCAAATTAAAAAATACTTCTAATATAATTTCTTATCTTAAAAATGCCATATGAGTTCGTATTGTGTTGGTAAAAAATTCAATGTTAAACTTTTGAAAGCATCAGTATTAAACCGACGATGTTTATTTAGTCAATACCAGAAAAATAAAACTAAACAATAAAAAGTTTAATTAGCATTTTGTTTTAATAACACATATATGGGGTAATATTAAAATATGAAATTCCGAAATACAAATAACTCCAAATTTGATTTTAGGAAAGAAGATTTTGATCGTAATTTTATAATATTAATGAATAATGACACAAACGCCTTTAAAATTAAACAATATAGAGTAATAAAAAAAAAAAAAAAAAAAAAAAAAAGATCTGGCAAACTTTAAGAAATGGTAGACCACACCATAACAAACTATTTTTTATATAGGAAGCCAAGGTCGAATAACATTTTCTTTTGTCAAAAATACAGGGTGTCTCTCTCCCAGCACCACAGGAACTCCATTTGGCGCCCGGGGCGGAAGAGCTTGTTACATACCATTGGCGCATAATGATAATAACTGACAAAAAAAAAAAAAAAAAAAAAAAAAAAAAAAGTAAATATTTCGGATTGAACATCAGTCAGGAATGTTTATATGGGGTAGAAAAATTTATCTTCTTGGTTCTACATTTTTTCATTTGGAGGGGGGTCGTGTCGTTATTTTATTAAGGCTCTCAACTGCTCTGCTCAACAAGCGCAAACCGTTTTGACACATTTACAAATTCATTTTTTAACGGAAAGATATAAAATTGGAAGGCCTGACTATGGAAGCGATTTGGAAACGAACTGTGTTTTCCATTTTTTGATAAATATTGAACCTATTGAGTTAATTATTGAGTAACCTATTGAAAAACCTATTGAGTTATAAGCGATTTTGATCACGTAACAAAGACGTATTTCTCCCTTCGCTGACTGGTTTTTCTGCTTTCTTCGGGAACTTCGGTTCAAAACGTCCACTTTCACACTATTTTCTGAAAGATCTACTGCGTTTGCAAAAAAACGGAAAAAACAGTTCGATTATATAGTTTCTGATCAACAAAAATTGCTAGTTTCATGCATTTCCGAACAAAAATAAATTAAAACTTATGTCATAAACTTGCCCTTTTGGATTTGAGAACAGCCTTAAGACTTAACTATGATGGTATTGCACTGAGCATTTCAAAAACCTTAAAAAGGTAATATCTTCTATTCTTTCTTTATAGAAAGATATCTATTCTTTATAGAAATCTAAATAAACATTTTAAATAAGCTTTGATAATTAATGCTTAATGAAACCGATCTCATTCATACTCACATAAACGTGTGGGAGGGCTACTTCATTCACACGAAATGACCCTCTTGCTACGGCTAATCCAATGGAAGAAATTTATAAAGGTATCTTGTTTGCATTTCAATATTTGTTAAATGATTTTTTTTCTTGCATTAGATAGCTGAAATCGATCTGTACAAAGGCCGTTTTTTATTTTTTATTATCTTTTTATTTATTTTTAGCTCGCAGGCTATCAAAGCCTGAGAGTTTATGTGCCCGCCTGTTCTGTATGTACGTATGTACGTACGTAACGCGATAACTCTTGATAGAAATATCCGATTTGCTTCACTTTTAATTTCTAGGTTCATTTTCATAAGGCGCTTCCCTGATTAGATTTGGGGGTTCATTGTTTAAGGATAAAGGGGAAAAGGGGGGTTAGTCCCCCCTTAATTTAGATAAATGGGTTTTTCATGCAGAAATATCCGATTTGTTTCAAATTTGGTATACCGGTTTATTCTGATAAGGAGCTTCCCTGATTAGATATGGAAATCCATTACTTAAGTATAAAGGGGGGGTAGGGGGGCTAACCCCTCTTAATTTGTATAAATGGGTTTTTCATGTAGAATTGTTCGATTTGCTCCAAATTTGGTATACCAGTTCATTTTGATAAGGCGCTTCCCTGATTAGTTTTGGGGGTTCATTGTTTAAGGACAAAGTGGGAAAAGGGGGGTTAGTCACCCCCTTAATTTAGATAAATGGGTTTTTCATGCAGAAATATTCGATTTGCTCCAAATTTAATATATCGGTTTATTATGTTGAGGAGCTTCGCTTATTAGATTTGGACTTAAGTATAAAGGGGGAAAGGAGGGCCTAGCCCCCTTAATTTAGATAAATGGGTTTTTCATATAGAATTGTTCAATTTGCACCAAATTTGCTGTACCAGTTTATTATGTTAAGGAGCTGCCTTGATTAGATTTGGGGGTTCATTGCTTAAGGATAAAGGGGGAAAAGGGGGGCTGATCCCCCACCTAATTTAAATAAATGGCTTTTTCATGGAGAAATATTCGATTTGCTACAAATTTGGTATACCGATTTAGTATGTTAAGGAACTTCCCTGATTAGATTTGGGAGTTCATTACTGAAGTATAAAGGGGGAAAAGTGGGCTAGCCCCCCTTAATTCAGATAAATGGGTTTATGTAGAATTGTTCGATTTACTCCAAATTTGGTATGCCGGTTTATTATATTAAGGAGCTTCCCTGATTAGATTTGGAGGTTCATTAGTTAAGTATAAAGGGAGAAAAGGGGGTCAAGATCCCCCCCCCTTTATTTAGATAAATGGGTTTTTTATGCAGTTATTCGATTTGCTCCAAAGTTGGTATACCGGTATATTATGTTAAGGAGGTGCCTTGATTAGATTTGGAGGATTATTGATTAAGTATAAAAGGGGACGGAGGCTTAGTCACCCCTTAATTTAGATAAATGGGTTTTTCATGCAGAATTATTTAATTTACTTCAAATTTGATATACCAGTTTATTCCGATATGGCGCTTCCTTTATTTGATTTGGTGGCTCATTGGTTAAGTATAAAGGGCGGAAACTGGTCTAATCCCTCTTCATTTATTTTTTGAGGGGCATTATTCTTTGAAATAAGAGTATAATAACAATTAGTGTGAATAGCCTGTGAGCTCAATGCCATCAGTTTAACTGGGCACTTTTCTTTTTCTTTTTTTTATGAGGATGCTTTCATTTTCAAAACTGGTTCCGAAAGTGAAAGTGTCCTTATTAAAAATACCTGTAAACAAAATCGAAAAAGTGAAAAACTGTCTTTGTACAGATCGATTTGTGCTATCCAATGAAAAAAAAAATCATTTAAAAATATTGAAATGCGAACGAGATACCTTTATAAATTTCGCTCATAGGATTAGCATTAGCGAGCGGGTCTTTTCGCTTGACTGAAGTGGTTTCCTAATGCATCGGTTCCATTTCTGATAATCCTTTTATTTCTGAACTTTTTACTGCGAATATGATAAAGCTGAAAATATTCTTACTTTTTTTTTTTTTTTTTTTTTTTTTTTTTTGAAAGAAACTAAATAAACACTTTAATTGTATTAATAAAAATAACAATAATTTAAAATGTCGTATTCCTTTATCATAATATTTCGCTTTATCTGTTACACATATTTAAACATTCGTTATATAATCGATGCATGTCGACAAGAACAAGAGAAAACTGTCGATTTTCTAATATTTATTTTTAAAGTTGAAATTTATCTGAATATATAATACAATCATGTATTATTTTAATAAAATTTTACCAGAAAAAAAAAACAATTAAATAATAAAGAGTTTAACAATAATTTTCTTATGAGCTTATACGAGTCACACAGAGAAACTCGAAAGAAAATGTTAAACCTATGGGTGAAACTTAAGCAGAAATCTTTACAGAAGTCGTTATATATATACAGGGTGTCCACGTATAACCTAACCGACCTTTATTTTTGCAACCGTTGGTCCTAGATGCACACTTCCTATTACAAAAGTGCTCAAAATTAGGTTCAGAGTTAAGATAAAAAAAAGTTTGAAGCGAAAAAACAATTTAGTGAAGAATTACAGAATCTAAAATTTTATACGGTCCCCCGGTCCTATAAGTTATATTTAGTAAAATTTTCCTGTTACATTGACTAGCAAATCAAAAAGAGTCCCGTTATTGTACGATTAAAATTGACCGAGTAATACCTATTTAAAGTTGGAGAATATTTTTTGCTGCAAATTAGGGGTAATTCATAAATTTACTAGAAATATAATTTCGTCAGATATATTAAAGAAATGGTTGAAAGTAAAATTAGCATTGCAATATAAATTTGAAATCTTTAATCATTCTGACATATTACTGCAAAATATACAATTTGTACTGAACATATAAGAGGATAAAAATAACAGAATTTTTGTTAAATAAACGGACGAAAAACAACAGCCTCAATTCTTTAAAAAATATACTTATTTTTAAATGCCGCTAGATTACACTGTCGTTCAAATTTTGGGTTGTGCCATGTTTTTTAACTTTTAAAAATTGATTCTTGTGTATTTGTTAGCGCTGAATACGAAAATGACCTTCATTTTAAACCATCACGTCAGGATTTTTCTTAAATTGCAAATTTCAAAGTTAAAAAGCTCAAAGTTAAAATTGGTCCCCCCTCCCCTCCCATCCTCATCGGATCTCTGAGCTGTTTAGCTGTAAAAAACACAGTATAAGCCAAAAAATTGGATAAATTATTGAATTAAATAAAATTAAACTCAATAAAAAAGTCATACATCTATTTTATAGTATCAGATTTTTCGCATTGAAATTTACGATTTCCGAAAAATCCTTGCATGATGAAATTAAGGAAATTAAGCAAGCAACTGTAAACAAAAGATCTGGCTAAAATTCTGTTCGAGTTAATGACATATATTTTACTAATTTAAAAACGAAAGAATATTTTTTTCATAAGTTACTTTATTTTTTTTTATTTATAGGTAACATAATTTAAATAATATTAATCAGTGGTTAACTACTACAGATTAACATTTGTCAATTATTTACTATTTGTCAATTAAAAATATTCACCAATTACTTACATTTATCTACGTACCAATAGCGTCAATTAAGTACCATTTTAATCAAATGTAAGTAAATTATTAAGCATGAATATCTTTATATCATAACACTTTCGTCTCCATTGCAAATATTATATTTTCGATATATTTTCGTCAACCAGCAAAGCCCCCCCCCCCCCCCCCCCCCGTATGAAACATCCTTTCATGTCGCATAAAAAAAGACACCATTCTACAATTATTGCCCCGAATTAAACAAACAACCGTGTTCAAAAGACTTACCTAAATAATTTGTTACAGCCAATGACATATATTTTAATATTTTAAACAAAATTTAATATTTGTTCACAAAATTTATAAAAAAAAAGAGCCCATTTTCTTTTAAAGACGACATTAATTAAATCGTATTAATCAATCATTAACTAACCGCAGTCAATAAGTCAATTATTTACTACTTGTCAATAATAATCATTAATTACTACCCATAACTAATAATAGCGTCAATTAGGTACTATTTTAATTAACAATAGCAGGTGATTAAGCATGAATATCTCGAAATCATAACGATTTCATCCCTATTGCTTAAAACATCCTTTCGAAAAATTGTCATTGTCCTTCAAACGCTTCAATAACATTATACACTTTGTCAGGTAATTCATTGAATAATAGAGTAACCACCCAGGATATCTTAGTTCGAGATTAAGTTACTCGAGTTGAGTGTGTAAAATTTCAAAACGAGTAACACCCGAGTTACTCTAAATAATTGTACTTTACTCCCACAAACTTTTCGTTCTAAAAAATACAAATTTTCTTCGAATGAAATTTTTTTGGTGTTCATATGTATATTTTGCATACCTTAACATTCTATAACAATATTTAAATGCTATTAATAAAATTTCGGTGGGTATTCCAAACGTCGGTAAAAAGTTTAGTTATTGACGAGGGCGGGTAGGACGGTATGTGTGTGTGTGTGTGTGTGTGTGTGTGTGTGTGTGTGTGGACTTTAATTCACTCAATCACCACTAACTGTCAAAGTCGCACTTCTGAGCTAAGATGGTCATGATGTTTCTCACACCTCAAATGACTACAAAAGGGGAATATATCAACGATTTTGCGGGAATTTGCGAGATATTGACTTTAAAACATAGGCGTTAAAAAAAACTAGAGAACAGGAATTCTGCTTTTTCAGAATTTAGTGTCGCCACCGGCATTTCCATTACTTCATTTTCTTCTGATGGACTGATGGCTTCTATTGAAGATGAAAGAGCAGCCGTAAAAAGTTAGAACTCTGATTTTCTGGTCAGAATGAGGGAAAAAATAGCCATGATTTTTTAAGAATTATGGCCATCCCCGCCCCCCCGCCCCATTCTGATCAGAAAATCAGAGTTCTAACTTTTTACAGCTGCTCTTTCATCTTCACCTAACACTTCATTTATAATGGCTGATTCAAAATAATAGAAGCCACCAGTCCATCAGAAGAAAATAATTCAGTTAAGCAGGACTCTACTGCAGTACAAAATATATTTCAATTTTAAGACTTAAAGCACACGTTTTATTTATGTAAAATGGCGTCATTCGCATCCATTTAAGAATTCCACATTTACAGTCTACTCTTAAACATCTACAGTAAAGCATGAATAGCACATCACTATCGCGAAATAATGCACAAACTCAGCAAAAACATTCAAGAAAAATTTCAAGTCATTCAAGAAAATAGACCAAAAAAAAAACCCCGACTATCTAATGATTCATAGATACTTGTAATTAAATATGTATAGTTTATAACAGCTCCATTGTTTTAACAAAAATCATTCGTTTATATATTTTTTCGAAATAGCAGGTATTTTAATTCCATTTTATTTCGGTTGCTATGAGAAAATGGCAACAAAAATATATAATTTCTATTTTAGAACTATTTTTCCTTTACTTTCTACAGAAATGGAGTACTTCCGTTGCCAATATTAAGAAAAGGGCTCAAAAAACTGCAAAAATATTAATACTTCAAAAATAAACGAAATACAGTTTTCAAACAAAATGCATTTAAAAGAGCTTTATTTATTTTTTTTTTCAATACGACGCGACGGTATAAAAATCGAAAATGTGCGATGCTTAGAAGTTTAAAAAATTGCTATAGAGTATTTAATCGTACTGCTTTGTTTTACGGTTGGCTTCTGTAAGGTAACGTTCTTTTTTGGAATACACAAAATATGCTGGGAGAAAGAAATATCATACCGTACCGGGGGCTAAAAAAGGTTTCAAAACCCAATTACCGTATATTTCCGCGTGTAAGCCGATCCATATATAAGCCGAGTATAGGATTTTTCAACGAAAAATCGTCCAAAATCAGAAACCCGTATATGGGGCATTCTCACTATCTTTTGACTTTTGGGAAAAAAATTTGGCGAAATTAAACTTGCTAAAATAACATTTTAATCTGATAGACGAATGCCTTAATAATTCAAAATAAAGAGAAAATGGTCAGCAGCGAAAAAAAAATTATTTAACTGAGGTTTAAGTTAAACTTGCGAGTTAAATTTTCCTTACCATTTTTCCACTAAAACTTTTTATTTTCTTCGAAATTTTAACTTATAATGAATTTGCATAGTACTCACAGGACATTCAAATAAGAAATAATGACAATGTAGTATTTTTAGTACAAAATTTTGGTATAACATTGTCTTAAAGGGGTTTTAAAGAAGGGTCGGTAATGCAAAAAAAGGGAATGGTATAGGAAAAAAGGGACGAAATGGGAAAAAAAGGGACGGTAAGGATGGAACAGCAAGGAAAATTACCACCTATTTTAGGCAGATCGTGTTCAGACTAAGTGGTAGCCAAAATGTTCATTGATTTTTAGAAATAGTTATTTACATTGGATTAAATAAAATAATAATAATAATTTACCTCGAAAAGTGCAGGAATAAACCTTGGAGACGGTGAGACTACCAATAAAGCCACGATGCTTAAAATTGATATTTAAATGCTAATTTAAATTCTACAGTAAATTTTCTGCCAAAGAATTTTAGACATTATTTCTCTAGCATACTTCTGCATGTAGGTATAGGATAGGTGGGTATAGTACGGTATAGGAGCTTTCCAGGTGTTTTGACCCCTAACATCGTCCAAAACTTATTTATGTCGTTAATATTGTTATGCAATCATGCAATAGGATGTTCCCAAGTATATGAAATAAAAAAACACAAAAAAGTGTATTATAATAAAAATTATTATTCAGGGACATGAAAGCCGAAAGATTGTGAGAATGTCCCATATATGTTAAACAAAGGTTATGAAAAATTCAGCGAATGAAAACTTAGTACTTTTTTTGCATAGCTAATAGAAAAAAATGCACTTTTTCTAAATGAATCTTTTAAACAAAGGGTCTGTTCAAAATAGGCCGAATGGATGTCATCTGCGGATGCAACTGTGACAAATGGCGGTAATGTTAAAAAAAGTTGACATAGTTGCTGCCTCTGAATGGAGAAAGAAACTTGGCTGAATTAGCATAAGAAATGATCGTCCGATCTTTCGAAAAATGTTGCATCAATAATACGACGGATGGAACTGAGAAAGATGGAATTTTTGAAGAAGATGGTGATGATGATGAACTAGATACTGACGATATTCATCTTGATGTACCAATGAAAGCAATTTTAAGGAGTTGCTTGAAAATTCGGATAATGACTTGGATAGTAAATGATGATTGGTGATTTTTCATTGTAAAAGAGAGGAGTATTAAAATATTTTCAGATATGTTTAAATCTTTTTTATGTTTTTTATATTTACAATCCTTTTTATTCTAGAATATCAGATTTGGAAAATTTCTTAGATTCGTGTATAAGCCGACCCCCTCACTTTAGAGCCAAAAAATTGGCAAAAGTTCTCAGCTTAAACACGGAGATATACGGCAATAATAATAAAAAAAAAAGCTCACAAGACAAGAAAACATATTTATAACAATACGAAAAATTGGACTTGCAAAAATATTTTTCACCAGTTATTCATTTTTGGCTTTCACCTATTTTTCCTACATTTCCCATGCAATTTCTCTTAAAAAGAGCTAGACGGTAAATAAGCTAACAAACATATACGATTTCTCATGCTGTGGGACATATAGAACAACTTTACATACTTGAGAATGCTTGGGAAAAGGCATACAGTTTTCATCTATGTGGTGGAAATTAATGGTTCAGGTGAGATAAGGTGTAGAATACAGGCATAAGACTAATATTTTTAAGTCTTTTCTCTTTTTAATTCCTTTCTAGTTTGCCTCGAAGCTTCCACCCTTTAGCTACTGAAACAGCTGAAGCATCGCGAATGTGTACGATCAGAGGCATTTTAGTTGGTCGATCCAAAACTTATTTGAATTTTTAATACGAATTTGTTTATTAGTTAAGGGGACATACGATCCTTTAAACAGATGAAAAATTTGTTTTTGGAGACAAATATTTAAAGTGGCTCCATGCACTCATTTTTGCACTAATCTTCTCATTTTTTTTTCTGTTGTTGTTAACACTGTAATATTTCTCCACTCAATTTAATATATAAATGGCATTAAACACTGTATAATTAATTGATAATAATTATTCCTTAATGTGTGTTTTTTTTAATTAATGATAATGTATATAGCTTGCGCGCATGATTTTAAAATATCTATACGTTCTAGAACTTTGAAAATTTTAATATAAGTTTAAGAATATTACAAAAATATAATGGACTAAAATCTAAGGAATAAACAAAAATTTTCTAAAGTTTTTTGATTTTCAAAATAAAAATATGAAAATTTTGATAATTTTCGTCACTCGAATACCCATACGTTCAATATTTTTTGTTAAATTTCTTAGACTTTAGTTCAATTTGAAGAAAAGGATCTAGTAAAGATAAATGTAATGTTTCGAAACGTTAGCTTTAATATATTTGGAGTTATCGTGCGAGCAAGAAAAGAAACATAAATTTTGAGAAAAATCAATTAAAACATAAATGTTTCCCTTGAAACAGACCAAGGCTAACTTAATTTTTTTACTATAACAAGCGCGATTTTACGAATATTTTGATGCTGTTTGTGGGAAATTGTTCAGAAACACATTAGCTGTCAAATGAATTTAAAAACAAAAAATCGATTTTTAAAGATTTTAAAGGGTGGTATGTCCCCTTAAAACTAATTATAATAATCGATAAATTTTGTTCCGTCTTAGAAATAGAAATAAATATTTTTTGGTTCATCACTTCCATATAGATTAATAATATTTCAGGCGATAAACTTTTTGTTGTCAATCAACTTACATCGTTAAAAAAAAAAAAAAAAAAAAAAGCTTTGCTCAATTTTGATAAGAAAACGATTTCTTATGCACAAAGGGTCATCGATTAGTAAATGTTCCTTTTAAATTATTAACCTGGATTCATTAATCAATTTAAGCTGATTACAATAATTCACGAAATATATGCACCGCAGAAATAAATGTCTTATTGACTAAGCAGCTTTTTTATACATTAAAACAAGTACACAAAAGGACTAAACGTTTTCTTATTGCAACTAACTTACTGCATTAAAAAAAAAAAAACTGTTAGTGAATGCAAACTGTCGATTGTTTAAATATTTTTTGTTGGACCAGTATCAGTGATACGAATGTAGAAATATACTTTAGTTTGATTAGAAAACATTTCTCCAAAATATTGATCGAAACAGCAACAAATATATTGAGTAAATTAATTTCACCTTTCCATTTATTTCTAAGTTGAAAAAACATAACATTTATCAAATTTTACTCCAAAAAAACTCAAGCTCTGTGACATTATTTCGAAGTTTTATTTCTTTTTACAGAGATTTTTCTCCAAAATACCTTGTTAAAGAACATGATTCGAAACCAAGCGCTCCGTAATAAAATTTCGTGAATTCAACTAATGAAGTGCAAATCTTTCCTCCAAATTGGAATGATAGTAAGTACACAGAGAAGCTTTAGAAATTCATTTAAATTGCAAGGAGCGCTTCCAGAAACTTTTTTTTCTTCAGCGAAGAAATCCAACATCCTTGACCTGGAGCCAAAAGCTGAGTCACCATGGCAACCAGCAGCCTTCTCTGTAGTTGAAGGATGATGTGAGCATGTTATTTAATACTCAGCTTTGGCAGCAATAAAAAAAGACGATTTCCCGGCGGAACTGAATGAATTGCAAAGAAGAAGAACAAGTAGAATGGAAAGAATATTCTTCTGAACTTTCATTTTTACTCATGTTCCATCAGAATTCTTCAACAGAATACAATGAAAATAATGGCAAACAAGATTTAATAATGATAAAGGTTTTATAACAGGGTACTGTTCAAATAAATTCTAGTCCAGCAGTCAAGAGTAGCATTGTTTATTATAAAAGATAAAAAATCTATGGATTTGCGTATTTATGATTCTAAGTGCAGCTTTGGCTGTTTTGGATGTTCTTAAACTAGTAATTACAAAACACATTCAGACATTAAAAATCATAAGCATAATTTTTATTTTAAACTGTCCTTAAGGCGGTATTAAAAAATATATTTTTCCACGGTCAACAACTCGTAATTTTCTGAAACATTTTGAGAGACATTTTTAAAAGTAAAAAAATAAAACTTGCTGATGGGATTTTTGAAGAGATTTATAAACGACCTGTGTCTTTATTTCCTGTTTAATTAATTAGAACTTGATTTATAAGCAGTTCGCATTACGAGCATATTTTTCGTTTCCAGCACTATCGCTTCGGGAAATTCGGTTCAAAATGTCCTCTTTGACAGCATTTTTTGAAACCTTTCTACCTTTATCAAAAAAATGACCAATACGGCACATTATATAGTTTCTGGATAACAGAACCTGCCAACCTGCCAATTGGATGCGTTTGAGAGAAAAATTAAATTTAAAAATGAATCAGAAAATAAGCAGTTTGGATTTGAGTACACCTTTAACATGTTACACACACACACACACATATATATACAGAATTTTAAACAAATTTAACAAGCCTGCTAAAATAACCGTTGAAATCATTCGCGTATCTCTTATTAAACACGCTACCATAATACAAAAAGGATCTCTTTTGTAAAACATGAAGTTGAAAAATTTTAATTACATTTTCTGGAGAATCAGATATTGAAAGTCATGTTTTTGGCAAATCTTGAAAAAGTATTCATTTCTTGTAATATCGAAAGTTCTTAAATTTTATTTGCAAGCATGTAAAGGTTTATCTAGATCATTCGTTTGAGGTTAGAACGATAGACAGTGCCCTCTGTTGGGGAGATTTTTACTTACAGATTTGTAGTTAAACATTGTTTAACGTTTAGAAAAAGTATGTTTTAACTGTGTAAATAACTGTAATTTGATCAATTTTGGGTTGTGACGTTGTTGCATTTAATCCGCGGATTTTTTCATATACTATTTTATAGAATTTTATCACATCTATATCTTTGATAATAAAAAATAATGTTAACCACATCAATTCAATAAATTTGCTTGCTAAATTATTAAAAAAAATTTAGTTGTCAAAAGCAGAAGAATACCCTGAGAAATGGTCCATGAAAAATTTCCGAGACGGTTAAAATACCACATTATAAAGTTTCTGAATATGTTCTCTTCATTTTACATGGATCAAACTTGCGATTTTTTTTATCTACCTCTATTTCAAAACAATAATCTTCATCGCATATTTCAATTTATCTTCCAGATAGATTGTTAAATTTGCAAAATAGAGGTAGAAAATATAATTAAAAATAACAGCAGTCAGCGGCATCTCTGGTTTCAAAATCTTCAAATTTAACACAATGAAGTCATATTAAAATGTCTACATAAACGATGACAACAAATGTTTTTATACTTACAATGAAACTGATATAATCTACACTGTAAAAAAAAGGACTAAAAAACGGAGATTCTACAGGCAATGGAGACGCCAGTACTATTTATGTATTTTAGCGGAAATTTCCCCCCATAAATTACCAAAAAAAAAGTATTTTTACGGAAATTTTTCGCCATAAATTTTAGAAAAAATTTCCGTTTTTCTGGAATTTATGGGGAAATTTTCCGTTAAAATACGGAAATAGTACTGGTGTCTCGATTGCCAATAGAATCTCCGCTTTTTATTCCGTTTTTTTACAGTGCATTTCCGTATATTATAAAGAAATAATTAAATAATTTTACATTTTTTTCAGTATTGAAATGCTCCACGTAGTGATGAATTCCAAGCACAAAAATGTTCTCTGTTATATTCGATCGTGATCCAAAATTCGTGTACTTGCTTACTTACCATCACTACAACATTTTTATTGGTTGATTCTTATGGCTGCAAACTAATCATATTCAAGCTTTGTAAAAATACATTTCTATTTTGGAAAACATTTAAAAACGAACGTATGCATTTACAAACAGTAGTAAACCCCTTTGCAAAAATTTCAGGTTAGATTTCTATTACATTGATGAATTGATGATTAATAATGACTTTTATATTCGCAACAGCAGTAATTGTTTTTTCAATGGTGTACTGTAATTTATTCCCGTCTTGCAAGTATACGGTGTCTATAATTAAACGACCCTACTTTAAAGTTGTCTACAGACAAAACTAGTGTTCATAAAGTTGTGAAATTTTGTAAAAGACATAATAAAGAGATGGGAATTTGTTTAAGCTAAAAAAATGTAAATAAAAGTAATTCAAAATTTTGTCACCAGAGGGCGTTTTTTAATAAATTACACATTTAGCATTACAATAGTTTAAAAAAATTATTTATTAACTTAACCTTACTTTAAAGACAGCTTTTCCCGTCATTTTCCTAGCTTTTCCCTGAACATACTGCGGTCAACTGTGGAACATGCTATCTTACGACATTTTCCTAGCTTTTCCCTGAACATACTGCGGTCAACTGTGGAACATGCTATCTTACGATTCCAGATGGTATCTGAAAATGATGAAAGTCATGCAGAACATGTTTGGTTATAACAAAATTTGTTAAACTATCGTAAATGCATGCTTAATGTGTAATTCGTTAAAAAATAGCCCCTTATTTCTTTTATCGCTCACACATATTCCCATACTTTTATTATGTCCTCCAAAAAATTTCACAACATTCTGAAAAACAGTTTTGTCTGTAGACAACTTTAAAATAGGGTCGATTAATTATGAACATCCTGTAAATAAAATTTCTAAACTATCTTAATGCTAAATATGTAATTTATTAAAAATCGCTCTCTGGTGGCGAAATTGTAAACTATTTTTATTTATATTTTTTTAGCTTAAACAAATTCCCATCTCTTTATTATGCCTTTCACAAAATTTCACAACTTTATGAACAATAGTTTTGTCTGTAGACAACTTTAAAATAGGGTCGATTAATTATGAACATCCTGTAAATAAAATTTCTAAACTATCTTAATGCTAAATATGTAATTTATTAAAAATCGCTCTCTGGTGGCGAAATTGTAAACTATTTTTATTTATATTTTTTTAGCTTAAACAAATTCCCATCTCTTTATTATGCCTTTCACAAAATTTCACAACTTTATGAACAATAGTTTTGTCTGTAGACAACTTTAAAGTAGGGTTGTTTAATTATGGACATCCGATAAATCACTATTTATATGACACTTAAAAATTTCAAATATCGCTAATGTTGGATTACAAGTACAATACTATTTACTGGTTTACTTGAATTTGAAAAAGAAAAAAAAACTTGTAGGTGAATACATATACGGATCACGCACCTATACAGGGTGTCCGGTCTCAACGGTATCCAATGGCTAATTCCTAAACCGTTAGTCATAGACATATAGTTCCAATTACAAAAATGTTTTAAATCAGGCAAAGAAACATTTTAAAAGCGATTTGGGTCAATAAAAACATTTCTTAAAAAATTACGAAATTTAAATTTTTATACGGTCCCCCGGTCCTATAAGTTATATTTAGTATTTTTTTCCAATTACACTGACAAGTAAGACAAAAAAATTCCCATTCATATAACTCTAAAATTGAGCGAGTTATGAAACTTTAAAAATGCATGACTTATGCCACTTTTCTACTCTGAAAACAAATGAGTTCGGCTTGGCTTTGAGGGATCATATACCATGTGTTTAAAGTATTCGAAGATCTTGCTTCATGTGTATCTGCGCTTTGAAAAAAAAAATCCTACAAGTATTATGATTAAGTCTCAAATTGGCTAAAATAACATATGTTTTATTTTGTCAGGATTTGAGACTGTTTCTCTTATGATTTCTTTTAACAAAAATTATGTTTTTTTATAAGTTTTTATGTTACTTCAACAATCGTATGTATGTTTTTCCAGTTCAAAATTTGTACTCGAACTTTAACCCACTTTTAAATATCCGATCGAGATTGCATTTTACATACTGGCGCAAATCCGATAACAAACTAATATTATTAAGCTTTTCGGTGGTTACCATTTATACTTATTTTACAGGATAACACAAAAAATTTCGGATAGATTTCTGCTAAGAAGTTTAAGAAAAAGTTTTAGATTAGATAATACAAGACTGCGATTGTTGGGTTTTTTAATTTTTATGTATTTTTTAGCACCGAATCCGAAAATTACCTTAATTTTTAACTATCATGTCAGGATATTTCGCAAATCATAAATTTTCAAATTTAAAGAATAACAAAAATCGAATACTATAACAGTCCAGGCTATAGAGACCGTATAGGGACTCTACCTAGCAAAATTAATGGTAGTACTGGAAATCGGCTTTCTAGATGTTTTTTGGGTCGCTGAATCCGAATTTGTAACTTCCCACCCAAATTTCCCCCGGCACCCCCCCCCCCCCCAAATTTTGGTAAAAAGCCCCCAAAAAAGGTTTTTATTAAAAAATTCCATTTTTTATTGTTTTAGGGGGAAAGTAGCTAATAATTCAGAAAGTAGACAAAAATTGCAAAAAATTAGATATATGACTTTATGACTTAGGATGAAGGGGAAGGGGGGATCTGCCTCGGAACATGCGCCGCAGTGCTGCGTGGACTAAGTTGCGCAATTCCACTTAACCACTCACACGTTAACATTAGCACTTCCATCTTCCCTCCAAACTTTCTCTATAAGGTTTACTTTAAGTTTTTTGGGTCGCTAAATCCTAATTTTTAACTTACCCCCAAAATTTCCCCCCCCCATATAGTTGTTTTTAACTTAAATTTCTTATTGTTTTAGGGGAAAAGCATTACGAAATTCAGAAACTGGACAAAATTTGCAACAAATAGTATATATGACATTTTGACGTAGGATAAACGGGGAGAGAGGGGGGCTGCCTCGGAACATTCCCCGCGCGCTTTTCTCAAAAACCAATTTTTTTCAAAAAATCAATTTTTTGGGGGGTTGCCAGGTGAAAGTTTGGTGGGAAGTAACAAATTCGGATTCAGCGACCCAAAAAACATCTAGAACACATCTATAACACACTAGAAAAAAATCTAATTATATCAATACTACAGTCATCGTCTGGTCCGTTCGTCGTCTCCATATACCAGCTCAAAAACTAACCAACCGAAGGAGAAAGCCGATTTCCAGTACTACCATTAATTTTGCTAGGTAAAATTCCCTATTGCCTGGGCTATAAAGTAGAGGAGATGGTTGTGTTTTTTAACTTTTGATAATTGATTTTTACTTACTTTTTAGCACTGAATCTGAAAATGACCTTCATTTTTAACCATCACGTTAGAATTTTTTTGCAAATCGCAAATGTGTAAGTTAAAATATAGCGAAAATCTCATACTATAAAACATATGTAAAACATTTTTTATTTTATTTTGTTTTATTTTATTTTATTAAAAAAATTATTCGATATTTTTGCTTATCCTGGGATACTTACAGCTAAACAGCTGAGTGGTCCGATGAGATGGGGAGGAAATTCAATTTTAACATTGAACTTCTTAACTTTGAAATTTGCAATTTACGAAAAATCCTGATATGATAGTTAAAAACGAAGATCAATTTCGGATTCAGCGGTACAGAATATATAAGAATCAATTATCAAAAGCTAAAAAACATGACATAACCCAACTTTTGCAGGCTTGTGCAATCTAATAATATTTTAAAATACGTATCTTTTGTAAAGAATTGAGGCTGTTAATTTAGAATCATTTTATTTAACAAAAATTCTGTTTTTTCTTTCTTCTTAAATGTTTATCACAAATTGTATATTTTCCATTAATATGCCAGAATGATTAAAGATTTCAAATTTATATTGCAATGTTAATTTTACTGCCAAACATTTTTTTTATCTGACGAAATTATATTTCGACTAAATTTGTGAATGACCCCCAATTTGCAGCAAAAAATATGCTCCAACTTTAAACAGCTATTACTCGGCCAATTTTAATCGTAGAATAACGGGACTTTTTTTGTATTACTTGTCAGTGTAAAAGGAAAATTTCACTAAATATAACTTATAGGACCGGGGAACCGTATAAAAATTTAAATTTCGTAATTTTTTAAGAAATGTTTTTATTGACCCAAATCGCTTTTAAAATATTTCTTTACCTGATTTAAAACATTTTTGTAATTGGAACTATATGTCTATGACTAACGGTTTAGGAATTATCCATTGGACACCGTTGAGACCGGACACCTTGTATAATTTTAGCTGGATCTTCAAATTGTAAGTTAATGATATTCAGAAATCATGCGTATATGCATTTCGAAAAAACCTTTAAAATACGTATTTAAGTCTAAGCATATGTAATAGTAAATCACAATGCATAATTTGAGGAATAATTGTTATCATTTTGAGCATTTTTATTTTCTTGAACATCTATGACAGGGATTTATGTTTTATTTTTATTTGTTACAATGATATGACTCTAATTAATTCCCGTCTCACAGGTTAATCACTAATTATACTACACTAGTTTTACAACAACACGATGTGTTGCCTTTTTTATTATAGAAGGCCTTTCGATTTTTGAGGGGAAAAAGAAATTTAATTGTATTTTATATTTAAAAAATGCTTATAAAAGTATTTTTATAATTTATTTTTGTAATTATATGTATAGAGTCGTACTTAAAACGCAGTTTAATAGAAAATTGAAAAAAATTACACTACACAAATAATGTTATTTTGATGAATTTATAGTATAGTATCTTTATGAGAGAATAACGGCATGTAATCTTTGATTGGTCGAGAGGGTTCTGGAACAAATCTTGGAATAACTAACATTATCATGAACTTGGTGAGACCCCAATTTTCACCAATCTAACTTCTTTTTGTTTATCTATTTTGTCGAATTGAAGTCAAGCGAGCATTGGCAAATTTTGCAATGTGAGTTTTAAGAAAGACTTGCGATTTGAGCTAGAGGTTTGCACGGTGCGACATTTCCAGGCCCGGGCCCGGCCCGACTCAGAAACAAAAAATTCGGCCCAGCCCTGCCCGGTCCGTACAAAAAAAATATTGGCCCGGCCAGCCCGATAAAAAAGTTGAAAGTTCGGCCCGAGCCCGGCGAGGCCCGTAGAAAACATTTATTGGCCCGGCCCGGTTAAAAAGTTAAAAGTTCGGTCCAAGCCCAGCCCGGCCCGAAAAAAAGTTAAAATCTCGGCCCGAGCCAGGCCCGGCCCGAGTGAATTTCTACAAAACATTGATTTTTATGTCGATTTGGTTAAAAGTTTTTTTCGTAGGAGGAGATCGAGCCAAAAATATTTATCTTAACTTTTTTTTTCATATTTATAATCTTCATTTTTATAGAAGTGCCGCAGGGTGCGAAATTTATTTATTTTTTTAGTGAATCTCTATTTCTTGTATGTAAATGTTTCAGTTATCATTAATACTGCTAATCCATATTCCATGTATTGAAGTGTTAAATATCTGAAAAATGCTATACAGTAAAATCTAAGACTAAATTGCATAGAAAAGAAAAGAAATGCGTTATTTACAAGTTCCCTTCTTAGCAAGAGTAAATGTATTATAATTATTTTCTTACGAAGTATATTAATTTTGTTTGTTATTAATTTTTATAATTTTCTTACGTAGTTTTAAGTAGTATACAATTTTGCATGGATCAACACGTTTTTCAGTTTAAAACAACATTCCGTCATACACAGGTTCTTTTTCACACGTTTTACTATATTTTAATATAACTATATTTTAATAAGTGTAGAAATCTACTACTCTTTAAAAGGAATGAATTTCAATGTTTAATTGTAGTATAATGGCGATTTAAAAATGTATGCATTTTTTGACAAAAAATTTGTGCCAAGCCTAATTTTACGGAACTTTGAATGGACCAGGCCATTCCGAGAGAATGATTTTCATACGGGGTGGGTGAAAACTAGGAATAAAAATTTTGGGCCATGAAGATTAGGAATGAAACCTATACCCGGGTGTGTGCAGAAAAAATAAGTTAGGCCCGGCCCGGCCCGGCCCGAACCTTCAGGTGAAAAGTAAGGCACGAGCCCGGCCCGTAAAGAATAGTGACTAGGCCCGGCCCGAGACTTCCGAAAAAAGTAAGGCCCGGGCCCGGCCAGGCCCAAGTGCGCTGAATGAAAATAGAACCGAGCCCGGCCCGCGGGCCGGCCCGTGCAGATCTCTACTTTGAGCATTCCTTGAAGAAACTGGACAAAAAAGATTCTAGCATCCAATGATTCATACTCTTGAATTTGTTGGTATCACTAATATGGATTCTGAAAATTAAATATACCTTACAATATCTTCCATGTTCTATAAGACGGCATTCATTTACATTTTCTTACAATTCGGAATTTTTTTTTAATCATGCACTAGCTTGCCTGTACGCATCACACACTTGACCCTATAAAATTCATGATATTCTGAAATCGTAAAAGGAATTTTATTTCTGAAAATAAATAAATGAATTTGTGCGTTTTATGCACAATTAACATTTTCTTTCACGATACTTAAGATTTTATCATCTTACGGTGAATACTGAATAGTCCAGGCAATAGAGACCGTACAGGGACTCTACCTAGCAAAAATAATGGTAGTACTGGAAATCGGCTTTCTAGATGTTTTTTGGGTCGCTGAATCCGAATTAGTAACTTCCCACCGAAATTTCCCCCGACAACACTCCCAAATTTTGGTAAAAAGCCCCCCCCCCCAAAAAAAAGGTTTTTATTAAAAAAATCAAATTTTAATAAAAAATAGACAAAATTTGCAACAAATTAGATACATGTCATTATGACTTAGTATGAAGGGGAAGGGGGGATCTGCCTCGGAACATGCGCCGCAGTGCTGCGTGGACTAAGTTGCGCAATTCCACTTAAACACTCACACGTTTACATTAGCTCTCCCATCTTCCCTCCGAACTTTCTCTAAAAGGTTTACTTTAAGTTTTTTGGGTCGCTGAATCCGAATTTTTAACTTACTCCCAAAATTTACCTCCCCCGAAACCCCCCCCCCCCCAAATAGTTGTTTCTAACTTAAATTTCTTATTGTTTTAAGGGAAAAGCACTACAAAATTCAGAAACTAGACAAAATTTGCAACAAATAGGATATACGACATTATGACGTAGGATAAACGGGGAGAGAGGGGGCTGCCTCGGAACATTCCCCGCGCGCTTTTCTCAAAAACCAAATTTTTTCAAAAAATCAACTTTTTGGCGTGTTGCCGGGTGAAATTGTGGTGGGAAGTTACAAATTCGGATTCAGCGACCCCAAAAACATAAAGTGAGTCGAAATCCAGAACTAGTATTAATTTTGCCAGATAAAATCCCCAATTGCCTGAATTTCATAATTTAATGCACGTAGAGCCGCAGTGCATGTTCAGAGGCAGCCCTCACGCTCCCCGTTCATCCTAATTCATAATGTCATATATCCTATTTGTTGCAAATTTTGTCTAATTTCTGAATTTCGTAATGCTTTTCTCCTAAAACAATAAGAAATTTAGGTTAAAAACAACTATTTGGGGGGGGGGGGGAGAATTGTTGGGGGAAAGTTGAAAATTCCGATTCAGTGACCCAAAAATCTTAAAGTAAACCTTAAAGAGAAAGTTCGGAGGGGAGATGGGAGGGCGAATGTAAACGTGTGAGTGGTTAAGTGGAATTGCACATCTTAGTTTACGCAGCATCGCGCGCATGTTCCGAGGCAGATCCTCCCTTCCCCTTCATCCTAAGTCAAAATGTCATATATCTAATTGGTTGGAAATTTTGTCTACTTTCTGAATTTCTAGATACTTTTTCTCTAAAACAATAAAAAAATTGAATTTTTAATAAAAACCTTTTTGGGGGGGCTTTTTACCAAAATTTGGGGAGGTTGCCGGGGTAAATTTTGGTGGGAAGTTACAAATTCGGATTCAGCGACTCAAAAAACATCTAGAAAGCCGATTTGCAGTACTACCATTAACTTTGTTAGGTAAAATTCCCTATTGCCTGGACTAGAAGGGAAAATATAAATTGCGATGTGCGCGACCGAACGACTTCCGGTGCTGCTAGTTTTGTCAATTTAGCTCTTTAAAGGCTAAATCTAGTCCCTTTTTTGTTCCAACTAGTCCCATCCTTCTATATCCCTCGTCTAGACCCGGAAAAAAGTTCCAATACCTAGGCCTAAATCGAACCTAAAACAACTAAGTTATTTTACTTTTTGAATGAATAAATATTGAAGCCATTCTATTTTTTGAAAATGTCTTAATCTGAATTTCATAACTTATTACTCAGACGATTCCAATTCCATTATTAAAATGAAAAAGTACCATTTTTGCATTTTTTAAGTTCGACTTAGATACTTTTGGAATAAAGCAACACTTTTGTCTCTGTTCTTGTCAATACAAAAGACTACCCTGATAAGACTTTTAATATAAGTTTTTAAAATTCGGTAGTTTTGCCCTATACCTATGACAAAGTGTTTTCTTTTTGTGTCCACTATAGATATGAAATGTTGGAGAAACTTACATACAGTGCAATTAAAACATACCTCAATAAATAAAATAGCATACATTTCATAAATGTTAGGGTACTTACATAATATCCGTTCCAAGAAAAAAAAGCGCCAACATTGGTTATCTATCGCCAGTCTTGTTAATCGTTACCATTCGCACTGAAAATAGTAATTTCATATACATTTATTAAATACGTGACATCGTTAAAAATTGTAAGCAATGTACAATCAAATTAAAATTATACAAAACAGTCTTTTAGTATACATTTATTAAATATAACTTCAGGTTGACGACTTTTAGAGACAAAAGGTATTTATGACGGCAGTTTTATTCCCGCCGGAATGTTATACTTGCCATAATGAATATAGTACACATATATTATCACTGTAGTAACTTATAAACACTTATGTACTACATAATATTATATAGTTTAATACAACAAATTCTAAAATTGTTTTTAATACAATTATAATACTATAATGAAGCTACATTGTAGAAAGAAAACAAAAGAGTTACTGTAATTGATAGTTTTGGCAATATTCTTATACTTATCGCGCATTTTGCGTAAATAACAAAATTAGTAATAACTGTTATTATATCCAGAATTTATTTATTTTGACTCATTTTTAAGCGCTTTCGCAAAAAAATTAATCCTTTTTACTTTCTTCTATCTTCAATAGAAGAAGGCATCGAAAATGCTTTTCAACTTCGGTTTTCGACCGATTTACATGTTTTAGGGGACAGAGACCCCCAAAAACATATTTATACAAAATGTCTGTCTGTCCGTGTGTCGCCATTGTACCATACAAAAGTGTATAAAATCAAATTGAATCAAATTTTTTATGTATGTTTTCGGCTATGGCAAGCAGATCTTCGTTAAGGTAGGAAATATTCAGCGGAAATGGGACACTGTAATACCGATTTTCGTATAATTTTCTGGATTTTTCTTAGTTCTGTTGTACATCAGTGCATCGTTCACCGATGAGAATTTTGCATCCTTCTAAGCTGGCTATTCACAAACAGCTGATGTACAATGTAATAACGGAATTAATAAATTAAAACGGAATTAAAAAAAGAACGGAAGAAAGGAATTAAAACGGAATGTAATAAAGGCCATGATCGAAATTAACACTTTTTTACTCCATTTTATTGACTGAAGTAGAAATTTAAGATGAAAAATAATGTTGATATACAGGGCTATTACAAATGATGGATCCGATTTAAAAAATATATGTTTTCGAAACTACTGCACATAATACAATAAGTGATACATGAATTTAAAGAGAAATATACTAAGTTTTTTTCAGTTACAAGTGTTCGGTGTGTGACCCTTTTGTTACACGGCATACACCCAATCTGTAATCGAGTTCGTTCCAAACATTTTGTAGC
Organism: Maratus speciosus; assembly: GCA_963932465.1. Taxonomy (NCBI): domain Eukaryota; kingdom Metazoa; phylum Arthropoda; class Arachnida; order Araneae; family Salticidae; genus Maratus; species Maratus speciosus. Next base: position 335,323,686 of record OZ010798.1, on the reverse strand, counting down.
ATCACTCTGTCAATGGTTCTGAAAGCTTCACAAATGCGTTCTTTAAGTTCTGAACACTTTGTTTTCGGCATTGGTGGTACAAAAACAATGTCTTTGATAATTTCAGAACTTAAAGAACGAATTTGTGCAGAATTCAGAACCATTGACAGAGTGAAGCTATACATAATGTTTGGGACGAACTGGATTACAGATTGGGCGTATGCCATGTAACAAGAGGGTCACACATCGAACATTTGTAACTGAAAATAGCTTGGTATATTCACTGTAAAAAACCGGACTAAAAAACGGAGATTCTACTGGCAATCTATACGCCAGTACTATTTCCGTTTTTTTACGGACATTTTCCCCCATAAATTACAGAAAAATTAACATTTTTAATCAGAAAAACGGAAAATTTTCTTTAATTTATGGGGAAAAATTTCCGTAAAAAACGGAAATAGTACTGGCGTCTAGATTGCCAGTACAACCTCCGTTTTTAGGTCCGGATTTTTCTTTTACAGTGTTTCTCTTTAAATTTAAATTCATGTATCACTTATTGTAATATGTGCAGTAACTTCGAAAATATGATTTTTATAAATCGAGCCCACCATTTGTAATAGCCCTGTATTTTTGAACTAATAATATTGGAGTATTAATATTTTAACTACTGTTTGAATTATTAAGATTTATGAGATAGAAGAAAGCTTTGGGATTGGCACATCCAACTAGTGTATGAGATCTTGTGGCTTTTTCCGCCTTCATCATTTGGCTACACAGCCGACTTGCAGCAGAATTAGCCAGTAATAAAAAGTTTAAAGACAAAGTAATATATGATCTTAGCCCATTTATGACTGAATCTTTGTGTTCTTAAATTTGTTGGTAAAATCAATTTAAAATGTTAAAAAAATGAACTGAAAAAATACTACAGAAAATTACGCTAAAATAATTTTGTAATTATTTGATAAAATGTAAACGTGCTAAATATAGGATTATCATATGTGGAAAAATGCATAACTATATATTTTGTCTAAATTTATATATATTAAACTTTTAAATTCTATACTATATACTATAATTATCAATTTTATGTTCTATTAAAAAATATATTTATTTCTTCACAGACATTAGTAAAATTATAAGTAATATTAAAAATAAAATAAGAATAATTGTATTTGAGAAGAAAAAAAAATTATTTCTAAATCATTTTGAAAAGGACTTTACATAAATAACTGACCCCTAAATGTATAATAGAAATATATACACATTTGCGCCTTGTGCTCTATATTTTGTACGTTACAAACATACATAAAAAGCCGACTTGAACATATAATTTCGCAATTTAAAAAAATACGTATTCCAAAGGAGTCTACAAGCTAAGATTGTAACTTATTTATTTGAATCCTTGATACAAAAAATACAAATAAACTTACTTTTTACATTTCGCTACCTTGGAAAATGAAAAATCTATAAACACCGAAAAAAGGCCTTCATTTAAGTAATTAACCCTTTGCGACACGCTATGTTAAAATAGTACTTAAATTTCAGGAAAATGTTATAAAAAGGTTTAGATAGGCATGATTATGCAAATCATGACAAAAAAAAAAAAAAAAAAAAAAAAATCTGGATTTTTTTTTTTTTTTTTTTTTTTACCCGGGGAGGTGGGACAGAAACTGACCCACCATGCAACAAAGGTATGTCATAAGCTACAGTGAGAGTCATGTCTTAAGTAATATATTTAATAGATGAATAAAAATGATATATTTATAGAAAACTTTTTTATAAATTGAATAAAAATGAAAATAAAAACATATAATACCATTTTACATGGAATTATATGTATAAAATGTTTAGACAATAATACAAAAATCTAGGATATAATATATGAATAATATGCGAAATACAAGAAATATATGAATAATTTCAAAAACCCGAGAATAATATAAGAAATATGAGAATAATATGAGAAATATTAGAATAATATGAGAAATATGAAATTAATATGAGAAATATGAAATTAATATGAGAATAAATTTAGAAGTGAGAGAATAATATAAGGAATAAAAATTTATGAATAAGAATATATATATTTAAAATTTCAACTTCTTCTATAAATCTGGATATGTATATAGAAGCTTTGATGCTTATAATGTGTGAAAATATCGATAACAACACTAGATTAATCAGATTCATAATTTTGTTGATAAAAAAAAGCAAAAATTCTATTTTTGATGAAATTTTGGGAAACAGGATGCTTCTGATTTTTGGAGGCAAAGCGGAACTTCACATGTTTCGCACATCCAAAATGTGCGATGCTCTTTTTTAGATGTGCTGCAATATGCTCATCTCCTTCTATTACTTCTTACTGGAATGTGTCCAACATTTTTCAGTCTTTTCTCAGGGGGAACGTAGGGTTTTTTGCTCTTTATTTGAACTGGAGAAAATTTCTTTGTGTTTTCCTTTTCACCGGCTATTGACATTAAGCCTTCAATAACTGATAAGCGGATCCTTTATATTTTTCACTTCATGGTTTGGCTTTTTTATGAATTTAAATATAATAAATGCGTTTACTAAGCTTGTATCCAAAAAATTAAAAAAAAATACGATGCCACCATTTTTTGGATTTTCTATCAATCTCATAGAAACTCTTCAATTGGTCGAACATATCGACAGATCCCATATTCTTATTATAGTTTATAACAGCATTTGGGCATGGCACTTGTGTGATGTCTCCATCTTTTTCTCTTCTCGCTATTTCGGTAACATTCAGGGGGTCTTCTAAAGTTGACAATACACATACTGATCTTTTTTCCTTCCACTTCACGCAGTAAATTTCATCATTACTTACTGCATAATTAAATTGACCTCTAGACATGTGTTTATCTTCAATTACATCTTTTGGAAGGTTTTTTCTATTCATATTAACAGTTCCACAAGCATAAACATTTTGCGTTTTTAAAAATAAAAGCAAGTTATAGCTTGTAAAATAGTTGTCAATGAAAACTTTGTGGTTTTTTCCATATAAAGGTTCGGTGAGAGATTTTACAACACGCTCTCCTAATTCTTTTCAACTTGGTTGCCAATTTTGCCAGTATAAATTTCAAATTGAGAAGCAAATCCTGTTTCATCGGACCTCATCCAAACCTTGTATCCCCGTTTAATTGGTTTTTTGGCCATGTACTGTTTTAAAATGCTTCTACCCTTGAATTTAATCATCGACTCGTCAATGGCTTGGTGTTCACTTGGCTTGAATATATTTAAAAATCGTTCAGATAAGTATTCAAGGAATGGGCGCACTTTATATAGTTTGTCAAAATTGCTTTGACTCCTATTTGGCTGTAAACAGTTGTCATTGAGGTGCAAGTATCCTGAAATCCAGCTGAATCGATTTACAGCCATAGCATTTGCAATGTAACTATCGCGAAGTAAAGGGGTACTTCTCCAGTAATCACGATAGCTGGGAAGTTTTTTTTTTTATGCCCATCAGTAAATTTATAGCGATGAAACGCAAAAATTCATCTTTTGTCAACATGGCATCGGAAGTTGTACCTTTCAGTGTCACATACAAGTTACTTTGAAAGACTATTGTCTCAATAAGTTCCATCGTGAAAATACACAAAAAAAATGTTCAGCGGTGAAGGAACTTCTAAATTTAAGATTTCTTCGGACGGTCCAGATTCTCCAGAGAATTGCGGTAAAGAAATATTAGCATTACTTTTGGTCCATATTGGAATCACAGGTTCTGGGGGTCCTGCAGCCTCTATTTCACTGTCATCCTCATTCTCATCCTCTTCAGGAATTATTCTTTCAATAGGTGCAATGCATTCTTCTTCACCAGAACTGGAATCTGACGCATTTGAGTCTGCATCCGATGGCAGCTCTTCAAATAAAACTATTGCTTCTTCAATAGTCAATTTTTTTCTCGACATTTTGAGTAAACAACTACTTCACTATTCAAAAACTAAGAGAAAAGCACAATTTGGCGGGAAACAAAAGCTAGACACAACGAGAACAATTAGAATTATAACGTAAGGCACTGCAAATTATTTGATGCTGCCATCTGTTAGCGAGAATCTCATGTGTGTGATGGGTCAAATTCTGAACCGCATACTTTAGATGAATAAAAAATAATTTAAAATGTTCACTGAAATTTCATTTTTTGCTTGGAAAATACCTTGAGATAAATATAAATATAAATAATAGGCTTTCATGTACAGTCGTGGGAAAAGTAAACACCCCCTACTAACTCTTCAACAAATTATCGTAGACGAAAGTTACCTGTACCGAACGATTGGAAATAAAGTCTACTTTTAAAAGACGTATATAAAATTTGCTTAGGGGGCCATATACATATTAAAACGAATCCAAAATTCATTTTTTTCAATAGCAGTATACAAATTTAACGAGATAATTCAAATCTTCGGTTCAAAATATGCCTAGAAACCAAATTTCAAGTCATTCGAATGATACGTTTTTGAATTATACGCATTCAAAATTTAGTATTTCTAATGTTAAATTACATTTTCATATTTTTATTTATATCTCCTGAAATTATTCTCCTAATGAGCTAATTTTTTGTGTAGCAATAATACTAATATACCCAAACATAAATACGTTGAATTTGCAATTTTATAATTTTATGATATGAATTATGAAATTAATATTTGAAAAAATTAGGAATTGCAACCTACAATTTTTTGATGGATTTAGATTTATTAAGTCCTGCTTTATGGAAATCCAAAATTTCACATTTTTCTTCCAAGTAGTTTTCAAATTATGCTTAAAAAACGGCAAAATGATAGTTTAAGGGGCCGTCTATGATAGAAGTGGGTAAATCTTTTAAATGTATTTTGCTATCCTGTAATCAAACAGGTTTCATTGATGCTTAAACGTGCCTTGATCAAGAAGGCAGCTCTCTGGGTTAATAATCGAGTTCGGAACTTCAATTTGGATACAGCCCTTAAAATAAGCTCGTTTTAAAATAATTAATTTCTCGGAAACTTATGGCACGAATTGCATAAAAATTTCTTTATAGGCTAATTGGAAGGTGTAGAGTTAATTTATGCTGTCAGAATTGTGTACTGCTATTGAAGAAAAACAAAGTTATGGTTCGTTTTAATATGTAGATTGCCCCTTAAACAAATTTTATATACATCATTTAAAAGTAGACTTTATTTCCAATCGTTCGGTACCAGTAACTTTCTTCTACGATAATTTGTTGAGAAGTTAGTAGGTGGCGTTTACTTTTTTTTTCCATGACTGTACATATGTGCTTTGAAATTCAATAAAAATGACAGCTCTTTTAATACCTCTTTTTAGACCTCACTTTAAATATTTTTTAAACTATAATCTTTGTGATGTGCTGCCATCTACAGTTTAAAAGGGGGATTAAAAATGAAGAGATCCATATATTTGAATTATAAAGTGTGTGAATTGAGACTGATTTAAAAAAAAAATGTTAATTAGTTGGGACTGAAATTGACCCACCATGCCGGAAAGGGTTAAATATCAATTTTACGCTGTCATCTCTCGGTAATAGATAAAGACATTTATAGACAATTAATTCATACACTTTTCATGTTGTAAAGAAGAGGAAAATTATAAAAAAAAAATATTAAAATTCGAAACGTCCCCAAAAATGGGATGCTAGGCTTAAATGGGCTAAGTTAAAATAGAGTTATCTAAAGAAGATTTACTGTCCAACATGAAATTTTTCTGTTGTTCCTTCCTATTCCACCTTAAATGTTTTATTGCGTAATGAATAAATTTGATCAATAATTTTGTCGTTTCCTGATTTTCTACGGTTTGCTCATTTTCATCAAGTGTTCCGTTCATGAAACCATATTTTCTCTAGCACCTCTAAAGTTCAAGAATATCAAATTCGTTTATCGCCGAAGTCCAAGTTTTATATTGAATGCGGCTGGCGACTTTTGTACCACATTTTTTTTTTTTTTTTTTTTTTTTTTTTTACTCGTTTTTAAGCATTTCCCCAAAAATTTAGCCCTTTATTATGAGTTCTTGTAGCATTTTCTTTCTTGATCAGTCGGTTACACTGCCAACTTACAGCAAAAGTAGCTAGTAAATGAAAGTTCAAAGACAAAATAAGATTTGATTTTAAGTTAAAATAGAGTTATCCAAGGAAAAGAATTACTGTCCAACACGGAATTTTTCTGCTGTTCCTTCATTTTCCACCCTAAATGTTCTATTGTGTAACGAATAAATTTGATCAATCATTTTTTTATTTTCTAATTTTCAACATATTGCTTATTTTCATCAAGTGTTATGTTCATAAAACCATGTTTTCTCTCGTCCTTGTAAAGTCCAGCCATATCATATTCCATTATCGTCGAAAATCAAGTTAAGTATTATATTAAAAGCGGCGGGCGACTTTAAAAAGTAAAAAAGCTAGTTTTATATTATACCCATCACTAGGAATAAAATTTTTACATACGCAAGTAATTAAAATAACTAAAACCATCTTAAAGGGATGGTTCCTTATTTTTGCCTTTTTGTTCACTGTAAAAAAAAAAAAAAAAAAAAAAAAAAAAAAAAAAAAAAAAAAATCTTCTAAAGTTACTAAAAGTTTTTTTCTAGTAAACTGGGGTTCCTAGAATTTTTATGTAACGGCGATTACAAATATCCATTTAACAAATACCTTTTGTATCGTAAGTCAAAAAATCTGTAAGGTTACTAAGAATTTTATAGGAAACTGGGATGCATAGAACTTTTATGTAACTGCAACCCGGGTTACAGATAAAATTTTAGTAAGATTAATGTAATTTTAGTAGATTCTTTTGTAAAGCTACAGATTTATGTAGCTTTACAAAAACTAGTTTTGTAGATTTTCATGTTTCTTTTATACAGCGTACACATAAAATTTTAGTAAGCATACAGATTTCTGTAACATTACATCTGTAGAATGACAAATGTTTTTTTACGGTGTGGCGATGATATATTCTTATCAACGTTAGAGTCCTACACCGGTTGAGTTATACTGAAGCGAACCCGAAAATTCTACTTGAAGTCAAGGAGAAACCGAAGTTACCCCATATTTAATTTCATTATTCTATAATTATATGCAAAGATGAAACAACATTCTATAATTATTTCTTTTATATTTTAAAATTATTCAATTTCATATTTTATGTCGCAAAATAATCATATGTAACTTAAAAACTCATTCATAATAAAATGCATAGATTTTTTTAACAAAATTGTTGTACATAAAAGAAAAACAGTTTGCCAAATTCGAGCTACACAAGTTAAAACACAATCAGAACATGACCCAAACCCGAAATAATTACAATTAACCTGATTTACAATGAATACTCGACTCAAAGCACCCGCCGCGCCGGTCAATTTGGGTTCGGGTAAAATCAGATTTGCCGATGTGATACAGTATTGTAATCCATAAAGGAATCGCCAAAGATTTCACTACTGACAGCTGCCTTTTTGTTATTTTGAAAATTTCAGTGATTCAAGTGTATAGTTCGATTATATATCTGTTAAGTTTGTGTTTTATTTTTATTGCTTTACTATTTATTTATTGATGAAAATTTAATTTCGCTATGGGATATTATCTTGAAACAAAAGCTAACTGTTTATATTGTTTTAAGTCAATAGACAATAATTCTTAAGTCAATAGTTTAGTTTAACTGTAGTAATCAGGCATCAGACGATAGGGAGGGATTTGAAAAAATATATTTGGATTTTTTTTATCATAAAAAATCAGTAAATTAAAATACAATTTTTAAACAAATTGTATTTGAAAGAACATTTTTCTCTGTTTGGCGGTATTAAGACTGAAATTGTACGATATTTAGAAATTAAAAAAATAGCAGTAAAAATGAAATTTATTGGCCAGATGTTGCCACCGTGAATATGACATTACCGTTATCTGCGGACATGTTTTTGCTTTTTAGTACAGGGTGTTCATAATTAAACGACCCTACTTTAAAGTTGTCTACAGAAGAAATTATTCTAAATAAAGTTGTGAAATTTTGTGAAAGACATAATAAAGGGAAAGGAATTTAGTTAAGCGAAAAAAATTAGTTCAAAATTTATCCATCAGAGGGCGTTATTTAATGAATTGCACATTTAGCATACATTTAAGATATTAGATGTAAATTTCCAACTGGGCGAAAAATGTCCGGACCAGGATTCAAACCCGGGACCTTCTGGCTGAAGCCGCCAGTGCTCTGCCATCTGAGCTATCCCGGACGATTCTGGTCAAACTTTTTCACCCAGCTAACCTTGAAAAAGTAGATAGCAGCTGTTTTTTGCTCGTTGAGCTTAGCACGCGTTTCAGTACACCAGCTAAGGAATTCGTTGATGTGTTTTTGAAATATTTTGTATAAATTGAATGGATGGTGTGCAGAGGCGTTACATTGCCGTGTCGCCTGCGTGTAGGGCAAGATAAGTCCTCAGTGTTCTTGGGACATTGTTAAAAAGTATGTAAAATAATGTAGCACCGAGGACCCTACCTTGAGCTAACCTACCGAGGAGCTAACCTTGAGTCAAGGTTAGCTGGGTGAAAAAGTTCGACCAGAATCGTCCGGGATAGCTCAGATGGCAGAGCACTGGCGGCTTCAGCCAGAAGGTCCCGGGTTCGAATCCTGGTCCGGACATTTTTCGCCCAGTTGGAAATTTACATCTACTATGATTTGTTTACCAATTAGAATAATTGTGTTAAAATTCATCTAGCATTTAAGATAGTTTAGAAGTTTTATTTATTAACTTCATCTGATCTTAAAGACAACATTTCACGACATATTCTCAGCATTTCCCGGAACGCACTAGGGTCAACTGAGGAACATGCTATCTTACGATTCCAGATGATATCTGAAAATGATGACTGCCATGCGGTTAGGTTGTAATAAAATTTTTAAACTATCGTAAATATATGCCAAATGTACAAATCGTTAAAAAACGCCATCTAGCGGCAACATTTTGAACTTTTTTTCGCTCAAACAATTCTCGTATTTTTATTATGTCCTCCATAAAATTTCACAACATTCTGAACAGTAGTTTCGTCTGTGGGCAATTTTAAAATAGGGTCATTTAACCCTTTATCGGGCATTGTAATATATTTACCACTTAATTTTTATTCAAAATCGATCGATTCGCACCGGAATTTTTATTACAATATTTTGCTTTCATAATGCAAATGAAGAATCAATAGCTTTTTTTAAAACCCTGCCTAACTATATTCATAACATCTGTAAGCAACGTAACGACATCTCACGGCTGTATCAAAATTCAAGAGATCCTACCTTAAAACCCATAATTAATCGGCTTAACAATAAAATTAAAAACTTAATTTCTAAAGAAAAGCAAAAAAACTGGAACAACTTTCTTAACTCCCCCTCTTCTGAAGATAACTCTCTCTGGAAAATTAAGAAAAAACTCAATAATAATTATACTACCATTCCTCCCTTAACTGCCTTTAATACCACGGCGTACACGGATAAAGACAAGGCTGAAATTCTTGCCAGGTCTTATGCTGAGCAGTTTTCACCTAATCCTTACCTTGCTAGCACTGATCATTATTTTGAAGTTAATGAAACTGTTCAAAATTTCTTAGCTACCCCTCCCACGGACCCACTCCCGGAAATTCAACCAATTGTAACTTCTAATATCATTAAAAATCTTAAGAATAGAAAAGTCCCCGGATACGACAATATATCTAATTATGCTCTTAAAAATCTTCCTTGCAACTGTATAATTTATCTTACTGAACTTACCAACGCTATCCTACAATTTCACTACTTTCCTAAACTTAGGAAAACATCTATTATCGCACCTATTCCTTAACCTCAATGTAACCTTCAAGATCCGCCTTAGTATCGTCCCCTTTCTCTTTTACCCTATATTAGCAAAGTTCTTGAGCGAGTCATTAAATCCCAGCTAGAAGACATTTTAGACGAACAAAACATTCTCATTCCTGAGCAATTTGACTTCAGAGCTAAACATTCTACATTACACCAACTTTTTCGTGTTGTGGAATTCCTTAGTGAAAAACTCAACACGAAAACACCTTTCTTGATGTCGCCAAGGCTTTCTAAAAGGTCTGGAATATAGGACTTATTTACATTTTAATTAAGCTTGGTATTAATGCTAGACTAATATTTCTCATACATTCTTACCTTAGCGATCGCACCTTCTGTGTCCGCATTAATAAAATACTTTCTAGTCTCTACCGTATTCTCTCTGGTATACTGCAAGGGTGGGTCCTCGGTGCTACATTATTTTACATACTTTTTAACGATGTCCCAAGAACACTGAGGACTTATCTTGCCCTATATGCAGACGACACGGCAATGTACGCCTCTGCACACCATCCATTCAATTTATACAAAATATTTCAAAAACATATCAACGAAATCCTTAGCTGGTGTATTCAAACGCGTGCTAAGCTCAACGAGCAAAAAACAGCTGCTATCTACTTTTTTAGGAAATTCACTTTTCCCAATCGTATTACCGTTAACAATTCTACTCTTCCCTGGACTAACGACACTATGTATCGGGGGGTATCCCTTGATAGATGATTGGCATGGAAAAAGCACTTTATTAACATACCAGGCAAAGTTGCTGATATCTCCCAAGCCCTCTCTCCTCTTCTAAAACGTAACACATTCTCTATTCAGAATAAACTTATTTTATACAATGCTTGTATAAGATCTGTTCTAACCTATGCTTGTCCGATCTGGGGATTTGCATGCAAAACTAGGATGGATTATCTATATCGTGCTCACAACAAAAATCTTCGTTATATCCGTAATGGTCATCAATACCTTCGTAATACAACAATCTGCAGAGATCTAAAATCTACCTCTTTGAAAAAGCGTATTCATCAACTTTCTAAAATTTTTATAAATCTGTTTACAGTCTTCGTAACCAAATCGTTGCGGATCTACCCGACTACGAGGTATCCGATCCCACTATTAGAAAACGCCCTAAATACTCGCTTTTGGGTCATTCCATACAAAATGAGCAAATCACCTGTGGCAGACGTGTCACAGGTTTTAACAAAAATCATTTTGTAAGTAGATCATACCTATTTATGAGTAAATGTAAAATAATAGATTTTAGAATTGTTTATTTAAGTATTAAAATTTACATTAAAAGTGGATGCAAAATCGTGGTTTTGGCTACATGCTTGAAGTTTCAATTTTGATTATTAGCCTTAAGAATGCAAAGACTATATTAAAAATTATTTATAATTAGGAATGAATAATAAGTAACAGATTGACGTAAGTTAGTAATTGTATTTTTATTCCTTAATGAAAAAAAAAATATTTTTGAAAATTTTTGAGGGAAAAATTCAACGTTTTTATTGAGATGAAGGACACTTCTGACAATATCAAAATTGCTTGACGTTATAGCTAAAAGTATATATATTAAATATTCAAACTTTCATTCTTGCCTTTTTATTCCTTAATGAGAAAAAAAATAAATAGTAAAAAATGTTGAAGATAAAATGCAATATTTCTATCACTTGTTTCGACGTTAATGAAAGCTTCTTAAAACTTTTAATTCTTTTGATATTATAGAAAAATGTGTGTATTTTAAATATAAGAACTTTTTTACTTGCTTTCAGTTTATTTTTGCCTCAAGAAATTTTTTAATTAAAGTAGAAAAAAAAAAGCTCAATTGAACAAAAAAATATATATTAACACCTAAACCCACATACAGAAAATAGATGGCAGCACTAAATTTTTTCATCTTGAAATCGTGCAATATTTTAAGAAACGCGTGCGAATTAAAAAAAAAATAGCTCATGGAATGTAGTTAATATTACTTTTTTTTTAACCCAATTTTGTGACGTTAAGAATCAAAAGGCAATCTTGAAAAATTTTTAGCAGATTATGGACTTATTGGTCTTTATATCTGTGCAATAACTGTAATGTAGGACCTTTCCTTCATTATTTTTTTTACCTATCAATAAGAGGAAAAATTACGATTTTGTCATTTTTTTTAAAGTTTCTAAATTTTTTTAAAGGTGAAGGAAATGCATGGCAACTTAAAAACTTTAGTAATTCGATCTTAATATGTAACACTACATCAGGAATTAATTTCTGAGGTGTTTTTGAATTCCTTTAATTTTTATAACGTTTTTAATTTTCTCAAAATTTGCAAATTTTCAATTTTTACAACCAATTAAAGATTAATCATGGTGTTACCAGATTATTATTACTCAATAAATAAGAAGATAATTTTTCAGAGGTTGCATTATTATAAAAAAATTCATTTCAGTTAAATAGTTTTCAAGATACAGAACTTCAAACCTGCAACTTTGGACGATTGCACACATGCCATTCTTTATCACAAGTTTTTTAAATGTCCAAAACTGCTAAAATAATTTATTTTGTGTGAAGATATTTTGCAGAGCTCTATTTGAATATGAATTGAACCTGTTTATCAAATTTTATTAAAATCAGTTACTATGTGGCCACGAGTTTTTTTTTTTTTTTTTTAATTTTTGCTCATTTTACGTGGAATGACCCTTTTGCTTAATGTTGAAGATTGAGGTTCCCTCACCTTCTTTATACTTAACCTTTTTGTTTGTTCTGTCCTGTTTATAGTATAAAAAAATAAATAAAAATATCTTGCTTTTCTGCTATAAATATAGCATATTAACCAGCTTAACTTATGTATGGTCTTTTTTTTTTTTTTTTTTTTTTTTTTTTTTTTTTTTTTTTTCCCTTTTTGATGTGGTACCCCCCGGTAGCTTTTTCGCCTGTCCTTTTTTTAAAACTAATGAAATTCTCTGTTTTCTAAATTTTCCTTTTGTCTTTTTTTTTCATTTTGATGTGGCACCCCCCGGTAGCTTTTTCGCCTGTCCTTTTTTTGGAACTAATGAAATTCTCTGTTTTCTAAATTTTCTTTTTCTCTTTTTTTTCCCTTTTCCCTCAATTATAATGTTATACTTAAGTACTTATGTACTTTATATTATTTTGTTTCTCTTCTCTTAACTTTCTGATAGTTATTTTCTTACTATGGCTACCAGCCACGTCTAAATGCTATTTTTTTAAGGCTCCCTAATGCCCTTGCAACACAATCACCTCTCCACTGGATATAAAGTTGCCACGCAACTAGGTAGTCCATAAAGCAAATTACATTTTTCCATGACCATTAATCGCTTATTATTTTTAAATCCATTTGTTTGGAGATTCTGGTGGCAGTGAATCTTTTCAACATTTCAGCTACAGAATTGACTTTCCCGATAAAAGGTTAATTATGGACACACTGCGTATATATTATCAACTATCTTGCATTTGTAACAGCGTAACAAAACAAAATACTTGTGTTGTACAAAAGTACGACGCGCATTTGCTTGTGCCAAATATTTTAGAGCGGCCACTAAATATTTAATGATATTGACTCTTACTAGCAGAGAGCTTTAACATAAATTTTATATAGGATTTTTTTTATTAAATTTTATGTTATATTTATAAATTTTATAAATCTTAAAATGTAAGTGAATACAAATAAGAACATATCTGTAAAAAATGAAAGAAATGGAAGAAATATCACGCAGGGTTCATTAATGTTAACTAATGATGATTAAATTAAAAATACGTTAACGAACCCAAATCTCTTCACGCTCTTGGCCACATATGTGGACGTTTAGTTTTTAACACTTTCCAACACAGTTGAAAAGTGTTTATGCATTCAGTTTGACTGTCCGTCTTTCCGTCAATCCGTCTGTCCGTCTAACTGTCTGTACACGCTCTAACTCCGTAAATATATTCGGATTTTCATTAAATTGATAAAGGTTATTTAGGGTCTCCAAAGCATGTTTAGTATTGCATATGAAATATGTAGGATTAGTCGTTCGTATACAGGAGCACTAAAAAGTATTCCATTACATTATGGTATATGGGGAAAAATCGTTTGCAGAGTATTTTAATGACATTATGCTATTTCAAATGTATTGAAACTGATATAAATCATTGAATTCACTATGATCACGTTAGAATAGGACATTCATAGCATTTTTTCATTCATTTACAGGGACACACAAAATAAATCGGTTACAGTACAGTACTGTCTTTGAGTCATAATTGCTGGAGTGTACAGTTTAAAATTCGGTATGCGTTTTTAAATTAAATTAATTTCTTGCATCTTACTCGTTATATATAAATTCTATACCTCAAATACAAGGTGCACAAAAGTATTCACGTACCGTTCTCCTGATTAGTGGAAATTGCTGAAGGTAAATTTTCAACTGAAGTATATATATCTCTTAAGTGGTCTAAATTTTGGCCTGCATGTAGCTATTAGATTCAAATCTATATATCACATACAGGGCTGCTGAGTTTAATTCGCATAATTTTCCAATTGTGTATGGGGACAGCTGAAATTGGGTTTTGAAATGCATTATGCATTTCCATATGGTTGAATTAGACGTAATATTTAAATTTTTTAAACGGTGCAGTTTTGTTACATTATTCTGAATGTGTTGGAAAGTGTTTCATAGTCTATGCTTGGCACATGATTTTTTCTTACTTGTTTATAATTATAATTACTGCCAATAATAAAAAGAGCAAAAATTTGATAATAATTTATTCCCTACAGAATCCCTCAACAAGAGAAGTAAAAATTTTATGGTTTGACTGCAATGATAATGTTACACTGTTAAAAAAATTTCTGTGAAATTACAGATAATCTACGGCTAATCCACTATCTTAAGTCTTATGTAAAATTACAGAGATTAGGAAAACAGAGATTCTGTTAAATAACAGAGAAGTTATTTGGTAAATTTACACAAGACTCTGTAAATTAATATCGTTAAAAATACACAAGACTCTGTAAATTAATATCGTTAAAAATACACAAGACTCTGTAAATCAATTTATTTCTTTAATTAAAATAACTTAACTTAGTTTTTGAAATCAGTGAATTTTTAGAACTTCGAAGTATCAGAGTTATTCAAGCAAATTTGAACTGCTGTGCCATTTAATTTTTTTACACAACTTGCTTCTGGCCGGCATGGGGTTTGAACCCGAGACCTCTGAGCAGGAGAAAAACATCTTACTGACTGCGCCATAGAAGCGCCTACGGCGGTGTATAAAGGATGTCCTTTATAATAAAGCGGGGAAAAATCTATTGTGCTTTTCAAAGATTTCGCTTCAAATATATTCGTTAGAAAATTTCTTAAACGGTTTATTTTAATTTAGTCTGGACCGAAACATAATGCCTATTATTTTTTTAAATCAAATTTAAATTCTTAATCCTTTATTTACGGAGTTATTTATCAAAAAATTGATTCTTCTCAATAATTATCTTTTTCAATATCTGAAGATGTAGTGGAATTTTTAAATAATAATAATGTGAAATTTAGGTGTATTTTTTCATTAAAACTGGTTAAATATATTGGTAATTATAACATTTTTTGTAAAATATTTACAAAAATAATCAGATTAATTAACCAAAATTACTTTTAAGGTTATATCACAATTCTTATAAAAGCAATGTATTTAAATGTATTATGATTCTAACTAACTAAATGAATGAAGAAAAAAAAAATAAAAAAATTGAAACTAATTTTTTTTCTTTAATAATTCTAATAAAATTGCAAAAGAATTTTAAACGTGTGTATTTGAAACACAAGTTTTAACAAAGCTAAAGATATTTTTAAATAAAAACAGGGAATTAGATACAAGATAAGGGAAATGTCTGTAAATCGATGACCGAGAAACTCAATCGAACGCATTTAACCGAGAACTAGTGTAAATTTACAGAGAGTCTTGACCGTGAAACTCAATCGAATGCATTTAACCGAGAACTGGTGTAAATTTACAGAGTCTTGACCGAGAAACTCGATCGAATGCATTTAACCAAGAACTGGTGTAAATTTACAGAGAGTCTTGACCGAGAAACTCGATCGAATGCATTTAACCAAGAACTAGTGTAAATTTACAGAGAGTCTCTTTTATTTTTCTGTGATTTTACAGAAATTTTTAACAGTGTAGTTTCCGATTTAATTTTTCGGCAGTCAATATTGTTGGATAATTTAAACAATTCATTAATATTTGATAAAAATAATATCGGATATATTAAATATATTAACTTTTAATAATTTGTAGAAATGTAAGAAGGAAATTGACTGTTAGTTTTTATTTTATAAGAAATGATTTCCCTCATAAATTATCATTAACGCTTAGCGGCCGCAAATGTGGATGTTATTATTGTTTTCTTTTTGTGAATTTTATTGTTTTCCCCATTATTTTTTTTTTTTTTTTTTGTTTTGTTTCTTAAATTTGTAATAATATAAACTTATTAAATTGTAAAAAAAAAAAGAGTAATTTTTTACAACATTAAAAAATCGTTTATAAAAAGGCTAATAATAACAATTTTTAAGTATATTAAATCCAAAATCTATATAATTGACAAATACGGCCCAAGTAAAAAGCCTGAGCTACGTAATCAAAGTTTTCCGTGCTCAAAATCGATAATTCACATACAAAGTTTTCCGGTACTTCTCCCTACTAATTTAAAGGATATTTAAATTATTTTTTTATGTTTCGATTTTTTAAAACTATTAACTGCCTTTAATTAGTGCCGTATTTTATTAGTTTTTCAGTATATTGCAATTTTCACAGAGCCTTTTTTAGAGTTTAATAAATATAGCATATAATTTTGTTCAATAATAACAATAATTAATCATCTTAAATCCAACTTCTATATAATAGAATATAATGGCCCAAGTATAGAGCCTGAGCTACATAATAAGAGTTTCCCTTGCTCAAAATCGCTAATTCACTTACAAAGCTAAATTTAAAGGGCAAATTATCTTTTTAATTTTGATTTTTTTAAATATTAACTATCTTTAATTAGTGCCGTAATTTATTAATTTTACAATACATTGTAATTTTCACATTACATTTCTTAGTGTTTAATAAATATAGCATATTATTTTGTTCAATAATAACAATTAAATTATTTTAAATACAACATCTATATCATCGACTAATACGGCCCAAGTGAAGAGCCAGAGTTACATAATCAGAGTTTTCCTTGCTCAAAATCGGTAATTCACTTAGAAAGTTATTCATTTAAAGAGAAAATTATCTTTTTAATTTTGAATTTTTAAAATATTAACTGTCTTTAATTAGTGCCGTATTTTATTAATTTTACAATACATAGTAATTTTTACAGTGTATTTTTTAGTGTATAATATATATATAGCATATTATCTTGTTCAATAGTAACAATAATTAATAATCTTAAATCCAACATCTATATAATCGACTAATACCGTCCAAGTAAAGAGCCTGAGTTGCATAATCAGAGTTTTCCTTGCTCAAAATCGGAAATTCACTTACAAAGCTAAATTTAAAGGGCAAATTATCTTTTTAATTTTGAGTTTTTTAAATATTAAATGTCTTTAATTAGTGCGGTATTTTATTAAATTTACAATCAATAATTATAAATCCAACATCTATATAATCGACTAATTACGGCCGAAGTGAAGAGCCTGAGTTACATAATCAGAGTTTTCGTTGCTCAAAATCGGTAATTCACTTAGAAAGTTAAATTTAAAGGGCAAATGATCTTTTTAATTTTGAGTTTTTTTTAATATTAACTGCCTTTAATTTGTGCCGTATTTTATTAATTTTACAATACATCGTTATTTTTACAGTATATTTCTTAGTGTTTAATAAATATAGCATATTATTTTGTTCAATAACAGTAATTCATTATCTTAAATGCAACATCTATATCATCGGCTAATAAGGCCCAAGGGAAATGCCTGAGTTACATAATCAGACTTTTCCTTGCTCAAAATTGGTAATTCACTTACAAAGCTATTTATTTAAAGGAAAAATTATCTTTTTAATTTTGATTTTTTTAAAAATATTAACTGTCTTTAATTGGTGTCGTATTTTACTAATTTTAGAATACATAGTAATTTTTACAGTGCATTTTTTAGTGTTTAAGAAATTTAGCATATTATTTTGTTCAATAGTAACAATAATTAATCATTTTAAATCCAACATCTATAAACCCCACCAGTGGCCGAGCGGTTCTGCTCTCGAAGCTGGTAGACGAGAGGTGCTGGGTTCGATCCCAATCGCGCCCGTCGGCCTAATCGTTCGGAGTTTTCGTGGTTTTCTTCGAACCTTGGTTCTCCAAGCGTTAATACGGGTTAGGTTCCCTTAGAAAGACCTCCACGGAAGGCACTGCCTCCCCTTAGGGCCTATATCCCACGTGCTGATAATTGGCCGACATAAATACAACCATAAATACAACCAACCAACATCTATAAAATCGACTAATACGGCCCAAGTGAAGAACCTGAGTTACATAATCAGAGTTTTCCTTGCTAAAAATCGTTAATTCACCTACAAAGCTAAATTTAAAGGGCAAATTATCTTTTTAATTTTGATTTTTTAAAATATTAACTGCCTTTAATTAGTGCCGTATTTTATTAATTTTACAATGCATTGTAATTTTTACAGTACATTACTTAGTGTTTAATAAATATACCATATTATTTTGTTCAATAATAACAGCCCCACCAGTGGCCGAGAGGTTCTGCTCTCGAAGCTGGTAGACGGGAAGTGCTGGGTTGGATCCCAATCGCGCCCGTCGGCCTAATCGTTCGGAGTTTTCGTGGTTTTCTTCGAGCCTTGGTTCTCCAAGCGTTAATACGGATTAGGTTCCCTTAGAAAGACCTCCACGGAAGGCACTCCACCCCCCCTAGGGCCCATATCCCACGTGAAGATAATTGGCCGACATAAATACAACCAACCATCAATAATAACAGTAATTAATGATCTTAAATACAACATCTATATCATCGACTAATACGGCCCAAGTGAAAAGCCTGAGTTACATACTCAGACTTTTCCTTGCTCAAAATCGGTAATTCACTTACAAAGCTATTTATTTAAAGAGAAAATTATCTTTTTAATTTTGATTTTTTTAAAAATATTAACTGCCTAGTGCCGCATTTTATTAATTTTACCATACATTATAATTTTTACAGTACATTTCTTAGTGTTTAATAAATACAGCATATTATTTTCTAATATGTGTAAAATAAAATAAAATAGACTAGAAAAACATAAAATTTGAACATAAAACACACAAGAAATATATATATAAACCCCCCCCCCCCCTAAAATATTTGCAAATGTTTACATTTTCAGAATCAATATCTCACTCTGTGTTATGTTCCAGTTGGTTATCTTTGTATCCACAGTTTCTTGGACTTGAAATTTGAAATTGAACTAGATCTGTTTATATACATATACTTTATCATGTTTGTCATCTGATCATTGTTAGTGCAAGAGTGTTCATACAAAGTGTATTTTCAGCATGCGTGTTCGAGCAACTGTTTTAATGGATAACAAGTACATTGACGGATCGAAATTTAATTCTTTTTATGGAATTTATTTTTTAAGAAAGCGAAATAGTCATTTGCACTAAATTATTCTGTATATTTTGAACTAGAAAATATACAGATAAGCAAATATTTTCTTTTAGTTAGTAAAATCAAAAATATCGCTTTGCCGTTATAGGCGGAAGCAGTTAAAAACAAGAATGAAAAACCATTCACCCCGGATAGATTATGCAACACTTTCCAACGCATTCAGAATACTGCAACAAAATTTCATAGTTTATTAAGGTGAAATATAATGTATAAATAAGCAATTTGAAAAACGCATAACGCATTTGGTCTCATTGAATTTGAAACTCAATTTCCTCTATTACTACCAATAGTCGAAAAATAGTCAATTTTTGTGCAGGCTTGTGTATATCTATGGACTTGTGTGTATACTATATAATTTTCTAAAAGTTAGTTCATTTGAACGAATAGCATAGTTGAAATTTTCCATTCAGCGATTTCTGTGAATAAACAGACCTGTACTTGAGAACATTTGTGCAGCCTTGTCTATCATTTATATAATTTACACACACCAAGTAAAAAAAAAAAAAAACTGTTTAATTTGAAAACACGTACCACATTGGAAACGCAATTATTGTTCATAGGATTCGATAGTTTAATTATTGTTCAATTTCTACTGTATCCAAATATTTTTGTTTGTCCCTGTAAATCAATATTTCTCAACCTGTGTGCCGCGGCACACCAGTGTGCCACGACAGATTGTCAAATGCGCCCCGAGCGTTTATGACAAATAATTAAAATTGTAAGGTGTCGTATCAACGATACATTTTCTGTTTACCATGTGCTTAACACTTAACAGCTACTTTCCTCTTCTTTCAGTTGACGAATATGAATGGTTAACGAACCTTTTTGTAATTTGCAAGACACCAAATTTGAACACAAGAGGAAAAGAGCAGCTCATTGATTTGAGAAACGATAAGTTTTACCGTTCAAAGATTGTTCGAGAAAAATCTGGATGAGTTTTGACTTTCTGTCAAAAATTTGTAACCTGCAATCAGCGTGACAGCTATTAAAATTCTTCTGACTTTTGCACCTTCATAGTTCAGTGAATTTTGATTTTCAGCATTAACAGAAATCAAGTCAAAAAAGCGTGTAGGACTTTTAAAAGTTGATGATGAAATGCAAACTTGTCTGGCGACTTCGGACCTTGTTTTGATTCAATTTGTTCAAGAAAACAGGCTGAGTCCTCTCATTGAACAAATTTTCTAAGTAAATGTACATATATTTTTGTATCATGCAACTTCTATACTTTTTATGATTCAGATGTGCCGCAAATAATTCCAGATATTTTCAGCGTGCCGTCAACCAAAGAGATGACGGAAACACTGCTATAAATGAACGATAGATTCTATGCACACCGAAATCTACAGTAGTACAACTTAGTGATGTATATAAATTTCAGTACGTTTAAAATAGTGAAATATCATTAAAATCACTTCAAACGATTTTTTCCATAGACTGTCATGTAAAGCGATTCTTTTGAGTGTCCTTGTAAATTAACCAACCGTAAATGCTAGGTACTTCATTTTCAAAACCGAATCATAGTGATATCCAATAACATCTACCAATTTCATGGTAATCGGAATATATTTACGCGAATTAGAGCACGGACAGACGGCAAATAGACAATTGAAGTCATAAACACTTTTCAATAATGTTGGACAGTGTTGAGGGAAAGAAGTGAATACAAACAATTTATCTTAAACTTAATTTAAAACAATGAGACAAAAAAAAAGTTTTTTTTTTAGTATAAGAGCTCGTGAAATATGTTGCTGTTTAAAAAAATATATATCCGTTTAAATGAAATGGCATTGATTCAAAGGAAAGTGTAAATTTTTAACTAAAAATTTAGTTGCTTAAATTTTACTGAAAAGCAAGGTATCACAATTTAAAGAAAGAAAGATTTTTAACAAAAAAAAAATGTGTAAAGATTAATTTTCAAAAAGATCGAATTGACTGATTGAAAATGGGTGTAGCTAGACGCCAGAGTGTTTTCTGATTTATCAAATGCTGCTCTTCTGTAGAGGGAAAGAAAAAAAAAAAACACGACGTTTTCGTTATTCTTTTCTGCCTTTGGCACGTACTACTTTTATAGCTCCAAAACTGCCTTTTCATTTTCCATATCGATTTTTAACTAAAAATATATGATTTTTACGTTCCTAAAAACTAAATTAAGCAACCAGAAAAATTGAAAATCTGTACTGGTAAAAGGGATTTTACCCCTCACGGTGACTCGGTACAGATGTTATTATGTAAATGCTAATTAAGAATAATTTAATTAAAAAAAACTTTAAAAACATAATTTTATATTTTACATAATTGAATGAAAGTTCAGTTTTAAACACCTAATTACCCCCTATTCACACTCTATTATTATTATTTTATTTTTTATTTTTTATCTGACTTTTTATTGCGGGTCCGTAATGCTATTTAGAATATATTTAAGGATCTCTTACATATGGTATGATGCTCAACTAGAAAAACAAATGTAAGCCCTTTTATTTATATCTAGGAAACCCCTAGCCTTTTGAAGACATGGAATAATTGATGAAACATAAACTTAGATAAATGAAATCATAAGATGAAATGCAATATTCCACCTTCATCCAATCATAAATTATACGATATGAACTTCAAAAAGTTGACCGTTTACTGAAAAGGGAACACGTAATAATAATAATAATAATATAGAAGATACAAGTTTTGAAATAAATGTTTTATTTAAAATTCCGAGTACTTTCGGCCTACAATCTCGCAGCCGTCGTCAGGTTATACACTATATGGCCAAAGGTGACCGGTCACTTGCGATTTTAGACGTTCTGTTAAATATCTAGAAAAATACACGCGGAATTAACCTGAAATTGCAGGTGTGTAAACAAAATAGTATAGGTCATATATTTACTGGAAGATTTTTTCCCGAAACCCCATAGGGGATCGTCAACAAATTGAAAAAAAAACGAATATCTTTTGGATAACCCTGTAAAAACTAATGTAGCAAACACGTTCAAACTCGAGATTATTAATCAGTGACTTATTGTAATATACTGTGTTCATTTTTATGAGGATAGCTTGTATACTCGTAGAGAAATTAAGGTTTTTATAAAAACAGTCCCAAATTTCGCCAAGATTTTTGCTTATAATTTGCAGAGTTCTATAGAGTTCTATACTAGAGTTCTATACTAGAGTTCTACAGAGTTCTATACTATAATTCATAATGTACTTAGCTAATACATTATGAATATTATATTTTCCTTGCATTCAAAAATGCGCAGTGAAACAGTTTTTAGTATAAATAAAAATAATATAAAAAAAAAAGTTCTTTTCATGAAATGTGACAAATAACATTGTAAATAATAGCTTTCAATCAGAATTAAAAAATAATCAAAATTGGATGAAAAATGGGCAGGTTTACTAAAAACTGTTTCACTGCGCATGCGCGAATGCAAGGAAAATATAATATTCATAATGTATTAGCTAAGTACATAAAGCAACTTTAGTGAAAGTCTCAAAATCATAGCTTGAAAATTTTGAAAATAATCGTTGAGAGAATAAGCTCGAAATCCGCTGTTCCCCAAAACAAGCAAAATGATAAGAGATTGTATGCAAATATGTACGTGCAATATTGTATATACTATCTTGACACTAATCAACAGATATTTGATACAACCCCTGATCTTTTTGCTTGTTTTGGGGAACAACGGATTTCGAGCTTTTTCATCCAATTTTTATTATTTTCTAATTCTAATTGCAAAGTTCTGTGTACAATATTGTTTGTCATATTTTCTGTAAAGAACTTTTTTTTATATTAAAAACTCTGCAAATTATAAGCAAAAAACTTGGCGAAATTTGCGGCTGTTTTTATAAAAGCCTTAATTTATCTACGAGTATACATGCTATCCTCATAAAAATGAACACAGTATATTACAATAAGCCACTTATTAATAATCTCGAATTTAAACGGTTTTGCTACATTAGTTTTTATAGGGTTATCCAAAAGATATTCGTTAATTTTCAATTTGTTGACGATCCCTTATGGGATTTCGGGAAAAAAAATCTTCGCGGAAACATATGACCTATACTATACTGTTTACACACCTGCAGTTTCAGATTAATTCCTCATGTATTTTTCTAGATATTTAACAAAACGTTTAAAACCACAAGTGACCGGTCACCTTTGGCCATATAGTGTATTTTCCTTAATGAATGAATGGAAAGGCAATTAATGAATATTCCTTGACGATGGCTGCGGGATTTCGCACCAAAAGTACTCTGAAATTTAAATAAAATGTATGTTTTTAAACTTTTAACATCTGTATTATTATTACTTCTCACCTTTTAAGTTAACGGTGAACTTTTTAAAGTTCGTATTATATATTTTATAGGGTAACTCTAGGACAGATGGCCATAGTTTTTAAAGATTGAAATAAAAATTCTTAGAATGCAAATACAAGAAATATTGATGCATATTTAAAATTCTTATACATATACTCATCATATTTTATGCAAAAAATAATTAAATATTGAAAACAAAATGTGTTGAATAAAACTGAAATTAAAATGGCACATGGCCATCTTTCCTTAAAGTCGAGGAGAGATGGCCATCCAATACAAGAAAGAAAAAGTTAATTTAAATAGCAAAAAAATAACACATTTCTTACTGTTAATTATGAAAAAAAATATAGCAATTTGTAAAGATGCAGTTATATGAAGGAAAATGAGTGCAGAAAACTCAAATAAACAAAGTTTGAAGTATAATTTCAATACTTCACTTTGCGTAAAATCTTACTACATGCTTGGCAAAGGTCTTGATAATTTGTACACGATTCATGGAACCACTTCAGGTACCTTATGCATTGTATCCAGACATCCTTTTTGGATGTGATATTACATTGTTTTGCACAATCAACACAGTGATCCTAATACAATTCTATGTACTCGGAATCTGTAGAATCTGAAAATTTAAATGTGTTTCGTTTACTTCGTTACTGGAATTGTCGTGTTTTCTTTTTTTCTGGCGTTAATTGTAGGTTTATTACATTAATTTAGTTTATTGATCAACTTTAAGTTATGAAAATTTCCGAAGTTTTTCAGTATTTTCTGAAACAAATAAATTATTATTATAATTAATATAAATATTCTTAATAATAAATATTATAATTTATTAATAATAAATATTATTATTATTGTTATTATTATTAAAATATTTATATTAGTTAAAATTTAAATAATGATATCTATTAATATATTTATAAGCATAAACGTTACATATTTATTTTAAATTTAATTATGTTTAGTTAAAATTATCATTAAGTATAATTTTGAAATATTGATTAAAGGCGGTCATGTCTCCTCGATTTCATGTGGCCATCTCTTCTGAAATTAAAGGACTGACGGTCGCCCAATTTAAAGCGTCAATAGCCATTGGATGTATTTGTTTTAGTCTTAGAAGTAAAGATTAGATCATATACGTGCCTTAAAAGTCCACATAGTAAAAAATATACATAACGTACGTACTGTAAAACATCCAGATACCTAAGTCAAAAAAGAACATTCAACCACCTATTTAATTTACTTTAAAATTACACTTACTTTTTATAATCGAAAAATACAACTCAACGTTGCAATCAATAAACTTATTAACTATTTCATACGAATAATATTTTTATTGCAATCTGTTATCAAGTTTTGGAGATATTTAGACTGGCCATCTCTTCTCTATGGCCATCTATCTTAGAGTTACCCTATATGAAGAACTAGTCTTATATTGTGTCAGGATGTAGTCGAAGTAGAAAGTAAATGATATCTGACCAGATAAAAATCTGAAAATCGATTTTTTTTTACAAAATTTTGATACTAGTAGAGTGCGGAGTACACTTAAACACAATTAAAATGTCTAAGGCTGGGCGGGCTACTGATATACTGTAAGCAGAAGAAATGTGACCCGCGAGCCTCTTTTTAACCCTTTATCTACTTACTGCATTATGATCTATAGTCATCTTATTAAATTCCTACTATTAGTTCACACTCTCCCTATATATATCTTGTTCAAATTTTCAATCGTTAATAAAATATTTATTATTCATCCACTCAAGTTCAAATACATTTTTTAAAACTTGTAGTGGATGGGACACTTGATGTTATTACAGTTTTTTCAAATATTAATTCATTAATTAAATTTAATTAATTAATTTTAGTTTTATATGCGAGAAAAAATGGCGGCCATTGGTTATTGAACAGCATTTAATACATCTTCATACCTATAAGGCGGGTTACCATAGGGGGGGACCCTGTTCTGTCCAAATACCGCCAAGTTTATTGCCAACTTGGCGCTATATCACCAAATTTGGCGACCAAAATGAGTCGCCGAAAGTGACACATACTTTGCGATATCCCTGATATTTTGCTAAATTCCCGTACACTTCCATTGTAAACCAATAGGATTTACTTCCTTATAGAAAAGCAACAAATTGAGTTATTTTAATGCAACAAAAACTAATATTAGCTTAAGGGATTATATTAAAATTTTCTTTGATGAACTAAGTAGGAATTGACTTTGAAAAAATGTTTTTATAGTACTTGTTTCATGTAATTTTTTTTTCAGTTACTACAATGAAAATTAAAGGATATACATAAAAAGAATACTCACCCTTGAGAAATTTAATTTGTTAGAGCTAATTAATTAAAATGCTACTTTAAAGTACCGTCAGTACACTATGCCTAAAATAGTCTCGTAATAAAAAAACCCACATGATATTTCAAATTAAGTTTAAATTCTTAAAAATGCTAAATAACCAGAAGACATTCACTCGTTAACAATAAAAAAAATATTAAATTGGCATAATTTTATTTTAAACATGAAAAAAATAAGTAAAAACTCAAATTTCATGGTTTAAAAAAAACAATTTTTTTTAGGTTTCGATTTTGTTAGAAGTCCTTTAGTAAAGGAACGCTTGTATTCCAGCGACGACATGCTCTCTCGCATCTCCACATATGCAATATATGAATTTACATACGCTATTTCTAGCCTAGCAAAAAAGAGCCCGTGCCCCCACTTTTTTGATTTCCTGTAAAAAATAATGATGAAACAGAATAGAAATTTTAGAAAAACATTACTGCACTACAATTTAGAATTACAATATAAAGAAGATAAAAGAGATAGATAACTACTACACGGACGAAAAGTAAATAAGATGTTTTCTCCAACACCCAGTGTACTGACGGTACAAACAAGTACTGACGACTAATTCAGCAGGTAAATCAATTACATACACCGTTCACTTAAAATAGCTAATCAAATGATATTCTAATATCATAATGAACACATTAAAAAAAATCCAACACTTACCATGCGTCCTTACTAATGTTTACAGCAATAAACAGACACGCCTGACAATCCGTACAAAATGTCGGCACAAAACACACCGGCTGTTTCAGAGATAGCCTCCTTTCTCGCTAAAATAACGAACCTAGAACTACTGCTATCATATAGCCTGAAAAAGTGGAGTTAAAAGAATGTTTTTTCAAAGTACCATTAAAATATTAATAATACTCCTTATGGGATGAAAATTTAAAGTGAGTGTTACTTATAAGTACTGCCAGCAGATAAAGGGTTAAACATGACTGCTGTGATGCATGTTAGATTAATAAAAAGTTATTCAACTGTTGAAAAGAGAAAAGCTTTCGAAAGTTCGAAAAATTAGATTATTCGAAAAACATCGCATTGGCTATTTGTTTTTATTTTTTTCTTAATTAACCTTATTTTAGAAAACGTACTGCAAACAACGAAAAGTTTTGCATATTAAAACCTACAGTATACAATTATTAATTATTGGAAGAAACACTTATCATCAAATTCAGTCGAATTAACTACATGTGCACTAGAAAAAACATATTTACGGCTTTAATTCAAGTTTTTTTTCAGTGATGTTACACTTTTAAAACTATTCTGGTTATATTAAACTATACTTTATTATTCAGAATTTTTTAAAAATAACTTCGCTTAAAAAATTACAATTATAATGAAGATACTTTTTAGGTCAAATGAATATTTCTTCCAAGTTTCAAGGAGCAATATTGAAAAAAATAAAGCTATGAAATTTTAAATAAACAAATAAAATACAATTTTCTTTTAAATAGAGAAAATTGTTTATTTTACTTGAATTTCTTTCGTAATCCCCATTAGGAATTTATTAACTTTCTACTGTTGTCAATATATGCAATTTAGATATTTAGTGTATTTGCTTTTTTATGTTAAATGTGTGTTATATCATTAGTTTTATATGTACGTTTAAGAAGTTTTATGTGAATAGGTTTTCCATATCAGATATTAAAGGAAAATACAAATAGAACTACAAAAATCATTCAAAAAATAAATGAAACAAAAATTTCAAAAGTTTAAAATACGAAAAATTCCAGAAATTTTTTATGCAAATTTTGAAATGAAAGGTCATTTAAAACATATAACGCATCTTAATTCTTCTGGTAGATATTGTCTTTAGCACGATTTTTTTAGAATGTGAACTATTTTAAAATTGAATAATATATATTTTTTATTTTAAAATTTGCATGTATCACTTTTAATTTTTTCAGGAATTACTGACTGGCATGAAATGAGTTAATTTCTAATGGCTCAAAGAGCTAAAAATTGGTATCTTCTTGTTTGACAATGAAAATTAATAAACCTTTTCTAAAAGAAATAGTGAGACATGAATATGCACCCTTCGGGATGATTCGTAAGGGTACTGATGAAGAAAGGTAATTTGAGTATAAACTGTATTTTTAATTCATAAAACCTAACATTATCTATTTTAAATTATTTAGTTTATACCATATTTTTATTCCATGTTTCTCGATATTTCTCATTTTTTCAATGTGAAAAGTTTCAAATAGCCAAGGTTCTGTAAGAAAATTTTAACCGGTATTTCTTTACAAGTATGTGAGCGGAACAAGTATGAATTCTAGAACCAAACCTATAAACTAATCTAGGTTTACTTTTCAGACATGCCTCGCATGGCTGCGAGGAAAAGTCACATAAAATATAAGAATGATCTCAAAATGTCTGTAGAAACTGTCACGAAGGGTTTACCAGAGTTTGCTGGTAATCCTAGATTTATGCCTGACAAAATTCCATTAATAAACCTTTAAAATGTTTTATTTATTTCTTAATACACCTAAATTTACCTATAAAGAGGTAATTTATATGTTATGTAAACATATGTCTCTGTTAATATACATTGCCCCCAAATTCTCTCCCCCTCCCCCGCTGTTAACAGTTAAAATTTTATTTATTTTTAAGTGATAAAAAGGGCAATAAATGAAACATATGAGTGTCTAGGTATGAATATTGAAT
This sequence comes from Maratus speciosus, assembly GCA_963932465.1. NCBI lineage: Eukaryota > Metazoa > Arthropoda > Arachnida > Araneae > Salticidae > Maratus > Maratus speciosus. The sequence continues at coordinate 335,294,941 of OZ010798.1, read as the reverse complement.
GTTTAAAAATTTAAATCTACAGGATATCTCATTTTAGCGGGGTTTCATTAAAACAATACTATGTTCATTATCGGAAAATTCATTGATCTAATGAAATCCCCTAAAAATAAGGTATACTGCCATTTGTAATATCTGTAAGACATTAAATTTCTAAAATTGCAATATTTATACCCAAATTTTCTCGACAGGTGTTGCGTATTTACTATTATAGAATGTCTTCCAATAAATCAAATGAAATATAATATTTGAAAAAGAAATCTGAAAAGTTCTATTTATATTAGAATATTCCAAAGGCACACAGAGACGTCAGAATGCTATGATGCATTTTTAAAAATTGAATGGCTAATTTGAAAGCACAAACTTTTTTTAAATCAAACATCATAATCCGTACTAGTGTTTTAAAAAATGTAGAATAGTATTCTGATGTAAATTTGGTATTGATTGCAGCAGTTAAAAGAAATTATTTTTATAAGTTAAATTAAATTTATAAAACGAAATAGATTTTTTATAAGTAAATAAGTTTTGATGTCTTGAGTATAAAACTCAAGTCTATCAACGGAGATTTATTAGCAAGGTTAGTGTAGAGTTACGCGTAATCTAATAATTTATAATATTTGAAATAATTTATAATATTTATAATAATTTATAATATTTATAATAATTTATAATATGTATTGTAATTTATAATATTCTAATAATTTATAATATATAAAATTATCATTGCAAATTTTAAAATAAATATCTATCGATATTTCAATTATTCAACGACAAAACAAAAACATGTTAATCAAATTATGAAAGTTTTTTATGATTCTGAATTATATTTTTCTTACAGATATGTTTATTTTTTAATTTTAAAATCATTTTACACGTTTCTGCCATATGCAGAAGCTAAATGGTAGGTTTATTTATTTATTTTGTAGCTGTAACTTTTTAATACGTGATTTATCACATTGCTAACTAAGCGTAGAACTAACAGAGTGAAAAATGCCCAAGCCGGGAATCGATCCCGGAACCCTTGGAATAGCGCTCCAAATGCTCTACTATTTAAGCTACGAGGACGATACCCAGCTTAGCATCGCTCAATCATATATGTAGGTAAGGCTGCAACTGCAGCACAAGATGTAGCACTTTTCATCAGCACACAATGGAAAACGTGAGACACAAATAAACCCAGCATCGGTGAACACATATATAATTTTAATTGTTTTTTCAATTAATTTACAGCAGAGAAATTACGCTAGAAATTATTGAATATTTTTTAATACGTGATTTATCACATTGCAAAATAAACGTAGAACGAACAGAGTGAAATGTGTCCAAGCCGGGAATCGAACCCTGAACCCTTAGAATAGCGCTCCAAGTACTCTACAATTTAAGCTATGAGGACTATACCCAGCTTTGCATCTCTCACTCATATATGTTGGTAAGGTTGCAACTGTAGCATAAGATGGAACAGTCTTCATGAGCACACAATTCTGCAGCGAAACATGAGATATAAATAAACCCAGCATCGGTCAACACATTCATAATTTTAATTAATTTTTCAATTAATTTACAGCAGTGAAATTACACTTGAAATTATTGAATATTTTTTAATGCGTGATTTAGCACATTCTAACTAAGCGAAGAACCAACAGAGTGAAAAGTGTTCAAGCCGGGAATCGAACACAGAACCCTCGGAATAGCGCTCCAAGTGCTCTCTACCTTTAAAGCTACAAAGACGATACCCAGCTTAGCATATCTCCCTCGTACATGTTGGTAAGTTTGCAACTGCAGCAAAAGATGGAACAGTCTTCATGAGCATATAATCCTGCGACGAAACATGAGACACAAATAAATCTAGCATAGGTGAACACACATACGTAATTTTAATTAATTGAAAAATTAATTGAAATCATATATGTGATCAACGATGCTGAGTTTATTTGTGTCTCATGTTTCGCAGCGGGATTGTGTGCTTATGAAGACTGTTCCATCTTATTCTACAGTTGCAGCCTTACCAACATATACGAGTAAGAGATGCTAAGCTGGGTATCGTCCACGTAGCTTAAACAGTAGAGCACTTGGAGCGCTATTCCGAGGGTTCTGGGTTCGACTCTCGGCTTAAGGGGTCTTGTACCTTTTAAACGCGTTGAAAATGAACGAAAAACTTGAAAGTTTGAATTAGTCTATCTTCAAAGCCTTTTTATGTATAAACATGAAATTTTGGGTATTGATTAAACAGATTGTGCTTTGTAATATGCTACCATTAGAAATTTATTAACCCTTTACAGAATTTGTGTATTGTTGAAATCAAAATAGCTCTTTTTTTACCACATAAGTCATTGCGCGCATGATATCTTGAGAAAGTATGTATGGATTCGCATGAAATTCGGTAAAGATACTAATCATATATGTGCATTTAAAATGATCTACTCTTAGGCTAAAATTATTTCATTAACTATATAAAAAAAAATATTTTCGTAAAAAAAATAAAAATTTTGTATTTTTAATGAATAAAAATAGTCATAACTAAAAATATTACCATTGTAAATACTTAAAAGTAGATCATTTTAAGCACATTTTAATATTTGTTTAATATATTTACCAAATTTCATGACAATCCATACATACTTTTTCAAGATATCATGCGCGCAATGACTTATGGGGTAAAAAAAAAGAGCTATTTTGATTTCAACAATACACAAATTCTGTAAAGGGTTAATAAATTTCTGTTGGTAGTATATTACAAAGCACAATCTGTTTAATCAATATCCAAAATTTCATGTTTATACATAAAAAGGTTTTGAAGGTAGACTAATTCAAACTTTGAAGTTTTTCGTTAATTTTCGACGCGTTTAAAAGGTACAAGATCCCTTAAGCATTTTTCACTCTCTTGGTTCTATGCTTAAAATAGTTGCATAAAACTTATGCATAAAATAGTACCCTAAAAATAAGATCCAAACCAGTGTTTCACAACCTTTTTTTGCCCACGCCACACCAAAGCTTCTGTAAAATGATGATGCCCTCTCCCCCTTCGCTTTATAGTATAAAATTGTTATAAAAATGAACTCTTATTCACATAAAGGAAGCTTAAAAGAGAATTAATGTATGACAAGTCACTTCACATATTTTTAAGATTATAAAACAGGCAACATTCATGTCAGAAGTATGTTTTCAATATAACTTTATGTATGAAATGCAACTTCGCATTTATATTTAGAAGAATTTTGTTGTTTGTTATCTTTACTCTGGTGTGAAACAAAAATAGTATTTTAATATATGTAATAGCTTGACAGATAATGTATATACTTAGCAAAATATCTTGAAAAGGCTCTCACATTTGACATTAAATATGATAGCATTGATTTATATTGTGATTAACTTTAGTACCTCCTTTATAACGTTTGGAAGTTTTTCGAGTATAGAAATCTAATCTCTTTTTGCATACTACAATCATAGTTACCAAATGCTATAATTTTTTGGCATCATTATTTTTTTTTTTAAATCTTCGCCCTCTTCTACCACAAAATTCTACTATTTAAGAAGGAAAAGTTTTCTGTCCTTAATTAGTAGTACCAAACACAAACGAATCCTAGGAATTGGCAACTGTGAACGCATTTCACAAGAATCATTTCTGGATTATCATCTTTATCAATTTTAAGAAGTCTTTTAAATAATATTATTGTATTTTGTTCATTTCGAAAAAATACCTTTATCTCCTTCTCTTTCTCTTGTGCACTGTTTGCGATTATTTCATATTTAGCAACCAGTAAGAGTCTACTAATCTGTTTATTAGTGTCTGGTGTACGCTTAATTTATAACTTTTCATAGGAAATCCCGATGTTTTAATGCTAAATTTAGAATTTAGCAATGAGACAGAAATTCTCGATACGTACACTGGTTATCAAAAATTAAGGAAAAGTCACAAAATGCTAATTTTCAAATACGCGAACACTCAAAAGGAAATAATATAATTCGAGTAATTACTATCTCTACAACACAGCTAGCCCACATAACATCTCATTCATGCCACACATGGTCGGTCACAGGTGTTACAGTCACTACGATGAAGCAAAAAAAAAAAAAAAAGGAAATTCCATACATCTCATTATGAGTCTCAAATGATCACTATATGTGACTCCACTGAGAAGTCAATGTGACTGCTGCTTTGTGACGAGTCACCAAGTGACTTTACAATGTAGTTAAATTGTGACTCTCATATGAGTGTCATTTTGAGACTCAATTTCATAGTGATTATGAACGTTGCATTATGATAAGTCACCAAATATTATCATATTATAGTCACATCGAGACTTTCCCAAAAGAGCACAATGGTGACTTCACAGTAGTCTCTCTGTCACCTGAAAGTCATCATGTGACTTTAATGTGTCATTATTTGGTAACTTATCACAATGCAGCGTCCACGATGACTTTGAAATTGAGTCTACAAAATGACAGTCACACGAGAGTCACAATGTAACTACATTGTAAAGTCACACGGTGACTCGCCCAAAGCAGCAGTCACAGTGACGACTCAGTGGAGTCACATATAGTGATCATTTGAGACTCACAATGAGATGTATGGAATTTCCTTTTTTTTTTTTTTGCTTCACCGTAGTGACTGTGACATTTGTGACCATGTGTGACATGAATGACATGTTATATGGACTAGCTGTGTTGTAGAGATAGTAATTACTTGATTTATATTATTTACTTTTGAGTGTTCGCGTATTTGAAAATTAGCATTTTGTGACTTTTCCTTAATTTTTGATAACCAGTGTATTAAAACTAAGTAAGTTTTTAGTATTTTGACCTAAATGAGCATAAAAATTACGGAAGAAAAGCTCCGTCATATAAATGAAAAACATTCACCTCCAGCTGCGTTATTTTTCTATATTCCAGCTACAAATATACTTAAAGTGGCTTCTTGCTTCTTAATCTCGGTACTAACAAATAATATTATTTGCCAGACCTTAAAAAGAAAGTGAAAAATATACAATGGTGTTACTTACAAATGTAGAAAAGTTTTACAGCAGAAACTTAATATTGCATATCAAGAAAATTGAAGGTAAAATAGAATTTAGCGCCTGTGTATACGCAGGCGAAAAATTACCTTTATGAACATTTTTTTTATTCGCAGAAGTACTAACGCAATCTATCGATGACAGAGTAAAGAATTTAAAATTGATCATGAACCGTACCGTAAGGAAAGAATAAAATATTTTCATAAAATTATTATTCAATTGGTACTTTAAAGTTCTACCATCACATAAATGGTTAAGACAGGCAGTTTTAACCCCTCCATGTATAAGTAATGCACAGAGTTACCAGAATCATTTGTTATTCTTATCAGTAATTTTGAAATGAAGAATTTTCTTATCTAATCACAGAATATTGATTATATTAGGTTTAATAAATTTATCTGTGATTACATAAGGCATTTTTTAATCGAAATTACTGGTGATAAAAGATTCAAAATTCTGTAAAGGACGCTCGTCAGAATGTTGTTAGATATCTACGTGAATAGTTTCATTTGTGAAAGTTTATTCATCAGAAGTACTGCACAGCAAAAAGACTCGTTCTAAAAATAGCCGCAAAAAATGTCTAAAATTCTAAAATATTTTTAAATCAGAAATATATTTTATATCAGAAACATAATAGAGAAAATTTAACATAGAAATGTCTAGGTATCACAAAGAAGTTTTCATATAATTATTCTGGTAGTGATTATATTTTGAATGTTTGAATGAACACTTTTTGAAGATTGAATAAAAAAACTGTTTTTTCATTTATTTTTGAAATTTGAATGTGTAATTTTTATTTTTAATCTCCAACATTAATTTTACAAAAGAACTAATAGGGAATAAGGTTATAGCAAATGTGGAATTGCCTCCTAAAAACTGAAATTGACCTCCTGTGAGATGTACGCCCCACGTTGGGAACCACTGATCTAAACTATTAACCCTTTATCTACTGATGGTACTTATAAGTACCATTTAAATAACTTGTTATAAAATTTATTTAATGCATCGATCAGTTGTAATACAGTTTAGAATGAGTTATAGATACATTACTTTATCTTGTTCCAAAAGCATTATTGGTTACACAAAACAAAAATATTTTTAAAGGGATGATTTCTTTTGTCTTTGCATCTTCTCAGCTTTTTTTGGCGTTGGCGGAGGGAGGGGGGTTCAATTCGGAAATATTTCTATTGTAAGAACATTATATTTGTATATTTCCTACTTCTACACAATACTAAGAAAAATATTTAAAATTAAATTATTTGAGTGGGGTTATAACTATTGCACAAAATCCCTATAAATTCAAATTTAACTAATCCTCCTAAATCCTTCAATCCTTCTAAAATCCTTCTAAAATGTATTAAATGGTTATGTAAATCTTCTAATATAGTTAGACACTTCACGAAAAATGCTTTAGAATATAAAATTTTCATGAATTCATAATTCAGTACATAAAGGGTTAAATTTTATGACGAAATTACGAAAATATTTACCAATACCCAATACCATATAATATCAAAACTATCATAATTTCATCCTGCTGAACATCGCCGCAGGGCACTCGATGAGAAATTTCCGATGAGTTTTGGATTGAAATTCACCTTATGAGGTGACTTCATAATCATTAGACATTAAGCCCCTCATTGTATAAAAATGTAAGGCCTTTCCATGGCCTGTCAACTTTTTCTACACTTCAGTCGCGATAAATTGGCTCATGAATTATAGAACTTTGCATTAATTAATTTATTGAATAAAACCCAATAGTAAAACCTAACTTTTCATGAACTAAAAGTTTTTCTTCACTAATTTTCTAGTTTTAGTTATGTACTATCTCTGACGACATCAATCAAACTATGTAAGCTTTACAAAGTCACAGGCCTGCTTATCGCAGTCGAAGTATAATACGGTACTAGGCAAGCATTTAGAGCGTTGTACAGGCATTATTAAAAATTTTAGAACACCTTCTATCGAATAATATGTATCTGAATTAGAAAATAAAACTTTATTAAAATCAACATAAAATACAAAATATTGCATTTTATGGTGATTTTAACAAAGTTTTATTTTTCTAATAATGATTTATCACTGGTTTTTTGGTGCTGTGTCATCAATATGTATCTGAATTATACAGGGTGCAATACGCTATCTATCGCCGACCTTTAATTTCTCAACCGTTGGTCTTAGACGTATAGTTCCAATTACAAAAACGTTTCAAATGAGGTAAGTATTCTATTCATGTTGTGGCATCATTTAAAGTAAAAAATCAATTTTATAAAAATTACGAAATCTAACTTTTTATACGGTCTCCCTGTCCCTTTAGTTATATTTAGTAAAAGTTTACACATATCTTAACACATATAACACAAAAAGTTTGACATTTGTACAACAAAAATTGTCACAGTTATTAAATTTCAAAGTTTGAGATTTTTGCACATGATTTTGTCTTTCATTGACGGATCAGTTAAAAGATGAATTAAAGTAATTCGAGGTCTAAATCAGGGTGCAATTCCACTGTCTTTTATCTAGTCCTTAGTGAGTATGTTTTATTTTCCGGTTTCGATTCTACCTACTTTTGTGTCGCACTTTTTGTGTTATATCTGTTATAATATGTGTAAACTTTTACTAAATAAAACTTTAGGGATTGGGGGACCGTATAAAAAGTTAGATTTCATAATTTTTTTAAAAAATTAATTTTTTTACTTTAAATAATGTCACAACATGAATATCTAGCTCATTTGAAATGTTTTTGTAACTGGAACTATATGTCTACGACCAACGGTTGAAAAATTAAAGGTCGGCAATAGATAACTTATTGCAGCCTGTATATTATAAATGGTTCAAAGGTGTATTGCCATGTAATGTTGAATAACTTTCTATCTTGATGCCGTCTTTTAAATGTGTAAAACTGAAAATATTTTAAGTAGAATTAATATCATTAAAACGTATTAATATGAACTCAATATTTAATAAAATAACAAAACATCAACAATTATTATTTATGAAAAATATTCCAGCACCTTTTTGAAAAATTCCAAAAAAGATATACATGTTTTTTATTAATATTTGGGTAAATGCCAGATAAACTCACATAGAAAATTTCTATAACTGAATGACACAAAATGCTGAAAATTAAAAACCGGAATAATTAATTGAATTTCGATAAAAGAAAAAAAACATGTGTCAATTCAGAGTAATATTTTCCATAATTTGTCCAGAAATTTGCCGTTAGATTGATGAAGGTAAGGTATATTGGAAAATAAAGAAAAAAATATATTAATGTAATTTTCAGAATAATTTCTTTATATCTGGAATGTTTCTTTGTGCATTTTAAAATAGCTTAACTGGATTGTAATATATCTGATCAATTCTTGGGTGAATGCCAAAGATTTTGTACTTTAACCTTACAGGTCATGGAACCATGTTTACAAGAAATTCTTTGCTGCTTGAATTAGTCAATATATTTCCGCTATAAACAACATATAATTCCTTTATCGTAAAAAGAATGTAAAATTGAGTTTTAGCTAGGACTTCTGTATCAATGATGTCTTAAAATTATTGGTACGTTTAGGAGCAGTCATTCATTTGTTTGTAATGAAAAATTTGTTTATATAAAGATTTTTTTCCTTTGATTTCATAAAAATATATAGATATTTTTTTAGAGCAATGTTGTCAGTCAGCTACTTTTATTAAAAATCCAGATTGCTTGATTGTTACCACTCTTTTAGGTAGCTTTCATTACAAAAAGGAAAAAGTTACCTATTGCAGCCGAAGGTAAGCAATTTCGGAAAATTTTGGTATATTTTCATCAATCATGAACCCAAACTCAAAACCACCCTCCGTTCAAGTGTGAATTATATATACATATATATAAGTTACATTTGACTATCACATTTGAATCACATTGTCAGATACATATATATATATATATATAGGGTAGATGTGTCAGTAATGGACACCCTTCCAGTAATGGACACCCCTTGATATTTTTGGTTCATAAAATAAAACTAATAAATATTTAGCTTTAATTTTTATTTCTTTATAGTTCCCCCTTGCATGTTTTATAAAAGTGGGTTATTGTTGACACTTTTAATCAAGTCAATCAGGAAGCAGAAAATAATGTTTCAAAGTTTCGCTGTTTTTCTGTGAAAACCTTAATGATGAGTCTAAATTAATTTATATATTATTTATTTTCTTGCAAAATTTGAATGCTTTTGTTTGAGTAGCAATAGGAAACTTAGAATTTTATATACTAATGGCTATTTACAAAATTTCATTGATTTTTAAGATTTTAACAGGAGGTGCCCATTGCTGGGATGGTTAATTAGTCATTTTCCAGTAATGGACACCCCATGTAGACACTGCTAAAAATGCAATTTCAGTAATGTTTATAGGCATTAAATATTTTGACAACTTCAAACCTAAATAATCAAATTTAATTTTTAAATTATACTTACCAAAATGTAATAACATCAAAACTTTTATAAATAGCTGCTTTTAAGTTATTTTATGTGATTAATAAAATTTCAGTATTATATATATATACACACACACACACACACACACACATATATATATATATATACATTTTTTTTAATGTATGTGTACCTTGCATATTTTATAATCTGGCAATCAAACCAGCCAGGAAGCAGAAAATATCGTTTAACAGCACAGTCAAGGAGGGGCTCATAGGGCTTAATCTTTCTCCATTTAAATAAAAACAATTAAGTTACAGAATCCTTATTCACCTCTGACAAAAAAAAAATGTAATTTTAATGAAAGTTATAAGTAATAATCATGAAACTAGTAAATCTGCAGACCAGTTCTACATCAGTCCTACAGTTTTATTATGAAATTATTTTATTTAGTATTTAAAATATTTAACTCGCAATATCATTTCTTTCATATTTGTAATATTAATTATTATAAATGATATATCAAGTAGTTTCTGGAAGATTAATTGTTTAAAATAGTGAATCAAAACTAAACACTAATATTCCAAAACTTTTTTTTAATTACAAATCATCCACTGTTTCAATAATTTGATAAAGTAACTGCCTGATATTTGGTATTTTAAACTATCTATCTACAATAATTAAAACATCGATTTTCTGATAATTACAATAATTGATGCAAACAGTAAATGATTAGCACAGATATTTTATTAATTACTGGTATCCTAATTGTTAAATTTAATTAGAAAATAACTATTTTGTTTCATTAGTATGTATTCATTAAATTCTTGTTCTAAATACAGTCATAAAAACAATTATATTTATTACTTTTTATGGAGTGTCCATTACTGGAACAGAGGGTGTCCATTACTGGGCCAGAGGGTGTCCGTAAATTACTGGTCTTTTGGTGTTTTGATATATTTCTGTTATTTAAAATTAAATTTCGATTCAAATTGGGAAATGAGACTATAAGAATGGTTAAATAGGTTAATATAATATTGAAAAAACTGGAATATAATAATTATAACTATTAATAAAAAAATAATTTTAAAAGAAATTCCTTAAGGGTGTCTATTATTGGCAATCTACCCTATATATATGTGTGACTTTTGTCGTGCAATAACTCTCGTATTTATTAACCGATTTCGATGAAATTAATTGTATGCATAGTACATATCAATATCTCCACTAATTTCGTTGGCCAGTTTCATCCGTCATCTTGTTTCAAAATGGCGGCCATTTAAAAATTTGTAAGAATTTTAAATTTTAAAAAGCGGTGCGAATAAATTAAAAACTGAAAAATATTTTTTTCTTAAGTGTTTGATCTTAATACAGGGATTCTGGAGCATATTTTGTTTCGTCTTTATCTTAATAAATGGCTGAGATATAGCAGTTTGAATTTTAGGTTGGCTGACATTTTGAAACAACCTGATTTTTCTCATGCTGTAACTCTCGTATTTATAAATTGATTTGGATGAGATTCATTGTATGCATAGTACATACCAATGTCTCGACCGAGTTCGTTGGCCAGCTTCATCCGCCATCTTGTTTCAAAATGGCGGCCATTTAAAAATATTTTGAAATTTAAAAATTTAAAAAGAGGTGCGAAAAAAATCAAAAACTGAAAAATATTTTTTTCTTAAGAGTTTGACCTTAATATGTATTAACCTGAGCATAATTTGTTTCGTCTTTATCATAAAAAATAGCTGAGATATAGCAGTTTGAATTTCTAGGGTGGCTGACATTTGGAAATAATCGGATATTCGTCATGTTGTAAATCTCGAATTTATAAATTGATTTGGATGAGATTGATTTTATGCATAGTACATATCCATATCTCGACCGAGTGCGTTGACCAGCTTCATCCGCCATCATTTTTTCAAAATGGTGGCCATTTAAACTGTTTTTAATTTTAAAATTTAAAAAGCGGTGCGAATAAATTAAAAATTAAATATATATAATTTTAAGAGTTTGACCTTAGTTCAACGATTCCGGAGCATATTTTGTTTCGTCTTTATCTTAAAAATATGGCTGAGATATAGCAGTTTGAATTTCTAGGGTGGCTGACATTTTGAAATAATCTGGTTTTCGTCATGATGCAACTCTCGTGTTTATAAACTGATTTGAATGAGATTGATTATATGCATAGTACATACCAATGTCTCGATGAGTTCGTTGACCAGCTTCATCCGCCATCTTGTTTCAAAATGGCTGCGATTTGCAAGGTGCACTGCCGCGCCATGATTAAATATTGTTAATATCCATTAGCTTTAAATTATCGCCAAACGTGGCAACATTTCGCGAAATATCGTCAAATTTGGCGACCAAAAATAAGTAACCATCAATGATGCCAACTTGGCTACAGCTTACAAATGTGGAGCAATTCTCATTCAAATTCAGTATTGAAGAATATTCTCTTATCGGGTTCATCGCATTATAGCTTCTTAAAATTTGAGTAAAAGTAGCTTCGAGTAAAACTTGCAAAATTTTAAAACCAAAAAATATTAAAGCTACCTCTTCCTCCCGGCAGTGGCCGAAAGGACTTTTGAGATTGTATTATTCGCGTTTTTAAGCAAATATTACAATTTCAATAAAATGGTAACAATCAAGCAGTATGATTTTTTAAAGTAGAGAACAGGCAATACTATATAAGAGTAAAATATTTTTGTTACGTTTTGATAAAGCATTCAAAAAATGTGATTAAACAGAATTTTTATGGAAAAAATTATTTTCTAAAAATTTCTTTTTCATATCTTTTTGATGAATGTAATTCGGTTAGGAAGCTAAATTTCAGATAAATTTAAATATATATATTTTTGTAATCAAATTATTGTTAGGAGAACTCTGTCAAATCTATTAATTTCTATTTTTTACGGTTTGCTATTTGTAGTCATATACATTACTGCATTTATTTAATTGTTACTTCAGCTTATTTTTTTTATCTTTTATGTTTCTGAATACGTTAACAGAAATAAAAAATGAGACAAATGAGATAATAATTGAAAAGAAAATAATTTGTAATGATATTTTGAATTAATTTTGTTTTTGTAATGAGAAAAGGTTGTCGCAAAATATATGTTGCTATATAAAGTTTTGATGAAAGTTTCACATAGTTTTTCACATTTAGTTTTATACAATGTTACTGAAATTCTCCGATTCTTAATACTCTTTAAGCTGTAATGAGAGACTAGTTTTTTAGCATTCATAAAAAAAAATATATATATATATGTTAAACTGGATAAGATTATAGGAATCACAGCTTGTCAGATTGAATGTATAAAATTTCATTTTTGAGTTTAAAAGGTTTAAAAATAAGATAGCTGCAATTGCAGAACAAAGTTTTATGATTTGTCCTGCAAATTAATATACAGGCAGACACATGATTGATGTAAACTATGAGAGACCCATGTTAAAAGCCCAAAACGTCATTTGGAGAAAAATGACTTCAAAGTTTTGCAAACGCCGCTTCAGCTATTGAGCGGGTATAATTCTAAAAGCAATAACTTCTGTTCAAATGAGAATTTCAAGGAAACAATTACATCAAAATTTTCAGATAAGGTAGGAGTTTAAAATCTAAAAAAATTAAAATTTCGAAAATTTTGAAGCTTTTAAGAGTCCTGAGACCTCTTAAAGATTTGAAATTATGACAATTTACTAAATATTGATCTTGTATTAGGAAGGCTGTAGTTAATTCAGAATATTGGTTTTTTTTCATTTATTTATTTATTTTCATGAAAACAAAGATTATTCGAAAGTTTTAACATTTAAATTTGAAAAATGCTGAATTTTTATTTAACTTGCTTAAAAGAGGTACAGCCAACAAAGTCAAAAAGTGCCCAAATATGAGATAGAACCAGGGTCATTGACATTATGCGCAAATGCTCTACCATTGAGCTACCTGGACGATACCAAGCCTAGCATATTTCACTCTTATCGGCTGCAACCGCAGTACAGATGTAATAATTTTCGCGAGCCACCAACTCCGGGTAAAACATGAAACATGAGAGAATCTGGCATTGATGAAATTGAATAAATCTATATATATACAGTAGAGCACGATTACCCGAACAAGTCGGGACCGACCCTAGTTCGGATAAATGGACAGACAATTTAAGGGATATTCCTGAGTCTACAAAAAACTACTGAGTCTACAAAACTTTCTTTTTTTTATTATCGTTTGAACTCCAGAGATTATAATTTAAGAAAAAATGTTTTAGATTGTCGCTTGCTTCAAAGAAGACATTCTTTTCAATGATGCCATATCTCAAATTATTCTTAAATACGTTAGTTGAATAGGATCAGAGTTTTTCTGCCGTTCGGGCCATTTCATATATGTTTCCAAACATTCAAAGGCTTCGTTATGTGGTGAATCTGGGTCATTTTCAAAGCATTAGTTTTCAATTTCTTCAATTCCTTTTTCGTTGTTACTGCACCCAACAATACAGTAATCGGGGATTCGATTTCGCAGTGCTAAATATGAAAGGGGAAAAATGAGAGAAACAGGGTGTTTGGATAATTAGAAGTTCAGTTTAAAAAAATTTTTGAAAGAAAAATAGGCTGTTCGGATAACTGGAAATTCGGTTAAAAATAATTTTTGAAAAAAATCGACTGTTCGGATAATTCGAAGTTCGGTTAATGGGAGTTCCGATAATCGGCGCTCTGTTGTACATAAATTTTCTGGAAAACAATTCTGTAGTAAATTTCACCCGGCTTTAATTTAGCAATTTTAAAAATGCGGAATTTTTACTCAACTTGCTTAGGCGTACAACCAAAAAAGTTCTACAAAAAAAAAAAAAAAAAAAAAAAAAAAAAAAAAAAACTATCAAAAAATCATATATACAGATTTATTTAACTTCATCGGCCGGATTCTCTTTAGCTTTATGTTTGTTCCGGAGTCGGTGGCTCGCGAAAAATATTTCATCTTGTGCAACAGTTCCAGCCTGACCATGAGATAAAAGTGGGAAGTTATATGATCCAGTCATTATAGTAAGTTCACCTCGGAATTCGAGATACCAAGCTGTAAGTCTGTAAATACTTGTATATTGACACCCTAAAAGTTGTCTCAAAACCTTCATATGGTAGGGTGTACGCAACTATTAAATTCCAAGGTCAAAGGTCACAAAAATCGGTTTTTTGCGCTTTTTTTTGTAAATATCTCCTTTCCTATAGGTTTTTTGCTATTTGTATTTATTATCAATATTGTAGAATACAAAATTCTCTACAAATTTTGTTTGAAAACATTTTTCATACGTCGAACCGTTTTCGAGATAGAGGGCGGAGAGCGCGCGGTCACAGCATCACTTCAGGTCAAATGGTGCCTCCGGTCGAAAACGCGCCATATATCATTTTTTTCCTAACCTATCCACTTTTTATTCAGTATTAATTTATTTAACAACACTTACCTGTCCATGTAATTGCAGAATTGTTAATGAAAATATAGGAATTATATTTGAATTTTAACCTAATTAATATAATATTAATACATGTAATAATAATAATAAAACAAATAAATTATGAATTAATCGTTTTATTAAAAAATACTATTCAATACATTTATTTTTATTAAAAGTAAAAAAATGGAATAAAGGGTACAAAAACTATAATTTATGTTTTTAACCATCTTCTTCCTCTTCATCGTCGTCTTTCGGCTGCTGGTAAATTTCAAACTGGTCTTCATTATCGTCTTCAACGACATTTGTCTCAAGTTGTTCCATGATTTCGGGGTCAAAGGTTTCATCTTCGTTAATGTCGCTCTGATATGGTTCTGCATTGAGACAAGCTTGCCCATTACATTGGCCACAAGCTAAAGAGCATTGCAAGCCCGCTTTCCTGCATCCGCATCGCGAACCACAACCACTCTTGCAGTTGCAGAAAATTGTATTTAGCAAATCTTCTGGAGCAGGTGGTAAAATTGTCATGATAGGCTACAGAAAATCGTTTTGCATTGCCCAACCCCATACCTGGGGTTCCAAATCATGCCCTAACCAAGTTTGAACTTGATAATATACACGTTTGAAATGTTGATGAGAAGCTGCACTTGTTGGTGGAAGAATTGAAAGCTGCACAGGTTTATTAAGTTTTGTAGACTTGACGTAATGCATATAACGAAGATGATCGAGACTTTTTACAGATTTCGGAGCATTATAGACTGCCAATAAGATTTGAGTTCCACTCTCTAATAATCTCTGGGCCGAACTATTTTCTTCCTCAAATGCTGCAGCTAGTTCATCCAAATTCGTCAGTTTCTCAAAAACTTTTAAAAATGATTTTTTTCCCTTTTTAAAAAGCGCTGAAGTTGTGTCACAGCCACTTAATGCATGCAGAAATAAAATATGTGTTTTGGAATGAGGATAATTATCAAAACTTTTAGTCGAGTATATCTCCGTTTTTACATTTCCTTTCCCAACTTTTTTTAAAAAAATTTCTTCTTCGTAAGACAGTGTACGCCCAATTAAAATGACAAGTAAATCAATATCTTGTCCTATTATAACTGCAGTTTTTTCAGACTTTGATTCTTCAATTGCAGTTTCAACAATAAGAACATCCGCATCATCTCTGGCTTGTTTAGTAGTAATATTTGCAGCTTGTAATTTTTCAGTTAAGGTATTAATGAGCATATCTTTGTTATTTCGATTTGATAAGAATTTTTCTTGAGTAACTGGTACAACCATTGTTTCATCTAAACAGACTTTATACGTTTTTGAAAGTGCAGCAGTTCTTCTCTGCTGCTCCATAGCTTTTACGTTCTTACTGTAGTCTGAATATCCGTCAAATACAACAATTATTTTGGAACTGTAATGCCTTTTTAAATAATTAATGTATTTATCAAAAATAATAGATAAAGTATCTTCTCTGCTCCATACAACATGATGAAGAAGAAATCCGCCATCAATAATGAACGTCACATTATTTTCATTGAGAAAAAAATCAATTGGGCTCATGTTGTCATACAACGACGATTTTGTTGTTTTTCTCATGCCATCATTATCAAATAGAGCTGTTGGATATGGACTCAATTCATATTGAAGATATTCCTCAAGATTACTTTCAAATTGTTTGCTGACAGTAATTCTTTGGAAGAGTAACAATGGAGCCACTGCAACTTTACAATCATTTATTTTTACAGATTTGTCAACACAGGAAAGCGGCATTACTTTTTCGGAACGTTTCAACTTTATTTCATTAAATGATAAGCCGGTGATCTTCTTCATAGACTCTAATCCAAATTCGTAAGCTCTGTGGCAGTTAATTTGCTCATTTCCAACAATTCCAGAAGCTATCGGTATTAACTGCGTAGTATTTGGAAAAGGATCATGGAGTTTAAACCAATCAAATAGTATATTTACGTCAGCACTGTCTTTTTTCACTCTTGAGTCTCTGGAATCTACGTGTTGCTCGGTCGACTCCAAGGAGATATTACAGAACTTCTCCATTTCCTCACAAATAGTATTTGTGGCGTACATAGCATATACCCATTTGCACACAAAACACTTTCTTTCGTACTTCGAGCACGAGATACTCCTCCTTCGGTTTTCATGGATTTCATGAGACTTTGTTCGATGACCATATCTGTCCATGTACCTGAATTATATTTTTCTGTTCGTCTCGACGTGAAGAATCCATTTCTGAAATTTTTATAAGTTTGCTCATCCATAGTTTCTTCCAGCTTGAGCATATCTTGCAGATACAGGTGGGCTGATTTTGCATATAAGAAGTGACCACTGGCGTGAAAATATGGCAGCATTCTGCGCACTGCATCAAGGTGTTCTTGGAAAAGCCCAAGTCTTTCAGCGCGAACAAAATCAAGTGCTATTGTAACCATTTCTAAATATTGCACCCATAATTGTGCTGTTGGACCTCGAGCTTTTAAATCATCCAGTTTGTCCAGAAATGTTGAAAGAAAATTGTTTGAGTTATCCATATATCCTTCTAGGTTTGAGTAGGATACATCTCGAGAAGTGATTTGCTGTATTAACTCATCCAACGTACAATCTTCAATCTTCATGTCTTCAAAAATGATCTTTGATAATGCAAGTCGTACCAATATATGGCCTCTGATGCTTCTTGAGTAAGCGTGACCGCTCAGCATCTTGTCAACAGAATTCGGTGCGTTTATTTTATTACCAAGAGCTTCCTTAAGGCCACTTCCGTCCATTATGTATCCCATGCTTCCAAGAAAAGACATGAGCATATGGAATCCTCCTAATTTCACAACGACTTTACATAAGTTTGAGCTAGAATCTGACGCAGCTGCCATTTGACGTGCTTTAGAGTAGAGGGGTTGATCAAAAGTAATTACACACGTATTTTGTCCGTGTGACTTGGCAATATCGAGAGCGTATAGTAAAGTTGTGTAAATTGTGTCTACATTACTGGCAGGATGATCGATAAAAAGAAGAAACATAACCTGAGATGTTGAAAAATTCATTTCATTTTTAGTGAGCTGCTCAAGATAACCGTTCCACCCTGGCAACGATGCAATATCTCTCCATTTTCCGTATAACCACAAAAAATCAGTTCCGTTGATTGTTTTTTCTGTTAGTGCTCGACCGTCATGCAGATTTTCAACTTGAACTTTACTGTATCCAGGTACGACTGGTTTATCGTAAACTTGTAAAGATACATGTGATATGGCTGCCAACTCTTTCGCTTTTGGTTTGGTTGTACATTTTTGTATCCGTTCATCGTAGAGAACAGCATTTTTTGGAGTTACTATCTTAATAATCCCCATAACATGAAGAGTATTGTTACCATCAAGAGTCTGGACATTTATATCGGCATTGTCTCCAACATATTGTACAAGTGCACCTGACTCAGATGATAAAATACGAGGCTGTGGGTGATAAACTGCTGAAACTTCATACTGTACTGTATTACTATAAGAAGCTGCAAATCCCAAACTAGATAAAATATCCAATAGTCTTTTAGATCCATATCTTCTGTGAAGAAATACAGAAAGACTCAAAAGTAACTGTGATGAAAAAGAACGTTCCCGTATGGCAGCCATGATTGCATGGCTTATTGAAGTACATTTTGTTTTTAAATGATCAATTTGTCCTTTCCTGTTTTTGACGATGACTTCTTCTAAGAAATGTAATAAAGTTTTTGGAAATTCTTGATTAACATTATCCAACATTTTATTAGGAGGTGGATAAGATTTAGTTTCAACTATAGATGTTCGGATATCTTCTCTAATAATTGCTGCTGCAGCTTCTACAATTCTTAGCCTTTCTGCTTCAGGATCTATTTTTTTACTTTCGTACCAAGCTTTTGATAGAATATCAGCTTGTGCATCACTGAAAGAAATGATTGTGAAAGCTCCAACTTTCTTCGTAATTACGATATCGGTTAAATACTTCTGTTGTAGTCTTGTAATGATAGTTTTATCATCTGGCACATACCCTGTCAAGGCATCTTTAAGCTCTTTTAGTGTGAATTGAGAATCATTATTATTTTCGATGTAATTGAAAATCTCTAACATAGCTTCTGTAACTTGATTATCTTGACGAGGTTTCTCAAGAGGCGATGATGATGATGATTTATTTGAAAAGTTTGTAAAGCAAGCAGCATGGTACTTCGCTTCAGCAGCGACCAAATCATATTGTAAAATTATAATACTTTTCACCAATTCTCCGAAATCATCCGCACGTTCTTCTGCTTTTTTGATAACATTATCTTTGAACTCAAGAGTACTCATATTTTTTATCTTCCGCCTGTATTTTTCTCTTTTCTTTTTCTCTGCAGCCTCATCAGCAACTTCGCCACAAAATAAACATTGATTCTTAAAATCAAACACTGCACCTCGTTTTTTACGGAGTACTAATGAAGAAGTTATAGTTTCTCCTTCTTCTTGTTTCCGTTTTGCTGCTTGGATACAGTTTTTACTAATGTAAACACTTCGGCACTTTTCATGCACTTTAACAGAGGTTACTGATTTTAAATAATCAATTTTTCCGTCGTTTCGTTCGACACTTGCAGTTCGTAGAGTTTTCAAACCGCGCACTACTTCAATAAGCGATTCACATCCCGAATCTGACTTATTACATAGAAAACACAAATCAGCCATATTTCTTGAAATTGTACGTCCGTAGTTACCAAGAACAGTTACCTGAAATAAAGAGAAGACGGTCGTAACTATACTATACAATGCATAAAGAAAAAGATAAAATATAATATAATAGTTAATAAAAATTGATAAATGTTTATAATCATTGATTTATCGATAGTTCATCAACTATATATGGCGCGTTTTCGACCGGAGGCACCGTTTGACCTGAAGTGATGCTGTGACCGCGCGCTCTCCGCCCTCTATCTCGAAAACGGTTCGACGTATGAAAAATGTTTTCAAACAAACTTTGTAGAGAATTTTGTATTCTACAATATTGATAATAAATACAAATAGCAAAAAACCTATAGGAAATGAGATATTTACAAAAAAAGCGCAAAAACCGATTTTTGTGACCTTTGACCTTGGAATTTAATAGTTGCGTACACCCTACCATATGTAGGTTTTGAGACAACTTTTAGGGTGTCAATATACAAGTATTTACAGACTTACAGCTGGGTATCGCGAATTCCGAGATTCTTACCTAATTTAAGCTTAAATGACTGGACTATATAGGGTTGGTAACGTCCAAATAGCTTAGTGGTAGAGCATTGTCGCGTAATGTCAATGACCGTGGTTTGATCCCAGGCCTGGATATTTTTTCACTCTGTTGGCTGTACGCCTTTTAAGGGGTCGTGGACTCTTAAAGCTTCGAAATTTTAATTTTTTTAGGTGTTAAACTTCTATCTTTTCTGAACATTTTGATATAATTTTTCCCTTAAAATTTCCATTAGAACAGAAATTATGGCTTTTAAAATTATACCCGCCCAATAGCCGAATTGGCATTTCCGAAACTTTGAAGTCATTTTTCTCCAAATGACGTTTTTGGGCATAACGCGCAGGATATCTCAAAATCTTCTGGATATTTTTTCATGAAATTTTCAAAACGTATGTTTCATGTTAGTCTGTAAAAACAGAACCTAACATTTCCTTTTTATTGTTTAAAGAAATATTTTTTTAGATGATTATACTGTTGAAATTTTCAAAATTTTGCATTAGCTAAGTACAACTTTGAATTAAAAATACAAAAATGCTTTAAATACAAATTTATTTAGGTTCAGGGTAAGTATTATAATCTGAAGTCTAAGTAGGCACCAAAATTTTTATTCTAGTTTGCAATATTTATTTTGTAATCCTGCGCGTAAGCTATTATATCAATTTGCTGCTCGCCAAATGTCTGACAGTTAGGAGCCCCCTATAAGTGCTAATTCTGCATCTTGCAATTTTTTTAAATACATGAAATGAAAGAACATACTTATATCTTTCATCCTAATAAAAATTGTGCTTTAAAATCATATACATTTTAAGATATTAAATGTTGAAAATGGTCTTTTTTTTTCAATTTTAAGAGTCCTGAGTCCCTTTAAGCAAGTTTCAGCAGTTTCAGTTATTAAAAAGACGTCTGAAAATTTCTACGAAAACATTCCAAAAAATTATATACATAAATTTAAAAGATTGATGCCGGATTCACTTTCTCTTCCAATTTACCCCAGGGCCCCACCAGTGGCTGAGAGGTTCTGCTTTCGAAGCTGGTAGGCGGGATGTGCTGGGTTCGAACCAAATCGCGCCCGTCGCCCTAACCGTTCGGAGTTTTCGTGGTTTTCTTCGAACCATGGGGAATCTTGCGTAAATACGGGTTAGGTTCCCTTAGAAAGGGAGTTCTGTTATGCACGCAGTACAACGGCGAAGAACACATTGGCGAATTTTCTGAAACACACCAGGCATATCGCAAACTTCCCCTACAGCAGCCGAAAGCTTGGCGACAAGTTCTTCTGCGGATTCAATGGGAGTGTCATACACAAGAGCCTTTAGCTGTCCCCACAAAAAAAAAAAAAAAAAAAAAAAAAAAAAAAAAAAAAAAAATCGAGACATGAAAGATCTGACGAGCGCGGTGGTGCCTGGTGTGTTTCAGAAAATTCGCCAATCTGTTCTTCGCCGTTGTTGTGCGTGCATAACAGCTGCCGGTCAATGTTTTGAGGACTTATTGTAATCAAATGCCATTAAATTTGTTTCCGTAACTTAACTTAATCGTTCATTGTGTGTTTTTGCCTCGTATAAGAACATAACTTTTGGCGCCCTCTAACTTTTTTACGTTTAGTTTTCGACCATGCATTCTTTGATACAAAATGTTTGTTTGGGTGTGTACTATCACCTCTTAAAAATTTTTCCATCTTTTTTGAAGCCCCTTGTAGATGGTGTGCTAAGATTTATTCATTACATAATTTTGGTTATTCTTTTAAATCGTGTTTTTTCTTGTAATTATTATTTTATTTTTTTTATAATCCTATTCCATATTACCGCCTCTTTGCGATTACCCGAAAAGTGTAACTTTTCAATAAGCTAAATATTCATATGTATTTTTTTTTCTTCCTCTTTAAACGCTTTAAAATGTGTTAAAAAATAGTTAAAGTTTGTTCTTTACTAACTTTTAATGTATCTCAATTTTTTTTTATGTTGACTCATAAAAATGTAAATGATACTTCATTATACCCGAACTTTGTCTATATAAAAGTTTTAACATTCTACGGTAAAGGTAATCTTTACAAATTAGTTTTGCCGCAATTTCGACCCATAGGTTGCAGATATGTCGTCAATTGTCATCATTGTGTCGTAATTTCTTCTTTAATCTATAACATTTTATCATATTTTTTGTTAGAACTGTAAAAAAAAAAAAAAAAAAAAAAAAAAAAAAAAAAAAAAAATTCTTTAGTTCTATGTTTTTCAGGTGTAGTTAGTAAAAAATTTAATTCCCCTTATTATTATTATTTTTTTTTTTTAAAGAAACATCTAAATCTGTTAATTGTTAAAAAAGTATTCTGGCAAAACCTCTGAAAAACAATGTTTCCAGATAATTGAGTTTGAAGTTTTGCTTTAGCACGTATCGTTAGTTCTCGGCCCAACGTAACGTTTTAGCCGCTATTTTAGGACTATTCTTATCACACCAACTGAACGAAATTCTTAAAAGTTCAAATATCATAAAAATAATAATAACAGAAAATACTTTTTCGTCGATTTAAACTTTTGTGGTCCCCTTAAGTCTATGCCTAATACTCTTATTCTAGCCTATAGTAAAATAAGGAATTAAATCTGAAACGTTACTGAAAAGAGATTCTGAAAAAAATAAGCATTGCTTGTCTCTTATCCAGACAATAAACAAGTGAGTAAGTGTAATCGAATATCGCACAAAGGATTTCATTTAACATTTCTTCGAAACACTTTATCCTTTTATTAATAAATCCAAATTATGAATTTATAATTATTAAATCCTTACATAGATGGCAGAACCACAAAACTTCATTTTAAAATTATAAAAAAATTGGAGTAATATTTTTTAAAAAAAATTATAAATATTGAAGTCAAATTATTTAAATAAAATTAAAAATCACGAAATTTCAAAAATTTAGCGAAGTTTTAAATAAAATTTAAAATTTCTAACAAGAAAATTTAAAATGCTGAAATTTCACAAAAATTTAGTGATTTTTCAAGCAAAAATTAATATCTCGAATTTTATCAAAACAAAACAAATTATTTAAACAAAATTTAAAATTCCGTAATTTCAAAAATATAGAGGAAGTTAAAAACAAAATTTAAAATTTCGCAATCTTTCAAAAAATGATTTTTTGAATAAAAAAAAAAAAAAAAAAAAAGTTAAAATATTTTTTAACCTTTTTTTCCCTTAATAGTAAAAAAAAAAAAAAAAAAAAAAAAAAAAAAAAAATCTGTAAAATTGAATCTATTAGACAATAAAACCTTTTCATTTGGGAAAATTTCAAACCCTGCAGGATGGCTTCAAACTAAAACCTTTTTTAGACCGGGTAAATGGGGCATTCTCACAATCTTTTGACTTTCATGTCCCTGAATAATAATTTTTATTTTAATACACTTTTTTGTGTGTGTTTTTTTTTTAATTACATATACTGGGGAACATCCCATTGCATGATTGCACAACAATATTAACGAGATAAATAAGTTTTGGACGATGTTAGGGGTCCAAACACCTGGAAAACTCCTATACCGCCCCGTGTCCCTGTTTCTGATTTTTAAGTGTGGAGCTCTCTGGATAAAATTCTTTCAATAAAAATAATTCGATGTAAAAATGAAACTTGAATTATTGTATATAAATTTATATATATATATTATATAAATATGCAGCTAAAAATTAACCTGCACACATTTGTAGGGTTGTTGTTATTTTTTAAACTCTGTCCCTGGGTTTTAGATTCCTTACAACCCCTCTTCTAAAATTATACAAAAAATCATTTCAAATGCAGCCACAGAATTTTTTTCAAGTTTTTTCTCATGCAGAAGTATGCTAGAGAAGTAATGTCTAAAATTCTTTGGCAGGAAATTTACTGCAGAATTTAAATCAGCATTTAAATATCAATTTCAAGCATCGTGGCTTTATTGGTAGTCTCACCGTCCCCAAGTTTTATTCTGCACTTTTCGAGGTAAATTAAAAAAAAAAAAAAAAGATTTAATTTAATCCAATGTTAACAACTGTTTCTAAAAATCAAGGAACATGTGGCTATCACACTGTAAAAAAAAATCTTTAAAGTTACTAAAGTTTTTCTAGGAAACTGGAATTCCTAGAACTTTTTATGTAACTGCAACAGCTAAAATTCCTGTAACAGCGTCTGCTACAGGAATTTTTCTTGTTGCCGTTACATAAAAAGTTCTAGGAATCCCAGTTTCCTAGAAAAACTTTAGTAACTTTACAGATTTTTTTTTTTTTTTTTTTTTTTTTTTTTTTTTTTTTTTTTTTTTTTTACAGTGCACTCACTTAGTCTTAACATGATTTTCCTAAAAAGAGGTGGTAATTTTCCTTACCGTTCCTTTTTTTACTATTTCGTCCCTTTTTTCCAATACCATCCCCTTTTTTAACACCTCTTTAAGACAATGTTATACAAAAATTCTCTGTATTAAAAGTACTACATTGTTATTATTTCTTATTTGAATGTCCTGTGGGTACTAAGCAAATTGATTATAAGTAAAAATTTAGAAGAACATAAAAAGTTATAGGGGTAAAATGATAAGGAAAATTAAACTCGTAAGTTTAACTTAAATCTCAGTTAAATAAAAAAAATTTTCAGTGCTGGCCATTTTTGCTTTATTTTGAATCATTAAGGCATTCGTCTATCAGATTAAAATGTTATTTTAGCAAGTTTAATTTTGTCAGATTTTTCCCCCAAAAGTCAAATGATTGTGAGATTGCCCCAAATACTTTATCATGGCGCTATCTAGTCCACGAGAAATGGATTAAAATTAAGGTTCTGTTTTAAATTCTAAATAAAAGAAATGATCGACTGTCATTTCTTTTAATTAATTAAATTAAAATAATAAGACTTTTTTAAAAATTTCATGATTTGTTGTGTGATCGGTTGATTGTATTTATGTCGGCCAATTATCAGCACGTGGGATATAGGCCCTAAGGGGGGGTGTGCCTTCCGTGGAGGTCTTTTTAAGGGAACCTAACCCGTATTAACGCTTGGAGAACCAAGGTTCGAAGAAAACCACAAAAACTCCAAACGATTAGGCCGACGGGCGCGATTGTGATTGAACCCAGCACCTCCCGTCTACCAGCTTCGAGAGCAGAACCTCTCGGCCACTGGTGGGGCTCGTTGTGTGATCGGAGATATTTGGCTAAAACTATTCAAAATTTCATGTCTCTCAGTTTTCATTAACGAACTCTGTGAAGGACAGACAGACAGAAGAGAGAGACGAATTGGGGTTTCGTCAAATGAACGGAACAACAACAACAACAAAAAAAGAGATAATAATTGACATATTATGCAAAATAGTACCTAAAACAACTTTTCATAACTTAAATACTAGATTATGGTTTAATATCTCATCATTCAAAAACTGACATATTAATTATAGCTAGAATTTCAGCCCATTTATACAGCAATATATTTCGAAAAAGTTCTAAGTTGATTAGTTCAAATTGGAAATAATTCACAAAAACAAAAAAAAAATATGCATACAAAATTAATGAAAATATTTTATTGCATGGGTAATAATAATCCGTCTCGTATTACCCTGCTAACTCCTAATTGGATTTTAAAGTAAAAAGCCGAAAAAAAACCCCACCCCGTACATTTTATTCATCAAATTGGACAGAATAAAATGGAGATTCGACTGGAAATTATGTCTTCTTTGGATGTATGTTAAAAACATATAAGCTTACAGTCATCTTCATACAGAAATTTCACCAAAATCGCAAATTTCAATAGGAACATCTAATATTGACTTCATATATTATAATTTTTTTGTTAATTTTTTTAGAATACCAAACGGAAGTCATTAGATCGAGTAGTTTAGGAATTATGAGGATTTGAAGTTTGGCGCTCCCAATGTTAAATTCATTTGTAATCACTGCAATTCGGGTGTTTTTAATTTTGGCATAGCTCAAAAACTACTTCACAAAATCAGCTGTAATTTTGGATAAGCATATTTAAAACTTCTAGAAGTTTATTTCTGACAAAAAAGAAATATATATATACATATATAGGTTACAATTCACATTTTATTTCCGAAAATTATTTTTTTTAAATATATTTTTTTCAAAATATAAGTAGCTTAATCTTTGTTTATTTAATTATTTCTAAACTAACAATACATTTCCACCAATATTAGTTTTATGCTATTCAAAATTTCACATACACTTTTAGAGGCTACATAAATTCAAATAAAATGAAATAAAAACAACGTTTTCGAAAAAAAAAAAAAAAACCTACTTATTCAAGATTATTTAAATATTCGCTTTAACTCGTAATGTCTTTTAAAAGTTATCTCAAATATATAAATAAATAAATAAAACCTTAAAAATCGATTAAGAATTTATTATTTATATTTTATTTTATAGGACTGATCTCTCAAACTATGTTAAATATCGAAGATATTTCTTTCTTTATATAATTAAATATAAGTAATCAAGACATCCTTCTCTAATCTTGTTACCTGTAGGCCAAGTAAAGTTTCGCAGGTAGGTTTGGCACGTGGGATCACGTGTAGGTGAACTTTTATCTTTATTACCATAAATTTGTAGATTTTCAAAAGAAGAATTAGCAATACTAATACCAGTTTATTTTTATTGATGGAGTAACTTCGCAAATTATTTAAAATCGTCCATTGATTTTTTTTTTTCATTTCAATTATTGTCAACTGATCTGACATTTTTTACAGATGCAACGTGTTTCTTAAATTTTCTCAAACAAGTGAAAATATTTTACATTATAAATTGCTCTAAACATGACTGAAATTTTTATATTTTGTCAACAAATATGAAATGTTCTATTTCGAACTAAAAGCTTTGTTTATTATATTTCAAGGAATAAACAGTATAATTACTCAAGGTATGCGACGAAACTAACCATACTGTTTTTCACTTTTAATGGTAACCTGTTAATATTAGTAGCGAAGCAACCTGGGGAGAAAGAGCGGGAAAAAATGCGAAAAGAATTTTCTACAGCTTGTTGGGAACTAAATTATTTTTCCTGCCATAAATAATCCAATGCCTGGATCAGATGGAATTCAGTTGTTGCAAAGTCTGAAAAATATGATGGGTGACAGAGAGTTAGCAAGTCCACATCCTGTACATTGAGAAACGTTTTCCTGCGACATGTGATTGAGCATTGGTCTATATCTATTCCCAGCTTTTGGCTGTTTAGTCACAAGTTTCTTCATCATTTCGTCAACATTTTATTGTAGACATCCGCCGTAATTGATTGAGCTGAAGGGAAGAACAATAGTCCTTTACCATCAGGCAAACACCATTAAGTTTAGGCGAATGCTCGATTTTGTATGTATCCTTATCCATCCATTGAATCGAACGCTATCTATTCTAAAAAGTAATCCATCACGCTTAAGGGGATCGGGTAAGAGAAATTCAACCAAAAAATAGATTTTACTTTTTTATATCATTAAATAGTTTAAAATTTTATCTTTTCAGCGATGTATTACACATGTTTATATGTAAAAAAAAAGTGTTGAATTTTATCATTCTTTGTAAAAGCCCTTCACAGCAGTAGGCTACTTTTTTAAAATTCAGATTTCTTGATTGGCACTACTTTTCTAACGTGGTAAAATTTCCATTGTTTTCGCCTTAATTAAAATGTTATTTAATAAGGCGATTTTTACTATTTCAAAAAAGTGGTGCCAATCAAGAAATCAGAATTAAAAAAAAGTAGTCCACTGGCAACATTGCTTCAGAGCTTTAATTGAGTTTTTCTCAAAACTTCGAATTTTCAGGTTTATGTTCCCTTTTTTATAATATCTATTAAAGTTAAGAACTCAAATTTTTCTAAATACTTATATTATGTTATAGTGCATACTTTGATACAGGAATTTAATGATTTGTTGAGAATTGTTTATTTTAGGAAGTGAAATCTTACAAAAAATGCTAATTTAAGAATGTCTTTAAACAAATAATTAATAATTAATTTTCAGTTTCACTTAGAAAGAAAATTGTCTGTTAAAATACGTAAAGCATGTTATTCAAACTACTCTAAAAAATCTAGACCTCTATCTTTCACAATTTCTGAGAAAAAGGTACATGAAGTTGGTGTATTTTAACATGGCCGAGATAGAGCTTACCCTGTCCCATTAATATGGCGTAAAATATGGTTTGCTTTTATGTTGGGACAGCAAAGATAGACAAACTTCGAAACAATTTTCCTTAGAACGCTCTTCGTAACCCATTTATCCGATTTCTTAATTTTACATATTAGTTTCAAATTGTTATAATAATATTGGAATTGTAATGAAAAACCGTGCTTCTAATTCACACTTAGTGTAGAGATGATTTCGAGCTCTTTTTTCGGAGTCCGAGTCTGGAGATTTAAAATGCGAACCCGACGCCAAAAGTATCGATAGAAACTTTTTAATGACATTTTAAAGTTGTTTAAAGATCAATTTCTTCACTTAAAAAATCCATCTTACATTGAAATGAGTATGAATCCCAAATGCTCTTTCATCGCAACGTTTCGTGATTTTCATGTTACCGAAAATCACTTTAAAATTTATTCCCCCTTTCAAGAATCTACAAAAGTTACAATTATTATTCTTTTAAAAATATATTTATACAACTGTGACAAAAAGACATGAGTTCTGTTTTCCAGGAACTCTGGAAAAGAACTTTAAACAGAAAGCGAGGATAGGCATGGTATTCACGGACGGTAACTTTATGTTTCTAACACCCACCGTGCAAAGACTTCAGAATCAGGCAGCATATTTCTCCTTATATCCCATGAATAACAATCCATTTTCCTTTCAAACTAATTTTTCAATACGTGATTTTCAAAACTCGCCTTATCCAGAAAATCACATTTTGGGAAATCGCGAAAAGCTTCTGACTGCATTCTTTGGTTTTCATTGTAAATCAAGATATTACAGTGCAAGAAATGCATGACAAAACTAGTTTTTTTGCAGATTGTGGCGTTTTTTCGATAAAGTTTCACCAATAGGGTAGATTAATAGAGAAAACTCGATTTCTTTAATTTTGGATAAGGCGAGTTTTGAAACTCATGTCCTCAATTGTAAAACAATTTCAGAAACCTAGATTACATTCTTGTTTCTCAAATCGCAACTAAGTTTCGCATTTTTCAATTTGTAAATACACTAAAACCTCCCTAAAGCGACCACGTTCCGTTCCAAAAAAGATTGGTCGCTCCGAGAGGTGGTCTCTTAGTGGAGGTCATGTTTAAATCTAGATTTTAATATGTGAAAACAGGTAACAATTAATGTTACTAAAATTTATTTTTCACATTAGGGAAAAATATGAAAATTTAAGTATCAAAACAAAAGTTAATTGCATAAGTTAATTACTGCAGAGTTTAAAAATGAATACATTGACCTTTGCTTTGATTTTACTGTTTTATCTTTTATAACTTTTATTTCCAAGTTTTTTCGAAGTTCCGTAAATAAATGTAATTTTTTTTTTGGACGGGAATAAATAATAACGATTTCATTAATTTATCTATTTCTTTGAGAGTTTCCTGACAGAATAGGGCAGGGGAGTTTATTGACCGTCATTCTTAATTTGTAACTGGAATTAAATCCATTGCCTAAAAAGGCACAAAGGAACTAAAAACACTTCAAAGTTACTGGAATAATAATAAAAAAAAAAATTCTAAACTGAATAATGTGCTCTCCGGAATTATTTTTCTAATAAAACCTTCTTGAAGCGACCAGGGAAAAAAGGAATTTGTCTCATTTTCTTCAAAGAAATGGGTCTCTCATGGAGGTAAAATTAGTATTGAGCCTATGGGAATAAATTTCGTTCCATGAAAAAACGGTCGTTCAGAGAGGTGGTTGCTTAATGGAGGTAGTCGCAGAGGGAGGTTTCACTGTATATAACATTTTTACTTTTAGCCCGAGTCCGAGGACTAGTATATAAATCGAGCTCGAGCCCACTTTCGACAACTGTGGCCGGGCTCGATCTCGGGATCACGGCCTTGGACGAAGCCGTCCATCGCATCCGCTTCCCCTTCCACTATGGCTTTCAGCTCATCATTATCAATCTATCTCTAAGGTTGTTCAACTTGAAAATCCTTTTGATAATGAAAATTGCCAGATCTGAACTATATAAGCCATCGGTGTAATTGCGATTATTAGCCTCATTCTTGACAAGTATTTCGTTGGCAGTTTGAGTTGTCTGCGATTCCACGACGTAACTCAAATTCGAAAATAGCGCAAGTTGTTTACTCAAGCTTGGCTTTCAATATTTAATCTGCAACAGACAGTTTGACAGATAATGACAAATCCAAGTCTTTGTCTCAAAGGCTCCTGATATACATTCAAAGTAAAAACCTCAAAAACTGTCACTGTAAATTATCAGAAATATTGAGTATCAAATTCGGTACTGGTGGTAATCGGAAATGGTAATTGAGTTGTCTGCTATACGATGCAACTCAAATTTGTAAATAACGCAATATTTTGATATGAACTTGTCTTTCAATACTTAAACTGCAACAGGCTATTTGACAGATAAGCACAAATCCAAACGTTTTCTCAAAGTCTCATGATATACTTTCAAAGTAAAAACCTCAAAATTATCACAAATATTGAGGATTAAATTTGGTTCTAGTGGTAATCGGCAATTGCATACTTTTTAACCTATTAATATATTATGTTTTTCTTTAACACAATACATGTATATAAAGAGAAATTCCTATCAGCAAATTTCAGTGTTTTAAAGCACCTGATACAGTCCGTGGAAATACCGCCACCTTCCTCAGAAATTTAAGATGCATCATTTGGGAGTTTTGAAAATTCTGAGATATTACGATAATATTCTGATTAATATACGTTCTATAAGTTATTATCAGAAAAATTATTATTCTAAAATATGTTTAAAATTATTAGTAGTTCCATAAATCACAAGACTAAGAAGTTGAACTTACTTCTTACTTACTTACTTACTTTATAATAAAGAAAACCTTAAATTACTCATACTAGCCGCCCTTGGCGACCAGATTTTTCTCCCTTAAAATTTATGTTTGGGAAAGCACGCTAAGCATTCTATGCTGTTACTTTTATTCATAATTTAATTCACTTGGACTCCCTTAACCCTCTCGCTGCGCAACCCCAGATTTCCTCGGCAACGTAAAAGAAGCAAAATTTTCGAAATCCGAGATTTCCTCGGGGATTCATTGTTTTCACTGGAGACTATTTTTTATTTCAACTCGGACCACTTTTTAAATACCAAAAAATTCATATAAACCTTAACAACATCAACAAGATAAATATACTGCAAAATTGATTTTCTTACAATAGTGGTGCGAGACTATAAAAATAGCCTCCAGTGACAGCCCTGGTTTCGCCTAATTTCTAATATCATATCCCATCTAAGATCTTGAACTCTTTTACAAAAAATGTTTACTTATTTAAACTGTAAGCTATATATAGATTTGAAATATGTAATAAAAGAATGCATGATTTTTGAACCTATTTTGATAAAAAAAAAAAAAAAAATACGCAGCGAGAGGGTTAAATATAATTAATATAATCCCTAAGCTAATA
Source organism: Maratus speciosus (assembly GCA_963932465.1). NCBI lineage: Eukaryota > Metazoa > Arthropoda > Arachnida > Araneae > Salticidae > Maratus > Maratus speciosus. The sequence goes on along the minus strand of OZ010798.1, from coordinate 335,263,358 downwards.
ATAGTTTTTGTTGCATTAAAATATCGCAATTTGTTGATTTTCTGTAAGCAAGTAAACCCTATTGGTTTACAATGGAAGTCTATGGGAATTTGGCGAATTATTAGAGATATCGCCAAGTTGGCGTCACTTTTGGTGACAGAATACGGTCCCCTACGGATACCCCCATTATAGGTATAGAGATGCATTAAATGCTGTTCAATAACCAATAAGATGCGTTTCATTTGGGCGTTGCCATTAAACAATTAACAAATAATTGCGATTTCTGTGCCACGTACGATAGCGTAATATATATATATATATATATATATATATATATTGATTGTCTCTTATAAAATGTGATAAACAATTGGTTTATTACATATTTTTTTAATTATCGGAAGGGAAATGCTTTGTTTAATTAATTCATTTCTTCTTTTTATGACACGTGAACGACGTCACGGGTAACAGCTAGTAATATTATAAATATCAATGTGTGTCATGAAGTCAGCGTCTAAACGGATGAATTAATGCTTTTGTATTTTTGGATATAGATGGATTACAACTCGGAAATGAACATAGGCTATGTTTAATTTATTTTATTCAAATATTTTGCTTAATAATCCAAAACTTCATTATTTTTCACACACAATAAATTGACAATTTTCCTGTAACATTTAACCATATTTCTTTAACGTTGCCAAGAAAATAAAAACCCGGAATAATATATTTCCCTCGACAATTAATTAACTGAACAATTTCCACGCGAAAAATTTAAATACAGAGTATTCGAAAGAAAATAAATATCACGTCATATTTGAAAAAAAAAAAAAAAGGAATATTTTTTATTATACTTGAAGCATGAATATCTGTTACGTTAGTAGGAGGTTTTCTGTCAAAAATGGCGTAATAATTAGAAGAAATAATAATGAAAAAGATTTATATTATTTAGAAAATATTTAGCTTGGAATAATATAACGTCATATTTGAAACAAAACAGGCATTTTCAAGTATGCGTTAAAAATACAAGGGCCACGAATATCACTAACTAATGAAAATGGATAAATAATGACGATTTAAAATGAACAACAGAAATACTTTTTACTAATACTGATTAAAAAGTGTGAATATAATAAGTTACACGCAAATGAGAGCTTATTCAAAATTCACTTTATGTTTATCAGGTGAAGACATTTTTTGTGGAATCCGCAGAATTTATCATTCGCAAAAGCATAAGTTTACCATACTTTTGCCGTATAATCTGCCATAATGCCCGTTTCAATCAAATTTTAAGAAATAGTATATGAGAGTCCATTTAAAAAATGTTTAGGAAGTAATTTTAATTGAAGACTAGGCTTTACATGTGACATCATTTGCGCGCAAAGAGCCTATGCCTCGAATTAAGCAATAAATTCGTCTGTCACCTCACCCCTCTAATTTTAAATGGTACGCTGATTATCGAAAAGCACAAAAGAAAAGCCTATAAAAAATCTGGATAATAATCAGGTATTGTTTTCTGAAATTTCTTTCGATTTTAAAATATCTAAATCTACAATTCAAAATATCTGTGAGCCCCACCAGTGGCCGAGAGGTTCTGCTCTCGAAGCTGGTAGACGGGAGGTGCTGGGTTCGATCCCAATCGCGCCCGTCGGCCTAATCGTTCGGTGTTTTCGTGGTTTTCTTCGAACCTTGGTTTTCCAAGCGTTAATACGGGTTAGGTTCCCTTAGAAAGACCCCCACGAAGGGCACTCCCCCCATTAGGGCCTATATCCCTCGTGTTGATAATTGGCCATCATAAAACACAACCAACACAACCAACCAAAATATCTGTGAAAGATAATCTTTGTCCCCCATTGGAGCATATTCCTGCATATTTTGAAGCTTCCATAATCCTAAATTACAACACAACAATCAATATGAAAATGTTTATCCGTAATTGCTTTTTTCCCCGCGGTTTAAAGCAATAAGCAACTCTATTGCTTAAGCTGACGAAAGAAAAAAAAAAAAAAAAAAAAAAAAAAAAAACCTAAATGATCTTATATATATATATATATATATATATATTAAAATTGGGACCTCAGAAGTATTTCTACTATAAAATGTGATAAAAGGATTGTGCATGTTTTAATTTATCGAATTTTTTGCTAAATTGATGCATTTATTCTTCTTTAAACGTTACGTGAGCGGAGTCACGGGTAACAGCTAGTTGTACAATATTTAAGGATTGGAATCTTCCATTGAGCTCTTTGTATATTTTATTACTTTATGGACATGCTGGCTTCTAATAATTATAATGTTTACAACTGTGATATTTGTTTTATCTTTTCTTTCTGCTGAATTATGGAAAAGGACTATTTTGATACTTTTTGCTCAGAAACACTTTTCATCGTGTTATCCTCAGCAACTGGAACAAAAATAATTACTGTAACATTTTGCTAAAGTAAAATTTGAAAAAAATGTTAGTTAATACATTTTTTAAGAGATTTGTTTGTATAAAAGGCATTTCTGGGTAACTGGGGCTACTTCTGGACCAAAAAAGGCCCGGTACAAAGTAGCCCTGAAAAACTAGTTTTCATGCTAGCTTTATGAAAACGTAAACATTTTCTGTCAAAATAAAAAGTTAAAGGAAAAATTATGATCACACGTGGGTTACAGGTTACTAAAGATAACATTTTGGCACTTACTTTATTTGTATCTCTTATCCAGATTGTTTCACTATAGAAAGTTTGGGAAGTTAAAATCTACACACGAAAACAGTTGTTTACCAACACATCCAGTGTTACCTCTAAAAAAAAATTATTAGCCCCAAACTATTTAATAACCCTATAGTAGGGTCTAAAATATTTTTCAAGGGCAAAAACTCCGAATTATCTTGTATTGTTTGTTCAATACAAAGAATAAAACCTTTTTTTTTATGGGATGGACCAAAGTAATCCCGCAAGGACCAAAGTATCCCCGGTTGACGGTAGCGACTTAAGATGATCGATGCGCTTATATACTCTTATTAGACTTTTTTTTTACTTCTTAGACTTTCAGGTTTTCATATCTTGGATCCTTCAGCTAATTCAATGAAAGCCTTAACAGTCCATTTATATTCCTTCAAACCTTAAAGATTCCTTTATTCCAAATATTATGCATCTGCATGAAAATCTATGCCTTTTTGGGTTCCAAATCCAATGCCCCTTTGTTCAGATTTAAAATAAGAAAACAGAGTATGACACATTTTATTTTATCCTCATAAAAAAAAAAAACATTATTATGTAAAAGCTGATTTTCAAGTACCCGGTGTCCTAAAATGGACTAACTAATTTTAAATTTTATTAACTTGAAAATGGTGAAACACAGTTATGTATTATGTCAGGAGATTTTTAGTGCGATTCCCGATTTTAGTTCAAAATATCAGCGATAGATGACGCTGCAAGCAATAGGCGCTAACTCCAGGCGCTGATTCTCGGTCCCCTTAAGGTAGTTTTGGAGTAATTTTTTCTACTACTTCAGCAAGAACGACTACGTTTTTGTCAGTTACTTAAAATTCTTAAATTAATCCAAATTTTCCCTTTCGTACTTTAATCTAGTTGCATTCTATTCGAAAAATTATCAATATTAGCTGCAACTACTTGCGACATACAGATTAATTCCAATTATAAACATTCAATATGCAATGTTCGACAACATTTATTCAGCTAAACCGCTGAAACTAACGTATATCCTCCTGAGACCTGGTATCCATTTAAATGGATGTTTTACTTTCGCCTGCTATTGTGTTAAATTTCATTGTAGCAATCTAAAACCAGTTTGGCATGGTAATGTGTGAATCAAAAATCAACATTCAGCTTTTGTATTTTGGCAACAGTAACTACTTTGTTTACAAAATGGCGTAATAAATGAGTCAAGTTGGAATTCTACATTCTGCTGGTAAGTTTCGTTTTTATGTTATTTTAATTTGTTTAAACTATTTTTTTTTTTTTTTTTGCAATTTTAATAGCAGATGTTAATACTTGCCGTATGTTCTTTATAATAAATTCTATTATTTCTCACACTTTTAGCAGTTTTTAAGTTATTTTAAAGCGAGTTATGGCCTGAACAACCATTTAGATGGATGTGCTGTAAAACAAAATTAAAAAATCCGAATTTATTAATTTCTTTAAAAACATCATTTTTGATGCCTATTTGTTGAAAAAAACTCATATTTAAAAAAATATATATGCATTATATTTTCCTTGGGTCTCAGGAGGATAAATGCTGGATTAGAATCCATTCAGCTTTTAACCTTCATTACATGCTTTCTTTTATCTTATAATTATGTTTTTATGAGGCAGTCAAATTCTGTGACTCATTTTTCAGCCACTTCCTGTTGACATATACCTTTGGAATTCGGGTATAGTTAGATTTCCCATGCAGAAATCAGTATCAGCTTCAACAATGAGTGTTTACTGAAAAGTACTAATGACAGGATTGCTACAATAGAGACAAATTTTGGCCAACTTGGCAAAATATCGTCAAATTTGGCGACGAAAATAAGTTGCCATATATGAAGTCAACTTGGCAATAGATGCCTAATTTGACGAAATTACTATTTAAATCGATTAAACTTCCATAATCGAGCTCACCGCAATTTAATTTAAACTCCGCGCATTTAACATTTTTTTTTTCAAGACTTTCCTGCTTTTATGGGCATTTAAAAATATATTTGTTTTCTGCATTTTTATGAATTTTAATGAAAGAATATACATAGATAAAATTAAATTTAAAAAATAAAAAAACCCTACTGCATAAAAAGTGAACTAATTAATTATTTCTCAGCAATGTTAAACCATTTTTTATATTACTGACCTATTTTTTATTTATTTACTTGTATTGATGACTTAACACTGTTATAAACACTGTTTTGATGAGGCCTATTCATGTCTATGATCGTTAGAGTTGCAGTAAAATTAGAGATCCTACCTACACAACTTCCAGGTTGTGTAATATTTAAACGGATCTTCTGATAGTCAATGAAACATCGTCTTCATTTTGAAAGATATCCAATGATATGCTACTCAATAGGGTGCGTAATTTTTTTTTCGTGTTTACCACCATTTTGTATTTTATGGCCGCTATTTTGAATTTATGAAAACAAAACCCAGCTTATAACAATTGTACGGTTAAGACGAATTGATAGAGACTTCATTCATCAAAATCGATCCAGCCGTCGGGATGTTTCGAGTGTATAAAGAAATCCACATACCCAGATACGCGTGAAACACATAACCCTTCTTGGCAGTCGGGTAAAAAAACATTTGTATTTTTATTCTGTTTTTATCTTCGAAAGGCAAAAAATCGCTTGCATCTTGAAATTGCAATGTTATTTTGATCAGTATTTCAATTTGTCACAATTTCATGACATCTATTGTTAATATCTGGAATAAAACAAGGTTATTGAAACAAGAAATTCCTGTCTTCTTTCATTACTGCTCTGGAAGGTTGGTTTGTTTAGGACTCAACGGTCATCTTTCGAACACGAAGGGTTAACAGACAGTGACGTTCGTTTAAAATGAAAGCCGAACCACTAAAAACATCAATGTTCGAGTCGAGATTCGAAAATTCATTTCATCCAGCAGCCAGCGCCCTAACCACTAGACTAGCAGATCGGCCTGTCCTGCAAGTAAAACTGTAGTGAAGTAACGGCCACAGTTTAACCTTTCAGGGGTGGTGGTATGTTTATGAAACCACTTACTTTTAATTTCCAAACGCTACAATGGCACCAGAAGTGTGATAAAATATTTTCCATTTAATAAGTATGTGAAATATAGCCTTTTTCTGATTCACAAATAAATGTTTTGGCAAATTCCGGTGCCAATCATTTATTTCAACACTTCAGCATTGAAACACGTCAGCATTGAAGTACAGATCCTTCGTGATATGTTATTTCTGGTTATTAAAAAGACACACTATTTTTCTTAAAAAAATTGTTATATATTGTCTGCAGGAATTTACATTATAAACAATCATTAAAAATTTATTTAGTTCTTTTTTTTAAATATATATAGTCTTACATTTAAAAAGTATATATATATTACAAATTAATACCACACAACTTTTTTAGCGGTTTTTATTTCGATGTCCGTAATCTGCATTTCATATCATTCTGAGTTTTTAACTTCTTGAAAAAACATATATTTTCCATTCTAGGTATATATCCACCTCAGTTCTGAAGTATCACATGTGATAATTCCGAAACGAGATGGATATAAACTTAACTATTTGATTTTATTTTTTTTTTTTTTTTTTACATTTTTGCTTTACTTCTATATAGCTGAATGATTTTGGCTTTGGATCAAAACCAATAAATGGCAGCATTGATGCTTATTTCCTCATAAAATATGTATTTTTATCATCTGAATTTGCAAAATGCATTCCCGACAGTGTGTCCAAGAAAATAGGGATTTTTTATAATTAATTAACTTAAATGCTTTACAATAAAAAAAAAACTTTAAAGATTTGTAGATCATTCAATTACTTAAAGAACTTCCATTTTTGACTGCGTAATTAAGTTATCAATAATTAAATCAATATTTTAGGAGTGTTAGTAATTTTAGATTTGTATTATTGAACCTAAATTACTATCCCACTGAAGTATCAATTTCAGAAAAGAGGCTTCTTCTGTCATCTGCGGTATCTTTTTGTTTGTGCAAAATCAATGAATGTGTATTCGCAGTGTTATTTTACCTTTGGGTTTGAAGAAGATATTGATGTAACTGTACCGCCCGCTTCTTTTTTTGAAAAACGTTCTCGCCACTATACCGATGCTTCTTCAGTTCAAATGATGTTAACATCGTTTTAGTCTTGGCATGAGATTATTCAATTTCAATGATTGATTATAATGTAAATTCATACAGGCAATATAGAAGAATTTTTTAAGAAAAATTGAACAGTCTTTTTATTAGGATGAACGAAGCAAAACCTCTACTAGGCTACACAAATTACATTTTGTCTTACACTTATACAAAAAAACTATTCAGTATTTTGATTTGAAATTAAACATAAAAATAAATTATGATCTGTAGATTTGCACAATATTATTTTTTACAGAATAACCTTAAAACATTTAGTATTTAAATTAATTTATTTTACATGTTTTTCCATTGTGGACGCATTTTTGCAAATAAAAATTGAAACACGTATATTTTCAGAAGAGAAAAAAACATGGAGTTAGTCATTATAGATAGAATCATGATTAATTAAATAGTTTCACGATTTCTTTTATGAAATTGTTAAAATACCTTCTTTTATGAACATTATAGCACATTTTTAATGAATTAAAATTTGTGAAAATTCAATTATAAAAGCATTTTTCAGTGTTAAGAATTGCACTATACAATTTATTTTTATTATATGAAATCATTTACGCAGACGATTCTTACTCATTTTAAAAGAATTACATTATGATTTTTTTTGTAAAGCGGCAACAAAAGAATTGTAAACAAATAAAATTAATTGTTAAATTTGTTATATCATAAATAAAAAATTCCGAGGAAATTCTTAGTTATTTGGCTGAATTTACATTTCTAAAATTAAAATGCGCCAAAACATAAAATAACGTTTCTGCTTAATAAAGATGCAAAAATAATATAAAAAATATTGTTACTTTCAAATATTTGTCTTATTAAACAATGCTTCGCAAATCCAAACAAAGTATGGGTTTTGCTAGTTAAGCAAAAATAACATATAACGAAGGGTCTGTACTAATGTTGCTCTCTACATTAATAAATAACATGAAAAACAACATGTTGTGAATAATTCCGCCAAGTAACAAATCTAAAACGTCAGTCATAAAAAGAAGTTACATCACGTATACAGAAGCGATATAGATGCACAGTCGTGGAAAAAAAAGTAAACACCCCCTACTAACTCCTCAACAAATTATCATAGAAGAAAGTTACTGGTACCGAACGATTGGAAATAAAGTCTACTTTTAAATGATGTATATAAAATTTGCTTAGGGGGCCACCTACATATTAAAACGAACCATAACTTTGTTTTTTTCAATAGCAGTACCCAATTCTGACAGCATAAATGAATTCTACACTCTTCAATTAGCCTAAAAACGAATTTTTATGCAATTCGTACCATAAGTTTCCGAGAAATTAATTATTTTAAAACGAGTGTATTTTAAGGGCTGTATCCAAATTGAAGTTCCGTACTGGATTGTTAACCGAGAAAGCCGCTTCCTTGATCAAGGCACCTTAAGCGCCACTCAAGGAGTCAATGAAGCGTGTTAGATTATAGTACGGCAGAATAAATTTCAAAATGTCTACTCACTTCCATCATAGACGGCCCCTTAAACCATCATTTTGCCGTTTTTTAAGCATAATTTGAAAACTACTTGGATTAAAAATGTGAAATTTTTTAATTTCCATAAAGCAGGACTTAATAAATCTAAATCCATCAAAAAAATTGTAGGTTGCAATTCATAATTTTTTCGAATATTAATTTCATAATTCATAATTCATATCATAAAATTATAAAAATTGTAAATTCAGCTTATTTATGTTTGGGTATATTAGTATTATTACCACAAAAAAAAAAAAAAAAAATTAGCACATTAGGAGCATATTTTCGGGAGATATAAATAAAAATATGAAAATATAATTTAACATTAGAAGCACTAAATTTTGAATGTTTATAATTCAAAAACTTATCATTCAAATAACTTGAAATTTGGTGTCTAGGCATAGTTTGAACCGAAGACTTCAAATATCACGTTAAAATTGGGTATTGCCATTGAAAAAAATGAAGTTAGGATTCGTTTTAATATGTAGATGACCCCCTAAGAAAATTTTATATACATCATTTAAAAGTAGACTTTATTTCCAATCGTTCGGTACCAGTAACTTTCTTCTATGATGATTTGTTGAGGAGTTAGTAGGGGGTGTTTACTTTTTTTTCCACGACTGTACATACTTCGAGTGCCGTGTAAAAATCTATCACTACTCATAACGTTTCCAAAGGACTCGGAGTGAAGTACGGTATGCGAAAACTGCTTGGCGGCATGAGGTACTGCTACATACTGGTATACAGAGGTGTCAAAATCCCGTTTTGGTCAGTCCGTAAAATATAAACTATACATAGTAGTAAAAAATTTTGTAAAATCGTTTGGCATCAAGTGGCGAAAATTCCTTTCATTTACTTTTACTTGCACTGTTTCGTACTTTTGCTTGGCCATATAATGCCTGGAAGCATGGTATATTAATTAACACATAATTATAATACGGGCTTTACAAAAAGCAGATTTTTTTTTCGAAACAGTCTAAGGAATAGTCCAGTTTACGATACCCTGTATATTTAACTATATTGTATTTTGAATCCATTTAAATACTTTAGTTACATATAAATATTATTTATATTAATACCATCCACCAGGCATAGAAACAATTAAAGATTTCAATATACAAGTATTAAATACATGAAACAGAAATGCAATTTAAGAGAAAATGCGAGCTCTCCCTTCAGTTTAAAATGTGCCAGATCCTTCCTACCTTTACTGAAAAAGATTTCCAATTGTTGAACAAGTTGAGAACTGCCAAATATTCTCGGATGTTAAAAAGAAATCTCAGAAGCAGCGACTTAACTGAAATGAAAACGTGGCTTGTCAGGAAAAAAGTCTCCAAAAAATTTAAAACGTGATGGTTTAAATGAAGGTATTAGTGAATGTAAAATGTCGAAAAAACTTAATAAAATTTTATGTATGTAATTACGAACAGTTTACTAGAGGTTAATAACATTTCCAAAAAAATAAGTTGTTTATTTTTTTTTCATTTACATTACCATGTAGTTTTATTTAGTTTAAATTAGCGCTCAAATAAAATACACTTTGCAAATAATTCTTTGTAAATTTCGACTAATTGGACTTTTTATTAAATGTTCTATCTAAAACAAGAACGAAAAATTATGCGTCCAGCATAGATTATGAAACACTTTCCAACACATTCAAAGTACTGTAACAAAACTTTACAGTATATTAAGGTGGAAGTTGATGTCTAAATAAACAATTTAGAATGTGCATAAAGCATTTGGAAACGAAATTTCTTCCATTACCATCAATAGTTAGATAAAAATACGAATTTTTTTTGTGCAGCCCTGTACATGATCTATAGATTTGTATGTATACTACCTGGTATGAGAAAAAAAATTAATTCAATTAAACTCATAGCCCAGTTGAAAATTCCCCTTTAGCTATTTCCATCAGTAAACGGAAATGTACTTAAACGAAAATGTCTTTTTTGCATCTCTCTATGTGACCTATACAATTTATACACACCAAGTAATATGCAAAAATAATAATAATTAAATTTTAAAACCCGTATCAGAACTGAAAATGCAGTCCCAGCAGTTATTGTTCATTGGCAGAACTGTAGGCCAATTATTTTGTGTGTCCCTGTAAATGAACGATAAATTATATGCACACCAGATTCTACTGTAAGTGCCTTGTAGTACACCCCAGTGATATATACAGACGTGTGAAAATTATTAGAATAATTGTGATTTTTTTCAGTTTTTCTTGGTTAATATTGTATGGAATAATTTCAGGATTTATGCCGCACATTTTTTTGAATTTGTGTATAAAGTCCCATGGTGAACATAAAAAAAAATCATGCTGTGCTATTTAATGTTATATCTACAACGCGTGTACTGCGACAAAACAATTCAAAACAAATAATTAATATTTCTTAACAATTTTTTTCTAAAACATTACACTGTGGTGCGTCACCCGTACATTCGGGCTTAGACGCCGCACTTGTGCGGTAGTTATGCCGCGCTTGTAATAAGAACAGAATAAAATTATAAATAAAAATATTAATCAAAATATTCATATCTGGACTATAATTAACGATCTAATAACAAAATGAAACTAAATGAATACAATGAAACCTATTAGTCGATTCAAATTAATAATTGTTTGCCTATTTTTTCTTAAAATTAACGACTTCATTTTTACACAAAATCGTATTTGTTATTTCAGCAACAACGTACCATCAATGTATTAGAGAGGGAAAAGAAAAAAAGTAAAATTGTGTTTACATAATTTATTTGTTAACCCTTTCGGGACCGGTGGCTTTTACACAAATTTTATTGGGTTGTCACCACTTTTTAAAAAGAAGTTAACATTACTTAAATAATCATGAAAATGCTCTAATTAAACAAAACAAATATTACTTTTCTTTTTTACTGGTGCCAGAAACAAATTTTGTATGCTCTTTATGAAGGTGCTTTTATGCACCTATGCTCCCGAATGGGTTATGAGACCTGTTTTTTTCGACTACAATCTACAAAAAAAGTGTCGAAAAAGTACAGTCTTTATGTAACTACATTTGACACATGATTCAACGAAGCCAATTACACTTCCTCTTTTTGAATTCCTACTATTAGCTCACACTCTCCCTATATTTATTTACTAGCAGCCTTCGCCCGCTACGCTGGTCGTTTTTTCTAAACAAACCTTGAATAAAACGAAATATATCTGTGAATTTGATCCTGCGTTTGAAAACAATATGGACATTTACCTGAAATGCCCATCCGAATTGTTACAAACGATATCGACGTCATTATGCTATTATATCCTCTATGCAGACAGACAGAATTTGAGCTGTTAAGGACCAACTTCTTTAATTGATCCTTTACGGTAGGATTTGGTAAAGTACGATAGAACAATATGTAAGATACTAAAACCCTTCCTCTGAAAATTTATCCCTGCAATTCTCATCAGAGAGTCCGTCCAATAGAATCTATTAAAATGGCTAATCTTTCATAATTGGGTTCACCTGATTCTAGAACTTTCAACCAAATTTCTATAACCAAGCAAGGTAGAACGATATGTGTTTTATATTAAAACATTCCCTGAAAAACTAACTAACCGAGCAAATTCCACCGAAATCCACTTAGCAGAATCTTTTAAACTGGCAAATGTACCAAAAGCGTCCCTAAAAATTTTCTAATTAACAGTTTAAGTCCCATCAAAATTTATTCAGCAGAACCTTTAAGAAAGTCAATCTTTCATAATCGTGTTTATCTGATTTTGAATTTCCCCCCATGATTATTTAACTAAGTAACGTAGAATGATATGATAAACTAAAATCTTTCAGAAAAATTATTTAATAATATAAGTCCCATCAAAATCTATTCAACAGAACTCAAGTTTCAAGCAGCAGGAACGAAATTCCTCTTTGCATTTCATATATATTATAGGTAGTTAAATTTAAATATATTTCATAATCGCGTTAACCAGATTATAGAACTCCAGGGATCTATGGGTAGGTCTACGTTACCCCCTGGATATTTTAAGAAACTCTGCGCACCTTCCATAGCTATAGCATATATATTCTCTAGTATATACTCTCTGCATATAGCGTACATCCTCTTAGTCTTTTACTACACCACTGAGAACTTTCCGGCATAGCATCAAAATCCATTCAGTAGAACTTTAAATAAAAGGTAATCTTTCATAATCGGGTTCACCTAGTTTTAAAACTCGCGTAGCTATCATTAAGCAAATTAGAACTTTCTTTTTTTTTTACATTAAAATACTGCTAAATGAAATTATCTAATTAACAGTGTAAGTTCTACAGAATTCTGTTCAGTAGAACCTGAGTTATAGCCAATCGGAATGAAATAAATATTTGCATTTTATATATATAGTAGATAATGATGAGTAAAAACTGAAGTGCTCGTATTTGCGATTTAAAAAATTTGGTACTACTTAGTTATCCCGTCGACCAAAAATTTATCGCCAATTTATAAGATTAAATACCAATAATGGTTGATTGTAATGTCACATTCACTTCACTTTAAGCCAGTTATAACGTGTTTACGTCATCAAGTGATTTTCATTTCGACATTTTATTTGTACTTTTTTTAATATTATACTAATTTATTTGTTCTTTCGTTATTTAAAATAAAAATGATGTCAATTTGTATAATTAGGCGATTTATATAATTTGGTGAAATTGGTCGACGGGATAACTAAGAAGTAGCAAAAATTCTAATAGAGCGATTTGTGCCCGGCTAACGTAAAAATACCCATTTTTTCTTTTCATCCAGGAGCGGCTGACAAATTGCAAAATATTTTTTCATTTTAAACCTTTGAAAATGAAAACTTTTTTTAAGCAACACAAACATTGTTTTCATATTTAAATTAAATATTTCCGCACGTAATATGCATGTCTGACATTACAGTAAAGAGTAAACGTTTCATTTTTAGAATGAAGACATTCTTGGGTTTTTTTAACAAAACATTTTTATAAATATAATTCTTAAGTTATGAAATGATTTTATTACACCTTCCTCATCATCAAGTAACTTCCAAATGGTAAAAAATCTATGTCAGTGTTAGCAATAAATGTATGTTATAATTTAATAATAAATATTTACTATTCGAAAAATAATAAATTAAGACTTTTGCGATGCTACGATTAAATGATACTTATAAAAAATATTCACGTTCAATAAATAGCAAATTTTAATGTTTGTCACGGTTTGCAATAAAAATCCTTTGCACGATTAGAGTTGAAATAAATGGCGCAATAGCATACATTTTAGCATGGTAAAGGGAAAAAGTACCAATTTTTAAAAATTTTAGTTTTCGAAGCGTTTGTAATTTTTTTTTTAAACTCATATAGCTGTTTTAATTATTTAACCAAAAGAATTGATTAACAAAATTACTCAATTTAATTTTTTCCGTTGCTATAGTAACGGATGTATTTTTATCATTTATTATTCGAAAATTTGATTTTTGGCGCAAAAGACATCGCCAAATTAGAAAAACATGGAATATCTCACGAACTATTGTACTTAAAATAATTTGGTTAGTACCATTCGATTCAGCATACAAAATTATACTAAAATATGTTATCGCTTGAAAAATAATTATAAAATCAGATTTTTAAGGAATTTTTTAAAAGTTCGTTCTCTTTTTTACCCCCCTTAGGGGTGGAATTTTAGAAAATCCTTTCTTAGCGGCACTCTATGTCATAAGAATTATTTTTACGATAATTTTCAAAATTTTAGGTTCAGTAGTTTTCGCTGCGCGTTGATTAATACAAAATTCAGACTTTCTTTTATATATATAGATATATTTATATATTTATATATTTATCTTGTACAAATTTTCAATCGTTAATAAAATACTCATTATTAATCCTATCAGGTTGAAATAATTTTTTTTAAACTTGTACTGGATAACAATTGATGTTAATAAAGTTTTTTCAAATGTTAATTAATTAATTAAATTTTAATTAATTAATTTTAGCTTTGCATGGGAAACAAAATGGGCGCCATTGGTTATTGAATTTCAATGAAAGTATTTTCAATAAGGGTTACCATAGGGGGGGGACCCTGTTCTGTCGCCAAATACCGCTAAGTTTGTCGCCAACTTGGCGATATCTGTAATATTTCGCCAAATTCCCATAGAGTTCCATTGTAAACCTACTTGCTTATAGAAAATCAACAAATTGAGATATTGACAAATTGCCCCAAAGGGTTAAATGCACGACTTTTTCAAAATTTTATGATTTGTCGTTGGATGTGAAGTGTTCAGCTATAAGTATGCCACATTTCACGCCTCCAAACTAATTCGGAGCTCACTTAGAAAGAATTGTTTAAAATACACATGCAAAAGCCCAAAGGGTTAAATGTACGACTTTTTCAAAATTTTATGATTTGTCGTTTGATGTGAAGTGTTCAGCTATAAGTATGCCAAATTTCACGCCTCCAAACTAATTAGGAGCTCACTTAGAAAGAATTGTTTAAAATACACATGCGAATGCCCAAAGGGTTAAATGTACGACTTTTTCAAAATTTTATGATTTGTCGTTTGATGTGAGGTGTTCAGCTATAAGCAGGCAAATTTTCACGTCTCCAAACTAATTAGGAGCTCACTTAGAAATAATTGTTTAAAATACACATGCGGGAGCCCAAAGGGTTAAATGAACGACTTTTTCAAAATTTTATCATTTGTCGTATGATGTGAGGTGTTCAGCTATAAAAACCCAAAATTTCATGTCTCCAAACTAATTAGGAGCGCACTCAGAAAGAATTGTTTAAAATACACATGCGAAAGCCCAAAGGGTTACGACTTTTTCAAAATTTTATGATTTGTCGTTTGATGTGAGGTGTTCAGCTATAAGTATGCAAATTTTCACGTCTCCAAACTAATTAAGAGCTCACTTAGAAATAATTGTTTAAAATACACATGCGGGAGCCCAAAGGGTTAAATGGACGACTTTTTCAAAATTTTATCATTTGTCGTATGATGTGAGGTGTTCAGCTATAAGAACCCAAAATTTCATGTCTCCAACATAATTAGGAGCTCACTTAGAAAGAATTGTTTAAAATACACATGCGGGAGCCCAAAGGGTTAAATGTACAACTTTTTCAAAATTTTATGATTTGTCGTATGATGTGAGGTGCTCAGCTACAAGTACCCAAAATTTCATGTCTCCAACATGTATAGTTTCTGAGAACGGGCTCTGTGACGGACAGACAGACGGACAGACAGACGGACAGACATAGGAGCGAGACGAATAGGGTTTCGTCAGATGAACGAAACCCTAAAAATTAATAACACTTAACCATCCCGTACAAAAGAAGCTGCGGCATGTATACCGGAATTGTAGTGTGACATGTATCCCATTTTGCATGGTGCAGACGTCGGCCATCACAGTTACCTGCCATCACTAAGGAGAATGGCTTAACCATACACACAGTACTCTATATAAACGCTACACTTAGTTTTGACTTCGAAATCATGCATGCATTTAGTAATTAGTGTATGAAAAATGTTTAAACATAACGTCTTTAAAAGTTAGGACAGTGAAATCATGCACTTACGTCAAAATAAGTATTGTCCTTCTACAAGTAAACATCGAAATGGGATTCACGCTATACACTGGTTAAAAAAATCTCATTGCACACCTATACTGTGCGTTTGACGACCATCTATCGATAATTACAAGAAATACAAGGGGTGAGGCATCTATCCCGTATGCGGCAACTCTCCCGGAGTTACCCTATACTTGCAATGTTTCATTAAAGGTAATTTGTTTTGTTGATCCAGTCAATTTCTCACTCCTTTAGAATAGTTTTTGGGATATAATTTTGCTAAATGTTGCCATTTTTTAAAAAGAAAAATATTTGATCCAAAGTAATCAAATTGTTTGCATTGCACAAAGAATATTTTAATAAACAAACGAATTTAAAATAAAATTTTAAAATCGTCTGTTCGTTGTGCTAGTATTTTCTTTCTTTGCTTGAGTTGGCATCAGTATTATGTTGTTCTTAAAATAAATCTTTTCGCTGTTTTGATCAATTTATACTAATTGGTAGCTTCTTGTCGTTTGTCAAAGGATTATTGCATGATTATGGGTTAAGCAAGTGATATTTCCGCTAGAAAACTAGCTGTGGTAAAGTGTCTAATCCAAGAAAATCACTATACACAGCACGAAATCGCTAAAAAAAACAAAAATTTTCCAAGCATCTGTGTGTAGAATAAAAAGATATTTCGACTCCAAATGTGAATATGAAGATTCTAGAGTAGGGAAATCCGGAAGTAAAAGTAAATTTACTGCAAAAACAGAAAGGAAATTAATTCAGATTGCTAAAGCTAACAGAAGAGTAACTAGTCATGGACAAAAAATCTCTTTACAAGCGTATGGAGTAAATGTATGTGATTCTTCTATCCGTAGAAAGCTCATCTCAGCAACTGTTTATACATTTGATTAAAAATTTCTTTATAAGAATATTTCTCTACAAATTACATACCTTAAAGTTTTTTTATTTTTTAGGTATGTTTTTCCTATGAATCAATATTTGCGATATCAGAAGAAAGTAGTCAATATGTCAGGAGAAGTACCAGTGAAGCATTTCCCCATAATTACATAGCACAAACTGATAAACATCCTACTAATAGTCCAGGCAATAGGGAATTTTACCTAGCAAAATTAATGGTAGTTCTAGAAATCGGCTTACTTTATGTTTTTTGGGTCGCTGAATCCGAATTAGTAACTTCCCACCAAAATTTCCCCGGCAACCCCCCAAATTTTGGTAAAAAGCCCCCCAAAAAAGGTTTTTATGAAAAAAATCAATTTTTTATGGTTTTAGGGGAAAAGTATCTAGAAATTCAGAAAATAGATAAAATTTGCAACAAATTAGATACATGACATTATGACTTAGGATGAAGGGGAAGGGGGGATCTGCCTCGGAACATGCGCGCAGTGCTGCGTGGACTAAGTTGCGCAATTCCACTTAACCACTCACACGTTTACATTCGCCCTCCCATCTCCCCTCCGAACTTTCCTTATAAGGTTTACTTTAAGTTTTTTGGATCGCTGAATACGAATTTTTAACTTACCCCCCAAATTCCCCCCCCTCCCGAAAAATCCCCCAAAAAGTTGTTTTTAAATTAAATTTCTTATTGTTTTAGGGGAAAAGCATTACGGAATTCAGAAACTAGACAAAATTTGCAACAAATAGGATATATGACATTATGACGTAGGATAAACGGGGAGAGAGGGGGCTGCCTCGGAACATTCCCCGCGCGCTTTTCTCAAAAACCAATTTTTTGGGGGTTTGTATGGTGAAATTTTGGTGGGAAGTTACAAATTTGGATTCAGTGACCAAAAAAACATAAAGCGAGTCGAAATCCAGAACTAGTATTAATTTTTCCAGGTAAAATCGCCTATTGCCTGTACTTCATAATTTAGTACACGTAGCGCCGCAGTGCATGTTCAGAGGCAGCCCTCCCCCTAACCGTTCATCCTACGTCATAATGTCATGTATCCTGTTTGTTGCAAATTTTGTCTTGTTTCTGAATTTCGTAATGCTTTTCCCCTAAAACAATAAGAAATTTAAGTTAAAAATAACTATTTGGGGGAGGGGGGGTTCGGGGGGGGGGGGGGGATTTTGGGGCGAAGTTAAAAATTCGGATTCAGCGACCCAAAAAACTTAAAGTAAACCTTATAAAGAAAGTTCGGAGTGGCGATGGGACGGCGAATGTAAACGTGTGAGAGGTTAAGTGGAATTGCGCAACTTAGTTCACGCAGCACCGCACACATGTTCCGAGGAAGATCTCCCCTTCCCCTTCATCCTAAGTCATAATGCCATATATCTAATTTACTGCAAATTTTGTCTACTTTCTGAATTTCTAGATACTTTTTCTCTAAAATAATAAAAAAATTGATTTTTTTAATAAAAACCTTTTTTGGGGGGGCATTTTACCAAAATTTGGGGGGTTGCCGAGGGAAATTTTGGTGGGAAGTTGAAAATTCGGATTCAGCGACCCAAAAAACATATAGTAAGTCTTTTTTCAAAACTACCATGAATTTTGCTAGGTAGAGCCCTTATACGGTCTCTATTGCCTGGACTATAAAATAATGGTTTGGAGCGTGATATCTGCTCAGGGTACTGGACGGTTATACATTGATGGATACAAGCCATGTTGGACCAGTATCAGTATAAAAAAGTGGTTGAACTGAGATTACTTCCACAGTTAAAAGACTGGTTTCCAAGTGGAGGCTTAATATTCATGCATGATGGAGCTCCGTGCCATAAAGCTTCATCTGTGACCACATATTTGTATGAAAAAAAAAATATAAAAACACTTCCATGACTTGGAAACAGCCCAGATATGAACCGCATAGAGAATGTTTGGGCCATTGTAAAGAAAAAATTAAAGAAATGCAACGTCACACACAAGAATGGGGTGATAGAAAGACTCACCCCAATTTGGCACCATGACAACGAAATACAAATTATTTGCCAAAAACTCATATAAAATGTCCCAAAACGTATCAAATCTTTAATAAAAAATAAGGGGATGCGCACTAAATATTAAATGTAACGATACTTTTTAAATAATGTATTATTTCTTTGATATAAACGATTTTATTGTAAATTTCACAATTATTCTAATAATTTTCACACGTTTGTACATAAATTTCAATATTTTAAAAATAGTTTAAGATCATTAAAATACGCAGCAGGCGATTTCTCCCATAGACCGTAACCTAACGAAATTCTTTTGAGTGTCCCCGTAAATGAACAGTGAGTGCTACACACTCCACTTTCATTACCGACCCTGCCATAGTAAACCCTAAACATATATTGATTACATCGCAATCCGAACATATTTACGGCAGTTAGTGCAATGACAGACGGCAGACAGACAAACCGAAACACTTTTGCATTATGTTTTGGAAGCGTTAAAAAACACACTCTTTTATAAGCATTTAATTTTTATCGTGAAAATCATTTCTAATTTCATGACTGCAACTCGTTATTTTTGCAAAATTATTCCGTTACAATTTGGCTTGGGCACAGAATCCGATTACGAAAAATTCACCCCCTTTTTCTATACTTGGTAGAAAGCAACAGATAGTATATTTTTATAAATATATAATTTTTGCTTCAGGAAAGAAAAAAAAACATTAATTATACTATGTATTCAATATTTCTAAATTGTTTTCATAACGTATAATCATAATTTAATGAATATTAAACTATTAAATGATAAAAGATATATTAAAATATATATATTACACTCTTGTTTTATTCTACTTTTTCGTGTTTAAAATATTTCATTATTGCATTTTCACAGCCCACTGGACAAATTTTGGCGAGTGTGGTTTGGCGCATCTTTCATCCATTGTTGTTGTAATTGTAACCATACAAAATATTTGGCTATTTATTACAAGTGGCGAGCCAGGGTTCATAAATATCATGCAATTTTCGAAAATATCAAAAATATTTGGTATTTCGATATATGCCCGATATTTTCAATATAGTCAACTTTCTGCTGATAATAAATATTTTCAAGCGTAATATGAATTAGAAACTAAAAAGTAGCAAAAGCCATGGTTTGTTTGGATTAGCGAAGCATTATTTAATAAGATAAATATTTGAAAGTAACACTATTTTTTTATGTTATTTTTGCATCTTTATTAAGCAGAAACGTTATTTTATGTTTTGGCGCATTTTAATTTTTGAAATGTAAATTCAGCCAAATAACTAGGAATTTCCTCTAAATTTGTTATTTATGATATAAGATTGGTATAAATAAAAATATTTTTCAAGCAAAATTTTACAAAATATTTAAATTTTCAACTAAAAGCTTTTTTAAAGATGTTTTTTTTCATTTTCCAATAGCCTCTGGTGTTTACTCACATGGTTTTAAATATGTATGCTTCTAATCTTTGTAATTCACATCAAATAATCTTTGATAGCAATCTTAGAATAATATAGTGGAAGAGAGCTTGATGAAAGTTACTTCTTTAAAAATCGCATTTTCTGGAAAAACATTTGAAATCTGCTTTCGTTGATACTAAAAATTATTAACATAATATATTATTGTTATTATTCAACCTTCGAATTCAAGTAACACTTTATATGACGAATTTAACAACTAATTTTATTTGTTTACAATTCTTTTGTTGCCACTTTACAAAAAGAAAATCATAATATAATTCTTTTAAAATCCGTAAGAATCGTCTGCGTAAATGATTTCACTTAATAAGTATAAATTATGTATTTGAATTCTGAACACTGAAAAATACTTTTATAACTGAATGTAAATAATTCAATTTCACAAATTTTAATTCATTAAAAATATGCTATAATTTTCATAAAAAAGGTATTTTAAAAATTTCACAAAGGAAATCGTGAAACTGTTATATGATTAAAAGAAATGAGCACCAAAATATGCATCATTTCCAACCATTCTTAATAAAGTTTTCTATTAAAATGTATATTATCCTCTCAAATAACATTACATTTTTAATATATGAAAGTTTAATGTTCTTTTACTGTTTGAAGTATAAATTCTGCAGTTATTTTCAATCTTTAAAATATTTTGCCTTCGCAAATGGCAGATATATAGGTTCCTTTCCTTATTTAAATATATATATATATTTAAATGAGAAATTTTGATGCAACGATAATGTTTCACGTACTTAATCATTCATGACTTTTTTTATTTTTACTGACTAATTGATTTTTATTTACTTGAAGAGATACGCAGGTTTTATTATCGTTTACAAAAATTAATCCGTATAATGGAAAAATATATTCAACAAAATAGTAAAAAAGGTTTTATGTTAAATCAATCGATAAGAAAATAATATTGCCAGAATCTACATATCATGTTTTATTTCTACCAAGTCCAAAAATATTTCCTTCCTTAATTAAATTTAAAAAACAATTTTTGAGATATTTTGGCGGAATAATGAAGATATATTTTATTTATTTAATTAATCATGATTCTATCTATAATTACTAACTCCAGGATTTATTTTTCTTCTAAAAACATACGTTTTTCATTTTTTATTTCCAAAACTGCGTCCGTAATGGAAAAACATCTAAAATAAATTAATTAAAATAATAAATTTTTTAAGGTTTCTCTGTAAAAAAATAATATTGTGCAAATCTACAGGACATAATTTATTTTTATGTTTAATTTCAAGTCAAAATACTGAATAGTTTTTTTGTAAAGTGTACGACAAAATGTAATTTGTGTAGCGTAGTAGAGGATTCGCTTCACTCATCCTAATTATTGCAACTAACGTGAAAATTGAATAAAACAATAATTTGAAAAAGCAGTTTACTTTTCCTTTCTCTTTTTTTCCCCTCTTTTACAAAATTGAAAATCAACTAATTAAAAACTGAAATATATATATTTTTTATAAATACAAAACCATAGGATTCAGTATAAAAAAAAATTATGTTTATAAAATAAAATTTTAAATTCTAAATAGTTTTCCTTTTAATTGAAAAAATGTAACATAAATGTTAGCTTGACTTCCTTTTTATTCCGTAAACATGTTGTACAGTTTAAGCTCATCTAAAGAAAAAGAAAAAAAAAAGGAAGTAATTTTTTTTTATTGAGGCTGAAAATAACTGATTATCTAAATTAGACAGTTTATCTTTCAATGCGTGTTCTCTATTAGTTATCTCCAGCATAATTATTAGTTCTAAATTTAAAAATAGAAGTTTTAAACACAAAACTTGAATATTTTTTCTTGGGCTAAAAAATTCACTGCCAAAGATACTAAAGTTCTTTAACTACAGAACAACACAGTCCATAGCACTTGAAAATAAGGATTGACCGAAACAGGTTTTGACCAAACCAACACTGAATTTTGGCAATCTTTCTATTTTTGGCCGAAAACGAAATCGAAAATGAAAATGCCCAAATATTTTTTTTAAGTAATTAATACTCGTACATACATAAATATACACAATTAAAATTAATGAAACGTGTTTATTAAATGTACATAATTAATAATTAATTATACATGTTGCACAAGTTGGCTGGCTCTCTGTACCTCTGATCAAAACTTTTTATTTTCATATAAAATAACTAGGGATGCTCCGCCCGCCTGCTCACTACGCTCACCAACTTGTAGTGAGCGTAGTGAGCTCACTATGCTCACTCACTGCTCATTATGCTCACTCACTGCTCACTAGGCTCACTACGCTCACCCCCGCGTAATCACTTCGCGATACCGACTGGTGTTGCGAAGCAATCCCTTTTTTCTAGCCAACGCCAGGCGTAATTGTTTCGCGTTTGCATTCCGGATCGCTTCGCGATCCCTTATTTTCTATGCATTCAATTTTTAGATTCCACTTGGTAAGAACGCGCTCCACCCCTCCCACCCCCCAATTTCTGACGCACCCTTATTTTTAAAATTTTTTATTGTGTGTTATAAACTATCTTAAAGTTTCAAACAGATGGCCAGAATTTAATAGAAAGAAACCAATTAGTAAAATAATAATTAATATCTCAGCTTGTAATTAAGATATAAGAATAATTTTTAGAATATCTGAAGGAGGAATTTTTTTTCGTCTGGCTGTCCAAGATTCCAAGATTCTTACGTCCTTTAGATTCTGAGATTCCCCTTTTAAAACTCCCAGTACACTTTATTGCTTAACATCCGAATCTGGAGCACTACCTTTCTCATTCTGGCAACCTGTGGGCATGAAATAAAAGGGACTTTTTATCGATTAATATTTAGCCGATTTTTTTTCGGTTCTGCCGTAGATACATCGGAATAATTTTTAAAATTTCTGAAAGTAGATATTTTTCTGCGTCCATCAATGCGATTTTTGAGATTTTCGGCCCGGTATTTTCTGAGATGGAGTCAATTTAAAAAGCCCCAGTTCATTTTTTCGATGCGGTTTCGCGGTATCTAAGCAGATTTTCAATGGTCCATTTCCAAATCGTTACTTTATATACGAGTATATATATACATATATATATATATATATATATATATATATATATATATATATAAGTAAATGTAATTAATTCATAAGCAACGCAGAATCTATAATAATAAAGAATGATTTTCTAATTATTCGAATTTCATCTAATTAAAAAAAGTTTTATGTATATATCCCTTTACTTTACTTTTAGAATGATTTTTGTAACTGATCATCTGTTATACCAGAACTTGGAGTATTCGAAACGCTTCAGCGATTACAATCTAACAAGTTTCTATTACTGTTAAGTCTGCAGCTTTTAATGCGCGTGAAAAGCGTCTTCATATTTTAGTCATATATGCCTTGCTTTCTTTATAATTTGCACTCACGTCCTGAGTCAGTCATGACTGATAATTACAAACAGTGAAGCTCATAGCAATAAATAAAGTGTGTCTCATTTGAGCCGATACAGCTCAAATTAATGAATAATGTTGAAAATATCCCAAAGAAAAAACGAGGTTTTTGGTATACAGATAGTTTCGGTCGAGTTTTGGTTCGGCCGAAATTTCGGAAGCATTTTCGCCGAAACTCTAATTTTGGCCCGAAAACGAAAACGAAATCAAATTTTCGGTTGATCCCTAGTTGAAAATTTCTTTTATCCTTGTTTATACTCAAAACATCAAAAATATCTTTCACAGTGAGATTTTGAAAATAAATATCAGGTACAGAATATATCAAACATTTTGATATCTTGAAAATAAATATCAAACATGTGATAATATCAAATATCTTCATATTTTGAAAATGAATGTCGATATATATCATGATATATCATCATCATCATCATCATCAACCGTTTCCAATCCACTGCTGGATGTAGGTCTCCCCCAGATTTTTCCAATGTTTCCTGTCTAGTGCTTTAGTCATCCAATTTACACTCGCTACTTTCCTGATTTCATCACTCCATCTTACTTGGGTTCGTCTTCTTGGCCGTTTTACATCTCTGGGATACCACTGCAGGGTGTTTGTGGTCCATCTATTGTCTTGTTTTCTTGCAATGTTCCCAGCCCATTTCTATTTCAGCCGTTTAATTCTTTCAATGATGTCAAAAACTTTCGTCTGACTTCTTATCCAGGATATTATTTTTCTGTCTCTTCTAGTTATATCTAGAATACATCTTTCCATACTTTTCTGTGTTGTTTGTAATCTCTGTGCAATCCGTTTGTTAGCGTCCATGTTACTGTTCCTTAAATTAGCACGGGCAAAACACATTGGTTAAATACCTTTCTTTTGAAACAAAGAGGCATGTTACTCTTCAAAATAATATTGTTCTTCCTAAAAGCACTCCATCCATTTCTTATTCTTCTATTGATTTCATTCATGATACTATTATCCGATGATATTTCCTGCCCAAGGTACACATAACTTTGCACTTTTTAAATTTCAGTGTTGTTGTAGACGATTTTCTTTTTTGATGCAAATTAATTAAACATCACCTTAGTCTTTTCCAAATTTATTTTTAATCCCACATTAATGCTGGCTTCTGCCAAATCTTTTAGCATATTTTCCAATTCTTCAGGGCTGTTACTGAAAATTAAAATTTCGTCAGCGAATAGGAGATGAGTAAAATATTCCCCATTTATTCTAATCCCTTTGTTTTCCAAATCCATCTTCTTGAAAATATTTTCTAAGACAGCAGTAAAAATCTTAGGCGAAATGGTGTATCCTTGCCATTGATATATATGAACGAAGCTAAAAGAAAGCTAAAGGACAAGCTGAAAAAACAAACAAAAAAGCTAAAGGAAAAAATCCTAAAAATGAAGTTATTAATATAATTTTTTAGTTAAGTTCTAAAAATATGCATTTAGTGCATTTAAAATTTGAAACATGTTCGATAGAATCTAATGTGTACTTAATCATAATTTCAAAATGTTTTATTGTTCTCAGAAACACATCTTTGTCAGCATACTATGAAATGGGATAAAAGTCGATTACAAAATTTTATCTTTACACACAAAAACCTATTTTATTTAAATAACAAGAAAGAAAAATCATGCGTCAAGCATAGATCATAAAAAAGTAAACATTTTAGAAAACATATAACAAATTTAAGAACCAGATTTTCAATAATTACCGCCCATAAAAGTAAAAAGGCTCCAATTCTTTTGTGCAGCTCTGTATATGATCTATAGGTTTGTACAATTTAGTTTAGTAAGAAAACGCATAATAAAGTTGAAAATTCCCCTTCTGCAATTTCTACCAATAGTCGGAAACATACATAAATTCTGTTGTACAGCCCTCTGTATTACATGCAGAAATTTATACACGCTACATATTATGCTGAAATTTAATTCAGGCAAAAATATGCTTAAAATTAATGAAATCACTCTTCCAAGAATTAATATTCATAGACGGAAATGTATCCAGTTCTTTGAATAGCCGTGTATGTGCTTTTATTTAAATGCTACAAACGTCTCTTAGTATTAAACTAAAAGTAGTTGGGCTTTAAAATCAACTTGAAGTTACATAACTCAAATTAAAAAACATTTTAAAGCAATTCATGTTCATTCTCAGTAATGTTTATGAATTCTTTTGTGTAGCTCTGTACATGTTCTATAGAACTTATGCACAGCGCGTAGTATGGAAAAATTTAGTTATACTTAAAAACGCATACTATAACTGAAAAGGGACTTTCAATAATCGTCCCTAATAGACAGCACTTCGAATATAGTATTGTCTTCATAATTTTTATGTGTCTTTGTAAATTACCGATAAATGCAATGGACATCATATTCTGCTGCAAGCATCTTAAAGTAAACCTCAATAATGTATATCAATTTCATCATGCTTGAAATAGTGCAATATAATAGAAATACGCTGTGCAGGGTTTAATTTGCGCCGGAGCCCATATGAGCCCAGCTCCGGTACTTCTCTGTTTTGGGTAAATATTTAAATATTGGTCGGAATTCACCGAAGCTCATAAATATAGGGTTCCGGAGCACAGTGCATTAGCGCTTCCGAAATAGCGAAGCCTAAATTATCCTTTCCTTTCCCTTCCATCTCCAAGCTTTTGCATTGTTTTCTGCCAAAACACTTATATGTGACATAATATGTCTCACACGTAGGATATGGATATGAAACGGGATCAATTTATCTATCAGTTTTCGATCTTCGGCGGGCTCTACTTCACTCTGTCTTAAATTCAAATTTTTATGTATTCATGTATAGGGGAAAAAAAGAACTTTTCCTCCTTTCTAATGCCATGTTGATCAGAATGAAGAGGAAAGAAAAATCATGTTTTTCTATTCTAATGATATTTACAAAATTATTTTCCATTCTTCAGTATATAAATATTAATTTCTGTAAATTTCTTTATTACAAATGCATAGCTGCGAACTATCCCCTTTTTTGTGTTAATACTATTTCTGAATCATAATCCTTACCATATTTAATCGCATAATTTTCCAATCAATTAACATTAAAATTAGGCAAATATTACTATTCGGAAGGAGTGATAACTAAAAAGTGGAATAGTTGACAGCTAAATTTATGCTGATAGATATATTTAAAAATTTGTTTTGGTAAAGGGAAAAAAAATGCTTTAAACTTTGCAAATAGTGTATTAAATACAAATATGCAGATTGTAATGATGTAGTACAGTTTTTAATACCGGTACCGCAGAAGATTAGGGCTCCGTACTTTTTTTTGTTAGAAATTAAGCCCTTACGCTGTGAACGATTTTTCCCTGTAGACTATTGTATAATCGAATTCCTTTGCGCGACCCTAAATGATGATTGCTTTGCACCTCATATTCTACAGAAAGCATGTGTTAGTGCCATCAGAAATTTTTTTTTCATTATGCTTGTAACAGAGTAAACAGCATTAAAATACGTTGCAAACGATTTTTCTTCATAGACCCAAATATAACAGAATACTTTTGAGTTCTGCTGTACAGACTCCAGGCGTCTGTTTGTCCACGCTCTAACTAGCATAAATATAGACGGATTTTCATGCAATAAATATATGTTAATGATATTTACAATGGCATATTCCGTATTGAATATTATGTGTGTAGCATTAACAGTTCAGTTA
This sequence comes from Maratus speciosus, assembly GCA_963932465.1. NCBI lineage: Eukaryota > Metazoa > Arthropoda > Arachnida > Araneae > Salticidae > Maratus > Maratus speciosus. The sequence continues at coordinate 335,236,061 of OZ010798.1, read as the reverse complement.
CAGGGGCACTCAAAATAACTCCGTTACATTATGGTCAATGGGAAAAAAATCGTTTGCAGTGTATTTAATGACATTACGCTAATTCAAATGTATTGAAATTGATATAAATCACATAATTTCACTACAAGAGGATTACTATAGAATAGAGCATTAATAGCATTTATCATTCATCTGCAGTGACACACAAAATAAATCGGTTACAATACTGTCTTTGAGCCATAATTGATGAAAATGCGTTTTCGATTTAGGTATACGCTTTTAAATTTAACGAATGTTTTGCATGTTACTCGTTGTGTATAACTTCTATGCCTCGTATACATGGCTGCACAAAAGAATTCACGTTACCTTATTAACGTAAATTGCTGAAGGCGAAATTTAAACTGTGGTATGTATTTCCAGACTGAACATAAATTTATCCATGCATGTTGTTTATACCCATAGATGCTAATTTATACAGTGTGATTCATAAAGATCGAAACAGTAGCCTATTCACTTTAAATATTGCCCCTAGATCCATGCTTCCAATTGCAAAGTTTCATGGAAAAAAATGCAAAATTTGATGACATATGTTGCAACTCCATGGGGAGTCTATTTGAGAAAATACAAAAACTACATTTTTATACGGCCCCCGTATGGTAAAATTTCCGATTAGGAACATTTTCCTTATCCATTCTTGAATTAAACACAAAGAATTCCATCTTGATATCGGCAAAACTCACAAAGATATTAAAATCCAAAATTCGTGACATACACTAAGCAAACCTCTGAGGGACGCGATATTGATGCATTTGGAATGAAAGGTAAGGATCGTCCACAAATTATACGTTATTAAAAGTAGATTTAGACAGTGCCTCTCCTTTTGGACATAAAAAATATCAATGTATAGATTTTACGTTAAATGTGGTTTCGAAATATACTGGAGGTCTGCACTAGAGGTCTGAACGTTCCGAAATGTCCATCTCCGGTCCCGGAGCGACCCATAGAAACGGTTCGGCTCCGCCCGATATAAAAGCTAAAAGTTTGGCACGAGTTCGGACAGGCACGTAAAAAAGTTAAAATATCGTCCGGAGCTCAGCCCGGCCTGGCCCGACTGAGTTACTACAAAACTTGAACTTTTATATTGATAACGTTAAAAATTGCTTCGTACGAGAAGTTCTGACCAAAAATACTTACTTTAGCTTTTTTTCATGTTTATAATTTTCAATTTTAATGAAGCACACTATGCAGTGATATTAATTTTTTTAATGAATCTCTAGTTGTATGTGAATGTCTCAGATATCATTAATATCGTTAATCCATATTCCATGTATTGGAGACTTTGAAAAATGCTATAGAGTAAAAACTTCTAAGGCGGAATCAAAATGCAGAAAAAAATACGTTATAGACAAGTTTCCTTCTTATTAGGTGTAAATGTTTCGATTCTTTCTCACAAAGTATTAGGGGAGAGTAACCATATTTGGACAGCTGCAATTCTGCTGTTAATTACATAAAGAGAAACAATCTACTGCTGAAATCTTTCGTATCAGAATTACGTCATTTATGATTAGAAAACGCGCGTGCCTTTCGCGTGCTGTATTCAGATAATTAAAAAAACTCTAAAATTACCTGTTTTGATCTAATTTTTTCCTACTAAACGTAAGAGAATAATTTAAATTTAAGGAAAGTTGTTATGTTTTCATATACATATCTAAATTCATGCATTTATTGCGCAAATTTTTCAGGCGGATTATTTTTTTTCGTTTTTATTCTTAGTCTTGAGATAATCTGTTTTAAAAATGGCACAGTTGCCTTAATTGGACCAATTTGAGTTGCTTAAATTGGACCAGGTATACGATCATCATTTCGCAGCTACTTCATCACTTATTCCTGACGAGGCGATAAACACTGAGATTTTGGAGTCAGAGTCAATAATCATGAAACCTACTAAAACTAAGAGAGTAAAAAAAAAAAAAAAAAAAAAAAAAAAAAAATATGAAAACGACACAGACAGACAGTCTGGAAAAAGAACATCAGTGATAGCAAATGTTGTCAAAGTTATTAGAAACGAAAGGGAAATAATAAGTTGTAGCCGCAAAAAAGCTGCAGGTACAAAACCTTATAACTAACCAAAGAATCATTAGAAATGTTATCTCCTTTGCCAAAATCAGTTAAGTCAAAGTACAGTGGGAGCCAAAAAACAGCTGTGTTAACATCTTCGCCATATAAAATAAACCTTGATTGAAAAAAAAAATGAAAAAATAAACGACAAAAAGGAAGCTTTTAAATCACAAAAGAAATTGGAACATCAAATTAAAAAAAATAGGCGTACTTCAGTTGGAAAGAAAATGATAGAAGGGAAGAACGACAGACATAAGATAAAGAAAAATTCTGTATTAAAAATGTGTAATGATTCATAATCTAAAAAGAAAAATCAAGACAGTGATAATTGTTTTTTCCTAATTTGTAAGAAAAATAAAACAGCAGAAATGATTCAGTGTTCAGATTGCCAAATTTGTTTCTATGCTGTGTGCGCTGGAAGAAAAAAATTAACAAAATAAATTCATGTGTAAGCCTTGCATCACTTCTTACATGATATTCCAGTAACTGGCAAGTAGTTCCATAATTTCTATTCTTAATTATTTATAATTTTGATTTATATTTTGAATACATTTTCATAGAAAAAAGTTACTCTTACTTTCAGACATTTGATTCCATTACATTTCATTGCTGTTGTTTTGTTTGATTGTTTCATTAATCTCAAACTTTGCGTTTATTAAAATTAGTTATATTCCCTACTCATTAAAACAGTTTAATATTGTTCGGTCCAGTTTAGGAGACTGGGGGTCCAACTTAGGCGACCAGTCGCCGAAGTTGGACGACTTTTGACAAATTCTTCAAATTGAAATAAAACTTAAGATTTTCAAAAAGAAATTGTTCTAACGATTTATTAAGTTAGTAGATGAATAGATTCACCACGTGTAGTGTGATATTTTGCAGATATTTCAAAAATAAACACCTGAAAATAAGTAATGTGGTCCAAATTCGGCTAGTCTCCCCTGTATTCATTTTGCACGGATTAACTCACTTTTTCGTTTAATACAGCATTCCGTCATAGAAAGATTCTTTTTCACAGGTTTTTGAATATTTTAATTTTATTGCCTAGAAATCTACTATTTTTTAAAAAGAAGAACTTTTAAAGTTTAATTGTAGAATTTTTTTTAAAAAAAAAGCCTTTTTGGAAAAAAATTGTGTATCGGGCCAAATTTAACGATTTTTTCACGGACAAGACCACGCCGAGACAAGGATTTTCACACGGGCTGGGCAGAGACCGGTATTGAAAATTTCGGCCAGTTCAGAACTAGAAAGAATGAAGCCAGTCGCGGCTCGTTATGAAAAAAATACGTTAGCCCCAGCTTGGCCGGGCCCGATCTCGCATAAAAAATTAAGGTCCGTGCCCAGCCCGACATGAAAAGAGTGAAGACAGGTCCCGCCTGGTCCAAGTGTCGTGAATGAAAATAGGCCTCTGGCCGGGAATGGAGCCCGTACCCGGCCCTATAACCGACTGGGCCAGCAAAATGAAGGCAAACATTCAAACGGACTAGACCGGGCGCATAAAATAATCTGAAGTTGTGAGGGGTAAACTTATGAAAAAGCTTTAAATCGGCATGTTAAATCAACTAAGACATTTAAACAGAACAGAAAGACGGTGGAAATGGAAAAGTTAAACGGGATCAGAAGTTTAAGTTTCTAGACGGAGTTACTCGCCTGCAAGCTCTTAAAAAGTATTAAAACATTATATTAGGAGACAATCTTTGTTTAAAATTTCAAGTGCGTTTTTCTGCATGACGGGCTAATTCACAATTTCAAGTCTTTAAATTGTTATATGTCAAGAATCGTTAAGAATAGATAGTTCAATCTCGGAGAATGACTTCTTCGATTAATTTACGTTAATTTTGCTTCGACAAATTAAAAAAAAAAAAAAAAAAAAGAAATTACTTCTGAAAATTTGATTTTTTAAAAATTAATCATTTATTTTAAATTTTTATTTTATATTTTGTAGTTAATTAAATGAAAAAAAAAATTGAAATTTGACAAATAATATTTCGAGTTATAACGATTTTAAATTACGCCACTTAAAAAAATTAATTAATAAAAAAAAATTAGACTTTATGAGAAATGTAGGATGCGATTTTGTTTACAAATTATATGGTTAACCATCACAAAAAAAAATAAAAAACTCTAACTCAATAAATAAAAAAAATTAAATGTTTCCGGACTCCTTAAATTCATTGTTTCTTGAATTACACTCATTCCAATTTGTGTTTAATCGCTTAAAACTAGACAAATTATTTAAACGGGAATATCTCTGTGCGTTTTGCTTTTTTTTTTTTTTTTTTTTTTTTTTTTTGTATAAACACCCCACTGGAGTTGCAACTTATGTCATCAAATTCTGTATAATTTTTTATGAAAATTTGTAATTTAAAATGTGGGTCTTTGTACAATATTCAAGGAAATAGGTTACTGTTTCGATCTTTATGAATTACACTGTAGGGGAGGGTAGTTAGTACACAGTGAGACGAAAATTACTATTACTTAACAAATAACGACGATTTTTATTCTTTAATATTTTTTTTGCTACATCTTTAAGCTACACAAATGCGTTACACATTAATATATAAATGGTTTTAAAAACTTTATTTATAAAATCACAGAAACAGCATAACGGAGTATCGAAAATTGTCTCACTGTGTACCACAAGTAGTACACAGTGAGACAAATTATGTTTTTATAAATCATACATTTTTACACTCTATCAATAATTTTGTGCAGTTTATGATTTTGTAATTAATATTTCTAGATTTTCAAAACATTAAAAATATGAGCCTCGGGTGGACAATGGCAGAACTTGGGCTACCTTCATGCAAATTTTCATCCTCTTACGTTTAGTAAATTTCCCTAGCCATCGCACGTCCACACACACACACAGAGAAAGAGAGATATAAGAACCTTCTTTTATTAATAAATAACTTTTTTAACATCAGAACCGCATAGTAGGTACACAATAAGACACGTCTCACTGTTTACCAAAACTGTGTGTCTCACTGTATACTTTCGAAAATGGATGCCACATCTGTTACATCAATTTCATCGCTTTAAAAAGTTTATGTCGTTTTGTCTAAATACTCTATTATTAAACATAGCTACGTTTGGTTCGGTAAATATATGTCATATTGAAGGAAACAAATTCTAAAATATACGTTTATGTAACTTTAACCACTATGAAATAAGGAATTATTTACTATTTTGTCTGACGAGTAACTGAAGTGCCGAAACTACATCCACGTGTTGCATAAGATGAAGTTGTTATGTGTGTGTGTGTGCCAGCTTGAAGAAAAAGTTACAACTATATGTCAAAGTGGCTGCTGTCTCACTGTGTACCATGTCTCACGGTGTACTCCCCTACCCTATATCCTATACAGGTCTGCTCATAGAATTCGCATAATATTCTAGCTGTTGATGGAAATTGCTGAAATTGGGTTTTTACATATGTTAATGCGTTTCCAAATGCTCAAATTAGACATCCTGCTTCGACTTATTGAACGATGAAGTATTGTTACATTTTTCTGAATATGTTGGAAAGTGTTTCGAAATCTATTCTTAATACATGACTTTTTCTTTCTTGTTTTATGGGCAATTTACACGGTTTATCGAAACATTTTGGAGAGGTAGATTAATTGTACATAATGAACTTCTCTAGAAAAGGAAAATTAAGAAAAAGGCTGTAACTAAAATTACAGGTGAAATTCTTTTAAGTAATGTTCTGAGACAATATTCTGAATGAGGTTTATTTTTTTTTTTTTGTATATAAAATAATTACAAGAATGAAATTAATCGGCCTGAAAATAGTGTGTCATCGCTATTTCTAACGTAATCTTTGTCTTATTTAATCGCAAAGACTTTGTCCTTAAAAAATACCAAATTTATAGTTTTCTAAAATAGTGATATCTTGTTGGCCCACGGACCAGCGGTTCTGCATATCTAATTCAAAGGTACCTGATTCCTTAAACTGTTATTTATTTATTCATTTATAGCCCAGTGGTAAGGGAGGAACAAAAGGTAGAATTTGGAATTAATTAGGGGAAAGCTGGAAACTGTTTTAATCCATTTAGTTTAGGTCTAGAATGAATATGCTAAATTTTCCCTCTCGTAGTAGGTGAGCGTTAGAAAATATGTACAGATTTATAGTAAAAAAAACACGTTTTTTCAGATACTTTAGCAATATCTTAAAACAGCTAACTCTGTCAAAAGCATTGTCAAGTTCTGAGTAAAATGAGTACCTACACTTAATATTTTTGTTGAACATTAAGGTCACAATTCTACTTTAAAGTTTTAGACCCGTGGTCAGGGGGTTGAACTCAGAATTAATTAGGTGAAAACTGGAAATTGTTTTAATCCCTTCAGTTTAGGTCTAAAATGAATTTACTACGTTTTATTCCTCGTACTTGAGTGAATTTTAGAAAATATATACATATTTATTTTCGTATATTTATTTTCGTAAAAAAACGTGTTTTTCGAAAATAAATATGTACATATTTCCTAACATTCACCCAAGTACGAGGAAGAAAACATAGTAGTCATTTTAGACCTAAACTGAAAGGATTAAAACAATTTCCAGTTTTCTCCTTATTAATTCTGAGTTCAACCACCTGATCACTGGTCTAAAATTTTAAAGTAGAATTATGACTTTAATACTCAACAAAAATATTAAGTGTAGGTACTCATTTTACTCAGAAATTTAAAATCTACAACATTTGTATTGACAATGTGTTTGACAGAGTTAGCTGTTTTGAGAAACTGTTATGGTATGTAAAAAAACGTGTTTTTTTTTTTACTATAAATCTATGCATATTTCCTAACGCTCACCTAGTACGAGGGGGAAAACAGCATATTCATTCTATACCTAAACTGTACAGATTAAAACAATTTCCAGATTTCCCCTAATTAATTCCGAATTCAAACCCCTAAGCACTGGGTTATTAGTTATTTTACATATTTATGTACTAATAACTACTTTAATAATCTACCTAATCTGCCTGTTTTCTCACTTTTTTATACAATTATTTACAAACCATGATATACAAAACAAAAAAAAAAGAAAAAAAACAACAACTAGAAAACAGGAATTCTGCTTTTCCAGAATTTAGTGTTGCCCCCGATAAAAAAAAAAATAAAATAAATAAATAATAATAATAATAATAATATGTATATACAATAAGTACAAAACATATTTCAATTTTAAGACTTACAGCACACGCTTTTATTTTATGTAAAATGACGTCATTAGCATCCGCTTAAGAATTCCACATTTACGATCCACTCTTAAACATCTACAGTAAAGTAGGCATAGGAAATCACTATCGCGAAATGATACACAAATGCAGCAAAAAGATGCCTTCATTAAAGAAACCTACATTTTCTGTCGGTTGTTATGAAAAAATGGCAAAAAATATATATAATTAATATTTTACAACTATTTTTCCTTTACTTTCTACAGAGATGGCGTACTTCCGTTGCCAATATTAAGCAAATGGCTCAAAAACTACAAAAAAAATTAATATTTCAAAAATAAATGGAGATGCAGTTTTCAAACAAACTGCATTTAAAAGTACATTTTTTTCCCAATACGACGGTATAAAAATTGAAAATGTGCGATGCTTTGAAGTTTAAAAAATTGTTATAGAGTATTTAATCGTACCTCTTTGTTTTACGGCTGGCTTCTGTAAGGTAACGTTATTTTCTGAAGACGAAACAAAATAAGAGCTGGGAGAAAGAAATAGCATACCAAACCGGGGGCTAAAAGTGTACTTTTGTGCATTTTTTGAACACAGATACGAGGGCTGTATGATGAGTACCTGGCCTTGACAAGAAAAACGCATTTTTATGTCAAAAATGTATTTTATTTTTCAACATAACCTCCTTTTAGTTAGATTCACCTAGCCCAACGTTTTTCTATTCTTTCTATTCCCTCTAAAAAATACGATTTCTCCAACCCTTCAAAATAGGCTTTTTTTTCAGCAATAACCTGATCGTTAGAGCCAAATTTTTTTTTTCCGTCGAGCCGTTTTTTCATATTTGGATATAGAAAATATTCGCAGAGGCTAAATCTGGAGAATATGGTGGATGCAGAAGCAGTTCGTATCCTAATTCATAGAATTTTGCCATGGCGAGGACACAGGTGTGTACGCATGCATTGTCCTGATGAAAGAGAATTTTTTCTTCGCCAAATGCGGATGTTTTTCTTTCACAACAGGGTTGAAACTATCCAATAAGTTGGAATAATATTCTCCATTAATCGTTTTACCTTTTTCAAGGTAATCAACGAGAAATATGCCGCATGAATTCCAAATTACTTTTGCTATGATTTTGTTTGCAGATAAAGTCGCTTTAGCCTTTTTTGGCGCAAGCTGGCCACGAAAAACCCACTGTTTGAACTTTTCTTTAGTTTCTGGTGTACAGAGATAAATCCATGTTTCGTTAACAGTTATGAATCGATGCCAAAAATCATTTGGATTTCACTTTAACTCCGCCAAACATTATTTTGAAATTGACACACAAGTGTGTTTAATGTCAATAGTGAGCAATTGCGGCACCCATTTTGCGGAAAGCTTTTTCATATCCAAAAAATTGTAAAAAAAAGTTGTTAAAAATTTTTACACCCATTCAGTTGAGATGCCCACAGTCTCAGCAATCTCGTGCTCTTTCACTCTCTGATCGTTTATCACAATATAATGGATATTTTCAATCGTTTCTGATGTCGTAACTTCAGTTGGGTGACTTGGACGTTCTTCATCAAAAATGCTTGTACGGCGCGTTTGAATTCAGCTGTCCAATATTTTATGGTTGGTAACGAAGGTTCATAGTTCCTATAAACTTTTCTAAGTTCCGCTTTAATCTCATCAATTGTTTTCTTTTTCAAAAACAGGTTTTTTATCACTGATCAATATTAAATTTTTTTGATTTTTGAAATATTACCAAAGTTGTTTTATTCAAATGGCTTCCACTCACAAACTAAACAACTTAGTGACTTGGCAAATGGCCAGATTTGATGTGAAAGATCGCTTTTTCGAAACAAATCCTTTTTTAAATTCTAGTAACACCATCTCTGGCTGAGGCCAGGTACTTATCATACTGCCCTCGTATATTACAGGGTGTCCATAAAAGAATGTCCCAGATTCAATGGAATATTTTAATAGTTTAATTTAGACTATTTACAGCAAATCATACATCCAATGGAAGATAGACTAGCCTAGTTTTTCTTACACTTATTCAATATGTGCACCTTTAGTTATACGGCATGCATCGAACCTAAAATCCAACTCTTTCTACACTTCGGTTAACAAATCAGAGTAATGGAAGAAATAGCCTCTTCAATTCTTAGTCTCAACCCTGGCAAATCATTAGGTAGCTTCGGAACGTAAACACGATCATTTATAAAGCCCCAAAAGAAAAATTCGCATGGCTATAACGGTTTTTAAATCTTTAGCTCAGCAATAGCAATTTACGCTCAGGAGTCGATATTTTGCGAATGTGGCCCTGCGAGCGAGTAAACTTAGAGGAGAAATTGAATAGAAAACGAATCCCTTTGTTCTATCCACAGAACCCTAATGCATTCATGTCGGAGATTTTATCGCCACAAGGGTGTCGTTTTTTGGCGGTGATCACTTTGTTGGCGAATTCCTGTTTCTCTTTCTTTTCCTATGCCCTGAAAAAGAATCAAGCTAGTAGATTCGAAAAAGCTGTTTGCTTCTTTTCACATACTATTTGTGCATTTTTAAACTTTGTTTTTCTGCTTTTTAATTACTTAAATATACTACAAAGTTCTGTGTAATTTCAATAAGCATTTAAAAAGGCATGAAAACTCGAAACCACTTCCCTTTTGAACTGACGACGAGGATTTTAAAAGGTATGAAACCCCTTAAATACCTATTTAAAGATTTCGAGAAAATGAAAATTGAAAAACAATCCTCGAAGTTAGGATTTTAGATAATTGTCCCGTTAATTTCTGTCGTTTTGTACAAGTAGCAAGAAAATTTTGTTATTTTATTTATAGAAATTTTTTTCGGTGTATCAACGTGTATACACTACTTGGATTTCCCAAAGAAATTGCCACCACTATTTAAGACATATTTTTTTAATTAATACTTACAAGGGGACCACCAAACATGGTGCTCACAGATTTTGATGTATTTAATGTATATTATAGAGTTCGTATACCTAATTACTCTGGTGAAAGGATTTCTTCAAACGGGCCTTAGATTTTGAAAAATTAGATGTCAAAGATCAGCATACGTTTCAAGTACTCATTAGTTTGCAACATTCGACGAGCATGGGGTGGCGTGGCCACAGATTTTTCGCCCACCAGCCAGAGGGCCCGAGTTCGATGCTGGCTCCCGATCTTTTATTATTATTTTTTTTAATTAATTTCATACTTTTGACACTATATAAATTTTAACCAAAGTTACGAATTTACAGTTTTTGATTTTCCTAAAAAAATGGATTTACTTTTTTGATTTTTCATGAAAACATCAATTTTTCCTCTAATTTTTAAACTAACATTTCTGTTGGCAAAATTACAAATTAATTTGTGTTTAATTTGTGCAGAAAATTTCTTTTCATAAAATTAATATATTTACCTCTTTATATTTTAAATAAAGTCTCAAATAATGCATTGTATTTAATTAGAAAAAAATTAACAAAACAAATATCTTTTTAATTTTTGGTTTGCTTTAAATATATTCAAATATGTTAAATGATAAAATATAAAAAAAATTAAGATTACTGACATTTATATTTAAGTTTAGTAACTATATAATTAATCGGGTAAGATATATCGTAAAAACATTCAAAACAGAATATTCATACGGAAAATTTTCCTTTGTAAAGCATAATTTCTTACCTACTACTTGTCTTCAAAAGTAGATAAAATATATCAGTTAAAAAAATTGATTTACTTAGATTTTATTATGAAAGTCTAGCTGACGATTTCTTAAAGTTATATCTTATATGGGATCCGCAAACGATTTTTACATTTCCAGTTGAAAATTTTTGCTTAATTATCATTATATGTTATAATGAAAAATATTTTGAAACATAATTTGTCCATTTTTATTAATCTAAAGATAAACACATTTGGACATTTGACATCAAAATTATTATTTATAATTTACACGAATCAATAAATTTTCAATTAAAATTTCATAAAGTAAATAAATATATATAATGTATTATTCCTAAACTTTGCATAAAATATAAAAATATATAAAAGTAAATAATAATTTTTAAAAAATCTAGACATAAAGTAGTTTGGATTTTCGTCAGTAGCGATAAATATATATAAAATATAAATTTTCAGGAAAAAAAATCATAAGCGTAATTGTATATTTTTTAGGAAAATATAAAGAAATTCAAAGTTGCAGCAATTCATAACCATACTTAAAATTTGTAAAGAGTCAAAATGTAAAATTAATTTTAAAAAGTCAAGAGGTAGCAAAGAACCCGCCGTCCGGTGGGCATGCGAGCGCTCTGCGTCAACGCCACGGATGACTTGCTCAAACGTTTAAACTAACGGGTATTTGAAACGTATGCTGAACTTTGATCCCTAATTTCTCAAATTCTAAGGCCCATTTGAAGAAATCCCTTCACAGGAATAATTAGGGGTAATGACTCTAAAAGATACCTTAAATTCATCAAAATCGGTAAATGTTTGGTGGTCCCCTTGTTAGATCGCAGAATTTGTAACCACCTCGTTTATTTACAGAATTTGTAATATTTTTTTGTGAGTAAATAGGCAAAAAATTCAAATAAAATATTGAGGTAGAATTGTACACTATAGGGTGTTGTGCAAGAAATATGGAAATATTTATTCCTATTCGCAATAGCGTAAAAACATTGTCTATGGCATTAATACTAAGATCAATATCAGACGGGCGTCTTTTTTGCTGATTTTTTACTTAAGTATTATCCATTCACAATGCTATAGCATTGTGAATGGATAATACGCCCGTTACGGATAACGCAGCAAAAAAGACGTCCGTCCGACATTTGTCTAAATGTAAAAGAAAGATTTTTGAAATCGTACGATATCTTCCAATCGCGCAAACTGCCGAAAATTTCCAAAAATTGGCGAATTCCAAGGTTTTTTTCGCATAAACAAAATTAAATCTAGCAATATTATCACAAGCTATAGCGTGTAAAAATTGCCTATGGAATTGATAAAAAAGATTTTAAATAAATATTTTTGAAATAGCATAACATCATTGATCGCGCATACCGACGAAAATTTTCAAAATTTGAATATGTTAGTTTTTTCGTATTAAAATGAAAATAATTTCAATATTATTTTCATACTCTAAAGAGTGGAACAAATACTATGGTGTTGACAGAAATGATTTTAAGTAATATATTTTTAATCAGATATTATCCTATGACCTTAAATTTAATTATGAAAGAAAAAAAGTTATTTTTAAGAAAAGGTTTTTGTACTATCATTCGAAAACAAGTATATTAATAACTAGTATTCATTTGATGACCAGTTGTAATTTCTGAAGCATTAAGAAAGGTTTGGAATTATTATAAAATATAGAAACTTTCTTGATCATTCAATATTTACTTTTATAGAGCTTCCAATGATTACGTGATTGCCGTAATTAATAGTTGACTCAACCGCCATAGAACAAATGGCAGTTCCTCTCGCTAGTATCAAGTCATAACGACAATTTTCGACGTATTAATAAGAATACTTACTAGTAGCAGACAAATCTCATATAGGGCAAAGACATTCCTGAATAAAAACGAGTTTTCACCCAGACGTTTTTGATGTGATGGTACTAACACCAATATTGGCTAGAAAATTGTTGCGATTTGTCAACCTGAAGCCTATTGTGAACGCCCATTGCAATGCGCCATTTCTTTGCTTCATTTCACCCAGTAGGCATTCCGCCACCCGTGTCACGTAGATGGGTTCGAATTGCGAATAAAAGACAATCAATTTTACTCAGTTGTTGAACAACAACTCAAGGGTTTTTAAGCTTTGCCAGTGTTAAATTTTAAACCAATCAATTGTACATCTCCTGTAGTTGATGGAGATAAATTAAGCAAAGATCAGAAATATTTTCTAGCAATCAACATAGGCAATTGTCAAAATAAACTGCCTCATCGCAACGCCCTCCCTATTTCGTATTCCAGATGATTTACGAAAGCCAATATACTCCTCAGACTTTATGTGAGTACAGAAAGATTCTTACATGAGCTAACTCATAATTAATTTCATTTTATTACTAAATCTTGCTTGCCAGTTTGGCTTGAAACTGAAACAAACAAGAATTTTACTGACGGACCTATTCGTGTTTACAGAGCCACTGAAACTTCCCGTTATTTACTTGATAACTGAAACAATTTGTAGATCCCTTGATCTAACAATGTGCGGTATTCTTTACCCAGAATAAAAATTTATTGGCGGCTATGATTTTTTACAAGCGGACGCAACTATGAGTTCTTTGTCTGATAAGAATTTTAAAAGTCAGAGACATATTTTTAAAGGGAAAACTAACAGAAACTTTGAATATTAAAGACGTGAATTAACACTTTGCTAACTAAGCGTAAACCAATAGATTGAAAAATGTAACATTTTTCAAGTGACTATTCAGTATTTTCAAGCGTAGTTTCACTGCTGAAAAGTAGCTGAAGAATTAATTAAAAACTGTATCAGAAACTTTGTTACTTCAAAACTAAACTGCAAGGCGTCTGATTATACTGAACTCATTAATTGGAACTCGGTTGAATTATCTCCTCCATAACTACTTTGAAACATAACTAATGATGATATAAATATTTCCATACAATCTGGTGATGTACCAAAATGGCATCTAACAACGTTCATCTGCCTCTGTCAGTCTCTGAAAAGATGCGGAAAACTAGTTTCAGAAGCATTATTAAAAGTTTGTGGACCAGAAAAAAAAGATGGTTATATTTGAACATCGCTACAATCCATATCCCCCATACCTGAGTTTTCACAAAAAACATACCTTAAAGTTATTTTTGTTAAAAGTTAGTTTGGTATATGACAGTTTTATGAGTATTGAAAATTCCCTACTGTATGTATTAATGTATGTACTAAACATCATATATTTTAGACAGTAAACACACACCGTTCAAATGTTTATAGCTGGATAGATCGGAATGGTAGGGGTGAAAATCGAAGTACTGCCACCTCATTGTGGTGAATTCCAGTTTGTTTTGAAAATACCGAAAATGATTCATCATTTTAGATTATTCACGACAACGAAGAGCTTCATGGTTTTCTATGCTATGTTGAGGTTATTCGATAAAGAAAGCAAACCATATGGATCCAAAAATGTACGGATTGCCTTGTTACTTATAAAACTATTGCAAAGTGGACAATTGAAAATCCTGTAAAAAAACATATTTTAGAATGGACTTTATATGAACAGCTGAAAAAAAATAAATCAGAGGACTATCAACCATACTCTCAAAGAGTCGCATTTATTTCCTGTTTAGAAAATTGTTTAGTTATGGGGACAAAATGTAATTATACAAGATGAAGGTCGAGAATATATGTTAAAAATACTACAATTAGTTCATCATGGTATATCTAACTTGAAAGCTAAAGATAGAGGTGTAGATTGTCAATACAATCGTTATTGCATTAATAGAAATAAGTTCCTTGGGTATAATGAAAATAATATAGCAATTTGATAATGAGAATGTTGCAAAGTCTAACCAATCTCAGTGATTACAGAATATTTTAACAGGTACAATTGAGAATAAATATTATGGTAATACTATATATAGGTGTGTAAAGGACAAGTGTATTAAATACTACAGTGGTATCGAGTTGGGAAAAAATTATAGCACTGCTAAATCAATGGTGACGATTTAGTGAAGGATAACTCTCCGGAGATATGCAAGTGAACCAGCTGGTAGAAGTAGCCGACGTAAAAAACCAATAGTTCGTTTGAACTACGAAGAGATGCTTGTTAAAACCTAATGAAATATTAATGATTTTGAACCAAAATTGGCCCAGTTAAACGATGGTTTTTTAAGACTTTTGGATGCAAGTCAGTATGGCTAGATCAAACCTTTACTGTAAAGATGGCTGCCGT
Source organism: Maratus speciosus (assembly GCA_963932465.1). Classification (NCBI taxonomy): domain Eukaryota; kingdom Metazoa; phylum Arthropoda; class Arachnida; order Araneae; family Salticidae; genus Maratus; species Maratus speciosus. The sequence continues at coordinate 335,220,900 of OZ010798.1, read as the reverse complement.
TTAAGAAGCCATTTACTGCATTTTTAAATATGTATAATAAATCTCTATATAGTTTAAATAGGTATGCCTACTATCTTTATCATATTTACAAATATATATTAGCCTGAAATCCCAATGACTATAGATGGAGGTACTACGTGCAATAATTATCAATTCTCTCTCCATATTCGATGAGAATATCGGTTCTGCAAGAGAGCTTGTGGATCTCGAGTATGGAAAAAGTGCCGGTGAACTCATACTTTGAAGAAACCTCAGAATATATTCAGTAAGATCTTGCCAGCAGTTTAACTTATTCCAGAGTACATACAGGCGATCAAACAATTAAAAAGGACTTAAGGACAACAATCAGGTACGTTACTTAAGTTTACCACAACTGTTGAATTGTTCATTTTAGGATTGACTGTTTATTTACGGTGTTGCACAAAGGACATCAAAATTATGAATCATCTACCAAGTCGCATCATTTTATTGGCATTTTGTTGGTACTTTCTGGAAATCATTGGGAAATAGTAGGTGAAAATACCTTCTAAATTTAGAGCGCATTTGAACAAAATTTTGAGATGCCAAAGATTGGACTACTGCTGTACTTTTTTTGGCAAATGGCTCGTTTTCTAATGGTACGGCAAGGCGGAGAATTCTTACTGTGAGTCAACATGAAGGACAATTAGCCGACATTTAGCCAATGTTGGTCAAATCATTTTGTGCTATTTGGGTTCAGACGTTATAGTTTAGAACATATTTTAATATTGTTTCTTTTTACAAACTCGAAGAAATTTAAGTATTTTCAATACATAAAGCGTTGTCGCTGAAAAAATACAATAACTTAAAGAATCGTTTTCAAGCCCTAACATAATATTCGAGAATCGCTTTTATACAGATTTTTTCATAAATGTATTCAAAATCCCATGGTTTAATATTAATGTAGATTTTAAATAAAATTAATTGCTATCATTTCATGATGGTTCATATTTTTTTAATGCATCTAGTATTTTGCTAATTTGTTTAGTCGGAAAGTTTTCATTTCGGCGATGTTCGCATATAAATACCATCAGAATAGAAAAACACTATTTTTGTCTGTCTTACTTCTTTCTTTCGTTTTTGTAGTTTCTAATTTTCTTAAAAATTGGCTATAGCTGTAAAAAATCAATTTGTTCTATGGTACACTGTACTAAAAATTGTTTTAACAATAGCCATCGTATCGTATAGAGATTAAGTGAACTCTTCCAAACGTTCTAGCATAAAAATATTTAAACTTAAATCTAACTTACAACTCTCTAAAGTTGCATTGGAGTAAAATAAATTACCTCTGTTACTGCACAAAATTTGCTCAATTTAATATACAAATACTTCCTGAAAAGTGCAACTTTGATACGTGATTTTAACTATAGTGCACTTTAGTTAAAAAAAAAAAAAAAAAAAAAAAAAAAAAAAAAAAAAAAAACATAAAAAAGCAGAAATAAAAATAAATATTATAACAGTATGTAATTTTTGTTATTGAGAAAAAAAATTAGGACAAACTTTACTAATAATATTATACATAAATTTACAGATAGACTATATATTGTATTGTACTTAAAGATTATAAAGATTTTCCTTGTTTATAAATAATAAATTTGGTTCAAATTAGTACTTACGACAAGAAAAATAAAAGAAAGCATTTTGAATAACAGAGTCTTGTAACCTCTGTTACTAAAAAAGACAAACATTTTAACAGAAGTTATAAAAAAAGTAACAGAGGTTTTATAAAAAATGTAGTTAATTGCTACAGGGACTGCATTTAACAAAATGAAAAATTTCATATATAAAACTATATAACACTATATAAATGTTTTTATAGGCATGCTTATTATTATACAATTTAATGAGAAGTTTCATTTTTAAAACTACATTCAAACCTAAAATATTAAAGCAACAGAAGTTACAAACAAAAAATGCACTTACTCCAAAACAAGAAAACACGGCTTTACACATAAAACATTTTATGAAGAATTTCAAACTGGATTTATATTTATTTTCTAGAAAGTGTTTTTTGCAGTAAAAATTTACAATGCTTCACGATACATGCTTTTTAAAATATTTACTAGATGTAAATGTAGTAACAAAAATTAAGAGGATAAGAACAAGAATTCAATTTAATGCATGAAATAAAAAAATAAATATTTTAATTAATCAGAACAAATTTATTAAACCGTTAATACTGGTGATCAGATCAAAATAGGTAAATATTTTGTTTTTTACACTTAGAATGTGTACTAAATTTGTCATTACAGTCATTCGGAAAACATCATTTTAGAGCTAAACAAGCAAAAAAATAGAACAAATTTAGAAAAATAAAAAATGGTGGGATATATATATATTTTTTAATATACATAATAATTATGTTTTTGAAGAACTGACACATAAAAAATCTGGTACTTTTATGTTAATCGGGCGAAAGCGGTAAATTGCCAAATATTGTTCACATCACTTTTATTCGTATTGAATTCATTTTATTTAAAATACGTAACTTTAAAATTTAAAACACATATCATAGAGCACGATAGTGCTGTATATTAGAGCTCAGCCGCATCTTTTACGTTTTGAAACATGATGAAAAGACAACAACTCAATTACAATCCAAACCAGAAAATATTCAGTGATGAATATTGGCTTGTTGGAAAGTTCTTAATTTAGTGATGTGCCTTTCGCAGGTCGGGTTAAAAAATATCCAATATTAAGGAAGTGGCACCCATTTAAACTTTACATAGTACTGTACCTTACGTAATTTAACAATATAGAAATATCTCCTTTTTAATTTTCTAATTAAATCGTTTCTTTACTGTTGCCACTCTCTAAAAACCGGCACAATAATTTTAAAAAAGTGATAACACGCGTATTTTGCTTTTACGAGCCAATAAAAATTCAGATTTTCTCGCTATATTTCTGCATTTTTGAAATCGAAGTCATTCTAGTCAGAAAATGAAAATGTTGCCCATATATATGTAAAATCTTTAACTAAACACGTGTTAGAATGACGTAGTATGTTCATTAGAATGCTTTAAAAGTTTAAAAATCTATTTTAATTCCAATAAAACAATTTAGGAAAAGATAATCCCAACAAAACGTTTTCGGTAAAAAAAAGAAAAAAGGGCCAAGTTCTCCTTAATGTTTCGGCCAGAAAAAGTAGTGATATCTGAAGTTCGCACAAGTTAAAAGCCAAACATCCCAAATCTTTCATTGAAAATGGCTTCCTGCGACTTGGCCGTTAATGCCTTCCACAGCATTTCAAAATTAATGATTAGAAATTTCGCATTTATGAATTATTTAAATTTTAAAAGTAATATTAGAATGCAAATGGGCAAATTCACATAAAGACATTATAAGTAAAAGATTTCTGATAAATACCATCCAGTTGCAACAAATATTAGTTTGATTACAGATCATTTAGTCCACTGGTGGTTTAATTGCCATTTTGCACGGTCTAAAGCTAAAGTCATTAACGTAAAACTCAAGAAATAAAACAAAATTTACTTACTTCAAATCTCTCTATATGTTACATAATATTTTATTGTATAATATTGAAATCTTGTGCATTGACGAAAGAGATTTTTTTCGTTTGAACATTTATTATAGTTTGTTCGCACACATTAAGAGGTATTCGATTTATAAACTGTTAAAAGCTGATACTAATTATGTTTTAGCAATTAGAGATATTATCTTCCGAAACAAGTATTTTGTTATTTTTAACTTCTAAGTATTTAAATAGACTGAAGTGGTTTAAATGCTTTTTTTAAATGTGTAATTTATTTCTGTACTTTGTGCAACAAAATGCCTAAAATAATGAAAAAATGTTGTTGGCATGTAGCTCATTTGTACATACTTTAAAATTTGAAAAACCCTCTCGAAGGCATTAACGGCCAAGTCGCAGGAAGCCATTTTCAATGAAAGATTTGGGATGTTTGGCTTTTAACTTGTGCGAACTTCAGATATCACTACTTTTTCTGGCCGAAACATTAAGGAGAACTTGGCCCTTTTTTCTTTTTTTTACCGAAAACGTTTTGTTGGGATACCACTACTTTTTGTATGTTTTTTCAATTTTTTTTCTAAACTATATTAATAAAAAAAAAATTAAATTTTGGTACTTTTATGTTAGCCAGGAGCAAATCTCCTCATTAGCATTTTGTTTTTTCGCCAATAGCAGTTTTCATTTTTCACATGTGTAAATTAGTAACAATGGTTTGATTTTTCAAATAAAATATTTTGGTTTACGTTATTATTTCTTATTTATTTATTTATTTATTTCTATGTTACATATTCTATTAAATAAAATGAGGGAAATGCATTTATTTTAAATGAGATGACTGAAAAGTTTATATTTTTAAATGAAATGAATGCAATATGAACAATGGAGTTAGGAACAGTATTTGGCGATTTGCCACTCGCGCCCGGCTAACATAAAAATACCTAAATTTATTTTATTGAGCTTTACAAATTTATACTTTATTTCTTTTGGTATTAAAGTACTAGCCGCCTCTAGCAAGCAGTATTTGCTCTATTAAGTGCATATTAAACGTTGCATCATATTACTGCTATTTATAATTTACTTGCCCATTATTTTGGCAAGTCGGAAGCTTTTGATACAGAAATCAAGAACTCTTTACGATCATGGAAGCACATCATATATTTTGTGTTGTTATGTATTTCATCTTTCATGACAAATATCTCTTAACTCACTTATTCATGTTTCCTTATCAGTTACGATTCGTTCTCTAATGCGGAAATTTTTAATCCTATTAAGTGATCGTTTCTAATTGGGCTCACTGCCAGTTGTTGTATTTTAACTGTTACGATTGGGTACATGTGAAATGGTTCTTATGAAATCCTTTGACAATATCTGCATTTACATTAAACCATATTGATGCTAATATCTTTTTGTTTCACGTTAACCTTTTCAATAGACTCGATTACGGAAGAATAGAAGGTCTACGGGCTCACTGCCATTGATCTATTTGAAAATCTATCTTTCTTTTCATCTAATCTTTTTGAGGAATTAGCCAATGTGCCATGGTTTTAAGATTTTAGCTAATTTTATTCGAAACCTGAAAACTAAAATGCGAAGAACCGGATTATAGAAGATTCATTCTAACGTAAATATCTATTAACAGGTTACATATTATAGAATTATTATAATCATAAGGAGAACTGGCAGTTTCTGTGCTTTAATAGTTGCCGTAAATTCTCTTTATATAATACAGAAGTTTTAGCAGAGTAAAGATTAACAACATAGTCACCGTAAGTATAATAACAGTGCAATATGATAACAATGGCAGAGGATTTGTGGAGTGACGAAACTATTGGCACTTTTGAAATATTCGTACGTTATACCATTTAACTATTCAGGTGATATGCGGAAAAATATAAATAGATGGCTCGTATTAATAAATTAACTCATTGAAAAATAGCCACTAGCCTCAAATACTCGCCAAGCTTGTCAACATTTAGCGAAGTGTCGCCAAATTTGGTAATATATCATGTCAATTTTCAAATTTGGCGACAAAAAATGCTTTGTTTGTTCTGACGTCATAATGATGCATATGTATTATACACATACCTATAATATGTATGATGCAAATGTATTACGTATTGTATGCATATGTATTATATGTATGATGCATATGCATAAAGTTCATTAACATCACTAAAACGCACTTAAAGGAATAGTGTTCCATAAATAGTAGGGATATTTGCCAGATTGACTAGAGTGCTATTGAGATTAGAATTCCGACATTTATAATAGACCGGGAGGCGTCTGCACACACCATCACCTCATCGAGATTACAGCTGAAATTTTAGGATTAGTCAAAACTAGATTAGCATATTAAAATCCAACTGGTCTGTTAATTCATGTCTTGGTAGAAACCACCTGAAGGCATAATTTTAGTGGTTGACTGATAGGTTTACTATTGTATTTTCCTGCATACAAAAGTATGGAAACATGGAGGAATGGGTGCAGGAAAACACAATGGAAAATCCACCAATCAACCCGGTAAAATCAGGCCTGTAGGTGGTTTCCACAAAGATATGACTTGGCAGACCATTTACATTTTAATACGCTAATTGATTTTTAACTAATCCTAAAATTTCAGCCCTCAACTCGATGAGGTGATGATCTGTGCAGACGCCTCCCGGTCTTTAATAAAATTTGTTTTAAGGAAGTAAAAGATAGAAAGATGAACAGATAAACTGAAAGATTTGCCTTATTAAGATTTTTGTAAAAGCATATAAGAATTCATTCAGCTTGAAATCATGTAACACCTTTATAACTCAGGCTAATTTTCTGTAATTGGGTTTTGGCGACCAACATATCTTATCTATAACTATAATCTTACTTTTACAGATTTAAAATTAACAACAAATTAACAGTAAGTAGTCTAATAATGCAATATAATAACATTAGCAGCGGTCTTGGGACGCCGTATTTGTCGCACATCGTTAAAGACAGCTTTATTAGTTACACATTTCATTTATTTAAAAGGAGATTTTTAAATTTTCATATGAGAATTAGGATATTTTTCCACTATAGGGACCTTGGCATTTTTAAAAAATCTTGGCGCAATTCGGACTTCAGAAACTGAGATATGTTGCCAAATGATATAAACAATTATGAAAACAAACCTGGTGAACTTTTATGTTATTTATATATGTATATTTATATACATATAAACATTTTACTTATACATGTATAAAATATTATTTTTTATATACAAATTATTTATGTTGGTATATAAAGATAAATAAACGGGTTCCTTAAATTAAATAAATTGTATACAAATGGAAAAAATTGCTTGTGTCTATGACACAGTAAATAGGTTGCCAGAAAATACGTTATTATCACATTTCTTTTCTGTTAAGGGTATTTTCTCTATTTCGCCAAGACTACTATATCTGAAACGTACCGAATGGCGGTTATATTTTGGTAAATGTTTTACTGTTTTAATATCGTAAATATATCATAATCTATACTAATTAAAATTTTTAGGTATATTCATTTTTTCTATTTAATCAGAATTTTCGGGAAAGCATATGCAATTTTATTCAGCTTGAAATTACGTGACACCTTCAAAACTCTGTAATCGAGTTTTGGCGACCAACATTGGCCCAATTGAATGTATACGGCCAAATCAACACCCCCTGTTTGGATGGTTTAGAAGCGGAAATCCTTTGTTTTCAGATTTTTCTGGTTAATTGTGCTACAAACCCAACTTACTTGTGAAATTTCATGATTCCACGACTTTTAGAAGTACCTTAGTTATTTGATGATGCGAAGTGAGTCAGTGACAAAAAAGCGTTTTTTCGGAATTTAATATTTCGAAAACTACTAAATACAGAAACATGAAATTGTGGAACCTTAGTTCAGTTTGACCATATGAACATGTGTATAAAAGAAAAAATTCTATATCTCTCCCTAAAACGACGTTATGAGGGGGTGGAAAGTATGCCGAAATGGTTCAGGAAAAGGTAGCTTACGGCTTGTGCGAACTTGGCGGACGCACTACCGTGCTCCCAGATAATAATAATAAAAAAAATCGCTTGCTAGGTATGACGTCAATTTCCGTTTAACTGACATAACTTTGTAATTACGTTTTATTCTGAAGAGAGACTCCTGATAATCTGAAATTAATCCTTATTATTACCATCCATAAAGTGAAAGATTTATTTTTAAGTCATACGGAAGAAATTTTCGATAAATGCAAGCCCATTTGGTTGTATTTGTTGCATTTTCCTGCGTATTGTCAAAGAAATCGTATATTCCTATTGACATATTTCTTTTTTCCATCGGAGATTTGCCATCTCGTAACCTGATTGGTCAGAGCTTCCGGTCTCAAAGTGACTTTTCTTGGCGAGAAGGAACTGTGCTTGCGACCATGAAAGTACAGAATTTTGATAGAATGGACACGGGGAAAGGGATGCATTTCAATAGACTTCTGATTTATTTATTTATTTATTTATTTATATATTTATTTTTGTTAAAATTACAGGTCGATGGCAAAAATGATTTCTAGAGAAAGAAGATAATTTCCATTACCTAATGACAAAGAGGGTGGGGTGTCATCTGAGAAGTGAAAAGATTCCAAATAACTTTAATAAATTTGTTACTTTTTAAATTTAAGATATTTTTTAATCTATTTTACATTATTTTTTTTTTAAATTTTCTGTTAATTTGTAATTTTACTTAATTATAAATTTATTTAATTGAATTCGTAATTATTCAAACAAATTATAAATGTTGCCTTTTTTTAATGATTTTAAATTTACTAATACTTATAATTATGAAACTCTGTAAGCTCTAATGAAAACAAAATTGTCAGGAGTCGGGGAATCGTAGCAGATGTAATAAAATACTATAAAATAACAAATAGGAGAGATGATTTAAAAAAGAAGTACATATAGATATTAAACTTTGCGTGATTTTGTGGAAGTAGAAATTTCAGAGGGCGGTAAATTTAAATGAAATCTTTAGAAAAAGTGAAAATCTGCGATGTGCAAAAATTTTAAAACTTAAAAAAAACCTACACTGTTTGTTATTTTGCTGAAATAACAAATAAATAATACGTCATCTAAATTTCACTTTAAATTTCAATTTATCCTGCCCATTTCTCAGCATATATAATACTGAAATATTTATATTTTAAAAAATTTCAATATTTGTTGAAACAATAATCAGTCATCTAAAATTCCCCTTGAAATTTCTGCAAAAACATTTTTACCCCCCCCCCCCTACTTTTTACACACAACAAAGTTCAGTTTTCTTAAAGTTTTTTTTTTCTTTTTTGTATGCACATATCTTTATATACAACATTTGAATGGCTATTCTGAATATGTTAAGGAAATTAATATGTTCCTTTTTGAAAATGATCCTCAAATCGCTAGTTTATTTTCTTTTGAAGAAGAAGAAAAATAAATTATTTGCGTTTTTTATTTTGCCTGTATGATGTTATTTAACGAAAAATAACCTAATGCTTACAAAATTCGAATATGTTAATCAAATATAACACAGTATTTAAGCATTTAAAAATGGGCATCTTCTAAAACCCCTACCCTTTTTTTTACTGAAAAAGTTGAAGATCCTGTTATATTATTGCCTAAAGCTGTTATATTTGTTGGATACTTAAATTAAATTAATGATGGTGAGTTTTTATTCCTTAGTTTAGTGCCTGTGTTTCCGAACAAAAATGAATTAAGAAAGGTATTTGAGAACAGTCGTGAAATTTTCTGTCACATATTTAAGAATCGAACAGTGTTTTCCATTTTTTTCATAAATAAATGGAGAGTTGTAAGCGATTGTTGTCACGGGACGACAGGATTTTCTCCTTTCCCGCGCTGTCGCATCCAAAAATTCAGTTCGAAAAGCCAACTTTGAAAGTATTTTTAAAAGATACTCTGCTTTTACCAAAAAATTGAAAACACCATTCGATTACATAGATTATTAATAAGAACACCTGTCAATTTTATGTGTTTCCGAACAAAAATGAATTTAGGAAGGTATTTGAGAACAGCCGTGAAATTGTCTGCCACATATTTAAGAATCGAACAGTGTTTTCCATCTTTTTCTCATAAGTAAATGGAGAGTTGTAAGCGATTGTTGTCACGGGACGACAGGTTTTCTCCTTTCCCGCGCTGTCGCATCCAAAAATTCAGTTCGAAAAGCCAACTTTGACAGTATTTTTAAAAAGATATTCTGCTTTTACTAAAAAATTGAAAACACCATTCGATTACATAGTTTATTAATAAGAACGCCTGTCAATTTCATGTGTTTCAGAACAAAAATGAATTCCGAAAGGTATTTGAAAGGCCGTATTATTTCAATTTTAAAAGATAAACTTAACTTAGAAATTGGCCGTGACAAGGGCCTTTTTTGTTTAACTTCATATAACATAATGTGTAATTAACCCTTTCACCGTCCAAGGGTTTTCCTGTATTTTTATAGGAATGCTTGTAAATTCCAGGATAAATATATTTATTAATCACAGTTTGATGCTATAATATCTTTAATATCACTTCTTTCTATATATGATATGGTTCAAAATAAAATTATGTTTAAAATATTTTTGTTTACAGCTGTTTACAGCTGTTACACGATTTTTAGACACGGAAAAATCCGGGCAGCCGGTTAAAGGGTTAAAAAGAATTTCTGAACGAAAAAATCTTACACGACAAGAAACAAAGAAGTGTTTTTCGCCAAGCACGATTCCCGCCAAGAAACATCAAATGCATGCCGAAGTCTCTGACCAATCAGGTTGCGAGATACAATTTAGAAGGCAAATTTCAGTCGGGAAAAAATATGCCTCCTGTTGCACGCGCCAAAGAAAACATGCATTTAAATTTTAAAAAGTGAAACACTACTATAACTACGTCATTATAACGCCAAATGAACTTCAATTTCGCGAGTTTTAAAAAGATTAACATTGTTGACGCGAAATTAATCATTTAAAGAACGTAAATTTTAAAAATTACAGAGTTTCGAAAACTATTTTATGAAATCAATACAAATATACTAAAAATAAAAGCGCAAATAAATATTATTCAAAAAATATTTTTTTCAAAATCGCATTTTAAATTACATACATGAAACTGTAAGGGTCTCTTAGCACTGCATTAAACATGGCCAGTTTTGAGTCATCGAAAAATGACGTTAAAACTTAATTTTTTCTTAATAATAAAAAAATATTTTCAATTTAAAAAAAAGTAAATTAAAATTTTTTGCATGGTTACGATTAAATAATAATTAAATCCAAAAGAGATTCGTGTTCAATAAATGGCAAGTCACAACGTTTGGAAGGGTTTGTAAAAAAAAAATTGGTACTTTTCTGGTACAGGGGCCTCGCGTTTTTTTTTTTTTTTTTTTTTTTTTTTTTTTTTTTTTTTAAGTTTGGCGTAATTCGGGCGTCAAAACTTTCGATTTGTTGCCAAATGATATAAACAGTAAAGAAAACTAACTTGATGAACTTTTTTGTTTAGTTAGATATGTATTTTAAATGTATGTCTATTATTAATGCTTTTTATAAACAAATTACTTCTGTTTCTATATATAATTAGATAAATGGCGTCTTTATGTTAAATAAATTTTTTAAACATTGAAAAAAATGCTTGTGTATATGAAATGAAACAGTGAATAGGTTGCCAGAAAATATGTTGCAAAATTTCCTTCTCCGCCAAGGCTACTTTCTCTATTTGGCTAAGGTCTCTTTACTGGAAAAGTACTAAAAAATCTTCGCACTTTCAGGATTGAAATAAATGGCGCAATAGCATACATTTTAGTATAGAGTTGGTATAACGTAAAAGTAGCGGAAGGTCTCCAAAAAACTTTGTCCCAACTTACGCCAATTCTCTGTAAATTAGAATGTGGAATAGGTTCACTTTAAAAACACAGAATCAATTTATTCCTCTTTTAACGCGTAAGCACACGCGCTGGGGTAAATCTCACCCCACTCACATTTTTTTTCTTCGAAAAAGAAATTATAAATTTTTCGAGGGCGCTTCTGAACTTCGATACCTTTCAAGGTTAAGGTTGAGAAAGGTTCTGTGAAGGAATGTCTTTTTTTTGTTGTTGTTGTTGGCTAGAAGGGGAAAAAATATGCCTTTTGGAATTAAGTAATCCCGCGCGTGTACAAATGTATCCTTTCGATATGTTCATTCGTTTTGAGATAACACACACTAAAATAATTTTACTTAAAGGGTGTCATAAAAGCTACCTGTATATGTTGATGAAAGTGTGTTAAATGTAATTAATATAAAATTTATAAAATAATTCATGTTTTAAGAGGTAAAACAAATCGTTGCATATTTTCTAAAAAAAAAAAAAAAAAAAAAAAAAAAAAAAAAAAAAAAAAAAAAACGCGATTTTTACAGAAACTGGTACAAAATCGGAAAATAAGTATGAAGCGCTTCATTTTTCCCTAAAAAGAAATAGTACTGATGCATTTTACAATATAGAGTTGTAGACATGCTTTTAAAACGCATTTAGCCAAAAATATAATGGTAGACAAAATGTAATAATGAGTTACCCCTTGTGTGTGGTAACTTTACAAAAATAGGTGTATCTGCTTACGTTTAAGTTAATTATGTGCTAAACGACGCCTGGTAACATGCGCCAATTGTCTGTAGATTCAATTATGTAATTTATCCGTACCAAATACGCCAATTGTCTATAGACTCGTTTACGTATTTTATCTCCTTAATTAATGCATACTTTACAAAGGACACCTACTTTCCAATTTTCCTGATTTTTTTTTTTTTTTTTTTTTTTTTTTTTTATCAATGGTTACAGTTAGATGTAAATATGTTAGTCATTATCGCGGTATTTTAGTTTGACCTACGAAATATTATTATAAATATCCAATATTAGCAATATTTCTTATATTATTTACAGGTGTATTATAAAATATTTTCAATCACTTTTAATCATTTTTCTGCATTCAGTCGTTTTCAGATATTTTTTAATTTTAAATTCCCATTAAGTGCCCAAAGCAAAAATTTCCCCTTTTTATAGTTTTTTCACAGTTTTAATTCATTTCTTATGTCTGTTTCTTACCCTAGCTTTTTGTGTGTTTGAGGGGTTAACATAGGATACTGCAAAGTCCCGAAGAGCGTGGGTACGTAGCAGAAAAATTTAAGAAATCACACTATGTATAAAACTAGTCTGGCGGCTAGTCCTGAGTAAAGTATAGGTAAATATCCCAATATGGATGTTAGCAATATGTATGAGGTCATCAGAGCTCTTCAAATACACTATTGAACCAAAGTTTCTGTTAGTTTTTGATTAGGGAAATTGGCTGGGCCGGTTGATTGAGGTCATTGGTTGGTTAGTTGGGGCGGTTTTTTGGTTAGTGGCAGTTGATTGATTAAGTTCCTGAAAGGATCTGAAAAAGGTATGAAATGATATAAAAAACTGTTGGAACCAGATTAAAAAGTAAAGCTCAATCTAAAAAAACTTACAGTAAAAAATTGGCAAATAGTTTCAGTCTAAAAAAGTAAGTAGTGCGTAGAAAAGTAATGGAACCAGATTATCTGTAAAGCTCAGGAAATTACCCAAATTTTTGTTCATAGCCTGGTTCCATTACTTTTCTACGCACTACTTACTTTTTTAGACTGAAACTATTTGCCAATTTTTTACTGTAATTTTTTTTTTTTTAGTTTGAGCTTTACTTTTCAATCTGGTTCCAACAGTTTTTTATATCATCTATTATATATATATAATCCAAACGGAAATTTCGTTCCGAACGCCGAGATTTCGAGTTCTACCGCATGGATTTTGACGGAACTTATACCGTTAGATAGGTATCGTTTCAGGGAAGGTTTTAAGCTATAACACATCATTCTACCTAGATTAGTTATAGAATTATTACGGAAAATTCTTTTATATTGAACTTTGTAACTTCATATTTCCTTAAATATCTGGGCTCCTATTGGTCGTAGAGCTTAGATCTCGCGCCAAAAGTAGCTCCGAAGCACCCAAGCAAACTTTTCCCCGCGATTATTTTGCCGTCTTCCGATTTCCTCTAACTCTATTAGGGGCCCGCGTAGGGCCCCTTTAACATATTTTTCGTAGTAATTTCAGCAATTATCTTACATTATTCGTTAAGACCGCCACCCTCCCGATTCATGTATCTACGGAAAGGTTGCACGAAGGAGTTTCGTTCGGATACGCTTTCGTTAAGAATAGAGTGCGCTCCCTGGTGGTGGAATGTGGAACTAACATAACGCGATATTGTTAAAATTGGGAAATCTAACAATGCGATCTGTTTTAAACTTTGAGATAGTTCATAACGCATAATCTATTATCTATTCTATTATATATATATATAAAATCTATTATCTATTCTATTATCTATTATATATATAAAATCCAAACGGAAATTTCGTTCCGAACGCCTAGATTTCGAGTTCTACTGCATGGATTTTTACGGAACTTATACCGTTAGATAGGTATTGTTTCAGGGAAGGTTTTAAGCTATAACACATTATTCTACCTATATTAGTTTTAGAATTATGACGGAAAATTCTGTTATTTTGGGCGATAAGGTTACCATTTTATTTCTTGGCGAAATTCATCGTTGATAAAAAAAAATTGAAACGGCTATTAAACCTCGAAAAATAAAAGAAAAACTGTTACTAATTTTATTTAAATGAAAAAAAAAGAAAAAGAAAATCCGTTTCAATGAGTGATAATATTAAAAAACGGAAACATTTAATCAAAACCTGAAAGAAATATTTGTAATGCTTAAAAATTAATTTAATAAGAAATATTACACTTGATACGCAATATTTGGCTCTTTATCGCTTGCGTTAGATATGGAAACGAATCAGAAAAATTGATTAGATGAAATTTTAACGACATTTTCTTTCTGTTCTGCTCTTTTCTTTTTTTTTTTTATATCTAATTGTCCCATCACGTGACTTAAAGAAGAAACAAGCAGATGTAATTGTGAGTCACATGTGTAATTACTATTTGTTTCTTTACAATTTTTTATTTTTCTTTTGTCGCCAAACGATGTGATTTTAAGCCAAAAATGCATAAGCGTGACATTAGCTTGAGGATGTTCTCACAAATGGTGTTTTTTTAGGTGAAAGAGATCATTTTTTGGGTACATTTTCATATTCAATTGTAACTTATATAGATATCAGTTAATATTTTAAAAATGGAATCGAATGCTTAAATTTCAGTGTGAATCTCTGCCACACATACATATTGTAAAATAATTTCATACTTTTTAAAATGTTTTTCGCCGTAATTCCGAAAGCATGTGATATTTATAAACTCGAACTCAGATCAACGAATATTACCCATTTTATATAAGCAAATATTATCTATTGTTTATTTCATTTTTTCTCAAGTCATATCGCCAATTTCATTTATAGGAAAATTCACAGATTCGAAATCTAGGAAATAAAGATAATTTTTAAGGAAATTTATGTTTTAATACGTTATTACTATCGAAAAATTCAACATTTTGAAAAAAAAAAAAAATACAAGTCTTTTGTAATTCGTCATTTCTTCTTCGTCTTTCTTCGTACTTTCTCCTCTGTTATGTAATATTTCAAATGATATTGGACTAATTTTCGATCATCGATTCATCGCAAAATGGAATATCTAATATAGTATATAAAATAAAGTCTGGATTAGGTGACTAATTAACGCACAGCGCAAACTACTGAACCTAAAATCTTGAAAATCGTGGTAAAAATACTTCTTATGACATAGACTTCTGCTAAGAAAGGACTTACTAAAGTGTCACCCCTAATGGTTTTTGCACGTGGAGGGGAAAAAAATCGAATATAAAAATTATGCGTCAAATGATAGCATATTTTAATGTAGTTTTGTATGCTGAATCGAATGCTACCAAATAAATTTTTATAAGCCAACAGTTCATGGCACATTTCATATTTTTCTAATTTGGCGGTGTCTTTGGCATCTAAACCTCAAAATATCTATCATTACATCCGTTACTCTAGCAACGGAAAAAATTCAAATCAACCCTTTTGGCTGAAAAATAAAAACGGCTCTATGAGTTTGAAATAAAAATGCAAGCATCTTAATTTTTTTTAAAAAATAGTGATTTTATGTAAAATAAAAGGAAAAAAATTACTGAGAATTTAGCGTTATAAAACAAAAATGGAAAATGTACTACTTAGATATTCCGTCGACCAAAAATTTATCGTCAAACTATAAGATTAAATGCCAATAATGGTTGATCGTAAATATCAAATTCACTTGAATTTAAACAAGCTACACGTGTTTACGTCATCAAGTGATTTTAATTTCGACGTTTTATTTGTATTTTTATTAATGTTATACTAATTTATTTGTTATTTCGTTATTTAAAATAAAGATTATGTCAATTTATATAATTTGGCGAATGGTTTGGCGATTTATATAATTTGGCGAAATTGGTCGACGGGATAACAAGTAGTACCAATGAAAATATTTAAGTATGAAAGCAATGTTTGTAACGACTTAAAAATTATTTTCATATATATAAACTCGGTTTATGGCGTCAGATGCCGTCATCCGAAGAATCTACAAAAGTCTTTTTCCATTTTTTCCGGTCATAGGTTCCTCAATGAAAGAAATTGGAATTGGAATAATATTGTGCGATTTATAAATTGCTCCTCGATAAGAAGAAAAAATGGTTACATTCATAACAACCGTGCGCACATTTCGCTGATAGCATTTTTAAAATTCCCAGTAGCAGTAGTTACATTTTGCGTATGTAAATTAAAAATATTTTTTTGTTTTTAATTATGGCATTATTTCCTGCTATTGTTTATCTTTTCAGTTTTTTAAATGAAATTAGTATAAGACATGCATTTTAAATGAAATGAGTGAAAGGTTTGTGTTTTAAATGAAAATAATAAAATAAGAATATGCTATGAAAACAATCTTTATTGATTTATTATCTGCGCCCGGCTGACATAAAAATATCACAAAAGCCACATATTCACTTTTCTTTGAGTAGTTGCTCATGAGAATTTAAGTTAACCTTCCGTATTCGGATACTTAGCATATTGGTGTATTAGCTTTAATGTTGAAAGCATCGTTTATGTTTGAAGCGAAAACTTTACTATTACACAAAATCGCATCATCATCATCTACTATATATTTACAACGGAAATTTGTATTTCATTCCGATTGTTTATAATACTATCGTAGGATATACCACAATTAGTTAGGTAATAATTTTGGAAAGGTTTTAGTGTATACATATTGTTCAAGGGTACTTAGTTATAGAGCAACAGTAAAAGTTCAAATATTAAGTGAACCTGATTATGAAAGTTTAGCCTTTTTAAAAAAAATCTACAGACCATATTTTGTTACAAGTGGCCCTGTTGCATGACTTTTAGGAATGGTGTTAGTATATACGATTTCATTATATGTTGATTAGTTACAGAGGTATTAATTCCTGTTGTCATAACGGTCTCATTACCCGACCATAAGTGCGCTGTTTATAATCAACTAAAACAATTACTTCTTAATTGCTAAATTTTGTCCAACGCTTAAGATAACATTATATCGCAATGGCGTTCGCATCGTTTTCAGTGATGAGCAAGGTCAAGCTGAAGATCCATATTGTTTAAAATACAAGTTCAAATTCACCATTTAGTTTAATCCAAAGTCCATTTGGAAATATTGACCAGCGCAGCGGGCATAGCCTGCTAGTATTACATACATTTCAAATACACGTCTTTCACTCATGTTGTTTAAAATGCAAAAAAAAAAAAAAGAAAAAAAAAAAGAAAGGAAAAAAGAAAGAAGCGAAAAGGAATAATACCATAAACCAAAACATTTTTCTCAATGCAAAAGCACTAATTTACAAGCGTAAAAAATAAAAGCTGTGAGGTAAAAATATGCCATTGAAGAGATTTGCGCCCACCTAACATAAAACTACCAAAAATATTTATTTCACCCTTTATATGTAATGCAAAAGAAGGTGTAAATTTGAGTACATATAGAATGCTTAAGTAAACAATTTTTAACCCATAATTTTTTTACAGATACATGTCAAAAAAATTTTCAATATATGATTTTCATTAACATGCCTAAATCAGCGATATTTGCACAAATGGGATTAAAAATGCATGTGGGCGAGAATAAAGATGCCTCAATTAATTACTTTGTTGGGACGAACCTCCCTACTGGCCAACTGGCGCAGAATAATTATGAAAAAAATCTGGCTTGAGTGCTTTTTTCTTTTCATCATTACTGAGGTACTTTCTTCTGTTTGTGACAAAATAAGGAGAAACAGTTTGTACTGGACCTGACGGTTTATTCCTTTTAGGTCCCTTGATGCTCTTTTTATTAAGTCAGGCTTACTTGGAGAAAGCCTGTAAATTTTGTCGCTCCATAGTCCGAAGTAATGCCTGCGAGTGTCGTGGATTATATGGCAATTAATTAGAGGAAAAAACAACGAGTTATCGTTGTCTCGTCTATTTAAATGGGTAATTTAAATTATTCCCAGCAGAGGGCATAATTATCAATAAAGCAGGATCTTTGCTTACAATCGTCCAAAAGATATCCAGGCTCGTGACATACCAATGGGTTTGGTTTTATCCGAGTTCTGCATTGACCACAAAGGGACCAAGTTGCACTTATTCATAAATTTTTATCTTAAAGTTAGTTCGAATTTGAAGCCTGGAATAAATGTTGAGCTGAGAAACGAGATTAATAAGGATAAATTAGGTTTAAGCATTAGATTTAGAAGTGAAACAAAGGCACTGGTAATTTTCATTTTAAATTTTGAGTTCTGAAAAGTTTTTTTTTATTCCTTAAGGTATATATGAGTGTAACAATCTGAAGTAGGTTGTATCTTTCTTAAAAATGACTTTTTTCAAATTTGTTTTCCTGTCAAAATGTGAGATGTATTATATGAAGTTACTTGTGAATTATACCTTTGGAGGTGCCTTGCCAGGTGAAGGTCTCGGCACCTGATCAAGGTTCTAAATTACGAGGCCAACTTGAGTAGCAAAGCGCAGGTACAAAACAAAAGAACAAAATGTTAAGTAACCGTTTTAACTAAGTTCACATCTAAGCAACAGGCACAGCCGATAGGATGAAGGTCTAGGCTTTCGTCAGATTTATTGACGCTACGCGGCGATTAGGCGGTCACCGCCCCGATACCAGGTATCAAACCCATTCAGCTGGGGAGACCCGGCAGGTAGGGGCCTGGTCATCGATTAGAAAGAAAGAAAGGGATGTATTATATGACAACATGGAGGGAAAGAAGAGCCAATTCATCTCCGAATGAAACCAGTTAAAAGTAGAAACACTGTCCAGAAAAATTAAGTAATCTTTTACTTCGATTGCCATAAAGCTGTAATAAACTAAAAGGTTCCAAAGGTTTCTGAAAATATTACAATAAAATAAATTCGTAATTTTAAATATTCAGAAATTTTATTTACATATATATGTGATGATATTTGGTGACAGGTCATGGAACGATGTAAAATGAAACAACAACCGCTCCGTAACATTCTAAGAATTTAGGCAGCCGTCATTTCGATACCAATCAAGCTCACATATTCAATATTCATCGGCACTCGAATAATTTAGGCTTTGATCGATAAAACACTGGCAGTTTCCCGAATAATGACAACACTTCTTCACAAAAGAAGAATTTTTATTACTTCCTCTTATCATAATCCAGGAGTGAGTACATCCACCAGAAATTTAATGAACACGAAACACCTTTTCTCACCATCGCTATACAAACTTCACTTTATACCACGTTACACTTCATTCGATTATTTCCGTGACTTCTTCTGGACAGCAACGTAGTTTTTTATATCAACAAATGCCACGAAAATCTTTCGCTCTGTGCTCATGTTTCAGTCAGAATCGAATGATCTTTTACGCTAATGCAGATATGAGGAAGAACCAATGGGCGCGCACAAAATTAGGAACTCTTTATTGTAAGCGGCATAATATTGAGGCAAAACTACAGAGTCAGAATTACGCGGAAAATCGAGTTATGGAATAAAAAAGCTGAAAGAAAATAAATGGCATAAATCAGATAACTGTATAAATATCAACTATTTAAGATTAAGAAATAAAAAGACCTTGAAGAAAAATTATTAAGGGGAAATGTTTTTAGAAGATTTTGAAGGAAATTAAATACGCGTTTTAAATAGAATGATATATGAATGGAATGAATGGTATATTTTTTAAGCTGTGGAATAATTTAATAAACTAGGCTTGTAGAGTTATTTAGAAAATAAATTTCTGTGGAATAATTTTAATAAGGCACGGAAATTTAATTTTCGTAATATATATATATATATGTGTGTGTGTGTGTGTGTGTGTGTGTGTGTGTGTATATATAATATTTACTCTTGACTCTTTCGCTTTCGGAATAATCCATTACGATGGTGAATTTCTGTTGAGCATTAACTATAACAAAACTGTCTAAATATATCACATGGTAATCCTAATACGGAATACCTCTCCGCATAGTGCAAAGAAATGTCAAAACTGCCTCAATTAAAAATAATTATTAAAAAGGATAAAACAGAGAAAAGTCTAGTTTATTTAGCGAATGCGGCACGAAAGGCTAAACATAACATAGCAACGAATATTAGCTTTTAGGAGTACGTTTTTTCGTTTCTTCAGTACTGTAAGAGTGAACTGTTTTGGTGTTTTTTAGTTCAAATTGTGCAGCAGCCTGCAATTTTGTGAGCTGCAGACTACCCCCTACCCACAGACAATTTATGCTAAGGACTTTTTTAAAAATATTTCAATACTTTGCTCTATGTCCATATACATCAAGTACATCATACATTTACGTTTTTACTCCTCATGCAAAAACATACGACCTTACGTATAAGGAATATTTCAACTCAATCAAACGGAATTGTAAAAATATACGAATTGAATTTTTTCAATTGAGAAGAAAAATGACCAGCCAGGACTAGAAGACAGAAGCTATGACATACATTGCCAATGTTCTACTTATTGACCTACATAGGCCAAGAGCTGGTGGGTATATTTTGCTCAGATAACCTTATTGGTAATAGCATCAGGTCTGCCATGTAGACAGACAACAAAATAAACCGCAGGTAATGAAACACTATTAAAAGATGGTACGTAGATACACAAACATTTTGACTCAATCGTTGATTGATTTTAAACTCTGATTAATTATATATACACGGATATTTTAACTCAGTCAATTGATTGAGTTAAAACGCTGATGGAGTTAAAATATTCGTACGTAATATCTACGTACTCGTAAATTGATGGGGATCATTTACCTGCGGTTTATTCTGTTGTGCTGTCTACATGGCAGATCAGATGCCATTACGAATAAGGTTGTTTCAGCGAAATATGCTCGTAGGTTGTAGGCCCGTTTACCACAATAGGTACAGCATTGGCTATGTAAGTCAAAGGTTCTAGGTTCGAATCTCGGCTTAGGCATTTTTGGTACAGTTGAAAATTTTTAATTCATATTATGCATAAGGGTATACTTTTTGGGTCATAAAAAAACATTATATATGCAGAATTACTACAAAAAATGTTAATAAAACAGAACTTATACCAAGAGAGTTTTCGGAGTCAAGAAATTTCGGTTGACCTAAATAATGCTGTATTCTAACGCGGATGTTATCTGAGAAATTCCGTATACTGATATTTGATTAATAATAGAAATTAAATAGCCACATTTCCAACAAGAGCAAATGTGTGAAATGGGCTCTCTCACATTGCATAAATTTTAATAAATGTTTATAAAACAGGTCTAAACATCATTGAGCTAAAATCAATACAATTTCTTTCTAAATATAGATATTTTAGAATAGAAAGAAGGTTGTTTTTATAGTTTTATCAATTGCTATTAAGATACATAAGATAAAAACTAGCTTGTACTGTATCTGGTAAAGTTTTTTTTTCATAAAGTCAAGAGTATAGTTTTCATAGCAGAATAAATTTGCTGGAAGTTAAATAGCGTAAAATTGACTGCGGAATTATGCAACAATCATGCATTTGCGATGATGTAAAGTATGAAAATATCCGGTCCAACATCGTCTAAGATCAGATATGTTTATAGGTCGAAATTGTATTTTACTGTAAATAATATTACTTAGATTTTAATTTACATTAAAATTATAAATTTCGTCGTAATCTTATAATAACAAAATATTTTGAAGTAAATAGAAAAATAAATTGATAAAACATATTTTTTTAATTCAATAATTGACAGCTTATTACTAATATGTAGAATTGAAAAATGTTTTTCTAAAAATCATTTTGATTAAAATAAAATAAAAATCAATAACCTAAAAAAAGTATAATTTACAATATTTCTGAGGAAAAACAAGAATTTAAATAACTATTTTTAACAGCTCATTAATAGTTTTGCATCAAGATTAACAAAAGCGTGATTGCCAAAAAATGAATTCTAATTATGTGCAAAATTCTCAAATTTTCTTATTTCTAGAAAGAAGATATTTTATTATAAGAAATTTAAACTCAAAGGAATAAAAATTACTGTTAGAATATATATACAGGAATCCCCCGACTTACGTATTACGCGACTTACGCAAATTTGCAGTTACGTAATAAATCTCGAAAATTACATTTGTGAACATACTAGCACGGATGAAATTCAGTTGCATATTTTTTATCTTTATTTTATAAATAAATATATATAGATATAAACCACAACCGTAAAATAGTTTATATATTAGAGAGAGTTATAGTTTTATTACTATATACAATCAAATCTATGACAAAACAACTTAATCTTTATTGTTAGTTATTCATAGTAGTAATCTAATTCATAATAAATACAGTTTGTGTTTATCAATGATTATTTTATCATGGAGAATAGGTTAAATTAGTCCTCTTTTATTATTTCTTATTTCTATATTAGTTTGATGTTGATTCATAATTGTTATAAATCAATTCATCAATGCCAGATTTATAAAGCCCGTATTCCACAAGATATTTGAAAAGTGTTCTTTAAGTTTGCTTTTATATTTTTTCATAGTTTTGAAGTTTATATATGAGTTAATACTGTCGTGTGATGCTTTATTTGTAAATTAATACGGTGTAAATAATATATATATAGAATATTTCTGTTTCTTACAAAATTTTACCTAAGCAACTTATACTTAAAACTCAATTTACGTAAAACTTTGCGGTCCAAAACAGACTTGATTAAAGTTCTCTGAATTTGGCACAGAAATTACAGAGGCATCGGGTTTGGCGAGAAATTTATTATTTTTTTTTTTAGCCAATTTAGCGGGAAAACACCGTTTTTGTGTATCTATTGCGAGAAGAGTATCTTAGTTTTATTTTACTATTAAACAGTTCATTTTTTTAAAACACAAAATTTTTCTTAAATTTAATGAAAAAACTTAAAACTGTTTTTTTTTAAAATCTTCTCACTTTGTTCAATTTGCCGCATAATCTGAACAAACGAATTTAAAGCAATATAATAAATTTGACTGGTCTGTATTGGTAGGTCTGTATAACTGTGGACACATTCAAAGTGCGGCAAATACACTGTTAAATATAAATGTAATAAGTAATTATTTATAAGTACTATTATATAGTATTATTAATGTAGCCAAAACGTTTTATTATTCATCTTTATTAAATTTCTAAATAAATTTTATGAACAATATTAGTAATTTTTTTTTAATTATTTAAAGTAATTTTCGATTTTTACTTCATGAATTTTGACACATTTTTAAATGTGCATAATTTATGTAATAAAATTATTTTATTTTATTTCTTTGCATTTTCTAAATTACATTATTATAATGAAATACATAAACGGATTATATTGAAAAATAGAGTGTTATCTCATCAAAAAATAATTCTAAGTGGTCTAGCCATGATATAAATTTAAAATATCAGACATAAGTAGAAATGATATTTCATGCGAGTGCCATATGGAAAATCTATCTTTTAAAAACAATTGCTACAAATGTATTGGAGTACAGTATATTAAAACTGCTTGGCCACCTGAAGGCATCTATAAGTTGTGAAAGTTTTCGATAATGGTTTAGAAAGATCGGCATGATCATGTGTTTTGGTCCGGGTCAGGATCAGGCTTACATTTTCTTTCTACATACTGGGTCTACACGATTGGCTGGTACTGATTATTTCTGCGTTCTATGACTTCCGAACATAAAGTAATCTAAAACGTTAAATTTTCAAATAAATATGTACGCAGTATTCTAAAAAAATATCTCAATTGTGCGTTAAGAAAATCGAGTTTTACTGTTGAAATTGAGTCGGGTGTGATTTCATTTATTTTTGCACGGACCAGACCTGTTTCTACTAGTTGCAGCACAGGCCGAGCCGAGCCGTGAACCGAGATAATATAAATGGGCCGGGACCGTTATAAACTTTTAGTTTTTGCTACGAGTCGGGCCTGGCTAATATAGCTTTCGTTCGGTGCGGGCCTGGAAATTCCAGCCTGTGCAGTTCTCTACAGTGTGAAGTCTTTTGAATTTTGAAATTTATTCGATAGCTCTTGAGATAATTCTTGAGATAATTCTCCATACGAATAAACAAACAGACATTTTTCTATATTAGAGTAGGTGTTTTGCTTCCCTTAATTCTAGGCTAACTGAAGGCTTCATCTTCAATGACCATTCCTCTTCATAGAAAAGGAAGTCGCCACTCACCCGTCGAACAACTGTGTCAAGGATCCTTAATAAGGCTTCGCTTCCTGAATGAGTTTTTTCTTCTCTCTTTGCATGAGCCCGTTTCTTCTTAACCCGACACTAGATTAAAATCGACTTTTACTTCAAGAACATGAGGCGGAAATAAGAACATCAGCATTTCTCTTCAATGAAAGATCATATCATCGAATAAGCTTTAGACGAAGCAGAATGAAATATGAAACCTTAAATGAAACGCTATTTGGTTTCTTACTTGGCAATGTGTAATACAGAGACAGCAGTAGGAAAATTTGACGTGGATTTAACGTGCAATTTTTATATTTTACCAATAACTTATGTAAATTTTAGATTATACCGCTATCTCGAATTAATTGTAGTGCACATAATATGCATAAAAAATATTATTCCAATTTAATCCTTAACTGCTGTTAGCAGTCTCACTGAACTCTCCTTGTCAGGTGATTTCGTTATTATATAAGTACATAGCACTTATATTCGTACTCTGGTTCTTCCATCCGTCTGTCCGTGTATAACAGCGCAAAAACTACCTAATCGAATGGTTTGAAATTTAATATATATAATCGTCGCAGAATTTTGTCGAGTCATTACAAATTTTATGAAAAATGAATCAAATTTAAAAAGATATTCATAAAAGTTTTCTTCGTTCTACTAAATCTTATCATACATAATGAATTCAATTATATCCCATGATAGGTAACGGTTCTAGGTTGTCATGGTGATTACGTCCTATTTATAATGGGGTCATGCTATTTCCGTATAATTGAATTTAACATCTGGAATCGTAATAAATTTTGAATTCCCGCATTTTCTACATAAGAGTGCGACAGCTATTGCACCGAGATTTGAATATTTTTAAAACTATTTATAGTAGAAACGCACCTCATTTGCCACGTTGGACTTACAATTTCCGACTTGTTTTCAGTTTTCACAGTTTACGTTATACTTTCAATTTAACTATAGATCATACTACTGAAATTTTGATTGGTTACGAGCCCAATTAGAGTGAAACCCCCATTTATTGACACTTAATCAGTAATACCTAATCAGCAAAAATCTAACTCGAATAAGCATTTTCTTTTAAAATTCAGCAAAGTAATTCTTTCTAATGGCAACTCATTTGGCTTAACTGTTATAAATTATTTTTATGTTATTGTTTTTTCAGAAAAACGGGATGGTGTCAGTTATTGTAGTTATAGACAATATTCATGAAAAAAAGATTAGGGGAGGTAGGGAAGGTTTGATACATGGGGAGGGTTGATACATTGACAATTTTTCTCAACAAATGGCATTAACAGCCATTCTAATACATGTGAAGGCTTCTTTTATTTGCTGAAGCCATCATTAGCTGAACTAATCAGTGAAGAACTGGCAACTTTTCTTTTCCTTTAATTTTGAAGGTTTTTGGATTGTCAATGTAAATTTTTTCATTGACTGATTTTCTTTCATAACTCTTATTATTGTGAAGATACTATCTTGTAATTTTTTTTTTATTTATAAAGCACATTGTTAGGATTAGTTTTACTAGAAAGTAGATTGCCATTTTGCAACTGCATTTGCACAAAGTGATTGAAAATCAAATAAGGCGTAATAGGGAGAAATGATACATTAGTACTGGGAAGAAATGATACACTTGTATATTTGAAATTTAATAGTTTTTTTTAAGTTTTTCAAACTAATATAGGACTGTAATATTCATTATTGTTTTACAGCAAGAACTACTGAAATTGGTAAGTAAGAACAAAGAGACTATTCATAGACATTATGTAGGTTACATAGAAAAGCAATGCAATGATAGATGGTTAGTTCGCTTTGCTCGTCATGCAGAAGGGTAAAAGTTTAAATGACCTGAAAGGGAAAAGGTTTCTATAATTTACGAAGGGCAAATTGAAAAAACGCTAAATATACCCGATTTTACTTATCAAAATGATACAGTTATTAGTTTTTCTTTTAACAATTTCAGGGATGGTGGTATGTTTATGAAACCACTTAATTTTAATTCCCAAACGCCACATTGGAACCAGCATTTTGGTAAAATATTTTCCTTTTAGTATGAAAGTGAAATATATCCCTTTTCTTATCTCTAATTAAATTTGTTGGTAAATTCCGGTGCCTTTCATTTATTCAACACTTTAGCATTGAAAATGCTTTGTCCCTGAAAGGGTTAAAGGAATCTTAAATGTGCTAAATTTATGTTAAATTGTTTGCAAATCAGCAATGTTCCCTTCATTTTTCCTTGCAGCTAGATCCCTAAGGGTTTTTTTCATTGTTTATTTTCTAAAAAGTGTGTTAATAGGATTGTTTAAATAATAGCAATAGTTTAAAACTTCCCTATATATATAAAATCCTAATGAAACGAATTTATGAAACGGAAGTATGAAACGGAAGTATGAAACGGAAGTATGAATCGACTGATTAAACAACTGGTTATGTTTCACGGCGATTTCTCCTAAAATATGGAATACTTTGCGATGAAATTAACACCAAAAATCAATATTGATCCGCAGATTTCAAAACTGGTATTAGAATTTTTAAATTCGAATTAGTTTTCGAAATATTAATTTTTTTTCTAATTTTATATACATTTTTCTAATGATGGCAACTCAAATTTTAATCAAACAGATATATATTTTTTTATATTTCAGAAAAAGTTGGCATGGTAACCCGGCTATTGCTGTTTGTTTGATAATAAATCTTTATTTACTTTTATTTCTTTTTACAAATTATATAAATTATTTTGTTCTATGATTATTAATTATTTTTTTATATTTCCTTTAGAAAATAATAGAAAATAATTAAGAAGTGCAGTACTACTTAGTTATTCCGTCGACCAATTTCGCCAAATTATATAAATCGCCAAAACAATCGCCAAATTATACAAATTGACATAAATTTTATTTTATATAACGAAAGAACAAATAAATTAGTATAACATTAATAAATATACGAATAAAACGTCGAAATAAAAATCACTTGAGGAAGTAAACTCGTGTAACTTGCTTAAAGTCAAGTGAATGTGACATTTACGATCAACCATTATTGGCATTTAATCTTATAGTTTGGCGATAGATTTTTGGTCGTCGGGATATCTAAGGAATACCAAAAATGCATATGTAACTGGTATTTGAAAACGAGGTTATCGCCAAATTTTCGTAAAAAAATAAGGTATTTGTTAGTTATCCCGTCGACCAATTTCGCCAAATTATATAAATCGCCAAAGCACTCGCCAAATTATACAAATTGACATAATTTTTATTTTAAATAACAAAAAAAAAACAAAAAAAAATTAGTATAACGTTAATAAAAATACAAATAAAACGTCGAAATAAAAATAATTTGATGACGTAAACATGTGTTGTCAAGTGAATGTGACATTTACGATCTACTATTATTGGCATTTAATCTGACAATTTGGCGGCAGTAATTTGGTTGACGGGATAACTAACAAGTACCAAAAATAAAAATCACGCCAAACCTGTATATCTGTAACCGTGTATATCTGTAACCTGTATAACCGTATCTGGCGAAATATTACCACTCGAAAAAAAAATGCTAGCTGGCGAGTTGAAAAAAAGCTATTGGCAAGATTTGCATCCTGCTTGCCTAAACGTACCTAGATTTCCTTGCGACCATGGCAACATTTATGTAGTTTTATTCGAATTTTTTTTTTTGATTTTTTAATCAAAATGGAAAATTTACGGTTCCATATTGGCGCGATTTTTTTCTGAGGCCAGTGTCATATACGGAACGAGCACATAACTGGCGCCAAAGTATCGTTATTTTGTTCATATCGTAAGCCGGATGTTGATGTTTATGCTGTAGATGCGTTTCCCAAATTGGCGTCGTTAAAAAAATCATGGGCCTATATGAAATCTTTGCCAAACTTTCATATGAACGGCGAAGAGATCAGACCGTATTTGTTTATGGCAGTTGATGACTTGAACTATTATAATATAGATGAAATGATGGCGATAGAATAATATTTGGCGACTTATCACCTGTGCCTGGCTAACATTAAAGTACCAAAATGGCACCTAGAGTATAAAAAGCGAAGTGGTCCGCCTGGAACTGTTGATGATAGTCACATGACTTGGTCTACTGTTATAGAGATTGTTTTAAAATGCCGGGAGACAAAGACTCTTATACTTAATTTATTTTATTTTAGCTTCTTTTCAAATGTTTAACCGATCCTCTTTAATCAAAAATGAAAACAACCATTGGATGTCTTAACAGCAACTGATTCGCCCTTAAATTTTTGCAATCAAATGGAATTGATTGGAAACCCGTTTACAGGGAGATTTGCACAGCTTTTTTCAGTATAATTCAATCTTCTCTAATATTTTAAAAACCCATCAGATTAGCGTGATTTTAGATTCTGTGGTGTCTGAACGGGGATTGGCGAGCGTAGCTTGCGGGGGGCAGAGCCCTCTAGTATTTTTATAAAAAAAAACATTTCTGAAACAAAAATATATCAATGTTATTTCGTTTCAAATTTTACATAAATATTTGAAGATTTATCATAAAAAATTGTATGACGCATAAATTGAATTGTCTGCATTTTTTTTTTTTTCAATTTACATAACAATGTATCAAACCTCCTTTGCTAGAGTATCAATCCTCCCCAGTAATGGGGAGATTTGATACAGTAGTAGCCATTCAAAATAATTGAGATATATTTTTTGAATGAATATATTTTAAAATCACAATATTTTTTATAAATGAATAATAGGTCACTTTATAAGAAAACACGAAAAATTTGTTTAAAAATAGCTTTCTAAGGGTTTTAAAAAATTAGTAAAAAAAAAGTGTATCATACCTCACCTTCTTTTAACAATAAAAAGTATAATTTTTCAAAATTTCGTCAACAATAATTTTGCAATGTAACTCTTATATATTTTCAAAAACAAAGATAAGTATAAAATATATTTCAAACTTTGTGATAGTGATTTGAACAAGAAAGGGTCGTTAAGGCTCCTTCCCTGCCGGCGAATACACTCACGATCTAATGCTAATCCTATAGAGAGGGATTTATCTAATATCTCGTTTGCATTTCGATATTTTAAACAATGTTTTCTGCATTGGATATACGAGGTACGTCTCTATATTGGACCTTATTTACTTTTTCGATTTTGGTCGCAGATATTTTTTTATAAAGTTACTTTCACTTTCAAAGCCGGTTCTGAAAATGAAAGTTTCATTCTAAAAAATATCTGCAACCAAAATCTAAAAAGTAAAAAAGGTGCGATGTAGAGACGGACATCGGCTATTCAATGCAAAAAAAAAACATTTAAAAATGTCGAAATGCAAACGAGATATTAGAAAAACCCCTCCCCATAGGATTAGCATTTGCTCGTGAGTGTCTTCACCGGCAGGGATTGGAGCTTTGAGATGTAAGTTGCTGGCAGGGACAGTATCGCACAGGCCAACTAGGCTGCGGCCTAGGGCCCTCCAAAATGAATAAAATGATTTACGAAAAAATTTTCTTAAAAATGCACTTTTCAATGATTTGATTAAAAACAAAAAAATATTTTGGTTAACTTGTCAACTGTATCATAATATATACACTGTAAAAACAGACAAATGTTTTTCAATCCACAAAATTGTAACAAAACGACGAACAATATGAAAATATACAATAACGTCTTCCGAATTACCCATTATTCCAAAAAGCGTACTTTATCATTAGAGACCCCAGAAACGAATATATTTTCAAGTTTTAAATAATCATTTATAAAAAAAACAGCTTTTTGCTGCCAGTGATTTTCAGAAATATGTCCGAGTAGTTTGTATAGTGTGGTTATTAGATTTCTCAAACCGGAATATCGTTTTGTAGTATGCTATTTTTTCTCAAACATTTTCGGTATGCAGAGTAATAAAATAATATTATTTTATAACTTCTTTAAATCTCGAAAATATATTCGGTTTCTGGGGGGTTTCTAAAGACGTAGCACGCTTTTCGGAATCATTAGTAACTATAGCCTCTTTAGTTCCGAAGCTAAAATAATAATACAAACGCTTATTCATTGTTTATTTTTTCAAACAAAATGACATTGTAAATGACAGAGAAAATATCTTTTCTGAAATTGATCCTTTACACTGTAAAAAAAAATCCGACCAGTTTTCCTATAGGAATCGGAAAAATAGTTGCCCTTATCGTACCGGAAAATTTTCCGATCCAGCTCGGAATAAAATCCGTAAAAGAAAGGAAATAATCAATAAAACGGTATTTTACGGATTTTATTCCGACTTTACAGATTTTATTCTGAGCTGGGTCAAAAAGTTTTCTGGTACGATAAGGAAAACTATTTTTCGATTCCTACAGGGAAACTGGTCGTATTTTTTTACAGTGTAGGCGCTTCGTAATTTAGGCTCAAAAATATGGATCTAAAACTACAAAACCCCTTAAAAACATCAATTTAATAACCATGAACCTAAATTAACGCAATCACAAATTCAAGAGAAGTAAATAATCTACAAATCCTCAAAAAAATTATTGAAAAAGATTTAAGTTAAATACTTATGAAAATTTCTCATTGTCTTAGTCATACCGTCTTTTGAGCATTTTGCAAACTCAGATGAAAATAACATTTATTTTATGTGGGCATCAGCTTAGATGCTACACTTATTCGTTTGCTTTTAACTCAAAAAGCATTCAGTTATTAAGAAGTAATGTGAAATTGTAAAAAAATCGGACATTTTAGTTTTTGGGCGATTCTCAAAAGGTGGTCACTGGACACACGTCATAACTTTAAGCCTTTCAAACATAACTTTAATTATCATTGACTTTATTATTTTTTTTACACTGAGTTTTTAATTCTATTCAGAGACAGAAAATGACATAATTTATTCTAAAAGCTTTGTATAAATATCTTAAAATTTTATTATTTTATGCTAAAGAGGCCAATTTCGGACATTCATAACGTTAACTGCTCCAATGTACCACCAAGAAAAAGAGTTTTAACTTTTTCCCAGGTGGTTCTAATGGTAAGCAACGGATGCATAAAGGAAACGGATTATTTTTTGATAATTTTGTTAAGAGATGGCAGGCTGATTTATTGCTTTTTTGAAGATAGGAGGACTTATCTATGAAGATTTTTTTTGTATTTTGTTATGTCCGAAAGTAACGTACGCGACAAAGCATTTGATTTTATTATTATTATTATTGGGTAACAAAAATTTAATTATACATATATATGTGTATGCACATACAATTATAGAACACATTTACTACATTTCTAGTCTTAAGAATTTTTTAAATACTAAGCGCAACGTCCAGAATCTGTAACTTACGTGCGAAAAAATGTCCAAAATTTGTAACGTACACAACTGCTAATTAAATGCTTTAATAATTAATTTTCCAGAATAGTTGCTGTCTTTTAATGTTTGTGTATAATTTTGTAGACATACTATTAATAATATTTATATATTATATTTATAGACAAGATACTATACTATTAAAAATATTGACCTTAAATTTGAAAATTTTAAAAATTACATATAGTTAACGTTTAATAACCCCACCTTTTGAGAATCTCCCTTATATGGAAAAGAACAGAGGTCCCCGTATGGGGACCCAGGGACCAAAGAGGTTGAAGAGTCTACAATTCTTTCATATATTTTACTAGATTAAACAGCATGTCTTCTTTTTACAGTGTTATATCTCCTAAATACCCCTAAAAAATTCTAGTTATCACTTTGCTTTGAAGGGCACCAAAACGTTGCTGGCCCTTGGGCCCCAGTCACCCTTAATCGGGTTCTGTTTACTAGGGGTTTCACCCTACTATCGCCAAAGTCTTCTGAAAGGGTGAGTTCTGATTAAAATGTCGTATTTATAAAGTTTAGTACAGAAATAGCATCCTACAAGTTAATAGTGCCTTTTATTCATCCTTCGATTCTCCTGTCTCAGATATCACTGATAGTATATGGGACATTCTCACAATCTTTTGACTTTTGGGAAAAAATCTGACAAAATTAAACTTGCTAAAATAACATTTTAATAGGATAGACGAATGTCTTAATGATTCAAAATAAAGAAAAAATGGTCAGCAGCGAATTTTTTTTTTTTTTTTTTTATTTAACTGAGGTTTAAGTTAAACTTGCGAGTTTAATTTTCCTTACCATTTTACCCCTATAACTTTTTATTTTCTTCAAAATTTTTACTTATAATGAATTTGCATAGTACCCACGGGACATTTAAATAAGAAATAATAAAAATTTAGTACTTTTAATACAGAATTTTTGTATAACATTGTCTTGAAGGGGTGTTAAAGAAGGAACGGTAAGGTAAAAAAAGGGGATGGTATTGGAAAAAAGGACGAAATGGTAAAAAAAGGGACGGTAAGGAAAATTACCACCTATTTTTAGGAAAATCATGTTAAGGCTAAGTGATAGCCACAATGTTCATTGATTTTTAGAACCAGTTGTTAGCATTGGATTAATTTTTTTTTTTTTTTAATTTACCTCGAAAAGTGCAGAAATAAACCTTGGGGACGGTGAGACTACCATTAAAGCCACGATGCTTGAAATTGATATTTAAATGCTCATTTAAATTCTACAGTAAATTTTCTGCCTAAGAATTTTAGACGTTATTTCTCTAGCATACTTCTGCATGAGAAAAAACTTGAAAAAAAATTCTGTGGCTGCATCTGAAATGATCTTTTGTATAATTTTAGAAGAGTTATGGTAAGGAATCTAAAACCCAGGGACAGAGTTTAAAAAATAATAACAATCCTAAATATGTGTGCAGGTTAATGTTTAGCTACATATTTATATAAAACAATAGTTCCAGTTTCAGAAAAAAATTACATCGAATTATTTTTATTGAAACAATTTTATCCAGACAGCTCCAAACTTAAAAATCAGCATCAGGGACACGGGACGGCATAGGAGTTTTTCAGGTGTTTGGACCCCCAACATCGTCCAAAGCTTATTTATCTCCTAAATATTGTTGTGCAATCATGCAATGGGATGTTCTTCAGTATATGAAATTAAAAAAAAAAAGTGTATTAAATAAAAAATTATTATTCAGGGACAGGAAAGTCAAAAGATTGTGAGAATGCCCCATATATGCAAAATATTTTGTCACAGCTGTTAATCCTTTCAGGGGAAAAGTACTTCTGCTGCAAAAATGTTTGAATGAGACAGTAATTTATGAATAAGTTTATATGAAAGAAAGTAATAAATTTTTTTCGCTTACATTATGAAAGGCAAAAATAAATTTCAAAATTCTAGTTAGATGTTCTATTTACACGGAAAAAAATAAATACTCAAAATTGAGTAAAAAATAGTGAATTTTAAATACGTCACATACTCAAAATAGCTCCGATTCTAATGTACTCAAAATTGAGAAATACATGTACTCATTTTCGATTCCACAGTTGTGTTCAAATATGAATCGTTATGTACTGTCCTGAACCTACTAATTAAAGTTAAAATGTGCTGATATTTAGCTCCCGTTCAAAATTATTAAAAATAAATGTTTAAGTGATTATTTATTAAGAAAAATAGAAAAATTATTAGCATGATACCCAAATCGAACATTTTTATGACAAGAGCATTATTTGCAAGCACTTTTGAATTATTTTAAAATACTGTGCATAATTTAATATTTACATTAATAAACATCTTTCATGCCGCCATGAATGAAATAAACCATTACAGGGTACAATATTATCTTTTTATTTGTGTTTGATAACATGTGATGTTTCAAAATTGAGAAAGCATATGTTAATTTTTTATCCAAACATACTCAATTTGATATGAGCACATCGATTTACACATTTTCGAGTACTTCATTTTTTTTCAGATAGGAATTAAAATTAAGTGATATATCTAATATATCACCGCCCTTCAATAAGTTAAGGATTAACGATTACCTTAGGATCATCGAGAAAAATTGTTTTTAAAACCAGAATTTTTATTTCGTTTACTAATATATAGTTATAGTTTTATTTTACTGAAAACACTCTTGTATTCTGGTGCTATTTCTCATTATTCCGTTTGTTTTGAACTATTGAAAATTCTAACATTTTGCCTTTATTCACTGTTTTCTGTAAGTACTATATTTGTTTTTTAATCCTTATCCTTATCCTTATAATATTATAAATGTCAATGTGCGTCCGAAAGTTTGAATGAATTCAGCGTCTAAACGGATGAATTAATACTTTTATATTTTTGGATATAGATGGATTACAACCCGGAAATGAATATAGGCTATGTTTAATTTATTTTATTCAAATAGTAATAAGTAATAAGTATATTTAGTAATCCAAAATTTCATTATTTTTCATACACAATGAATTGACATCTTTCCGATAAAATTTAACAATCTTCCTTTTTTCGTTGCGAAAAAATAAAAACCCAGAATAATAATTTAATTTCCAATTGAAAGATTAAAACGGAAAGTTTCAAGTATTTTTAATAATGCAAGGTGCATGAATTTTGAGTAAGTGCGGAATGAAGGCAAATTTGATGTCATATATGAAAAATAAAACGGATATGCTTTGATGTTGAAATAAAATGACATTGTGTTATGGTATTAATTCTTATTATTTAAAGAAAATTGTTATCAATGCTTACGGTTTATCGTCTGCACACGGTTAACTTAAAGATTTAAATTTTAATTAAAAAAAAAACTTTTGAAGAGCAAATGGATAGCAAATGTCAATAATATGCACAGTAAAATTATCAATGTCGAAAATGACGTAATGATTAGCAGGAAATATGTATTTTCATTCTTAAAAAGTAAAAAAAAATAACTAAGTTACCTGAATAAAACAATTTTTCGCGAGTGTTAATTCTTAAAGCCGTTCAGTTCAGGAAATTTAAATAAAAATTACTTTATTTTTAAAAGAAATTTTCATCTTCGTTCAAAGAACATAAATATTTAATATGATTGCGTCGTCAAGGTAACATTCAGTATAAATATTTTTATTGGAGAAACGTCTGTAAATCGTAGTGTGGCAGCTGAATTTTAATTCTACATTTCTTTTAGCTTTAAAAAGGTAAAATATTTTTTGACATTTTAAAAAGTAGCTCTTTTTAATGCTCTTTTTTATAATAGTTTTTTGTCAAGTATGATAGATTGAGATAAATATGCCTTAGCTTTTAATACAATGTCTAACTGAATTTAAAATGTTTATAAAAATTAAAAGATAGGAATGTCATCAAAGCGAAAATCAAATTTATCGAGAAATTCACGTAATGCAAGAGCAATGAAGATATCAAAAATTAATGAAACTTTTCCTCAAGCAGAATTGCGTAGACTTGAACAAGCCGATCGTCAGGCTAATCTTAGAAATGCTGATACAGCTGAAAAGTCCCAACTGCGTCACCATTATAACGTTGCTTATTTGGATTCAAAGAGGGAGTGCATATTACCTGAACTATCGCAGCATAGGTTAAAAGAAGATGCTGACCGCAATGCAATCTCAAGAGCAGCTGAATCTATTGAAACAAAATATGCCCGCAAAGTAGAAAATGCACAGAGAATGGCGGACTGAAGACTATAAACATCTGGGACGCTTTTACTAACAGAGCTTTTGAGTATGATTCTGCTGTAGATTATGGAAGTCATTTACTAATTTTTGTGGGAACAATGAATAATGAATGTCGATTCTGCACATCTTTAAAATAGAAAGAAGAAACGCCAGGAATGTGTTGTTCTGGAGGCAAAGTTTCTATTCCTACGACAGAAGAACCGATCGAGCCATTAAGAAGTCTCTTTATGAGTGAAACAGATGAATCACGACGATACCTGGACAATATTAAAAAATATAACGCATGCTTCCACATGACATCTTTTGGAGCAATTCCTACAGAAAATTCCTACAGATTTACTTTATTGGGGACGAGGATGAACAAACAAATAAACATTGCCAGGTTGTTCAAAATATCGAAAGGGAAATAGTTTAAAAAATTCAGAAAGTTCTAAATGCTAACAATCAACTGTACTTTCATTTAAAAATGCTTTGGAGCGTAATCCCGAAAAAAGTTGTAAACTGGTCATTCATGCTAACCGTACGCCACCGGGAGAACATAAGCGGAGATATAATGCTCCAACTACAAAAGAAATGGCAGCTATTATTACTGGTAGTCTAAGTTCACCACGAGTTATAGTGCTTCATTTACGTAATGATATGGTCACTCGTATTTCTGACACACACCGGTTTTATGACGCTCTCGAATATCCATTAATATTCTGGAAGGGACAAGAGGGCTATCATTTTGATATTTCGCAAATTAATCCACATACCGGAATGCCGATTTTAAATAAAAAAGTGTCATGCATCAACTTTTATTCTTATCATCTAATGATGTAACGCAATAATTTTAACTTGCTTTTACATTGCAAAAAGCTACTTCATGAATTTATGGTTGATGTATATGTAAAGGCTGAAAGCGAACGTCTACATTTTATTTCTTTAAATCAAAAGAAACTGCGAGCAGAAAAGTATATACACTTACAAGATGCAGTTAGGAATAATGTGAACATAAATCCCAATGCATTGAGTCAAATTGTAATTCTTCCATCTTTATTCGTAAATAGCCCAAGATACCTCCACGAATATACGCAGGACGCATTTACGTATGTACGTAATTATGGGCATCCTGATCTATTTATTACGTTTACTTGTAATCCCCGTTGGAAAGAGATTACTGCTGAATTGTTTCAAAAAGCGACGGATAGACATGACCTTATTGTTTGTGTTTTCAGAATTAAAGTACAAAAATTATTGTCTGTAATTAAGAAAGGGAAAGTGTTTGGTGAAATCAGATGTTTTATGTATTCGATTGAATGGCAAAAGCGCGGACTACCTCATGTTCACTTTTTGCTATGGCTCAGGGAAAAGCTGCGCCCAAATCAGATCGGTGACATTATAAGTGCTGAGATACCAGACGCTGATAATGATAAGCAGCTATTCGATACTATCATTCGAAACATGGTGTACGGACCTTGTGGTCCATACAATCCTTTATCACCATGCATGAAAGACGGTGATTGTACAATAAAGTATCCTCGAGCATTAATTAAAGAAACCCATCACAATGACATCACACCCTCTGTACCAACGTAGAGAGCCCGAGGACGAACAGCTACAATAAAAGTGAGGGTCAACTAGTGAAAGTGACCATAGATAACAGTTGGATAGTTCCGTATTCACCAATATTCGTTAAAATATTTGATGCCCACATCAACGTAGAAACGTGTAGTTCTGTAAAAGCAATAAAATATATATGTAAGTACATAAATAAAGGCAATGGCCAAGCAATATTTGATGTACGACAGAACGATGCAAGCATTAATTCACAAGATGAAGTTCAATCATTTCAAGCGGGACGTTACGTCAGTAGCAATGAAGCTGTCTGGAGAATTTCCCAATTTCCCTTACACGAGAGATTCCCGACAGTAATGCATCTTGCCGCCCACTTAGAAAATGATGAGCGTATCTACTTTAACGAGCAGAATTTTCATCAAAAAATTGCTATGCCACCTAAAACAACATTAACAGCTTTTTTCAATCTTTGTCAAACTGATGAATTCCCCAATATGCTTTTATATTCTGAAATTCCACGCTATTACACATGGGATTCAAAAGGCAAGTAGTGGAAACGACGTAAACAGGGGACACCTGTCGAAAATTGGCCACACTTAAAAGCAGGTGATGCACTTAGGCGTGTTTACACCGTACATGAAAGCAATTTCGAATGTTTTTGCTTACGGTTATTGCTTACCAAAGTGCGTGGGCCTACAAAATTTTCGGATCTCAGAATTGCAAACGGACAGGAAAGAGCAACCTACACAGAGGCATGTGAAGAGTTGGG
Source organism: Maratus speciosus (assembly GCA_963932465.1). Classification (NCBI taxonomy): domain Eukaryota; kingdom Metazoa; phylum Arthropoda; class Arachnida; order Araneae; family Salticidae; genus Maratus; species Maratus speciosus. Next base: position 335,182,893 of record OZ010798.1, on the reverse strand, counting down.
TGTACTAGAAAAAGACAACCATTCGGAATCTACATTGGAAGAAGCTGCTCAGTTTACCTTACCAGCAAGTATACGGGATTTGTTTGCCACTTTAACCCCCTCACTGACAAGCCCATGTTAATACGTTCACTAAGCTCCATGTTTGACTGCAATACAAGCAATATTTAATGTAATATAATTCTATTGATTTAATGTATTTTTAATACATTGAACAATGATTAATACTCCCAAGGATTGCATTCCTATTCATTATTTAATTTTTTATAAAATGCTGAAAGAAGCTTTTTATAGCATTTAAAACAAAATGCAGAGAAAACAACATTACAATTTTGCCCTTTTCCAAGACTGTCGGAGGGTTAATAAGCACATGTGGATTGTCAAATCCAACAGAAATGTGGAAAAAATACAGATATTTTATATCCGAGACATACTGAAAAGATTTCAACATTCATATTCAAGTGTGACATTTAACGACAAAATTTACAATGAAGCTTTAACTCTATTTGAAGTTATTTCTATCACCGGCAAGACCTTGAGTGAATATGGAATGGCTGCACCATTAAGAACGGATGAAATATGTAATGACATTAGCAGAGAGCTCGATTATGATACAACAGCACTTCAGAACTTTGTAACTGCAGTAAAACCGAAACTTCTTCAAGAGAAAAGCAAGTACTTAAAAAAGTTTTAGAGCACTTGGAAAGAGAAGAAGGTGAATTATTTTTCTTAGACGCACCAAGCGGTACTGGTAAAACATTTTTACTGAATTTATTGCTCGCTGAAGTTCGCAAGGATAAAAACATAGCAATCGCCGTCACGTTATCCGCCATTGCTGCAACTCTACTGAACGGTGGACGAACTGCACACTCAGTCTTAAAATTACCATTGAATTTGGCAAATGGTAAAACCCCAATGTGCAACATTACTAAAAACAGCAGCCGAGGTAAAATGTTTCGACATTGTAAACTGTTATTGTGGGACGAGTGCACAATGCAATCGAAGTGCACAATGCAAAAATGCAATCGAAGCTCTCGATAGAAGTCTGCAGGACATAAGAAGTAATTCAAAACTTATGGGTGGCATGGTGGTCCTACTTACAGGTGACATCCGGCAAACATTGCCAGTTATTCCTAGAGGAACACCCGCCGATGAAAAGAACGCATGTTTTAAAGCATCTCCACTTTGGCATAGCATGCATAAATTGCATTTACGCACCAACATGCGAGTACAGTTATATAATGAAAACGAATCAGGACAATTTGCATCAAAATTATTAAAAGTTGATCAAGGGGAACTCAAAACAGACGTTGATGGTAAAATACATTTTACAAAAGACTTTTGCAATATAATTAATTCAGAAGAAGAACTCATTGCAGCAGTTTTTCACAATTTCGAAGAAAACACGAAAAAAGAGAATTGGTTATGTGAAAGAGCAATTCTGGCCCTCCAGAATAATATTGTGGACTCGATAAATGATAAAATTTTGAAATTAATACCAAACGAAGGCAAAATTTACACATCCATGGACATGGTGGCTGACGATAGCACCTCATATCCAGTCGAATTTCTCAATCCACTGGAAACGTCTGGGGTACCTGCACATAAAATACACTTGAAAAAGGGTGTTCCAGTTTTACTGATGCGTAATATAGATGCTCCAAGGTTGTGTAAGGGTACAAGATTGCTTATCAATGAACTTGGAAATAATATTGTAAAAGCTACTATTATGACTGGGTCGTCAAAGGGAGATAGTGTTATTATACCCCGTATGCCAATTATACCCAATGATTTACCATTCCAATTTAGACGCATACAGTTCCCTTTAAAATTAGCATATGCGATGACAATAAACAAATCACAGGGACAGTCGTTGAAAGTAGCTGGTTTGCATTTAGGATCACATTGCTTTTCTCATGGCCAACTCTACGTTGCCTGCTCCCGCGTTTCATCAGCATACAACCTTCATGTGTTTGCTGAAAATGCAAAGTCAAGAAACATAGTATATAAGGATATTTTATAATAATTATTCATTCGGCAGATTTCAGAAAAATTATTAAAAAACAACTTTTAGTTTCAACTTAAGTGTTATCACAAAATGATCTGCTTGACTTTTGCTATATTATTCTGTCATGTCTGTCTTCTATTATTCTTATTAATAATATTACTATTGCTACATATTTATTATAACGTTCTGTGTTATTATTGTATGTAGAAGTTTTGACATATTATTATTATTATTAATGTTATTATTTATAAAACCTTTGTTAGAAAAATTATTTTGTATCTTATCTTACTATTAAGTAATATCGTAAATTTGTTTACGCGTTTTGATAGTATCGCGCAAAACTACGTCAGAGAATTTAAGGTGGTTATCACCAGAATGAAAATAATGCGCAATTGTAACCTTCATATGTTTGAAACCAGATTGCTGCTATTATCATACAGGTTTGATGTCAGCATTGGCTGTCGATTCTATTTCAAAAAATTACCTTTCTTGGAATTTTCTTCATAATAATAAAATTTCTAAAATTATAAACATAAAAGCGCAGTTCATATAGTTGAAATTTTTAATATACGGGCAGATCATAGCTGAGAATAGAAAGATTATGTTCTGTAATAGGGTGGTGACCTTTTCTAAAATGAAAAAGTTATTTTAAATTAATTTGGCGACGAGTTTGGCCTCCCTTAAATGTATGCTAAGAAATGCATCATGTTACTTTTATTCAGAATTCAATTTGTATTTCATTATCATTTTATTTAATTCAAAACTTTCATTTAAAATTGAAACCTTTAAAATAAATGGCTTTTACTTCATTCTTTTTTTTAAACGAAACGAAAAGAAAAATATTAGACACAGATGTCATATACGCAACGAGGTACCTAATTGGCGCCAAAATGGCGTTATTTTGCCTGGCATGGTAACCCGGCTATTGTTGCTTATTCATTAATAAATGTTTATTTGAATTTATTTTCTTTTTATTTACAAAAAATGTTATAAATTGTTTTGTTCTATAGTTATTAATTAATTTTTTTTTTATTTTTTGTTATTTCATTTTAAAAATAACAGAAAATAATTTAAAAATACATATGTAACAGGTATTTGAAAACGAGGTTTTCGCCAAATTGAAGCAAAAAAAAAAAAAAAAAAAAAAAAAAAAAAATCACGCCAAACCCGGTGCGTATGTGACAATGCAACAAATCATGAGATTTAATTTCCACTTCAAAGCAGCGTTTTAATGTTATTACTTCTCCCGCCGACCAATTTCGCCAAATTATGTAAATAACCAAATTATACAAATTGACATATTTTTTTTTAATAACAAAAGAAGAAATAAATTAGTATAACATTAATAAAAATACAAATAAAACGTTGAAATAAAAATCACTTGATGGTGTGAACATGTGTAACTTCCTTAAATTCAAGTGAATGGGACATTTACGACCAACCATTATTGGCATTTAATCTTATAGTTTGGCGACAGATTTTTGGTCGATGGGATAACCAAGTAGCACCGTTTTAATTTACCACTCGAAAAATAAAAAAAATGCTAACTAGCGAGTGAAAAAAAAAAGCTATTGGCGAGATTTTCACCCGGCTAACATAAAAGCACCAGGGATTCTTTGTGATCATGGCAACTTTTATGTAGTTTTATTCGAAAAAAATAATTTTGATTCTTTAAACAAAATGGAAACCTTTCTTATGAAAAGCGAAGGAATCAGCCCGGTGTTTATGGCAGTTACATGACTTGGACTGTTATAATATAAACGAAATAATGGGGATAGAATAATATTCGGCGACTGATCACACCTGTGACTGGCTAACATTAAAGTACCAAAATGGCCGCCTGGAATATAAAAAGCGAAGGGATCCGTCTGGAGCTGTTGATGATAGTCACATGACTTAGGCTATTATTATAGAATTGTTTTCAATTTTAAAAACAGCGAAAGAATAATATTTCCTAACACTTAAAAATTTATTTTCACGTGACTATTACAAACAGAAAAATAAACTTTAAAATTACTATTAAATGAGTACGTATTAAAGGCAGGAAAATATTGAAAATTATGTTCTGAAAATTGTATTTACACGTGAATATTAAAAGGGAAAGGAAACTTTAAAATAATAAATACGTTAATATGCGTTTAACCCTTTCACGGACAAGGCATTTCTATTCGTAAAATCTTGAAATCAGTGAATGGCACCAGAATTTACAAACAAATTTCGAAATACAAAAATGCTTTTGTTCACTTACTTAATAAAAGGGAAATTTTCATCCCAATGTTCTGATACTAATGTGGCATTTAAGAATTAAAATTAAGTGGTCCAAAAATGAACCACCGCCCTTGAAGAGGTTAAAGCAGAAAAGTTTAGTAATTGTATTATGTCAATCGTTTTATAACGCTGTTAAAAAATACCGAGAGACAAAGACTCTGTTTACTTAATTCATTTTATTTTCGCTTCTTTTCAAATGTTTAACTGATCTTCTTTAACCAAACACGAAAACAACCATTGGATGTCCTAATAGCAAGCGATTCTACCTTAAATTTTTGCAATCAAAGGGAATTGAATGGAAACCCGTTTACAGGGAGATCGCTACAGGTTTTTTCAGTATAATTCAATCTTCTCTAATCTTTTAAAAACCGATTAGATTAGCGTGCTTTTAGATTCTACAATCTACAGTATCTGAACGGGGGTTGGCGAGCATAGCTTGCAAAGGGCAGAGCCCCTTAGTTTAATATAAAATGAAAAAATATTTGCTATTATACAATATATATTTTAATTCACAGTGGCTGTTTAATTTTTACTCACCTCTGTCTAAATGTCTATCACTATAGATCAGTTAGGTACACCTTTTTAAAACAGTTTCAAGATAACTTTTTTAAATAATGCATGGATGTTAAATGTATATCATTTAATAACAGATGATATCTCGATAAAGATATGTAATATAACTTTTATAATGATGTAATTTATTTTAAAAGAGATATGCATGAAAGTGAAATATCGCTTCAAACAAATGTATTTTAAGTAACATAAAATGCAAAAAATTGCATTAACGTGTTTTAATCTTGTAACCTATATAAACTAAATTTATTTATTTTCGATAGACATCATGCGACAATAAATATTAAGAATAACGAAATAAAAATTCATGGATAGAAGAAGAATATATAAGTGCTGCATTTTAATAACAGAACAATTTTTACATAAACGTTTGAAAGTCCCTGAAGCGCCAAACATCTAACGAAATTTTATTTTATGTATGTTAAAATTGTGACTGTGTATTTTGTAAAAGTGCAGTTGTGAGAAACATTTAACTGAGATGATGCATGCAAATAATTGCAGTATATTTATAATATTTCTAAACAGTGTTTTCTGAAAGGATTGTCTCAAAAGTTTGAGGATATCGCTTTCTTAATGAACAAAATAAATATAAGGTGTATTTTACAAGACTTAAACAGAATACAGTTTTGTTATGATAGTTAAATAAACCATTAAAATGAATGCGTCGTTTAGATATTTAAAAAATAAGGTTTAAAGAAAAAACAATCTAATATTTTAATATTCTTTGATCTATTAATCTTTTTGAACCAAAAAAGTTTATTTTCAGCAGTAATAATATATTTTAAATATAATTTAGTAGAATTGTATAAATAAACAGAAGGTAAATCCTTTGATTTATACGTAAGTATATTAATAGTAAGTATATTTATAATTGTTATTGTACGAGGAGTTAGTAGATCTTAAGAGACCACTGAGACCAAACGGTAGACGTATCTACCCTTGTCTGAGCAATGCCAGTGGTCCTATCATTGTTTCATAAGGTGAGCGCCAAGGTGTCTTTTAATATGCGAGTGCGGCACTGGTAACCAGAAGCCTACCATAGGATTGGAAGTGGAGTCTTTAGCTAGCACATCCGCCACCGTAAAAAAATACTGGGAAATTTTCCGAAATTCAATGGCAGTAAAAGAAATTTTGTTTTATGAATGATTGTGGTGCGGTGATTCAAACTACTTTTATCTTTGTCCGCTTACAGACGCTGCCATCGAAATACTCAAGGGCAGAGGACACGAGTGAGACGTCATCACTAATCGACCGACTTCTCACTGGCGTTTCAATTCAAACCGGAAAACTTTGAATAGCAATTACATTTTATTTTATTTGTGTAATATCTATCATCTTATAAAACAATAATAACTATTTAAACATACTGGTGAGAATTTGGAATCCCCCAAGAAAAAATCAGCCGGGTGCGGTAACACTGCTGCATTCCGCATCTGACTGAATTTTTATTTAAGGATTCTGAATTCTAATCAGTAAGTTTAAATTGTTATTATTGTTTTATAAGAGGATAGATATTCCGCAAATAAAATAAAAGAAAATTGCTATTCAAAATTTTCCGGTGTGAATTTCAACACTAGTGAGAAGTCGGTCGTTTAGTGATGACGTCATATTCGTGTCCTCTGGTCTTGAGTATTTAAATGACAGCGTTACAGCTCGCTGGCACATTCTTTGGCTTCTAGATATTCCAGCGGGTTGGCTCGACAGCAATTTATCTCGTCTAACTTTGATTTGAAAACTTAAAAGTATTTCTCCTTAATAAATGATCTAAATGACAACTGTCTTTCTTCTGATGTAGTATTGCTCTTGACAATTCCTTACTGCCCATTGTCTGTTTGAACTTTTTTGTTTTATCTTGGCAGTTAATTCTTGTATTAGTGAAATTTTAAATTTGTTTTCTTTTCCACTTTCTTATGTTTATAAAAAATATTTATATATTTAATATTTACTTCCATCCGCTGTGTGCCCTTTTCATATATCATCATTTATATAACAGGAATAAGAAAAAAGCTCTTACCTGTATTCTTGGTAACGCAGCTACCCCCGGTCCCGTCACTCGTAAAAAACGCCAATATCTTTGTTCTCACAGTCTCGTGACATATTTCACAAACGAAGCTAAAGTGTTTAAAAAAAGAAAATAGATGCTGAATTATTGTGGATATGAATTATTCAGTGTAGATTTATGGTGAACTTATTCCTTCAATTCTTGATTAATAACATTTAATAAGACTCTTGATTAACATATATTCAGGTACCGAGAGATTATCTTCTCGGCACATCTTCAAAAATACAACTACATGCTACAGAAATGAAAAGGAGTCTAATACAATGTTTTAAAAGAAAGTTCAAAGTTTTAAGTCAGTGACGTCAAAATAACTGCAACACTTGCACTGTAGCGGTATGAAAAAGAGGCGAGGCAACCACAAGATTTTAGTTCTTCTCGAAGCTAGGAAAGTTTTAATGTTGAATAGTAGAAAAAGATTTCTGGTTTTTCACATTCAGGGGTTATATTGTCCAACACTTATTTTTCATCACGCCTCTATCGTGCTTACCGGTGGGTTCAACTCAGTCTAGAGATTAAAAAATAAAAATAAAGACTTTAATGCTGACTGGGAAAGATGACAGCTATGCGCCACACACTCATTGTTTGAGCAGTAGACTGCATTTGGCAGTCAAACCTCCTTTTGCAGATGCTTTCAGCTCTCATAAGTAGGAATCTCAGTAAAAATTTTCATGTTCAACCAACATGTTTTACAGAAAAACAAGATAGATCAACAGCAGTAAAATTAACATTAAAATAAAAATTATTTTCTTACACTTGAATTCAGTTGCACAGCAATATTTAATTGAGAATTGATAATATCCTAACAAGGGAACCGCTTTTGGTGTTGTTCACACCTAGCATCAAGACTTGGTGCGTTTTGTAGCCCTATACATAAAAGTTAGAGAACCGAAAAAATTTCTCTGTTAAAATAATATTTTATGTACTTTTTTATACATTTAATATTTTATTATTACATATTTATTTGTTTATTTCACGCAAAAAGTGAGTTAAGTCGCCAAATATGGCGCTACAATTTTTCCGCCCGCTTTATCCAAAGAAAAAATGTACAGAACATATTACTAGAATTATATCAGATTGCGATTTTTTAAAAAATAATTGATAGCATAAGAAACAAATATTAGGTATTTATTTTTTTCTATGCAGACGATAAATATATAAGTAATAAATATAATTCTATAAAAGCTTCGAAGATCATTGAAAACCATTTTTTAGTGAAATACAAAATAAGCAAACCATTTTCTTTTGAAATCTAATGAAATAAAGTTTCTAATGTTTAAAATGAAATGTTGCTGTATTAAACGGTCCTTCGGTAAAAGTAATCTTAAAGTAAATTGATATTTTTGCACAATTTAGAAAAATTACTGTGGCGAAATAGGTCGGACATTTCAATTTCTAGCTATTACAAATTCAGCTATGACATTTGGCTAGGGTTGCCGGAAAGATCTACTTTTGAAAATAAACGCAACTGTTTCCCCGTCAAAAATATGAATATAAAGTTGCAATTTTTCAAAATCAAATTGGTGGGTTTTTGAAGGAACTTTCAAACTTTTTTCAATATTTTATACTAACTATTATTAACTAATTTTTATTTTTAAATGCTTTTCTTTAAAAAAATTCAATGTTAATAGTTTGATAAGTGGTTTCGAAAATTGCATTTTCCGAAAGTTATGCTGCTGTATAATCAAGAAATATTATTTTAACAGAAAAATTTTATCGATTCTCAAACTTCATAATATAGGGCTTTAAAATGCACCAGATCTCAATGCTAGGTGCGAGCAACACCAAGAGTGGTTCCCTTGTAAGAACCGACATTCCGGATTGAAAAAACTAATTAATACGGTATAAAAAATATTTTTGTAATTACTTTTCTAAATCTCAAAATTATACTCGTTTCTGAGATTTCTAAAGACAAAGAACGCTTTGCGAAATCGGCTGTTAGTCAGAAGAAGCTGTAGTATATTTTCATTCGCGGTTATATTATATTTTCCTATATTAACCCGTTAAGTGTCGCGTCCGATGAGTGTAGACTGCTTTTTTTTAATGCAGAATGTTTGATTGCTAACACTTTTTTGAAGTAGAAATATTCACCTTATGTAATGGTAGATAAAATGATGCGAGAACAAAGCCAATTGCACTATTAAACAAACAACAACAAAAAAAAAAACTGGTGGGAATCAAATAATCTGAATTTGAAAAAAATTAGCCTACACTGAGAATTATAGGGTTAAGAAATATTTGTCTCTTTTAAGTAGATTTCGTAAGAAGTACTACCTATTACATTCTCCCCTATGTTGGAATGTCAGAACATTTTTTGCAGATCTACACCGATCATGGTCCCTAGAACCCTAAACCACCACAGATTGAAAACTTTATATACATATATATACACTGGTGGACAAAAATGAAGGATCAAGAAGAAATGTACACTTAAATGAGAATCTACGTGAGATTGTGGGTCAATAAGCAAACAATAGTAATAACAGAATGTTACACAGGATTTAATATAAAAATTTTGTTGAAAGGATGTATACTGGGTATTACCAGATGTTCTATTTCTGAAACGTGAATGTTGTCCGAAAACATGACTGCACAAAGAAAGCAAAATACTCACAATTAATAATCGTCAGTACCATATCAATAAGGGATGTGGCCACCATGTAATGCGAGACAACATTCAACACGGTGTGGCATACTCAGAACAACCTGATTCAGTAGCTGTTGAGGAAAGTTGCCCCATTCCTCCTTCACTGCACGGATGAGGATTTCCTCGTTTGTGGGAAGAAATTGTTGAGCAGCAATACGTCTCCCCAAGGCATCCCATACATTTTCAATGGGATTCAGGCCAGGGGAACGTTCTGGCCAGTCTATGCGATGGATTTCTTCGATCTCAAGACAATCTTGTGCAGACTCTCTGCGATGACAAGGTGCGTTATCGCCCATAAAGCAAAACTTTTCGTCGACAGCACCTGGAAAAATTCGAATATGTGGAAGCAGGACGTCTTCAATGTACCGTCTACCGGTCATGGACTATAGGTCAAGCACAAAGAGATCCGTGCGGCCATTGAACATGATGCCTGCCCATACCATGATACTTGAAGTCGCATATCGATCTCTTTCTAGAATATTTTCGCGACAGTAAGCACGACCAACCTCGTACCATATCAGTTTACGTCTACAATCAGACGATAGAATGAATCTACTCTCATTTTAAAAGAGCACGGTAGACCAGTCGCCATCAGTCCAATTGCGATGCATACGGTACCACTGTAAACGGGCGTTACGCTGGCGTCTCGAGAGTGGGACACACACAACAGGTTTTCGGGTAGTCCACCCTTTTCAAATATCTTGCAACAGTTTCCCGCGATATTTTAGTTCCTGTGGCAGCACAAAGTTGATTTTCTAAATGACCAGCTGTGCTGCGTTGGTTTCTTTTTGCCGAAATAACAATATAGCGATCTCTTCTTGGGACGTCGTACGACGACAACGCCCTCCTGCCGTGTTCCTAGTACATATTCTACTCTTTTGGAATGCCGCCCATAGCCTAGAAAAAATACTGTGGGCGATGTTAAATTCACGGACAACAACTCTCATTTTGCGTCCTTCTTCCAAGTTTCCGATTATTCTACTACGAGTAATATCATCTAAATGATGCCTCGAAGACATGTTCAAAATTTCAATGTTCAAGCTTCACTCCATCGCCTTCAATTTTTAGATCTAATGACAACTCACAGCACCGGCCGATTGCCTAAAATCTCTTATCTCCGCTGTCACGTGATCAACAAAAGCGGAAGTACAAAATTTGCACAAGTTTCACAAAACAGAGTACAAAACGCATTCATGCAAATTTACACATGCTACTCCGGATCTATTTCTAACTGTAATCGTTGAAAATAACAGTGGTCCTTAAGTTTTGTCCACCAGTGTATATATCCCTTTTTTATGGACACGATAACTTCCATAGTTCTGCCCAAACCTCTTCCAACCTGATACATAAAATAAAGGAGCAGAAAACCTCGGTCAAGTTCGTTAACTGGCAAAATCGGACCAAGAGGGTGGAAATAGGGACGGGTTTTGTGAAAACTGAAAAAACACCACAATGTGTTATTTATAATACATGTCAAATCTGTTTAAAGATGTTATTACTTCGAGGAAAAGGGCCAAAAAATTATGTATCACAGATTTTTGATAAAATTAAAAATTGGCTCAAGGGTGAAAAAAATAGGTTTTTAGGGAGAAAAAAATTCATAACTTCGTTAGTTCTCGCGATATCAAATTCAATTAAACTTATTATAAATCTTAATACTATCTACAACTTTTATATTGATAAGTTTCTGATAGGACCAACTCTTACTGAAAAAAAATTAAAAACGAAAAAAAAGGGGGTGGGCTTGAAGAAGAAAAAAATTCATAACTTCATCGATTCACAAGATATAAAATCAGCTTAGATTTATTATAATTATTCTTAATATTACCTATAACTTCTATATTGACAAGTGTTTGATAGGACCAACTCTTACAGCAAAAACAAATTAAACAAAAATAGGGATTGATGAAAAAGTTATCGTATGAACACGATTCTGCTAAAACCAGCTCTTACAGAAAAATGACATTTAAAAACTCGTTAAAAGTGGCCAAGTAAAATTGTTAAACTGGGTTTATCTCTAATCTTGATTTTTTTTTTTTTTTGGTGAAATTAGTACTTAACTTCGAAATTCACCTCCACCTGTAGACCGAGCCGGCTGTGAGTTTTTTTAAGTATAGAGTAAATATAGATGTATTCGTATTATGTGAAAAATTTTGACCACTACGAAGATATTTTTTCCCATTTTTGAATTTTCAGAAGTACAAGATATTTCACGAAACCACCGTACATGGGTAAAAAATTCCTGTTTTCATGATACACAAATTATTCTTAATTTTCTGGCTTATGTTAATATGTTATTCTGAGGTTAGAAGATTATGATAATAGCGTGATGCAAGAATTTTTTAAATAAAAAAATCGACTTCAAAAACGTAACATATTAGAATATGTCGCAACAGTTAAAACCCAAAACGATTGACGTTGCGTTTCCGCAATATTATGTTTATATTTTTTTTGTGCATATTTTTTTCAACAAATTTATGATCACATATTGTGTATATGATTTTTACATTTAAGGAGAAAAAAAAATGCTAATTATTTCGTGTCGTACAAAAATTAGAAATACGAATGAAATATCAGAAACTTCAGAAATCAATATAATTCTGAGATTTGAAAACGCACTTCTGAAAGAATTTTTTTTTTTCTGACCGTTTCAAAAAATAGAAAAGAAGTTTCCTAGATGTTTTCACAATAAATTAAGCAGTTTTCTACAGACGAAATATTTGTTCTGCGATGCTAAAAATTTTGAACTTTATATTTTCAGCTGCGTAACAGAATTTATACATGAAAGAATAACAAATTAAAGTTAATTTTAAAATTAATGTTAATAATGTTAATTTAGTATGTTTGTCTGATGAACATATTTATGTAATTTGAAAAGGTTTATTTGAGATTTAGCTGATACTTCGTGTTGCGAAAACTGATTACTGTACTGAAAAAAGCCACTCGAAAACGTTTCGGTTTTTTTGGTTTTTGAAACTGGCAGTAAAAGGACCTTTTTTCAGATATGGTACTTTAAAACTGGAAATCTGCTGGTCAAAATAAAGTAATGATTTTAAGATATCGTGGATAATTCGAAAGAGTTTAATATTATATTTTAGTAAATTATGCTGGATCCAGAAACATTTTTGTTCTGTTTCAATGTAGAAAGGAAATTTCATCAAACATGATCCAGTGATGGAACAGTGTAGCACAAAAGAATCTGTTGACATCGCTAAATTTTATTATATTCTTCGTCTTATTTTAGGGTAGAATTTGTGGGATTTTTCAAGGCAAATAATACTATTAAAATTCAGTGGTGACAAACGACCAACTGCTGCGCCACTGTTCCATCACTGCATGATCTGACCAGGTTTTTTTTTTTTTTTTTTTTTTTTTTTAATGCAGTTTTATTTCAATAAAATTTTATTGTTTCTTACATATTTTAATTCTTTCTGATTTATTAGGTAGATTTCGTAAGAAATACTATCTATTGTAGTCGTTACCATAGTGCGACTTTTTAAAAATTCCTTCATAACTTTTCATTATATGACGCCAGGAACCCAAAACCACCCCCACCTAAAAAGTTTATATATATATATATATGTATGTGTGTGTGTATGTATGTATGTGTGTGTGTATGTATGTACTAAATTTTGTCCGCACGATAAATGTCGCAATTATGCACGGATCGTATTCAAACTCGCCAACAACATTGAGATGGCTAATATCTCGGCGGGGATTGAAAATGGGCAAAATCGGCCCAAGAAGGTAGAAATGGGGAGGGTTCAAAATTTTGAAAACCGTCTTAACATGATTCTGATAAAACCAGCTCTTACACAACAATGACAGGGGAAAATAAACATTTTTCGTTATAGCAGTTGCCAGCAATTAAAAAATAAATAAATAAATAAAATTCTCACCACAACAATTACTTTTCTATTGCAAGATTTTCACGGGAAAAATTAAATTAAATAAACTGTTTGACGAATTGAAAACAAATTGAATATTACGTCATAGGTTTTCTAGAGCAAGATTTCCGTATGAAAACTCAAAATAAAATAAATAGTTGACGAATTAATATATTTATATGCATTGCGAATATATATGTATACATTGCGTCACATTGGGAATATAATGGGCCTCAGCAGGTGAATATGTAACGTCATGTGAGTTTGAAAAAACGTATTAAAACATGATAAAAACTCGACTATGGAAATATTAACATATTTTAACACTTTGAGGTTCTTTAAATTTGCTGTAGCCATTTTTAAACCTATTCCACATACATGCATGTGTGTATTCGTGTATATTAGAATTTTCACAAAAAGTTTAGCTCCCTAGAGATCATTCTTAATTAAGAAACTGGGTTTATCTCTAATCTTGATTTAAGCTTTGTTGGTGAATTTAGAACTTTGAAATCTACCTCCGCCTGTAGGCCGAGCCGTCAGGGATTTTTTTTAAATTATTATTATGCTAATACTCCTTTTTCAACAAGGATAATATATTATAGGGCTTTAAGATGAATACACTTCTAATATTTTAAATTGTAGAAGTAAATATATTTTAAATAACTCTAACACTTTAAAAATAATTCGAATGATAGAAAATGTATCTAACGTTAGATGAATATTTTTTTTCTTTAGCAATAATCTGAAAAGTATTTTTTTAGAATCAATAATTAGAACGTTTCTCTAGTTTCTTGGGAGGTCGAAATAGCTGAAATATTACTCCACTGAAATGAAAATTAGTGCTATTATCATTATTTTCAATTTATATAAAAGCACAGAGTTTTAAAACATAATGTTAATTAACATATTATAAATTCAATCCTGTTTCTAAATTTTCGTTTAAAAATCATTTAAACTTATAATATTTATTTCTTTTGATAGCGAATAAATTTGATTTTCCCTTATGCATTGCTTACTAAAAATAAATAAATCTTTCGAAAATTTGTAAAATTCTAACTTCCATTATCATTATCACACATAGTAAAATTTTCAAAATACAAACTGTAATAAAAACATATAAATCCTTATAAATTATGTAACGCTCTTACTTCTCATATTATCAACGTATTTTATGTAATAAGTAATTAATCTGGTAAAATCTTTTGACTATACGTAAATATGTTATTTTTTTATTTGTTATTGAAATACTTAACTTATTTTTATAAATTTAGGCTAACAAAAAGCATTAAATCTTTTGAATGTTACTGCAATTGTTACTTGTTTTTTTAATATAGTACCCAATATTTTTAAAAAGGTTTTTCGACTTAATATTTTAAAAGTGAAATTAATCCAAATTTATCTTCATTTGCATTAATTAAATCTCAAATATTAAGTTTTACTGTGTTTCAAACAGCATTTTAAATTTCTTCCATATTATTTCATATCGAAATGGAAAAATAGTTTTAATGAAAAATACATTACGTCAAATATAATTAAAATTGAAGCTTCTGAACAGAACAGCTGTTAAATTAACTACGAAAAATTATCACAACTTTGCATGAATGTAAAAAAGTAGCTACTGTTTTAAATCACTAAATTCCCAGGAAAATTTTCATTCAAAATTTTACAGTTTGAATGTATTTTTAACAGTGATCATACTGTGTTCGTGGATTTGAGAAAAGGAATAAATGATTACCCATATCCCATAAAAATCTAAGAACATCTGATGTGACTCTACAAAGTGGAAAAACATATAAATAAGTAGCATATAAGTTTATCTTACTAACATATAAATAGCAGTTAATCCTTCCGTTAAATTTACGGTTAATTAAGCAAATAAAAATCCCTTCACATTTTGAATTTGAAAGAGCATTCCTTAGAATTTTTATTCATAAAAATGATTTAATGAGTCTTATTTAAATTTATTAAGCTGGAATATGTTTAATTTGCGAAGTTATTATATTTTAAAGAATTCCGTAATTCTATTAAAATTCTACTACTTCCAATAAATTTAATCTTGTTGAGCCTTTAGTGCTAATGAATTATGAAATATTGAAAATTAAATTTTAACAATTTAAGACTAATTTTTATTTTTCAGTTTATATTAATTGTATTACTATAAATAATACTGTTAATATATATCATCACTTGGATAAAATGCGATCTGATATGAAAACGATAAAAAAAAGATTATTTAAAACTTTAAATACTTTTTTTCTAGACATAATAATTTTTCTACGAAGCTCTTAACATGTGCTAGATTAAATCTCAAATATTAAGTTTTACAGTGTTTCAAATATCCTTTTAAATTTCTTCCATATTATTTCATATCTAATTGGAAAAATAACTTTAATGAAAAATACATTTTGTACAATATAATTAAAATTGAAGCTTTTCAATAGAACAGTTGTTAAATTAAATACGAAAAATTGTCACAACTTTGGAAAGAATGTGAAAAAGTAACTTTTTTAAACTATTAAATCACTAAACTCTCAGGAAAATCTTCATTAAAAAATTTTACAGTTTGAATGTATTTTTAATAGTGATCACATTTTCATTGATTTTTTTAAAAAAATCAATAAATGTTTAACCATACCTATAAGCATTTAAGATGATCTGATGTAACTCTACAACAACCAGAAACATAAATAACTAGCAGATAAATTTATCTTTCTACCATATAAGTAGCAATTAATCCTTCCGTTAAACTTATGGTTAATTAAGCAAATAACGACCCCTTCACATTTTGAATCTGAAAGAGAATTGCTTAGAATTTTGATTCATGGAAATGTTTTAACGAGTCTTATTCATATTTATTAAGCCGGAATATGTTTAATTTCAGTAGTTATTATATTGTAGCAGCTTCCGTAATTCTGTTAAAATTCTACTACTTTCAGTTAATTAATTTTTGTTAAGTCTTCAATGCTAATGAATTATGAAATATTGAAAATTAAATTTTAAGAATTTAAGACTAATTTTTATTTTTTCAATCTATATTAATAGTATTGCCATTAAGAATACTGCTAAGTTATATCAGCACTTGGATAAAAATGAAATACGATACGAAAACGATAAAAGAATAAATTATTTAAAACTTAAAATATTTTTTCAACCATAATAATTTTTCTATGAAGCTCTTAAATATGTTCTAGATTAAATCTTAAATATTAAGCTTTACAGTGTTTCAAATATCATTTAAAAAAATTTCCATATTATTTCAAATCTAAATGGAAAAATAATTTTAATAAAAAATACATTTTGTCTATCATAATTGAAATTGCGGCTTTTCAATAGAACAGCTGTTAAATCAACTACGAAAAATTGTCACAACTTTTAAAAGAATGTGAAAAAGTAACTACTATTTTAAACCATTAAAGCACCAAACTCTCACGAAAATTTTCATTAAAAAATTTTACAGATTGAATGTATTTTTAACAGTGACCACACGTTATTTGATTTTAATAAAAGTAATAAATGTTTACCCTTAATATATCCCATTATTATGATTAAATATATCCCATAAGCATTTAAGATTATTTGATGATTTCTATCTCTACAAAATGCGAAAACATATAAATAACTAACCCTATAAATTTATCTTTCTATCATATAAATAGCAATTTATCCTTCCATTAAATTTATGTTTAATTAAGCAAATAAAATTCCCTACACATTTTGAATCTGATAGAGAAATGCTTAGAATTTGGACTCTTCAAAATGTTTTAATGAATTTTATTCAAATTTATTAAGCTGGAATATGTTTAATTTTAGTAAATATTATATTGCAGCAACTTCCGTTATTCCATTAAAATTTTACTATTTTCAGTTAATTTAATCTTGTTTAGTCTTCAATGCTAATGAATTATGAAATATTGAAAAATAAATTTTAAGATTTAAGACAAATTTTTATCTTTTCAATTTATATTAATAATATTACAATTAATAATACTGTTAAGTTATATCACAGCACTTGGATAAAAATGAAATATGACACGAAAACGATAAAAGAATAAATTATTTGAAACTTAAAATATTTTTTCTACACATAATAATTTTTCTACGAAGCTCTTAAATATGCATTAGAAAAAATCTGAAATATTAAGTTTTACAGTGCTTCAAATATCAATTTAAATTTCTTCCGCATCATTTCATATCTGAACGGGAAAAATAATTTTAATGAAAAATACATTTGCCAAGTATAATGAAAATAGATGGTTTTTCAGAACAGCTCTTAAATTAACTACGAAAAATTATCACAACTTTGAAAAGAATGCAAAAATGTAACTACTATTTTAAACTATTAAAGCACTCCAGGAAAATTTTCATTCAAAAATTTTACATTTTGAAGGCATTTTTAACAGCGATCACACTTTCGTTGATTTGAAAAGAAAGTAATAAATGTTTACCTATATCCCATAAACGTCTAAGATGATCTGATGCAAGTCTACAAAATGCGAAAACATATAAATAACTGGCATATAAATTTATCTTTCTAACACATTAAATAGCAATTTATACTTCCGTTATTTTTATGGTTAATTAAGCAAATAAAAATCCCTTCACTTTGAATCTGAAAGAGAATTGCTTAGAACTTTGATTCATGAAAATATTTTAATGAGCTTTATTCAAATTTATTAAGCTGGAATATGTTTAATTTCAGGAGTTATTATATTTCGGCCAATACCGTAATTCTATTAAAATTTTATAACTTTCAGTAAATTTAATATTGTTGCGTCTTTAATGCTAATGAATTATGAAATAATGGAAATTAAATTTTAAGAACTTAAGATTATTTTTTATTTTTTCAATTTATATTAATAGTATTGCAATTAATAATACTTTTTAAAAATTATGTCAGCATTTGGATAAAAATAAAATATTACACAAAAACAATAAAAAAAAAAGAGGTTATTTAAAACTTAAATATTTTTTTCTAGACATAATAATTTTCCTAAAAAGCCCTTAAACAGTTACAAAAACGATAATTCTTTAAAAATATTGCCAGTTAGAACGTATTTATAAATTCTTATGCATAATGCTAAAAATTAATTCTCTATTTTGATATATAACATACGGAAGGATTAAACGAAATTCCTGCCTGCTCGATCTACAGGCGGAAGTAGATTTCGAAGTTAAGTATTAACTTCACCAAAAAACACTAAATCAAGATTAGAGATAAAATCCAATTTAAATATTTTATCTGGCTGCTTTTGACGAATTTTGAATTTCATTTTTTTAAGAGCTGATTTTATCATAATTATATTAAGGCGGTATTCAAAAAATATTTTTTCACGCTCAACAACTCGAAATTTTCAAAGTTTCATTCAAAGAATCGTTTTTTAAAGTAAAAACATGAAATTTGGTGATGTGATTTTTTGAACAGATTTATAAGCGACTTGTGCTTATATTTTCCGTTCAATTAATTAGAACTTGATTTACAAACAATTAATTTCTTAGTAAACTGTAAAAAAAAAATCTGTAAAGTTTCTAAAGTTTTTCTAGGAAACTGGGATTCCTACAACATTTTATGTAACGGCAAGAACAAAAATTCCTGTAACAGCGTCTGTTGCAGGGATTTTTTTTGTTGCCGTTACATAAAATGTTCTAGGAATCCCAGTTTCCTAGAAAAACTTTAGTAACTTTGCAGATTTTTTTTTTTTACAGTGTAAGACCATTTTTAGGTAGATTTCGTATGAAATACTTCCTCTTTCCCATATATTGGAATTTCGGAAAACTTTTTTCAGGTCTACACCGATCATGACTCCTAGAACCCAAAACCACCACCAGTAAAAAAACTTTATATATATATATATATATATATATATATCATTTTTTATGGATACGATAATTTCCATAATTCTGCACAAATCTTTTCCAAACTGATACATAAAATCAAAGGACATAACATCTCGGACCAACCAACCATTCCAACCAATCAACCGTTTTTTTCCTGAGTAGTATAACAGCGAATATTGAACTTTCGTTGGTTATTTTAGATGCATAAAGTTACGGAATTAAAACAAAAAGGAAAGAAAATCAATATTTTGAAAATAGGTTTAAATCGAAATTGCACGAAATTGCACTTATTGCAGTTTTTAGAACTTGAAATCGCTCACAGCGAGGAATATACCGAGTACTTGCAGGAAATAGCAATATCGAAAAAATACCAACATTTGGGCGGCCGCGTGAACCAAGCGTTGAGACTGATCTAAAAAAAATTAAATATTTGTTATGACAAAGCATGCCCTTTAGACAAATTAAAAATAATCTCAATATCAATGTCTCAAAGAACACGATACATAAACGCATAAGAACTGAAAAAACATTGTTTTTACTAAAAAGTCTTACAAACTGCGCATAAAAATTACACCATAAATATGATACAAGAGGTTGAGTTCAACAGTTATAAAAGAAATGTAGTCTGGATTATTCTGGTGACTATTATTTTTACTGGCAAGACCTCAAGAAACAGACATGTACTTTCTTCAGTTGATGACAAGACTATAAGTTTCAAATGTTTTTTTTTTTTTTTTTTTTTTTTTTTTTTTTTGTTTTTTTTGGAAGGAGGGGGAGGGGGTGGAAGGGATTGCCTTTACTAGCCAAACCTTCCTGGTATTTTACCTTGAAAAACAAAATTTAACAAAGTAACAAGATATATTGGAGTAAGATTTACTTTCATTTTGATTCCATTCTAGGGGCACAAGATGGAGATTTTAGCACTACCATGGTTCAGTCTACAACTCAGATAGTACAAAACTGTGGTTTTCTGTGTAAAATGTTAAGATTTAGTGTTTTAGATTAGGCAGCTGAAAAAAGGATGAAAGTCCTTTTATGAAACAGATATTAAGGTTGATATAAAGGGAAAGGAACGATGAATGTCCACTCTCATAAAAGAACGAAAGATGTATAACTATAATCTAACATTCTGTGATTTTCTTTTTTTTCCATCTAGACCTTGAAACATATCTTTGAATTAATAATAGGACTTGATTATAAACACTATCATATTTTGAAATTTTAATGCGCAGTATTAACAATATGGATTGCTAGTATTTTATTAACGAAAAATCACTGAGAACCATGTTGATCAGTTTTATAGTAATTCTTCTCTTTAGAATTTTAAGATTAATTACTTTCATATTTTACTAATATGTGGACAATTAATTAATATTTATATTTTGCTTATATGTTATCTGATTGCATAAAGTTTATCTGTGTATTACTTTTGAATATATAGATATGTTTACTGATATATTATTTTACTAGTATTAATTAATTTTATATTTTACTTATTACTGGTAGCAAATTAATTGACACACCACACTTAATAAAAGTTCATAATTATTCCGGCACGCAAAGCACAAATGTTTAAACACAAATAAACAAAGAACACTAGAACTTAATATAATATTTAAAAAATAACAAATAAACAAACATTGCTCGCGTTATGTTGATTTATCTCACTCAAAAATCAAAATGATATTTACAACTTTAGAAATTGGAGGAATTTAGAAGATAATAACATTTTTGAAAGTTATCTTTTGGGTTACGTTATTTTAAACATGAAAGAGCTTCATATATTTCAAAGCAAAATAGTAAACATATGAACTTGATTATATGTTTGTTTGATGTAATTCACACTACAAAGAACAAATGATAATTTTTTTTTAATTTTTTTACTTCTGTTACTGTTGCTAGTAAGTCATTCATTTGAAGGATAGCACACTGATAAATATATTACGTGCCTAAAATATCTCATAAATAATTCATCAGACTTCGGAAAAGTTTTTTTTTTTTTTTGCATTTTTATTTAACTAGCTTAATTTCTTGGGAAATTCTAAAAGTGTTTATACTACGTCGTTAATATGCTGAAACTTTGAAGCAATGTGCATCTGATAGATAGAAATACTTAAAAGATTTCGGTTGTCTTTTAAATTTTTCTACTTTGAAGGAAGAAGGATACAATTCTTTTCTGCATTTTTTTCATTACGTCGACCCATAACTATTGTAGGAATAATTCGACTACAATTTTTTGTTGTTAGAAAGGACTTGTTCGGCTACACTGTAAAGACAGAAAAATGTTTCTAAATCTACAAAAGGATACTGTTCGGTCATTTTTATACTTTGTATTATTGTGAATGTTTTTTATTGTCTGCGTTCTGTTGTCGAGTACACTGTAAAAAAAATCCGAGCAGTATTCCTGTAGTAATCAGGAAAATAGTTTCCCTTATCGTGCCGGAAAATTTCCCGACCCAGCTCGGAATAAAATCAGTAAAAAGAAGGAAACATTCATTAGAACGGTACTTTACGGATTGTATTCCAATTTTACGTATTTTATTCCGATTTTACTGATTTTATTCCGAGCTAGGTCGTAAATTTTTCCGGTACAAAAAGGGCAACTATTTTTCCGATTCCTACAGGAAATCTGGTCCTTTTTTTTACAGTGTAGATGGAATGTTTTGTTTTCAAGAGGTTGTCGTAAGTGGCTTATTTACGAATAAATTCAAGCCTACTGGTGTATTTTAACGAGTTTTATTGACTATTAGTGTGTTTTTATACGAGTATTCAACAGCGTTCCTTACCTTTAAATATTTCAGAAACCAATGTATTTTCAATACTTAAAGAATAACTTATAAAAACAAAGTTTTCTCTGCTGCCACTTATTTTCGGAAACATTTACGAATTGATTTTGTAGAGTATTAATCAGTTCTCTAATTTTTGAAAGATGGCTTTCGGGTTAAATTATTTGAATCACGAAAGAGCTTCATACAGTGTAACTCAAGGATAGATAGCCAGGCCATAGAGCAGAGATGGCAACTCTAAATATTTCCAAAACTTGATAGTAGAT
Organism: Maratus speciosus; assembly: GCA_963932465.1. NCBI lineage: Eukaryota > Metazoa > Arthropoda > Arachnida > Araneae > Salticidae > Maratus > Maratus speciosus. The sequence continues at coordinate 335,160,567 of OZ010798.1, read as the reverse complement.
TGCAGCATAAACTTTTTTCGTAGGAAATAATCCAAAAAGTTCATTAATTGCGGCATGCAGCTGTGTTTTTCGATTGTAAAAAGTAAGTATAATTTTAATGTTTATTTAATTTAGTGGTCGAATATTTTTGTTGAGTTTGGTATCTGAATGTTTTACAGTATGCCCATTACTTTTTTTTTTTTTTTTTTTTTTTTTTTTTTCTGTACGGACTTATATATAAGCCGTACATCCCTTACAAAATAATCCCTTATATTAGGGCTTAATATAATCCCTAATATAAGGGATTATATTAGGCACATATATAATCCAATCTTCGCTTCTAAGCCTAAAACGAAAACGTAGAATGACGGAGTGACACTTTAAATTGGGTGGCCATCTGTCCTTCAATTTCACGATAGATGCCCACATCAAATAGAAGAGGAATGACCACCTTCAATCAATTTTTCAAAATTACAAGGAGTGAATATTTTAACTAAATATACATTATATTGGAATCCCATTAGAGTACTGGTCAGCACGTCTGTCTGCCGCGCTACAGGTCGCGAGTTCTGCTCTCGGCTGCTGTGCTAGGTTCACTCAACCTTTCATCCCTTCGGGGTCGATAAAATGAGTACCAAACTTGCTTGGGAACTAAACACCGAGGGTCTTGCGTTGGGTTGGCCACCTGACTGGTGCAGGGGCCCAGGGTCAAATAAACAGAGTTGGACACCGTAGTCCCTTATCCTTCATGGATCGTACAGCCACAGGTTTAGTGTTTTTCAATATATTGAAAATAATTATATAACTTTTATGTTTACAATTATATTAATCAAAATAATTGTTTGCATTTTAACTAATATAAATATTGCGGCGGTAATAATAATATAATATAGGGCCTAACAATGCATTTGTTTCTGAAAATATTGAAAAACGTCGTAAACTTTCACCCCAAGAAGCGTATAAAGTTGATAAATAAACTTAAAACTGAGAAAAAATCAAAAAAGAACAACACTTTTCAGCAGCGAAGAAGGTGAAATATATTTGAAATTATCAGATTCTACAGATTCTGAGGGAATAGAATTGGATGAGGATCTCTGTGTTGGTTGTGGAGACAAATATAATAACACATCCAAAAAAGATGACTGGATGCAATGCATACGATACCTGCAGTGGTTCTATGAAACGTGAACAAACTATCAAGACCTTTGCCAAAAATGTGATAAAATATTTCGAAAAGTGACGGAGTGAAATTATACTTCATATTTTGTTTATTAGAATTTTATTCACTCATTTTCCGCGATATAATTGCACCTTTACGAATTTCTGTATGTTTTTCATGATTAACTATATGAAATATGTTATTTTGTGCTGTGTTAACTTCACATTTTTTTTCTTGTATTGCATTGCCATCTCTCCTCGGCTTGAAGGAGAGACGGCCATCTGCCACTTTAATTTCAATTTTGTTTCCCACTTGTTGTTCTCAATATTTAACTATCTTTTACCCAAAATGTGATGAGTATGTGTATAAGAATTTTAAATATGCATAAATATTTCTTGTATTTTCATTCTAAGAGTTTTTATTGCAATCTTTAAAAGCTAAGGCCATATATCCTAGAGTTACTTTATTTCAAAGCAAAGTAGTAAACATATAAACATGAAGATATGTTTCTTTTATGTCATTCAAACTCCAAAGAGCAAATGATAAATTGTTTTAATTTTTTTACTTCTGTTACTGTTGCTCGTAAGGCATTCATTTGAAGGGTATCATATATTCATTAACTTATTGTATGTCTTGAATATCTCATGAACAATTCATCAGACGTCGGAGTTTTCTTCTTATTATTATTTAAGTAGCTTAATTTCTTGTTGAATTCTTAACACGAACATGTTGAAACTTTGAAACAATGTGAAAGAGAGAAATATTTAAAATATTTCGATTGTCCTTACTGAATAAACTAACTGAATTTTCAACGAAGAAGGATAAATTTCGTTTGTGCGTTTTATTCTTCATTATATCCTGGCATAACTCTTCAACGGATGCTCCGATTTTATTTATTTATTTTTTTTGTTAGAAAGAATTTATGCATTGTTAATACATATATATGTTATACTATGTCGAAATCTATCTATTACGATACGATAATTGCGGTTGACTGGAAAACAATATCGTCGAACTCATAGCGAAGTATATAAAGAAGTTTAATATATCATGGAGTTGGCGCATATACGTTCGAACATGAAGTAAAGGAAACTAGAGCAATAGCTTCGCCTATTTAATTGAACAGCGTACTCTATATATACGATGATTTTCCTCATTAAAGATGATTGGCAGTCCAGTGGCTTATGATAAAAGACAATGCAAATGAAAATTGGGATTTCTCCAGGAGACAAGTCGGAAGCAATACAGTTCACAGAATGTTATTCAATAAGATCTGGCAGCAGTTCTCACACCTCACGACGCAGTTCCATTAATAACTTCGATGTAGAAACATCTATCGACAATAGTAATAATTTGATTACATCAAAAAGGTAAAATCAAAAGGGTAAAATCTTTAGGGTAAAATCTTTAGAACGAACTTCATTTTCTCAGACACACAGCCAGGGTGCAGTTTACAATTAAAAAAACTCAGCAAATCTGCTGGAGAATCGTGTGTAACTGCTTTTAACTCTCCAAGCGTAGGAATACAATTTTGACGTAGTACGCGCTCTAAACCAATTAAGGTGCAAAGAAATCACGCCATGCAAAGAGTACTGACAGATCGGGTGGAGAGATAATAAAATAAAAAGGAGCCTCGGAATAAAGCGCGGGAAGGAAACTAGGCTGGAAAAAAAACAAGTAAGAAAAATCATGCGTACAGTATAGATTATGAAACACTTTCCAACACTCCCTGAAAGCTTTAACGAAACTTTGTTACTTAGGGAAATAAGGTAAATAAGATAACTAAGTAAACATTTAAAAATCTGATTTCAGTAGTTACCGCCTATAGTTAAATATGTGTTACATTTTTTTTTTTTTTGAACAGCCCTGTATTCGATCTGTATGTTGATATATATAATATATAATGGGAAAATTTAGTTTAGCAAAAAATTGCATAACAAGTTGAAATTCATCTTTCAGCAATTTATACTAATAGATGGAAACATACTTGAATACTATTGTACAGCTCTGTAGTTTACCTAGTACCTTTATTACATGCCACTATTTAGCTAAAATTTAATTAAAACTAAAACACGCTTAAAACTACTGAAATTACATTTCCAGAAATTATCACCCATAGACGGCCATGTATTCAATTCTTTGAGTGGCCCTGTATATCATTTTATCCATATTCTACAAATATTTCTTGGTACACTAAATTCAGTTCAGCGTAAAAGTGCATAACTCCTTTAAAACTATCCTTTCAGCAATTTATGCTCATACTCAGTAACCTTTACGAATTCATTTCTGTAGCTCTGTATATGAAATATAGCATTTATACGCACCTTATAGTATTTATAAATATAGTGAACAAGTAGGTAAGTGGGATCACAGATCGCACAGAGGGTTTCGTTTAATATTCCTTTCAAAACACTTTGTCCTTTTGAAAAATCTGTTAGTTCCTCATTTCGCAACCAGGGGCGCATTCTATTCTAAACAAACCTCTATCCGAACGAAACTGCGTTTTATAGACTATCCGTAGATATATTAGTCGAGGGGATTGGGCCGATAGCACCCGAGATAAGTAGGCGTCCCTGGCGGTAAAAAAGTGGAACTAAAATATGGTAGTCCATAATATGAAAGAATGGTCAAAGGAGTGTCGGCAAAAGTTGGAAAAGTGCTCCCTGGTGAAAAGGGCGGAGGTTATAAAAATTGCGTAAAATACACAAGTTAGAGCCCGGAGGAGTAAATAATATAAGATTTTTTGAAAGTTTTATGATTTTCCGTGTGGTCTGAGGTATTCAGCTATACGTATGAAAAAATTCATGTCTCCGACTTAATTAGGGGATCTCTTAGAAAGAATTGCTTAAAATACATATGTGGTAGCTCAAAGGGTTAAACGTAAGACTTTTTCAAGATTTTATGATTTGTCGCCTGGCCTCAGGTGTTCTGCTATAAGTATAGTAAAGCGAGGAGAGTTCGCGCGGTAAGAGAGATTTCGCACAAAGATATTCGACGGGAAGGAGTAGAGTGCGCACTGCGCGCGCACTCAGCAGTTGTACAGCAGCATTAGCGCACTGTCTACATGAATTTGCATATTGATTGTTCCAAGAGTCTTGGATAAAACTGTGCTGTTTTGTTTTGTTTTTCCAAAGTAAGTGCTTGAATTTTCATAACTGTTCGTCAGAATTTTTATAGAACGCCAGTAATACAAAATATTTTGAACTTAAACGATTTTTTATAAACTACTAACCTGGACTAAGTATGCGAATGCCAACAATTCATTTTAGAAGTGGCCATATTTAAATAAAAGGCCGCACAATCTCTCCTACCAAAATAGGAGAGTTTTCGCATCTGCTACTTAGTAGATATGGCGCATTTCCTCATACGTTTAAGTGCTAGGAGATATTACGCAGCTTATTGATAAATTTGTATGAATTGCAAATTACGTGTAAAACATATGAGTGAATCAATTTTGAAATAATTTCGGAAAAACACATAATTATCAAAAGTAAATTTGGCAACAAATTAATTTGCAAAAAAATACTTTTGCAGATAAATATTTTATTAATGAATTAATAATACGGTTGTTATTAGATTAATTTTATGTAAATATTTTTGTTAATAAATTAATAATATATTTGTTAATAATTTAATTAAATATTTATATATTTTTTTAATTTATGAACAATTAATTTTGTTACTTTCTAATACAATCTTTTGGAAAAGCTTTTACCCATTCCAAGTAGTGTAATGCCATCCAAATCAAAAGGAAACAGAGTGCAACTAATGTTAATGATCCACAAAATATACACGAAAAAGACTTAAGAAGGATGCCGTAACAAAAAAATACAGCTGAAGATAAGGTGCTTCCACAAAAAGTGGGATAAAAAAACTCAAGGAAAAAACCCGAATTTCAATGAGGGTGAGTGAACTGAATGTCTGGAATTGTACCAGGAGAAAACTTCGACAACTGACTGGATTCAATGTATTGCTTGTTTCAGGTGATTGCACAAAAGATGCACGATTTACAACAATAAGTGCATCGATTGTGGACGACGACAACTTCGGTTAGCAAACAAAATACAATGAAATTGTGGAAACGGAAATGAAGTAATTTCCAAGCTAAACATGTTATCAACTAGATTAATGTTATTTTGTAATCTTAGTAGGGCTTGCTTTTTCTGATATTTTAATCTTCTTAAATTAAATTTTTTAACTGTCGTTAAAATTCTTTCTTGTTCTTATTATTTAAACATTTGGTTGAAATATTCACTCCTATACAATAATATTTACTCACAAAAACCTTTCAACAATGACGATTAAGTGTAATTATTATTGTTATCAGTTTAATTGTAGTTATTATTAATAACAATCTCTGCAAGCTATGTGCGTAATCTCTCCTACCCATATGCGCCTTCTCTCCTACCTTGTAAGGAGAGATTGCGCAAAATAGTTTTCTTGGTTTTATTACTGCTGTTCTATTAAATTACAGTATAACAACAAAATAACAATGGAAATGCATAAAAAACAAATTAAGTCAAAATTATTCATGCATAGTTCAGCAAAATATTAATATTTAGATTTTTTATTATTATTCTTTTGAAATGTGCGCAGACTCTCCTCGCTTTATGTTATGCAAAATTTCAAATCTCCAATTTAATAAGGGCCTCAGTTAGAAAGAATTGCTTAAAATACACATGTAGGAGTCCAAAGGGTGAAATGTACGATTTTTTCAAAATTTTATGATTTTTCGTATGATATGCTGTGTTCAGCTATAAGTATGCAAAATTTCACGCCTCCAACCTAAATAGGGGCTCACTTAGAAAGAATTGTTTAAAATACATATGTGGGAGCTCAAGGGGTTAAATGTACGGCTTTTTCAAAATTTTATGGTTTGTCATTTGATGCGAGGTGTTCAGTTATAAGTATGCAAAATTTCATGCCTCCAACCTTAATAGAAAGAACTCACTTAGAAAGAATTGTTTAAAATACACATATGGGAACCCAAATGGTTAAATATACCACTTTTTCAAAATTTTATGATTTGTCGTTTAAAGTTAGGTGTTCAGCTATAAGTATGCCAAATTTCACGCCTCCAACCTAATTAGGGGGTCACTCAGAAAGAATTATTAAAATACACATGTGGGAGCCCAAAGGGTTAAATGTACAACTTTTTCAAAATTTTATGATTTGTCGCATGATGTGTGGTGTTCAACTATAAGTATGCAAAATTTGAAGTCTCCAACATGCATAGATTCTGAGAACAGGCTCTGTGACTGACGGACAGACGGAGAGACAGACAGACAGACAGATGAGCGAGACGAATAGGGTTTCGTCAGATGAACTAAACCCTAAAAAAGCGCATATCATAATTAAAAATGCATTTCGAGCAATCATTACTAATATACAGTAATTCGGATACAATATAATATCTGAAATCTTTTCAAACACACCACAAACAATTTCCCCTATACCATTATGAACGGAATTATTTTGTGTCGACCTGTAAATGAACAATAACTATTTTTTGCACCGCATATGCAACAAAATGCATATTTTAGTGGACTTCATAAATGAATATCAATTTTACTATGTTTGAAAGAGTGTAACACCATTAAAAATCATTTGAAACGTTTTTTTCCCATTGGCCGTAATGTAACGGAAAACTTTTGGCTGTCTCTGTAAATGAACTAAACATGGTACAAACTTCATTTGAAATAGGGAATGTGCTATGGTAAAGGTCGCTAAAATCCAAAAATTTCAGAACGATCCGAGCATATTTACGAGAGTTAGAGCGTGGACGGACGGCCAGACAAACCGAAGTCATAAACACTTTTCAACTTTGTTGCAAAGTGTTAATAAAAATGGCTACCAAAGAACATTCTAAAATGCGAAAGATCGGAAATGGAACATTTAAATTAAGAATACCAAAAGCGTAATAATTAATTGAATTAGACAAGCGAGACATTAAATTAAGGGGAATTTAATAGATTTTATGATAGAGATTATTTTCGAATAAGAATTTAGTGAATATAGATAAGTAATTTAGAATAGTACAGGGAAATCGCCGAGATAGATCTAATATTGTAACATATTTATATATATATATATTAGGGCATATCGAAAAAATGAAAATTTCTCAAATCTTTTAGCGGTAGTGCGGAAAATTCGTAAACTCCCTTCATTAAAATGTTTGCGGAATCTTGAAACTGTCGGTTGATATCTTCTGTGTCCTGAGTGGGCCAAAATTCCGAAAATTGGCCTAAAAATGATTATTCGCCTTATAAAAATGATTATGACGCCTCATTGGCATCGAATTTTGGAAATTTTGACGCATTTTGGTACTTTTCTGCAAAATGTTTTACTGCTTGCTCAATAAAAAATCCAGACAGACCGAGTTTGGTACTTTGCCAAAAAAGTGGAAGACCCCGATTTTCATGCCGAGAAAAGAATCGACGCCACCAGTAAATAACCTAACCATTCTCTTTTGTCCGGCTAAGCGCAGTAGGCAGGCGCCACAAGCATCTACGAGTAGCAACCGATTTTAACTCGTTTAAAGCAGTATACTTTTAATCAGTGTTCGATGTTTATATTTGCTTGCACTCAGTCGTTTTTAAAGGAATTTGGTTTCTGGTTTTGTGCATTTCTTCATCATTTTCTAAGATGAGATATTGGTAAATATTTGAAATAAGCAGAAATAAGCAGATATTTCATTGGACTGGTCTCTTAACTTTTAATTCAAGCCTGCGAATTACACCACTAGACACACCTGTATTCACTACAGTGTCGTTACACCCGAGAACAATAAGGTTGCTAAAATTATCCGATAAAGCGCTCGTTACGTATTCGTAAGTGCTATTAGCTATATCAATACTACCATCCACTTTCAGCAGTAATATACCCCATATACGTAGAACCAGGTTCCGATACAATACAGTAATACGCTTCTACAATTGTTCTTTGGAACTGTTTGTCCTCGAGTATATCTTTGAGTTTTTCGAGTGTTTCTGATGTTTCTGAGTTTTGTCATGCCGCCCACCAAAATAAACGCCAGATAGAGTGGAACTATTTTCATTTCATTTTGAGAACAAATTTTTTATAAATTCTGGATTTTTCCCTTCATATTTTATGTTTGTCTGTAACGAGGCTGGTATCTGATTCCGATATTCAATCCAAATCTTGCATAACACTCGATGTAATAGCAACCGTGTGTTTGCTGGATACACCATATCTGTTACCGGCAAGAACCATCAACCGACAAATTATCCAGTTTTAAACGCATTTGAACACTCCTTATTGACTGCTGAAGAGACGTTGTATAAAACCGGTGTTCGGTGCCCACCTTTTCTCCCATCTCTACCTCTATCATATCTTCTATTTCATTTCCCTTTCATTCTCCACTGAAATGCTTGAAGCAGATGCAGGAGATACCTCTTTTGCAGATCGAATTGTATCATGTTTCTTTCGCATTTGGCGTTTCTAGAGCCGTTTTGTTTCTGGAACATCAGCACTTCCAATGAACATTTTTCTTTCCATTCTTTATCAATGAGGAACACCTGTTCTATTGCAGAAACTTTGCGTTCTTTCGGGCAGTTACAATCCTTAAAAATCGTGCATTTACAGTCAGATATGTGAAAAAATGTTTTCACTTTCATTTTAAAGTACTCAATATTTTCGAGAGTAGTCTTGCTTTTTCCAAGACGTTTTATATTTTTCATGATTGGTCGATATTTTCCATGGTGTGCGTGTATAGCATCACTAAAACGTCTATGTAAAACTGAAGCAATGGATTTATCGATGAATAAATTTTCCATCTTCAAAGCAATAGTTTCTGAAATAACTCAAAAACACGGTTCTTTGTTTCAACCAGTTTCGCAACCAATACGCATCAGTGCCGCAACTATTTCTTGTGGGCGCAATATCTTATGATGTCTTCATGCGTTGGCAGCATGCGTAAAAAATCCTTCGGTGTTCCAAAAATAGGGCATTGCAACGTTTGTCGGCTTGAAAACTTTGACTGCAATGATTTTGGCATTTCAAATAGTTACCAATATCTCATATTAGAAAATTATGACGAAATTCACAAAAACACAAGACAAATTCCTTTAAAAATGACTGCAGTGCAAGCAACTATAAAGACCACACACTAAAAATATACTGCTTTAAACGAGTTCAAATCGGTTGCTACTCGCAGATGCTTGTATGCGACTGCCTACTGTTTTTGTCAGACGAAAAAGAGTGGTCAGGTGATTTACTGGTCACTCCGATTTGTTTCTCGGCATGAAAATAGGGGTCTTCCACGAAATCTGTGATCATTTATTAATTTTTGTATTTTAATCATTTTTAGTCCAATTTTCCGAACTTTCGGCCCACTGAGGCAACAGAAGTTTCAATCCACTGTTTTAAGATTCCACAAACTTTTTAATGAAAGGAGTTCACAAATTTTTCGTAAACCGCTAAAAGATTCGAGAAATTTAGACTTTTTCGATACGCCGTAATATATATATATAGATGAAGCGACGGAAATGTAATATAACTACAAACAAAAGCATACAATAATCTCTTTCGAGTTAGCCACGATTCCGGAAAGGCTTCTTTATCTTTAAAAACTTCAGAATCCGATATATTTTAAAGAAGATTTTAAATAAGAATATATAAAAAGAAGGTTTACTCTGCTGCCAGCAATTTTTGGAAACGTTTCCGAGTAGGTTTTGTAGTTTTTAATCAGTTTTATGAAAGCAGAAGTTAGAAGTATGTTTATATGATTCTTGAAATTTGCCTTTTGGGTTAAATTATGTTTTTTATGAAAGAGCTCCATATACTTCAAAATAAAGTAGTAAACATATAAACCTGAAGATATATTTGTTTGATATCATTCACTTTGCAAAGAACAAATGATAAATTGTTTTAATTTTCTTACTTCTGCTAATGTTGCTAGAAAGTCATTCATTTGAAGTGTAGCACATTCATTAACATATTGCGTGTCTAGAATATCTCATAAACTATTTATCAGAAGCTGAAATTTTTTCCTTATTATTATTTTTATTTAACTAGCTTAATTTGTAGTTGAATTCTGAAAGCATTTTACACGAATATGTTGAAACTTTGAAGCAATATTCAGAGAGAAATGTTTAAATGATTTCGATAAGTTATTAAACCTTCTGAACTTTCAACGAAAAAGGTTAAAATTCGTTTGTGCATTTTATTTTTCATTATATCCTGGCGTAACCCTTGAACAAATTATCCGATTTTATTTTTATTTTTTGTTAGAAAGGACTTGTTATGCAACACTATAAAAAAGGTAAATGTGTATAATTCTACGAAAATATAAACTAACCACACACGAAAATATAAAATAATCTCATCCCAGTTGGACACTATTTCAAAAAGGGTTCTTTATCCTTAAAAACCTCAGAAACCAATATATTTTTCAGATTTAAAGAACAATGTATAAAAGCAAAGTTTCTTTTCCTGCTACTTATTTTTCATCTAGTCCGTCAAATACATATATGAAGTGTAAAAGAAGTCGATTGTAAACTATTATATTTTGAAATTGCAGTATATAATACTAACAATACTGCTAGCAATATATTAATAATAAATGTTTCAGAAAGTAGTTTTATTAATAAGTTTTTTAAATATTCTTCACTTCAGACATTTAATAGATTAATTATTTTTATATTCCACTACTGATTGTTAGCGGTACCTAATGAATTGGCATAACACGCATTAAAATAAAAGCTCACAACTAGTAATCAAGGTGCAAACGCTTCAATGTAATGAAACAGTGAACATTAAAATTTAAAACAATATTTGAAACATATTAAATAAATAAACATTGCTATGTTAATTGCATATGTTAATTGATCTCATTCAAAAATCAAAACAATATTTACATATTTTCAACTTTCAATTTAGTAGATAGTAATGTTTTTGAAAGATGTCTTTTGAGTTACGTTATTTTAAACATGAAAGAGCTTGATATATTTCAAAACAAAATAATAAGCATATAAACCTGAAGATATGTTTGATGACATTCACTCAGCAAAGAGCAAATGATATATTGTTTTAATTTTTTACGTCTGTTACTGTTGCTAGTAAGTCATTCATTTGAAGGATAGCACATTTCATTAACATATTGCGTGTCTAGAATATCTCATAAATAATTCATTGGACTCCGGAAATGTTTTTTCCTATTATTATTTAACTAGCTTCATTTCTTGTGAAAATTCCAAAAGTGTTTTATATTACGTTGTTAATATATGGAAACTTTGAAACAATATGTATTAGATAGAGGGAAATACTTAAAATATTTCTATATTTGATTTAAATTTCTGTACTTTCAATGAATTAAGGATACAATTCTTTTGTTCATATTTTTTCCATTATGTCGAAACATAACTTTTGAACGAATGATCCGACTTATCAGTTTTTGTTGTTGTTGTTAGAAAGGACTTTTTATGCTATACTGTGAAGATATTTTTTTTCTAAATCTACGAAATAACAACGAACGAAAATATACAATAATCTATTGCAAGTTACACATGATCCCGAAAAGCAGCGTTCTTTATATTTAGAAACCTGAAAATCAATATATTTTCCAGATTTAACCCTTTTGTGGTCGTATTAAGTTTTTACATAGGTGTCGGCAGATCGTAATTAATTTTGGTTGAACTAACAATGATACATAATGTGAAAGATTATGAAGTAAAACAAAATTTATTAATTTTTTTTTAAACTTTAGATATATGAAGCACAATAATATGTTTTAATTTTATGTAAAATTATATTTTATAGTTTTCCATCATGTGGTACCTTTCAAAGTAGTCTACAATAGGCAGCCATTTATTTTTCTGTTTCAACGTACAGAACAGTCTTTACTCTTTACTTCCTATCTTATAGTTTTTAAACAACTTTCAATTTCACGGCACACTTTTTTTGGTAACTTTCTGTTTGCCATTTTAGAGTATTATTTTAAAAAATATGTTTAGAATCGAAAATGCTTCGTGACACTTAAACACAATTTGTAAAATATTATTTCGAATTCTACGTATCTCCGAAGCTTGTTTATTTAATGTAAGATCAGGGGCGTAGCTACAGATATTTTTTCGGGGGTGAGGGGAGAATTCAAAAATTTCCCAACTTATAATTCAAAAACTTTATTAACGTCAAACAAATTGCCCTATTTTCGAGCTGAAATGATATGTGCAATGCCAAGAAAAAATACTGAAATTGAAAACATAAAAATTGTAATTATTGATTCATTTAATGAAAGATTTTGTCTTCTATTGTGTATGAGTCATAATCGTACTTCCTATTAAAATAGCCTCATAATATTTTGAGATTTTTAAGAAAGGAACAAAGTTTTGGAGGAAATATATTAGAGAACTGTTAATGGACAACAGTAGATAAATTTAGGTCTGGTAGATTTATGATATTTTCGTAGCACAGAGAAACGCAATGATAAACTAAGTCTAGCTGCTTGATAATTTAACTAGTTTACTGTTACAGAACTCAGAAAAGTAGTCAGCAAAACGATAAAAAATTCTTTTTTTTTTTTTTTTTTTTTTACTATCATTCAAAAAAAGTGTTTCAAAAATCTGGAATTTTCCAACTCGAAGCTTAAACTTCCCAAGTTCACATATATCGGAGGGGGAGGCTCCCCCCCCCCCCTATCGAGACGTCTTTGTGTAAGATGAATAGGGTCCTTTGCAGAAGTGACTGAGTGCAGAAATACGACTGGTGCGGTAAAAATACTGCGATGACTGAAAGTAGATATACGGCCGGAAAGGTTAAAGAAGAACTTATAAAAACAAAGTTTTCTCTGCTGTCACTGATTGTCGGAAACATTTACGAGTTGATTTTGATGAGTATTAATAAGTTTTATAAAACCAGAAGTTAGAACTATGTTTATATGATTTTTGAAAGCTGCCTTTTGGGTTACATTTCTTTTTTAAATGAAAGAGCTTCATATATTTCAAAGAAAAGTATTAAACATATAAACCTGAAGATATCTTTTTCGATGTCATTCAAACTGCAAAGAACAAATGATAAATTGTTTTAAATTGTTTTACTTATGTTACTGTTGGTAGTAAGTCATTTATTTGAAGAGTAGCATATATTTATTAAACATATTGCGTGTCTAGAATATCTCATAAACAATTCATAAGACGTCGGATATATATATATATATATATATATATATATATATATATATACAGGGTGTTCCGAAAAAACGCGGACAAAATGACATGGCAGATCCGTCAAACAACAAGGATCAAAAATCGCATAGGAACATGGGGTCGCAAACGCCTGTAGAGGGCACGAGAAGCACGAGAGGGCGTTGCGGTGCAGACACGAGCCGAGCAAAAGCAGATTGAATTCATTCGAGTCGTGGATTCGTTGGGCGTAACATAGCTAGTTACACGCACCTCGAATTGGCTGACATGCATTTAGTTTACGGCATGGCCAACTGCAATGGACGAGAAGCCTTGCGAATTTATTGTCACAAATATCCTAGTAGAAAGATGCCTAGCCGCTCATTCTTTGCCACTATTCACCGAAGATTGTGTGAAACCGGCTCGTTAGACGTGCACAAGCCAGATTCAGGTCACCAACGAACATCTCGGACAGTTGATGCTGAAGAAAGAGTTGTCCAAGCACTTCAGCGTAATCCTTCAACAAGTATACGAGTTGTATCCCATATTCCCCAAACTACCGTCTGGCGCATTGTACACGACGAAGGACTTTATCCATATCATTTACAACGCGTCCAGGCACTTCAACCGGGAGACTACAGCAGTCGTATGGATTTTGCGCGGTGGTATGTGCAAGAAAAGGCTGCCGACCGACATTTCGCTGCAAGTATTCTGCTCACGGATGAGGCTACATTCTCATTAGAGGGTGTGATGAATTGTCACAACTTGCATGCGTGGGCAGATGAAAACCCGCATGCTACACGTCCGCACGTCGAACAACGAAGATTTTCCGTGAACGTGTGGGCTGGCATTGTAGGAGACTGTTTACTTGGTCCGTACATTCTACCAGACAGGCTGAACGGTTCCACGTATCTAACATACTTGCAAGAGGTTCTGCCAGACATGCTGAATAATGTTCCGATGCGTATTCGTCGACGCATTCAATTTCAACACGATGGCGCTCCCGCACATTTCAGTACAGACGTCAGAGCACATCTGCAGGCTACTTTTCCTGGCGGCTGGATTGGTCGCGGTGGACCAATTGCATGGCAACCACGATCACCAGACCTGTCTCCCGTGGATTTCTTCTTATGGGGCTTTTTAAAAGGACTTGTGTATGAAACACCTGTTGAAACGCCAGAAGACTTGGTAGGAAGAATCGTTGAGGCAGCGGGATGTGTTCGAGATACACGTGGTATCTTTGCGAAGGTGCGCAATTCCATGCAACGCCGATGCAAAGCATGTCTCGATGCATCTGGTAAACACATTGAGCACCTCCTGTAGGCGCAACGTTTGCCATGCATAAGTCGCATGTCAGTAGGTAATTATCAATAAAATATTCTGTATTGATTTTGTTTCTTCTCTTTGTGTTATGCATTATTTTAGACGCCCTTTAGCGGCTCCGCATCGCAGTTGCAACCCCATGTTCCTATGCGATTTTTGATCCTTGTTGTTTGACGGATCTGCCATGTCATTTTGTCCACGTTTTTTCGGAACACCCTGTATATATATATATATATATATATATATATATATATTTGTAATCATTATTACTTAACCAGCTTAATTTCTTGTTGAATTCTAAATGTGTTTTACAAGAACATGTTGAATCTTTGAAGCAATATGAAAGAGAGAAATATTTAAAATATTTCGATAGTCCTTTTAACTTACTGAATTTTCAACGAAGAAGGATAGATTTCGTTTGTGCATTTTATTCTTCATTATATCTGGCGTAACTCTTCAACGGATGCTCCGATTTTATTTTTATTTATATTTTTTTTCGTTAGAAAAAATTTATGCTGCACTGTAAATATATATATATATATATATATATATATATATATATATATATAAACCAAAATTATACAATAATCTCTTTCGAGTTAACCAGGATTCCGAAAAGTGTTCTTTATCTTTAAAAACCTCAGAATCCGATATATTTTAAAGAAGAACTTATAAAAATAAAGTTTTATCTGCTGCCACCAATTTTTGTATACGTTTCCGAGTAGTTTTTGTAGTGTATTAATCCCGTTTATGAAACTAGAAATTAGAACTAAGTTTATAATATTCTTGAAGGTTGCCTTTTGGGTTATTTTTTTAACACTAAAACTACCGCAAGGGGTCAAATGACCCTTTTTGAATTTCATTTTTAATTTCTTATACTAAAACATTATGAAATGGCTTTATATTTCACGATTTTTATTAAAATATATGATCATATCTTAAAATGTCTCATCTCCGAATAACCATTTTTGCCTAGAAAAAAAATATTTTAGGCTTAACTACTGAAAGGGTTCATTTGATTCCTGAATAAATTTATGTCAAATCATAAAGATATAAATGTTTTATTTTGTAAGAACATTAGTAAATTGCGTTTTCTCGCTATTAAATCATTTATTCTAATGTATTACATCATATTTGTTAATGTGTGATGGTATAATTAGAAATTGACTTATTCCGAGTGAGATTCTAGTCTGAAGACTTCAGGCTATATCGAAAACGAAATAATTTTAAAAATATGTGGTGAACATAAACAAATTTTCACAATATTTGTTTATTAAATTTTCGAATTTCTTGAAATAATTAATTTTTTTCTTAATTTTTTTGCAGATTTTTATATATATATATTTACTTTAACCCTTTGAGGGGCAAGTAATTGTGTTTCTGTAATGTCGAATTCCCACCAAAATCTGCAAAAAAAAATTTATTGCAAAATAGGGAAAATCAATTTATGATCCCCCCCCCCCCTCAAAGTTAAAAAAATAATAATAATTTTTTTCTGGTGCGAATCTTTATTAATCGAAGGTGGGATAAAATATATCCCAACGCCATCAAGGGGTTAATAAAAAAAAAAAAACAATTTGTAATAATTATTTGAAAAAAAAAACGTTTTATTCATACACCAAAGTGTATCAACTGATATATTTTTCGCAAAACATCGTAAAATATGTAACTTTTTACATAGGGGTCATTTGACTCCTTCCGGTCGGATTAGGTATAAAAAAAAATCGCAACGTTTAGTGTTAAATGAAAGCTTCACATATATCAAAGCAAAGTAGTAAGCATTTAAACCTGAAGATATGTTTGTTTGATATCATTCACACAGCGAAGAGCAAATGATAAATTGTTTTAATTATCTTACTTCTCCTGCAGTTGCTAGTAAGTCATTCATTTGAAGTGTAGCACATTCATTAACATATTGCGTGTCTAAAGTATCTCATAAATTATTTATCAGAAGTCGGAAATTTTTCCTTATTATTAGTATTATTTAACTAGCTCAATTTCTCGTTGAATTCTAAAAGTGCTTTACACGAATATGTTGAAACTTTGAAGCAATATGTATCAGAGAGAGAGGGAAAATTTAAAAGATTTCGATAATTTTTTTAACTTTCTCAACTTTCAACAAAAAAGTTTAAAATTCGTTTGTGCATTTTACTTTTAATTATATCCAAGCATAACCCTAGTACAAATGATCCGATTTTATTTTTTATTTTTTGTTAGAAAGAACTTGTTATTCTACACTATAAAAAAGATAAATGTTTATAATTCTATGAAAATATAATGTAACCACAAACGAAAATATAAGACTAGAAAACAGGAATTCGGCTTTTTCATAATTTAGTGCCGCCCCCGATGAAACGAAAAGAAATATTTATATAAATTTAGATAGTATAAAGCATAATTCAGTTTGAAAAGATAAAACACACACTTTTATTTTATATAAAAGACGTCATCCGTCAAAGAATTCCATATTTATGATCCGGTCTTAAACAACATCTACAGAAAAGTATGCGTAGGACGTTAGTATTGCGGTAAAGTAGACACATCCAGCAAAAAAGCGATGTCGTCATTCAAGAAACTCGACAAAAAAAGGACCTAATGTTTCAAATGTTTGTAATATTCATATGGATACATAAAATTAAATATAGTTTATAATACCTGCACTTTATATCATAAATCATTAATTTATATTTTTTTTAAGCATAGTAAATATTTAAATTCAAATTTTATTTTCAGTTGTTATGGGAAAATGACAACCAAAAGACATAATAATCTACTATTTTCCAACTATTTTTCGTTTAATTTCTGCAGAATAGGCGTGCAACAGTTGCCAAAATTAAAAAAAATTCATTTAAAAGTACAAAAAAATTAATATCTCAAAAATAAATTGAGATGAAATTTTCAAACATATTGTAGTTAAAAGTACTTTTTTCTCAATAACGGCGGTATAAAAATTGAAAATGTGCCATGCTTACAAGTTAAAAAAAATTGCAGTAGAGATTATTCTGTAAGATGACACATTCTGCTTTTTTTACGGCTAGCTTATATAACGGAATGTTATTTTTTAGAAACGACATTTTAATTGTTGGCCGAAAGAAATAGCAAATCGGAGGTTAATAAGCTCTTCCCACTTAGACACTATTTCAAAAAGGATTCTTTATCTTTAAAAACCTCAGAATCCGATGTATTTTTCATATTTAAAGAAGAATTTATAAAAAACATGTTTCTTTTGCTGCCACTTATTTTCCATCTAGTCCGTCAGATACCTATTTGAAGTGTAACCGAAGTCGATTGTAAACTATTATATTTTTAAATTATGGCACACAATATTAACGATATTGTCAGCATTATATTAACCCATTTATGCCTAGGGTCCCATTTTTGGGGCGCTTCGAAATTTAATAAATTTGTCTAATTTTCTTCTTTTTAGGGTTCCGTACTTACAAAGTAAAAACGGAGCCATTATAAGATCACTGTTGTGTCTGTCTGTCTGTCACAGCCATTTTACTCGTAAACTATGCAACGTGGAAAGTTCAAATTCGGAGAAGTGATAAAGACTATTGACCCACATATTTTCAGATTTTAAACATTTGTAAAAATATTTAGTAAAAATGTAAAGGGACAAATTAAGTTACTTGAAGAAAAAAAAACTTTGCCTGTGAAAGCTTTTGTGACGCTGAATTCAAACATACATTTCTTTTAGTTTTAGGTATTACATTTTCAAAAATATCGTCGAAAATGTAGCGGAAAAATATGTTCCCCCATCTAAATCCTAATCTACTGAAACTAAAATTATGAAAAAATTAGAGATAGTAGACATTAATTTAAACCTTGCAGAAAAATTATAGCGATTACCCCAGGTTGCATAGTTTTTGAGAAAATCGCATTTTTCCGGTACACGCAAATTTCGATTTACGGACATTCAGCAAAGGTGTTGAGCAGCGCTGGAGGTACCTATCGTAACAGAAGTATAAAAGCATTGTTGATCATGATTTTCGAAAAAAATCGTCGGTAATTAGCCGAGATATCAACCATTAAAGATTTGGACGGTTTGGACATGCATAATGACAGGAGCGGCGTACACTATGTACCATCGGCTTTTAAAGCCTAGTTAACAACTTTTGATGATATATATGTATAATGTAAGGGCCAGTAACCGTATAAAAGCAATAAACTTCAAATTGGTAAAAACAGACTAATTCAAGGGGTCTCAGGACTCTTAAAACTTCGAAAAAATTTTTAATTTAAATTTTTTTAGATATTAAATTTTTATCTTTTCTGAACATTTTAATATAATTCTTTCCTTCAAATTCTCATTAGAACAGAAGTTATGGCTTTGAGAAATATACCCACTCAATAGCTGAAGCGGCATTTTCGAAACTTTTAAGTTATTTTTCTCCAAATGACTTTTTGGGGCATATCGCGCACGATATCTCAAAAACTTTTGAATGTTTTTTCATGAAATTTTCAAAACATACGTTTCATGTTAATCTCTATAAACTGAACCTAAAATTTCCTTGTTATTGCTCAAAAAAAAAAAAAAAAAAAAAAGTGATTATGTTGTTGAAATTTTCAAAATTTTGTATTAGCTAAATGCAACTTTGTATTAATAATATAAAAATGTTTTAAATTTATTTAAGTTCAGGGTAATTATTATAACCTGCAATATAAGTACGCACCAATTTTTAGTTCTAGTTGCTATATTTATTTTCTAATCGTGCGCGTAAGCTGTTATACCAATTTTCTGCTTGTCAAATGTCTGACTATTTGGAGCCCCCTGTAAATCCTAATTCTGCATCTTGCAATTTTTTAAATATATAAAATGAAAGAACGTACTTATATCTTTCATCTCAATAAAAATTGTGTTTTAAAATCTCATATGTTTTGAGATATTAAATGTTGGAACTGGTCTCTTTTTTTTATTTATGCCAATTTTAAGAGTCCTGAGACCCCTTAATTACAACGAATTACATAAATATTATAGGATTCGCGACTAGTTTGCATTGAATGGATCGTTCAATCGCCTCGAATGACTTTGAAAGTTAATTAAAAACCTATCTGAAAAAACGCTGCACGGACCAAGGCGAAGTTAAAAATTTGTGACCTCCTTTCGAAGCGCGCTTAGCATAGTGCCAAATGTAAACTTTGAAGGAATGTTTTGCTTTAGCTACACTGTAAGAAGAAAAGTTAATAGTATGCTGAATTTAGTTTTATGAAATTCCAAAGGAAGTTTAAATATGCACTGCTTTTACTGTCAGTACCGTATTAAATTCATTATAAATAGATTAAGATATATTAAACTAGTCGGATGTGTCAATCCTAAAACTTTCTTCTATCTCATACATGCTAATACTTCCTGATAAATGCAGCACAGCAGCGCCACCGGTTAGGTGATTTATACCAAAATCTAATCAGGGACAATTTATGTGAACTTCTCTTTGAATTTGAAATTTGATGAAAATCCATGCATTAGTTTTTGAGTTAGATCTATTTCAGAAATCGTGAAAAATTCTGCATAGCAGTGGCACCTCTTGGACAATTTAAACCAAAAACTTATCAGTATCAGTTTATATCAGAGACAAACTGGATCTAAAGTTTGATGAAAATTCATGCATTAGTTCTTCAAATACAGCTATTGCAGATATCGTGAAAATTGCCGCATAGTAGCACCACCTGTTTGGCGATTAACACCAAACACTAAACAGCACTAATTTATATCGTGGACTAACTGAATCTGAAGATTGATGAAAATTCGTGCATTAATTCCTGAGATAGAGCAATTGCGGTAATCATGAATAATACAGCACAGCAGCGCCACGTATTGGGCGATTTACACCAAAAGGTTATCAGCACCGAATTATATCAAGGACTAACTGAATCTGAAGTTTTCTGAAAATCCGTGCTTTAGTTCTTGAAATATAGCTATTGTGGAAATCATGAATAATGCAGCATAGCAGCGCCAGCTGCTAAGCGATTTACACCAAAAAGTAATCAGCACCAATTTATATCAGGGACTAACTGAATCTAAAGTTTTATTAAATTATGTTCAATAGTTCTTAAGATAGAGCGCCCTCAAAATTTGTGTTACACACAGACAGACATTTTGTAAAAAACATGTTTTTATGATCACTGTCCCCTAAAACATATAAATCCGCCGAAAACCGGAATTCTAAAATTTTCACGAATCCAATACTTTCTTCTTGTAAAGATAGAAGAAAGTAAAAATGAGTTATACAGATTAGCTATATTTGATATTATTTAGGTACCGTATCTCTTTGAACTTTCGTGGTATATCCCTTTACATTTTTGTAGTACAGTGTGACAATTATTGAACTATCTATGTTATAAAGGACAAACATATCTGTGCGTAACGCATACGTCATTCTGCGAATGGCAACAGTTTGAAATTTGAAATGAAATTTCGCTTTTGCAATTTTCGCTACTGCAAATTTTTAAACTTCTAAACATACCACATTTTAAATGTTTACACCGTCGTATGCAGAAAAAAATGCACTTTCAAATGCAATTTGTTTGAAATTTGTATCTCAATTTATTTTTGAGATATTAATTTTTTTATAGTTTTTAATACCAATTTTCTAATTGTGGCAACTGAAGTACTCCATTTCTATTAAAAGTGGATTAGTTATTTTTATTGATTATATTCTTACTGATGCCATTTTCTCATTGCAATTAAAAATATTATTTTTAAAAATTTGAACAGAAAATGATGTTATGCTTTAAAAAAGACACAATTTCCCTGATGATGCTCTTATATTTCACTATTTTTTCATTTTACTGATATTGAGTTTGAGACAATAGGCAAAATATTTCAGCGACTGAAAATGACGTCATATTTAAAAGTAAACGATAATTTTATTTGATAAAACGAGATATTTCCCCTTGAATACGTCTAAAAGTTATAAATTTCTGGAATTTTTACGCGCAGGTACAGATATTATACTAAGACCTCAAATCACGAGTGGGAATTTTAACATGGAAAGTTGTAATAGTTGACAAACGTGAATTCAAGCTTGAAAAAATATTTATTAATAACCTATTGCGCGTTAAAATGTTTTTAAATGGTTAATATGGATGTGAAACGTGGAAAATGACTTGATTCGGTTTAGAAGTAAAGGTAGAAAATTCTATGATTATATCAAGGTGAAATCATTTATGCGGATTTTTCATTCCGTAACCAAGCATCAATTAATAACTTAATCAAAAATACTTATCTTGATTATATGTTACTGATTACGTATATGAATAAAGTTTAATTCTTCAATAATTTTAACAGTTGAAGTTTATGAAAAAAGTATTTTGTTAATCTTAGGTTAAAATATGTCTTTGGAGAGTTAAATTAACAAGTGTAAGATGGATTTTTTTAATCTAATTATTTTTGTCGATGTATTATAAATTTGATGCAACACTTCCTTTGTAAACATTTTCTTTCGTCGAAATTCGACGGGTTCCACCTCGTATGAAATGAAACGTAAATTATTTAAAAACTACTGATGCACAAATTTTATTCAACATGTAAACGTCACTACAGATATTCGGATTTAGGTTATGACATGTTCGATATGGCTGCCATCATTGGGTATGATGTGGCGCAGACAAATAGCAAAATTCTGCATGACCCGCTGAAGTGTCGGACCATCGATGCTGTCGATGACCTCCTGAATGGCAGTTTTCAGCTCAGATATGGTTTTGGGATTATTTCTGTACATATTGTCTTTAATGTAGCCCCACAAAAACGAAACACATGTGTTCAGATCCAGAGAATACGGCGGCCAAGCGAGTCCCATTCCAGTAACCTCTGGGTACCCCAGAGCCAGAATGCGGTCCTCAAAGTGCTCCTCTAGGACTTCAAACACTTTCTTGGTCCGATGGGGTCAAGCTCCGTCTTGATGAACCACACCTTGTTAAAATTAGATTCAGTTTGGATAATGAGGATGAAACCATTTTCCAAAACCTTCACGTATCGTTCAGTAGTCACCGTGCCGTCAATGAATATCAGACCGATTATTCCGTGACTGGACATTGCTCACCACACAGTCACCCATTGAGGGTGGAGAGACGTCTCGATTGCTCGAGCCAGAATGCGATCCCCAAAGTGCTCCTCTAGGACTTCAAACACTTTCTTGGTCCGATGGGGTCAAGCTCCGTCTTGATGAACCACACCTTGTTAAAATTAGACTCAGTTTGGATAATGAGGATGAAACCATTTTCCAAAACCTTCACGTATCGTTCAGTAGTCACCGTGCCGTCAATGAATATCAGACCGATTATTCCGTGACTGGACATTGCTCACCACACAGTCACCCATTGAGGGTGGAGAGACGTCTCGATTGCTCGAGCCAGAATGCGATCCCCAAAGTGCTCCTCTAGGACTTCAAACACTTTCTTGGTCCGATGGGGTCAAGCTCCGTCTTGATGAACCACACCTTGTTAAAATTAGACTCAGTTTGGATAATGAGGATGAAACCATTTTCCAAAACCTTCACGTATCGTTCAGTAGTCACCGTGCCGTCAATGAATATCAGACCGATTATTCCGTGACTGGACATTGCTCACCACACAGTCACCCATTGAGGGTGGAGAGACGTCTCGATTGCTCGAGCCAGAATGCGATCCCCAAAGTGCTCCTCTAGGACTTCAAACACTTTCTTGGTCCGATGGGGTCAAGCTCCGTCTTGATGAACCACACCTTGTTAAAATTAGACTCAGTTTGGATAATGAGGATGAAACCATTTTCCAAAACCTTCACGTATCGTTCAGTAGTCACCGTGCCGTCAATGAATATCAGACCGATTATTCCGTGACTGGACAATGCTCACCGCACAGTCACCCATTGAGGGTGGAGAGACGTCTCGATTGCTAAATGGAAATTCACAGTCCTCCAAATGCGCCAATTTTACTTACTGACGAAGTTGCGTACAAGTTGCGTGCGCATGCGCATACTAATTCCCACCATGGCCTGCGGCCAACTACGAAATTTGAACTTTATCATGCAAAACGTTTAGAAATTATGACGGTTTAATTTCATATAGTTTAATAATTGTTACCCTGTATATACTGTTGTACGCAACTCTACTTTGTATAGTTCTTTACAAAGTCTTAGTATTCTTTTCGCAACGGTTTTTTTTTTAATAATACGATTACTAATTCATATATTTATTGTACGGAACCCTCTGGGTGTGAGTCATACTCGCACTTATTTATAACATGAAAATTGTAGGAAACAATTCTTTATAAATGTCTCTATCTGTTACCGAAATATGACATCATAAGATGGATATTTATTTTCTTAAATGAAGGCTCTTTTTTCGGAGTTTATAGATTTTTCATATTTCAAGAAGGAGGAATGAAAAAAGAAAGTTTATTTGTGTTTTTCCTATCAAGAATGCAAATAAATAAGTCATAATCTTAGCTTGTAGACTTCTTTGAAATACGTATATCTTTAAATTGTTAAATTGTATGTTCAAGCCTATTTTTTATGCATTTTTGTAACGTCACAAATATAGGGCGCTAGACACGAATGGGTACATATTTTTATTAGCCATTTAGGGGATAGCTATTTATGTAAAGTCCTTTTTAGGATGATTATGAAAAAACTGTTTTTAAGCCTCAAATACAATTATTTTTAGTTTATTAGTAATAAGACTTAAAATGTTATTAGTCTCTGTAAAGAAATAAATATAATTTTTTATTAGTTCATAAAAAATACTAATTATAGTATATAATATACAATTTAAAAGCTTATTTTATATAAATTTAGACAAAACATATAACTATGCATATTATACTATTATAAATATAAAGCATTCTGCCATATTTAATATGTTTACATTTTATCAAATAAATACAAAACATTTTTAGCTTAATTCTTTTTAGTATTTTTCCAGTTCATTTTGCAACATTTTAAAGTGATTTTACCAATAAATTTGAGAAAACAAAAATTCTGGCACAAATGGGTTAATAATAATTGTCTTAGAAAGTATTTTTATTAATCAGTTTTCTTAAATATTCTTCACTTCAGACATTTAATAGATTAATTAATTTTATATTTAACTACTGATTGTTAGTGGTAGCTAATGAATTGGCATAACACTGATTAAAATAGATGCTCATAACTATTCTACTAATCAAGATGATAACGCTTCAATGTAATGAAACAGTGAACATTAAAATTTAATGCAATATTTGAAACATAAACAAACATTGCTCGCATTATGTTAATTTATCTCATACAAAAATCAAAACAATATTTACATATTTACAACTTTTAATTTAGTAGATAGTTACATTTTTTAGACTTGTTTTTTGGGTTAAATTATTTTTAAATTGTAACAACTTTATATATTTTATTACAAAATAGTAAACGCATAAACCTGAAGATGTGTCTGTTTAATGTCATTGACATTGGAAAAAGAAAATGATAAATTGTTTAAAAAATATTTTTATTACTGTTACCTTTGCTAGTAAGTCATTATTTTAATGATAGCAAAATCATTAGGATATTGCATGTCTAGAATATTTTACAAATAATTCATTAGACTCCAGAAATGTTTATTATTTTTATTATTCTTTAATTAGCTTAATTTCTCGTGAAAAAAGGTTTTACACGAATATGTTGAAACTTTGAAGCAATGTATTTTCAATAGAGAAAATTATTTTAAAAAATTGAAAATTTTATTTTAAATAGGTTTTTTTTTTTTTTTTTTTTTTTTTTTTTTTGTCTGTTTCGATTATTTTTTCTTTCAACGAAAAAGGTGAAAATTCGTTTGTGAATTTCTTTTCTTGTTATGTCTAAGTGTAACTATTAAACGGATGCTCCGACTTTTAATTTTGTTTATATACTTTTTTTTTAAAGGACTTGTTATGCTAGAAGTCGCGTTTCAATTCCATTAGGATTTAAAAGAGATATATTTATATGTCTGTTTTCTTGTTTTTTATTTATTCCATAGGCATTAAATTTTATATAATTGGACCAATTCACACGAATTTTGGGTAAGGTGTTAATGCGCACTGTTATACTTTAAGTTTTTAAAATTATCTTCTTATAATGTACGGTTTTTACAGGTACACGTCAATATTTTTCATATATCCCCGACTACTGCGCAAGATAACGAGAGATTTTGGCAACAATGCGATTTAAAATTAATGTGGATAAGAGACATGCATCGGGTCGGGTAAGTTAATTTTGTTGGCAGGCAAATTTTTTTCTTTGCACGTCGGGTTCAGGGCCGAAACTAGCCTTTTCGGCGCCCGGGGCAAACATGGATTTTGGCGTACCCCCCCCCCCCTCCACCACAAAGTAAATTTACAAAAAAGAAGTTTACTAAACATCTAACAGACAACTTATTTTTAAATTTAAAATATATAAAACTGAACTACGTAATCAGCTTTGTCAAACATTGATCCATTAAAATCTTTGAAAAGTTATTGAAAAGAATTGAATTTTAATCTTTTTAAACTTTTTTTTTTTTTGCATAGTCTAAATGAGGTCGATATCTAAAAAAGAAAGCTTTTACTAAGAATTTTACTCTGTGCATTCCCCTTCCCGTTGTCCTGGGCAGTCAGCGCCCATGGCAAGACGGAAAAAAAAAGAAAAAAAAAGAAAGAAAGGAAGCTCAACACTGTTCAGCGGAAAAAAAACAAACAGCTTTCATGGAATTTTTTTATCTAGAAGAAAAATCAGACTGAGGGGTCACTTCTCCTTTGGTAGTTATCCATAGTGGACAGTAAGGTGTCCCACAATAGAGACTGACCTTGAAAAACGGTAATGATTCTCCCTCGGATTCTCCTCACAGGAAGTGATTTAAAAGATAGAAAGCAAACGCATAGGCATGATACTTTGAAATTTTTTATTGTAATGAATCTTTTTATCTATTTGTAAAGTTTAATGCACTTGGTTCAGTTTTCCTTTTAAATTTTCCAGCTGCGAGACATCGTTATACAAATTTCATTATATATATATATATACATTCTTGTGTCAAACGTCAAACAAAATCTTCATTTTGGCGCCCGCTTCACCTCCTGTTAAAGCGGCGCCCGGGGCACGTGCCCCCTCTGCCCCCCCCCCTAGTTTCGGCCCTGGTCGGGTTCATGTTATCTGTTTTGTGCTGCGTTTTGATCAATTAGATTTCAATTCTATTAGGATCTAAAAAATATATGTTTATATGTCTGGTTTTCTTGTCTTTTTTTTTTAGTTTATATGCATTAACTTTTATAAAAATTGACCAGTTCTCACGAATTTTGGGTAAAATGTTAAGGTGAACTGTTTTTCTTTAAGTTTTTAAAACTGTTTTCTTATAATGTATCAGTTTTTACAAGGACACGTCAATATGTTTCATATATCCCCGAATACTGCGAAAGATATCGGGAGATTTTGGCAACAATGCGATTTAAAATTGATGTGGGTAAGAGACATGCATCGGGTCGGGTAAGCTAATTTTGTTGGCAGGCAAATTGTTTTCTTTGCACGTGGGTTTCATGTTATCTGTTTTGGGCTGAGTTTTAATCAATTAGGTTTCAATTCTATTCAATTCTATATTTAAAAAATATATGTTTATATGTCTTGTTTTTATGCCTTTTTTTTACTTTATATGCATTAACTTTTATAAAAATTGACCATTACTCACGAATTTTGGGTAAGGTGTTAAGGCGCACATTTTTACTTTAGGTTTTTAAGATAGTCTTCGTATAATATATATTTTTTCATATATGTAGGATTTAAATTTAAGCATCGTTTATTTTCTTTATGACGTGCATTATCAATAAATTAACTGACGCTCTGATATTTTTATTATCCATGGTTTCAAAGCACGAGTTATGAAAATTCACGATCACGAAATCATGTTTGGATATATTCAAAGATTGGAAAAGGGTCAGTCTATAAAATTATGTTGTTCATCGAGCATCGACTTTTGCAATTCCAAGGGAGGCATTATTAGGCCTAAGTGGCTTATTCGAAGGAAAATAATTCATAGGTTTTGTGTTAGAAATGTAATATATTTAAATAAGCTATCGACTAAGTTAAGTAAAGTTATCTGTATAGAATTGTATTAAAGTTTGTGTTGTTATTCAAACGTCTACTTATTCAAATCTTCTATATATTAATATTTTACCAACAATAACTTCTACAAATTTGGGGGCGCGGTGCCGGGATGTTAAGCAACTATTAGTGGAATAGATAGTAAAATAATAATCGAAGAGAAATTGTTGTCAATCGCCAATGTCAAAAGATGGATTGTGAATGAACAAGACAAGTGTGTAAAAACCGTAGTCATATTTATCCAAGTACGAGTTTGTAAAACATGGTATCCTTAAATAAAGCTAAAAGAATTGATCTAATAGATCTCTGCGAGGAATGCGGAATTCAACCACCAGAAAAACCGACGATCCCTATACTAATAAAACTAATTGAAAGCTGGGAGGATTTCAACGAAGATTTTATAAAGGACCGCTTAGAAGTAATTATGACAGCTAGAAAAGAAAAAGCTGAGATTGAAGAGAAAGTTAGAAAAGAAAAAGCTGAGATTGAAGAGAAAGTTAGAAAAGAAAAAGCTGAGATTGAAGAGAAAGTTAGAAAAGAAAAAGCTGAGATTGAAGTGAAGGTTAGAAAAGAAGAAGCTGAGCTTGAAGAAAAGAAACTACAGGCACAAGCAGAGATTGAAGAAAAGAAACTGAAGATAGAAATGGAGGCGAGAAGATGGAGAATAGAATTGGAAGAAAAAGATCGCGAAAGAGAGTTTGAAATTAAGAAAATTCAACTACAGGAAAATTCAAGACAACAGGTCGATATGAGCCCAAGAACAAATACAGGTAAGCAATATGAATTGCTCAGATTATTAACAAAATATGATAGTACCAATGATATTAGTTTATATTTGGCTATGTACGAAAGACAAATGTCGCAGACAGGCATTGATAAAAAAGAGTGGGTCAACTATTTAATTAACCTAATGCCATTAGATGTGATTAACATAATAACTAGGGAGAGTGTATCCGAAATGCATGATTATGATTACATAAAAATTATTCTTTTAAAACGGTACAAACTATCGCCAGAAGAGTTTAGGTTGAATTTTTCTCACTCAAAAAAGAGCCATCGGCAAATTGGCGCGATTTCGCTTATGAGATCAAGGTATATTTCAAACAATGGGCCGACGGCCTTGAAATAGATAGCGTTGAGGAATTATCGGAATTAATTGTAGTTAATCAAATTAGGCATAATTTACCTGCGGAAACAAAGACACATTTTGCAGAAGAATTGTTAGTAATAAAAAAGATAGACGACTTAGTAAACAAATTAGATATTTACGAAACGGCACGAAGGGTTTGCAATAAACAAGCTATGAGGAATACAAGTGGGAGTTTTGAGGATAAACGATCGAGAGTGGCTACTACGCCAATTCGAAAAGGCGCCAAGTTGACAATAGGCACAATGTGAACCATGGAAGAAACGAGGCGAATATAATATGTTATAATCGTGGCAGACCTGATCACGTGAGTAATAATTGTACCATGAGAAGTAAAACACAACAAAATTATTCAAATTATAACCCGCAACGTAATCAAAATTGGCGAGGAACGAAATACCAAGATTGGAGGCACAACACGCAAAGAAAAGTAGTTAATATGGGCACGTTAAATGGTAAGAAAGGAAGAATCCTGGATATTCAAGGAATAAAGACAAACATAATAATTGATACAGGGAGTGATATTTCAATCGCCAATTCAAGGTATCATACTGCAATAAACGCACCAAAATTAACCAGCGACAACATATCGATATCGGGCATAGGTGGAAAAGAAATTAAACCAACGGGTTTTTTCTTCCATAAAGTTTATGTAGATGGTATAGAAATACAAGATAAATTTTACGTGGTGCAAGAAACCGAATATAACCTAATAATAGGTAGAAAAGCAATCGAAGGCTTGACATTAAAAGTAGTGGAAGATGTTGTTAGAATAATAGACGACACTACAGTGCAAGTAGGATACATCAAAATTAATGAAATCCTTTCAAAACAGATGAAACAGCCACATCAAATATAGACAACGATAATCGAGCTTGGGAAGATATGGTTAACATCAACTGCATAAATGCCGAGATGGATTTGAATCACATTACAAATTTAACTAACAGAGGAAAAATACAAGAATTAATAGTCATACAAACCGAATAAAACAAAAGATACTGGGTAAAGATGAAAATACTATTGGCAGATGAAAAACCTATCTGTGAACGGCCAAGGAGGTTACCTCTAGTTGAGCAGGAAATTATCAGTAAGCAAATACAGCAGTGGTTGGAATATAGGATCATTAGACGAAGTTACTCAGATTTTGCGGCCCCAGTAGTCCTGAGTAAGAAAAAAGATGGGTCACATCGGTTATGTATAGATTATCGGAAATTAAATCGGAAAATATTAAAAATCGCTATCCACTACCATTAATTGAAGATGTGATTGATAAATTACAGAAGACAAAAATATTTACGACATTAGATCTCAAAAACGGCTTTTTCCACGTCGAAATAGAAGAAAGCAGTCGTAAATATACAGCTTTTGTAACGCATGAAGGGGAATACGAATTTTTACGTTGTCCGTTCGTATTGTGCATATCAGGTAATCAATTTCAAAGATATGTAAACACTGTATTCCAAGATTTACTGCGAGAAGGAACTATTATTGTATATATGGATGATTTTGGGATTCCCTCAAACGATGAAGAAGATGGGATAAAGAAGCTGAAACGAGTATTTTAAGTAGCATCGGCGTATGGTTTAGAAATTAACTTCAAAAAATGCCAATTCCTTAAAAGAAAATAGAATTTTGGGATATATAATTGAAAATGGGAGAATAAAACCATCCGAAGCGAAAGCAAAGGCTGTGCAAAATTTTTCTAAACCAACTACAACAAAGCAATTACAATCATTTTTAGGTTTAACAGGATACTTCAGAAAGTTTATCCCGAATTACGCCAAAATCGCCAAGCCTCTAAGTGATTTATTAAGGAAAATAAGTTGTTTCAAATTTGAAAGAGAGCAGCCCGAAGCTTTCAATGAATTAAAGATATTATTATCAACAAAACCAGTTCTTCAATTATATAAACAAGGATCCACACTAGAACTCCATACTGACGCAAGCAGCCAAGGATTTGGCGCAGTTTTATTACAGAAAGGGGATGATGGAAAATTTCATCCATTACAATACATGAGCAAGAAAACTTCACCACAACAGGGGAAATATTCAAGTTATGAACTTGAAGTATTAGCCATAATAGAAGCGCTTAAGAAATTCAGAAATTACCTAATGGGAAATAAATTTAAGATAGTAACGGACTGCGCGCCTTCCAGAAAACATTAAACAAAAGAGATTTAGCACCTAAAGTAGCAAGATGGGCATTTCTCATCGAGGAATACGACTACGAGATAGAACATAGAGCAGCAACAAGAATATGAAACATGCAGATGCATTAAGCCGAAACGTTCCGGCAACGCAATCAGTATTAGTGATAACTAGATCGCAAGGAGAAATAACGAAAAGAATCGCAATAGCGCAAAGGTTAGATGAATCTATACAATGCATCAAGTCGCTTATTTAAAATGGACCGTCCGATAATTACTTAGTAAAAGATGATGTATTATACAGATTCGAGAATGGAAAAGAAATATTGGTGGTGCCGGAAGAGATGCAATGAGAAATTATACGAAAAATTCATGAAAGAGGACACTTTGCTATATCAAAGACGGAAGATCTAGTGAAGCAAGAATTTTACATAGCTGGATTAAGGAAGAAAGTAGAAACAATAATAGCGAACTGTGTTGATTGTATCTTATATAATAGAAAGCAGGGAAAGCTGAAGGTTTTCTAAACCCTATACCAAAAGGAGACAAACCATTGGAAACCTATCACATCGATCATATAGGCCCATTATCTCTCACAAATAAAACATATCAATATATTTTCACCGTAGTAGATGCATTTACAAAGTTCGCATGGTTTTATCCAGTGAAATCAAAGTCGGCCAAGGAAGTAATAGACAAATTGGAACTACAAAAAACAACTTTCGGTAACCCAACTAGAATTGTAACCGATAACGGAAAAGCTTTTACTGAAAGAGAATTCAAGGAATATTGTTCAAAAGAAGGAATTGAGCCTCTAACGATAACAACTGGGATGCCAAGAGGAAATGGACAGGTGGAAAGAATACACAGAGTGATGATATCCGTTTTTTCAAAATTATCCCGTGATGACGAATCCAAGTAGTATAAATATGTACCAAAATTACAAAGAATTATCAATAGCACAGTAACACGAAGCACCAAGTATAGTCCATTCGAATTAATGACAGGAGTTAAGATGAAAGATAGTGACATGTAAAACATTAAGAAGATTTTGGAAGAAGAATTTACCGAATGTAAAATGGAAGAACGCGAAGCCATGAGAGAAGAAGCAAAGAAAAATATACTCAAAATACAAGAAGAAAACAAGGTGCAGTTTGATAAGAAAAGAAAACAGCCACGAAAATATAAAATAGGAGACATCGTCGCCATAAAGAGAACGCAATTTGGCAATGCTATCAAACTTAAGGAAAAATACTTAGGGCCATATGAAATAACGGCCGCCAAGAATCATGATCGGTATGAAGTAGAGAAGGTAGGAGATCATGAAGGTCCAGGAAAGACGTCAACCGGAGCCGAATACATGAAACCATGGTCTATGGGTTGAACTCCTGGATAAGTCAAATAGATTAAGTATATGTGTATGTGTATCGAACAAGTAATCAAAATTTTGTGACAGAAAAATACATAAAAGTTTCCAAAATTTAGCTGTTTAAGCATAAAAAAATAATAAGCCAAGATGGTGATGTCGAGGCGCCATCATGTCAGGATGACCGATTTGTAGGATTTTAAGCACCGTTTATTTTCTTTATGACGTGCATTATCAATAAATTAACTGACGCTCTGATATTTTTATTATCCATGGTTTCAAAGCACCAGTTATGAAAATTCAC
The DNA here is from genome assembly GCA_963932465.1 of Maratus speciosus. Lineage (NCBI taxonomy): Eukaryota > Metazoa > Arthropoda > Arachnida > Araneae > Salticidae > Maratus > Maratus speciosus. The sequence continues at coordinate 335,127,945 of OZ010798.1, read as the reverse complement.
GATCACGAGATCATGTTTGGATATATTCAAAGATTGGAAAAGAGTTAGTCTATAAAATTATGTTGTTCATCGAGCATCGACTTTTGCAGTGCCAAGGGAGGCATTATTAGGCCTAAGTGGCTTATTCCAAGGAAAATAATTCATAGGTTTTGTGTTAGAAATGTAATATATTTAAATAAGCTATCGACTATGTTAAGTAAATTTATCTGAATAGGATTGTGTTGTTATTCAAACGTCTACTTATTCAAATCTTCTATATATTAACATTTTACCAACAATAACTTCTACATATATATCCGACTACTGCGCAAGATAGTAAGAGAATTTGGCAACAATGTGATTTGAAATTGATGTGGATAAGAGACATACATCGAGTTAGGTAATCTAATTATACTCGAACGCGAATTTGTTTCTTTACAGGTCGGGTTTATTTTATTTGTTGCTGTCTATATTTTGATTCTTGTGAGTCCAGTTTGGTGTGTTTTCAAAAGGAAGTCCACAATATCCTTTTTAAAGATGAAAAACTACCAGGTAAGTCAGGAAAAACTTTAAAAATTAATAAATCGACAGCAAATAAAGATGAAGAGGTGCAGTTTACCCCGAACGGACGGTGAAAGGGGCTTATTTTTTCTGATGAAAGCAAAAACGAATGCTTTGATAGTTTATACTTTTACTAACACATGACTTATAAGTGACAAATCCCTTACAAGATACAATTAAGCTTACAATTGTTCAATAAAAAAATACTTTTCAGATAATTTTTACGTTAGATCGAGGAACTTTCTATAATTTTGGGGGAAATGAACAAAATAAAGCGAAAGTTTTTGTGTTTTAAGGAGATGTAATCAGCGTAAAAATTCCCCCCAATTCACGGATATGTGTTCAAGTATATTTAATGTATAAAAGCGATTTATTCAATAAACAATATTCAGTATAGGCATCGTATGTGGCATTAATATTTTTGGAAATTAGGCACGTTGCAGTGTTGCTAGATATTATTCGTGAATTTAGAAATGCGTGCGTAAAAACGTTTGCCATTACTGATATAAGGGGTATGGTTTCCAAAAATAATTTTGTATTTGGGTCCGTGACTCTTCGAATTAGTTTTTGAATTATTTTAGTCCAACAAAAACAATTATATCTGGTTTTAAAAATAAATATTTCACTTGAAAAATTCACTTGTGAAATATGAACCTTCTAACATGATGGACTATAGAGATACCATGCACAAATATGTTTAACAAATTACAAAAACTGAAAATGAACTAGTTAACTCTCACTCGTTGGATATATTAAATTGTAAATAAATAAAAAAAATTGCGCAAATTTTCTTTCGCGCCCAAATAAACCATTTGAGCGAAAATATGGTGATCATAGTTACATTAGATAAAACCAATAAGTTCCCTTTGACTTTAGACACACTTCAGACATACTAGGCTACACAGGTCTGTAACCAAAACTGCATAAGATTTATTGACTATTTCTTATAGTTTTTTGTTTTTACTCATTGAAACCGGGAAAAATGTTATAAATACTCAATCACGTCAGGTTTTCTTGCGAAACTTTTTAGTTTAATTTGGCGGAAAATTTCTCTTTTTAATCTGAAATCTGGTATCCTATTCTTGAGTAAAATACCATATCCAATAATGATTCCATATATCAATTTCAAATTTCTAAATACAAATTGAAAGTGTGAGGAATTTGAGGAACGAACAAAGGCAGTTGTTACACACAGACATAGGTGTTTCTACCATGATTCACACAACATCTACTGGATATGTAAAGTATAAGCAAGGAGGAAAATATAATTTGGAACTTGTAGCATAATATTTAACATAGTTACTTGTAATAAAATATAGATTTTTTTTCGCAGTTTTTTTGTGCTTTTCTAATGTAAACCCCCCCCCCCCCCCCATGTTTTGCAACAATTCCGTACGTGGCGGAGGAAAATGGAGGTCATTTTTGGATTCAGCACGCTAAAAAACATATAATTAACCAAAAATATCCTGTGCAGCTGGAAAAAATTATTTTTTTCAGACCTGTGTAATTCGTAAGTAGTAATTTACGAATTTTGACATGACATTAAAATAATAATTTGGGTTTTTCTACGAATTTCTTATAAATGTATTCTTGCATAAAACATAGCAATATAAAAAGGTACTTTTTATATTGCTATGTTTATAGCTAAATAATATATATGCTAAAAGGTAAGTAAAACTTTTGTTGTTGTTGTTCGAATTAAGTAATCATCTCTAGCTTTTTAAAAGATATAATAATAGATTTAAAACCGTCCGTGTATTGCCCAATAAATCAATATATATGGTTTTTTAAGAGATTGCTGATAATTTCAGTCAAAAATTCAAATACAGGGAAAACCGTCAAAATTCCTATTTGAAATAAAAATAAGCTATACGCTTAAACAAAAAGAAAAAAGAGATTTTAGAGAACTTATTATCTAGCAACAAAATTATGTGTTAGCCCATAATATCCTAGACTACTAGGGCTAGTGCCTTTTATCTTGCCTTGGAAAATTTAATTTGATACTTATTGGTAACTTGTGACATTATTTTTCGTTTTAGAAATACATTAATAAGGTGATAATAACTATAAGCTTAACTAACTCCTACTCTTATTCTTGGAGATATTCAATGTTAAATGTGAAAATTTTAATACATTTTCCTCACACCCACGTAAACCTACACAAAATGCGGCAGTGATGCAAATATGCATGGATCTTTGGTCCACATGAAATATTTATTTATGCCGTAAATCGTGGGTGCTAAAATCCGTAATCTACTTTTATTGTATTTCTTTCTTATTATAATACAATATAATAAAAGATATTCTCATTTAACATAAAAGCTGTAAATAATTGACAAATATTTGGAATTTTTTAAAAATAATCGAGCTAAACGTATTTCTATATTCAAAAGTACTTTTAATATTCCAAAGGAGCAAGCACATTTCGGGAATATAAAATGCGTCAAACATTAGATTATAACACATGTAACGTATGAGTACATAACGTAACAAAGGTTTATTACTCGGGGCCTACCCTCCAATCGCTGTTTTTGCGGGAATTTTCGATTTATTTTTTTAATTATCATTTTAAATTAAACTTCAAACATTTAGAATTCCAAAAATGCCTTATGTTTGGTTCAGTGATCATTAGAAGCAACGTTATAGCCCAAAATATAAACCGGAAGCGGCCATTCAAAGAGCCATAGAAAGGTAAACAATGCATTTTAATACACAAATATATAATATATAATATATACACAAATGTATAGACACCTACAAACATGGTGGATTTTAAAGTTGTAAACTTTATACAAAATTTTTTATGCTATATCAAAATCTTAATTTGTGTTTTCTGGAAAACTGCGTTTTTTATAGTGTACGTTTACGAAAACCCCCATTTCTTAAAAAGTTTTAAGATATTGAAATAAAATTTTGTTACGAAGTTCTGTTCATATGTTGGGGGTGTTATAAAGCCTGTAAGTTTGTATATATTAATTTAAGAGCAAGAGCTATTTTTATTGAAAAATAAACATAAAAAAATATTTTGTATGCAAAATTTGGTAACGTTAGTAAATTCAAGAGGTATTTCAAATCGTTTGCTTCGTAACACAGGTAAGTGGTTTGCTAATATATTGTTGAAATAAAAAGTGAAATATGTCGAATAGATTTCGTTACAGAAGGTTTGGCATAAACGCAATTCTTTACTAAACTTTGACTAAATATTGCCTAAATTTGAAAGGTTAATTAAAATTCCATTAAAAATTTATATGAATTCATAGTTTTATTCCTTGTTTTAACTAAAAATACATGTGATTGATAAAAATTCCATATTTTTCAAATAAAAGTGCTCACATATTAAAGATTATTGATAGATATTATGAAGTGACCATTTAAAGAGCCACAGAAAGGTAAACAATGCATTTTAATACACAAATATATAATATATAATATATACACAAACGTATAAACACTTACAAATATGGTAGATTTTAAAGTTGTAAACTTTATACATAATATTTTGTGCTATATCAAAATATTAATTTGCATTTTCTGGAAAACTGCGTTTTTCATTGTGCACCTTTATGAGAAACATCATTTTTTAAAAAGTGTTTAAGACATTCAAATAAAATTTTCTTATAAGGTTCTGCTCATCTATTAGTATGTCATAAAGCAAAATATAGCTTGTAAGTTTGTTTATATTAATTTAAGAGCAAGAGCTATTTTTATTGAAAATACACATAAAAAATATATGTTTCGGGCGATTCTCAAAAGGTGGGCACTGGACACACGTCATAACTAACTTTATCATCATTGACTTTATTATTATTTTTTTTTACACTGAGTTTTTAATTCTAATCAGAGACAGAAAATGACATAATTTATTGTAAAAGCTTTGTATAAATATCTTAAAATGTTATTATTTTATGCTAAAGAGGCCAATTTCGGACATTCATAACGTTAACTGCTTCAATGTACCACCAAGAAAAGAGTTTTAACTTTTATCCAGGTGATTCTAATGGTAAACAACGAATGCATAAAGGAAACGGATGATTTTTTGATAATTTCGTTAAAAGATGGCAGGCTGATTTATTGCTTTTTTGAAGATAGAAGGACTTTTGTATAAAGAATTATTTTGTATTTTGTTATGTCCGAAAGTAACGTACGCGACAAAGCAATTGATTTAATTATTATTATTACTGGGTAACAAAAAGTTAATTATACATATATATATGTATACACATACAATTATAGGGCACATTTACTACATTCTTAGTCTTAAGAATCTTTAAATACTAAGCGCAACGTCCAAAATCTATAACGTACGTGCGAAAAAAATGTCCAAAATTTGTAACGTACACAACTGCTAATTAAATGCTTTAATAATTAATTTTCCAGAATAGTTGCTGTCTTTTAATGCTTGTGTATAATTTTGTAGACATACTATTAAAAATATTTATATATTATATTTATAGACAAAATACTATACTACTAAAAAAAATTGGCCTTGAATTTGAAAATTTTAAAAAATTACATATAGTTAACGTTTAATGATCCCACCTTTTGAGAATCTCCCTTTTGTATACAAAATTTGGTAATGTTTGTAAATTTAAGAGGTATTTCAAACCTTTTGCTTCAAAACACAGGTAAATGGTTTGCTAATATATTGTTGAAAAAAGGTGAAATATATTGAATAGATTTCGTTACAGAAGGTTTTTAAAAATGCAATAAAGGGTTCATCTACTTAGAGGTGAAAAAGGAGATTTATTTATATATTCTGTGAATTATTACCAATAACATATTCTATTCCTGAAAAGAGTGCTAGATTGGTTTTACAGCATGGGATTTAAACTACATTTTCAAAAAACTTAAAAATCTTTATCTGCAATCTTCTATATATTGCAGCCGTTGGAATAAAATTGTGAATAAAATACCTCCTTTATTACCTGAAAAGAAAAGAAAAGAATATTTTAAATTGCAGTAAATAAAGTACTCTGTGTCATAGACCTTTTTTTAATATTTTGATTAAAAACGTATTAATAATTATTTCAAATTGAAACAACAATTTCTCCAAAAAATTACAAATCTTTTTATAGTTTGGAAAACTATTGCTTTAAAACAAATTTCTATGATAAAGAATAACTAAAAATATTGCAAATAAACACTCCAAACGTGAATTAAATAATTGAAGAAAAAATATACCCCGCCGATTAACAAAAATTAAAATGACATTAAACTTTCATTTTCATGTTTAAGTTGGTTATGCAAATAATAATAATAATAAAGATTAAAAAATATATATATTCCCCGCTCAACAAAGTGAAACCTCCTGACGCATTTCCTGAATCTTGTATAATAGAAAGTAGCCAGATTGGATTTGAAAACACAATATTGATGAGAAATTCGCAGAAAAATAAAGTAAAGTGTAGTATTTATCCAAGATAATTTTGGAGCAATATTTATGGAAAAGTATGGACAAGCATAAGTAGTGTAGGCGTCTATGCCAATAGCTCAGATTATATCCAAAAGGTAAAACGATATTGGCACAATTTTGTTTGTGTGTGCTATACATTGGTTTGAAGTTTTCAGCGTTGGCAACTAATATTACTATAACATTAAGATGCGCACATTTTGCAATAATATATCAATATCAGTAACACATATTTCGTCGTTTATGGCCAGTATTTCCTATGTAAAGTCAATCATAGGCCCCAGTATAACCAATGTTAATTTACCAATAGGGTACAAATACAGGAAATTCTGCATAGAAAGTATGAAGTTCAACAACACAAAGTGGGGCATCAAGGTAATGCATTTCCTGAGAAAAAAATTGAGTGCATGTAATAAAATCTAGCTAACCTATTTTAGTTAGATATCAGATAGCAATATCGAAAGCGCATGTGAGAAAACATTAATAGTTGTGTATAAATGCTATTTAGCATATATTTTTATTGTATATAACAGATGTTTGAAGAAGATAACTCTAAAAAGGTATTTCAATGCAATTTTAGAAATTTCATCAATCAGCTGAATAGTAGCAGACACATTTCAGAAGGATGTAGCCTGCTGTATCAAAGGCGCATATAAATAAAGATTAACAGTTACCATACCCATGTTTTAATAACATTTAGCTTTCCTTTCAATTTATAGGACGGATGCTTGAAGAAAATAGCCGAAAAGGATGTTGCAATGCAATTTTAGAAATTACTGCTAATCAGCTGAATACTAGCATAGCATGTCAGTTAGGTATCAGACTGCAATATCGGATACACATTATAAAGACTAACAGATGCCGTTCGCATTCTTTATTTCTTTTAACCTTTTACTTTTATTTTATGAAAGATGTTTGAAGAAGATAGTCCCAAAAGATACTGCAGTGAAATTTTAGATATTACTGCTAATCAACTGAATACTAGCATATACGCTTATATTTCAGCAGTATATCAGCCTACATTATCAAAGCCGCGTATGAATAAAGATTATCAATTGCCACGCGCAAGGTTTAATGACTTTTGGATTTTCATTCAATTTACAGGACGTATGCTTGAAGAAAAAAACGGAAGCTTGAAGTCGAAAAGTGTGTTGCAATGCAATTTTAGAAATTGCTGCTAATCAGCTGAATACTGGCATAGACATGTCAGTTAGATATCATACTGCATTATTGAATACGCTTTTTAAAGATTAACAGTTGCCGTTCGCATGTTTCAATTTCATTTAACCTTTTACTTCTATTTTATGGCAGATGTTTGAAGAAGGTAGTCCTAAAAGATGTTGCAGTAAAATTTTAGATATTATGCTTATCAGATGAAATCTAGCATAGACATATCAGTGTGCAATATCGAAGGCAAAAATCAGTAAAGGAAAACAGTTGACATGTGTATAATTTAATTCCATTATATGTGTTTTACTCTTTTATGAACCATAAGTTTCGAAGATGGCAGTTATTACAGAAGACGCAATAAAGTTTTAGAGAGCATTGTTAGTGTGTTAAGATAATGTTAGAAATACGATTGCGAATGTAAGCTGTCCAATGTAACTGCACAACACGTGGCATCAAGACATTACATTTTGAAAGAGATTATGAGCGGAATCAAATGAATTCATGTAAACACTATTCAATAGGATATCAGATTGGAGTATCAAAATCAAATATGAGTGGTGTATTTAAAAAAGCAGGTACATATTTTTAATTCATTACATGTTTCTGTCGCTTTAACAAGATACAAAAATCTAATTATAGCTAGCATTGTTAATCATTTGTCAAACTGAATTGTATTATGATAATATTATGAATAGCATATTTCGTAAAAACGTGTCGTATTGATATTATGATTATAATAAATGAATTTCGAACAAATACATTATTGGTGGAGTCGTGGGTTCAAATATAACAGACATTGGTTTGCCACTTGGATATAAGTCTAGGCAACTGTGAATAAAAAGAATGACAGGTAACAGCACAATGTGTGATATCGTGTCAATGTATCATCCGGAAAATTTCGGAGTGGATGAAATGAAATCTAGCAAAGATATTTTACTTAGATATCAGACTGCAATATCGAAAATGCACTTGAAAAATGATTAACATTTGGTATGCGCATGTTTTAATGTCCTCTACCGCTTCTTCCTATTTTACACGGAGGATGTTTGAAGAAGGGAGTCATAAAATATGTGGCAGTACAGTTTCAGAAATTACAGTAGAGCGCCGATTATCTGAACTCAAACTTCCAATTATCCGAACATAATAAAATTCTCAACATTAAAAAAGGCTTGGAATAAAATTTTAAATAAAGAGAAAACTGATAGTGGATCAGAAAATAAGGAATGTAAAACAATAAAGGATATGGGAATAATCCTAAACTATGACGAAAATGAAATTAACGAGTGATTAAATAGTGATGTACATGACCCTGGATATCAGATTTTAAATGATGATGAGATTGTGGGTGAGATTCAAGATGAAAAAGAAATTGAAGAAAATGAAAACGAATGCTTTGAAAATGACCCAGGTCCATTACATAACGAAGCCTTTGAATGTTTTAAACAGGTATAAAATGGATTGAACGGCAGAATAGCGCTTATCCTATTCAACTAACGTATTTAAGAAGAGTTCGAGATATGGCAGCATCGAAAATAAAGTTTTCTTTCAAGCAAGTGGCGATCGAGAGCTTTTTTGCTTAAATTATAATCTCTGGAGTTGAAAAAAAAGTGATAAAAAGCGAAAACAAAAATTATAAATGATTTTTTTTTTAAATTAAAGATAAAAAAAATTAAACACAACAGCACTAAATGGTGCTGCCAGTCCTAAGCCTGGATAAAGTGTGACGGTTTTAGCATAGGCAGGAACATCCCTTAACCTGTCTGTCCATTTATCCGAACTTTTGCTTATCCGAACTAGAGTCCGTCCTGACTTGTTCGAATAATTGGCGCTCTACTGTACTGTTAATCGGCTGAATATTAGCCTAGATATTTTGGCAGGATAACAGTCCAAAATATCAAAGGCAAAAAACATTAAAGAAGAACAATTGCCATATGCATAATTTAAGTCGATTATATGTTTTTTACATTTTTATGAAACACATTTTTTCAAGATGGTGGTTATTACAGAAGTTACAATAAAATTTTACAACTGCACATGCACAATATGAGACATCAAGAGAATGCATTTTGAAACAAATTAGGCACTGAACAAAATGAACTCTACTAAAGAAAATTTGTATGTTTTAAATTTATTAGATGTTTCCTTCTCTTTCAAAAGATGCATGAATCTAATTTTAAATAGTATTGTTAATTATTTCTTAAATCCGGAATTGTGTTAGAACGGAATTATCAATGCTATATTTCGTAAAAAGTGGATCGCATTAATATTATGATTTTAATGAAAGAATTTATAATAAATGCATTAATTGTTCAAGAGCACGTAAGTGCCAAGTACAACTAGTTTTGGTTTAACACTAACGTATAATTCCAGGAAATTGTAAATAGAAAATATGAAATAGCACAACATAATGTGGGAAATCATGTCAATGGATTTCTAGAAAAATTATTCAGTTCTTGAAATATAATCTAGCTGCGATATTTTAGTTACATATAAGGCTGCAGTATCCATTGCGTGTATGGAAAAAAATTAGCACTTGGTATGTACGCGTTTTAATATTATTTAACAATCCCTTATGTTTTATGTAGCAGAATTTTGTAAAAGGTAGTCGTAAAATATGTGGCAATGCAATTTTAGAAAATTCTGCTAATCAGCTGTGTACTAGCAATCAGCTTGCAGTATCAAAGGCGCTTGTGAATAAAGATTAACAGCTGTCATGCGCATGTTTTAACAACCTTTAGCGTTTCTTACTATTTTACATGACGAGTGCTTGAAAAAAATCGTCGAAAAACATATTGCAATGCAACTTTAGAAATTACTGCTAATCAATTGAATACTAGCATAGTCATGTCAGTTAGATATCAGACTGGAGTATCAAATACACATTAAAAAGATTAACAGTTGCCATTCGTATGTTTTCGTTTCAATTAATCTTTTATTTATATTTTATGACAGATGTTTGAAAAGGGTAGTTATAAAAGTTGTTTCTGTGAAATTTTTTATATCATTGCTAATGAACTGAATACTGGCATAGACTTTTCAATAGGACATATGGAATTGAATATCGAAGACAAAAGTCAATAAAGTGTAACATTTGCCATATCCATATTTTTAATTCCATTATATGTTTTTTACTCTTTTATGAAACATGTGTTTTGAAGAGGGAGGTTATTAAAGAAGTTACAATAAAGCTTTAGAGAGCATTGTTACTGAATTGTTTTAAGATGATGTTAGGAATACGATTGCGAATACAAAATGTCCTATGTAACTGCACAATGTTTGGCATCAAGACATTACACTTTGAAACAAAATATGCGCTGAATAAAACGAATTTTTGTAAACACGATTCAATATGATAAATAGGACTGAAGTATCAAAGAGAAATTTCAGTGTAGTATAAGAGAAGACAGGTTTTAAATTCATTAGATGTTCCCTTTTCTTTAAGAGGACCATGGACCTTTATTTGAGCAACAATCGACCCCAAAAATCGACATTTCTTTTTGTGTGTATTCTCATTCTCTAATTTGTACTACGTCATTCGTGGAAAACCGCATGCAGATGCGATTATTTTACGCAAAGTTACAAGTATTTTAATTTTGATCACCAACAATTTTTTGGACTTTTATTATACTGTTAATCTGTTTTCCTCAATACTGGTGTTCCAGCTTTCTTTTAATATTTGAAATGCTCCATGCTACTTAATTTTTGATTGGAGTTCATGAAATTGATATGGAAGAATCCTGATACTGCTTAAAAAGAAACTGTGTAGGCATTATAAAATTCGACTTTATTAAGATAATTAAATTTGATTTTTAACTTAATATAAGATAAAATTTTGATTAAAATCGATACGAAAAAATCTCTAAAAAAATAACTATTTAAGGGATTAAAAAGTCGATACACAGATTTATTTTCAATAGAGTTTTACGTGATTAAAATCCAAAATCCAGGAAATATCTAAAAAATTAAGACGCAAGAAGTATTTTAAAATTTCGTTCTAAAATTTAAAATTGTAATAAATTTGTAAATTTCTTTTACGGTGTTCTATATGCTTATGGTGAAATGTATATTTGCACAAAATTTCATATCTCTATTATGAAAATTAAAAGACATTTTTTTAAACGTCCGGCGTCCGCTTAACTAGATGCAAGAATCTCATTATAGCTTGTATCGTTAATCATTTCTCAAACTCAATTGTGTTATGACTGTATTGCGTATAGCATATTTCGTGAAAACGTGTGGCATTAATATTATGATTATAATGAAAAAATTTTGAACAAATACATTATTCGTGGAATCCTGGGTTCCAATATAACACACACTGGTTTTCTACAAGGATATAAGTTTTGGCAACTGTGAATAAAAAGAATGAAATATAACTGCAGATTGTGGTATATCATATCAATCCATCACCGGAAAAATTATGGAGTGCATAAAATGAAATCTAGCAAAGACATTTTACTTAGCTATCAGACTGCAATATCGAAAAGTAGTAAAAATATGTGAACAGAAGTTTTAGAAATTAGTGTTACTCAGGTAAGCCTATACATTTCATTAGGATATCAGTCTGAAACATGGAAGGCAAAGGTCAGTAAAGGAGAATAGTTGCAATGTACATAATTTAATTACAATATATGTTTTTAACTCTTTTATGAAACGTGTGTTTTGAAGATGGGTGTTACTAGAGAAGTTACAATAAATTTTTACATAGCATTGTTACTGAGTCGTGTTAAGATAACATTAGGAATACGATTGTGAATATAAAATGTCATATGTAACTACACAATGTGAGGCATCTATTGTTGAGGCATATTTTGAAAGAAATTAGAGACTTAATCAAATGAACTCTATTAAAGACGATTCCGTAGGATATCAGACTAGAGTATCGAACATGAAATGAAATACAAATACAAAGAATGACAACAAATACATGAATGAAATACAAAGAAAAATGCACATGTTTTAAAATCGTTAAATGTTTCATTCTCTTTAACAAGATACATGAATCTAATTATAGCTATTATTGAAAATAATTTCTCAAACTCAGAATCATGTTATGACAGAACAATCAATACCATATTTTGTAAAAACGGATCGCTTTAATATTGTGATTTTAATGAAAGAATTTCTAATAAATGCATTATTGTTGCGATTATGGGTCCCAGTACAACAAGTATAGGTTAACCAGTAGTTTATAATCCCTGGCAGATGTGAATAGAAAGTATGAAATGTAACCACACAATGTGGGAAATTAGGTCAATGGATTTCCAGAAAAATTATTGAGTTCTTGAAATGTAATATAGCAAAGACATTTCAGTTAGATATTAGGCTGCAGTATCGATTGCGCGCATGCAAAAAGATTAGCACTTGCTATGTGCATGTTTTAATATCATTTAGAGTCTCCTTATGTTTTATATGACAGATTTGTGAAAAAGTAGTCGTAAAATATTTGGCAACGCAATTTTAGACATCTCTGCTAATCAGCTGAGTTCTAGCATAGATATTTCAGTGCGGTGTCAGTCTGATGTATCCAAGATGCACAAGAATAAAGTTTAAGAGTTGTCATGGGCATGCTTTAATAACATTTAGCGTTTCGTCCTAATTTATGTCACAGATATTTGAATAAGATATTCGTAAAAGTTTTGCATTGCAATTTTGAAATTACTTCTAATCAGCTGAAAACTAACATAGACAATTCAGTTACCTATCAGACTGCTGTATTGAATGCGCATATGATTTAAGATTAACAGTTGCAATACACATGTTTCATTGCCATTTAGTTTTTAATTTTAATTCTATAGTAGACGATTGAAAAAAAGTCATCGTGAAAGATGTTGCAATGCAATTTTAGATATTACTGCTAATCAGTTGGATACTGATATAGATATTTCAGTTCGATACCGGACTGCAGTATCTGAGGGGCATTTCAATAAAGATTAACAGTTGCCACGCGAATGTTTTATTTTCATTTAGTGTTTCTTTCTATTTTACATGACAGATGTTTGAAGAATGTAATCGTAAAGGATGTTGTAATGCAATTTTAGAAATAACTACTAAGCAGCTAAATACTGTTATAGACATTTCAGTTAGATACCAGACTTCAGTATCGAAGGGGCATTTGAATAAAGATTAACAGTTGCTATGCGAATGTTTTATTGTCTTTTAATGTTTCTTTCTATTTTACATGACAGATGTTTGTAGAAGGCAGTCGTAAAGGATGTTGTAATGCAATTTTAGATATTACTGCTAATAAGCTGAATACTGGAATAGACATTTAAGTTAGACGCCAAACTGCACTATCGAAGGGTATTTGAATAAAGATTACCAGTAACAATGCGAATGTTTTATTTCCATTTAGTGTTTCTTTCTATTTTACAGACAGATGTTTGAAGAAGGCAGTTGTAAAGAATGTTGTTATGCAATTTTAGAAAGTACTTCTAATCAGCTGAATACTGGTATAGACATTTCAGTTAGATACAGAACATCAGTATCAAAGGGGCATTTGAATAAAGATTAACAGTTTCCATGTGAATGTTTTATTGTAATTTAGAGTTTCTTTCTATTTCACAAAACAGATGTTTAAATGATGCATTAGTAAGGGTTATTTTAATGCAATTTTAGAAATTATTGTTAATAAGCTGAATACCAGCATCGACATTTCAACATGTTATTAGTATGCAGTTTCGAAGATAAATACCAGTAAAAGATAACGAATGTCATGTGGTTAGTTTAATTTATTTTAATTCACTTATATGTTTTTACTTTTTTACAAGACATATGTCTTGAGAAGGAGATGATTACAGAAGTTACAATAAAATTTTAGATTACATTGTTACTAAGTTTCGTTAAAATAATATATATACGACTGTGAATATAAAATATACAAAGTAACTCCACAATGTGGAGAATCAGGAGAGCGCATTATTGAAATAATTACTTGCTGAATCAAATGATATTTTGTAAACACGTTACAGTAGGATATTATACAGGCGTATCGAAAACAAATATGAGTGAAATATAAAAAAAAGACACGTTTTAAAGGCATGTTTTAAAATTTTCAGTCGTTCCATTCTCTTTAACAAGATATGTGAATTTATATTTAGCTAGTATTGTTAATAAGTTCTCAAACTTAGAATCGTGTTATAACAGTGTTATGCACAAAATATTTCGTAAAAAAAGATCTCTTTCATATTAACATCGTAGCTTGTGTAATGTAGTCTTGAACAGTTTCTGTAACACGACGGCAGTCCAATAAAAACATACACCAGCCATAACACACATTCCTCTCTAAAATTGGCAAAATTGTTTCAAAATATCGATACTTCAATCTCGGTGGGTTGGTGGAATTGCATAATGACAGCTCACAGGTACTCACAGTTGTTTTTTTTTATTTCTTTGCATGTGAGCTTAGTGAAAAGTGTGTTCGTCCAGCATTGGGCAAGCAAAGAAGAGCAGAGAGGCATGGTTCAGTTTTTGGTGGCATGAGGGTGCTGGAACACGCGAAATTCATCGTCGAATGTCTTCTATTTATGGCGAACACTGCGTTGTACTGATAAATGTGCTCGAGTGGCATAAGCGATTCCGAAAAGGACGCACATCAGTGCAAGACGATCGCCGGGCAGAACAGGCCCATCGAGCCATCACCCCTGATGTTATTGCCCAGATTGCTGGTCTTATTCCAGAAAATATCCAGGTGATTTTCCCATTTTTGACACCTTGAAGAAAGACATTCTTGGACGTCAGTTCTATTCGGACGAGGAAGTGCAAGAGTGGGTGAGGTTGTGGATGCGTCAGCAATCCAAGTCTTCCTATAACACTGGAATTGACCGTCTCGTCTTCCAGTGGGATAAATATCTTATCCTTTCTGCAAATTATTTTTTAATAAAAATTGTCCATACACACTTTTTAGTGTGTGTGTTCGGTTTTCATTTGACTGCTCCTTACATATGTATTGCAGCAATTTACACCTTTCTCCAAACAAAATTTCCAGCAAATAACTATGAAGTACTTTGAAATGAAGAGTGTTTTGTGTAGAAGTGTTAGGGTGGTAATTGTTACCTTTCATTTTCATCTACTTCTTGTCTTTTCAAAGGACATTTCGAATAACAAACTTTACTAGAATGAGAAAAATGTCATTTGGTATCACTTATCAGCAATAATCAACCCCTTACTATCATTTATTTCCAATGTGTACACAAAAACTATGTAGGAATAAAACCAATCCGCTTTTCATTTTATGTATCATATGTTTCAATTTGTGAAATAATATTAAAAGTTGGTGATGACTAAAGAAAATTTACCTTCGTTTTAGCGTGTAACATACTAGTCAAATTATATAAATCATTTAATTTTTTTTAATGATACCAACTTGTAACTATAATTGATTAAAAAAACTAAATGAAAAAGGAATGTTACTGAACTTCAAAACGTACTTCTAAAATTTTTTCTTTGTGTATTTTTACAGATATGAAAACAATGCAGATTTTTTAAATAATGAAAATTTGGTATTTTGATTTTTAAGATTTGGGTTAAAACAGTGGCGGTATATTTTTATATCTATAAAATGAAATAAAAAAAAAACAATTACTAATTATTTCTTTCACAGCAATATCCGAAAATGAGCAAATATGAGTAACACGTCACCAAAATATTTAAATTCTAAATAAATAATTGAGCCGAAAACTTTATAAATGAAAACTAACCTGAAAGAAGAAATGTAAAAGCAAAATGCCATGACATGTTTGAGTTTTGTAAACCGATGAAATAATAGTAATTAAAAAAAAAATCTTTATTCGCCAGTATGTTATGTATTGTCTCATAGCACATTATTATTTTTTTCTCTAATAGTTTAATCCTAACGTTAAAATGAATTTATAGGGTAGGGCCATAGCAAATGACCTCGAACACATATTATTTATTTCAAGAATTTGTGTTGAAAATAAAAAGTCTTAACTGATAAAAATTACCACAAGCAAATACTGCAAGTTTACAAATTCGATAAATATTAACTAGCATGACCTTTTCAGAATACCCTGCCTGGAAAGAGCCCTAACGCCATCTATCGTACAATATTTTTAGAGTGCTTCTGTGTAATTTCCTGAGGATTTATCTAGAATATCAGTTTGCTAGTTGTTTTCATATGTGCGAAACCATTTTAATTTTAATCGGATATCTTGAAAGCAATATTTCAAGCATCATTCTGATAGTTTTCTATAGTAAAATATAGAATAACATAGTTTCTTTCATAGAATTATTATAAATACATTAAACTTTAAAGCAGATTGAGTGCGATTAATATTGTGCTTTCCCCACAAAACTATAATTGCTTTCAATAAGCTTTGAAGTACACCAAGGTGTATAAACCCATCAAACATCACTAATATAATAAAAGGGTTGAGTAATTTAAATGGTATCAAAAATATAAACCTGGATTGTAGGTTAAAAAGATTACTAAAATGATACTTTGTTAATAATTTTAATATCACATAAAAACGCAAAACTTTCTAAGAAATACATTTGCTATCAAGTGTAATTTCGTTTTCTTTAATTAACCATATAAACCCTAATAGCTACCTTTAAACATGTAAAGCATTAAAAAATGGCGGCATCTTTGACTATCGTTAGATTAATTCCTTTGTTCAGTGAAGTTTTAAATTTCAAAATACATGTATTCCAAAAAGGTCAAATATACCATAGGCGTACTTCTTTTTAAATTCCTTCAACATTTTTGAACCTGGAACATTTAATAAAATAATACCTTTGCTTCCTTTTTTATGGGCCTTAAAACTGTTATTGACGTTCGAAAAGATATTGCTAACAGAAAAAAAAAATTAAACCAGAATCTGAAGTATTGATTCTGAAGCAGAAGGGTGGTTGCTATGGTAACTGACGAATTTGCTGCAGAAAAGAACGTAAAAGATGATACACGTACCAGAAAAATTTGGTGGACAGACATATAAACTAATTAAAAGAGAGATTAATTAATTTGCCAGAAAAAAAGAACACAGTCCAAACATTGCTTTTTCATATTTTGTAATTTGATACATCACATTTGTAGGATAAATATTCTGAAAATTACCAGTAAAGACCTAGATTGTTAAAATAACCATAAAAGGATTCTTGCTGGATAAATTGATCCCATTGCAGATGAGGGTGGTTGCTATAGCAACCAGCAATTTGACTGGGTATTAGAAGAGACAGAATTTCTATTTGCTTCGTAATCTTGTTAATGCTACTGCGCAATCACTCGGTTATTTGAAAAAGCAGCTCCTGAAAAGATGTTTAAAAAAAGAAATTGTAATTATGTCTTTGTTAAGGAATGTGTTCCAGATCGGAAATAAATGAATTCCTTAATATTGCCGTTATTCGAGTGTTATGGTTTGGAAAAGAAATAATATCGGTACCTTGTATTTCTAATTAGTTTTTCCAAATACATGCGTTTGTACTTTTAAAAGTTTAATATCGGTTGGCTATTAAAGAGATCATTCTTTTGTAAAAAATAATTTTTTGAAAGACAACCTTATTAATTTAATCCAAAAATTCTTTATTAATTTTTAGTTCTTATTTTATTAAATAGTGGAACTTTTTGTACATAACTATAGTTGTCCATTAGAGGAGAATCAAAATTTTAGATTTTGATTTGAAATTTTCTGCTTCCTTACCTATCAATCAAAAACAATAACAATAATAATTTTTTTAGAGAATTGTGCCAAGCATTTTAAACCATATGTTTTCTTGTTTTCTTCAATAAAATACCATCTTATTATTATTTTTTTTTTTTTTACTTGAAATAAAAAAATAGCAACTGACGTGAACTGCAAGATAACTTTGATATAATATAGAAAGTATGTTTATACTATAAAAGATTAATTCATAATTCAGTCTTATGTTATGGTTAAACCATGCCTCAACATTTCATTTTTTAACGAATATTTAAAAAAAAAAAAAACATTGAATGTAACAAACAAAGTACTCCAGCATTTATTGCATTCTAAACCAACAATATAACTATTCGTTTCTAAGCAAATTGTCATTGCATAGATATTTAACTAAACTAAATTTAAAACGAAACTTTGATCATCTGATACATTTCTTAATTCTAAATTGGTTAAAATTAATTTACATACTGCCTTATACTTCAGTCAATATAACGAGTTTTGTAACAATAATTTAAATGCTAATACTGTATATCAAGTTAATTTGAAGTAATTTAAATACAGATTTCTAAAATTCTATGGCTTCTTACATCGACCCCGATATTGATTTGTTTTTAATTGGTAAGGCTGGGTGGTATTGAAACCCAGAGAAATTCTATTACATCTTCTAATGATGTTATATGTGAGAATTAACAAATATTTAATGAAGATTGCTGTTGCTGCACATTTATTTTAGATGTCCGCGACATATCTGAATTTCTGAACTCTTAGTATTTACAATAATTTTACAATGTAACAATAGGAAAGTATCAGCAAATTATGCTTAGATGAAGAATTATTGGGAATGAAGAATTATTAAGAATAATATGCGACATTTGCTCTACACAAAGTGGGATTTTTTTTCATATAGAAAATTATTGTTACAATTATGTTCGCACATCAACAGTAAAAAGTTCGATTTAGATTGCTTTTGTTAATTTTTCAATTATAACAGAAGTTTTGACATCAATTAGAATGCCGTATACCGAAAATCAATAATTTGTCAAATTTTCTTTCCCGAGATCACATTATAATCTAAAACGTACTCATTAATGTATTCTTAAAAATATACATTTTATTTAAGATTACCTTCCCAGAATGTATTGCAGATTTTTATAATGGTAGAATTTTAGTCTACAATAATAAAATGTTCATATTCCAAAATGTGACTGGTATTCAAATTTGAGGAAGCTCTTTTGAAAAAATTAAAAGTACACATGAGAACTGGCGGTTAATATTAAAAGTTATACATGTCTGTACAAAGTCAATTTAATGAAATGCAGCAACTTTCGGCCAGCTTTGTCGTATTCTGTAAACTAAAACTTAAGAATCTCCTACATCGTATCTCACTAGGTCACGTCTCGGCTCACAAAGGTATCTTTGGCAATGAACTAGCAGACAACCTAGCGAAGAAGGCCACACAGAAAGAAACAATAGACACACACCTCCCAGTGCCCCAGTCATACGTCAAAAGGGTCCTTAGAGCAAGAATACTGACGCGATGGCAGGAGCACTGGGATACTTCAAAAAAGGGCAGGCACACATATAAGCTAATTCCTAAAGTTTCTCTCACACTATATAACTTAACACCCTACACCACTAGCTTCTTAACAGGACATGGCCCTTTCATGGCATATCTGGACCGCTTCAAAATAAGATCCACTGCCACTTGCGTCTGCGGTGAAGATGGCACTATAAGTCACCCGTACTACAGTTGTACTCTCACGCGACGCTGGCACTTGAGGCGTCCAGACATACTGCCAGTCAACTGGCTCCAAAACGTCCTTTCCCGCACCCTCCTACTCAACAAATTAAAACACATTCACAATTTCCTTACATACTTAACAAACTTAACTTAAGCCCTGGTTCTGCTTATAAAGTCTCACTGCCACCATATCAATCTTCAAACAGCACCAGAATCCAGTCCTCTTTGCAGGCTCCAGTAAATTCTCCTACTCATCAATGTGTGGTTTCCTACGATCGCAAGAGCCTCTGCTCGTGCTTCTGACCATTCTATCAAGAGATACATCTCCAATGGACGCTTGAGTATCTGCTCGTGCCATCTTACTTGTGCCACACAAAGCATTACATCTCCAATGGACGCTGAGTATTTGCTCGTGCCATCTTATTTGTGCCACGTAAATCATTACATCTCCAATGGACGCTTGAGTATTTGCTCGTGCCATCTTACTTGTGCCACGCATTCCATTCTTTTCCCTTCCTGCCGCCCCTTGTCGCGAGAGGGGTTCCTACCCCGGCGGCCAGGATCAGTGATGTTTTTTATTATTATTATTATTATTTATTTTATTTTATTTTTACTTTAAATGTTCTCATACTCCCGCCCTCTGTCGCGAGTAGGCGTTTTCCTGGCGGGAAGGCATTCGTCTAATTTTTGTAATCCCACTTTGTTCTTTTTAAAATAAATTCTGGGTTCTGTGGTCGGTGGTGCATAGACGCCCTTAGCGGGTGAGCGTCGCCCCTTGAGCATTTTGTGTTTGTCCGTCTGCATACGGCCGGACAGGGCTGTACTCACTAACGAGCCCCAACGTGTCGGGGAACATACCGGGAGAGACGTTAAGCTCTAAGGGGCAGGCCTAGCCGGCCCTGAGCAGTCTCTCTTAGGCTGCCTAACGTTATAGCTAAATAAACCCCAAAAATGTTTAGGTTAATACAATCTGAAATGTTGATGATTACATTTCATTCATTTGAATGATGTCAGTGAACATGAGTATCTAGAAAGTCATTTTGGTATTGTGTAATTTTAGCAATATACAAGTGCAGTCACAGAAAGACTCAGCTATTAAAAATTATGCAAGAACTTTTGTCCAGATGTTAATGTTATGTCATTATATAAACAGAAATTACTCGCCTGGGTGCCAAAATACTATATTACTAAACACCAATAGAACACAAGTAGCACAAATTTGTTGGGCCAATGATGGCTAATTAAGGATTCCCACACTGATCGAATTAGGAATTAGGCTTTGCCGTTCTTTGGGGCAACGAATTATTCATCAACTAACCATTTATCAACAAAGACTCCACTGTGGACCATACGTTCGCTGCTCAGATATCTGTAGAATTTGGTGAGACCCAACGAAATTATCCTGGTTTGCTGAACAAGGATAAAATTGGAAGGCTGGCTTATTATTGGAATATTAACTTTGTCATTTGCCAACGATTTCCACAAACGATCAACGATGGACAAACTATCTGAGATACTTGAAAAAGCAGGAAAGGACGCAAAATAATAATGAATGGCCAGTGACTTATCCCAAGTAAAAGAAAAAAATCATCTCAGTGTAAATGGGATGCGTAGGCACAATGTTTGAGTGAAAAAACTGATTGGAACAGACTGCAGGAATTTATACTAAATTCCGTTTAAAAGTCTTCGTTATCTCTTAAACAAAAAGGGAAATGTTTAAAATTTGACTAAAATCACCATTAATTTCACAGTAGAAAAATCGGCCTATATTCTTTTGAATTCAATTACAAAATATGATACTTTTTAATGGCTTAAAATGCATAAATGAATGAATTGTAGAAGATTGTATAACATTCAGTTTCATTCTTACACTTCACAGCGAAACACCGAAATAGTGTTATGATTTAGATTCCATGAAATCAAAAAGATTACACATATTTTGGAATATTAATGAGATACATTCTCCAAACATATGTTTCACGCTGGTTGAAAATTAAATTAAATTAAATACAGCTTTTTAAATAACTCGAACACGTATTATTAAAGGTGAACTGTATCACACTTTAATGAAAACCTTCATGGTTTATAAACTTCAGAAAACAAAGTTGCCATTTTCAGAAAAATAACTTTGCGTAAAAAGTTGCAAAACCTCAGCTTTGACAGAAGACCACGGCATTCCAGACGATAAAATAAAATTTTAGCATACTCCCACGACCGTAAAAACATCAAGAATTATAGATAAAAGAGTTCTCGGTGAACAGTTATTCAAATGGCAGAAGACTGAGTTTATAAATAGGATGTACAAAATCTCCTACATGCAGTCCTTACTATAGCGGCTCTCACAAGATCATCACTACCAGAAAATCTTTGAGAGAATCTTCCCAATTTCCAGTGAACAGGAGGAAAAGTTTTATTTTTAATGATCATCAAATCACCGACTTTTTAATTTGCTGTTGAACGCAGCCACTTGGGAAGTTGCTGGACTTGAAACAAACATTCTCAACCCCATCGCTTCCAGAAATGTCGAATAATCTTTGTGTTAATTGCCAACGACGAAGTCTGGAAGGTGGAATTTTAGAAACATTAGAAGTTCTGGAATAGCTTCCAAGGGAGCATCCGACAAAAAAAAAAAATTAAAAAAACCTGGTGTCAGGACTTATAGATCACTTGAACCATTTGACAGTGGACATAATAATCTTCAATTAACAGGCCTCAATTTGTGACAATAATGTAGAGAATTCTTATAGTGTAAATAATAAAATTCCTATTTCTCTATGCAGATGACATTTCACAGATTATATGTTATCATCTCAATGATCACTAAAATGCGAAGCAATAGAGTGATTAAATTTCGAGATGATAGCTTTATTAGCCACATAATTCTGTGCTAATTAATTCTTATTAATGGAAGATACGGAATTGTTTAACTCTCGCAATTTCTTTCTTGAAACCTTAAAACTTGCACTCACAATTATTACCTAGTTCACGTGGTTTGCCTCTAAGAAAAACAACTATTTTCCAAACAGCTAAAAACGTTGAACTCGACAAGTCTGAAAATAATTCAAGGTGAATAACGCGAGTCGAAAAACAAATAAAAATGGCAATGTGACAGTTTGAACAATTTTATATTTCTGATATTTATCTTTTTACATATAAATGGACCGTCATAATTAACTTCAATTTTTGGAAATGGACGACTGGGAGAGATATGTATGAAGGGTCTCACCTTATTTGGGTACCAATAGATTATGAAACGAGAAAACACTTTATAGAACTTTTCGCAATTTTTCTTACTGCATCTCGATCACTTAGAAACTAGAACTTGGTTCGAAGAACAGTTACGCAAATCTGTGCACCAGCAGAAAAGATATATAATAATGTTTGATAATTAATACATTAATATAATGCTATTTGGGCAATAACATTGAGTGTTTGTGGTTCTTAACCTTCCACCGACACTTAAAATAAAACTTTGGTCCAGTAATGGGCTTAAATAGAAAAGGTTATTCTGAGACTTTAAACATTTTTGATGACTTAAAGCAAATATTTATTCATGGAAATACTAGTGTTGGACTATTTTCACAATCATCGTTGTGGCCTTTGAAAGCCCTACGATGAAAAACAAACCATTTCTTCGATGTGGCAGCTACTTTCTTGGATTGTCTACAATTATGAAACACTATGCTATGATTCGTACTAGTCTGATTCAAAAGAAATATCTGAAAATCAGATAATCACCATTAAGTTCGCCAACATTTACAATACAGTTTCTTTTTTATTCTTTTAGATCAATCGCTTGGATATCCTTAACTTTAAATAATTCGTTAGACTGTTCGTCATTCAATGGTTCTCTTAATTATTCAGGACCATGAAACTATAGTTCACAATTTACTAATTCTGATAGTAAGGTATCCTTTGTTCCGCAGTTATTTGGATTTTCAAGCCCATGAACATCCTTTAACGAAATATTTGGAAGTGCTTTTTGTATCATAGCAACACGATTCGTTACAAAGTTTTGCCATCGATGAGACTCCAAAGAAAGCCATCCCAACACCACCTTAGAATCTGTGCACGCAAATATTTCACTCTATTTTAAATTTAAGTGATCCAAAACTATTTTTATCAATTTTTCCAAAAGAAAATCTGAACATAATTAAAGTATCGATATTGACTGAGTCTTTATGGATACAACCTTAGTTTTAGATGTCAAAAGATTTACGATGATTTTCTCATCATCAGAAACTCAACGCATATATGTTACTATACAATATGTTTTCCGACGCATCACAAAAAGTATGAATTTGAAGATTTATCTTATCTGCAGTTATTATAAATCAAGGAGTTTTCAACTTAAAAATTAGCTTTAAATCATTCGAAATCGATGTCCACCGTTTACGAAATTCTTCACCAATTGATTTCTCCCATGTAAGTGCATATGTCCATATTTATTGCAAAAGTATCATCATGAAAACAATACAAGGCCGAGCTTAATAGATCAAAAACGCTTGCGACTTCTAAAAAGATAAATCTTTTAATATTTATTTTTTCTTTATGTTCTAAAGCAGAGAATCAACGATAATCACCGATTAAATTCTATTGTATTCCTAAAATTTTTATTCCACCAACGCTATTCAAGAACAAGGGCACTGTATTTTCCCTGCATTATTCAGAAATATTCAATACTTCAAGTATGTTTGAAATCCATTTGCTCAAATTAAAGCCGCCTCGTTTCATTAATAAAGTAAATTAACAAATTATTTCTTTAACCTCTTCCTCATTCTGGCCCCAGAGATAAAATCATCCACATATAGTCATTCAACATGGCTAGAGATGCCAAAGGAAAACCATTACTCGTCAAAGGCAAGCTGATGAAGAGTTTTAGTATATTATTCAAAACTTGTCTAAGTACTTTATCTGTATCTGCACATACAACAAGCAAAGTTCTAAATTTTTAAAGAATTAGAAAACGTTCCTGTCCAAAGATACACCAGAGGTATATTTAGTACAAGCGTCAAAAACAACTCCCAATTGGTCGTCGTACTGCATGGTATGGTAAATAACAAACAATAAAAGGAACCCTTTCCGATTTGGATATACATTCAGTATTATCCAAGTACGAACATTCCTTCATGAACTCCCGATACTTTCATAAATAGAATGTTGCTGTGAAAGCCTGCGATCTAATGAGCGAAATCGTTGCATGGCCAGTTGCTTGGTATAACCTAATCGTGATGGAGAATATTTAAAATGAAATTTCTCAATAAATCATCTAGAAGTATCTCGACATTAACCCGAGAGTATTCGCGACATTTTTTAGAACGTTAGTAGTCGCGTTCGGTCCATTTGCCGCCGTTACCAGCAGGCCGAAAACGAAGGGGAAACTTGCCGGTGTTATCAGATGATCGAAAACGGATAACGTAGGGTGAAAATATTGACTGAACTTTAAAAGATTACAGCAATTATTCATTTTACAACCTTTTACAGCAAATTATTTATTTCGCTTAAGTATATATTCAGTTGGCATCTAGATAAATGTTTTAATAACTCTTTCTTCGTTTTGCATAAATACTTAAAAGTAAATAGTAAATGATTTGATTGAATTTCTGATGTTAGTATGAATCAATAATTAGTAGGAAATCATTTAAGAATATGAATCTAAATTCGTGATAGATTTGTTTTGTTTTTTTTGAAGGACAGAATCAGAGTCAGGTAGATTTTTATGATACTCCGGCACTCTATATCCATTTAATAAAATAAAATTAATAAATTTAGCATCAATATATTACACGGACATTAAATTAAACAATTAAACTGAAAATAAAAATGGAACATATGACATGCAACAGAAAATCAAATACAATACCACTAATTCACCATCATATTATATATATATATATATATATATATATAATAAAGAAAAAGTAAAAAATACTTAATTTCGAAATTATAAATGTAAATGTTGTAACTACGTTTTATTTATTTATTTTGTATGGTGTCTGTGTGTGTATGAGGGGGGAGAGGAGGGGGTGGAGCTCTCGAGATTTTATGATTAAATCCATTTTTCAAATGTAATGTACGATTTGTAGTATTTCTACTTATTTCAGGGTGGGAGCAGCGCTCTTGAATAAAAACTCTGGATACGAACTTCGCTTATATAAAGTAAATAATAAGTTATTGAAATTATATGTTTAATTTAAATACATTTGCAATTGTAGATTTAAATCCTAAGATGGATAAATTATTTTAATTAATAGAATCACTGAAAGGTTCATCTTAATAAGGGTGTATTTTACAGCAACTATTTAATTAAAATAAATATTCAATTGTACATTTCATAATAAGGTATTAATGTTATAATTTATTGTTTTATAATACCATTCATTAAAATAATAAAAACAATAAGAAAATTTTCTCCGAAATTATAAATATGCAGAAATAATTTTATTTAAATGAATTTTCTCTCGTATTCTGGAAAACATTATTCTGAAAAATAGTTTGAACAATTCATGAAGGACAACAAATTTCAATTTGTTAGTAACCGTCCCTAAGCCTCTATTGGATTTCAATAATAATAAAAAAAAAACATTTTCTGCGGCATTGTTTAAAAAAATGTGTTTTTACTTACAGTATGAAAATTTAAAAATAGATAAATTTGAGAAAAATACTTAAAATATTTTTTTTAAATCATAGTATAAACATTCACTGAATTATCCAAAAGAGATTTTTATTTGCGTAATGTCTAAACTACATTATAAAATTCTCATTATTTTTCTTATTGTACAAATAAATTATATGTATGTTCTTCGCAGATATACATACTATATTTCTGAGAAAATTGTTTTATCTTTCGAATTTGTTTTATTGTACAAAAACGATACTTTTCAGATTTTGGAGATACGGCAATTTTTTTACTGATTCCCACAAAATTCTCTTCTCTCTTTTTTAATGGTTTGGCAGTGTTATTGTCTGTTTTCTTTCATTTATATGTTCCGGAAATAAATGGAAAGCAACTTCTTTCAAATAAGGATGATGAATTTCCCTTTTTTTCCATATTTAAACGATTATCAATTTGAGAATTTATTCCCGCAATGTTTGACAATTTAAAAAAGAAAAAAATGTAAGTGACCATCCATCAGTTTTTTGTGCGAACTGACTTCACAACTAATATAATAAAACAATTTTAAGTCACATTCTAAAAGTTTAAAAAAAGTACTCTATGAACGGGAAAGAAAGAAAGACGAAATAACAACAGGCAGAGATTCCGTACTTCGAAGAAACTTTCCCCCACAGATTTCGTGGAAATGGGAAAGGATGAACACGAGGGGGAAAAATTCAACTAACGCAAGTGGTCGCAACGCGGTCATTTAGACCAATTGAAACTTAAGAATGCGATAAAATGCTAAGAAATAGCAGGAATGACTTGCAATTTTACTGCACAAGAGTGTGAACACTCAATGTCAGCTACACGGAATTTGGCTATCGTAAATTTAACTGGAAATGAGTTACAGGAAGATAACGAATTTCGGGCGGGGAAAAGACCAACGCGCGACTATTAACGGGTTAATTGCATTCAAATTTCTGTTCTTCCTTAAAAATTCTAACAAGCTCAGGTACTGAATCTAAAATCCAAGCCTGTTGAACTAAACCATCTAGTTGCAGTTGAATATTTTTAACAGCAAATGTACGTTGACTTGTCAAATGAGGTGGCCCCTATATAATCCACACAAATTTAGAGCCTATAGAGAAAGACAGGGTTTCCCCTCTTTTCACAACCACCTACCCTTTAAGCAACCTAAAGAAAATCTTAACTCTTAATTATATATCTACTGTTCTTGATTCAAATAATAGTAGGTCTACCAGAACAAAATCATTAAAATAGTTCACAATATTTGAAAGAAGAGAACTGTATGACACATTTGAGGCTATTCTTCTTATCGCGAATTCTGTAGTGGGAAATCTCATTTCTCAATTAAGGTGGAGTAAAATTTAAATTTAACGCTCCATTAGTTTCAGCATTACAAAAACCAAAACATGTAATTTTTACCTTAGTACATTGCCTTGGTAAGATTAATCTGCGCATACAATTTTCACTTATGAAGGTGTCCTCACTGCAATTATCCAATAACGCGTGGCAGTTTACAAGATTTTCCAGTTAGTCAAAATCTTTCATCATTGCTGTACGAGACAGAGTTTTCTTATTTTTCAGTGAATGTAATACTGACACAGAATTCTTTCGAAATTCAAAGTTGCTAGTGCAATAAGTTCGATTCATTTGGTGTCGATTGAGATTCCGCTGTGTTCGTCAAAAATGGAAAAACCGTTCTCTCATTTATACTGTGTGCATAAGATTTACGATCTCTTCGAACATGTTAGACTATATGGTGAGACTTTACATTTAATTAAATTTTTACAATTTTTATCATGGTATCAGAAAAACCGCTAACATTTTGTTTAAAACCATTTTAGGGGTGGTAGGATATATTACATCCCACCTTAATTTAATCATGATTTGTACCAGAAACTTTGAATTAAATTTTCATTTTTAAAATTTGTTGGAAAGAAAAGTCGAAGAATTGCTTTTTCTTATTTTCAAATAATTTTTTTACAAAAATTCCTGAGTGAATTCAACATTACAAAAACGCAATTGATTGCTCCTGAAAGGATTAAGTGCACATAAAGCGCGCGCGCATTCATTAATGGCATTTACACTCTCTAAAATAGACTGTACAGTATCCGAATTGCAAGGTATACCAATTAATTTCCTAATCAACACTCACGCTTATTTGAATAGAGCTCCTTCAATAACTCTAACGATGCCTTATAGTTTGAATCGGACATTGGAAGACATTGAATTATTTCAAGTGCCTTGTTTTTAAATGCCGATATAAAAAAAACTGTAAAATCACTCTATAATTTGACAGTCTCATAAACTCACATTTCAATCCATACTAGCTTTAAAGGAGTCATAAAATGTTAGTCATTCTTCTATATATCCACTAAACTTGGGAACTGTGAGTTTCGATTATTTTATTTCTGATATTTGCGATTTCAAAAGACTAAAAATCCCTGCCGGCCCGGCCAACAGGCAGAGGTAGATTTCGAAGTTAAGTATACTAATTTCACCAACAAAAACAAAATCATTATTAGATATAAATCAACTTTAACAGTTTTATCTCTCTGCTTTTGACGAGTTTTTATTTCCTTTTTATAAAATAGCTGGTTTTATCAGAATCATGTTAAGGCGATATTAAAAAAAATATTCTTCTATACTCAACAACTCGAAATTTTCTGGCACATTTTCAGATTCATTTTTAATAAAAAAAAAAAAAAAAAAAAAAAAAAAAAAAAAAAAAAAATTATGAAACATGCTGACGTGATTTTTGAAAAGATTTATAAGCGACCTGTGTTTTTATTTTTCTTTCAATTAATTAAAACTTGATTAATAAACAATTATTTTCTCAGTAGGGCAATATTTTTCGTTTCTAACACAATCGCTTCGGGAAATTCTGTTCAAAATGCCCACTTTAACATCATTTTTTGAAGTATATTCTGCCTCTATCAAAACATCGATCATTACTGTACATTATATAGTTTCTGAATAAGAGAATCTAGCAATTGGATGCGTTTGAGAGCAAGAATGAATTTAAAAATGAGTAAGAAAACAGTTTCAAGACAGTTTGGATTTGAGTGCAACGTTAATATATGATTTTTTTTTCTTCAACCGCTATGTATTTTTAATTTGTTTTTGCTGTAAGAATTGACCCTATCAAAAACTTGTCTATATAAATGTTGAAGACAATATTAAGAAGATATATGATAAATTCATGGAGATTTTATATCTTGTGAATTGACGGAGTTATGAAAATTTTTCTTCTTCAACCCCACTTTTTTGTTTTCGGTTTTTTTTTTTTTTTGTACGAATTCGTCCTATCAAAAACTTGTGAATATAAAAGTTGTAGATAATATTAAGGAGATGTATAATAAAATTATTGGATTTGATATCTTGAGAATTGACGAAGTAAGGAATTTTTTATTCCCAAAAACCCTAATTTTGCGCCCCTTGAGCCTATTTTAAATTTTAACAAAAATCTGTGATACATAAAATTTTGGCCCTATTTTTAGAAGTAATAAAAACTTTAAACTAATTTGATATGTACAAAAATTAAGATGTTATGGGGGATTTTCGGTTTTCACAAAACCCCTCCCTATTTCCATCCCCTCGGTCCGATTTTGCCCATTAACGAACTTGACCGAGATTTTATGCCCCTTGATTTTATGTATCAGTTTGGAAAAGATTTGTGCAGAATTGCGGAAGTTATCGTGTCCAGAAGAAAGTGATAACACAATTGCTTCGGGAAATTCCGTTCAAAATGCCCACTTTGACATATTTTTTTGAAATATATTCTGCCTCTATCAAAAAATCGATCATTGCGGTACATTATATAGTTTCTGAATAAGCGACTTTACCAATTAAATGCGTTTGAGTGCAAAAATGAATTTAAAAATGAGTCAGAAAATAAGCAGTTTCGATTTGAGTGCATCCTTAATGCAATGATTTTTCCAACACAATCCGCTTCGGGAAATTCGGTTCAAAATGCTCACTTTAACAGCATTTTTAAAAATATATTCTGCCTCTATCAAGAAATTGACCATTACGGCACATTATATAGTTTCTGAGTAAAAAAACGTACCAATTGGAAGCCTTTGAGAGCAAAAATGAATTGTAAAATGAATCAGAAAATACGCAGTTTGGATTTGAATACACCCTTACTTAGATGATTTTTTTCTTCAACCGCTATGTATTTTTAATTTGTTTTTGCTGTAAGAATTGGTCCTATCCAAAACTTGTCTATATAAATGTTGTAGACAATATTAAGAAGATATATGATAAATTCATGGGGATTTTATATCTTTTGAATTGAAGGAGTTATGGATTTTTTGCTTCTTCAAACCCCCTTTTTGTTTTCGTTTTTAATTTTTTTTTGCGGTACGAATTCTTCCTATCAAAAACATGTGAATATAAAAGTTGTAGATAATGTTAAGGAGATTTATAATAAAATTAATTGGAATTGATATCTTGAGAATTGACGAAGTTATGAATTTTTTTCTCCCAAAAACCCTATTTTTTGCGCCCCTTGAGCCCATTTTTAACTTTATCAAAAATCTGTGATACATAAATTTTTGTCCCTATTTTTAGAAGTAATAAAAACTTTAAACTGATTTGATATGTACAAAAATTAAGAAGTTATGGGGGGTTTTCGGTTTTCACAAAACCCCTCCCTATTTCCATCCCCTTGGTCCGATTTTGCCCATTAACAAACTTGACCGAGATTTTATGCCCTTTGATTTTATGTATCAGTTTGGAAGAGATTGGTGCAGAATTACGAAAGTTATCGTGTCCAGAAGAAAGTGATATATATATATATATATATATATAGATAGATAGATAGATAGATAGATAGATAGATAGATAGATAGATAGATAAAGTTTTTTACTGAGTGTGGTTTGGGGTTCTAGGAGTCATGATCGGTGTAGATCTGCAAAAAAATTTCAGAAATTCCAACATAGGATCGATCCCAATAGGTAGTATTTCATACGAAATCTACCTAATATTTTGATTCCATTGTATTCCATGTCCAAAGTAAAATTTGAATGTTTACTCTTAACACTTAACCAAATCCTGAACGGTTTGTTGCTTTTCAACAGAATTATCTAAATTTAGTTCTTCAGATTGAGGAAAAAATCGCATTAAATATTACGTATAATTCATTACTTTATTTTTATCTTTTATTTTCAAATAAAGTAAGTTGACTATAATCTGGCATCATAAATCGAAAAAGCAATCTTTTTTTCTAGATTAAAAACATTAACTTTCACTACTCCCCTTTTAAAAATAAAGCATGTTTAAGTTCATCTGTAATAAACAAACGTATTAACCCGGGAGAACTTGCTAATGAGAATGTCCAATTGCTTTGCTTTTACTTTACATTCATATAATATCAACTTTTTTTGGTTGGCTTAGTACTTGTATTCACAAAATAGGTAAAGTAATTGTAAAACATTTTGAAATTGAAATTAAAATGAAAAATGATTTAAATAAGAGTCTTAAAAAAGTACGACTTTGAAAGAAAATCTCATGCAGCGAGTTCTCCCGGGTTAACAAAGAAGGAACACATAAAAGAATACTGATGACTTGTTTAAATAATGCAGCTTCTCTATCCACATAACACTTCACAAAGTTCGAAACACTGATTCGCTAATGATTTAGAACGAAGTACTTTTTAAAGTTATCTCACTTACTTCTACATAAAAATATCAAACTGAGGCTAACGGAACCAAATATAATCATGTTTCGCACTGGTTGTATTAAATTAAATTAAATACAGATTCCTAAATAACTGGAAAACCTACTAATAAAAAATAAACTGCATCACACTTTAATGAAAACCCCTTCTTTTGGTTTAAAAACATCCGAAGAAAATATATCTTTGCAGAAAAAATTGCAAGAACTCATGTTTGACAGATAACTATAGCATCGCAGACGATAAAATTAATTTCTAATAATACATAAATTAAATATCTCGGACAAAATTAAAATCACCCGTACTTCTAAAGTGAAATCATTTTATGAAAAGTTCTCTAGTACTAATCTTCGAGAAATGGGACATTTTTTTCTATGAAAAAGTATAATTTTTTAGAGATTTTTCTTACAGTCAGTTATATAATAATCAAGCATTTGTCTTTTAATAAAATTTAATTTAAAGTAACTTTACAGATGCGTGGAAAAAGTGGTTACAAGGTCATCATATTTCACCACTAGAATAGTGTGGGTTTTGTGCTAAGCCCGTTTTTAGCTTAGTCAAAAATGTATTTCTCAGAGTGTAAAATGTTTTAGTCAGAAACAACCAAATAATAAAATATAATTAACAGAATCAATATAATCCAATCTTAGCTGAAATCAATTTTTAAAGAAAACTTTAACTATTTTTCTTTTTTTTTTTTCAAAACAAAATATGTTAATTCATTTGTTTTTTGTACTTTTCATACATTAGAGCGAACATCTGGAAGAGATTATCGTTTATCCGTTTATGAGTTCATTAATGTAATTAGGAAAAAATTACAACAGTAAATCTGCAAATAAGTAGTTTCACCTTCAACTCTGCAACTAATAGTTTTTAGCAAACTTTGCGTAAAGTTAATCTTTCTACAAAAACGTAATTTAAAGTTTTTAAATTACATAAACATTTATAAAAGTAAAAATTACTTCGAAGTTTCATACTTTAGAAGCTTTAAATTAAAGCCGTTGTTATATACTGATTTTTTGAAATTCTCATGAGCTACTTATTCTGGTAATTTTTTGATAATAAAGTAGATTTCTTCAGAGGGGGCTGTGCCTCCCTGACTCTCACGTAGTGTGATTTAATTTTCATATTTGAAATTTTCTATTGATTCTGCTAATGATTAGAATATTTCTTAGATTTCTTATTACATTGAGATTTATAAGGATAAGCAACAGTTTGGACAATCATTTTATTATCCTAATATCCATATAGCAATATTTAGTTACCTGCCAACTACAAACACTTTCATTTAATAGATAAGGAACTTTTGGAAATGTAAACTAAAATATCTAATTTAGAAATCTAATATTTTTATAAGTTTGTTTCCGAAAAATAGTTTTTATTGTCGTTCTATAATATTTATATCTAACAAGGGAACCACTTTAGGTGTTGCTCGCACCTAGTATTGAAACCTGGTGCATTTTAAAGCTCTATATTAGGAAGTTTGGGAATCGATAAATTTTTTTTGTTAAAATAATATTTTTTGATTTTACAGCAGATTAACTTTCTGAAAATGCAATTTTCGAGACCACTTTTCGGGCTGTTAAAGAAAAGTTTTTTAAGAAAAATAGTTAAACATATAAATTAGTCAATAATAACTATAAAATGTTGAAAAAAGTTTTAAAATTCCTTCAAGAACCTACGAATTTGATTAAAAAAAATACAATATTATATTTACATGTTTGGCGTGGAAAGATTGGCGTCTTTTTCGTCCCGTACAGTTTTCCGGCAAACCTAGCTCAGTATTTTCGCTACGCACCGTGTTGTAATGGTTTGGACGTAAACCTATTACAAGTATAAAGCTGGTGAAAATTTTGAAGTGCCATATCTGGCGACTTAACTCTCTTTTGGTGTAAAATTAACAAATAAAAATCCAATAATAAAAAATTATAAATATAAAAAAATATATAAAATATGATTTTAACAAAGAATTTGTATCGGTTCTCTAACTTTTATGCATAGGGCTACAAAATGCACCAGGTCTCGATTCTAGGTGCGAGCAACACCTAAAGTGGTTCCCTTGTAAGATCTAATCTGAACACGCGATAAAAATATACCCGATAGCATTAACTTACTAAAATCACGCCAAAATAGGCATTTATGGACACTATTAAACTAAACCTAATGGGTAATCATTCATCATCGTGCCCATTGCCAATTGACTAAATAACAAAGATGATTTTGCACCATAGAGTATTTTTTGTGATAGCCTTTTGATAGTATCCGTATTGAATTTAAAATCGTAATATTACAAACATCGTTCATATTTGACGCAAAAATATGTTTCAGATCAAATTACAAAATATTAACTAACCTGTTATTTCCTTCAGCCGGGCTGTCTGCTTTAATCTTTCGTAATAGGGATTATTTGAAGGATTTTTATATACTCTACAAGCTGTTACAGTTCCTTTTTAAACATTTTCTTTCTTCAAAATTCGATGGGTTCACCTCGTAAATTAATAAATAAATGTTAAGCATTTTTCCGTTAGCAGGAGCAGGTAATAAGAAGTCAAATATTATTTATTTTTACAACTGCATACGAGTTACAGCAACAATGTATTTAAAGTTGCACTATAATATATCCTTGCTAAAGTATGCCAAATGGTTCTTGATGTTGTTAAAAATCCTTCTTATAGAAAGAAAAGTGGTCGGCTCTTTAAAGAGGAGAACCCTTCATCTACTTTTATAATAATTGAGAAATTCTTGTATCATAAGAAATGTTTTCATGAGATTCTTTTTAAATATGTTCACCTTTTTGACGGTATCAACTACTGATGCAAAGAGAAATTTTTGGCAAATGTGATTATTTTAAACTAGGAATCAATATTTTAGAACTTTCTTGCAACGCTCTGTTAAATGCAATTTTGATTGACAAAGAAAAAGCAGTTTTTACTTCCAAGAATAAGAATACTGTTGGCAAAATAGTGTAATTTAATGCTTAACCTGTCAAACATGGGTGGCTTTCCTCTGTGTACTCCTCTGTGCATATACCTACACAACCATTACATTTCGTTATTTACACTCTCGTTACATTTCAGCTAAGCTCTATATGCCCCCTTTTTCATTATTTATCGATAGTATTTGCAATATCGTTTTAAATCAATGAGAGTTTAAATCAGTTTAACTAAACCTTTTTCTCGTCCATCATGTTTCCACTAAGTTGCAAAATTTTAAGACATTTGTGCGTTTACTATATTCCGTCTAGTTTCTGCCTCTTTATTAATTGTTGATATTTTGACTATTCTATGACTTTATCCCTGATTGTAATATTTTTATGCAAGATATATATATAATTCTAATTTAATATGTCACGGAAACATTCCATCTTTATCTATGCATTTACCGTGTCTTTTATTTTAATACTGTCATTTGATAATTATATACACAGAGGCTAAAGTTTTTTTTTTTTTTTTTTTTTTTTTTTTTTTCAGTCAGCATATCAATAACTGATACACATCTTCATCTATGATCTACGATAAAAATCTTGTTTATATTATTTTTTAACTGTTAGCAATTGCACATAATAATTTCTTTAAGAAAGCAAATAAATTAACTAAACAGTTATCATTTTTAAATGTAAAATATGTACAATACGTACATGTTATGTCTATGATAAATAGATCTAATCAAAATTTATTTAACACATTTGTAAAAGTCTAAGAATAGGATCTATATTCTCCCCAGTTATGACCCAAGTGGCACAAAATTGTTAAGATAATGTTGGCTTCTTGTTGTCCTACGCTGCCTGAGAAAAGTCCGCCTTCCCGTACCATTAGTCAGCGAACAATTTGACAATAATGCAGAACAATGGCTTTACGGTTTCTGCACAAAATCCTGTTTACATACGCTCCAAATTAGAGGGGGATCTATTTGCTTATAGTTGGCATATCAACACTACCAATTTTCAACATTTCATACAAATTTGTAACAAAGATCAACAATCTGTGCTACGTGGATATACCAACACTACACGAGTCCAAAAAGCCATTTTGAAATTATTGCAAAAACAGCTACAAACATTTTTCAGTCGATAAATCACAACTTATAACATGGTGTAATTTAAAGAGTGTTGTTTGGTTTCACCTACAGGTGACACCAGGAATGAACATAGGAAGATACATACAAAAAACTTTGAAAAGAGAATTACCAGGAACCAGAATTTCATTGCATTTTAAACAGGATACCTTCTTAGCAGGTATTTTGTATCGTAATTCTTTCGCTGAGGCAATAACATTTTACCTTTTAATGCAGAATTCTGTTAGAGGCAGGCTCCTTCTTCATAGGTTTTAATCTATATTAACATCTATTTGCTAAAAATTCACATACTGTACATAAAAATCAAATACTTTAAAACATCAATGTTAGCTAATAATACATGCTGCATTTAACGTATTTTTCATTTTTGGATTTATGGATTATGAAACTTTTTCATGAATCTATTATACTTCGGCGTTTCATAAGGCATACCAAATGCAATACCGTTATAAACCTCATATTAAAAAATATTAAGTTTAATTATATTGCTTATATATAACTGAATGCAAAATGATAACAAAATTAATCAAATATAATATTGTCGAATAATTTAAGCGTATTAAATATTCTGATATATTAAAAAAATACTCTAACGTTTTTTCTTCAATATTATTTGAAATTTATGTGTAAAATGATTTCAAATCTTAGTCGTTGCTTTTTAAATTAAAAATAAATCTGTCTGTAATAGTTTTCAAGACAACGCTTCAGGAGAAAAATGTTTTCCTTCAATTTACACAGATTGTAAGACGATTTTCAAGATATTTATAGAACTACTTTACTTAAACATTTTGTGTTTGAAATGTTCAATTTGATAACATTTGTTTCTGATTACTATACACACCATAATTTTCTACACCGAAATTATTATGACAATTGTGCCCTTTGTAATATCAGAAGAGTTATTTTGTTTCATCCCTCTTGTACAGATTTCCAAAGTCCAATAAGGGTTGTATGTCAGCGTTTCTAAATATCCCTTTCTAAAGTCCAAATAAACGTAAATCCATGTGTGATACGTCCGGAAATTTAGAAGGACTATCAGTGAAGCGTATGGTTTGAGAGCCGTTTCTTGTTCCATTTCATTCAAGAAATTAACATTGGGTGCTACTGGTTGATTTGTTTTGATGCAGTCCGATTGACAGTTACTACTATGGGTAAGAATTGCTATTTGTTATTTGAAGATTTGGGATAAAATGCGTTCTTGGTGGTATGAAATTTAGTGTTAACATATTTCTCCACTCTGTTCATATTTATTTTGACGTTATGAGAAAAACCATCAGTGATAAATCATTGGAAAAAATTTCGTTGGATTTGTTCCTACTTAAAGATTTGTGCCCCTCTTTGAGGATAATAATTTATATACAGGGTGTCTGCAAATTAGTTGGGCAATTTCGTAAGTTAAGAACTTCCGAAATATTAAACGAAATTAACTAGTTGAAAGTCAGATTAGTAGTAATATTGACGTAACTGAAAAGAAAGTGAACATATTAGCATTGTGTTTTGTACTCGAATCAGTTACTTTCTTAACCCATTAATGCCGATTGGTACAGAAATCTACCAAACCGAATTATTTTTATTAATTATCACTAGATGACACTGTCTGTCAAACAATGATACATTTGACATCTTAAATAATCACAAATAGGTATAAAAATAGAATTGCAGAATTTTTGTGAAAAATGAGCGTAGTAGTAGGTATAAAAACTGAGTGAATACGAAATCAATCAGTATGTCTCTACCTTCAAAAAGAAAACGGTAAGGTACGCATATTTCTTTGAAATTTTAATTATGTTTTTAAATGGAATCACAATTGTAATAGTGTACTTTAACCCGGGAGAACTCGCTAGTGAGAATGCCCAATTGCTTTTCTTTTACTTTACATTCATATAATATCAACTTTTTTTGGTTGGCTTAGTACTTTTATTCACAAAATAGGTAAAATAATTGAAAAACATTTTGAAATTTTAATTAAAATGAAAAATGATTTAAATAAGAGTTTTAAATAAGTACAACTGTGAGAGAAAATCTCATGCAGCGAGTTCTCCCGGGTTAAACGATTGTGCTATTTAAAGTTAGTTTTACTTTTGTTTCGTTTCATATATTCCTTTTTACTTTTAATGGTGGAAAATTGTACCAACCGGCATATATGTAGTCTCAATCTTACTTAGTCCGATCAGAAAATAAAAAAATAGACGTCCATTTCACTGGTCCCGCTCCACACTGATTTTGAAAAATAATACCATTCGTTTGTGCTGGTTTCTGACGCAAAAATTCTCATTTGTGCCACTTCTATTCTCTCGTTATAACGAACAAAATGGGTGGAGCCAGTGAAACGACACCCCCTCCCCATCAACGAAATAAAAATATTGTTACTGCATTCATTTATTCTACGTTTGTGCCACTTCCGTACTATGTCGTTATAACGAATTTTTATAATTCAAGGTCACTTACAGAAAATCACTTATGAAAATCGTAAAGAAATACGTGTCACGAAAGGAAATACGTAAATCTTTACAGCTATGTAAATGTCGGTTTGTGCCGTAAAAAGTTTCGTTTGTGCCATTCTGGTTTTCTCGATGTAACGAATTTTCCACTTTTCCAACACAGGGCGGCCATTTTGGTGGACCCACCCAATCAAAAAAATCTAAATTGTATTACGGCATTCATTTGTGCTGATTTTTGTCGCAAAATGTTCTGTTTGCACCACTTCCATTCTCTCGTTATAACGAATTTTTATAATACAAGGGCACATAAAGAAAGTCGTCTATGAATAAATATGTGTCACGAAATGAGATGCGTAATTCTTTAGTGCTATATAAATGTCGTTTTGGACAAAATTCTCACAAAGAAAAATATTCTTGTGTTCTATATATTTTATTAGTGTCTGGATATAACAAAAAAGCTAATCATGTTGATTCTAATGCATAAATATTCAGTTTATTAAAAATATTTTACTATTTTTTAAAGGTAATTATAATTTTTAAATATTTTTTTCTAAGTTTTAGAATTTGTAAGTTATATATTTTACAAAATTTTCTTTTGCAAATTGAATTGCAATTAAATCTTTTAAATGTAATTTTAATTAAAAACCCCTTATTATACAAGTAGTATAAGTAATATCTTACTAGTATTTAAATCTAGAAACTATTATTATAATTATAATAATTATTATTATTGCAATCAAACAATGAATTCAAAATTTGCATAAAAAAGTGATTTCATACTACACAAACGCCAGTTGGTACAAAAATCTGCCATTAAAAAAAACTTAGTAAATACAACGGGAAAAATAAAATTCATGTTCGATGTACTTAATAGACACAGGATGAACAAAAACTTCAAAATTCATCAAGTATTTTGAAGTCGGCCTTAATGGGTTAAGACATTTTAGTACAAAATATAAATAACATCTAATGCAATGGGTTCAAAATTGAAGTTGCTAGAGTATAGTTTTATTTTATGTGAATAATATTTTCATTTTACTTAGATTTTCGTGATTAACTCTATGTGTTACCTAGAACATCTATTTATGTATAAATAATCTGGTAGAACACTCAACAAAAATTCATTCAAAGGTATTTTTTAAGCAGACGATTTCTTTAAGGGGACTTGATACCCTCTGAGCATTTTTTTTAGTTTAAACACTAGGGGGCTCTGCCCCCTACGAGCTACGCTCGTCAACCCCCGTCCAGACACCGCAGACTCTAAATGCACGCTAATTTGATCGGCTTTAAAAAGATTTCGAAAGATTGAATTATAATTTAAAAAACAGTGGCTATCTCCCTATAAACGGATTTCTACTTATTTCTCTTTGATTGGGGAATTTTAACGCCAAATCCGCTGCGGTACTACTTGATTATCCCGTCGACCAATTTCGCCAATTATTTAAATTGCCAAACCACTCGCCAAATTATACAAATTGACATAATTTTTATTTTAAATAACGAAAGAACAAATAAATTAGTACAACATAAATAAAAATACAAATAAAACGTCGAAATAAAAATAACTTGATGACGTAGACACGTGTAACTTGCTTAAAGTCAACTTAATGTGACATTTACGATCAACTTATTATTTGGCATTTAATCTTATAGTTTAGCGAATGATAGATTTTTGGTCGACGGGATAACTAAGTAGTACGAAAGATACAATCGCTGTTTTCGTCTTTGATTAAGTAAAATAAGTTAAACATTTCAAAATAAGCTAATAAAAGAAATTATGTAAACAGCGTCTTTGTCTCCTGGTATTTTTGAACAAAGCGAGAAGAAAGTTCTTTTAAATGAGACATTTTAAATTAATAGTTTTTAATCTGACGTAAGTTTTACCAAGCTATTCTTTCTCTTTTAAATATTCACGTGAAAATACTTTTGTTGGAAATGAAATATTATTTGCACTTTCCTAACAAAAATAGTTGAAAAGATCCTCTCAAAATATCAAAAAAATGTCTAGCGCAATTTCTAAGTTTAAACTGTTTTGCAATATTATTTTGTATTCATTTTATGTAATAACTGTAATGTGACGTAAATATGACGTAATTTCTCCTATTTAAGACTTCTAACGCATGTTAATGAATTTATTATTTTACAATATCCTTTCTGTTTTAAAATTCACGTGTATAGTTTTTATGACGTAATTTTTAATAAGTTCCTGCTATTTGTACATAATTATTTAATTCTAATTCCAAATGATTTTTTCTGTTTATAATAGTCACGTGTAAATAATTTTTTTATTTGAAGAAAACATTATTGTTTGCGCTGTTTATACAGTTGACAACAGTTTAAATTAATACCATTTTCTAAAATATGTAAATATATCTCTCAAAATGCTGAAAATTTGAATTTAATAAAATAGAAATAAAACCTCAAAAATGAGTCCAATTTAAAAAATAAATGCAGTCTGCACACCGGAAACTTCTAACGAATAAAATGATCTAAAATTGATTAAATTCCCATGTATAGTTTTTGCTCCTATAAAACTTTTTTAATGGAACGATCTTGTCCAACTTTAGCATTAAATATCTCTTAAATTAATTCTTCGATTTGAAAACTGTCTGCATCAGCATGTTTATCAAACATTTCTCAACAATACCACCGAATTTCATGTTTATTATGCAATAGTTTTCTTAATATTAACGGAGAAAGACTTCCGGTCACGAAAAATT
The DNA here is from genome assembly GCA_963932465.1 of Maratus speciosus. Classification (NCBI taxonomy): domain Eukaryota; kingdom Metazoa; phylum Arthropoda; class Arachnida; order Araneae; family Salticidae; genus Maratus; species Maratus speciosus. Next base: position 335,086,891 of record OZ010798.1, on the reverse strand, counting down.
CAAAACCGCCGGCGGCGATGGCGGTGACAGCATTAGTTACTTTTTTTTAGAATAGAGAAATTCTAATTCGTCCAAAAAACACAAACTGAGAAAAATCACTTTTAAGATTTCAACTTCACAAATAATTATGCTGCAATATAATAAAAAAAAAAGATATGTATTAAGCTGCAATAGCAACGTAAACAGTGAGCTTAGTGTGGAATTTAACAGGACAGAGATGTAATAAAATCGCTTTTAACTGTATTTATAATACTCGTTTCCTTACGAAACTTCATCAGAATATACTAGGGATAATAAAGTACATTGTAAGAAAAAAAAAAAAAAAATCCTGAAACTGACAGGAAAAAAAACAGTCAATTTTGAGGCCAGTGAAAAACCGTTTAATTTACAGAAAATATCTGTAATTTTTCAATTAAAACAGTTTTTTTCTGTAGAAAATACAATTTTTTTCTGTAAAAAGTTACAGATTTTTTTTTTTTTTTTTTTTTTTTTTTTTTTTTTTACAATATATAACTTAAGCAAAAAATTAGAAAATCGATATTTTCGTCATTTTTCCCCGAATGAAGAATATCGAGTCCTCTTAATTTTCTTTGGGCATTTCTACACGTTTGATATCACCACCTAATGATCTGTATCTCCATCGAAGTGTGGGGCACAATAGATTCAAATGAGGTCATGAGTTTCAAAATTCGCCTTATCCAAAATTTTAAAAATCGAGTTTTTTCTATCAATTTATTCTATTGATGAACTTTCATTGCAATAACATTACAATCTGCAGAAAAACTAGTTTTATCGTGTATTTCTGGCGTTATAAAATATTGGTTTACAATGCAAACCTATGGACGCAGCAGGTTTTTCGCGATTTCCCAAAATTTGATTTTTGGAAAAGGCGATTTTTGAAACTCACGTCCTCAAATATATTGTCAATAGAAACTTCAAAAATTAAAAGTACACTGATGACATTATGTTTTCATTTCGAATCGTTTACTTCTATGAATCTAATTCCAGTATACAATATAAATATACCTAATACAACCGCATAAAACTTTAATTTATATGTGCATAAATTTATTTTAGTCGACATGATTTAACCCTTAAATGCCGGGTGTTGCCTTTTGGCAACATACCCAATTTAGGCTTATAAATACTATTAGAATAATATTGAAGCTGTAATGCCTAATGTTGCCAGTAAAATACATTCTGAACATATTATTAAATCAATTTTCAACATTTAAATGGCAACGCTTGTGCTGTTTAAGAATAAAGATATATTTATTTTTTTAATTGTTGATACATGTTCTTTTTGTTTTGTTTGGAAGCTTGCGAAATACACTATTTTGTTCTGCAGTGAGCAAGTAAAATTTATTTCTTATCATAGTTCTCAAAATTCTTGTGTGTTTAATATTATAGAATTTTATAAAGGAAAATTATTTTTTCAATTAAACACCAGTATTGCCGATTAGTAACAAACAGTTTTTTAGCCATAAACCATACTTAAAACAAAATATGATTTTTTTAAATATTTTTCCCATGATTTATTTAAAAAAAAAGAAAGCCGAAAAACATTTTTTAAATGATTTTTTAAAAGTCAGACATTTAAGGGTTAATCTTACTTAGGCCAAGATAATTAGCAATATTTATTACGTGGACAAATTGAGTTTTGTCGAACATCTCTCTATATGCATGAAACCTAATAAAATTCTCAACAAAAATAACGCACAGTTATTTTCACTCAGAGGATTAAAAAATAAACTGTCAAGTGCGAGTATACTGTCTGTATATCTCATTTTGTAATATTACCCTAATCAGTTTAAGATGAACTTAATTTGGTAGTGACAATAAAAGCAGTGCATATTTAAACTTCGTTTGGCATTTCATAAAACTAAATTGAGCGTAGTAATAACCTTTCTTTCTACAGTGTAGCTAAAACAAAATATTTGTTAAAAGTTTAAATTTGGCATTGTCTAAGCGCGCTTCGAAAGGAGGTCGCAAACCTGCAACGCCGCCTTGCTCCTTGCCGCGTTTTTCCAGATAGGTTTTTAATTTACTATTAAAGCTACTCGAGTATTTTGAGAGATCCACTCACTGCAAACTAGTCGCGAATCTCATAGTATTTGTGTAATCCATTCTAATTAAGGGGTCTCAGGACTGTTAAAGCTTCAAAATTGTAGAAATTTTATTGTTTTAGATGTTAAACTCCTATCTTTTCTGAACATTTTAATATAATTGTTTCCTTGAACTTCCCATTAGAACAGAAGTTATGGCTTTTAGAATTATACTCGCCCAATAGCTGCAGCGGCGTTTCCGAAACTTTGAAGTCATTTTTCTTCAAATGATGTTTTTGGGCATAACGCGCAGGATACCTCAAAAACTGCTGAATATTTTTTCATGAAATTTTCAAAACATATATTTCATGTTAGTCTGTATAAACTGAACCAAAAATTTCCTTTTTATTGTTCAAAAAATTATTTTTTAGGTGATTATATTGTTGAAATTTTCAAAATTTTGTATTAGCTAAATACAACTTTGAATTAAAAATGTAAAAATATTTTAAATACAAATTTATTTATAAATAAAGACACAATATTGCTTATTGGTACACAAAACACGAACTTTAATAAGCTAAAAATTAACTTCTACATTTCGAGCTGTTTCTACAGCTGTCTTCAGGAAAATATGATGGTAAAAAGGCTCAAAAATCAGAGACGAAAGCTTCCTGTGCAAGAAATAATTAGTCAAAACTTGACCAATGTTTTGAATACAAAACTGTAGTGTTGCCATCTAGTGAAAATAAATAATTATTAATGAAGTGATATCAAATGAATCAAAAAGGTCGATTTAAGATATCACGAGTGGCCGTCATCTACACAAAAGGGACAAAACCACGTTCAACTGGTCTTTCATTCAAGTTTTGACAGCATAATACAAGTTTAAGCTGAAATATTGTAATTAGATGTAGAATTATGACTTTATGATATTGTGCCAGATTTTTGGGATATTATAGGATAAATTATCGTTACAAGGTTTATCTTCACGTGCAATGATTTCAACTGATTCTCTAATTTTACTTTCAAATGGATTATTGCAGGGAACTATACTTTTTGCTTCAGCAAAGTTAATATGGTAGACTTCATTAGCTAAGTAGAACCTAATAAGAGCTGTATTTTGTTTACGATGTTTAATGTCTCTGTGATGCTCCATAATCCTTACTGATAGCTTGCGTTTTGTCATGCCGATGTAGACTTTTTCAACATTATTGGTTAAAGTGATAGGGATTTCCTTATACAACTAACTAATATACACCATATATCTTTGAATCTTGACAGTATACCCATTTACACTTTTCTAGTATATACAGTTATACCCAACCCTACGTTGACAGTTAGTATTAGACAGTTACAGTATAATACTATAGATAGAAATCACTATCACTTTATCCAATAATGTTGAAAAAGTCTACATCGGCATGACAAAACGCAAGTTATCAGTAAGGATTATGGAGCATCGCAGGGACATTAAACATCGTAAACAGAATACAGCTCTTTCTAGGTTCTTAGTTAATGAAGTCTGACATATTAACTTTGCTGAAGCAAAAATTATAGTTCCGTGCAATAACCCATTTGAAAGCAAAAAATTAGAGAATCAGTTGAAATCATTGCACGTGAAGATAAACCTTGCAACGATAATTTATCCTATAATATCCCAAAAATCTGGCACAATATCATAAAGTCATAATTCGACATCTAATTACAATATTTCAGCTTAAACTTGTATTATGCTGTCAAAACTTGAATGAAAGCCCAGTTGAACGTGGTTTTGTCCCTTTTGTGTAGATGACGGCCACTCGTGATTTCTTAAATCGACCTTTTTGATTCATTTGATATCACTTCATTAATAATTATTTATTTTCACTAGATGGCAATACGACAGTTTTGTACTCAAATCATTGGTCAAGTTTCGACTAATTATTTCTTGCACAGGAAGCTTTCGTCTCTGATTTTTAAGCCTTTTTACCATCCTATTTTCCTGAAGACTGCTGTAGAAACAGCTCGAAACTGCTTGAAATTTTTAAATACATGAAATGAAAGAACATACTTATATCTTTCATCTCAATAAAAATTGTGTTTTAATATCATACACATTTTAAGACATTAAATGTTGACAATGGTCTTTTTATTTCTATTTTTCAAATTTTAAGAGTCCTGAGACTCCTTAAATTACTCTGTTTTTAACAATTTGACGTTTAATGCTTTTATACTGCTACTGAACATTGCATTAGACATATATATCATTAAAAGTTGTTAAATAGGCTTTAAAAGCCGATGGTACATAGAGTACGCCACCCCTGTCATTATGTATGTCCAAATCACCTGTATCTTTAAGGGTTAATAACTCGGCTAATTACTGACGATTTTTTCGAAAATCATTATCAACAATGCTTTTATACTTCTGCTACGACAGGTACCTCCAGCGTTGCTCAACACTTTTGCTGAATGTCAGAAAATCGAAATTTGTGTGTAACGGAAAAATGCGATTTTCTCAAACATTATGTGACCTAGGGTAATCGCTATAATTTTCCTTCAAGGTTTAAATTAACGTCTATTACACCTAATTTTTTTTCATAATTTTAGCTTCAGTAGATTCGGAATTAGATAGGGGGGGGGGGACATATTATTGCGCTAAATTTTCTACGATAGCATTAAAAATATAATAGCTAAAATTAAAAAGAATGTATATTTGAGTTCAGCGTTACGAAAGCTTTCACACGATACCACACACGATGCACAAAGAAAATAGTTTTATTTTCAAGTATCTTAATTAGCCCGTCTACATTTTTACTAAATATATTTATGAATGCTTAAAAATCTGAAAATATGTGGGTCAATAGTCTGTATTACTTCCCCCAATCTCAACTTTCCACGTTCTATAGTTTACGAGTAAAATGGCTGTGACAAACAGACAGACAGACTCAGGAGTGATCTTATAATGGTTCCGTCTTTACTTTTTAAGTACGGAACCCTAAAAATCACCTTAAATATTTTTTGATATCTTAATATTATCAAATAGTCATTTTTATCACCATGGAAATGAGGAGGCAATAGATGAGAATCACATACTGATAGATAATGCACATGTGACTCACGCAACCTAAAAACACATGTACTTCTGAACTTGATTTTGGCAGAAAGTACCAATTCTCGCAGAGTTAATAATTTATAACGTATTATTTCCTACATATAATACAATATATTATAACTACGTGAAAATTACGAGCATTTTCGCATAATTTTAAGCAATTTAGTTCGAATTTTTGCCTTCGTTATCTTGAGTAGCCGCGCAACAAGTCAGTTTGTTGACAAACATGTAGATTATCTATAGAAATGTATAAATCAAATGTTGAAGCAAAATAAATAAATAAATAAATAAATAAATAAAACATAATCACATTCCGTTCATAAATCAAATTTGCTTTTTTCTTGAAAAAGATAGAACATTTTATAAATAGTACGTAATTCAAAAGTACCAAAATTTAATTTGTGTAGGCATAATTTTATATTATGTCGACAAAAATTTTATTTTTAGTTAAGTTAGAACAATTAACGTTATACACTACCTGGTTCTATTTATTTAATTAAAAGGATCTTTATGAGTATGAAATCTGATTGAATTCTCAAATATTACATTTAATAATTTTTTAAGCAAGCATTTTTTTTTTTGCTTTGTCCATTTTTGCTAGTTTGATATTATTAATTTATAATATTTATTCTGGTGGAAATGTGAGAGCAATAGATGGGAATCTCATGCTAATGGAAATTTAGATGTCAAATGTCGAAAAATAAAATAATGTCATTATATTTTATACTGGAACCAACTGTTTTCTAGTGAAGCCGGCTATTTAGATTTATTTTTCGACATTTGATTCATAAATTTCTATTAGCATGAGATTCACGTTTACTGCCTCCTAATTTCCATGGTAATAAAAGTAATTATTTGATAATATCAAACTAGCAAAAATGGGCAAAGCAAATAAAAAAAAAAGTCTGCTTAAAAAAATATTTAAATGCAATTTTTATTGAGAATTTAATCAGATTTCATACTGATAAAGAAACTTTCGATAAAATTAAATTAAAACAGGTCATGTATAACGTTAGTTATTCTAACCTAAATAAAATTAAATAAGTGTCGATATAATATAAAATTATGATTGCACTAATTAAATTTTTATACTGTTGCATTAAGTGCTATTTATATTGTGAAATAGAATTCTTGAAACTTATTCTAGTACACAATATAAATAGAACGTAATGCAAAAGTTTCAAAATTGCATTTGCTTGAGCATTGTTTTATTTTATGGTACTTTAAACCTGAATTAAAGTACTTATTACCGTATGTATTATTTGTATTAACTGGATTTTGTCGAATATCTCTCTCTTTGTATAAAACATGGTAAAAGTTTCAACAAAAGTTTATTCAAATGTACTTTTACTCAGACGATTTATTTAATTTTCTTTGCTCATTTGTTTCTAGTTCGATATTACTAAGAATCATATGTATTCTAATCGAAGTGTAGACACAATAGATGCAGATATCTTTTTTATAGAAAGTTAATAAAATAAAAAAAAAATAATAATAAAAGTACACTCTATGGCATTTTGTTTTATTTTCAAATCAGCTAATTCTTTGAATCAAATTATAGTACACAATATAAATAGTACCTAATTCAATCGTATTAAAATTTATTTTGTGAAAGCAAAATTTTATTTTATGGAGAAATAACTGAATTTTTTTGTTAATAAAATAATTAGCAATATATGTTATGTGGACAAATTGAATTTTATCAAAAATCTCTTTATATGCATGGAATCTAATAAAATCCCTGTTAAAATTAACATCGAAATTTATTTTCAAGCTCAGGATTAAAAAAAAATTCTTTATCCATTTTTGCTAGTTTAACAATTTCAAATAATAATTTTTATTACCATCGAAATGAGGAGGAAATACTAGATGCTAAACTAATGCGAATAGAAATTTATAAACCAAATATCGAGAATAAAAAGCAAGCATAATGGCATTGTGTTTCAAACTCGAATCAGCTATTTTCTTGAGATGAATTCTAGTACACAGTATAAATAGCTCCTAATGCAACGGTATAAAATTTTTAATTTCTTGGACTTTATATTTTTATGCAAACACTAGTTAATTTTTATTATGTTAAATTAATGAAACTTACCTGGGTTAATTTAATTTTATATAAAATCTCTTTAGATGTACAAAATATGGTAGAAAAATTAAATTCAAATTTATTTTTAAGCAGGTGATTTCTGTAGTTTGCTTTGCGCATGTTTGTAAGCTCAATATTGCCAAATAAGGATATTTATTCTTATTGAAGGGTTCAGTAAGGTTGTCAGATTTATTTCAGAATAAAAAGGAAGATTTTTATTGACACTAGTTAGTTTTGGTTTTATTTGGATTAGTTTTGGTACCGCCATCTTTCATGTACTAAACTATGTTGAATGCGATAGTTAATGTTTTCGAAAAGTAATTGTGTTTAAAAAGAGGTTATTAATTAAGGGATTAATCATTTTTTTCTGTATGTGTACTATACAATTCTATCACCATTGTTTAATTAATTTTGCAGTCATGTATCCCATTATGAATAAAAAAATTAAATATGAATAATAAATCCAAATACCTTAAAAATCAGTGATGATGATGAAAATTTTAGCAATGGATACCACACAAAAATAAATTTTGTGATAAACGGAGATAATAAACCAATCAAAATAGTAAAACTTAATATAGAGATACACTAATTCAAAAAATATATACATAACCTATAATAACGTCAAGTTCAGATGATGAGAAAATCTATATATATATATTTCTATTACGTAGCGCCAGAAAAAAGGCTGTATTTGTAGCTTGTTGTTTGGCAACAGCCACAGTGAATGATTTTCAGTGGTTAAATTACGGTCACGTGTCCCATCCAACTCAACAAATGAAAATCCAGACAGAATCTCTCTTTTAACACAAACCGTTTGAGCGATGCATGAATGACCATTGCTATTGGTCCGTTTTACGGTGACGTAAGGGAATTCAGCGAATCAGCTTTCTGATCCAAGATTGTATTTAGACACAGGCGAAAACGTATTGTTTTCAGTTCGATAGCGTGATACGTAGGATATTTTATAGCTTCTTATTATAGTTTTAAATGAATTTAAGCCCGGATTTCAATACTATAGGCAAAATGAAAGGAGGAGGACCCCATTTGACACTAACATGCCATTTAAATTTAAACGGCGTCAATTTCCAGTTCGCTTAGCTTTTTCAATGATGATCAACAAATCACATGGCCAAACTTTTGATTAAATGCATTTTTATTTATATTTTCAACAAAATTTTCAATTACTTTTTTATGAATTTATTTATATTTTCGACAAAGTTTTACATGACTTTTTATATATTGAAAATATTTTTAAATTTCATATGTTGCTTGCTCGGATCGCATAGCGGTCCGACTAAAAATAATTTTTATTTTGTTTCCACTGAGGTTTTAAATTAATTCTGTTTTCAAGGTTTTTTAATACATTTTTATTTACATTTTCAACAAAGTTTTCCATTACTTTTTTATACATTAAAAATATTTGTAAATTTCATACGCTATAATGATTTATGATAGCACTCATGCTGGCTAGAGCTGACACAAATAGTGGCGAGCGAGCGAAGCGAGCTGGGATGTGAATTGCATAGCAATTCACGGCGGTTGGCGAGCGTCAGCGAGCAGGGGGCTGAGGCCCCTAGTAAAGATAAGTCAGCAATTTTACTTCACATCATGATTAAAATATCAGAACGATTTTCAAATGGCCATTATTAATACATTTAAGCTTTAGAAAAAAAAATTGACAACAAAATAAAACAAAATTCGGTATCTAAAGTAATTACTTTTTACATCAATAAGTTGGTGACACATTATTTTAAGGCATTCATTTAAAAATAATTATTTTACATTAAATTTTAAAATGGGAATTAAGTACACATAATTTAGAATAAAAAATAACACACAGATAGTTTAAAACAGAAAAAAGTTTGCAGAAAATCCCCAATAAATCTTCTACCAACGATGCACGAAATCATCAGCCGCCATGTGCCGCGTATCTGACACAACTCGCCGAAGATTTTTGTTCATCCTGATCTGAAATAAGTCGTTTTTACATTTGATGCAAATGCGTGAAACTTTTCATCGGCTGAAATGTGAAAATTTTTAAGCAAATTGAAGATGAAAAAATTCTTGAAATTAATAAAAGTCAGACCAGGTAAAATAACGAATGAAATTCTCTTACAGGACAAATATAAACATCAACATACGATATGTTTATAACATACAACTTAAGGAAAAAACGTACAATCTGGCAAGTATATGAAAATATCTTGTTAATATAAAGTAAGTTAAACATAAAAAAAAAAGTAATTCTGCTTCACTTTTACTCATTTGAAATTATCAATTAAACATTTTATTCCAATGTAAAAAGAGAACGCAATATGTGATCTCATTTTAATAGAAATTTATAAAAGTTAAATATATAATAATTAAAATAAACACAATGTGATTTTGATTTGCCCTCAAATCAACCTCTTTATTGAATAATTTCTAGAAAACAATATAAAAAGTCCTTCCGGCCAGTGCCGGGAGGAAGAGGTAGCTTTCATATTCCTTATTTTTAAAAAGCAAGCTTATATTATTCAAACACACGAAGCTCAATTTAGTGGAAACCGATTATAGGAGATTCAATCCTAATCTTTATCGATACTAAATCATTATGAATGAGAATTTCGCGAAATTAGTCAGCTTTATCCAAGCTGATTTTATTTAAAGTAACTTATATTTGGTTGCTAAATTCGGCGATATCTTGAAGTTCTGCATTTTAAGACAACATGGTGGATGAGGCTAACGAGTGAACTTGGTCGAGACCTTAGTAATTCCTGTGCACATGCTTACTCACATCGGAATCGGTTGATATATACAAGTTCTGTCGCAGGCAAAAAATCAGATTTTTCAAAATGTCACCCACATTAGAAATTCAAACTGCTATATCTGAGACATTTTCTAAGATAAAGACAAAACAAAAAATGCTCCGGAATCCTTATATCATGGTCAAATACTTAAGAAAGAAACCTTTTCCAATTTCTAATTCTTTTGCACCTCACTTTAAATATAATTTTTTATTTAATTTAATGGCCTCCATTTTGAAACAAGATGGCTGATGAAGCTGGCCAGCGAACTTGGTCGAGACATTACGATATACTATCCACATGCCTTCTTACATCGAAATAGGTTAATAAATACGCGTGTTATCACGTGACAAATATCAGATAGTTTCAAAATGTCATCCATGCTAGAAATTCAAAGTGCTATAATTCAACCATTTTTTAAGATATATACGAAACAAAAACTGCTCCGGAATCTTTGTATCAAGGTCAAACACATAAAAAAATCTTTTTCATTTTTCAATTTTTTGATAACTCATTTTAAATTTAAAATTTAATTTTTTTTAAATGCCAGCTCTTTTGAAACAAGATGGCGAATGAAGCTGACCAACCAACTCGGTCGAGACATTGGTATGTACTATGTACACACCAAGTTACATCCAAATCGGTTCATAAATACGCCTGTTATCGCGTGACAAAAATCAGGTTGTTTCAAAATGTCAACCACAATAGAAATTCAAAATGCTATAACTCAGCCATTTTTTTAGATATAGAAGAAACAAAAACTGTTCCGGAATCTTTGTATCAAGATCAAACACATAATAAAAAAATATTTTTCAATTTTCCATTTTTTGGTACCACATTTCAAATTTCAAATTTTTTTTTTAATTTAAATGGTCGCCATTTTGAAACAAGATGGCTGATGAAGCTGGCCAGCGAACTTGGTCGAAACATTACGATATACTATCCACATGCCTTCTTACATCGAAATAGGTTAATAAATACGCGTGTTATCACGTGACAAATATCAGATAGTTTCAAAATGTCATCCATGCTAGAAATTCAAAGTGCTATAATTCAACCATTTTTTAAGATATATACGAAACAAAAACTGCTCCGGAATCTTTGTATCAAGGTCAAACACATAATAAAAAAATATTTTTCAATTTTCAATTTTTTGGTACCACATTTCAAATTTTTTTTATTTAAATGGCCGCCATTTTGAAACAAGATGGCGGATGAAGCTGGCCAACGAACTCGGTCGAGACATTGGTACATATTATGTATACACCAAGGTACATCCAAATCGATTCATAAATACGCCTGTTATCGTGTGACAAAAATCAGGTCGTTTCAAAATGTCAGCCAAGCTAGAAATTCAAAGTGCTATAACTCAGCCATTTTTTAAGATATAGACGAAACAAAAAATGGTCCGGAATCTTTGTATCAAGGTCAAACACATAAGAAAAAAATATTTTTCAATTTTAAATTTTTTGGTACTACGTTTCAAATTTTAAATTTTTTAAAATTTTTTAAATGGCCGCCATTTTGAAACAAGATGGCGGATGAAGCTGGCCAACGAACTCGGTTGAGACATTTGTATGTACTATATACACACCGAGTTTCATCCAAATCGGTTCATAAATACGAGAGTTACAGTGTGACAAAGATTATATATATATATATATATCAACTTTTGAACGGAGGGTGGTTTCGGGGTCTGGGGGTCATGATCGATGAAAATATACCAAAATTTTTTGAAATCGCTTTCCTCCGAACGGCTGCAATAGGTAGCTTTTTGTAATTAAAGCTACCTAAAAGAATATAATCTAAAGGGATCAAAACTTAATGTTATGAGCATAATTTTATATTACAAAGACATAATTTATGTTTACTGAGGCTGAAGTAATTAATAATAAGGATTATTTGAGTAAATTAAATTTTATTCAAATTTAATTTATATTTTCAAAATCTGATAAAGTTATGAGTACAAAATGCATTCAAATATAAATTAAAGCAAATAAAATATTTTTTCTTTTAAATTTCATTTTCTCTTTTTCACTCGTTCGTTACCTACAATTGATGATTTTTATTCTCATGAAAGTGTGTAGATTGCAAACGTTTTATCATTGTAAAAAAATATTGGCTGATAGCCAATATTCCCTTTTTTGCGTTAATTGAATAAGAAAAAAATATATATTTAATTCCGTGAAAGTTTCGCATGATAAATATAAACGTTCCTTAAGTAATAATATTAAGTAAATATAATCTTAACATTTATTTAATATTTGAACACTTAAAAATGATAAGTTGTGAATTTATTGAATGGCCAAAAGTTTTAACGTAGTGATAAAAATAAATTGTATAGCATCATTTTCTCACGATTAAAATCAACCTTTCTTTCATCTTTAGCAAGCATGATCTAATTTGATATGTTAAATTCTTTTAGAAAAGTTGCTCAAAAACACTGGAATAGGGAAAAATGTAATTTTGCGTTCATATAATCCATATAAATATTATTTAGAACTGGAAAAAGTAAGCAATAAGGGTCCGAGATTTATGATATATAAAAATTAAACAGTTTGTATTGAACTTGTAATTTAAAAATAGACCAAAGCGTGGTCGTATATCTAAATTGATCTTCAAAAAAGAGCAGACACCTGTGCGTATTTCATTAACCCTGTAATTCCCATGGTAAAATGCGTTCTAGAAATACATTTTAGAGAATCTGAAATCACACCAGAAAATTTCAATAATAAATTTTGCTTTATTTAATAAATAAATCTTTCATTAAATAAAGCAAATATTGCTATTTTAAATTTATGGTATGAATTTGGAGTATCTGAATTAAAAAATCCACGAAATTGGAAATACTGGTGGTAGAATAGACAGGGGCCGCAGCAACAAATTTTATTGTCCTTACCCGTATCTTTTTTCAATATTCTTCATGATATATTCCTTTGGCATATCTTATAAAAATTCCTCATGTAGATTATTGATAAAAGATACTGTTAAGAACAATAAAATGTGTCCTATATGCTCTGATCCCTGCATATATGTAACCATGGGCATTAGTGGGTTAAGGACTGCTTCACTGAAATTCCCCGATCACGAAAACTAATGTTGATCTATTGGAAAACTGAAAAATATGATTACTTTTTACTTAATATAATAATTAAAGTACGGTTCTTAGTATAAGGTTGATGTCGCATGCCGATAATGTACGTTTTTGAAAATTCTCTCCTTAACTTTTAAGTATTTAAAAAACGCCTATAAAATTTGAAATTTCCACTAGATGAAAACTTATCATTTTCTTAAAACTACATAAAAATCCCGTAGAGAATTTTTAAAAACACACATCATCACCATCTGACTTCTACTTTTTCATGATGAAAATCGTATTTTAATAATTGAAGAGCTAACATTCAAACCGTGTTTTCACACAAAAAAAATAAAAAATGAGTTATTGTTAGTTTTATGAACGCTGTGTTAAATTGCACAGAGAAATAAACGGTATTTTTAACCAAAAAACATTTTTTCCGATTATAAACAAATTTTAAAACTTGACCTTTGAATCAAAGAGTGTTTCCTCCAAAGCCTGCATTCAGTCAAACAGTGATCTCTGCAGTCTGCCAATCACAGTTGTCACTTAATGTGTACTTTCGAAACCTACCATACATATCACAATTCAAACGAATTTTTTTAGAGAAAAATAAGAGAACTGTTAAGTTTAAAGGCTTCCAGAATTTTTCATGATCAAAGTGAAGAATATGATGTAAATCTTCTTAAAAAGGGAGTTACTGTTGTCCGTGTTCAGAGGGTTGTTTTAGAATCACTTCCTCTTAGCCACGCCATATCAGATGAAAAACAAAAAGATGTTGACAAACTTTTGAAAATAATGTATGGTAAACAGTGGCAAAATCAACCTGATGACGTCTTCAAATGGTACAATCACATTATCAATGATTTATCAGCATGCAATGAAGAAGAGGGGGAAGTGTGTGACTGTCTAGATGAAGATATTGGTTTTAAAATTTAAAGTGGATTTTTGGCAAACGAGTATTTCAAATGAAAATCAAATTTCAAATTATTTTTGCTTAAAAGGCGCAAAGACCAACTTAGTGAAAAATATTCCATGCCGGGAATCGAACCCGGGTCATAAGTATAGCGCACTGACGTTCTATCGCTAAACCACATGGAACGATACCCAGCATGGAACTTCTCACTATTACAAGTTGGCAAGGCTACAAACGCAGCACAAGATGGAATATTTTCCGTGAGCCACCAACATGGGGCAAACACAGACACTTAATTAAATCCAGTTTCTCTCTGGAAAAATTTCCAAATATTAATATTAAACGAGTATTTATTCAGTAAATACTTATTGAATACTACTAGGTACCATAATCTGTCATTTTATTTTATCAATAATCAACTGAAGTTCGGTATTTGCTCATATAAAATAATGCCTTTATATTATTTGCGAGTTAGAACTTATTTCATTCCAAAAGAGTTTTATCCACTTTTCAAACAATCAAAGCATGTTTCGTCCTCTGAATTCGGTCAAAACGTGATTTCTCCAAATATTAAATGCATTTTATTAACTTGTTTTATGTTTAATATCTTATGTATGCTTGCGATTCTCTCTAATAACCAGTAATAAAAACACACAATAAAAAATAGAATTAAATTACAAGTTATTTTCTAATTTATCAGTTTTTTGAAAATTTGTGTCTAAACGAGAAAGCATGGTTTGGATGCTTGCTCCACAATTATATTAGGTAATGAGTAATCGCGCTTTTAAGTTTTCCCATAGATTAACACGGGATTCTGTGATCGGGGAGTTTCAGTAAAGTGGCCCCTTAAGTAAAACAGTGAGATGAAGTAACAAATCTCGCAGTTGAAGTCCGCGCAGATCGGCGATGTCTGCGTTCTGCGGAGGCAAATTCTAACTCAATTATCTCGAACCACAGTTTTATGAATCAGTTAAGAATAAATTCTGAAAAGTTAACGGATTTACACGTTTTATTTTAGCAAAAGAAATTAAATTGTCTTTGAATATCTATCTGCTCACACTTACGTGAGAAAAAAAAAAAAAAAAAACATTAGTTAATAGTGTCAAACGAGTAAGGATGAGCAAGGAAAATTTAAAAAAATTCTTCGACTGAAAATAAATTTGAAATTTTTGTTGAGAACTTTATAAAATTTTATTCATACGAGGAGATTTTCATTAAATTTACTCGCCCGCAAAATACGCAACGTTAATTCTTCCAGCCTCGCAAAAACTAAATTATCTCAATATAATATTAATTTATTTGCACAAATTATATTTTCATTCAATTGGATTAGAAAAAGTAAATAAATAATAAATAAATAAATAAATAAGAAATTAATTTAAAAAATAATAATAAATTTAAAAAAATCCTCGAAGGTATAGCAAAAAACATAATCAATTTCATGGATTTTGAATTTTTTTATATGTATTATTTCTAATTTTTTACAAATATTTGTTTATTTTCCAGGCATAATCGACAAACAACGTAATATAAGTAATATAAAAAACAAAAGACAATTCAAACATGTGGAACCGTGATTTCAAAATCGTGGCAAAACTATCTTTGCAAGGTTAATTTTGTTGCACAACGTAAAATATTTGTCATTTCTTTTTTTCTAGTTTAACAAATTTTGTTCTATAGAATACAAATAAATAAATGCTGAAAAGGTAATAGCCTAAGTTTGTGCAGTTTTCCTAATCCAGTATAAATCCAGTAAAATTTCGTCATTTCAAACAATTTTGGTCCAAATAAAATGCTAGATGGGAGTTATGATCAAAATGATTAGTACTGATTTGAATGTTAAAAACCTCAAAACATAATGTTCATCGACTTGACTTTCACCACGATATCTCGCCGAGTGCAGAACGTGCTGCAGAATTTTAGACGAGAAGAATTTATCCGCAGCAAAATGGAACAAGTGGATAAGTGTGATCACAGATCGCACAGAGGGTTTCGTTTAATATTCCTTTAAAAACACTTTATCCTTTTGCAAAATCTGTTAGTTCCACATTTCGCAACCAGGGGGCGCACTCTATTCTACACAAAACCCTATCCGTACGAAACTCCGTTTTACAACCTATCCATAGATATATAAGTCGAGGGGATCGGGTCCATAGCACCCGATATAAGTAGGCGCTCCCTGGCGGTAAGAAATGGAACTAAATATGTAAGGCTATGTGCATAATATAAAAGAGTGATCAAATCTGTGTCGGCAAAAGTTAGAAAAGTACCCACCGGGTGCATTTGGGGGGGGGGGGGAGGTTAGAAAAATTGCTCAAAATACACAAGTTAGAACCTTGAGGGGTAAATAATATATGACTTTTTGAAAATTTTAGGATTTTTCGTGTGATCGCAAGTGTTATGCTATAAGTATGCAAAATTTCAAGTCGTCAACTTAATTAGGGGCTCAGTTAGAACAAAAAGATTAAAATACACAAGTTAGAGCCCAAAGTGTTAAATATAAGACTTTTTCAAAATTTTATGATTTATCGTTTGATGTGAGGTGTTCAGCTGTAAGTCTGCAAAATTTCAAGTTTTCAACTTAATTAGATGCTGAGTTAGGAGAAAAATATTAAAATACACAATTTAGAGGCCAGAGGGTTAAATATAAGACTTTTTTCAAAATTTTATGATTTGTCGATTGATGTCAGGTGCTCAGCTATAAGTATGCAAAATTTCAAGTCTTCAACTTAATTAGGGGCTCCGTTAGAACAAAAAGATTAAAATACACAAGTTAGAGCGCAGAGGGTTAAATATAAGACTTTTTCAAAATTTTAGGGTTTCTCATTTGATGTGAGGTGCTCAGCTATAAGTATGCAAAATTTCAAGCCTCTAACATACATAGTTTCTGAGAACGGGCTGTGTGACAGACAAACAAACAGACAGGCAGAGGAGTGAGACGAATAGGGTTTCGTCAGATGAACGAAACCCTAAAAATGTAACAACGGTGAAGCGTGGGAGTATTGAATGTCTGCAACAAAAATATAATTTTTTTTATCCTCAAAGCGAAGCAAAACTATTTAAGTATGATTAAAAAAACTCAAGGATTTTTTTTTTAATCTTATCGATAGTTTGCTCATAACGACAAAATAAAAATAAACAGAGTAGAAACATTTCTAACCCTTTTGGTCCTACAGAAATTTTAGATGGGAGTTGTGAAGAAAACGAATAACACTTGTTTGAATGTTAAAAAATGAAAATATTATTCACATAAAATAAAACTATACTCTAGCAACTTCAATTTTGAACCCATTGCATTAGATGTTATTTATATTTTGTACTAGAACTTGTCTTAAGAAAGTAACTGATTCGAGTACAAAGCAGAATGCAATGTACACAGAATACAATGTTTACTTTATTTTCAACATTTCAACTCATAAACTTGTATTAGCATGATATTCGCCTCTATTACCTTATAATTTCCATAATAACAAAAATCATTATTGGACAATAAACTAACAAAAATGAGCAAAGTAATTTTTTTTTGTAAAATGGCTTGCAATAAAATTCAACTGAACCAGGTCACGCATAAAATATTTTTACATCAGTAAAACTAATTATTGTCTACATAGAATAGAATTTTGCTCATGAAAAGTAATGCTTATTCTGTTCCATTAGGCACTATTTATATTGTGTTCTAAAATTTGATTAAAAAATGTTGTTTATTCGAGTACAAAACAAAATGCTATTATGCTTTTCTTTTTCTTATTGACATTTGATTCATAAATTTATATTTGCATAAGATTTGCATATACTGCACCCGTAATTCCATTAAAATAAATAAATAAATAAATAAATAAATAAAATGTTGATAATATCGAACAAGCAAGAATTGGCAAAGAAAATTTAAAACATCGTTCGCTTGAAAATAAATTTGAATGTTATTATTGTTGAAAACTTTGTTCAAATATACATACATAGAGATTTTCGTTAGAATTAGTCGCCCACACTCTAAATAAAAAGGAGTTACTATTCACTCTATCGGAGAGTCAAAATATGCCCAAACTCTTTAGACTGACCTCTTCAATCTGAGTAAGAGTGGAATTTTTGACTCTCTGAAAGAGTGAATACCCGCTCTTGGGAAGTGAATAGTCACTCTAAACAGGGTTGAACAATCACTCTTTCGTAGGAGTGACTATTCACTGTTGCTAAAGGAATGCGTTTTTCCACCCCTGGTACGAGTGAATAGTCACTCTTTCATAGAAGGCAATGTTAACTTTTTATGCAGTGAATTCTTTTTTTTATGCTGTTTTATGGGCATTTTAAAAGAATCACAACTTTTAGAGCATGCAATGGAAATAAATACAAGCGTGGTAGAGATTGGAATAAAGTACTTTATTGACAATATTTATTTAATTCATAGTTTGTAACATTAATTGAACTTTTAAGGAAAAACTCAATTAAAGTTACACGTGAATTAAATTAGATTACTGACAGAAAAAAAAAAAACTAAAATATTTTATTACTATCTTATCCCTTGTGTTTGTTTTTCTTGCATGCCCTATAAAGATAGGATAATTTTAAAATGGCCATAAGGGCAAGTAATTAACCGAGATCTTAATCAGTTAATATTAATTTTTTTCTTTTCAGATACCCATTTAGTATTTTAATAATTCCCGTGATATACGTTAGTTGTGTTCTTTTTTTTCATGTGTAATTCAAATTTGAAATATTTAGATCCCAATATTTATTGCTATTGAATTTAAATCTAATCAAACGTTATTGTTTACTGTCTTTTAGTTACTTTTAAAATTTTATTAATAACTGTATAATACTAGGTGAATGTTATATGATTAACAACGTGCGATTTAATTTTAAGTTTTGCTTGAAATATAAAATCTTATCTTTTAACGTACTTTTTTTTACAAAATATCGCTATTTTGGAGTCCAGTACTATTCTTCCAAAATATTTTTAATTTTTCCATTTAAAAAACAATGCTTATCAACTGACATATTTTTTTAATAAGTTCTAAGCTTCATCTAAATATTAAGAATGCGTACGTTTTATTTTTCGTGTGTGTGTGTTGTGATTTGTCATTGCTTTACTAAATATGAACATGGAGTCTAGAATTTTATATTCTCTGAAATATCTGTATATTTTTCTTTTAAACATATTCCTTAACTTAATTAGGATTTCGAATTTTCTTCTGCTATTGCTGAAAAACGGATATTAATACAACTCTTATTTATAGAACGACATGATAAGCCATATTTATTTAAATTTTTTATTCCCATATATATTGTATTTTCGAATATGAGCTAAATGGATTTGGTATGTTTTTTAGGAAAAGACTGATCTGGGAAATAGTAAAAAGAAGGAAATATAAAAAGAAAAGGAATGACTACAAATGTACTGTTCTTATTGTTTGAAAAACACTTTTAATGTTAAAGGTAGTTACTTATTTCTTTAAAATATATTCAATCTCATACTATATAAGTGATACTATAAGCTTTTTAGAATATATATTAAAACAGTTTTATCTATAAACATCAGGCATAAAAACCACTTTATTTTAATGCTTAAATACCATGGGGTTTTTTTTTGTTTTTTTGTGCAAATAATTACGTGTATCAAAAAAGTAGAAAATGCGTTTATAATAGAAGGAAATTTAATAACTGATTCAGAATGTCTATAATTAAATGGTCGATTAAAATCCCAAACCGCAAAAAAATACTTACATACAATTTAAAAAAATAAATATACCAATTTGACAAACACTAAAAATAATAATTAGTATTTTATAATTGTACTATTAAACAACAACAAACTACAATAGATGCATTAAATGCATTATTAGAATTACCAATTTTTCATGAATCTTGCCACATGTTATAACCGATTCCTATTATTTTATAAATTTGGCAAATGTTAAATCTGAAAACATTGGTATGAAGATTTAGGATTTTAAATAATAATTTAAAATATTATTAGTTAGTTATTATTAGTAAAATATTATTATAAAAGAAAAAATTTCATAAGCTTCACTACTGTAATATGTAAAAAGACATTTTCGCAGTACAATGCTAATTTCTAATCTGAAACCGTTTCTTAATATCATAATAATCGAATATCACATTTAACTCCAAAATAATAATAACGATAACTGCTGTAAGTGTTAGTGTGTAGTGTGTAAGTGTAAGTGTAAGTGTATTTAGTAATCAGAAAACAGTTAGAAACCGAAAAAAAATCACTATCTCAACACATTTTCAATCTCAAGTAACTGAAAATTAATGTTTACGTTCTACTATGAATGTATGCATGAATCAATCTCTGCGTCAGCTTTTTTGTTTTGAGCGATGGCAGATTAAGATATTTTACGTCACAGTATCGAATAAGAAAAAATCTCTTCTGAGAACAATTTCAGATAAATCTTTTTCTATATAACATGAAACTATTTAACTTATGGTCATAATATACAAAACTAAAGGAATAAAAGATTAAAATTAAATAAGACTTACTTTTACGTTCAATAAATAATCACTTTTATAATATCCATGTATTTGAATTCTAAAATGGCGGACGTATTTCTCTTATCTTAAAAAAAGCGTTGTAGACCTGCTGTTCTGATTGGCTGATGGGTAATACCAATACTATGATTCTCACTCCTTCTTAAAGTGACTATTGAATCTAAGCAAGAGTGAATAGCCACTCTAAGAAGGAGTGACTATTCACTCTTCAAAAGGAATGCGTTTAGTACCAAATCAGCGTAATGTCCAAGGTTACATTATGAAATGGAGTTTTTGAAAATTAAGAAGTGACATATTTTGGTGCTTTTCATTATTTTACTACATATATATTGGTTCAAAGTTGAACGGAAACTTTTTAAAGTGAGTAATGCCAGTCTTTCTCTCTCGTTAGTGGAGTGAGATATTACACTCTCGACAACGGAGTGACATATTTCACTCTCGACAATGGAGCGAAATATTTCACTCCTTTCTGGGAAGTGGAAAATTCCACTCTTTAAAGAGTGTATTTTTATAAAATTCCCCCCCCCCCCCTCAAAAGAATGAAAATGCCTGACACTCTTTCAAAGAGTGGCCTTTTCCCTCCTCTCAATTTTAGAGTGCAAGTAACACTTAATGTTAATTGATTTAGCCTCGCTAAAACTATATTATTTAAAAACAAAATAAAATTATGCTCCTACAAATTATATTTTGAATCCGTTGCATTACAAAAGCAAGTAATTGCAAAAAAGGTGATACATTTTCATGGATTTTTAATTCTTATTAGATATATTTCTTAATTTTGTATAATAATAATAATTATTATTATTATTGGTGTAATCTAGAAACAACGTAATAAACAGTATAAAGATGAAATGGCGACTCTACTATAGTATTAAATGTGGACTTCAAAATTCTGGCAAAATTAGGTTTGCAAAACTAATTTTGTCACGTAATAGGAAAACGATCCCAAAATTCATGCAAGAAGTAATTTCGATAGAAAACACAGGTTTATAGTAAATTTATTTTATTTTTTATTGGTTCCTAAAGTATACAGCATAGGATTATGCATGGAATAGCATATCGTGTAAATGGTCTTTACGGCTTTGCTGGGTGTCCCAAAAATGACGCAAGATTTTAATTTTGCGCCATTTGTACCTAAATTACAAGATATGGATGTGGACGGCATGTGATTTAAACAAGACGGTGCCACGTGCCATAAAGACCGAGAAACAATTCAATTACTGTATAAGTCATTTCTCGGTCGTATAATTTCTCGTTTTGGTGGTCAGAAGTGGCCGCCCGGATCACGCGATTTAACGCCGTTGGACATTTTTCTTTGAATTTTTTTAAGTCTAAGGTTTATGCCAACAAGATCACGACCACCCACGCCTTGAAGGAGAAACTTGAGCGCTGTATCAACGCTGTATCGCACGCAAAACGGTCTTGGAAAATTTCAACAAAAGAGTGTGTGTATGTGCCAGCAGAGAAATGGAGGAAATTTACCCGATATGCTAGTCCATACATAATCCTATAATGTATACTTTGTGAATCAATAAATATATATATACATTTCTTAATTATAAACATGTGTTTTCCATCAAAATTACTTCTTACGTGAATTTTGGGATACCTTTTACTTGAGATATTAAAAAAGCTTGGCTTTTACAGCGTATTTTTATAGCTAAATAAGAATGATTTTCTTTGTAAAGAGCACACATATATTCTTTCAGCCAACACCTCTGTAAAAGTATAATTTTGCATGTAAACAAAACTTGCTTGTAGAAGACAAAAATTTATGGTTACAAAACCTAACTGCCGTAAAAAGGAATTTTTCAAACCATGCGATTTTTCGACAGAATAATATCTTCTAAGAAATTGGGTGCAAAATGTCTAATATGTGAATGTATAACATTAAATTAACCAACAATTTGCACTCACAGGCGTAAAAGCAGCTCTGTGTAAAAAGCACACACATAGTCTTTCAGCTACAACCTCTGTAAAAGTATAATTTTGCATGTAAACAAAACTTTCTTGTAGAAGACGATAATTTATGGTTACAAAAACCTAACTACCGTAAAAAGGAATTTTTCAAACCATGCGATTTTTCGACAGAACAATTTCTTCTAAAAAATTGGGAACAAAATCTTTATGTGTGAATGTATAACATTAAATTAACCAACAATTTGCACTCACAGGCGTAAAAGCAGCTCTTTGTAAAAAGCACACACATAGTCTTTCAGCTACAACCTCTGTAAAAGTATAATTTTGCATGTAAACAAAACTTTCTTGTAGAAGACGATAATTTATGGTTACAAAAACCTAACTACCGTAAAAAGGAATTTTTCAAACCATGCGATTTTTCGACAGAACTATGTCTTCTAAAAAATTGGGAACAAAATCTCTATGTGTGAATGTATAACATTAAATTAACTAACAAATTGCACTAACAGGCGCAAAAGCAGCTCTTTGTAAAGAGCACACACATAGTCTTTCAGCCACAACCTCTGTAAAAGTACAATTTTGCATGTAAACAAAACTTTCTTGTAGAAGACGATAATTTGTGGTTACAAAAATATAACTGTCGTAGAAGGGAATTTTTCAAATCATGCGATTTTTTCACAGAACAATGCGTCTTCCAAAAAATTGGGAACAAAATCTCTATGTGTGAATGTATAGCATTAAATTAGCTGATAAATTGCACAAACAGCCGCAAATGCAGCTCGTGAAATAGTGCAACACATAACATTTCTTAAAAGTTATATGAATATCACAAAATGTATATAAAGTAGTGTAAAGCGATACATATATTTTTTTATTTATTTAATCATAAAATTGAAATAGTATAACACACACACCCCAAAAAATTCCAACAACACCGACGCTTAAGGGAAAAAAAAAAAAAAAAAAAAAAAAACAGTATAAATCTAATTGTTCGTGTATATCTAAATTCATCTTCATAAAAAGATCAGAAATCTGTGCGTATTTCACGAAGTAAAATTATGAAATCAATTTCACAAAAACTTCTAAATGAAGTTTCTATAAGAAAGTTTACGACTTGGAACGATTAAATAACAGTAAGGTTCTTCGTATGAAATCAAGGGGACCACAAAGTTGTGAAATGACGAAACAATGTATTTTTCGTGAATATTAACTTTATAATGCTTCTTCAATATTTAAGAATGTTGTACAATTGCTTCGAACAACAAATCAATTTTAAACTCTCTAAACGTAATTGAAAAGTTGAACTTAAGGCTAAAAAAATATGCAAAAAAATTTATTTTCATCACTCTGTAAAAAAATCTGCTCATTTAATGAATTCTCAAATAAATCATTTTGCGTGTTCAAAAACTAAGTTAATGATAACAATATTTTTATTCAATAATTTTATTTAAGGAAAATTATTATTTAAAGCGTGCGTAACTTTTGCGAACTTTAAGTATTGCGCGGCAGCGCAATACTTATTTATTTCCAGTGTCACTTCTCAATGTTAATGTAACATGGAAAAGCCTATGGAGATCATAACTTTTGCATTTTTTCTTCCCTCCTTTTTGTCCCTGATGCCACTCGTTTTTTATCCTTTACTAATTCTAATTCTATTATAAATTTAAAGTGTAAAAACGTTTGCCTGACGTCAGGGTCAAAACGAATGGTAAAATGCCTTTGCATATGAGGGAATTATAACCCAGAGAGAAACATGGGCCAATTTTTTTTTTTTTTTTTTTTTTTTTTTTTTTTTTTTTTTTTTTTTTTACATTATTCAAATACTTTTCTTAATAATTCCAATTTTCGCTTTTTTCATTGAAAATCAACGGACATTTTTCCTAGGAGATGTAACATTTTTACTTCATTGTTGCAAAAATTTCAAAAGCCGTAATAATAATTTATTTCTCTTTAGTTGAAAGATTTTCACGTGAAATATTAAATTGAGCTATTTTTTTTTTTTTTTTCAAAAAATAAAAAGGTGGTGGAAATAAAAAGGGTATTTTCAGAATAAAGTTTTGCTTTGGTCAAGTTTATATTTTAGTAAAAAGTTTCTAATGGATAGCTATTTTTACGCAGGTAGCGAACTTAGTGGGGAATTACATAACTTAAATTTTAAAATGTATTTTTTTTTCCGCGATGAGAACTATTTATACTCCAAGTTAAACTTAGGTAATAATTTTCTGATGTGTTTAAATCACCCCTTGTCAGAGAATAAGGTTACAAAATTTAAGTAAAACTTTTATTTTTTATTTTTTACTGTATCACAGCTATAATATTGTTAAATATTAGCAGTAAGGATTAAACACAATTTACATTTACATTCATAGCGTTCCTGAATGGGAAATAGGGTATCTAAATTTAAGTGAAGTTATTTTTTTATGTTTTGATTATAGATTTTTTACGTTCAGATTGGAAGTTTTTGTCCAAACTACCGCAACCTGCATTACTACAGTGGTGAAACATTTTGAATTACACATTGATAAACTGCATCCCACATTGTGATGCAATACCGCATACATCAAAGCCTGATGATGATACTCTCTATTAATTTTGAAATGCGTTCGTCTGAGTGCTGTAGTTATTAAAAAACTTGACATATTAAACAAAAACATAATTTGAAGAACAAATTAAAAAAAAAAATTTATTTCCTACATTGTTTAAGCCCGAGAAGGGGCAGATATTGAGTTATTTGATTCAATTAGTTCTACATTTAATGTTAAATTTTTGTAAGAAATTAGTTAAGCCAATTGAAGATTAAAAAATAAAAATAAAATTCATATAATATACTTAAAACACCCTAAAAAATTAGATTACGTTCAAATCAAACCGAAATAAATCTTAGACTTCTTCCATTTTTAATTGAAAATATTTGTATTGCAGATTTTGTATTATGTTTCTGACAATTGCGCATAAAATGATAGATGCATGCAGAATACAAAACTGAAAAAACAGTCTAAGATTTATTTCGATTTGATTTGAACGGAATCTAATTTTTTAGGGTGTTTCAAGTATCATATTATATGAATTTTATTTTTATTTTTTAATCTTCAATTGGCTTAACTAATTTGTTACAAAAATTTAACATTAAATGTAGAACTAATTGAATGAAATAACTTAATATCTTTCCCTTCTCGGGCTTAAACAATGTAGGAAATAAATTTTGTTTTTTTTTAATTTGCTCTTCAAATTATGTTTTTGTTTAATTATACATAATTTTTCATGTTTAATTGACGCAAAAAAAGAGCGCTAGCTATGAGCCAATACTTTTTCACAAAATTAAACATTTTCTATCTACAGACATTCATGAGAATAAAAATCATCACGTAAAAGTGACGAACAGCCGAAAAAGAGCATGCAATTAAACCTACATTGGACAATTGTATGATTCAATATGATTTTCCTACCACGTCCGTTCCGAAAATTCGAACAAACTTCGCTGTCAAAGCGCAATTTTTGGACCTGCTTTCTCCAAACCTCGACGTATGCATTATATCTAAATGTGCGATTTCTTAGAAAAATATTCTTAATTTTTTTATTTAAACTGCATAAAATCGAGGAAATCGTCCAAAAAACACCAGCACAGAGCCCCCTTCACAGGGAACATCCCCATTTTCAATTGGGACCTGGCGTCCGTAGTCAAAAATGTATATATGAATTTTGGGTCAATTCTATACGTAAATTCGTACTGTTTCCGAGGATATAATAAGGAAAGTGCCATAAAGATCGCTATTACAACGACCTCTTCCGCCAGAATTCCCTCATTTCAACTGGGGCCTGCTGGCCATAGCCAAAAACATATATGCTAATAAATCTGCAGATCAGGTGCCTTAACGTCAGCCCTGCAAGTCTTTTAAACTTGAACTTTGCTTAATATTTAACATCTTACAATTCGCAATTTATTTTTTTTTTAATTGCATAAATATTTATAAACATTAAAATTCTCGGCAGGTTTTGAAAATAAGAAGCGTTAAATTAAATTGGGTGTTTTGCAATGATGTTCTGACATTCTGAGGAATTGCATATTCTGGTAATTTTTTAGATAAAAAAAATACATTTCTTCAGAAGACTCTGCCAACCCGTAGTCTCTTTAAATTTGCATGAGTAATTCCCTATTGATAGTCCAAAAAGTTATAATATACGATTTTGTCTTACACTGTGATTTTTATATGGATAAGAAACAATTTAGACAAGGATTTTATGTTATTCAAATATCCAAATAGAAATATTTAGTTAGCGACCAACCACGAAATACTGGCATCTGATGGATAAAAGGAATAAAATCTCATATACGAAAGAAACTTATGAAAACGCAAACTGAATCTATTATATCTAATTAAGATATCTAATTTTTTTGCAAATTTTGTTTATGCAAAACGGTTTGGATAGTCATTCTGTAATATCTAGATGTAAGAAATTATCTAAATACATCCTAAACTGCTCGATAGTAATAGCATACTAAAATCATCCAAAAATAGGCATCTTTGGAGGCTTTTTAACTTATTGGGTTATCATTTATCATCTTGTCTATTTCAAATTGACTAAGTAGCAACCGGTATTTTGTGCTATAAAGTATTTTTTGTGATAGCTTATTAAAGGGATTCGGAAAGATACTAATATCGTTCATATTTGACGCCAACCTATGTTGCAGATCAGATTACGAAAGATTAAGTAAACTTTTATTTCCGTTAGCCAGACATTCTTCTTGAACTTCTGTAATTGGAATTATTTAAATTATTTTTTATTAGCTGTGAAATACAGTTGCTAGGGGCTAGATAAAAGAAAAGATAAAAGGAAATATGCATGGTAGATTGGGTGAAGATGCCGTAGTTTTTGACTTAATTGTTTTAAAAATCGCCTGTACTTTATATTTGTTATTCATTGATATTTATTAAAGTTTATATTCTTATGTATGATTTAAATACTTATTTCACTTTACAGATGTTATAGAAAGCATGGAAAATTTTGTTTTTGTAAACACTTGCATTTCGGCATCTTATCCCTAGGTATGGGTAAGATGGCCAACTATCTAGGGGTAAGATGCCTTGTGGAATTTCAATGTAGGCAATAATTTTTGTGAAGTAGTATAAAACATAATGGGACGAATAAAAGTAACTTTAATATTTTAGGCATACTAAAACTTACTTAATATTAGGAAATTACAAAAATATGAATGTAACAAACGTTGGCAATATAATAAAAGAACAAACTGATATTTATTTGTTATATAATTATTTATGTTATGTTAATATATTTGGTTGTGTAATATTTATTTAATATATTAGGTTCCACTTAATATTTAAAAGAATTATAGCTCTTAAGTATGCCTATTTTTAAACATTATAACAAGTTTAACTACGGTAAATCCGCTGTGATAAAGTGCTTTAGAGACAAGCTTTTTTGTTAATATTTTTCATTTGTCCCTTTGTTCTTTTTACCTTATCTCAGGTCTGCCATAAACTGTACATTTGTTTAGTATTTTTGAACAGCTTTTATATAACCAACAGTTTCACTGAATGCACTTGATCCCATGACACTTTCCCGAGGTTTCATTGCACTCTGTTAGACACTCTGAACAATCATTCTCATTCAGTTTTCCTCGTGTTCTGAATCTTGGGAGGGAATTTAATCATCCTCCATATCATCGTCAGTTGAAGATTCTGTCTTTCTACCCTTTGACTTCTTATCTAATTCCTTTTTAGAAAGACTTGAGACACCTGGAAATTCGCAGTTGCTATTGTCACACCGATTTAGTTTGGCTTTTATAGGCTTTTAAAATAATTTTTATTTGAATATTAAAATGAGAAAAAAAAACCTTGGTGAAAATTACGTCATATTTAAAACGATACATTTAAAATGTCTAATTTAAAATACATTTCTTATAGCGTCTTTATAAAATTGTTTACTTAGCCATTTTGTACAAGCTAACTTTAAATTAAAGGTATATATAAATATTATACAGATATACATACAATAAATACGATATGCATGTTTGTATAATATTTATATATATCTTTAACTGTTGAATGCAGACGTTATTTATGTGTGTATGTGTGTTTCAATATATATTGTAGTAAGTGTGTTTTATTATAACTTTAAATTATTGGGTTGATCTTATTTAATCAATCACGAAAGTAGCAGTTAGCTGTCTCGACAGCAATTGATTCTGTCTTAAAATCCCTCAGCCAAAGGGAAATGAATGGAAACCTGATTACAGAAGATCACCACTAGTCGTTTAATTACGATTTAATCTTCCGTAATCTTTTCAAAGCAGATCAAATTAGCGTGTTTTTAGAGTCTGTGGTGTCTGGATGGAGGTTGGCGAGCATAGTTCGTAGGGGGCAGAAAACCCTAGTTATCTAAAAGTATATGATATACTACCGATATTTACATTTATTAAAATTTTTTATAACTGCATTTAACATAAAACTTTTAACAATGTTTAAAATTAATAATTATTAAACAATTATCATTAAGGCCAATAAAGTTTATTTATAAGGCAGAATAGATATAAAAACCCTTCAAATTATGTTCACCTTAGATTTTAATATTTCTTTATGTCCTTTTAAACATTTAGAAAATTAATAATTTTAGTCAATAATTTTTTTAATCTGTTGATTAAAATCACGATTTAATCACTGATTTAAATTACCGAGATTAAAATTGTTGACAAGTTAGTTTTTAGCCAAGAGTAATTTAAAGAATGAAGAAACAACCAGGCATTTGACCGCAACGGAAAATAACCGGCATCTTACCGCAAGGGAAAGCAACCGGCATTCCCCCCCCCCCCCCCCAAAAAAAAAAAAAAAAAAAAAATTTTCGTCGACTCAATCCCAAAGTATTGGGCATGACGCCGGTGCCCCCACTGACGTGAAGAAGCGTGAACCGGCCACTATTTATGCCTTGCAGAAAGGCCAGGTACCAGTACTCTTTAAAAACATCAGATTTATTTCTCTGGTGTTTAAACTAAGACTTATATAGGCAAATAAAGAAGTCACGTAAAAGATTTTGGACACTTACCAGAAGTGTTAAGACGAAATAGCAATAAAAGTACCACTTAAAAGGAAAAAAAAGAACGCAAATGAAAATTAAAATATAACTATGGAACCCTCTTCCTTACAACTGAGCAGCGTTTCCCTACATCTCCTGCGCATATGAAAACTGCTTGATACGGCATCTTGTACAACACGGCATCTCACTTCAAGTGACACTATCATGTCAATTAAGTAAAGTGATAAAACAAAATGCTTTATATTATTTGAAGCAATATGTACAAGTAAATCAAATGTTCTACACCTATTTTTAAAAAATCTGACAAATGTATTAACAAAATTTAAAATTGATCAAAGTAATGGATATAATTTAAGATTCTCATTGGGAAATTTTAGCATCCATAAATAACTATTTAAATCCATTAATTAAATGAGCCATTTTCTTTTTACGAATATAAAATTTTAAAATCGTCTGAATTGCCGCCATAAGAAAACATTATGACATGAAAAAAAAATGTTCTATGTTTTTCGAAGGAATTAATCGAATTTAACTAAAAACTGTAAAGCTAAATCCGGTACCTCACCAACATGATTACTGAATTACAAGCTAAATTCGATAATTTTCGCGGCAATTATCGAGGAATAGGCAGGCAGACAAACAAACAGGCAAGTGGAAGCTGAAAACATTTCGTGTCTCTACATTGAGCCTGTGGTGACGTTTTGGCAATGAAGTTTGAATTATTTCTACAAATAACTTCTTACACTTTTCATAGAGACACGAAAACTGAAACATTTTTAAAAAAGTATGTTTTTCGGGATAACCGACCTCTAAAACGCGCTAACCTGTCGAAAACTAAATATGGAAAAAAAATGTATAGATAAAAGGAAATAAAAATATTTTTAGTTTCTTCTGTCTTCAATAGAAGAAAGTATTGTAAACGAAATTTTTTCCGACTTCCGGTTTTCGACGGATTTACGTTTTAAGGGTCAGAGGTCTTATACAAAATGTCTGTTTGTCCGTGTGTCCGTGTTTCGCCCTTGTACCGTCGAAAGGTGTATGAAGAATTGCATAGGAATTGAACCGATTTTTCTTGTGTATTTTTGCCACTGTTCTACCGGAACGGGCGCTGCAATAGCAATTTTTGTGCCATTTTTATTATTTACCATCGAAAAGCGTATGAAGTTATACATTGAATTGAACTGAATTTTTTTTGTGTATGTTTTTGGCTATGGCAAGAAAGTCCTCCTTGAATTTCGAAATATTCTGCCGAAGGGTGCACACCTTCTGCTAACTCTGTAACTAATTATAGTAGAAGAAAGTTACTGGTACCAATCGATTGGAAATAATATCTACTTTTAAATGATGCTTATAAAATTTATTTAGGTGATATCTACAAATTAAAACCAGACCAAGCTTTGTTTTTTTAAATGGCGACACCCAATTCTAACAATGTATTTTAAATTTTAGTTTCAAATTATTCCTAGAAACGAAATTTCTAGTCATTTGAATGATAAGTTTTTGAATTATAAACATTCACAATTTAGAACTTCTAATGTTCATATTTTTATTAATATCTCCTGAAATTATAATCATAATGCGATAATTTTGTGTGTGATTATAATAATGAAAAACCCAAATATAAATACATTGAATTTGTAATTTAAAAAATTTTTAAATATTTGAATTATGAATCATGAAACTAATATTAAAAAAAATATTAATTGCAGCCTGTAATTTTTTTGATAGATTTATATTTATTATGTCCTGCTTTATGTGAATTCTCAATTTCAAATTTTTCTTTCAAGCTCTTTCGAATTATCATTAAAAATCGGCAAATTGATAGTTTAAGATGCGCAGAAAAGCATTATTTGAAAAAATATATTTTACTCATTTTATTGAAACATTCGGGCTGGCAATAGTCGAAACATATTAAGCGAGTGAAATGGTCATATTGGCAAGAAATAATACATGAATATAAGTGATATAGTCATTCTGTAGCATTTCAACAATCGAGTACCGCACTTCAATTTGGATACAACCACTAGAATATGCTTATTTTAAAATAATTAATTTCTCGGAAAATAATACTGCGAATTTCAGGCAAATTTGGATTTAGGCAAATTGAAGGGTATAGAATTTATTTATGGTGTCAAACTTGGGTATTGCTATTGAAAAAAAAAAATGTTTGGGTTTGTTTTGATATGTATATGGCCCCCTAAGCAAATTGTATGTACATTATTTAAAAGTAGACTTTATTTCCAATCGGTGGGTACCTGTAACTTTCTTTTAGCATAATTTGTTGCAGAGTTAGAAGGGGGTGTTCATTTTTCCCCCCCACGACTGTACATTAGTGGCTCGTACAATGGCGGGAAATTTGCATCCTGCTAAGCCGGCTATTTCCATACAGCTGATGTACAACAGATTAACGAACAACTATTGATTTTGATAAATATTAACTCGTTTTCACTCATATTAATTAACTGAAGCAGATATTTAAGATTAAAATCAAAGTTGGTATAGTATTGAGCTAATAATATTGAAAAGCAACAGTTGTAACTACTTCCTGAAGTGTTAAGATGTGTGAGTTAGAAAAAAGTTTTGTGTTTGGCACATCCAATTAGTTTTGTTTTCTATACAAAATTCGCAAGCATGAAAAAATTACTTCATTTGCTTGAAATTATATTCGAATGTAAATTCTGCTCATAAATATAACAGATTTTATTCATATAAAGTAGATTTACATAAAATTTAATTTGCCCACATAATCCATCTTATTAATTATTTTATAATCTTAGTAAAATTAAATTATGTCTATGTAATATAAAATTAAGTTTTCGCCCACTCATTAGATACTTTTTATGCTAAGTAACCGAATTTTTTCTGAATAAAGTGGTTGATGTTGAGTACAAAGCGAAATCTTCTTATCTTTACTTTCATTTTTTTTGGCATTTGACTAATAAATTTCTCTTAAAATGAGATCACATATTTCATCTACATTTCCACTGCAATAAAATTTTTAAATGATAATATCAAAATTAACTCGCTTTCTATTAACAAGAGGCCCCACCAGTGGCGGAGAGGTTCTGCTCTCGAAGCTGGTAGACGTAAAGTGCTGGGTTCGAACCCAATCGCGCCCGTCGGCCTAACCGTTTCGGAGTTTTCGTGGTTTTCTTCGAAGCCGTGGGTTTCCATGCGTAAATACGGGTTAGGTTCCCTTAGAAAGACCCCCACGGAGGGCACTCCCCCTTGGGCCTATATCCCCCGTGTAGATAATCGGCCGTCAAAAAACAAACCAAACCAAACCAAACCAAACTATTAACAAGAGATTCGTATATATTGTGCCCACACTCCGATAAGAATAATAATCAGTAATTGGCAATACTGAAGACGCAAAAATGAGCAAAGAAAACTTTAGAAATCGCCTTTTTTCAATTAAAAGAAATTTAATTGTAATTTTTGTTTTTATCAGTTCTTATACATCTAAAAGGATTTTCGATTAAATTCAATTAAACCAGGTAACGTTTAATGTTAATTACATGAACCCATTAAACGCTGGTGTTGCGATGACGCAACGGTCTAAATAAATGCGTATAAAAAATTAGGTAGTGTCAGATGAATTTTACATTAACAGTAATTTTTAAGTAGAGAATATTATAGTTAATAATTCAATAGAAAAATATTTTCTTTCATCAGTTTTTTTATATTTAATAACGAGTTTCAAACTCGAAGCATTTTTAAACGAAAACTTTCACGTTGTCGTTTTCGCAGAGCAAATATAGTTAGAAAAACGTAAGCTTTAGAGGTAATCTATTTTTAGACAAGGTCAAATTGGATAAAACATTCCACGAATCAGCTGTTTCTGTTTTAGTGGGAGAGGAAGAGAAAACAGGTGTTCCATTTGCGCAACGTCAGCGGGAAACGAATAGATCCCTTATTCAGTCATGTCGGTCAACTCTTTGGGATTTTTTTCTCATTTTGTGCTCATAGAAATGCCTAAGCCGTTGGAGAAAGCTCTTCAAAGAATTTTTAATGAAGATTCAGATAAAGGTGATTGGAGCGAAACTGATATTATTGTCATTTCACAAGAAATAGCAGAAATTATTGATGAAGAAGGCAATGATTATATCAAAATAAGACAATGATATTTCACCATGCGATACTTGGTGAAATTGATATGAGCATAAAAAGAGAAAATTGTGCCCTCTAAAATTTGTAGAAGTCAGAAAGAAAGGAGGAGACTTGAAGGGTATAAAGAAGGAAACATTGACTTGGACGCACCTAAGAAATGAAGAAAAAATAAAATATTGACAAATGCGGGAAGAAATCAAGATTATGTTCGAAAATAAAAAGTCACTTAGATTTCAGACGTGAAGTTACATTGTAAGGGTGTTTGCAAAAGCAAACCCGTTTGAAAGTAAAGGGTTAGATAGAAACAAAACAGCAACATGAAAGCCTAGTAGGTTCAGCATGCAAAAACTATTACAGACAGAAAGTGGACATTTAATTGCCAAGTCAGATGACATCAGAAGACTGCATTGTAAACAATGCCGTAAACAGAATGATTATCTGGGATGTTGCTTTATTACTTAAGTGTTGCGAATATTTTGATGCTTGAAACTGTTTTCTGGATAATTCAGTAATTTGTAAAGAAAAAAATTAATTAAAATTCAATCATAAATTAGTTAACTTTAAAGGGATTATTTGCTTTCTAAATCGTAACAACTCAAAAAAAATATTCCTATGCACAAACCTAAGAAAACCCTGCAGATGTTCAGAACTCACTTAACATCAATACTCTTATTCCGCTGGCGTTCCGTGAACGCAACACTCGATTTTTCGGAAGCTGAGACAAGTTCTGCTACTTTCACTATAAATTAATGTTATGTATGTTCAAATGAATAAACAATACCATTTGTATAAAATATTTCAACCCCTTATAGTTTTGGCGGTTAATGGGTTAACCAAAGTAAAAATAAATTATTCTCTACATAAATTAATATTATACTCAAGCAAATGAAATTTTGATCCCATTGCATTAGGTGCTACTTATATTATGCGCTAGAATTTATCTCAACAAAATAGCTCATTCGAGTACAATGCAGGATAACATTATGTTTACTTTTGTTTTCTGATATCTGAATCACAAATTTCTATTAGCACGACGTTCGTATCTATTGCCTCCCTATTTCAATTGTAATAAGAATTATTATTTAATAATACCAAACTAACAAAAATGGACAGAGCAATTTTTTTTAACGTTTACTTGAAAACAAATTTAATGTTATTTTTGTCGAGAAATTTATTAAATTTCATGCATATAAATATACCGGGTGTCCGAAAAAGGACTGACTGATTTTAAAATTCAATAACTTCCAAACGGTGACAGATATTAAAAAAATTCTTGCAGGAGGGTTATGCATAAAGTCAAAAGTTTTTTACAGTGATTTTCGATTTTAGTTCGAATTAGAAACAATAGATGGCGCTGCGATCAATAGAGGCAAAATTCAGGTTCGATTTTTGGTACTTCGTGGCCCGGATAATACATTTCCATCTCCTTTTTCTGCATGGAACAACAGAAAAGACCAAAAATCGAGCCTGTATTTAGCGACTATTGCTTACAGCGCCATCTATTGTTTGTAATTCGAACTAAAATCGAAAATCACTCTAATAAAACTTTTGACTTTATGCATAACACTCCTGCAAGAATTTTTTTAATATCTGTCACCGTTTGGAAGTTATTGAATTTTAAAATCAGTCAGTCCTGTTTGGGACACCCGGTATTTTCGATAAAATTAAATTTGTCCAAGTAACATATATTTTTAATTAGTTTTGCATCGGTAAATGTAAATTATGTCTACATAAAATAAAATTATGCCTACACAAATTAAATACTTATGCGGTTGTATTAGTTGCTATTTATATTGTATACTAAAATTTGATTTTAGGAAGTAGCAGATTCGAGAATAAAACAACATGCCATTAAATGTTTTTATTATTTTTTTAACTTAATTCACTTTTTATTAACCCCTTAATTCTCGCCCCCGTCAATATCACGGACTGAGGCGTCGTTCGTTATTTCTCAAGCCCTTCATATTTCCGGGCTGAAGATTTATTGCTGGAAAAAACTTCTGAAACCAGAAAAATTTAACTGGCATTTCCATGTGAAGTCTTTGAATATTATCGTTTGGGTTTGGTTTTTGGCGCTGATTGTGATGTTGGACTTTGTATTGCATGTTTTGAAATCTATAACACTCAAAAAAATTATTAATAATCAAAATTTAATGTATATTATATTATTTCAAATATTATTTATAAAAATTTGTTTGATGATGATGAATAAAGAACTAAGGTGTGAAAATAAAGGTCTTATTCCCCCTAATTTGTATGGTGTAAAACAAACATTAAAACTCTGAATTCTCGCATGATGGGTTTTCCACAAATGTGAATTTGGTCTATAACATCTTCTTTTTTCGCCTTAAAAAAACTAATTGTATATTTTATATAGAAACCTTATAATTATTCAATTTCTGTAATAAGAAAATAAGTACTTTTTTGATGGTTTTTCCAAATATTAAGCTACCGTTAAGGGGTTAACAAGGTTATAATAATATTTATTGTACCCATATTTCGATGAGAATAGAAATCATTAGTTGGTGATATCGATCGTTCAAAAATGAGCAAAGTAAATTAAGGAAATCGTCTGATTAAGTATACATTTTGAATGAATTTTTGTTGAGACTTTTACCATATTTCATATAAAAAAGATGTTCGATAAAATCTAATTAACCGAGGTAATACATAACGTTAATTACTTACTTTAAACCAAGTAAAAAAAAAAAAAAAACAAGCAAATTTGATTATGTTGCATTAGGTGCTATTTATACTGTGTACAAGAATATGACTCTAGAAAGTGTCTGAAAAGAGTACAAAAGAAAAAGCCATTGTTCCTTTTATCTTTGACTTTTGATTCATAAATTTCTATTAGCACGATATTTGTATCTATTGCACCGACACTTCCAGGAGCAAAAAATCATTAGTTGATAATACCAAACGAGTAAAAATGCACAAAGAAAATTTGAAAAAATAGTTTGCATGATATGAAATTTGAATAGTATTATTTGGGAACTTTATCAAATTTTATACATACAAAGAATTTTTTTGCTAAATTACTGGACCACGTAATGCATAATTTTAATTATATTAACCTCACTAAAACTAAATTATTTAAATATAAAATAAGTTTATTCCCTCGTAAGTTTTATTTTAATCCGGTTGCATTGTAAAAAAAAAAAAAAATCTAGGTGCAGCAAAAAATATAATAATTCTTTATGAATTTTGAGATTTTTATTGAATATATATTTTCGTTATTTTGTACAAATTTTAGTTTGTTTTTTAGATATAATAGCGAAGCAACATAATAAGCAGGATAAAGATGGAATTATGATTGTATAATATGGAACCTGGATTTCAAAATCTTGTGAAAAGTAGTTTTGAAAGATAAATATTTTCACTCAATATTATAAAACTTTTTTATTGCTATAAACAGTTTTAAAAATATTTTTTTAACTCTGTGAAACAAAAATAAATAAACAAAAAAAAAAAGAAATAATATTCTAAATTAATTATAACTTCCACGGTAAACGATCACCGTTCAATTCAATTTCATCATCAAAAACCTTTCTAGTCTTCTTATGACTTTAAAAAATTGGGAGGTTTTATTTCATTATGAAGGTCCTACATTTTGAATAATCGAAGAATTCTGCTTTAAAAAATTTTTTCAACTTGAGGCGATAGTTTGGCGGATTTTTTTTCTTTCTTATTGAAGATTTACGTGTTAAAAGACATGACTGTAAATGCGCATTTCCATATCTGAATAAGAGTAATTTTCTTCGGAAAGAGCACAAACACAGCATTGCATCCGTCGTTTTTATAAAAGTACCATTTTGCATGTAAAAAAATTCTTTGTAGAAGAGAATAATAATTTATATTACCAAAAACCTAATTACTGTGAAAAGTAATTTTTTCAACTAGGTGGTTTTTCTACTGTAAAACAAGATCGTCTAAAAAAATGGAACGTCTTCTATGTGTGTGTATATACAAGGTGTCCACTCTCAACGGTGTCTATTGGCTAATTCCTAAACCGTTAGTCATAGACATATGGTTCCAATTACAAAAATGCTTTACATGAGGTAAAGAAACATTTTAGAAACTATTTGAGTCAAAAAAAAATTTTAATTACGAAATAAAAAATTTTATGCGGTCCCCCGGTCGTATAAGTTATATTTAGTAAAACTTTCGTATTACACTGACAAATAAGACAAAAGAAGTCCTGTTCATATAACACTAAAATTTACCGAGTTATGAAACTTTAAAAAGGCATGACTTATACCACTGTACATTTGAACACAGATGATTTCCGCCATTCTTTGAGGGGTCATATATCAAGTGCTTAAAATATTCGAAAAACTTATTTCATGTGTATCTGCGCTTTGAAAAAAAAAATCATACAAGCATTGAGTTAAATTTTATGGTTTAAAATTGACTAAAATCATTGTATTTTAACATATGTTTTATTTTGTAAGGATTTGAGACTGTTTCTTTCATGATTTCTTTTAACAAAAATTATATTATTTTTGCAAGTTTTTATTTAACTTCAACGATCGTATGTATGCCTTTCCAGATCAAAAATATCCCTGCCGGCCCAGCCTACAGGCGGAGGTAGATTTCGAAGTTAAGTATACTAATTTCACAAACAAAAAACAAATAATGATTAGAGATAAACCCACTTTAACAATTTTATCTGGCCGCTTTTGACGAGTTTTTATTTCATTTTTATATTAACTGGTTTTATGAGATTCATGTTAGAGCGTTATTAAAAAAAAAATACTTTTCCATACTCAACAACTCGAAATTTTCTGGCATAACTCCAGATTCATTTTTAATTGGAAAAACATGAAACTTGTTGACATGATTTTTGAAGAAATTTATAAGCGACCTGTGTTTTTAATTTTCGTTCAATTAATTAAAACTTGATATATAAACAATTATTTTCTCAGTAAGACAATATTTTTTGTTTCTAACACAATCTCTTCGTGAAATTCCGTTCCAAATGCCCACTTTGACATCATTTTTTGAAATATATTCTGCCTCTGTTAAAAAATCGATCATTACAGTACATTATATAGTTTCTTAATAAGCGAATCTACCAATTGGATGCGTTTGAGAGCAAAAATGAATTTAAAAATGAGTCAGAAAATAAGCAGTTTGGATTTGAATACTCCCTTAATACGATGATTTTTCCAACACAATCCGCTTCGGGAAATTCGGTTCAAAAGGCCCAATTTGACAGCATGTTTTAAAATATATTCTACTCTATCAAAAAATTGACCATTACGGTACATTATATAGTTTCTGAGTATGAAAAGGTACCAATTTGAAGCCTTTGAGAGCAAAACTGAATTGTAAAATGAGTCAGAAAATAAGCAGTTTGGATTTGAATACACACTTACGAAGATGATTTTTTTCTTCAACCGCTATGTATTTTTAATTTGTTTTTGCTGTAAGAATTGGTCCTATCCAAAACTTGTCTATATAGATGTTGTAGACAATATTAAGAAGATATATGATAAATTCATGGGGATTTTATATCTTTTGAATTGAGGGAGTTTTGAATTTTTTTCTTCTTCAAACGCCCATTTTGTTTTCGTTTTTAATTTTTTTTTGCGGTACGAATTGGTCCTATCAAAAACTTGTGAATATAAAAGTTGTAGATAATGTTAAGGAGATCCATGATAAAATTAATTGGATTTTATATCTTGAGAATTGACGAAGTTATGAATTTTTTTCTCCCCAAAACCCTATTTTTGCGCCCCTTGAGCCCATTTTTAACTTTATCAAAAATCCGTGATACATAAATTTTTGGCCCTATTTTTAGAAGTAATAAAAACTTTAAACTGATTTGATATGTACAAAAATTAAGAAGTTATGGGGAGTTTTCGGTTTTCACAAAACCCCTCCCTATTTCCATCCCCTTGGTCCGATTTTGCCCATTAACGAACTTGACCGAGATTTTATGCCCCTTGATTTTATGTATCAGTTTGGTAGAGATTGGTGCAGAATTGTGGAAATTATCGTGTCCAGAAGAAAGTGTTATATATACATAGATAGATACATAGGTAGATAGATAGATAGATAGATAGATAGATAAAGTTTTTTACTCAGGGAGATTTTGGGCTCTAGGGGTCATGATCGGTGTAGATCTGCAAAAATTTTTCAGAAATTCCAACATAGGAACGACGCCAATAGGTAGTATTTCATACGAAATCTACCTAATTTGTACTTGAACTTTAACTCACTTTCAAATACCCAATCCAGATTAAATTTTACATACTGTCGTAAATCCGATAACAATCTAATATTAGGATTTTCACTGATTACCATTTATACTTATTTTACAGGATAACATAAAAAATTTCGGATAGATTACCGCCAAGAAGTTTATGAACAACTTTTAGATTAGATAACACAAGACTGTGATGATTGTGTTTTTTAACTTTTGTGTATTTTTTAGCACTGAACCCCAAGATTACCTTAATTTTTAACCACCATGCCAGGATTTTTCGCAAATCATAAATTGTCAAAGTTAAAAAATAACAAAAATCGGATACTATAAAATAGAGGAGATGACTGTATTTTTTAACTTTTGATAACTGATTTTTAAGCACTTTTTAGCATTGAACATTAAAATGACCTTTCTTTTTTCCCAATCACGTTAGAATATTTTTGCAAATCGTAAATGTCAAAGTTAAAATATAGCGAAAATCTGATACTATAAAACATATGTAAATTTTTTTTTATATAATTTAATTTTATTTAATTCAATAATTTATTCAATTTTTTGGCTTATACTGCGATTCTTACAGCTAAACAGCTGAGGGGCCCGATGTAGTGGGGAAGGAGGTTCAATTTTAACTTTGAATATTTTAACTTTGAAATTCACAATTTGTGGAAAATCCTGACGTGATGGTTGAAACTGAAGATCATTTACGGATTCAGCGGTAAAAAATACATCAAAATTAATTATCAAAATTTAAAAACACAATAATGACATGGATTTTACAGTATCAAGTTTTCGCTATTTTTTCCTTTTTTAACTTTAAAATTTACTATCTGCAAAAAATCTTTACGTGATGGTAAAAAATGAAGATCAATTTCGGATTCAGCGGTACAGAATACATAAGAATCAATTGTCAAAAGTTAGAACCGTTAATTTTCATCATTTTATTTAACAAAAATTTTTTTTTTTTCCTTTTTATATGTTTATTACAAATTGTATATTTTCGTTAATATGTCAGAATGATTAAATGTTTCAAATTTATATTCGAATGTTAATTTTACTCCCAACTATTTTTTTAATATATCTGACGAAATTATATTTCTACTGAATTTGTGAATGACCCCTAATTTGCAGCAAAAAATATGCTCCAACTTTAAACAGATATTACTCGGTCAATTTTAATCGTAGAATAACGAGATTTTTTTTGTCTTACTTGTCACTGTAAAAGGAAAATTTTACTAAATATAACTTATAGGACTGGGAGACTGCATAAAAATTTAAATTTCGTATTTTTTTTTAAGAAATGTGTTTATTGACCCAAATTGCTTTAAAATATTTCTTTATCTCATTTAAAACATTTTTGTAATTGGAACTATATGTCCATGACTAACGGTTTAGATACCGTACGTAGCCTTTGGATACCGTTGAGAGTGGACCCCCTTGATAATTTAATTAATGAATAAATAGCACTAATATTGGTACTAAAACAGTGCATGAAATCGTGAACACACATAATATTTCTTAAAAGTAACAAAATGCGTATAAAGTGGTATGAAAGCGATATAGTATTTCTTAAATTTAACTCTTAAAATATAATCCTTTAAAATAATAATAACGCAATAAAAATAATGTATTCCAACGACATGAAAGCTTAAAAAAAAGTATATTTATGACGGATTATCGCCATGCCAGTCCACAGACATATTTATTTCCTTGGGAATTTTTTTTTTATTATATTGTTTGAGTTTATTACTATTGTTGTTGTGTTTTGGTATTTCGATTATATTATAAAAGTTAAAAGTTAAAATTTTTTCATTTAAAAAATTTCCTTGCTTACGGAAGTTTTTTTAAATTGTAGTCCTTCATAAAAGGATTCCATAACATTCGTTTTTTCACCTCTCTTTTAAGGGGGACGGTGGGCGTTTAAAAAAAGTCTTTTTATTTTCAGAATACGTATTTGAAATTTTGTGCAAATATACATTTCAACATAAGTACATGAAACAGTTTAAAAGAAATTTCCAATCTTATTATAATTTTAAGATTTTTAAAAAATTTAAAATTTTAAAACGAAATTTTAAAATGTTCCTTGCGTCTTAAATTTTTAGATATTTCCTCGATTTTGGATTTTAATCACATAAAACTCTGATACAAACAAATCTGCGTATCGATTATTGAATCTCTTAAATAGTTAATGATTTAGAGATATTTTTCTGAATTCCATATCTATTTTCATCAACATTCTGCTTTATAATAAGTTAACAATCAAATTTAATTGTCTTAGTGAACTCGAATTTTAAAATGTATACACAGTTTCTTTTTAAGCAATATCGGGATTCTTCCTTATCAGTCTCGTGAATTTTGATCGAAAATTAAGTAGCAAAGGGCTTTTCTAAAATAAAAATAAAAGCTGAAACATCAGTATTGAGAAAAACATATTTAAAGTATATTAAAAGGCTAAAAAATTGTTTGTGAACAATATTAAAACACTTGTAACTTTGTGTAAAATAATCGCATCTGCATGCGGTTTTCCACGAATGACGTAGTACAAATTGGAGAATAACAATTCACAG
The DNA here is from genome assembly GCA_963932465.1 of Maratus speciosus. Lineage (NCBI taxonomy): Eukaryota > Metazoa > Arthropoda > Arachnida > Araneae > Salticidae > Maratus > Maratus speciosus. Next base: position 335,044,523 of record OZ010798.1, on the reverse strand, counting down.
AAAAAGAAATGTCGATTTTTTCTCAAATAAAGGTTCACGGTCCCCTTAAAAGCAGATGCAAACATTGTCACATAACTTCTGTGAGCGGACTCTGGGACCGCTTGATTGAAAGATGAATAAATGGCTCTATTAACTCATAGGATACTGTTTCTGTACTAAACTTTGAGTAAAGCACTATTATAATCAAAATTAACCTATTCAGATGTCTCTAGCAATAGAACTTAAGCTCCAAACGAAACAAAATTTCCCTAGCACCTAAAATTAGAAAACACAAGTTAAACTGTGAAAATTGAAAAAAGCAGCGGTTTGTGAGACCGCTATCAGTAGTTAAGAATTTAAAATGGCTCAGATAAGAGTGTTTAAATTGTTTAAGTACTTCCCATTTTGAAACAATTTATCACTAAAATTAATTGGCTAATATTCAGTAACTGGGAACACAACTGTAGCACTTTTTCTAAAACGCAAGTTAGCAACAATGTAGTTTGAAACGTACATTTGTTAAAACAGTTATCGCGAAACAAGAAAAGACCACCAGACGGCGCTAAGAGCGTCGAACTGTTGGCTTATAGTTTTGTTTATATTTTGTTTATATATAATTGTGTAGTGTCTTCATAATGAATGTAAATATGTTTCGTCTTCCCCAAATAAATAATCTTTATTTGTTAAAGATGTCTCCGAATAAATCTGAGACCCACCAGTGGCCGGGAAGTACTTCTCTCGAAGCTGGTAGACGGGAGGTGCTGCGTTCAAACCCAATCGCGCCCTCCGGCCTAATCATTCGGAGTTTTCGTGGTTTTCTACGAATCTTGGTTTTCCAAGCGTAAATACGGATTAGGTTTCCTTAGAAAGACCCCCACGGAGGGCACTCCCTCCCTTAGAGCATATATCACTCGTGCTGATAATTGGCCGTCAAAAAATACAACCAACCGAATAAATCTGCGGCTCCACCAACGGCCGAGAGATTCTGCTCTCGAAACTGGTAGACGGGAGGTGCTGCGTTCAAACCCAATCGTGCCCGTCGGCCTAATCATTCGGAGTTTTCGTGGTTTTCTACGAATCTTGGTTTTCCAAGGGTAAATACGGATTAGGTTTCCTTAGAAAGACCCCGACGGAGGGCACTCCCTCCCTTAGGGCATATATCACTCGTGCTGATAATTGGCCGTCAAAAAATACAACCAACCGAATAAATCTGCGGCCCCACCAACGGCCGAGAGGTTCTGCTCTCGAAACTGGTAGATGGGAGGTGCTGGGTTCGAACCCAATCGTACCTGTCTGTCTAATCGTTCGGAGTTTTCGTGGTTTTCTTCGAGCCATGGATTTCCATGCGTAAATACGGGTTAGGTTACCTTAGAAAGACCCCCACGAAGGGCACTCTCCCCTGGGCCTATATTCCTCGAATAGATAATTGGCCATCAAAAATCAACCCATCCCAGCCCGAATAAATCTGAAGCTATTTAGAGGAAGAACCAGGAACAAATTTGGTGAGATCAAAACTTTTTCTTACAATATTTTTAAGTGCGTTCGTAATTATATAAATACTTAACATCTATAGTCGTCGTCTGGTCCGCCCGTCTGTATGTCTGTCTGCCCGCCTATAGCAGAGAAAAAACTACCCTACAGAATGGTTTAAAATTTAATACATAGAGTCGTTACAGAATTTTGTCAAGTCATTATGAAAATCGAAACTAAACTTAAAAAATATTAATAAAAGTGTTTTCATTTTATTAAATCCTATCTTTATCGTTCAATGTCGTTAATGTCATATCGTTAAAAATGTCCTTTCCTGTATTAAACGGTTGCCACATCAAAATTTGCAGCCTTCTGTTCACTCTTTACTTTAAAGACGAATACCGAGCGAGTTTCAAGAATGCGGGAGTCTCTAAATTGGAGTGTTCTTAAGCCAATGAGACAATGACAGCGTGCTTCTTCAGTATAGGTTCTGATATGTTTACATGTAAGAGAAAAGGATTCTTAAATATGCTGTACAGTGTGGTATTTCATCTATAATGTATGTTCTCAAATACCTGCTGCATCCTGTTGAATTATAAATTAATCATTTTCGGATACTTTTCAATACATTACTTTCCTTCGTGCCAAATTTCAAGGTTCTAGATCAACCAGAAGTACCCTATAGGATTTAAGAGTAATACCTATTGGGTACTTCCGTTTGATCTGGAATCTTGTAGGTTCAAAGGAAGGTCTTATAGCGCATGTAATGGAAAAAATCCAAAGAATATTAATTTATAAATCTATTCCGATTTATTACTTGACAAACTCATGAATTTTTATAATAGCTAGTAAACGACAAATTAAAACATTGTAACGGAATTTTTTTGTAGCGGTAATATAACATAACGATACAAAACCCGCAGTGTCTGAGTTCTCTCACACGCGAGGTGATTTTTTTTTCATACAGTCGATTTGACAACGGCACCTTCAGTGTTTAAAAACAGAATTCTTGCCAGAGCGGCGAGTCAAATTTCTCTTGAATTTCTTGTTCGAAAATCATATTATTTGACAACTGAGAAAGCTCTAGAACCAAAGTACTACTGCATTGTCACTTAAGGGGTCTCGGGACTCTCAAAATTGGAAAAAATGAAAAAAAAGACCATTTTCAACATTTAATATCTTAAAATGTATTTGATTTTAAGACACAATTTTAATTGGAATAAAATATATAAGTGCGTTCTTTCATTTCATGTATTTAAAAAATTATAAGATGCAGAATTAGCATTTACAGGGGGCTCCAAACTGCTAGACATTTGATGAGCAAAAAATCGGCGTAACAGCTTACGCGCATGATTACAAAATAAGTGTTGCAACTAGAATGAAAATTTTGGTGCCTACTTATACTTCAGATTGTAATAATTACCCTGAACCTAAATAAATTTGTATTTAAAGCTTTTTTATATTTTTAATACAAAGTTGCATTTAGCTAATGCAAAATTAAGAAAATTTCAACAGTATAATCACCTAACAAAATATTGTTTTGAACAATAAAACGGAAATTTTAGGTTCAGTTTATACAGACTAACACGAAACATATGTTTTGAAAATTTCATGAAAAAACATTCATAAGTTTTTGAGATATCGTGCGCGTTATGCCCAAAAACGTCATTTGGAGAAAAATGGCTTCAAAGTTTCCGAAACGACGTTTCAGCTATTGAACGTGTATAAATGTAAAAGCCATAACTTCAGTTCTAATAGGAATTTCAAGGAAACAATTATATAAAAATGTTCAGAAAAGATAGGAGTTTAACATCTAAAAAAATTAAAATTTCGAACATTTTAAAGCTTTTAAGAGTCTTGAGACCCCTTAACCCTTAACTCCTTTAACTGGTGATTTGGTGCCATTTAGTGCCCACTTTTTTAGACTTCTTGAATTTTATGATCAATCTGTAAGATTCAAATAAAATTTTTAAAGTAAATAAGGTACACTATCTGGCCAAAGGTGACCGATCACTTGCGATTTTTGACGTTTTATTAAATATCTAGAAAAATACATCAGGAATGTACCTGAAACTGTAGGTGTGTAAACAGTATAGTATAGGTCACACGTTTCCGCGAAGATTTTTTCCCGAAACCCCATAGGGGACCGTCAGAAAATTGAAAAAGAACGAATATCTTTTGGATATCCCTGTAAAAACTAATGTAGCAAAAGCGTTCAAACTCGAGATTATTAATAAGTGTCTTATTGTAATATACTTACTGTGCTCATTTTTATGAGGATAGCATTTATACTCGTAGAGAAATTAAGGTTTTTATAAAAACAGTCTCAAATTTCGCCAAGTCTTTTACTTATAATTTGCAGAGTTCTTAATATAAAAAAAAAGTTATTTTCAGAAAATATGACAAACAGCATTGTACACAATACTCTGCAATCAGAATTAAAAAATAATAAAAATTGGATGAAAAATGAGCAGGTTTACTAAAAATTGTTTCCCTGCGCATGAGCGAATGCAATCAAAATGTAATAAGCATAATTTATTAGCTAAGTATACAGAGCAACTTTTGTAAAAGTCTCAAATTCATAGCTTGTAAATTCTGAAAATCATCGTCGATAGAATAAGCTCAAAATCCGTTATTCCCAAAAAGAAGCAAAAAGATAACGGGTTGTATCAAATATATGTTGATTAGTGCCAAGATAATGTACACAATATTGAATGTACTACTATATTTGGAATATAGTATATATAGTCGTAATAAATTTTGTAGTTACGCATTTTAGCATAAGAGTGCAACAGCTTTTGCACCAAGATCTGAATATTTATTAAACTACTTATAGTATGAACCAACCTTATTTGCTACAGTTGAAGTACTACAATTTTAGGTAGCTTTCATTACAAAAAGCTACCTATTGCAGCCGTTCGGAGGAAAACGATTCCGAAAATTTTTGGTATATTTTTACCGATCATGATTTCTAGACCCCGAAACCACCCTCCGTTCATAATTGATATATGTATATATTTATATATATCCATGTATATATATATATATATATAAGTATGTTTTTCCCTATAAAAACATAAAAAACATAAAAAATAAAAATACCATTACGGAAGGTTGAGGTCGGGAATGCTAAAAAATGTTTAAAAATTTGTATGTTTTTATGTGTGTGAGCGTGTATAAGTGTATGTATATATGCTTGTATATTGTATGGACATATATTAAAAAAAAAAAATGGGATATCATGCATTTAACATAATATATTTTCACATATTGCATCATAATTTAAGGATATATTTTTTTATCTCAATATTCCTCATTGCTTTTTAAAATTTCAATTTTATTTACATAATACAAGGCTAAATTTTACTATCTCAAATATTCCTCATCATTTTAAATGTTATTTATATTCTCCTTTTTTTATATTACAATTTTTTGTCTTTAAAACGTTAATTTAATCAATTGCCCTTTTATTTATTTTTATATAATTCTTTATTTCTTTCTTTATTTATTTGTATTAATTTATTCCTTTTCTTTATTTTATTTTGTATTCACTCAGTACTTATTAAGCTTATTCCTATTTTTTCATTCTAGTTTAACTAAAAGTTAATTTAAGTCTTTTCTTGATTTCTTAAATCATTTTCATTCATTTTATTTATTTATTTATTTATTTATTTTTCTTTTTGGCTTAAGATGACAACTCTAAACATTATTGTTATTAATCCAGTTCAATTTACATTTTTCCTTTCTCACACCAGATGGCAGCACAGTTATGGGTTTCACTCAGATGCTCAACTGTAGATCACATGTTAAAATAGTCTTAACTTTGTTTTCCATGCTGATATGCAGTAGTTTTGACTCTTAGTATATCATTCAGGTATTGTGCTCTAATAATTTTTAATATCCTGTATGAGGTGTATCTTCCTTTGGATCTCTTAGCTTTTTATTATCTATTTTCTGTAATGCTTGCGTTATAAGGAGCTAATTTTTGTCATTTTAGGCTTAATACCGACAAAATTGGATGAAATAACGCATCTTCTATCAATGAACTCACAAGCTCCTCTGATGATTCTGTGAGTCATTCATAGTTTCTTATATTACATACTGGTTTCCTATGTTCATTTCTGAATCATCTTTAGAACTTTATCAATTTCTTCATATACTTGTGATTTCAAATTTATTTTATATATATATATATATATATATATATATATATATATATATCTGATCTTTGTCATACTGTAACTCTCGTACTTATGAACCGATTTGGATAAAATTTCGTGTGTACATAGTACATACCAATGTCTCGACCGAGTTCGTAAATATATTTCTCTTATGTGTTTGACCTTTATACACAGATTCAGGAGCAGTTTTTGTTTCGTCTATATTTTAAGAAATGGCTGAGTTATAGCATTTTGAATTTCTAGCGTGGCTGACATTTTGAAACATCCTAATTTTTGTCACGCGATAACACACGTGTTTATGAACGGATTTGGATGTAACTTGGTGTGTACATAGTACATACCAATGTCTCAAAGGAGTACGTTGGCCAGCTTCATCCGCCATCTTGTTTCAAAATGGCAGCCATTTAAAAAAAATTAAAAATTTTAAATTTAAAATGAGGCACAAAAAACTAGACATTGAAAAATATTTTTCTTATGTGTTTGGGCTTGATACAAAGATTCTGGAGCATTTTTAGTTTCGTATATATCTTTAAAAATGGCTGAGTTATAGCACTTTGAATTTCTAGCATGGCTGACATTTTGAAACGATCTGATTTTTGTCACGCGATAATACACGTATTTATAAACCGATTTGGATGTGACTAGGAATGTGCATAGTACATAGCAATGTCTCGACCGAGTTCGTTGGCCAGCCTCATCCGCCATCTTGTTTCAAAATGGCGGCCATTTAAAAAATTTATAAAAATTTAAGATTTAAAATGAGGCACAAAAAAAAACTAGACATTGAAAAATATTTTTTCTTATGTGTTTGAGCTTGATATGAAGATTCCAGAGCATTTTTTGTTTCGTCTATGTCTTAAAAAATGGCTGAGTTATAGCACTTTGAATTTCTAGCATGGCTGACATTTTGAAACGATCTGATTTTTGTCACGCGATAATATGCGTTTTTATGAACCGATTTGGATGTGACAAGGCATGTGCATAGCAATGTATCGACCGAGTTCGTTGGCCAGCTTCATACGCCCTCTTGTTTCACAATGTCGGCCATTTAAAATTTTTTAAAAAATTTAAAATTTAAAATGACGTACAAAAAAATTAGACATTGAAAAATATTTTTTCTTATGTGTTTGAGCTTGATACGACGATTCCCGTGCATTTTTTGTTTCGTCTATATCTTAAAAAACGGTTGAGTTATAGCATTTTGAAATTCTAGTGTGGCTGATATTTTGAAACGATCTGATTTTTGTCACGCGATAACACGCGTATTTATGAACGGATTTGGATGTGACAAGGCATGTGCATAGTACATAGCAATGTATCGACCGAGTTGTTGGCCAGCTTCATACGTCATCTTGTTTCACAATGTCGGCCATTTAAAATTTAAAAAAAAAAATAAAATTTAAAATAAAGTACAAAAAAATTAGACATTGAAAAATATTTTTTTTATGTGTTTGAGCTTGATACGACGATTCCGGTGCATTTTTTGTTTCGTCTATATCTTAAAAATCGGTTGAGTTATAGCATTTTGAAATTCTAGTGTGGCTGACATTTTGAAACGAACTGATTTTTGTCACGTGATAACACGCGTATTTATGAACGGATTTGGATATAACTTGGTGTGTACATAGTACATACCATTGTCTCGAACGAGTACGTTGGCCAACATCATCCGCCATCGTGTTTCAAAATGGCGGTCATTACTTTTTTTTTTTAAATTTAAAATGAGGTACAAAAAAATTAGAAATTGAAAAAGATCTTTTTCTTATGTGTTTGACCATGATACAAAGATTTCGGAGCATTTTTAGTTTCGCCTATATCTTAAAAAATGGCTGAGTTATAGCACATTGAATTTCTAGCATGGCTGACATTTCGAAACGATCTGATTTTTGCCACGCGATAACACGCGTATTTATGAACCGATTAGGATATGACCAGACATGTGCATAGTACATAGCAATCTCTCGGACGAGTTCGTTTGCTAACTTCATTCGCCATCTTGTTTCATAAAGGCGGCCGTTTAAAAATTTAAAAAAAATTAATTTAAAATGAGGTCCAAAAAATCTAGAAATTGAAAAGTATTTTTTTCTTATGTGTTTCAGCTTGTTACAAAGATCCCGGATCATTTTTTGTTTTGCCTTTGTCTAAAAAAAAGGCCGAGATATAGCAGTTTGAATTTCGAATGTGTGTAACATTTTTAAAAATCTGATTTTTTGCCTGCAACAACACTCGTATATATCAACCGATTTAGATAGGAGTGAGCATGTGCACAGGAATTACTAAGGTGTCGACCAAGTTCATTGGTGAGCTTTGTTGCACCCATTACGCTGTTTTAAAATGGCGGGCTATCACCGATAATTCGGGTTAATATAATTATTAATATAATTCGGGATATCACCGAATTTGGCGACAAAATATAAATCACTTTAATAAAACCAGCTTTGATAACGCTGACTAATTTCGCGAAATTCTCATTCATATTCAATATTGACAAAAATTAATATTTAATCTTCTATAATCGGGTTCCACTAATTTGAGCTCCGTGTGTTTGAATAATATAAGCTGGCTTTTAAAAAATAAGGAATATGAAAGCTACTTCTTCCTCCCGGCACTGGCCGGAAGGACTTTTTGACTTGTTAATTCTGAATCTGTGATTTAAATAGCAGATGTAAATTTGCATTAATATAGAATACAACGCTTTAGTTCAAGTATCATCTATTATTATTATTTCTTTTAATCTTGTTTAAATATGTATAAGTTAACCCATTATTGCTGTGGGGCAGATTGTCACATAGCTGTGTGGTTTCTGAGATAGGCCCCTGATATCAGTTGATTAAAAGTTGAATAAAAGGCCTAATTAACTCACAAGATATTGTATCAGTAGCAGGCTTCGTTGATATATATCAATCGATATATATCTTGATATATATCATGATATATATCCGATATTTATTTTGAAAATATCAAGATTTTCGATATTTTCATATTACTTTGATATTTATTTTCAAAATATCACTGTTCAAGATATTTTTGATATTTTCAGTAAAAAAAAAGTGCAAATAAAATTTCCAACTGTTGTTAACTGTGTTGTTCTGTAAATACAGAATTTTTGTCTCTGATAGTGACTTTTTTAGCCGAAGAAGAAAAATATATTTTCCAAGCTTTTTATGTTTGAATTTTTTACTTTTAACTGTAAATTATGAGCGACATTATTAATTCAGAACAGACACTGAATAATAAACTGTCTAATTTAAATACTCAGTTATATATATACAACTTCATTAGAAAAGAATCTGTTCTGGTATTGATTTAGTTCAGTTTAAACTGTATAGCATTTTGGGAATAAAAAATGTTAAACATTTTCAGTTAAAACAATATTATGTATTTAAAATTTTGTTTTATAAATTTCGGATTTCTTGATAGTTGATACTGAATCCTATAGCCTTTTTTTTTTTTTTTTTTTTTTTTTTTTTTTATGTAAGTGCATAAAGTAAATTGTTTCGGTTGTCAATTAGTTGATCTTCAATTTTGTTCTAAGTAAAAAAAAAAAGAAAAGAAAAATGGGCTTTTAGACAGAACCATTTATCCAGAATGGTTGGGGTCAGATGTATTCCGGATAACTGGTTGGGCATTAAACCAACATCTGTTCGATCAGATTTGTAGAATATATGTGGCTATGACAGTGTTTTGATCTCAAATAATTATTAGACTATTCAGAAAGAATCAAGTCCAAACAAGATCAGACATTAATCAAAGTTCGAAAGAAAGCAATTTTTAGAAATACCTTGGAAATAAAAACTCCTCTTTTTCCTATGCATAAAAATCAAAATGCCCAATATACAACTAAATATGCTTCTATTTGAAATCTTAGTTGTTGGAATCAAGTTATGTCATGTATGTTATAATGTTTAAAGCAATATACATATCAAACTGAGACTGTATGGCTCTCTTTTCTAAAATAAGTCAATTTGAAATATCATTCTGGATAAATGGTTCCATACTGCATATTATTTAAGTTTTCACGTTAAGTGCAATATGTTTTAGTTTCTAATGTATATTATGCTTGAAAATATTTATTATCAGCAAAGTTGACTATTTTGAAAATATCGTATATATATCGAAAATATCGGATATATATCGAAAATATCAGATATATATCAAAATATCGGATATTTTTGATATTTTCGAAAATATCATGATATTTACGAACCCTGATCAGTAGTAATTTTTTGTATAGGGTTTGTAATTATAAAAATTCACTTCAGAAATCTCTAACGATAAAAGTACAGCTGCAAAGAAAACAAAATTTTACTAGCATCTACAGTTAAGCTGAAGTGTTACAAGTTAAACTGTGATTTTTTTAAAAAAGCAGTGATCTTTGGGACCGCTAAAAGCAATTAAAATTATCTGTTATTAAAAGTACTTGTTCTGTTCGGATGAATATAGGACTCGTTTTTTGATGCTAAATATAGTTATGTAGATGTCAATTTGCATTAATCTAGAAAATCACGCCTTAATTAATATATAATCTATTATTATAATTTCTTTTAATCTTGTTTAAATATGTATAAGTTAATCCTTTACTGCTGTGGAACAAATTGTCGCATAGCTGTGTGGTCTCTGAGATAGGTCTCTGATATCGCTTGATTAAAAATTGAATAAAAGGCCTAATTAACTCACAAGATATTGTGTCAGTAGTAATGTTTTGTATAGAGCTTGTAATTATAAAAATTCACCTATTAAGAAATCTCTAACGATACTAGTAAAGATCCAAAGAAAACAAAATTTTACTAGTATCTACAGATAAGCTGAAAATTACAAGTTAAACTGTGAAATGTTTTAAAAAGCAGTGATCTTTTAGACCGCTAACAGCAGTTTAAAGTACTTGTTATTAAAAGTATTTGTTCACGTTCAGGTCCGATGCATATAAGACTCGTTTTTTGCTGCTAAGTATAGTTATGCTGACGTCAATTTGCATTAATCTAGAATACCACGCTTCAATTTAGTATCATCTATTATTATTATTTCTTTTGATCTTGTTTAAATATGTATAAGTTAATCTTTTAGTGCTGTGTAACAGATTCTCGCATACCTGTGTTGTCTCTGAAATCGCTTGATTAAAAGTTGAATAAAAGGCCTAATTAATTCGCAAGATATTGTATCAGTAGTAAAGTTTTGTATAGGGCTTGTAATTATAAAAATTCACCTATTCAGAAGTCTCTAACGATAGAAGTACAGATCCTAACAAAACAAAATTTTACTAGTATCTACAGATAAGCTGAAAATTACAAGTTAAACTGTGAAATATTTCAAAAAGCAGTGATGTTTGAGACCGCTAACAGCAATTTAAAGAACTTGTTATTAAATGTATTTGTTCACGTTCAGGTCCAATGAATATAGGACTCGTTTTTGCTGCTAAGTATAGTTATGCCGAGGTCAATTTGCATTAATCTAGAATATCACGCTTCAATTTAAGTATCATCTATTGTTATTATTTCTTTTAATCTTGTTTAAATATGTATAAGTTAAACTTTTAGTGCTGTGTAACAGATTCTCGGATATCTGTGTGGTCTCTGAAATCGCTTGATTAAAAGTTGAATAAAAGGCCTTGTGAAATTAATTCACAAGATATTGTATCAGAAGTAATGTTTTGTATAGGGCTTGTAATTATAAAAATTCACCTATTCAGAAGTCTCTAACGATAGAAGTACAGCTCTAAAGAAAACAAAATTTTACTAGTATCTACAGTTAAGCTGAAAATTACAGTTAAACTGTGAAATTTTTTAAAAAGCAGTGGTCTTTGGGACCGCTAAAAGCAGTTAAAAGTAGTTGCTATTAAAAGTATTTGTTTTGGTCAGATGAATATAGGACTCGTTTTTTGCTGCTAAATATAGTTATTAGGGTGGGTCGAAAAAACCGAAATTTTTATAATCGAAATGTAATAGCGCGGAAAAGTTGCCTTTTGTAATACAGAATAAATTTCTAAAATATTACATCGATCGGTTAATATCTTTTACCGCCGCAAGGGGGCCAAAGTTTCAAAAAATTCCAAAAAACATGCTTTTTTATCATTTTTTTTAAATTATCCAAACATACCAATACAATTTTTAATAGAACGCAATAGCTACATGAGGATATGAGAAATGTCCCGGTAAATGTTCATTATGATGAAATCATATCTTTATTTGGCGCAAAACGACCATATTTTTGGTAAAAATTTCAAAAATTCCAATTTTTCATTTTTTTTTCTAAATATTTATAATTTCTATAATATGTCTAGAAATAAATAATTTTACTTTATATCTATTAATATATCATATTTTTTATAACTATTAGTAATAGATTTGAAAATAATGTTAATCATTCATATTTCTTGACGATCGCTTCATCTACTGATGTTTTACTTCATAACAGCCAATTAATGCCACAAAAATTATATAAAATGAGCAAAATGTTTTAGTATTTTATTAATTAAAATATAGAGATGTTTAACCGAAACGGGTTAAATAAAGTTAAAATTAAGAAGAATTTAATGTAAATGAATTTTATAATATAACTTGCTTTCAGATGAAGCCATTATTTCTCGAGAGGCCAAAACTGATCAGATGTGATCCTCCCTCTGTTCTAGTAAACAAACTTTATCAGTGCTTCAATGAATAATTTCACGCATCTTTCTAGTGATTGAGTGGGACAAGGAAAGTTATAATAGCTGGTATCTTTAATCGAACATTTTAAACTCACCAGCGTTTTTAGTCGATAAAGAAACCATAACAGGTGGTTCCGTTAGTTTTCAGTTTTGTCAGTAGACTAAAGCCATACAATTTAAGCTTCAGCGTTGAAGTCTGCTATGATAAAGTGACGGATGTCACTATTCTAGTCCACAGAACTTCGTGCTTTTGCAATTCTCTTCATGGCTGGGGCCCTGATGTTCTCCTCTTCATATGCTATCATTCCAAAGAGGCTATTTGTATGATTTGCGAAATAGTCATTTCGTGAAAATACAGGAACTATAATCTTTCGTAGATTATCTGTCAAGTAACGTAAGTTACTAACTATAGTGCACAGATTCTGGAAAACATGAGTGATTCATTTTAATTGTGAACCAACTGATGAAGTACATTTTCAGGATGTACTCAAAGAGTATGACAAGTTAAGAAGAGGGTTTCTTTGTTCCAACGTAGAGTCACAAAATTCGAATAGCAGTAATGATCCACCTTGCGTGAAATATTTGTCCAGGGACTCAGCAAAAAAGGTCAATTGTATACACGCTTGTTGAAAGAGCTTGCAATATTTCACACATATACTTCTGGTCAGTTGACAAATCATCTTTATCAACAGCTAGGTGATCAGATTAAATTGGCTTAAATTTTGCAATTGGTAATAATTCGCAAATCGCAAGAGATCAACCAATTGAGCCACAATGTGATAGAGAACCTGTTTTTTGTCAACAAGATGTTTGAAAAGATGTCTCAGTGGAAGCTCATTGAAGTGAGGTCAAGGAAGCCAATAAAGTGGTTTTTTAAAAGTTGTTCTCAACTAATCCTACTATAACACCACCTTTGCATCCTTTTTTGAAGACAGTTCCGCGAAATTCAACTGCAATTATTATTCCAGTCGGGATTTTATTTTTCTTCAAAAAATCTATAATGTCATTGCATATAGAAGTCGCCTTGCCAGACGATGGGGTCAAATGACGAACATAATTCAGACCTGGTTCTAGTACAAAGAGATGTGTTCCTCCTTGACTTCGCAAAGATGAAACTTTGCCACCTCTTTAACCTGGCAGATATTTCTATCTTTAGGGCCATCAAAGTATAGAGTAAAAGGAGTACATTACAAAAAAAAAACGAACAAAGTGAAACGTGGCCCTCTAGCAGCGATAAACTAATTTTACGTGCAGGAAGCTGCAAATGTTTCACGTTAAAAAAAATTGCTCAATGATAATTGAGCAATTTTTTTTTATAGAATTACAGTGTTCATGGTTAACAATGTGCATGAAATTAACAACATAAAATGCCTTTCCCAGTCTATTAGAAATGTAAAAAATCTGAAAACATTACAAAAGTTATGAAAATTGAAAAAAATGAAAAACTTTAATTTTTAACATTTTTTAGAATTTTTGGCCCTGTTGTGGCGGTAAAAGCAACGATGTCACAAAAATGAAATGTTAATGTTACATTGCTAATATCTTGGAGTGGCTATTGCGTTCTATTAGAAATTGAATAAGTATGTTTGGATAATTTAAAAAAAAAATTGCTAAAAGTATGTTTTTTGCAATTTTTTCGAAATTTGGACCCCTTGCGGCGGTAAAAGATATTAACCAATCGTAATAATATTTTACGTATTTTATCTTTTTTACAAAAGCAACTTTTCCGCGCTATTACGTTTTGATTATAAATATTTCGGTTTTTTCGACCCACCCTAATAGTTATGCAGATGTCAGTTTGCATTAATCTAGAATACCAAGCTTTAATTCGAGTAACATCTATTATTATTATTTCTTTTAATCTTGCTTAAATATATATAAGTTAATTCTTCACTGCTATGGAACAGATTGTCGCATAGCTGTGAGGCCTCTGAAATAGGTCTCTGATATCGCTTAATTAAAAGTTGAATAAAGGGCCTAATTAACTCACAAGATATTGTGTCAGTAGTAATGTTTTGTATAGAGCTTGTAATTATGAAAATTCACTTATTCAGAAATCTCTAACGATAGTAAGTACAGATAAAAACAAAACAAAATTTTACTAGTATCTACAGTTAAGCTGAAAATTACAAGTTAAACTGTGAATGTCTTAAAAAGCAGTCATCTTTGAGACTCGTTAACAGCAATTAAAAGTACTTGTTATTAAACGTACTTGTTCTGGTCCGATGAATATAGGACTTGTTTTTTGCTGCTAAGTATAGTTATGCAGATGTCAATTTGCATTAATCTAGAATACCACGCTTTAATTCAAGAATTCAAGTATCATCTATTATTATTGTTTCTTTTAATCTTGTTTAAATATGTATAAGTTAACCTTTTAGTGCTGTGGAACAGATTGTCGCATACCTGTGTGGTCTCTGAAATCGCTTGATTAAAAGTTGAATAAAAGGCCTAATTAACTCACAAGATATTCTATCAGTAGTAACGTTTTGTATAGGGCTTGTAATTATAAAAATTCACTTATTCAAAAATCTCCAACGATAGTAGTACAGCTCCAAACAAAACGAAATTTTACTAGTATCTACAGTTATGCTGAAAATTGCAAGTTAAACTGTGATTTTTTTTTTTTTTAAAGCAGTGATCTTTGAGACCACTAACACCAGTTAAAGATACTTGTTTTTAAAAGTACTTGTTCTGGTCAGATGAATATAGGACTCACTTTTTACTGCTGAATACAGGTATGCATATTCAGGTGTCGTAAATACTCTATTTTCATTCATAACTTTAAAATTTACGATATATACTTTCACTCTCCGAAATAATTTATTCAATTCACGGAAAGCTCAAGGTAGCATTGCTGCCATGATTTTGCCGTTAATTGACGAATATCCGTTTTTTCTGCGTTAATGGAGGTAAAATATCCATCAATGGAAGAAAGTTGGGAAAATATAAATGTTGCTGACCTTGGAGTCGAACCAGGTTTATCAGCGACAGCGATCCAGGTTTATAAGAGACGAGTACGCTAAACACTGAGCTACAGTTATATAGTAGCGAAACACTTTGAACTAAATATGTTTGCTTTAGATGGTTATGGCTTGATCAATTTCTTTTAAAAAAAATTAAATTTTGATGATAATTTCGGAAAGATTTTGTCTTTAATGAGACTGTGACAGCGGTTTTAATTAGTATTAATATATGATAAAAATATGAATTATTAATATTTTTAAGTAGATTGCTGGATTTATAATATGAATATTATATTTTTATTCGATAAGATTTTTTTTTCCATTTAATATTTTATTTAATATTTTAATTAAAATATCTTTTAAATGTGTTCGTTTGAAATATATATAAAATGCAAATATTTATTTATAAACAACTTTATAAATTCAACTTTATTTAACTTTATTCAGCTTTAGAAAAATGAATTGTGAGTACTTTTGAATGAATGAGAAAAGTATTTGTTATTTATGTTTAAATTCGAATTCTTTTTCTGTAAAGAATTATTAAAATTTTAATTTGTAGAATATTTGGTTTTTCATTTTAAAAATAAATTCAGAATTTATTATTAACAGAATCAAAACACATGAATGCTAGGAATAAACGGAATTTCTGTCTCTTTTTGAGACTTTCTGGGAGAATTTGTGGATTAAACATGTTTTCTAGGAGTACGAAAATTATTTGTTAAAATATGCATAATAATTTAATGTGTAATAACGAGTTTTTCTGACAGAGTAGCTGTGTGGTCTCTGAGATCGTTTGATTGAAAGCTGAATAAAAGGTCCAATTAGTTCATAAGATAATGTTTCAGCAGTAAATTTTTTGTATAGGTTTTTTGTATATGGAATTATTAAAATTCACTTATTTAGAAATTACTAATGATATAATAGTACTGCTCCAAACGAAAAAAAATTTTTATTAGCATCTAGAATTAAGCTGGAAATTACATGTTAAACTGTAAAATTTTTAAAAAAAGCAGCGATCTTTGAGATCGCTAATAGCAGTTAAAGATTAATCCATTTTTTCCTGAATTTTTGTTTCTGAAATTTGTTGGTTAATCGCTTTAAAATGTTGTAAAATGAACTAGAAAAATAATTAAAAAAATTACGCTAAATAATTTTTGCATTTATTTGATAAAATATAAACGTACTAAATATGGGAATATTTGTAATAGTATAAAATGCTATGAAATTTAGTCAAATGAAATTTGGTGTGAAATTTAGTATGAAATTTAATATGAAATTTAGCATGAAATTTGGTATAAAATTTAGACAAAACACTATATGTTTTGTCTAAATTTCTATAAAATATGCAATAATAAGATTAATAATAACAATAATATTATTAATAATAATAAGATTATTAATAAGAAGAATAATCGTACTTGAGACTTAAAAACAATATATTTCATAATCATCTTGAAAAGGACTTTACATAAATAACTGTTCCCCAAATGGCAAATAAAAATATATACCCATTCGTGCCTAGCGCCCAATATTTTGTAATCTACAAAAAGGCATAAAAAATACGCTTGAGCATATAATTTCGCAATTTTAAAAAATACGTATTTCAAAAAAGTCTACAAGCTAAGATTATGACTTATTTATTTGGATCCTTGGTAGAAAAAAGACAAATAAACTTACTTTTTACACTTCACCATCTTGAAAAAGGAAAAAAATATGAACTCCGTAAAAAGCCTTCATTTGAGCAAATAAATATCAATCTTATGCTGTCATCTCTCGGTAACAGTTAAAAACATTTGTAGATAATTATATCATACAATTATCATGTTATAAATAAGAATAAAATTATAGAAATTTACACAAATTCGAAGCGTCCCAAAAACGGGACGCTAGGCATAAATGGGTTAAAAGTACTTTTTCTGTTTAGATGAATATAGGGGATTTATTTTTTGCTGTTGCATATAGTTATGCATATCCAGGTGTCGTAAACATTACATTTTCTTAGATAACCTAAAAATTTACGATATTACCTTTCTATAATAATTCAGAGGTTCAAAATTACATACTTCTTAAGGAGGTCCGAGACACAAAAATCATCAAATTTTCAAAAAATATTTTATTGCAGTAAAAGATGTTCCGTTTTTTCTGTTTTAAATGACGCTTGAATCATGTTTCTATCCTTATTCGAGCAGAACATATTAATTTTTTCGTTTTGGTTTGTTTTTAAAATCTAGTTTTCAAGCAATGGTTGTCATGCAAACGTCTTCTTGTGAAAATGCGTTTTTCTTCATGATGGGTTTTTTCACTATTTCTCATATTTAAATCATTATAACTCAAGAACCATTAAAGATATATGGTTCAAACTTGGAACATGTCTTTTCCAATTAGTTTACTTTAATTTCGATTCCGCAAATTCGAAAAAAATATTTACTTTTGAAAATATGATTTTTTTTTTTTTTAAGTTACATCATTTTCCTTAATTTTTACTTTAAATATTTTTAATTTTTTAAAAATTAATATTTTTAAAAACGCTGAATCTAAATTATGACTTATATATTTCTGTTTATTTAAATGATAAAAAATTGAAATTCTACAAATAATGTTTCGAGTTATAAGGATTTTAATTTACCCCACTTTTTTAAGAAATTTTAAATTTATTTTAATTTCTTTTTTAATTATGAGAAGTTTTATCATGTGATTTTGTTTACAAATAATAATAACCATCACAAAAAAAAATTCAAAATTTTTACTCAATAAATAAAAATTATTTTAAAATGTGTCCCGGACATTATCCGTATCCGTATCCTGCTGCTCTTAAAAATGAAGTTAATTATCAGGTCGTCAAGGATGAAATTTGTAGAAAAAAGATCAAAGTTAGTTGATAACTTACAAATATAAGGAATTATTTTATCCAAACTTCAATGATAATTCATAGGCACTCTGAGATGCATCAGACTCAACGGTGAGCTTTAGTTCGCATTTTTGACCCTTGATTCTGGGCGACCGCGTGGCTCATTTCTGAGGTCAAAGTTACCTGTACGATATTTGGCGAACCAATTTGGTACTGTCCGTTGCGTATAGTAACACTACACTGTTAAAACTTTGCAGCATTCTGGCAGGTCATTTGACCGTTTTTTCCGAAAACGGTTACACAACCGTAATTTTAAAACTATTCTGACCATATTATTGGCCATTTTATCGTCAGAATATAGTTAAATTATGGTTATGAAACCGCTTTTTCAAAAAACGGTCGAATGACCTGCCAGAATGCTGCAAAATTTTTAACAGTGTAGAGCCAAATACCCTATTAACTAGCCATCCTTGGCGACCATTTTGATCTTCCTTAAAAATTTATGTTTGGGAAAGCCTGGTAAGCATTGTATCGTGTTATTTTTATTTATAATTTAATTAATTTGGACTCCCTTAAATATAATTAATATAATCCCTTAAACTAATATTAGTATTTGTTTGCATTAAAATAACATAATCCCATAAGCTAATATTAGTTTTTGTTGCATTAAAATATCTCAATTCTTTGATTTTCTGTAAGCAAGTATAAACACTATTGGTTTACAATGGAAGTCTATGGGAATTTGGTGATATATCCCCAAGTTGGCGAGAAACTTGCGGACATTTCGGGACAGAACAGGGTCTTCCTATAGTAACTCCCCCTTATAAGTACAGAGATGCATTAAATGCTGTTCAATAACCAATGAGATGCACTGTGTTGCCATTAAAGAATTAACAAATAATCGCGATTTCTGTGCCCCATACGATAGAGTAATATATATATATATATATATATATATATATATATATATGTTTCGCGCGTAATGCGATGCTGTAGTTCCACGTAAGAAATCATAC
Source organism: Maratus speciosus (assembly GCA_963932465.1). Lineage (NCBI taxonomy): Eukaryota > Metazoa > Arthropoda > Arachnida > Araneae > Salticidae > Maratus > Maratus speciosus. The sequence goes on along the minus strand of OZ010798.1, from coordinate 335,025,420 downwards.
TTCATAATAGTGCAAATTTCCGACCTTCCATTTTCAACAAAATTAATTTTTAAAACAACTTTTTTATATTTTTACTTTCTTCTATCTTTACAAGAAGAAAGTATTGGATTCGTGAAAATTTTCGACTCCCGGTTTTCGCCGGATTTACACGTTTTAGAATGCCCAGAACACGATTTGATGGTTTTTAGAAAATGTCTGTCTGTGAGTCTGTCTGTCACTCCGTCACTCTGTCACTCTGTCACTCTGTCACTCTGTCTGTGAGTCTGTATGTGACAAAAATTTTGTGGGCGCTCTATCTCAAGAACTAATGCACAGAATTTCACAAAACTTATTATTTAGTTATACCTTGATAATCTAGACCTGATTAGTTTTTGGTGAAAATCGCCCAACAGGTGGCGCTGCTATGCAGCATTTTTCACGATTTCTGCAATAGCTATATCTCAAGAACTACTGCACGGATTTTTATAAAACTTCAGATTCAGTTAGTCCAGGATATAGTTTGGTGCTGATTACTTTTTCGTGAAAATCGCCCAACAGGTGGCGCTGCTATGCTGCATTATTCACGATTATCGCAATAGCTCTAACTCAAGAAAAAATGCACGAATTTTCATCAAACTTCAGATTTCGTTAATCCTTGATAGAAATTAGTGCTGTTTAATATTTGGTGTAAATCGCCCAACAGGTGGCGCTGCTGTGCTGCATTTTCACGATTTTCGCAAGAGCTGTATCTCAAGAACTATTGCACGGATTTTCATCTAACTTCAGATTTAGTTAGTCCTTGACATGAATTGACGTGTAAATTAGTGCTGTTTAATTTTTGGTGTAAATCGCTCAAGAGGTGAGGCTGCTATGCTGTATTTTTTGCGATTTCCGCAATAGCTTTATCTCAAGAACTAACGCTTAGATTTTCAACAAACTTCAGATTCAGGTATACCTTGATATCATTTAGTGCTGTTTATTTTTAGTGTAAATCGCTCAACAGGTGGCGCTGCTATGCTACATTTTTCAGAATTCCCGCTGTAGCTCTATCTCAAGAGCTAATGCACGAATTTTCATCAAACTTCAAATTCAGATATACTTTGATATGAATTGGTGCTAAATTCATGTAATTTCTTGTACTATTTAAATGATTTAATTGACGTGATTTATATAGAAGAAAGTTTTGTGATGGCCACAACATACTAGTTTAGGCCTGAGAATGATTTCTTTAAACAAGCGAGATGAATGTGTAATCCCCCCCCCCCCCAAAAAAAAAAAACGGTAACATAAGTAAGTCTATGCCAAATAATAAGCTGTTTAAGTTGTCAGTATTATTAACTACAAATGTTATTCTTGACGATCTAATATTTATTCTTCATTTGAGTATTAAAAAATGCTGTATTCATGTTCTAGACTACTATAATTATTAGTAAAGACGATAAAAAAGGAAATAGGATAACATAATGAGATTAAATTACTAAAAGTGAATGAATTGTTTGACGAAATTTCTATTACTTAAATTATATACGTGCTTTAATGTTTATAATTTTTTTTCGGCCGTGAAATGATAAAGAAAAATAACTATGAAACATAGCAATTTTGATAAAATCTGCATTCAAGAAGTTAACATTGTTCTACAGAATAAGAAAAATCTTCTTGAGTATCTTCAGATAAGTTTATCAACTTCAACATTTTCTTGAATGTTCCAAATTTGTCGAGAAAGCGAGATTTCTTAGAAATAACTTTGATAGTTGCTTTTTATGCTTAATACATAATCACATGGTTTTAGTTTTATTGTAATAAAAATAGGAAGGAAACAGCAAGTTCCGACCTTAAATTATTGATGCCACACATTTGATATCCCCTAACTGTGTTTCTCTGTTGAATAATTACGCATTTTATTAAAATTTACATACGCAAATTCTTTTAACCCTTTCACGACTAAGGGAAACATTTTTCCCCATTTTAAAATTTGTGATTGTCGTCTTTAATTATAACCTTATCTGCATTTTTTATACAGAATGTCGAAATAGAACTATGCTGAACGTAATTACATAAAATATGTGCAAGTTGTTATAAACACCGCATAGAAAATAGGGCGCATAATATATGTACTATGTGCAATTCCATCTTTGCTTTACAGCCAAAACAAATTGCTTCGCAGAATATCATAATTAGCACATAATTTTGTATAGTAATTTTATTTCATAATTGTGTATTATTTTAGTTAACATTTTGTTATAATAAACCAATAGATAAAAGACATTGCATAATAATCCTAAGTATAATTTGTGTTACCTTTATAGTCCACTGGGAAAAATATTTCCCATAAAAGTCCAAAATAAACTACACATTGTTATGTATTTTCTTACGATTTGAATTTATGTCTAAACAAACTAAAATAAACACTTACATACTAATATTTACTTTTAGCAACCTTATGGTCCTGTAATGATTAACAGAAAAAAATGAAAACTTCTTTATTTTTAATAAATATTTGATAAATTTCTCGATAGTTTTATATTTCCATGTTTCCAAACTGGGATATTTTATTAAGTTCATTGACACTATGAATATTTTTTTGTGATTTTTTCTGCATTAGATTACATTTCTATGTAAATAAATACAGTCAGAAACATTAAATCTAAATGAATTTCTCAAAACCTATAACTGCAATCATGATACAATCAAAATTTTATCATTTCTACGTGTCTGTTACATTTTGTACATTTTGTTTTGTGATATGCACCTGAGTTTTTACGAAAAGAAAATATTCAAGCAAATCATTTCAATGTAGTCATACAAAATTTTCATGAAATTTATTAATAGAAAACGTCCATAAAAAAGAAAAGGAAATATATCCATGAAAAACATTTATGCAAAAAAAAGAGATTTTGTCAGTTTCCAGTTTATCAAAATGTACTACTCCTTGCCTTTTGATTGTTTTTCACTTGAGGGTCTCTCTTAAGGGATACCAACAGCAGTCTGAAAGTACAAAATTCTTTACTGTCACGCCCAGTGGCAGAAACACCGCGACACGGCGACATAATCGCGGACAAGAAAAACCTTTTGCGGACAATTATTGTCTGCACTAATGAAATCTATTTAAAAAATTGTCCGCATCTTTCGGACAATTTTTTTTCGGATTTCAATTTTTCTCGGACCACGAAAAAATAACGCGTAAAAAGCGCGAATTTCGGCAAAATATCGCGTGAAAAGTGTGAATTTCGGCAAAAGATCGGGTAAAAAACGTGAATTTCGACAAAAAATCGCAAATGTCGGCAAAAGATCGCGTAAAAAGCGCAAATTTTGGCAAAAGATCGTGTTAATGGCGTGAATTTCAGCAAAAGATCGCGTTATAAGCTTTAATGTCGTCAAAAGATCGCGTTAAAACTTTAATTTTGGGCAAAAGATCGGGTAAAAGACGCGAATTTCGGCAAAAGATCGGACGAAACACGTGAATTTTCGCAAAAAATTGCGTAAAAAGCGCGAATTTCGGCAAAGGATCGTGAAACAAACGTATATTTCGTCAAAGAATCGTGAAATAAATGCGAATTTTGCCAAGGGATCGTGAAACAAACGCGAATTTTGTCAAAGCATCGTGAACAAAATGCAAATTTCGTCAAAGGATCGCGGGACACAACGCAAATTTCATCAAAAGATCGCGGAAAATGCGAATTACGTCAGAGGATCATGAAAAAAAAAGCAAATTTCATCTAAGGATCCGGAACAAACGCGAATTTCGTCATAGGATTGCGGGAAAAAACACGAATATTGTCAAAAGATCGCAAAAAACCCCGCAAATTTCGTCCAAAAATTGCAGGAAAGACGCAAAATTTGTCAAAAAGCCATGGAAAAAACGTGAATTTCACCGAAGAATTACAGAAAAAAAAAAATAATTTCCTCAAAAAGACGAGGAAAAAAAAAATTCGAATTTTATCAAGGAATCACGAAAAAACGCAAATTTCGTCCAAAAATTGAGGCAAAAACGAGAAATTCGTCAAAAAGCCATGGAAAAAATGTGAACAGCACCAAAGAATTACAAAAAAAATAATTTCCTCAAAAGGCCGCAGAAGAAAAAAAAATGCGAATTTTGTCAAGGGATCGCGAATAAACGCAAAATTCGTCAAAGAGTCGAGGAAAAAACGCGAATTTCTGCAGAAATGCCCGAAAAAACACGAATTTTGTCAAAGGATTTGGGAAAAAAAACTAATTTCATTCAAGTGTTTTAGAAAAAAATCAATGCTTTTTGCGCTTGAGGCCTCCGAAACTACCGAAGGTTTTTAAAAGCATCGTTATTGCCTATGTGTGGTTCTGCTTATCCTTCACACTTTAGAAATTCTACAGGAAGTTAGATGATGAAAAGTTATAAGAAAATTAATGAGAATGCATCATGCTTACCATGTTTTAAATAGAATGATAAAAAATTCCTAGTTTAATTTATTATTTATTCATTAAAGTGACATGCAAAATTTGCAGACAGATTATGAAATTTTAAAAGCTTGTCGCAGACAGCTACAAAACTTTCTGCCACAGGGCTGTCACATGCTGATGAAAGCATTCACCAGGCTTATCGCTGACTCCACTGCAGTTTTGTTGGAAGAAGTCCAAGTGAGAATCGAAGAAATGGGTATTCAACAATATGTTACTAGGATTCCCCAGGATGCTTACTGATACTTAGCAAAAGGCATTCCACGCTTCTTTTTTATCGCCTTAAAGCAGATCCTGAAATTTCGAATCATAGAATTGTTGTTTGATTTGAGTACCCTAATAAACGAAGTTTTTTGCTTTTATATTTGCATCGTACAGTCGAGTAACTTTTTCATGTAGGTGCTTGAAGGCATGTTCCAGTTTGTCCAAGCATTTGACCATCTGTTTAACAAGACCGAATTTCATGCGTTATGTTAGACATCCCAGGACGCCAGACTCTTTCCATATGGTGGAAGTATGTTCAGCGTTCCCATTTACAAACAAAACACCAGTGTTTATTATATCTCTGCTAAAGACCCGTCAGCATAAATACAACTTTCAGCTCAGCACCAGATGTTCCAATAATACTTCTTGTAATGAACCATGTCCAACAGCTGGTTACTGTATGTCTCTTCCAAAGGTTTTGCATGTGCAACTGGAATGAAATGCGGCTGTTTTCACATTATATATGAGGACGCGAGTTCCAAAACTCCCCTTATAGAGGAAATCAAATTTTGGGAAATCGCCAAAAATCTCTGACTGCGTCCATTGGTTTTAATTGTAAACCAAGATTTTACAATGCCATAAATACTCGATAAAACTAGTTTTTTTTTTTTTTTTTTTTTTTTTTTGCAGATTTTAGTGTTTTCTCGATGCAGGTTCACCAATAGAAGATTGATAGAGAAAACTAGATTTTTTAGATTTTGGATAAGGCGAGTTTTGAAACTCACACCCTCATATCAAAAACCTTTTAAGACTGAATATGGAGATGTCTATAAACAGACGCCGTTCCTACGAAACATGGGTTTTTCCTAATTCTAGAATCTGTCAATATTGAAATACAGCACAATGTTTTTAATTTCTTCAAAGATAGGCTAAAATTTTCTGTAACAAAAACGAAACGAAGACTCTCGAAAAATTTCTTCAAGAAGATTTCATTGACAAAGCTTTGACCCAAATATCTCTCCTTTGTGTTTGGATAAATTTAAACAAGAACAATAGCGCTTAGTACTTCTGATATAATTTTATGCGGCAGATAGAAATAGGAGCATGCATATTCGATCTCAGTTTCAAGAATCCAAGTTGTGAATAGTTTGGATTGCCACGTCATACTACTGGACACAGGGCATGATCACAGTATAGGCAAACTCCCTGTATCATTTAAGGTGTCTCAGGACTCTTAACATTGGAATAAAAGAAGAAAAATATACTATTTTCAACATTTAATATCATAAAATGTATTTAATTTTAAGACACAATTTTAATTGGGAATGAATGATATAAGTATGTTGTTTTATTTCTTGTATTTAAAAAAAAATGCAAGATGCTGAATTAGCATTTACAGGGGGCTCCAAACTTTCAGACATTTTATGAGCAGAAAATCGGCATAACAGATTACGCGCACGATTACAAAATAAATATTGCAATTAAAGTGAAAACTTTGGTTTCTACTTATACATCAGATTATCATACAGCACGATCGTGCAGTATAGTAGAGCTCAGCCGCATCTTTTACGTTTTGAAACATGATGAAAAGACAACAACTCAATTACAATCCAAACCAGAAAACATTCTGTGATGAATAATGGCTTGTTGGAAAGCTCTTAATTTAGCGATGTGCCTTTCAAAGGTCGGGTCAAAAAATATCCAATATTAAGGGAACGGCACCCATTTAAACTTTACATAGCGTTCCATAATTTAACAATAGAGAAATATATCCTTCAATCTTTCTTTCCTGTTGCCAAATCCTAAAAAGAGGCACATAATTTTTTAAAAAAAGTGATAACACGCGTATTTTGTTTTAAATAAAAGTCAGATTTTCTCGCTATATTTGTACATTTTTCAAATTGACGTCATTCTAATCAGAAAATGAAAGTATTTCCTATATATATGTAAAAAGTTTAACTAAACACGTGTTAAAATGACGCAGTATCTTCATTTCAATGTTTTTAATGTTTAAAAATCTATTTTAATACAGGGGTTTTAATTAAAAAAAACAATTTAGGAAAAGATTATAATAAAAAAAATCGTTTGCTAGGTATGACGTCAATTTCTGTTTAAGTGACAAAACTTTCTAATGATGTTTTATTCTGAAAAGAGACTCCTGATATTCTGAAATTAATCATTATTAATATCATCCATAAAACGAAAGATTTATTTTTAAGTCATACGAAAGAAATTTGCGGTAAATGCTAGTTCATTTGGTTGTATTTATTGCATTTCCCTGCGTATTGTCAAGGAAATCGTATACTCCTATTGCACGCGCCAAAGAAAACATGCATTTTAATTTTAAAAGCTGAAACACTTTAGTATAATTATGTCATTATAACGCCAAATGAAATTCAATTTCGCGAGTTAAAAAAAATTAATATTGTTCGACCGAAAGTAATAATCTAAACAAGGACGGCGAACCTATGGCACGCGTGCCATAAGTGGCACGCTGCAGATTATTTTTGGCACGGCATAGATTTAAGTTATACATCAAAATATAGTAGAATTTCACAAAATGCATTAATTAATATAGATGTTGTCTGTGTCACTTGAATCCGATTAGTTCGGTTGGTTGTGATTGTCCCACAGAATGAAGAAATTGAAAAATAACTTAAATTATCCGAATCAAGCTCAATATTGGCTCAGAAAATTTTGAGAATTAGAAGATTATCGTTAAACAAAAATTAAAAGTGTAATAAGCAAAAATGATGATTTTAAAATTATAACAACTTGGAATTCAATTCCAGACACTAAAAGCTATAGTTTCTGCGCTTGCTATTTTGACAATTTTTTCTGCAAGACATTCTTTTCGTAAAAAAAAAAAAAAAAAAAAAAAAAAAAAAAAAAAAAATGAAAAATTCAACTAAAAACGTCTTGTCAAGTGAGCGCAATTAAACTTGCATTCTATCGAAAAATAACTAAGTACAAGGCGAATATAAATTATTTGGCATTTAAGATGAGACAACGGAAATAATATTTTTAAAATAAATTTCTACAGTGTAACATCAAATATCACCTGTATTTTTTTAATGCTAAAAACAAAATTTTAAGTACTTTTGATTCATTATTATTTGATCCATTAATTTTTTTTTTATTGTTGGCACGTCATGATCAAGTAAAGTATATTTTGGGGGAAATTTGGCACGTGGACGTGAAAAGGTTCGCCATCCCCGGTCTAAGAGCTAGCAACGTTTTCGCCCCTTAATTTTAGCAAGGCTCATTTTTCTATATGCTCTTCTGTTTTATGGCGTAGTATGTATGCGAACGGCCTGGCTGGCGGAATACGTTACCTTTACCTGCAGGAGAAGGGGTTATGCATATGAAAAAAATTCAAAATTACGTCATTTTAGCAAGGCTCATGTTTCTATATGCTCTTCCGTTTTATGGTGTAGTACGTATGCGGACGGTCTGGCTTTCGGGAGATGTTGCGTTTACCGGCGGGAGAAGGGGTTATGCAGGTGAAAAAACTTCAAAAATTCGTCATTTTAGCAAAGCTCATTTTTCTATATGCTCTTCCTTTTTATGGTGTAGTATGTATGCGGACGGTCTGGCTGGCGGGGGACGTTGCGTTTACCTGCGGGAGAAGGGGTTATGCAGGTGAAAAAACTTCAAAATTTTGTCATGAAACACTTTTGACTTTCCTTGTAACTTTCAAGGCCAAGGTTGAGAAAGGTTGTATGAAGGAATGTCTTTAGTTTGTTGGCTAGAAAAGTAGAAATATGGCTTTTGGGATTAAATAATCCCGCGCGTGTACAAACGTTGCATTTCGATATGTTCATTCGTTACGGGATAACATACACTAAAATAATTTTACTGAAAGAGTGAAATAAAAGCTGCCTTCATACGTTGATGAAAGTGTATTAAATGTAATTACTGTAAATTTTATAAAATAATTCATGTTTTAAGAATCGTTGCATATTTTCTAAGGAAAAAAACATACGATTTTCACAGAAACTGTTATAAAATCGGAAAATAAATATAAAACGCTTGATATTTCCCTAAAAAAAAGTAGTACTGATGCATTTTACAATATAGAGTAGTAGACTTTTTTTAAAGCGCATTTAGCCAAAAATATAATGGGAGACAAAATGAGGTGAGATTTACCCCCACGCGTGTGTCAACGTTACAAAAATAGGTGCATGCGCTTACGGTTCAGTTAATTATGCCCTAAACGACAACCGGTAACAAACGCCAATTGTCTGTAGGCTCAATTATATAATTTATCCGTACCAAATACACCAATTGTCAATAGACTCGTTTACGTAATTTATCTCCTTAATTAATGCAAATTTATAAAGGACACCTACTTTCCAATTTTCCTGATTGTTTGGTCAATGTTTGTAAATATGTTAGTCATTATCGTGATATTTTAGTTAGACATCCGAAATATTATTATAAATATACAATATTAGTAATATTCTGATATTACTTACAGGTGTATTGTATAATATTTTCAATCACTTTTGATCATTTTTCTGCATTCAGTCGTTTTCAGACTTTTTTTAATTTTAAATTCCCATTAAGTTCCAAAGACAGAAATTTTCCCTTTTTATAGTTTTTTCGCAGTTTTAATTCATTTCTTATGACTGTTTCTTACCCTAGCTTTTTGTGTGTTTGAGGGGTTGACCTAGGATACTGCATAGTCCCTTTCACCAAAGGAGCGTAGGTACATAGCAGAAAAATTCAAGAGATCACACTATGTATAAAACTTAGTCTAAGGTCTGGTCTGGCGGTCAGTCCTGAGTAAAGTACAGATCAATATCCCAATATGGGGTTTAGCAATAAGTATGGGGTCATCAGAGCTCTTGAAATACACTGGTGAACCAATGTTTCTGTTAGTTTTTGATTGGGACAATTGGTTGCGCCGGTTAATTGGGATCATTGGTTGGTTAATTGGGGCGGTTGTTTGGTATGTTGAAGTTGGTTGATTAAGTTCCTGAAAAGATCTGAAAAAGATGTGAAATGATATAAAAAACTGGTGGAACCAGAGAGAAAAGTAAAGCTCGATCTAAAAAAGTTACAGTAAAAAATTGTCAAAAAGTTTCAGTTTAAAAAAGTAAGTAGTGAGTAGAAAAGTAATGGAATCAGATTATCTGTAAAGCTCATGAAATTACCCAAATTTTTCTTGATAGCTGAAAATGTGGACTGAGCTTTACTGGTGCCTCATATTAAAAATCATATTATCCACTCAAAATGAGTACTGGGTTTAGTAAACAGAATGTGTAGTTATGTGCAAAAAAATTTCTCTCGGGAGCAGAATTGTGGACATGATTGTATCAAGTCAAGCTAAACTCCACAAAGCTGAAAGAATGTAAACCATGAAGTGATATTTTAAGTATAACATTAATATAGTGAAGTTGTTGAGGAATTGCTGTTATTAACATTTCTAACATAACACATGTAGCGTAATAATTTTTATTTCATGTAATTACTGTGAAAAGGGAGCCTTATGTTAATGGACTTAAGCCAGACAAGTAGTTAGCATATGGTTGAATCATACATGTTTAGGGTTTTGGGCTTATTTTGGACTTTGAGCTTCCAGGCTTATAAGTGACCCCTGGAATGGAATTTGGTCCATACTTCGTACTAAACGATCTCTCCTGTCCTCGATACCTCTCATGTTCTCGCTCGTTTCCAAATCAACCTCTAACCTATTCTTATGAGCCCAAATTTTGAAACTGGTTATGAATGATTGGAATTCAGAATGAGTTAAAAATGCCTTTACTTCCCTGATTGATTTTAAGGCACCAGTAAAGCTCAGTCCACATTTTCAGCTATCAACAAAAATTTGGGTAATTTCATGAGCTTTACAGATAATCTGATTCCATTACTTTTCTACTCACTACTTACTTTTTTAAACTGAAACTATTTGACAATTTTTTACTGTAACTTTTTTAGATCGAGCTTTACTTTTCTCTCTGGTTCCACCAGTTTTTTATATCATAATAATTACCTTGACTTAAATAAATTTGTATTTAAAGTATTTTTATATTTTTACTACAAAGTAGTATTTAGCTAATGCAAAATTCTGAAAATTTCAACAGTATATTCATCTAAAAAAATATTTTTTAGAATAATAAAAAGGAAATTTTAGGTACCGCTTACAGACTAACATGAAACATCTGTTTTGAAAATTTTAGGAAAAAATATTGGAAGTTTTTGAGATATCGTGCGCGTTATGCCCAAAAACGTCATTTGGAGAAAAATGACCTCAAAGTTTTTAAAACGCCGCTTCAGCTATTGAACGTGTATAAATCTAAAAGCCATAACTTCTGAAATAATAGGAATTTCAAGGAAACAATTATAGAAAAATGTTCAAAAAAGATAAGAGTTTAACATCTAAAAAAATTAAAATTTTGAAAATTTCAAAGCTTTAAGAGTTCTGAGACCCCTTAAAAAAGAATAAGGCAAAAAATTACTTTTATTAAAAGGTCGTGAATGTTTGACCAAGCAGTGATCAGGCCTTACCTGGAAATCATTTAAGTCGGAAAAATGTTTTTTTAGACTCGAGAGAAGAATTGTATTTAGAATAAAGTACAGATTGTACAGCAGGAAGTATATTTGTAAATTGCAAATTAATTTCTTTTTCTGTTTGACACCTCTACAAGTAGATGTAACCATACAGAAATAACAATAATTTATACGTTTTGTGGGATCCCTCCAAATAATGTGAACAGTAAAGGCATGATTTTCATTTTCGATGAAGCCTCTGTGAAAGATTAATTCACACATTCTGCAACTTATGTGTGGAGTGTTGTCTTTTTCCTGGTCGGCTATCATCAGCCAAAATACAAATTACAGACATTTTTAACAATCGCAGTGACAAGTGCTTTCTGTGCAGCACGTGCCACTTCATCGCAAACATATAATGCTGACTTTACACTGTTAAAAATTTGCAGCATTCTGGCAGGTCATTTGACAGTTTTTTTCCGAAAACGGTTACACAACCGTGGATTTAACACAATTCTGATCATATTATTGGCCATTTTATGGTCAGAATGTAGTTAAATTATGGATATGAAACCGTTGTTTTAAAAAACGGTCGAATGACCTGCCAGAATGCTGCAAAATTTTTAACAGTGTAGAACTTGGCTGGATTAGGTAATAGAAAGGCCGTACTGTTCTCAACAAGGGCACTCTTGCAAGACATATATTTTGAACTTGTTTGTTCATATTCCCCTTTTATGAGTAGTACTCGTACAGAAAAACATATTGCTGTGATTCCATATTTAAATGAGAGTGTTTAGTCAATTCATTCCTTTTTAAGGTTTGTGATATTGGTGGGTGTATACCCTCAATCAAGGTTCTCGCTGACTTTTTACAAACGTTAGCAATTTTTGCTAATCAGAAATTAAAAGTATTCGCCAAATGAAAAAAAATGTTAGCAAAATAAATTCGTCCTGAAACAATGAAATTTTGATGTTTAACCACTTAATGTACCTTTTTTTTTTTCAAATATGTTCTAAAATTACCTAAATATTTGTAACTGTTCAAGATCAGTTATTACTAAAAAAACAATAACTATATTCAAATGTCTTGCGTAAAGTAGAAAATTTCCAAACCTGATTTAACTCTGTAAAACATTATGAAATGAAACTTCCAATACCAGTTAACTCAGGATTAAAAGATGCTACATTCAATTAATTCTGAAATTTTCAAATTATTACAAAAAAAAAAAAAAAAAAATATGTAAAAAAGTTTATTTTTCTAGAACTTTTCACCGTTATATTGAAATTCATACTTCAAGGGAATTTCAAAGTTACACTGAAAATTCTACTGTTGCTTATCGGGTCCGTTAACACTGTGTGATATGTACTATATCTCACTTAGAAACCCTTAAATACAATCAGAAATCGGTATAGGAAAAACTCATGTAAAATCATCTCTGCTCGATATTTTGTCTAAGTCCAGAAATATGCTTCAAGACTTAGAAGATTTCGATTGATCATAACCAATATTCTCAATAAGCACTAACGTGACAGTGTTTATAAAGAGTAGGGTGGTGAATCTTCTCTTTCATCCTGCCGTGTGACCAGCCACATACCCTCAAAGTTGAAAAGTGAAACTTTTCCATCATGAGGTCACAGATCCTTCGGCAGTCCTTTAAGTTTGAATTTTGTTAGTGACGTCACGTGCTAGTGATCCAAGTTGCTAGGAGAAATAGCCTTTGTTCTCAACGGAAATGCCAACATAATATAAGGAAATGTAGGAACATTTTTAGATAGTTCTCTTAGCTTTGGAATAGAATCAGTTCGATTGCACAGAGTTCTAACACTGAGGTAGATTTATTTTCTATAGATTTCTTTTTTTCGGGCCATCCGAGGGCTGATTACGTTGAAAGTCGACAAGGCTTGTTACTTCCGATCTACGTAGAGAAAGATAGCTTTGGAACGGAATTGAGATGCCTGTCTAGTTGGAATTTTCAGAGTCTTAGCTCTGAAGTTGATTTATATACTTCGGTCAATTCGGAGTGCTGATTTCATCGAAAGCCACCAAAACTAATCATTTTCCCATCAAGGGAGAGAAAAGAAACGCTATCGAGTTCTGAATAATAGCGGGCAAAAGACGAACAACTTCTCATCGTATACAATAGTGGGTGTATAACTGACATTTTGCAAAAGGAAAATCAACGTTCTGTTTTTGTGAAAACAATCATAATTTGTTAAGATTAACTAAAATATCAGAAATGATAGCAGTCACAGAAAGAAATCGGAAACTTGTAACTGTTTTCAACATATCCTGTCCAACAGCGCTGCTGTCTTCCATTAATGTAGAAAGTAGCAATGAGCAGTTTTTTCTAATACATTCTCCAAAACAGTCTTGTTGTAGATGTCTGTAAAATCTCTGTCTGTTTTCTCAATGAATTCAGACTGTAATCTAATTATTTTAAATTATAAATTTTTTAATTTTGTTTAAATGGCCGCCATTTAGAAACAAGATGGCGGATGAAGATGGCGAACGAACTCAGTCGCGACATTGGTATGTACTATGTACACACCAAGGTACATCCAAATCGGTTCATAAATACGCCTGTTATCGCGTGACAAAAATCAGGACGTTTCAAAATGTCATCCACGCTAGAAATTCAAAGTGCTATAACTCAGCCATTTTTTAAGATATAGAAGAAACAAAAACTGCTCCGGAGTCTTTGTAAGAAGGTCAAACGCATAAGAAAAAAATATTTTTCCATTTTCAAATATTTTGTACCTCATTTCGAATTTCAGATTATTTTTTTTTTAAATGGCCACCATTTTGAAAGAAGATGGCGGATGAAGCTGGCCAACGAACTCGGTTGAGACATTGGTATGTACTATGTACACACCGAGTTACATCCAAATCGATTCATAAATACGAGAGTTACAGTGTGACACAAATCAGATATATATATATATATATACCTATTTTAGGATTCCATTAATTTTTTCATTCCTATCATTGCATAGCTTTATTTAATGTTATTTAATTTTCTAGTTATGATTTTATCTGTATTTTCTTATATTTCTTCCATAATAATTCTTATAATAAATTTAAAAAAAAAAATTTATACTTACAGCTTTAATTCATAATATTACGTTTTTTGATGGTGGTAACTTGTTTAATTAATGGTTATATATATATATATATATATCCATATATATATATATATGGATATATAGGTATATATATATATCAACATTTGAACAGAGGGTGGTTTCGGGGTCTGGGGGTCATGATCGATGAAAATATACCAACATTTTTTGAAATCGCTTTCCTCCGAACGGCTGCAATTGGTATATTTTTGTAGTGAAAGCTACCTAATATTTATATTCATAGTTATCATATTTCCCTAAGACACTGAATCTCCGCGCATGCGTAATCAGCGAAACAAAAATAATACGGGTGTCCTTATAATTATGAATCGATTAATTCATTCAAAATTTAACAGTTTATATATATATAACTTAGTACTTTATTTATTATGACAAATATTACCCAACAATTTATTTATATCTAAATTATTGTATATAATTAGCATAATGATGGCAAGTTAATTTATTCTAGAAATTTTACAAAAACGTGACTGCACTTATAATAATTTTTTTTTTACGACAATTTGACGAAAACCTCGTTTTTGAATACCAGTTTCATATGTATTTTTAAATTATTTTCTATTATTTTTAAAATGAAATAACATTAAATAATAATAAACAAATAATTAATAACTATAGAACAAAACAATTTATATAATTGAAAAAGAGAAAATAAAAGTAATTGAACATTTATTATTAAATAAACAACGATATCCGGGTTACCATGTCAATCAAAATAACGCCATTTTGGCGCCAATTAAGTACTCCGGTGCATGTACGATATCTGTGCCTAATATGTTTCTTTTCGTTTCGTTTGAAAAAAAAAAAAAAAGAAGTGAAAGCCATTAATTTTAAATGTTTCATTTTAAATGAAAGTTTTGTATTTTAAATAAAATGAATGAAATGATTATATTTTAAAAGAAATTAATGAAATACAAAAAAGAAAAGAATGCGACGGGAAAACTGTTTGGCGATTTATCACCTGCGTCCGCTAACACAAAAATACCGAGTTCTTGGTTTCTCCATCAGAATCTTCCGCTTTGGCGAAAGATTGTTCAAGTAAATTGTATTAGGAATAAAAGTAACATGATACCCGTGCATGATACATTTCTTAGCACATTTAAGGGAGGCCAAACCGGTCGCCAAATTAGTTTAAAATAATAACCTTTTCTAAAATTTGAAAAAAAATATCTGTTATGATTAAAATTTGAGTTGCCATCATTAGAAAAAAGTGTTTAAAATTAGAAAAAAAAAATATGTCGAAAACTAATTCGAATTTTAAAATTCTATACCAGTTTTGAAATTTGCCGATCAATACGGATTTTTGTTGTTAATTTGACCGCATAATATTCCGTATTTTAGGAGAAATCGCCATGAAACATAATCATTCGTTTAATCAATCGTTTCATAAAACTGTTTCATAAATTCGTTTCATTAACATTTTATACATATAGGGTACATTGTGTAAATGTGTGTATAAGTTTCAAAACAAAAACTAGACCTAAATAATAATACAACTTTTATATTTTATTATTTTATGACAACAAATAATCATATACATTTATCAATAACTAATTATAATAATTAAAGTACTGATTTTAATCAATATTATTAATACCTTCTAATTTTAAGACCTTTTATGCCAATACATATGTGTGGCTTTTTTCAAATAGTGATGCAATTTGGGAAGGCCAGGGGGGGTTGGGTATAGTTGCTCACTGAAAGAATATGATAAAAATGTATCAATCAGTGGCGTGGCGTGAAAATTTTCGGTGGTCATCGCAATTATTTAAGTTTGTGGTGAAAAATTATTAACTCTAGAATTCAATGGTTGAATGTTCAAAAAAGAAACTTTAAATCTTACCTTCACTTATACATGAACTCCAAATGTTATGCTAAAACTGGATCGTAGAGTTTTAGAAGCTTATTTCGAGTTTTAAAATATTGCTTGGTCATCGCCGCATCCAGCGATGACCGGACGCCACGCCACTGGTATCAATCATTGTAGGTCAGATTAAGTAAACTGTGCAAAAGCTGAAATAACTTTTTAAATTTGATTGTAACAGGAACATTAGCATTAAGATAACACTTTAAGCCTAGAAATTATTAATTATCAATTTTATTTTCCATTTCAAAATTCTCAGAGTGAGACATATATTTACTATAGGCATATTTAACATTATTGAGTACTTTAGATAATTTTAAAAATATGTAAGAATAATAATGTATCTTTTTTTTTTCATGTGTGCTCAACAATATTAAAATAAATATTTCCTCACAGCTTCTTTGAGAAAGTTTTGAAGTGGCGCCCCTGTTTGAAAATTTTAGCTCTGGAGTTGGCTCTTTGTGCCTCTGTGCAGAATATTTTTATTTATATATACATATAAAATATTTAATTCTTTAACCACACAGAATGATTTTCTAAATATAAGAATTTCATCTAATTAAAATATCTTTTAGGTATACATATAACAATAAACGTTATGTTGGCGAAAACGAGTAGTGTAGTAGGGAATATTTCAATTGATCCTAGGCTTCTCACACTGGTCGTAGTAGATGATCGTTATGCTGATAAAAATAGGAGAAGTAATAGCACCTTGACAATCGATGAACAGTGGCATTTGATTATTTATTGTAGATTGATGCAAGTAAGTTAACGAATCTTAGCAGTCTTCATCATACGTTCCACACTTAAGGTTATTATGGTCGAGTGGCAGATGGTTAGAGCAATGGAGGTTTTCCCAAGTAATTTATCCGAAAGACAAGGATCAAAGCATTTTATGGTCACAGATTTTTATTAGACAACATCGATAAGCAGTTCTCAATAGCATACTGGGCAGTATCATAGATAAACTCGATGAGTTATCACCTTATATTCTCATCATCCATCGATCATTACTCTCGAACAAATACTGGACTCAATCAATTGTAGGAGGTAAATCTTTTAGAAACTTCATAGTGTCGGACACTCAGCAAGGTGGAACGTTTAAAAATAGAAAATCGAGCAAATTCTGCCGGAGTATCGCGTGTAGCCGCTTTTTAATCACCGAGCGTAGTAATACAAATATGACGTAGCACGCGCTCTCAACCAATTAAGAATTAAGGATGACACGCCGTTATACGTCATAGGAAAGAGGCCTGACAGATGAGCGGATGGATTTGATAGTAAAAAGGAAACCTCAGAAATAAGCGCGGGAATGAAAATTCTCCGAAGGGAAAAAAATGGCTACTAAAAAGAACATTTGAAACCCAGAAATGATCTGAACTGAAACATTGAATTTAAGAATACTAAAAGCGTAATATTTAAGTATATTGAGCAAACAAGATACTAAATTAAAGGGAAATTAACAGAGTTAACGATAGCGATTATTTAAGAATAAGGAATTAGTGAATATAGAGTAATAATTTAGAATAGAACAGGGAAATCGCGAAGGAAGATCTAGTAATGTAACATACATACCTCGATTTATCTTTTATAATCATTTTTGTAAATGTTCATCTGTTATACTAGAACTTCCTCAAAGAGCATTCGAATCACTTCTGCAGTTTCAAAGTAAAAATTTTCTATTACTGTTAAGACTTCACCTTTTAATGAGCACTTGAAAAGCGACTTCAAAGTTTAGTCATAAAGGGATTCCTTGCTTTATAATTTGCATTCACGTCTTGAGTGAGTCATGAGTAATAATAATAAACAGTGAAGTTCATAGCAATAAATAAAGAGTGACTCATTTGATTCGATACACCTCAGATCGATGAACAATGTTGAAATTTTCCGAAGGAAAAAACGAGATTTATAGAATACAGATAGTTTCGGCCGAGTTTCAGTCAGGCCGAATTTTGGGCTGCATTTTTGCCGAAAATGGATTTTCGGTGAAATTCAGATTTTGTTCCAAAAACGAAAACGAAACCGAATTTTCGGTCGATCTCAATTAATAATTATGTTTCTGAGTGTAGTTCAATTCCGCACCTATAAAGAATTTTTCTATGCTCTTTTAAAATTCAAGAAAAAAGGAATATAATGCTTATAGAAAATTATTTCTAAAATCTTTTGCTCTATTAATTCTTCTATTTTTCTTTTGATTTTAATTTTTCATTTTTTGAATAAGCTATCCTTCCTCTTCCGGAATATTATTAAAGAACGTAACTGAAACATCCATGAATTTTCGTTAATATTTAACGGATAAAACTTTCGGTGATGAAAGGATAGGCGCAACCGATATGGCCAAAAAAGGATGTAAAATTAGTCTGATTTCTGATTTTGCTGATAAAGTTGCCCTAGAGAAAACATAACTTTTATGAAAATATCTTTTCAAAAATCCCACAGTTTTTGGAAATTTGTTTAAAATTAAAAAAAAAAAATCTTCGTCAGACATAGTTCTTTTTGAATTATATTATAAAAAAAATTTAATATTTTAAAGAAGCTTCGTGTATTTACTTCTTTACCTTTATATATATTTTTTTTTAATTAGACAAAGAAAAAAAATATTTAAAAGTAATTATTTCCACCGTATAAACAACTTATTGTGAAATTTAGGAAATTCAAGAATAAGAAGTATTAATAAAAATATTACAATATTTAAACATTAAAAATATAACAATAAGAAACAAATATGTAAAATTATTGATTAAAAAAGTTTTTAATAATGCCTCAAGAATTAATGGGTTTTGTGCATGAAAACTTTATGCAATGATACCTTTTTCTCACAGCAATTTTAAAAAGAAAATTCAGAGTTAGGTTGCTTTTGTCTGCTTAAACTGGTTATATTCATTTATTAACTGATGTAGTCTACATCGGAAGATTTAGAAAATCCTGAAAAGTATATCGCCTCTAACTATAATTTTACTGTTATATAATAACCGTAGCTAAACTTTCCTTTTTGCTCATAAGTTTTCATATTATCTTTTAACATTTCAATAATCGGCAGAGTTTAGGCCTTTTCAAAACACTCTTATAAAATACCTATAATAGCACATGTTTAAATATACTTTTAGTAATTAAGATAAACTTATAAATCTACATTGCGTTGTCTTTCAGTATTTCACGTTATTATTATTTTTTTGTGCTATTATTTATTTATTTGCACAAAGATGCATTGCACTTACTAAAAAAAAAAAAAAAAAAAAGAAGAAGAAGAAGAAGAAGGAAGAAAAAGAAAAGAAAAGAATTTGACCACTATATTTATTTTCACTATCAACGTAAAAATATTCCTCTTTTTGCGTGGCTTATTTTCGTTCTTTTTCATTTATTCAGTTAGGCCTTTTATTTTAATGTGTAAAAAAATCAGAAATAAGGAATATATTTTTATTATCTCCAGCAAAATTTGTACTTTAAAATACAACAAACAAAATAAATCAATTTGATAGCTTTAATCATTTCGTAATATCCCGTAAGAGCTTTGTAAATTGTCTGTAATCAGCCACTCACTTACTATAGATAAATAAATAATTAAATAATAAAAAAGAAGAAAATAAATTAACCATTATAAGCTAAATTATTCAGATACTTTTGTCAGTTACATTTATTCTTGACTGTCAACGTAAAAATTCTCCTTTCTTTATACGTCTTATTTTCGTTCTTTTTACATTTATTCAATTTGACATCTTATTTTTGCATATAGAAAAATCGGAAATAATGAATATATTTTTATTATCTCCCGCACAAATTGCACTTTAAAATACAACAAACAGAATAAATCAATTTGATAGATTTAATCACGTCGTAATGCGCCGTAAGAGCTTTGTAAATTGTTTGCAACCAGTCATTCACTTACTACAAATATATAAATAAATAAATAAAAATTTTAAAAAGAAGAAAAGAAATTAACCATCATGAGCTTAAATTATAAAGATACTTCTCCATTTATTCTCGTTATCAACGTAAAAATCGGCTTATTTTCGTTCAGTTATGCACTTTATTTTAATGTATAGAAAAATCAGAAATAATGAATATATTTTTATTATCTCCGGCATGAATTACACTTTAAAATACAACAAACAAAATAAATCAATTTGATAGCTTTAATCATGTCGTAATACCCCTTAAGAGCTTTGTAAATTGTCCGCAATCAGTCACGCACGCATCTCAAACATCTCAAACCGTTACGCTTAATTAAGTACTCGTCTGCTTTTGTTGTTTGTTTCATTTCATTCATGGTTTCCGTTTCCGTCATCGAAGAATAAAGAAAGAGATAACGGTAAATATGTTTGGTGCTGCCATCTATTGTGAAAAGAAAAAGTTTCAGACCTAATTTCAGATTTTTATAATGCTTCTTTGAGTTTTATGAAAAGAAAATCTGTGCCATGGGCCAAAAAAAAAAAAAAAAAAAAATGTTGAGAAACACTGTTTTATAGTGTCATATGAAAATGCGCATATCAAATTAATTAAAATATAGAAATAAATATCTATTATTATATGTATGTTAATTTCAATGTTCATTTTTAAATTAAGTAGTGTATGATATAGATCTTTGAAATATTTCATTTTATATACTTCAAAGAAAGTATATTATGCAGTATATATATTATTATGGAATGGCTTAGTGTAATATACAACACAATTAAAATATGGATCTCTTTGTGAAGGTTTTAAATCAAATTAAAGAACAAATAATTGTTACTGGAACGATAAATATCACTGAAAATTATTACTTTCAGTTAAAAATGTATAAAAAGAAACCATCTTATTGTTTCATATCAGTTATTAAGATTGTATAGCAAATTTCTACGCTTGATTCTTGTTGTAATTGGATCATGTTTGGTGCTGCCATCTACCAAACAGAAATGAAGTGTCAACTGCCCAAATAGAAATAAATATATTTAAATTTACAATTTCCATTGCAGGATTATACTAAATGCTAACATTTTAAAGACTATTGAAAACATTTTTGTCTGTGTGTAGCACCATATTATTTTAAAATGAACTTTTCTATATTTATAAAATTTAATTAGCATATAGTTAAAGAATGTCAAGGTGGTAAAATTCCTATTTTAATTTTAAAAAATAGTATAAAATATTCAGAAATAAATATTTTCCACATTTTTAAATAATTTATCACAAATAAAAATTAATTAATTTCCTGCATTGATGAAGTTCGAACTTTTTTTTTTTTCATTAGTAAATGACATTTTCCCCATTTCCCCCTAAAAAACATTTTTGATAATGATGATATTAATAATAATAATGATGATGATGATAATAATGACATAATTTTGATTAATATATATATATATATATATAATTATTTATTGGCCAGTAGCAACACCAAAAAGTATTTTTACAAGAAAAATACCATTTACTTGGTGAAATAAAGGTTAGAAATTTATTAAAAGCGATAATGTCTTTTTAGTCACATGCCAGGGATTAATAGCCCAAAAAGTCGCCAATGATTTTGCTACTTACAGCAGCCTTTTTTTATTCAGCAGTCACTGCTATATATGTGAAAAGTGTGTTGTATTTGTATTATTTTACATATTTACTTATTGATTAAGCGTTAATTTCGATATGGAATGTTGGTAACAACCGCTGAACTATTTATAACGTTTTACTAGCAAATAGGACAAAAAACTGTATCTTCGATTTGCATCCAATTGAAATAGTTTTTTAGAAGATTAAATCTTTAAAATTGATTTAAAAAAATAAGAAATAAGTAAATTGAGATGAAATTTTCAAAGAAATTGCATTTGAAAGTACAAATTTTCCCCTATTCGACTTTCTAATATTTAAAAGTATATCATATTTGGAAGTGATGAAATTTGCCAAAAGAAGAAAATAGAGTGCTTAGATTGTTGCCACCACCGATTTGACGTCAGCGTTACTCAAGGACATGTTTTTGCGTTATAATATAGACAAATGCAACAAATGTATATGTATGCAGTGTTTTCTTAGAGGATTACGCATTTGTGGATCTCGTCATCTCTTCCACGTGGCCTATTGTTCCCTTCACCCATATTGCTACTCCCTCGGGACAGTAATCACCCATGTTACCATGGTAATAGTCACAGTTAGTGAGTGTTATGAGATTTTATTTTTAATAGAAAAATTCAAACGTTCTTTTGCGTTAGAACAATGTCGTGCAACAGAGGATACGTCTCCGTCGAAATATTATTGGTTTTGTAACAACTACTGCAGTAGAAATACGAAACTTTAAAAAGGTACATTTGTTATTGAGAAAAATGTATAATGATCTACGAGTGCTGTTGAGTTTGTAAGGTGTTTCTAAAAATTTTATCGTTTTAAAATACTTTATAAAGTCTTACTGATTTTCTTATTTGAACACTTTAAATCAGACCTCATTTCCTAGAAAACTGCTTGAAAAAGTACCATGTCCCGGAAAAAAGGTCATCGAGTACTTAGAAAAAAGACTTTCTAAGTGCTTCAGACCCTATGGCAAGGAGGTTCTGCACTCAAAAGCTGGTAGACGGGAAGTGTTGGGCTCGAACCCAAACTGTCGGCTTGCGTCGGCCTAATCGTTTGGAGTTTTCCGTGGTTATCTTCGAACCTTGCATTTCCTTGCGTAAATACGGGTTAAGCTGCTATCAGATTCACCAACTTTTCGAGTCAACTCTTGATTTCCTCCAACTTTTCGCGAAATATTGTCTCAACACTCAGTGTGATAACAAACAGCAAATCCCCAACTTTTTATCCACAGATCTAAAAAAGTCTGCGCTAGCCGTGACTTTTCCCCCCAACTCTCAACATTTCAGTCAATCAGAGATAAGCGATTGATACGAATAGGACATAAATATTAACGGCTGGTACTAGTAGTACTGGTTTTCCTCAAACTTTAGCAACGACAACTGCAACCTGTTTCTCCCTTTGAAATAGAAAAAGTCGGGGTTAAAATTGGCTGAAACGTTGGTTGCTCGAAAAGTTGGTGAATCTGATAGCAGCTTAAGGTTCCCTCAGAAAGACCCCACGGAGGGCACCTCTCCTTTGGGCCCCAATCCCACGTGTAGATAATCGGCCATCATAAACAACACCAACACCTACGGCAAGGAAGGATTTTTAGGCGTTATCGCAGTCCTCGATCCTGTTGCCATAGAAGACTCAACAAGCATTGTAAGAAGAGAGAATGTCTAAGCCATTGAAGACCAGTACTATCCTGCATTCCTACAGCATGTACTACAGCGGTGGTACTCACTAAATTACCTGTAAGAGCAAGATCTGATAGAGAGGTGAGCTCGAAGCCGCGCTTACTTTTTGCAGCAATGCATGTAGACGCGGGTTTGTAGGCCACTTCAGACACAAATCTCGACGAAGATTTTTCTTTTAATTTGAAATATTGACAGTTAAGAAATGATGTGAAAAAATGATTTTTTGAAGATTAACCCTTTAAGGGGCGGTTGAATATATTATATCCCATCTAACTTTAAACAAGATTTTCCCCAGAAATTTTTAGTTTAATTTTACTTTTAATCCTTTAGTGGAAAAAAGTCACAAAATTGCTTTTCTTTATTTTGAAATTTTTTCTTCTTCAAAATTCCGGTGTGAATTTAACAGTACAGAAACACAATTATTTGCCCCTAAAAGGGTTCAGATATCCATTCTTCTGAACAATAAAACATAGTTCTACGAGCCTTGTTATACATTTAACAAGAACTTTGTGCTGTGTGATTTTTGTCTTTACAGGGTACCTTTAAACTGTTTAACTCCTGTTGCTCCCACCAGTGGTCACCTGAACACCTGTTGAATTAGTCGTCAGAGGCCAGCAAAATCTACATGAAGGGCTGACTATATGAAGACCAATTAATTCTATCTCGTACTCTTTATAAGTTCCCCGTAAAATCGATAGCAGCACTGGTCTGCGTTCGCCCTGTCACGTGATGCCACACTTACGGTAAGAGCGTAATTCGAAAGCGCGCCAGGTGGTGAAATGGAACCAGCCTGCAGAGACGATGTGTAGAAATGATTGCACTAAAACGTATCGCTGCACTTTTAAGAACGAGTGACCCTACGTAGTCGATCAGTTAAAATATCTAAGATGTAATTCTCTGCTACTTGTAAATCTAATCTCTGTATATTACATATTGTGTAAAAAGAGTTATTCAATATAATCTTCATTTAATTATATACTGGATTCTGTGTTCTTGACTTGACATAAATATATACGAGGGTAATACTGAACATAGACATACGATATGCCCCAAAAAATATTGGTCGTGATTTAAAAATTTTATATAAGCAATAGTAAATGCTTAAAGCAGTTCAAAAAGAATAGTAAAACATTATAAAATAAGAATTATGTACACATTTTCGTAATGGTATAGTATGATTTTTCAGATACTTAAAAAGGCTATGTTATTGGATGTTATAATATTTTTTTATTGTTTTAAATTATGCTTTTACAAAATTTATTACACTTTCCCTTCTGTGCACATACATTTATAAAATTAAATCTTTACGATAGCTTAATAAATTTATAATAAAAGCGTTCTCTAACGAAACCCTATTTCGCCATTTTTAATTTTAAATGTCGATAATGCTGAAAATTATATGTAAAATAAGCATGAAAATAAAACAGAAATCCAAAATACATTACATATTAAAACGCAAATTTTAACTTATTTTTTAAAAACTCGGCCGATTATTAATCGTACATCCAGAACTTAAGAAACAGAAAATAACAAATTATGCAATTCTGACCATATTCTCAAATTTATCTTTTTAATCCTTTCAGGGACAAAGAACTTATTCGTAAAATGCCAAAATAATTAAATGACACCAGAATTTAAAAAGAAATTTCTTTCAAAATAAAAAGTTCTTTTCACGTATTTAATAAAATTAAACTTTTCAGTCCTGAATTCTTGTTTTAATGCGGCATTTTTCAATTAAAATTAGATGGGATACATTTTATCCCACCGCTCTTCAAGAGGTTAAAAGGTTATATCGTAAACTTTACAATTTTGTATTAGAAAATTGACAATATTTATCAGAAGTATGTAACTATCTGTTTATTGTAGCTGTAAAAAAAGTACATTTTAGTCGATGTTTTTTTATTTTTACGTCCTCATTTTTTATTTTTTATTTTTTACATGCTTAAAATGATGTATTCCAACACCTGAGTAAATATTTTTTAAATCGTAGTTGTTGAGTTACAGGGATTTAATATTTATTTTATGTTTAATTCAAAACGAAAATTTTTCTTTTCTTTCACAGATTTTAGTTTACCGGCAAATTCCGGTATCTTATAGTTATATCTTGTAGCTATATTTTTAGACCCCGGTATGCTATTTCTTTCTCCCACCTATTAATGTGTCGTCTCGAAAAAATAAAGTTACGTTGTATAAGCCAGCCGTAAAACAAATCAGATGTATCGTTCTACGAAATAATTTCTACTGCAATTTTTTAACTTCTAAGCAGCACATATTTTCAATTTTTATACCGTCGTATTGGAATACTTTTAAACGCAATCTTTAAATGCAATTTGTTTGAAAACTGCGTCTCCATTTATTTTTGAGTTATTAATTATTTTGTTGTTTTTAGCACCATTTGCTTAATTTTGGCAACTCAAGTACTCCATTTCTGTAGAACGTTAAGGGAAAATAGTTGAAAAATAGCAATTATATCTTTTTGTTGCCCTTTTCTTATAAAAACTGAAAAAAATGTAATTAAAATACGTGCTATTTTGAATAAATATAAATGAAGGATTTCTGATAAAACATGGAGTTATTATAAACTAAATTTAAGTATCTATATTAAAATTACAAACAAATGAAGGCCTATGAATCATGAGATAGCCGATTTTTTTGTTCAGTTTCTTGAATGACGAAATCTCTTGTTTGGATTTGAGTATTATTCAGCTATAGTCACGCCCTATGCATATTTTACTGTAGATGTTGTTTGAGAATGGATCGTAAATGTGGAATTCTATAGCGGATGCGGATGACGCCATTTTATATAAAATAAAAGCGCGCGTTTGGAGTCTTACAACAGAACTGTCTGTATTTATATATATATATAAATTTTTTTTTTCATCAGGGGCGATACTAAATTCTGAAAAAGCAGAATTTCTGTTTTCTAGTACTTTGTTCTATTTTTACAAGAAGCAAATATTGGATTCGTGAAAATTTCCCACATGCGGTTTTCAACAGATTTACATGTTTTAGGGTTCAGAAATCCCGAAAAAAATGTTCTAAAAGCATGTCTTTGAGTTTGTCTGTCTGTATGTGCCAGAAATTTTGTGGGCGCTTTATCTCAAGAACTAATTCATGGAATTTAATAAAAAATAATACTATGTTAGTACCTGATATAAATTAGTGCTAATTAGTTTTTGATGTAAATCGCCCAAGAGGTGGTGCTGTTCTAAGCTGCAATTTTCATGATTTCCGCAATATCTCTATATCAAGACCTAATGCGCTAATTTTCATCGGACTTCAGATCCAGTTAGTCCTTGATATGAATTGTTGCTGATTACGTTTTTGAGTAAATGATCGAACAGGTGGCGCTGCAGTGCTGCATTTTGCACGATTTACACGATTTTAGCGATAGTCATACCTGAAGAATGAATGCACGGTATTTCATATCTTTAGAATCCTAGTGATGTATACACTATATGGCCAAAGGTGACCGGTCACTTGCGATTTTAGACAAAATGCGATTTTGTTAAATATCTAGAAAAATACACGAGGAATTAGCCTAAAACTGCAGGTGTGTAAACCGTATAGTATAGGTCATATATTTCGGCGAAGACTTTTTTCCCGAATCCCCATAGGGGACCGTCAACAAATTGAAAAAAACGAATATCTTTTGGATAACCCTGTAAAATCTAATGTAACAAAAGCGTTCAAACTCGAGATTATTAATAAGTGGCTTATTGTAATATACTGTGTTCATTTGTATGAGGATAGCATGTATACTCGTAGAGAAATTAAGGTTTTTGTAAAAACAGCCCCAAATTTCGCCAAGTTTTTTTCTTATAATTTGCAGAGTTCTTAATATATAAAAAAAAGTTCTTTTCAAAAATTATGACAAACAATATTGTACACAATACTTTGCAATCAAAATTAAAAAATAATAAAAGTTGGATGGAAAATGAGTAGGTTTACTAAAAAATGTTTCACTGCGCATGCGCGAATGCAATCAAAATATAATGTGCATAATGTATTAGCTAAGTATATAGAGCAACTTTTGTGAAAGTCACAAAATCATAGCTTGAAAATTCTGAAAATAATCGCTGATAGAATAAGCTCGAAATCCGTTGTTCCCAAAAACAAGCAAAAAGATCAGGGATTGTATCCAAATACAGTAGTACGTGCAATATTGTGTACGCTCTCTTGGCACTAATCAACAGATATTTGATACAACCCCTGATCTTTTTGTTTGTTTTGGGGAACAACAGATTTCGAGCTTAATCTATCGACGATAATTTTCAGAATTTTCTAGCTATGATTTTGAGACTTTCACAAAAGTTGCTCTATATACTTAGCTAATGCATTATGCACAATATATTTTGATTGCATTCGCACATGCACAGTGAACAATTTTACACAGTATCATTTCCTACATATTATGTTGCTGATTTGTCTAACAGCGAATTATATGCGCATATGGCGGAAGAAAAGGATTGTCAAACGTTGGGGTATTCCAAATTTTGGAATGAAATAATTTTATAAACATTTAAAGGCGTTAATAATAGCTTTGTATTCTCATAAAAACATATAAAAATAATAAAAAAAGTATTATTTGGATTTAAAGAAAAAGTTACAAAAAAAAAAAAAAAAAAAAGAAAAAGAAAAAGAGAAAAGTTTGGTTGGATCGAAAATGATAACGATATCAAAAAGCAACCCCCCACCCTTCTCCGCAGAGATATCTTATCATGTGCCAAACTCCCCCTCCCCTTAAAGTGATAACGTTATATATGCACAGCCCCTCAACTACTTCTAAAAATTGTTGCAAACACGACCATTATTTATAATCGGCCTGTATATTAAGATAATTCCTATAATATATATATATATATATATATATATATATATTACATCGATCACTTAAAATTAGCTATCTGACTAAAAACAGTAAATCGACAGATTATTCTGCATTATAACGAAATTGGCTCACATGTTTATTTTAACCCAATATTTGTTATCTCTATAATGACGTAATCATCTACGACATTTTTTTAAATCTTAGAATTTCTGATACATGAACGTACTTTACAATCTCTAAATTTGAGAGTACATATGTCAATATTTTATCTGTTTGCTCTGCGAAAATATTTACCTAAATAATGCATCTCTATTTAACCGTGAATAAACACTTCAATGATTTAACGGGAAATAAGCTCTAAGCAAAATTTTAATCAGTTGAGTAAAATTTAAATAAAATATTCATTATCAGTATATAAATATTTATTAGCCTGCTCATCTGTGTGATTGACATTTCCCATAAATATTGCCTAATGCTTACATAATTTTACGAAAGCTAAAATTAAGCCACTTGAAAACTGTTTACAATTTACAAAAATACTGCTAAAAGGGCTTTTATAACTTCTGCTATGGCAATTTGTTTTCAGAGTTTAACACTTATTAGATATGACATTATATAATCCCTTAATATATATTCTTCACACTTTGAAGAGATGAGAGTTGTCAATTCACTTATGAATATATTTTCAGCATTATAAGTCAGATGTTTATGCAACATTCATAAAATAATAATTGGTGTACATCATAAGGTTTCATCAACAAATTATTGACGCCAAAAATTATTATCTATTTGAAATATTAAGTTAGTAGTTTAGGGAATTCATATTGGATGTGCGATAATTTAATTGAAACTTGTTATTATTTGATGTAATTGAAGATGGTTGTTTATTTTACGTGACTATGCATGTCATATAATTCCTGCAAAGTACCTGTAACAAATAAGGCCACGTTAATGTTTCAGATAAAAATAAAGTGTTTCGCATCAGAATTAGCATTTTAAATATCGCTGGATGTAATATTTATGCACATTTTTAAATATTAAACCATAAATACTTTTAATTCAAAATGATATGAACTATACCGAGTTACTTGAATCCTTAATTCACCTTATTGCGACAAGTCATCATATGGCTCACTCGCACGAAAAGTGACACATCTCGCAAAAATTCATTAGTATTTTATTCCACTGACAGGTCTGTCTTACTACACAAACAGTCTCATAAGCGTACAGAAAATCCCTTTATTACGCTAATTAGTCATTCGTGACCACAGAAGAGGGGTGGTTTGTGTGAGGAGGTAAAATTACCAATCCCTCCAAACCTCATCCTACATCTTCATTCTTAAGGGTTTTATGCTTTTGTGCACATTTTTAATCTTGCATGCAACTAAGTGCTGCAATTTCATTTTATAGTAAAATTATGCAAATTTTCTTTTGCCTCTCCTGTGAATTTCACTTTTGTCGAGATATGTCACTTTTCTTGCGGGTGAGTGATGTATATTAAAATATTAAGATAATTCTGTAAGATCAGTTCAATGCAAAATTGGCACATTTGCGCATGATGAAATTAAATTTAGAACCTCTTCAACTTAGAGGTAGATAGGTCAGCGCTGTGGTCGAAAGCGTAAGTTTAAAGCTCTGAATTTTTGTAAAGGAAGCGGGTTCTATCTCAACGACCGGCAAAATGATTTCTGAAATGTGTTTTGGCGATAATTCATTTTTAATGACATATTTTATTTGGAGGAGAAGTTATATGATTTGTTATTTTATTATTATTATTATTTGAATGCTTTATATTTAAACAAAATTTAACACTCAACAATCTTTAAAATTTTATATTTAAAATATTTTGTACGTAATTATCAATTAAAATGAGTTGATCTACAAATTTTGTTATACTTTCTGACCATTGCCAAGAATATATGTGTGCATGTTAGAAAGAAAAGTTTGCCATTTTTTTCAGTAAATGAAAAAGAAAACGGAAAGAAAGAAAAATATTCATATAAGAACTGTAAAAGAAATTACCTTGATATCCATGGTTGAACCCGGGAGAACGCACGCATACAAAAGGTAAGAATGGTTTTTACTTTATCACCAATAAATAAAAATAATAATCCTCACCTTATTTAGTCAGAGACAATTGTTACACATTCTGCGATAAAATAAGTTGAAGATTACTTAAAAAAAAATAGTGATGACAGTTGTAAAAACCATACGCACCTTGGGTCTACCAAGCTCGGCACTAGTCCTCACAGGCTAATATTTTAAAAATGAAAAATAAAATTCAAGTAATAATATATATATATATGAAAGGATAAAGATTAAACCTTTTTTAAAGCTTAAACATTTTTAAAACTTAAAGTTTAAAAGTAAAAGTTCAAAATTTAAAACTCCCAAATTTTATTTAACTTTTGAAAGGCCGTAGTCATTTGCCCTTGTTAACTTGGTTTTCTAACTCAACAGTTATTACTTTCAGGCTTCAAAATTGATCCATCTTTAAGAATAAGAAATGCTGAGTAAACGCAATTGTAAATTCCATCGGCTTCCCGCGAGCAGAGTTTGAGCCCAGATTTGCCAAACCCATAAAACGTCATAATGCCTGGATAACTTTTAGCCTATTAAATTAGATCACCTCCTATTTCTGTAGTACCGCACTCTAGCGGAAATATTTCATATTTAAGACGGGAAACGAAAAACCCGTGGCTTTTTACTAAAATGAAGTGCTAAAATAACTGCCGCCCCCCGGCAGCGCACTTGGGGGAAATCGGGCCGCGTCAACTCTCAAGTCATCTGGACCTGGGCTTTGAAGGATCATATGTAATTGGAATAAGGCCCAATAAAAACCAAGTCCAAACGAACTCAATCTCCTTTACTTGGACTCATATTTACTCACCAGGAAATGGCCACGACTACCAGAAAATTATGCCATTCGACGAACCAGCCACGGTTCACCCCTGCACAGTACTGGCCGTCCGGAGCGGCCCGCGATGCTCGAAAGTGCCCGTAGTCACCCCCGAGTCAGAGCATTCCCCGATGACTGGTTACCGCATATATTACAGGAAGTCGGCAGGATAGTCCTGCCAGGGAAATCCCAAGCCTATGTGAAATATGTCCGAAAACTTTCCATCGTGCTTGAAAAACCCTGTGAATAAACTATTAAAACGAAAAGGAAGATTCCCGAGATCTGCGATCGGCCACGAACATTTTCACAAAGCAAAAAAGAGTTTGGATATTACGGAGAAAAGACCACCGAAAGACTTTTTAAATCAGTAACTACGTCTCACATGCCTTTGAAATCCCACAAAAAACCCGTCGAGGA
Organism: Maratus speciosus; assembly: GCA_963932465.1. NCBI lineage: Eukaryota > Metazoa > Arthropoda > Arachnida > Araneae > Salticidae > Maratus > Maratus speciosus. Next base: position 334,993,952 of record OZ010798.1, on the reverse strand, counting down.
TCGTCGTTTGCTTGGAAGTCCACGCCTTTGAACTCAGCGTCGTACTAAATGCCCAGAAAATCGAGCGGGACGCGACGAGTCCCCCAATAACCGTACATCAACTTACATCGACGCATGAAATGTCTGTGGTTTCAAAAGGCTAAAGTTTTGACTCATGGAGAAATTTTACATGCCCGTCGAGTGAGAAAGAAAAGAAACTTTTTTTTTCTTGCCTGCCATGATAGCCAACTAAACTGTTAAGACAATTTCAAAAAGCGCGATTTTACGTTCGGAGATCGGAAAGCCGTTTCTCTACTTAACTTGAAAAAGAAACATTCATTTGCAAATCTACAGATGTGGGTCAAACACGAACAGCTGTGTTTTCAAGGACAGAGGTCAGCTTTTTCGTCTCTTATCATCGCATGAAACATGCGGACTTTAAAAGAAGAGAAAAAGAGTGATTTTTACGCAGGACTTTTTATTATTAGTGTGTTAAAGTTTTTATGAGATCTGTTTGTTTTTGTGTGTGTGTGCGTATGAGAAACCTCAGATAACGTATATTTTCGCGCTCACAGGGGTGTAATTTTATTTTTTTGCTGTTCTTGCGTGCATTGGAATTTTAAAAGGATATGTCATATACAGGAGGTAAGAATTTAAGGTTTGTTTTTAATTAAAAAAAAAAAAGAAAAAAAATTGTATTTTTGTTTGGTTAATTCCGTTTTTGAAAATAATCCACAATTTTAAAACTAGTTTGAATTTTGGGTTGCATGAAAGTTATTATTTACAATATTCTTTTTTATTTATTTTTTTTTTACAAATGTGTATTTTTGTTATAAAAAGATATAGATCTTCTTAACAATTTTGAATTTTATATATTGTGTTTATTATGCTATGTCTAGAATTACGATTTAAGTAACTATAATTTAAATGTTTTTGATGTTTTAGACCATATTTAGGATTTTTCTAAAGCATATTCATATTTTTATATATTCCTGATATTGTAAGGTTTAGGTATGATCCAGAAAACGATCATCTATAAGAGTATTTGACAAAGTACGAGCTGGAATTTTTTGGAGCCACTGAAAAAATGCAAGAGTTTTCAGTTTGCCAAAGATAGATTACCTGCTCTTGTCTAAATATGTCCCTGTTTTCACCAAAAAGAGTCAGGTTCAATTGAATATGAGAGGGTCGCGCGCCATTTTCCCCCATAGCACAAATCGAAGTGAAAAGCCCACGTTGTAAATATGTAAAAATATTTTATATTTTAAATATAATAATCCAGGTAAGTAAGAATCTGCTGAAAAATCCGGAATCATGCAAAAAATTGTATATTTTAGTGTTTGTTCCTCCTTTTAAGCTTTAAGGAATCTCTTGAGAATTGTTTTTGTCAGCGACTCAACAATTTTGCTAGAGTTATAATATTATTTTTTTTGGTATGTGTGTTTAATTATCACTACTATTATTATTCATTATATTATTACACTGTTATTATGAGGAAGTATACTTTAATATTTTGAAGGTACAAGGATAATGTCCAACCATTTACACATACCGTAGATTTTTACTAGTTATAGTGCATTTTCGGAATATTGGAATATTTTCATGAACCAAGTCAGAATGTATAATGAAGTATTTAGCGTAATAAAGTGTCATGCATAACAGTCCAGGTAAGCATACAGAAAGACATGCTCAGTCAGATTCAAGCCAAAATAGGGATAGATAAACCGGTAGCGATTCTCTTTTTTTGTGATGATTGAACCAATGACGAATTTTTAGAGATCCGGACATATAAAATAAAAAGCTAGCTATAGAAAAAAAAAAGAGTTGTTGCCTTATTTCATGTCTCAGATAGTAAAATCCCTTTGGCTTGGAACAGTTTTCTCAGTAAACTGGGTCAAAAAAGGCAAAGATGCAGATAGAACTAGGGAGCGTCACCGTGGGTTGTTGACGCCACTGAAGAAGTCCATCTTGAGTCTGCACACAGCAACTTACCTGCTCGCTTGTCCTGGTATATCTGTATTTTTCCCCAGTTCATTTTGTACACCACACAAATTCAGCACCTTTGCTGTAGTTTTCATTTTTATACAAGTTAGATTTGTTTTATCATGAGTATAACCCTAAGGCTGCACCACATAAGCAGCTAAGCCCTGCCAAAATAGAAAAGCCAAATAATGCGAAAGTTTCTGTGTTTGTTGTTATTATTATACAGTATTTTATATTGATTTTATCTCAATAACAATTTTTGAAAATGCTGCATTTATTAAAATTCATATTTTTATTAACATTTTTTGAAGATTTGGTGTATGAATAATGTGTATTTTTAAATATTTTACTTTTGAATATCTTGCCCGTTATGCAGTTTGTGTTTTATATCTTGACTTTTTATATGTTATACATTTTAATACTTAGAAGTTGTATATTATAAAAAGTCCTTCCGGCCAGTGCCGGGAGGAAGAGGTAGCTTTCATAATCCTTATTTAAAAAAAGCCAACTTATATCATGCAAACACACGAAGCTCAATTTAGTGGAAACCGAATATAGGATATTCAATACGAATTTTTATCAATATAATGAATGAGAATTTCGCGAAATTAGTCAGCTTTATCCAAGCTGCTTTTCTTTAAAGTAACTTATATTTGGCTGCCAAATTCGGCAATTTCTTAAAGTGCCTGTCATTTTAAGACAACATGGTGGATGTGGCTAAGCAGTGAACTTGACCTTAGTAATTGCTGTGCACATGCTCACTCACATCGGAATCAGTTAATATATAGGAGTGCTGTCGCATGCAAAAAATCAGATTTTTCAAAATGTCACGCACAATAGAAATTGAAACTGCTATATCTGAGCCATTTTTTAAGGTAAAGACAAACAAAAAATGCTCCTGAATCCTTATATCAAGATCAAATACTTAAGAAAGAAACCTTTTTCAATTTCTAATTTTTTTGCACCTCACTTTAAATATATATATATTTTTTAATTTAATGGCCGCCATTTTGAAACAAGATGGCTGATGAATCTGGCCAGCGAACTTGGTCGAGGTGTTGATGTATACTATCCACATGCCTTCTTACATCGAAATAAGCGAATACGTGTGTTATCGCGTGACAAATACAAGATCGTTTCAAAATGTTAGCCATGCTAGAAATTCAAAGTGCCATAAAACAACCATTTTTTAAGATATCAACAAAAGAACAAATTTTCAGAAACAAAAACTGCTCCGGAATCTTTGAATCAAGGCCAAACACATAAAAAAATCTTTTTCATTTTCCAATTATTTAATACCTCATTTTGAATTTTAAATTTAATTTTTTTTTAAATGGCAACCCTTTTGAAACAAGATGGCGAATGAAGCTGGCCAACGAACTCGGTCGAGACATTGGTATGTACTATATAAAGACCAAGTTACATCCAAATAGGTTCACAAATACGCCTGTTATCGCGTGACAAAAATCAGGTCATTTTAAAATGTCAGCCACAAGAAAAATTCAAAATGCTATTACTCAGCCATTTTTTTTTAGATATAGACGAAAGAAAAACTGTTCCGGAATCTTTGTATTAAGGTCAAACACATACAAAAAAAATCTTTTTCATTTTCCAATTTTTTGGTATCTCATTTAATTTTTTTAATTTTTTATTTTTTTTAAATGGCCGCCATTTTGAAACAAGATGGCGGATGAAGCTGGCCAACGAACTCGGCCGAGATATTTGTATGTACTATGTACACACCAAGGTACATCCAAGTCGGTTCATAAATACGCCTGTTATTACGTGAGAAAAATCAGGACGTTTCAAAATGTCAGCCACGCTAGAAATTCAAAATGCTATAACTCAGCCATTTCTTAAGATATAGACGAAACAAAAACTGCTCCCGAATCTTTTTATCAAGGTCAAACACATAAGAAGAAAATATTTTTTCAATTTTCAATTTTTGGTACCACATTTCAAATTTAAATTTTTCTTAAAAATTTAAATGGCCGCCATTTTTAAACAAGATGGCGGGTGAAGCTGGCCAACGAACCCGGTCGAGACATTGGTATGTACTATGTATAAACGAAGTTACATCCAAATCGGTTCATAAATACGCCTTTTATCGAGTGACAAAATTCAGGACGTTTCAAAATGTCAGCCACGCTAGAAATTCAAAATGCTATAACTCAGCCATTTTTTAAGATATAGACAAAACAAAAACTGCTCCAAAATCTTTGTATAAAGGTCAAATATATAAGAAAAAAATATCTTTCCATTTTCAATTTTTTGGTACCACATTTCAAATTTAAAATTTTTAAATTTTTTTTAAATGGCCGCCATTTTGAAACAAAATGGCGGATGAAGCTGGCCAACGAACTCGGTCGAGAGATTGGTATGTACTATGTACACACCGAATTACATCCAAATCGGTTCATAAATACGCCTTTTATCGCGTGACAAATTTCAGGACGTTTCAAAATGTCAGCCACGCTAGAAATTCAAAATGCTATACATCAGCCATTTTTTAAGATATAGATGAAACAAAAACTGCTCCGGAATCTTTGTATAAAGGTCAAATACATAAGAAAAAATATTTTTCCATTTTTAATTTTTTGGTACCACATTTCAAGTTTTAAATTTTTTTTAAAATTTTAAATGGCCGCCATTTTGAAACAAAATGGCGGATGAAGCTGGCCGACGAACTCGGTCGAGACATTGGTATGTACTATGTACACACCGAATTACATCGAAATCGGTTCATAATTACGGGAGTTACAGTGTGACATAGGTCAGATATATATATATATATATATATATATATATATATATATATATATATAATCAATTTGAACGGAGGGTGGTTTTGGGGTCTGGGTGTCATGATCGATGAAAATATACCAAAATTTTTTGAAATCGCTTTTCTCCGAACGGCTGCAATAGGTAGCTTTTTTGTAAAGAAAGCTACCTAAAAGGAAAAAAAAAAAAAAAAAAAAATGTTTACAGGCTACAATATGAACAAGGACTTAAAGAGATGGACTTTAGTAAACAACCACCGGACATTTTATTTTCTTCGAACATTTTTTTTCATATTGTAAGCCATCTTTATTTCTATTAATACTGTGTCTCGAGATTGTCCAGTATGTGTTATTTAGCAATTAGCATTTGCATCAAGAAAACAGCATATGTATTATTTAGTAACTTCTTTAATATTTTAGTAAGTATTTGTTTTGATGTTATATATTTGTGAATTTCCAGATCTACAGATAATCACCTGTATAATATAATTTCTGTAAATGGGTCCAGTTGGCTTGAGAGGCAAAAAAATTGAAAAAAAGAAACCCGCTCTTTTAATTGAAAAATTGGGTTAACTTAGCTAAATGGGTAAAGACCCACAGGTCTTGCAGGCGAGCCCTGTGGCTCTTTGTTTTAGTGGGGGGTGGGGTGGGGGGGGGTGGAATATGAAAGGATAAAGATTAAACATTTTTTAAAGCTTATACCTTTTTAAAACTTGAAGTTTAAAAGTAAAAGTTCAAAATTTAAAACCAAATTTTATTTAACTTTTGAAAGGCCGTAGTCATTTCGCCCTGTTAACTTGGTTTTCCAACTCAACATTTATTACTTTCAGGCTTCAAAATTGATCCATCTTTAAGAATAAGAAATGCTGAGTAAACGCAATTGTAAATTTCATCGGCTTCCTGCGAGCAGAGTTTGAGCCCAGATTTGCCAAACCCATAAAACGTCATAATGCCTGGATAACTTTTAGCCTATTAAATTAGATCACCTCCTATTTCTGTAGTACCGCACTCTAGCGGAAATATTTCATATTTAAGACGGGACAACGAAAAACCTGTGGCTTTTTACTAAAATGAAGTGCTAAAATAACTGCCGCCCCCCGGCAGCGCACTTGGGGGAAATCGGGCCGCGTCAACTCTCAAGTCATCTGGACCTGGGCTTTGAAGGATCATATGTAATTGGAATAAGGCCCAATAAAAACCAGGTCCAAACGAACTCAATCTCCTTTACTTGGACTCATATTTACTCACCAGGAAATGGTCACGACTACCAGAAAATCAAGCCATTCGAAGAACCAGCCACGGTTCGCCCCTGCACATTACCGGCCGTCCGGAGCGGGGCGCGATGCTCGAAAGTGCCCGTAGTCACCCCCGAGTCAGAGCATTCCCCGATGACGGGTCAGCGCATATATTACATATATGTATATTATATAAAAAATTTTACTTTTACTATTCATTTAAATTATTCTAAATTGCCGGCCTATTCATTATTTCCTTTTTTTAAATACTTTCTATTTTTTATTTCTAGTTAAATTCCTATAATTTTAAAACGCGTATCTTAATAATAGATTTATTCCGAAACGTAATCTAAACTTTTAATCCCTTCATTAATTTTTATCGTCTACAAACTGTAAAGTTCTGAACGCAGTTATTTATTTTTTCGAATGTTTATAAAAGCCATTTTTACATTTTTATTCTATTTCATCTCATTTTCCCGCCCGCGAAGCGTCAGCCTTTTCACATCGAAATCATTCCATTAGCGGCGCCGGGATTCTTTCCTGTGACGTTTCTTGATCGCTCTCCATTGGCTGAGTGTCGGATCCCAGTTTCACTTCGAGGCTCGTTCGTGATTTTGGTTGGTTTAGCCTGAAGTTTCCATTTCAATCGGAATTCCTCCGCTCATTCTAATAAATAGCGAGAGCATGAGCTCAGAACGAGAGATTTTTGTGCTGTTTGATTGTTTACATAACCTGTTACCTGGTGTCCTTTGCCATGTAGAATATTCATTCCGTGAATTAACATCTATTTAGCATGAGTAACTAGTTTACGCTCGAGTAGAATGCTCTGATTTCTCATCCTGCGGGAATTGTTTAGTGTTGGTATGTTCTGATGGAATAAACAGTTTTCCTATGACTACGTTTCCATGTGTTTAATTGGGAAAACCCCGATCTCTTCATACGCCTGTTTTCACGACTCACGCGGCCTAACCTGCCTTGTCTTCATCATGAATAAATAAGTGTTTGATTGGACTCTACAAATATTAACATCGCTCTACAGCTGCTAAATTTTCACAGAGTTGACACCTTCACTAGCAATGCTTGTGCTAAGTGGTAGGATTGCTTACAACATCACCAACGGCTGATTAAAGAGTGGTATGAATCCAGTAATATGAAATAAAAAGCACTACATGATATCTCGACGTAACCTATTAAATTGTTTCGTAACAATAAGCCGGCGTAGGATAATGTCGACCTACACTTTTACTACTCTACACTTTTAAAAGGAGACCTTCAAAAAAAAAAAAAAAGTGTCCCTGGGATTGTGAAATCAATCGAAACCTTCGATGACACCTGGTAACGACGATTTCATATTCTGCATTTTACCTGAATGTGCGTCTATATAGAAGAAAATCATTTTGTTTTCTTTTAATAAAAGTTTAGGAAAGAAAGAAAACTACGATGTCTGTTAACAACCTAAGGTCGTAAGTTTTGAAAGATTTATTATTTATTTATTTGTTTATTTTATATTTCACCATATTTCCTTATTTACATTTGATGTATTACTGTTATTACTTATTAGAAAAGAGAATATTCACATTTGTTGCTTAATCTAAAGTTTATTTACATAGTTTATTGTGATATTTCTTATTTTTCTTATGAAATTAAAAGTAAACTTATGATAGTCATGAAATTTAAAATAATATGTAAATTCAGCTGACAATAATAGATTGTTTTTATCCAGAAAATGGATTGAGTGCTTATTTTAAATAGTGTAAATTTCATTTATTGTTTAAAGCTGTATATTTTAAAGGTAAATAGGAAGTTAAATTAACAAATTATAGTTTTGTTGATGGAATTTCTGGTTTCAGTTAATGTTGATTCCCAGTTTCTTATAATTTACATAATTCAGTAAGAAAAGATGGAATTAGCGAAAGTTGTGCTAGAATTTTTTCAGATAAATTATAATTTAAACTTTCATTAAATTTTGTAAATTAAATTAAGATGGCATGCAATCTAAATTTTTAAATATATTTATGAATTATAAAAGAATTGATTTAATTTTTAAAAAATTATAACTATGATATATCTAAGATTCTATGTTTTTATTGAGTAGAATTTCTGGTTAAGGTTAGTTTTTTCCCAATTTCTTATAATTTAACGAAATTCAGAAAGAAAAGATGGGATCGAGCGAATCTTTTGCTGGGATTTTGACAAATAAAATATAGTTAAAAAAAACCCCTTAAATTTCTAAATATTTTTATTGCGATATTACTATGTTTAAAGAGTAGTACTCAAAAGGGTCTAACCTGAAATTTGAATTATTTATTAAATTTTTATTACTGAAAATTATCTTAATGTTTTTAAGTTTAAATTTTACACTAGAAAGTAATATAATTTTAATTATTCTTAAGGACCAGTAAAAACTTGCTTCCCTATCAAATTCTTAACAAATTATCTCCTGTAAATGTTCGAATTGATAGGCAAAGTCAAAATAGAAATACGGATGTTGTCCATGTATCTAAATTGCGCCCCTACTTTTCACCAGATCAATTAAAATTATCCCATGAGAATTCACAGCAAACTAATGTTAAAGCCCTGACTCAATATTAAATTTAGAATAGTCATAAAATTAAGTAAAAAGTAACGAAATAAATTAATTAATCAATCAATTCTCTTCTATATAACAGTATGTTCTCGAAGGCCACGAGAACATTACTGCTGAAGTTTTTACTTGAATTAGTTGTTTATGCGGGCGTAAATGAGTTGATTTGAGTTAAGGATTTCTTATATTGAATTGAATTAGGTTAGAATATTAAATAAATTTTAAAGTTATATGTAAACTATAATTAAATGTTAACTAGATTAAATATATATATATATATATATATATCAATTGCTGAACTATAATTATTAATACTAAAACATTATAGAATTTATGCCAATAATTGTTGATTATGCAAGTGTCCTGGATTTCAAACCCAACTTGTTTTTCTCTTGCTTATTTATTTATTTATTTATTTATTTTACTGATTGCGTAACCATGTAGGAAATGAACGAAATATTTCGACACATGTCGAAAAGCACCTGTTAAGATTTTGTTTCAATGATATTGCTGGTGAATTTCAGAATTTTTTATTTTTATTTTAACTTGGTATAATTTCCTTTCTTATTGAATCTGTATTGATAGGAGATCACTTTTTATGCTATGTAACTTTTTACCCATCCAATATCATTGAGTGCTGTCTCTTATTATTATTTACTGAAGTGATGAATTAAATTATGACTTTGAAATTATTGATGAAAATTTGAGTTATTGTTATTATTGAATTAAATTTACTATTGCTAGATCTTGTATGATAGAAAGTATAGATAATTTATTATTGAATATTGAGATAAAAGAGAGGTAATAAAGAAAAATAAGTGTTATGAATTAATGAAGTCAATATATGAGATATCTGAGAATACTCATAAATTAAATATTGCGATAACATCTGAACATAATGAAAGTAAAATACTTACTAGAGAATTTATGGAAAAATGGTAATAGTATGGTACCGCTATTATCATAACAATACAATACTATAGAGTGCATATGGCACTACATTTTTTGACAGTTTTTCTTGTGTCAAAAAGAGCAATAAGTGAATTTCAATGGACTATAGCATAGTATCAGGACAATATAATCATCCCAGTTAAAAAACTGTAGGAGATTGATACTCAGTTGAAATATTTTTACATAAATTTCAAATTTATTATATTCATGTTTTTCCTTTATTTATATGACTTGTGAATTGTATGGAAAATTTCTACGTTATGGAGTTTAAGTTATAGAGTAATACTAATGTTTAATCGTGATGTGGAAAGAATGTAAATTCCTAAGAAAACTCCTAAACAATTCTAATATTGTCAATATCTGTTAATATTGTAAGTAATAAGTTGTTAGTAAAACAAGAGGAGATTATTTAGAATATAATTTACTCCATGTTGGAGAAATATTTATATTATCTTTGTAATTTTAAAAAACAATTCCCACAGTTTCGAGTTTCAGCAGTAACTTATTGATTTGGTTTTTGACAGAATTGGAGAAAAATTTCAGACTACCGGGTAACACTATTGTAATCCGAGTTCATGCTTTTCCCCAATGAACTTGTGGGTCACGGAGACACCAGTTCACCGGTTTTTAGAGAGGGGGGATATTGTTATATAAAAAATTTTTACTTTTACTATTCAATTAAATTATTCTAAATTGCCGGCCTATTCATTATTTCCTTTTTTAATACGCTCTATTATTTATTTCTAGTTAAATTCCTATAATTTTAAAACGCGTATCTTAATAATAGATTTATTCCAAAATGTAACCTAAACTTTTAATCCCTTCATTAATTTTTATCGTCTACCAAACTGTAAAGTTCTGAACGCAGTTATTTATTTTTCGAATGTTTATCAAAGCCATTTTTACATTTTTATTCTATTTCATCTCATTTTCCCGCCCGCGAGGCGTCAGCCTTTTCACATCGAAATCATTCCATTAGCGGTACCGGGATTCTTTCCTGTGACGCTTCTTGATAGCTCTACATTGGCTGAGTGTCGGATCCCAGTTTCACTTCGAGGCTCGTTCGTGATTTCGGTTGGTTTAGCCTGAAGTTTCCATTTCAATTGGAATTCCTCCGCTCATTCTAATAAATAGCGAGAGCATGAGCTCAGAACGAGAGATTTTTGTGCTGTTTGATTGTTTACATAACCTGTTACCCGGTGTCCTTAGCCATGTAGAATATTCATTTCGTGAATTAACATCTATTTAGCATGAGTAACTAGTTTACGCTCGAGTGGAATGCTCTGATTTCTCATCCTGCGGGAATTGTTTAGTGTTGGTATGTTCTGATGGAATAAACATTTTCCCTATGACTACGTTTCCATGTGTTTAATCGGGAAAACCCCCGATTTCTTCATACGCCTGTTTTCACCACTCACGCGGCCTAACCTGCCTTATTTTCATAATGAAATAATAAGTGTTTGACTGGACTCTACAAATATTAACATCGCTCTACAGCTGCTAAATTTTCACAGAGTTGACACCTTCACTAGCAATGCTTGTGCTAAGTGGTAGGATTGCTTACAACATCACCAACGGCTGATTAAACTGTGGTATGAATCCAGTAATATGCAATAAAAAGCACTACATGATATCTCGACGTAACCTATTAAATTATTTCGTAACATGTATGTATATATATATGTATGTATTATAAATCGTACGCTGCATGAAGTTTCAAATTTTGTCTTCTAGCGAATGAGACTGATAAAAATAAAATTCATGACAGCTTTTATTGTTCGTGTAGTTAAAAAAGGAAAGAAAAAATACTAAATATTGCTGTTTTTTTCAAAGAAACTGATATCGTAGTAAGCAAAAAAAAAAAAAAAAAAAAAAGAAAAAAAGAAAAACACTATCCAGTATTTTTAGTTAAATTTCTGATAAAACGCATGCATAATTGGTCATAAATTTCAAACGTAAAATTCTTTCACCGCATTGAATAGGTTAGACTGACAACATCATCTATCGATTATATTCTTTGGACTGTTCCTAAATTCAAACTGGAGGGGGAGGGAGGAAGTTCATGATATCCCTAGTCAATTATACCAAATCTTGGGAATGGTGTATGGCAATTCAATCATCAGACTTATAAGTACTTTGACATAATTTCAGTTGATTACATAAATAATAACTTTTGATAATCTGATTACTTCGTTATTATCTTAGCCCTCTTAATAAATCTTAACCTCCTGCTCTTGATGCATCCTAGATATTGCCATTCAAAATCGAAATCGGTTTAGTTTAATATCTGCGATGTGTTCTGCCTACCACTCTTTGAACTTTCGTGATGTTCTAAAAATTGTCACATATCTTTCAATAGTTCATATACTTATTTTATTTTATTAATTAGGTCAAGATTTACAAAATTAGTGAAAAAATAACCGTTTTGCGCGCAATAAAACCTTTTTGAACATTTTAACGTTGTAGCATAGTTTCTAGCTTAACCTTTTATAGAGGTACTCTCTCATCGATTGAGTTCTGAAATTTTTTGTTCAATCGCGGTCTTATGAATTCTAACATTTGTGCGACAATGAGCAATCTAATCTGTATTTCTTTAATTTTACAGAGCATCTACGAATCTCCGGAAATCTGAATGCCACGGTTACTTCTTTCAATGATATGTTAATTAGGTATTTTTTGTTGTTTAGTTCATATATATATAGGGCAGTAAAAGTTGTACTTGATGATTTTGCAATCCATCCTATCAAGGTAATAGAGTTCAGAATTTGAGCGTCGAGTTCTCCACGTGTCATCTGTAAGCGGAGTTTTTTCCATAAGCCGTTTTCAGGTACAATCTACGTCTGCGAGTTTCGTCAGCTTGGTAAGTAGTTAAGTTTGGTATAACGAATAAGTATGGTTGGAACCAACGGAGTCCCATTTTATAATGATATTGCAGTGATTATAGTTATATTACTGTGCTGATAGTAATAGTTTATAGTATATTAAAATGACCTTACGTTCCTGAAGAATGAGCAGCGAGGCCAGTCCGATTTAAGCTAAGTGTTGGAAAAGGATTTTCCTTTTCAGTTTTTAGTAATTTGAGCTTAGTTTTGAATGAGCTATCTAATCTGTTATTTCTTTAATTTTACAAAGCATGTCTAAATTTCCGGGAATCTGAGTGCCACAATTACTTCTTGCAGTGACATGTTAATTAGGTATTTTTGGTTGTTTAGTTGATATACAGTATTGTAGCAATTAATTGAGAAATGCATTTTTTTCATAAAATTCAGTTTTATTCAAATTTTCTATAGATACATTGAAAACTAATAAGTGATATGACCTCCCCGTGACTTTATAACATCACAGACACGTTTTGGCATGGAATGTACTAGACTGGCACATATAGATTTATTTTCAACGTCTCTGAACCATATGTCAATAACGGCCGAAATTAGCTTGTCCATCGTCGTACAGTCAAATTTGTGAAGCCGTTTTTTGACAATAGACCACAAATTTTCAATCGGATTAAAATCTGGTGAATTCCCGGGCCAATCCAATACAGTAAGTTTGTTTATTGAGCAGAAATTTTGGATTCGCTTCGAAGTGTGACATCGCGCACCGTATTGTTGAAAAACGCAATCTCCATTCGGCCACAGTTTAGACATGTTTGGAAGCACATTTCGGGTCAATATGACTTCGTAACTGGCACTGTTCATCATTCCTTCTACGGGAACAAGAGATTCTGTCCCCAAATCATCTTTTTGGGCGGATGCTTGGGTGCTTGATTGATGTGATGCTGATCGAGAGGTTCTCCTATGCTCCTTCTCACGAACTTGGATCTAAATCTTTGAACCACAAAATGTGTTTCGTCAGAAAAGAGAACCTTCTCCCTGTCCTTCTTAGTCCATGTTTTGTATTTCTGTGCCCATTCCAACCTTTTTTTCTTCATGCGATGCGTGAGAAGCTGCTTCTTGTAGGGTCGACGTGCTCTCTGCCCGCGTTTTAACAGCCTGTATCGCACTGTTGAAGGTGCAATATCAACACCTGCTGCCGCCATGGACCTGGACAGGTCAAAGCTGGTTAATTGAGGATTTGTAACACTCATTCGATGCAAAATTTTGTCGTCACGAGCCGAAGTTGATCTTTTTCGGCCGCATCTTCCAGAACGGTTGGTTCCCTCATTTTCTGTTTTCTGAAACCACTTCCATATCCTCCCGCACTTGCTGTACTCACTCCACATATTTTACCTATTTCCTCGAACGTCTTAGAAGTGTGTTCTCTAATCGCAATCACTATGTCACGTGTTTTCGCATTCATATTCATGATGTTAATGATCCCCACAACAAGCTAGAAACTAATACTGCTTAACACTTGCCACCTGGCGGAGGAATTTGAACACCTGCTGCTTACCAGGTGCATAAGAAAACCTGCCACTTTGATAAATAACTGCAATTTGAACTCTGAGCTAATTTGGAGTGCTTCTTCCTAAGCTTACGTGTGATAAAACGAAGAAAAGGACATTTCTCAATTAATTGCCACAATACTGAATATAGCGCAGTAAAAGTTGTACTTGATGATTTTTCAATCCATCCTATCAAGGTAATAGAGTTCAGGATTTGAGCGTCGAGCTCTCCACATGTCATCTGAAAGCGGAGTTTTTCCATACGCGGTTTTCAGATACAATCTATGGCTGCGAGTTTCGCCAGCGTGTAAGGAATTAAGTTTGGTATAACGAATAAGCATAGTTGGAACCTACGGAGTCCCATTTTATAATAATATTGCAGTGATTATAGTGATATTACTGTGCTGATAGTAATTGTTTATAGTATATTAAAAGGACTTTAGGTTCCTGCAGAATGAGCAGCGAGGCCAGTCCGATTTAGCTAAGTGTTGGAAAAGGATTTTCCTTTTCAGTCTTTAGTAATTTGAGCTTAGTTTTGAATGAGCTATCTAATCTGTTATTTCTTTAATTTTACAAAGTATGTCTGAATCTCCGGGAATCTGAATGCCACAGGTACTTCTTGCAATGGAATGTTAATTAGGCATTTTTGGTTGTTTAGTTGATATATATAGCGCAGTAAAAGTTGTACTTGATGATTTTGCAATTCATCCTGTCAGGGTAATAGAGTTCAGGATTTGAGTATCAAGTTCTCCACATATCATCTATAAGCGGAGTTTTCCCATAAGCGGTTTTCAGGTACAATCTACGGCTGCGAGTTTCGTCAGCATGTTATGAGTTAAGTTTGGTATAACGAAAAAGCATGGTTGGAATCTACGGGCTCCCATTTTATAATGATATTGCAGTGATTATAGTCATTGATAAGAGGAGCCTCCAGAGCATACAACGCCTATGTCTTGTCTCCATCACAAAATGTTATAAGAACGTGGCAACTCATACACTACAGGTGCTCCTGGGCATCCCGCCATTACTGTTAACACTCTACAACAAATCTCTTAAAAATAAAATGTTAGCTAACAAAGACATATTAATAATGAATAATAGTGTTCTGTTAAATGATGATATCCAACCTAAAATTTACAAATACATCACCAACCCAGAAATCGCAATTAATAATGAACGAACTTAAAGAATCAAACATTATAAAAATCTATACGGATGGATCCCACGCCAATTCAAACACCACATTTGCAATAGTAGCATACTCACAAAACAATAAAATTAACGAATAAGTCAAACGTCTACAAGAAGGCAATTCGGTATTTCAGGCGGAGCTGCAGGCGGTGGTCAAGGCGGTTCAATGGGCCCTGTCGTTTAAATACACTAAATTCCAAATCTTTTCAGATAGCTTATCAACAATATTATCACTCTCTAATTTATTCCCAAACAATATCATGATTTTAAATTTATTCAAACTAATTACAGAACATAAAAATAAATTAATATACCTAACATGGATTAAAGGACACGCAGGAAATTTTGGTAATGAACTGGCGGACAAGCTGGCGAATGATGCCGCCCAGTACTGCAACCTACCAATTTGCCGGGAAGTAAAACTTTCCAGGTCGTTTTTGAATAAGAGTCTAAGAACATTTTTATTGG
Source organism: Maratus speciosus (assembly GCA_963932465.1). Lineage (NCBI taxonomy): Eukaryota > Metazoa > Arthropoda > Arachnida > Araneae > Salticidae > Maratus > Maratus speciosus. The sequence goes on along the minus strand of OZ010798.1, from coordinate 334,978,400 downwards.
ACTGGTGGCAGTACAGCTGGGATAACTCAGAGGGAGGCAGATTCACCTATGCAATTGTACCAAAGGTTCAACTTTCGTTATTATGCAAGGACAGGGTCTCGGTTTACTTCTTGACAGGCTGCGGCTGTTTTCCGACCATTTTACACAGTATAAATAAAAAAGAAGACGGTCTCTGTCAATGTGGTCGGCGAGGAGATCCAATACGCTATCGTTTCGAAAAATGTAAGTTTATGAAATACAAATTTACTAGAAAACATCCACAACTGCTAGACGATATATTAGAAATTTTAAATAACAAACAGTCCCTCAGTCAGCTTTACCAAAATTATAATATTCTTAATGAAAAATACTCGTTCATTAACTATAAATTCATGCTAGTATGATTTGTACCTGTGGCCTGACAATGATGTGAGATGCGGAAATGAAATTATAGTGGAAAGGAGTGATTCATGATTGGTGTAGTTCTTTTAGGTATCGTATTGCATTCTACTAGAAATATTGTAAATAGTAAAATATTGAAAAAATTAATTGAATCGCAAAAGTATTATAAATAATGAAAATAATCAATTGAATTGCAAAAGTATTGTAAATAATGTAAATAACCTGGTTGCTGCTGAATATACTGACTAACGTTCCCCAAATTGCGGTGCCGCAATGGTGATCCGAGACTAATAATAAGCTAGAAAAAGCAAGGGGTCGTCGGGTAGCTTCATCGCCCCAAACCCTCCCTTCCCGCTTTTCGGTGTCTTTAATTTGTGTAATTTCTCTTTTAAATTTGTCCGGTTTCAATTTTTTTTTTTCAATCTGGCTTTCGCTAGAGAGTCTTTCATTCGGGACGTGGCTGGGCTCCTGGGAATCTTGCTTCCGCAAAAGAGTCGGAGTAGAGTAGAAGAATAAAGGGTTGCGGACGAAGATGGGCCGCTCGCCGCGGCGATTTCAACAATACACAAATTCTGTAAAGGGTTAATAAGTTTCTGTTGGTAGTATATTACAAAGCACAATCTATTTAATCAATATCCAAAATTTCATGTTTATACATAAAAAGGTTTTGAAGATAGACTAATTCAAACTTTGAAGTTTTTCGTTAATTTTCGACGCGTTTAAAAGGTACAAGACCCCTTAAGTAAACAACCCGGAAGTGTATGATACAACACTCTAGGACAAATAAACTTCATGTGACATAATTGAAAACTATCAATTTTATCAAAATATCACTATTAAATTAGGGGGGAAATATCAATAATTACTCTAGAAATCTGAAACAAGACTGTAATTTAAATAACTTCACCCAAAAATTCAATTATTTTGTATAAAATATTCCTTGCCACTTCACCGGCGACAGGTATGGGTAAACAGTGCTTTTACTCTCGACTTATCTCGGTGCAAACAGTGAAGTGGTTTTTAGTGTTTAACAGAGAAGAATTTTATTTACATAAAGGAATGATAAACATGGATAAACTCAAAATTATAATCTGCATTAAAATATTAACAAGAATTTCTTTTTCATTGAAATTGAAAAGGAATTCTTTCACGCATGTTGAATCTGAATGACTGCATGAAATAAATGAAAGCCTTTTCACATTTTAAAGATTTGGATTATTTGAATAAATAATGCAAATACTTGTTAATTAATTTAATGAATAATCACGAGTGTCTGCTAATTTGTATACATTAACATCTTTTTCTTTCAATAAATGTTGCGAACAGATGAAATACTATTTTAATACCTATCTTTTAATACATTCTAAAACTATGTTTTATTTTAATCTACGTAAAATTTATTTATTAATGTTAGAACGTCATATTTTGCAGTCACATATAAACTTAGAAACGGTGACACAATTTTTCAAAATTTTTCATGAGATGAGCAATGGTACTTATTTAATAAACTAAATGTTCGAGAACAAAAATAACACAATTTCTTTATTATTGTAGTGTAGAGGAGATGCGTAAAATAAATCAAATTTACAAATTACGTAAATAATGTGTTACATTTAATGAATTAATGTAAACATCTAATTACAGTTATAATAAATGGTCAAGTACGAGTATTACTCGCGCATAGGGGATTCCGTAGAATAAATATGTGAATTTGTAATTTTATTAAAAAAAAAAAAAAACTGTTCCTTAAAGAATACTTAGACTTTGTAAAAAATTATACAACGTAGGGTTGGGTATAACTGTATGGACTAGAAAAGTGTAAATGGATATACCACGGAAGTTCAAAGAGATATGGAACCTAAATAATATCTAATATCTAAATAATATCTAATAGCTATTCTGTATAACTCATTTTTAATATTATCCTAATCTGTTTATGATGAAATTAATTCGGTACTGACAATAAAAGCAGTGCATATTTAAACTTCATTTGGCATTTCATAAAACTAAATTCAGCGTCGCAATATCCTTTCTTTCTACAATGTAGCTTAAACAAAACATTTTTTCAAAGTTTAAATTTGGCATTGTGCTAAGCGCGCTTCGAAAGGAGGTCGCAAAGTTTCAACGCCGCCTTGATACGTGCCGCGTTTTTCCAGATAGGTTTTTAATTAACTTTTAAAGTGACTCGAGGTGTATTGAGTGCTCCACTCGATGCAACCTAGTCACTAATCCCATAGTATTTATGTGAATCATTCTAATAAGAGGTCTCATAAGTCTTAAAGCTTGGTATACGCTTGTTAAAAGCCTATTATTTCTGAACATTTTTATATAATTGTTTCCTTGAAATTCCCATTAGAACAGAAGTTATGGCTTTTAGAATTATATGCGCTCAATAGCTGAAGCGGCATTTCCAAAACTTTGACGTCATTTTTCTTTAAATGATGTTTTTGATCCTAAAGTACAGGATAAATAAAAAACTTCTGAATATTTCTTCATGAAATTTTCTGAACAAATATTTCGTGTTCGTCTGTATTTTATGTTCATGTTGTATGTTACGCCTGGAAATTTTAAGTTCAGTTTATACTGAACTTAAAATTTAATTTTTATTGTTCAAAAAAATATTTTTTTAAGTGATTATACTGTTGATATTTTAAAATTTTTGTATTGGTAAATACAACTTTGCATTAAAAATATAGAAATGCTTTAAATACAAATTTATTTAGGTTCATGGGAATTATTACAATCTGAAGTATAAGTAGGCACCAAAATTTTCATTCTAGTTGCGATAGCTATTTTATAATCCTGCGCGTAAGCTGTTATACCAATTTCATGCTCGGCAAACGTCTGACAGTTTCGAGCCCCCTATAAACACTAATTCTGCATGTTGAATTTTTTAAATACATGAAATCAAAGAACATACTTATGTATTTCATCCCAATAAAAATCGTTCTTTAAAATCATATACATTTTAAGACATTAAATGTTGAAAATGATCTTTTTTTTCGTTTTTTCCAATTTTAAGAGTCCTCAGACTCCTTATATTAGTCTGTTTTTAACAATTTGACGTTTATTGCTTTGATTCTGCTACTGGACATTGCATTACACATACATATCATTAAAAGTTGTTAACAAGGCCTTAAAAGCCGATGGTACATAGAGTACACCGCCCCTGTCATTACGTATGTTCTAACCGTCCGTATATTTAAGGGTTAATATCTGGGCTAATTACTGACGATTTTTTTCGAATATTATTATCAACATTGCCCTTATGCTTCTGCTATGGCAGGTACCTTCAGCGCTGCTCAACACTTTTGCTGTATACCCGTAAATCAAAATTTGTGTGTAACTGAAAAATGCGATTTTCTCAAACACTACGTGACCTAGTGTAATCGCTATAATTTTCCTTCAAGGCTTAAATTAACGTCTACTACCTCTAATTTTTTTATAATTTTATTTTCAGTAATTTCGGAATTAGATGGGTGGGGGGACATACTTTTGTGCTACATTTCCGACGATATCTTTGAAAATATAATACCTGAAATTAAAAGGAATGTATTTTTGAGTTTAGCGTTATGAAAACTTTCACATGATACCCCACACGATATACAAAGAAAAGAGTTTTTTTTCAAATAGCTTAATTAGCCCCTCTACATTTTTACTAAATATATTTATGAATGTTTAATAATCTGAAAATATGTGGTTCAGTAGCCTTTATTACTTCCCTCAATTTGAACTTTCCATGTTCTATAGTTTACGAGTAAAAATGGCTGTGACAAACTGACACAGGAGTGATCTTATAATGGTTCCGTTTTTACTTTTTAAATACGGAACCCTAAAAATAAGGGTATGTATATTAACGATATTTAAACTCAAACATAATTTCTAAAATGGAAGAAAAATAATGTATACTCACTGATTATAAAATATTCCCAAAATTTGTGTATTTATAATGCAGTTTATAGTTAGTAAAATCTTATAACAAGGAAATGATTTTACAAAAGAAAAACACAAACAAACAATGAAGAATGTGCAATATTCACTTCTTCGTACACAGTTAACAATCGGTCCAGTTGTTAAACCATTTTTAAAAATAACGGTTGATTGACCCTATATGAACCGTATCTGAACATGTTGATCATATAATGGCTAGAATTTAGTTAAATTACTGTTATGTAACCGATTTCGATAAAAACGGTCGGATGTCTGATGCACAGTTTGCTGCAAAATTTTAAAAACGTAAATAACCCATTTATTCCTAGCGTCCCATTTTTTGGACGTTTCGAATTTTAATATTTTTTTTTAATTTTCTTCTCTTTGCAACAGGAAAATTGTATGATGTAATTGTCTATAAATGTCTTTATCTATTACTGAGAGATGACAGCATAAGACCGATATATTTATTTGCTTAAATAAAGGCCTTTTTTCGGGTGTTCATAGATTTTTCATTTTTCAAGATAGCGAAATGTAAAAAGTAAGTTTATTTTTATTTTTTGTATCAAGAATCTAAATAAATAAGTCAAGCTTGTAGCTTTCTTTGATATACGTAAAAAAAAAAAAAAAAAAAAAAAAAAAAAAAAAAAAAAAAAAAAAAAAAAACTTTAAAATACTTTAATACTTTTACCAGAGAAGCGAACATTTGTAATAGTATGCTGAAAATCATTAGTAAAACCTTAATTTGTGTTGCAGGGACGTAGATAGAAGACAGAACTTATACTTATAATAAAAATACATACATTTAACACTTATTAAAAAGTATACTAAAAATACTGAAAAAAATACCACCTTCATCTAGAACAGTGGTTCGAACGTGGGACGTACACCCCACCAGGAGGCAATTTCAAATTTTAGGGGGGCAATTTCAAATTTGTAACTCACCCATTCGCTGTCATGTTTTTTAGAAAAGTAATCTTTTAGACCGAAAATAAAAATAATACATGCAAAATTTAAAAAAAAAATAATAAAAAGATCTTTGTTGAATTTAAAATAAAAGTTCATATCAAAAGCTTAAAATACAATTATTACCTGAATAATTATCTGAACAACCTTTAAAAAGATTTTAATACCATTTTTTAATTTAGAATTTATAATTTTTCTGGTTATATTGTCTATTTTACAATTTTTGTCAACTTTTTTTTTTTATTGTTTATTAACATCATTTCTATTTGCTTTGCTGTATGCAACACGAAAAAAAGGGTATTTCTAAATTTTATTGTCTTGAACATATTTAACCTAAAATATGTTTGGAATACCTAAACGTGATACTATCAACTTTATAAAATTTATAAATCTTAAATAGCATTATAAAATTAAATGTGTAAATAGTAAATATTTATGCTAGATTTTTACGAATGTAGATATAAAAATAAGAGTTTACAAACAAATTTCTAATTTTTTTCACATTCAGATAGATTGTACTGTATTTGATCGTATTTACTGAATTCTGTTTTTCGTGTCAGGTTTCATTGGACCCGTCTGGCAGGCGTAGGGTTAAAATTGATAAAGGTCAGACTCTTCAAATGCTTCTTGTGTATTTTGTTATCCATAGAAAGAAAAATTTTAACCAACACTTAGTTAGTTACTAAGAATTATAAAATATGTCAATGTTATCAATTTTAATGCTAAATGTGATAGTTTCTTCAAGCATTCTGCGAAGATAAAAATGTGAACCATATAAAATTTTTCTTAAATATTCAGGAAAGTTTGAAGTGCACAACAAAACTCTTTTTGGCATAAAAGTGAAGATGTATCGCCTCATCTATAGAATTACGTTAAAAACACATATGTTGTAGATAAATCATCTCTTTGATAAGTTAAAAAAATCTGAAATGAATAGTTATTCTTAAGGCTCGTACAGGCTTCTTTCAGGTGAATACAGTTCACTTTTTACTCGACAGCCAAGAAGGATTGTGTGTTTCACGCGTATCTGGGTATGTGAATTTCTTTATACCCTTGAAACATCCCAACGGATGACTGAATTTCAATGAATGAGCACTCTATCGATTAATATTAACCCTCCGTTGGTTATAGGCTTGGTTTTGTTTTTATAAATTCAAAATGGCGGCCGTCAAATACAAATGGCGGTAGAGACAACAAAAAATTGCGCACCATATTGAGTGGTATATCACTGAACAGGTTTTTAAAAATGAAGACTATGTTTCATTGACTATTTTACAGTCAGAAGCTCCGTTTAAATATTACACAACCTGGAAGTTGTGTAGGTAGGATCTCTAGCTTTACTGCAACTCTAACCTTCATATAGACATCTATAGGCCTCATCAAAACAGTGTTTATAGATAGGAACTAACAATTAAACACAACTTAAAAGTCATCAATACAAGTAAATAAAAAAAAATGGGTAAGTAATATAAAAATAGTTTCACATTGATGAGAAATAATTAATTAGTTCGCTTTTTATGCAGTCCGGTTTTTTGATTTTTTAAATTTAATTTTTACTTGTTAAATAATAAGAGATATATGTTTCAGAAACTGTGTGCGAGAAGAGTGTGTGTGTGTGTGGGGGGGGGAATCGAAATTTTGCAGATGCTTCGGTGGGGCACGGCCAATAAAACGTTGGGAACCACTGATCTAGAACGAATAGGTAGTCAGTTTCTTAATCCCTAGAATTATAGATTTCCGAGTTATGCGAATAAAGTAAACAAATAAACTGAATAGACGAAATGATCGAGAATTTCTAGTCTATAGTTTCTAGGTGATGAAATGGTACATTATATTATGAATAACTGAATAGCGAAAAATTATCACTTGATTTCTATAATTAATGCATAAACTAGAATTATAGTTGCTAAAATTCACTTCTTGTGCTCGCATTTATTTGCAGAGATTTTTTAAATAAGTTTGATTATGATAATATAGGAAAACGCTCTTGAATTTTTATAATGATTACTAGAACTCTCCAGCAGAGGGAACTAGAATTTATAAGGATGACATGGAACTATTTTTTCTAGAGCCTTAATTTATTTTCTAGATACCAGTTGACACGATGACAAAACTGATTGAGAATTTCTAGTCTTATGTGATGAAATGATACATTATATTATGAATCGTTTGAATTGCGAAAAATTACTATTTGATTTCTAGAACTAATTCGTAAACTAGAATTATAGTTACTAAAATTCACTTCTTGTGTTCGCATTTATTTGCAACGATTTTTAAATAAATTTGACCATTATAATATAGGAAAACGCCCTTGAATTTTAATAGGGATAACTAGAACTCTCTAGCAGAGGGAACTAGAATTTATAAGGATGACATGGGACTATTTTTTCTAGATGTAGATTATGTAGATTTAGGTAGATTATTTTCTAGACGCCAGTTGCAGATTTGTCTTTCAGTGAATATTTCTCTATTATAAAATTTACTGAATCTTAACCCTTTGGGGACGAGCGACCGGTGTTCGTGCCACGTAAAGTGCTCAGAATCGGGGATTATTCTCACCAGTAAATTTTTATTGTAAGTTTTGCGTTATTTAGTCCAAGCATTTTCCAGATTCAATTAAGCAAAAATTTCTGTTTTAAAAAACCGGTGGTTAAAGATTGAAAATTCTGTGAAAGACGCTCGTCCCGAAGGGGTTAAACACATAGCCTTGAAAACATTTCAGTATTAAAACATAAACGCGCAGTCAATAGACGCACTATCAAACTGTTCGCAGATACCATAAATAATGCGTAAATGCTTACAGCATATAAGAAATCAAATTACTATTTTATTTATATTACTCATCAGTACGAGGCAATTAAATTTCGAACTGGGCAAAAAATACGAAAGGAAAATTAATTGACTGTAATTAAATAAAAAATTCCATAAAAATGCCTGAATTAATATAGTTCATTGCATATGAATAAATAAATAAATGTGAATTATTTCATATAAATAAATAAATAAATGTAGATTATTTTATGTAAAGGAACAAATAAATGCAGATTGTTTAAAATGAATGAATGCAAATTGTTGTGCATAAAAATAAAAGACGTCTCTTAAGAAAAAAAAAAAAACTCGTGTGCCTTTTAGAGCAAAATATAATATTAGATCCGGATTTATTTTTGGGAAACATGGTATTTATACATATAAATAGCAACTTATTTTAATGCACAGTTTTATATTACTTAGGAGAACTTCATAAAAGAAAAAAATATATAAATTCTTTTATATTGCAATATATTCTTATGTGAAATAAGAAACAAGATAATTACTTCACCCACGTAGCATCAATTTCTTATATGTTTTCGAAATTTCCAAGAAAATTACATGTCTGAAAGGCAAAAATGCTAGTTCATACAACTAAAATATGTTGAAACTCTGTAAGAAAAATAGAGTACTAGCTAGAAATGTGCACCAGAATTACTTCTAATGAAAAGAAAAAAATGCATTAATAACTATTATTACTTGACTGAGGTAAAAAAAAAACTTCATCATAGATTGAAATTGAGCGAAATTTTTATGGATGGTAAGAAATTTTGAGAGCGTAATTTAAATAAGATAAATAAATCATGAAAATGCACACATAATGTAACAGATATATGTTTGGTAATTTACATAAAAAGTTCCTGTTAATTATGAAAAACATAAGAAAAAGTCGCTTTCTATGTATAAAATAGTTCTGGTTGTGAAAAATCATTAAATTTTGTTTTACAACAATGTTTAAATTGATGTTTTCTACTTAATGTTTCCTACATGTACTGTGTAGAACAATATTTTTGATACCATAAACAACTTGTATCTTAAATACAGAGACAAGCAATTAGCCCTAAAAGAGCATTTTTTAAATTTAGGTGTAATGCCGATGCCTAAATATAAGCTACTAAAACTAATAAGTTTTAAATAAGAGTTTATTTATTCAGAGTGTCATTTTGTAGTCATATCATAAAAAAAAAAATATAGTGTTTGTTTGATGTTTTTTTTTACTTATATATTTCTTTATGCAATATATTATGTTCTATTCTTTTATACTTTTTCTTCTGCTTTTCAAATTCTTGTTTAATCAATCATTCTGTAAGAAAAGTTAAAGCTATAACTTCTTTTTAAATATTACGTATGCTGGACGGTCATTGTTCTAATTTTGTTTTTTATATGATACGCTGAAAAAAATGAATGTCGACAAGGTATTTATGTTAAATAAATGTTAACATTTTTAGAGATTCGAGATTTTTTTACTGTCATATATAAAACAAAAATGATGCTATTTTATAGTAATTTTAAGTGTAAAACTGCTATTCACTGAGGCTATATAATTCACTGCTATATAATTTCAAAAATTCAAAATTTAATTTTATGCAATTTGTACTTGAGTGAGTATTACTATGAGCACAAGAAAGAAAAATCACGCGTAAAACACAGATTATAAACTCTTTCTAATATGTTGCGAATAGTGTAACAAAACTTTCTCGTTTAATACAGAAAAAGATGTTGTCTAAGTAAACGATAATAAACATGTTAAAAATTAAGGTAAAATCAGCTTTTTGGACCGTCAGTATTATTTAGAGAAGCTAATAACTGATTAAGTGTGAGTATTACTCGCGCATAGAGGGCTCCCTACAATAAATACGTGAATTAGTAACTGGGCATTGCATTACACAAATATATCGTTAAAAGTTATTACCTAGGCTTTAAAAGACAGTGGCCCATATGGTACGCTGACCGTGTATTTATATTTGTTCAAGCCTCCCATGGCTTTAAGCGTTAATATCTTGGCTCATTACCGACTTTTTTTCGGATATCATTATCAACAATCCTTTTATACTTCTGCGACGGTAGGGACCTCCAGCGCTCCTTAATAAAACTCGCGCAAATCGAAATGTGTGTGTGACAGGAAAATGCGATTTTCAAAAAAACTATGTGACCTAGGGTAATCGCTATATTTTCCATGCAAAGATTAAATTAACTTCTATTACCCATAATTTTAGTTTCAGCAGATTCGGTAATAGAGGGCGGGGGGGGGGGGATATTTTTGCATTACATTTTCAACGATATCTCAGGAAATATAATCCCTAAAATTTAAAGAAATGTATTTTTAATTTCCACGTTACGAAAGCTTTCGCACGATATACAAATTAAAGATATTTGTTTCAAGTAACTTAATTAGCTCCTCTACATTTTCCCTAAATATATTTGTGAATGGTTAATAATCTATAAATATCCGAGCCAATAGCCTTTATTACTTCAGGCAGTTTGAACTTTCCAATTTCCATACTTTACGAGTAAAATGACTGTGACAGACAAACACAGGACCGATCTTATAATGGTCCCGTTTTTACTTTTTAAGTACAGAACCCTAAAAATAACTACAAAATTCACCTGTAAAGCAAAAGGATTTCTATATATTTAATTCTTTTTGGTGTGGTTTAAAATTGCGAGAAATTTTAATATTATTTTATGTGTGCCTAAATATGCTGGAAATCATAATATTTATCTTGCATCCATTATTTATAATCAACGAATTTGTTGCTGAGAAGAAGCGCAAAGTAGAATGTCACACAATTACAAGAAAAGTTCTCGATGGCTTTTGACCAACATTACCGATTTGGAGAATAAGAAATAAAAAACAGCAGCCAAAGAAAAAAAAAATGTTAACAAAATAGATTCGGTGCGAAACACTGAAAAATCTATGTTTAACAACCCTTACTGTATCCTATTTTTCAATATATTCTAAAAAAACAAAAAAATTATTTGTAATTGCTATAGAAAATTCGAATATCCGCTACAGAAACAATTAAAAATAAGTATTAGGTCTACCGCAAAGTTCTGTTCGATAATCTTAATTCATGCCTACTTTAAAAAAATTCAGATTCCTTCATTGGCACCACTTTTTTGAAATCGCATAATTCGCATTGTCTTCACATTTCACATTAAAGTGAAAACGATGGGAATTTTACCATGTCAAAAAAGTGGTGCCAGTGAAGAAAGCTGAATTTAAAAAAAGTAGGGTTAAATTAACATTATCGGACAGAACTTTGCGGCAGACCTAATACATTTTAAATCTCTTCTAAATGTGTAAATGTTGATATTCTTTTATTAGTCTAAATAAGAATTCAAAAAGCTATCTTTGATTTACACTATTTACCGCTGTAAAAATTTAAACTAAAAATTGCTATGCGATTTCGATTCTAACTGATAGAAAAAACTGACTGGTCAATGATGCTATCGAATACAACTAATAAATTGTGTTGTTGTGATGACGGCCGATTATTTACACAAGGGAATATAGGCCCGAGGAGGAGTGCCCTCAGTGGGGTTCTTTCAAAGGGAACCTAACCCATAGTTACGCGATGATATCCAAGGTTCAAAGAAAACCCCGAATGATCGGCCGACGGGCGCGATCTGGATCGAACTCAGTAACTTCCGTTAACTAGCTTCGAGAGCAGAACCTCTCGGCCATTGGTGGGGCTACAACTACAAATAGTATAGCAAATGCCTACTTTCAACGCTGCATTCCAGAAAAACTTTTCTCTATATGGCGATTTAGGCGAGTAATTTGGTTTGTGATTTTACTGCCGCGATATCGGCCACAGATAGTGATTAACTGAAATTAGAGAAATACCTATCGCATATTGTTTTCTGTGTCTTTGGCTGCTTGTAAACTGAGTTGATGTTGAGTCAGTATCTCTATAAATAGAATAAAGTAAATGGCACAGTGAGACTGAACATGAAAAGAGACACCAATCGTACAGCAACACGGATAAAAATATCGACTGTATTGCCACACACACACATACCATCCTACCCGCCCCCGCCAGTACTTTTTACCGACGTTTTTAATACACGCCGCAATGATATAATTATCATTTAAATAATGTTACAGAATGTTAAGATATGCAAAATATACATATGAACACCAACAAACTTTTATTCGAAGAAAATTTGTATTTTTTAGAATGAAAAGTTTGTTGGAGCGCAGTACCATTTTTTAGAGTAACTCGGGTGGTACTCGTTTTGAAATTTTACGCAATCAATCCGAGTATCTTAATCTCGAACTAAGATGCCATGGGTGGGTTATTTTATAGTTCAATGAATTGGCTGACAAAGTGCACAATGTTATTGAAGCGTTTGAAGGATAATGACAATTTTTTGAAAGGTTATTTTATGCAATGGAGATTGCAGCGTCACGATTACCGATATTAATGCTTAATCATTTGCTACTGTTAATTAAAGTAGTACTTAATTGAAGCTATTATTGCTATATTTAATTATTGCTGCCTGTACACACACACAAAGAGCAGAAATTGGGCACTCGCAATTTGGCAAGAATTCTGTCTAAATTTGGTGAAATAGCGATCGACAGCGAGAACTCTGATTACAAGCAATAATGCTAGAATATCAGGTGAAAAAATGGGGTAAACCCATTTTCCCCGACCGGAGATATTTTACAATCCTGTCTACAAAAACCTAACGTAACTTCTTCTGAGTTACACATGATTACAAAAAGTGTTCCTTTATCTTTCGAAACCTCAGAGAACAATATATTTTTGACATTTAAAAAAGAATTCCTAAAAGAAAAGTTTATTTTACTGCCTGTAACTTTAGGAGTCGTTTCTGAATAGTTTTGTGTATTAATTAATTTTGTGTGTAATTAATTACTTTTCTCAAAATGAAATATGGGTTTTTCGGATGCTATTAAATCACAAGTAAATATTTTAATATTGAACATACAAACATGTCAAATTAACAACATTAACATTGGAGTATTTTTCTTACTTTTTCATGTACAAACTGTGCTACGCAACTTCAAATGTTTATTTGAGAATTAGCAGCATTCGAAAAAACTATATTTCATTTTGCCAAAATGGAAATACATTGAACAAAAAATAGGAACCGTTTCCAAAAATACGGGGAGCAAAAGAAACTTTACTTTCTGAAAAGCTTAATAAAATCTCGAAAATCTTTTTGTTTTGGAGGTTTCGAAAGATAAAGAAACGACGTTCGCATAAGTGGGAATTTTGAAAGAGATTATACCGAGTGTCTTTAAATGGACTGACTGATTTTAAAATTCAATAACTTGCAAATGGTCCCAGCTGTTAAAAAAATAATAATGCAGAAGGTTATGAAAGTTGTTAGGAGTTTTTTACTGCCATTCTCAATTTTATTTTCAAATTGCAGCGATAAATGGCGCTGCAACCAATAGGCACTAAATTGTGGCCCGATTTTTTACTTTTCACATCTTTCAGTATTGATTTGGAAGAAGGAGGTTAAATATATGGAGTGGGACACTAAGAAAGAAATTACATTTAGTGACTGAAAATCATTCTATATATTTAAGCTATTTCTGTTGCATTAACACTGAGAGAAGATATAAGTAAAAAATCAGGCACCTCTGCCTATTGCTTGCAGCGCCATCTATCCCTGCTGTTTGAAACTAAAATCGAGAATCACAGAAAAAATACTCCTGACGTCTTACATAACACTCCATCAAGATTTCTTTTAAAAGCTTTGTTGCTATTAAAAAAGTAGAAATATATATTAATATATTCAATAGTTATTGAATTTTAAAATTATCCAATCCGTTTTAGGACACTTGGTAATAATATTTTCGTAAACCGTATTACATTTCGTACTCTTTTCGGAAACATTTATATCTTTTTACAGTGCATGTTTAAAGCTTCGTTAACTTAATAATAATAATAGTAATTAGTAATTTTACGAAATTTTGGATTGCAGAGAAACACCCTTATTGTGAGATACTTGAGAGGTGTCGATTAATCGTGCGTGTCCTATAATCGTGTATCAAATAATCGGAAGTCATTAAAATTCTGTACTTAAATTCGTCATAAAAATTAAGTTTATGATGGAAACTTTATTGCAAAATTTCTTGATTCGTTTCTGCATTAGTAATTGTTGTAATGTAAATATTCAATTGCATAAATAATTGCAAATATATTTTTTTAATTGAAAATTGGTGTGTCTCTTAAAATATGGATGAAATTGTTGGATATATAATAAAATTTCTTTTAAAGGATTTTTTTATTTTTCACTTGAAAATGCCTAAAAATCAAAATAATGATTTTTCTTTTTTTTTTTATATAGTCGTTCTAATTATTACTTTTAAAAAAAAAATCATGAACTAGAAATAACAAGAATTTTTTAAATGAAGGTTTTCAAAGAAACGTGCTATTTATTATTTAAAATATTCTTGAAATTATTTGATAAAATTTTTGTCTTGTAGGTGATATTTTTACTTTCTTCTATCTTCAATAGAAGAAAGTACTGTAATTTAAAATTTTTCGATTTCCGGTTTTTGACGGATTTATACGTTTTAGAGGTCAAAGATCCCCAAAAACATGATTATGCAAAATTCCTGTCTGCCCATGTGTGCGTGTGTCGTCATTTCACCATCAAAAAGAGCATATGGTTATGCATGGAATTGATTATTGATAGAATTGACCAAATTTTTTACGTATGTTTTTGGCTATAGCCAGCAGGTCCTCCTTCAATTTGGAAATATTGTGCAGAAAGAGAGCGCTGTAATAGCGATTTTTGTGCCATTTTCATTATTGTACCATCCAAAAGTGTATGAATTTATGCACAGATTTGAATCAAATATTTTGAGTGTGTCTTTGGCTATGGGTATCAGGTCCTCCTTGAATATGAAAATATTCCGCCAGAAGAGGGCGCTGCAACAGCGATTTTCGTACCATTTTCATTATTGTACCATCCAAAATTGTATGAAGTTATGCATAGATTTGAATCAAATGTTTTGTATATGTTTTTGGCTGTGACCAGCAGGTCCTCCTTGAATTTTGAAAATATACCGACGGAAGGGAGAGCTTTTAATAGCTTTACCATTTATATTATTGTACTATAGAAAAGTGTATGAAGTTATGCATAGAATTTAACCAAATTTTTATGTATGAAGCATTCTCATAATCTTTTGACTTTTAAGTCCCTGAATAATAATTTTTATTTTAGTACATATTCTTGTGGTTTTTATTTTATATACTGGGGAACATCCCATTGCATGACTGCATAACAATATTAACGAAATAAATAAGTGTTGGATGATGTTGGGGGCCCAAATATCCAGGAAACTCCCATACCATCCCGTGTCCCTGATGCTGATTTGAAGCTGTCTGTATAAAATTGTTTCAATAAAAGTAATTCGATGTAATTTTTTTCCGAAACTGGGACTATTGTTTTATATAAATATGTAGCAAAAAATTAAACTGCACACATTTTTACGGTTGTTATTATCTTTTGAACTCTGTCCCTAGGTTTTAGATTCCTTACCGTCCCTCTTCAAAAATTATACAGACAATCACTTCAGATGCAGCCACAGAATTTTTTCCAAGTTTTTCTAATACAGAGGCATTCTAGAGAAAGAATGTCTAAAATTCTTTGACAGAAAATTTATTGCAGAATTTAAATCAGCATTTAAATATCAATTTCAAGCATCCTGGCTTTATTAGTAGTCTTACCGTCCCCAAGGTTTATTCCTGAACTTTTCGAGGTAAATAAAAATGTTTTTTAAAATTTAATCCAGTGTAAATAATTGTTTCTAAAAATCAATGAACATTGTGACTATCATTGAGTCTTAACATGATTTGCCTAAAAATAGGTGGTAATTTTCCTTACCGTCCCATCCTTACCATCTCTATTTATCCCATTACCGTTCCTTTTTTCCTATACCGCCTCCTTTTTTCCCCTTACCGTTCCCTTTTTTAACACCCCTTTAAGACAATGTTATACCAATTTTTTTTTACTAAAAATACTACATAGTTATTATTTTTTTATTTGAATGTCCTGAGGGTACTATGGAAATTCCTTATAAGTAAAAATTAAGAAGGAAATAAAAAGTTATAATGGTAAAATGGTAAGTAAAATTAAAATCCCAAGTTTAAATTAAACCTCAGTTAAATAGAAAAAAAATCTCGATGCTGACCATTTTTTCTGTATTTTGAATCTTTAAGGTATTCGTCTATAAGTTTAAAATATTATTTTAGTAAGTTTAATTTCACCAGATTTTTACTCCTGAAAGTCAAAAGATTGTGAGAATGCCCCGTTTGTTGTTGTCCATGGCAAACAGATTTTCCTTCAGTTTAGAAGTATTCCGTTGGAAGATGGCGCTGTAACAGCGATTTTTATATAATATTCTCGATTTTTTGTAGTTCCTTTGCTCAATTGGCAGTTCATGCAGCAACGGGAACAATGTCGGCTTAACAGCGAATATCCTGCTAAGCCGGCTATTCGCATACAGTTGATATGCAACAGAATAATGAAAAACTATTGATTTTAATAAATATCATGATCGAGATTTACTCGTGTTTACTCTGATTAATTGACTGAAGCAGAACTTTAAGATATTAAACAATTAAATTTAAAAAATCAAAAAACCTGACTGCGTAAAAAGCGAACTAATTAATTATTTCCCATGAATGTGAAACTATCTTTTTTTTAATTCCTACTATTAGCTCACACTCTCGCTATCTTGTTCAAATTTTCAATCGTTAATAAAACACTTATTATTCATCCAATCAAGCTCAAGTAATTTTTTTTTAACTTGTAGTGGATGACACTTGATGTTGATCCAGTTTTTTTCAAATATTAATTCATAAATTAAATTAAATTAATTAATAATAATGGAGATAGCCCTCTTCTTGATCAAGGTATTTTAAGACCGAGAGAGCCCTCTTCTTGATCAAGGCATTTTAAGCGCCACTCAAGAGGAAAGAAGAATGGGAGAAAAAAAAATTCTCTTATTGACCTAAGTAGGAATTGACTTAAAATATTTTTTTAATATTACTTGTTTATATTACTTACCTAATTTTTTTATTTACTTGTATTGATGACATTTAAGTTGTGTTTAATTGTTAGATCCTATCTATAAATACTGTTTTGATGACGTATATAGATGTCTATGAGGGTTAGAGTTGTAGTCAAGCTAGAGATCCTACATACACAATTTCCAGGTTGTATAATATTTTAACGGAGCTTCTGACTGTAAAATAGTCAATGAAACCTCGTCTTCATTTTGAAAGACCTATCCAATGATATGCCACTCAATAAGGTGCGTAGTTTTTTTTCGTCTCTACCGCCATTTTGTATTTTATTGCCGCCATTTTGAATTTATAAAAACAAAACCTATCCTATAACCATCGGGCCGTTAAGACGAATTGATAGAGATCTCATTCATTAAAATTCATCCAGGCGTTGGGATGTTTCGAGGTTATAAAGAAATCCACATACACAGATAAGCGTGAAACATATAACCTTTCTTTTCAGTCGGCTAAAAATCAGTGTTAGTATAGAATAAACTAATACTATACATATTAACATATTATACATATTAAAAATAGTATTAACATTTGTAACTATTTTTTGAAATAGTAAGATGTAGGAGATAGACGAAAGTTATTGACACATCCAACCAGTTATTTTTAGATTAAAGCATAAGCTACATAAGCATCTAACCCTTTATTTATTTATTTTTTTTTAACTTTACTGAATTTTTAAAGAATAACCGTTATAAATAATCTTGTATTTGAAACCATGAAGTAGAAATTGAAAAAAAAAATCATAGAAAATAAAGAAAATATCAAGTTACCTAACAATATGATAGAATTGTTTTATAAAAGTCGATTTTCTTTTAAATGATATTCATAATTGTCGATTTTCTTATAAATGATGTTCATAATTTTTTCCCGAAAATGCACAAACATTTAGATATTTAACATTTAAAAAAATCTTGCGATATTTTAAAGAAAATAATCGTCCAAATTTATCTGATATTTTAAACCATAAAGTAGGAATTAACACGCGTTTCTAAAAATAAGAATTACTTTTAGACGTAAAACTCATTATATTATTAATATAGTGAGAAAGTTCCATACAATGGATTTCTAAAAAATAACTTTTTTTAAAAAAAATATGCGCGCGTTACACAAATAGAAGCCTAACGTCGTTAAGTTTAGTTAAAAATGTATTTTTTTATGTATTTTTTTATGTAAAAGGAGATAAAGACACAATTGTAAAACCCTCCCTCTAATTAACTATAAATTCTAATTAAACATAATTCCTTAGTTAAATTAATGCTTCTTTGTTGAACTAACATCTAGCATTCTACTTTAATATTTTAAAGCGAAAAAAAAGTTAGGAGAGAACGGGTCTACTTAAGGGATTAATTAATGCGTTCACCAAATTTCCATAGTTTTGTTGTAAATTGTATTATTGTTTGTCGAAATTGTGTTACTTTGTGTGTAATACACAAAATATAAATGATGTTCATAATTTTTTCCCGAAAATGCACAAACATTTAGATATTTAACATTTAAAAAAATCTTGCGATATTTTAAAGAAAATAATCGTCCAAATTTATCTGATATTTTAAACCATAAAGTAGGAATTAACACGCGTTTCTAAAAATAAGAATTACTTTTAGACGTAAAACTCATTATATTATTAATATAGTGAGAAAGTTCCATACAATGGATTTCTAAAAAATAACTTTTAAAAAAAAAAATATGCGCGCGTTACACAAATAGAAGCCTAACGTCGTTAAGTTTAGTTAAAAATGTATTTTTTTATGTATTTTTTTATGTAAAAGGAGATAAAGACACAATTGTAAAACCCTCTCTCTAATTAACTATAAATTCTAATTAAACATAATTCCTTAGTTAAATTAATGCTTCTTTGTTGAACTAACATCTAGCATTCTACTTTAATATTTTAAAGCGAAAAAAAAGTTAAGAAAGAACGGGTCTACTTAAGGGATTAATTAATGCGTTCACCAAATTTCCATAGTTTTGTTGTAAATTGTATTATTGTTTGTCGAAATTGTGTTACTTTGTGTGTAATACACAAAAGCATACATTTTAATGAGATATTTTTTATAAAGTTCTTGTTATATGTAAAGCTTTACGATAGCTTGTTTTAATTTCCTTTTTAATTGTAGAAACCATGTTAAATACTGTACTTTTAAAATAATTCTAGTGCTTTACCGAAAATGTTTTTGTATTACTTAATGAGCATTTTAATAGGATGATTAAATAAAACAAATTGCTTGTGTACTTACAAATAAAGTTTCACATCGATTCACCCATTGTTGTTAGGAATAGAGTTGTATTTTCCTTAAAGGAAAAAATATTTTATAATCGAGGCCATCTATAGGGGAGACCGGGGCTAGTTGGCTACAAAGGTAAGTAGGCGCAGCCCTCATAAACTGCTTGTTTGTGGATAGATTGCGCAACCAGTCACAGAGTACCTTTCTTCTTGCTTTTTACAATCTCCATTGTAGTTTTGCACTGTTACCTACGTGCAGTGGACATTTATTGCGATTTTTCTGTTTTTTGCACTCATAAATAATTTTTTCTTGCTTCATTCTTTTTCTAATTTCTAATACTTACCTTAATAATTGCGATTTAACTTGCACAATTTTTCTTAGTGTACGATTAACTGTACCTACCCCATATGTGATTTACTTGGATTATTTATGTTTAGAAGGTTACGTCTCCGTTTTGTGAAGAAATTTATTATGAGGCTAATAGGCGCATTGAACACGGGGCAAGTTGGCTCGGTGTCTGGTGTGTGCTGGTAGCTTGAACTACAGCAAACAAAGAGAAGAGTGACTACAATGCAAGATTTTGGGCACATGAGGCTTGCCCAAACGGAGACACTCTATTTTTTATTTGTGACAACTGTAACTGCGATGATGATATCGAGTACGATAGAAGTTACTCAATGTTAATGTTTTATTCATTACTTTTATGTCTGAATAATTTAGAATTTACATTGTACGGCGATAACGCCTTTGTTTAAACTTACTGGTAATAATAAAATTGATTTCTCTTAACTGCGTGTCTTATTTGGGTTTCATTTAATTTTTTATAAAGCGTGTGTAAACTTACCCCATAGATATAGACAACTTGCCCCGTGACGGGGTAGGTTGGCGCACAATTTTCCTTTTACTTTAGGCTTCTGCTAAACATAAACTACAAACGCTACAAACTCAAAACTCCGGGTATCTATAGCCCAATGCCTGTCCTTTAAAAGTGCAGTTAAAGTTTGTTAAAAAACTTAAACAAAAAAATAATAAAAATCATTAACTAAAAACTGCGCCTACTAGCCCGGTCTCCCCTAATGCAATAAATTATAAAAAAATTTTCCCGCTCAGACCATTTCTCCTTGACTGCTGGTTTATGCAATAGTCTCCATGGGGGGACCCGGATAAGTAAAGAGCTCGTTTCAGGGCTGTATCGTCTCCTCTATCCTATGGGCCCATGGCTAACAGGTTCCAGCCCATTTCTTCCGAATTTAAAATTTTAATACATATATTTATTCTTTAGATCTTAAAGATATTTATTTTTTCTCATCCTTACCACCGCCGCTGAAATACTCTTTTATCAGTCGTTGTGGATCTGATATGGTGCAGCAAAGAGTTTTTTTAAAAGGCCACACTAGTCAAGCGGGAAAACTCGAACGCTAATGCTAAGTCTATAGGAACGTCATTTTAAAATATCTCGCTTTGATTTTAATATTTTTGAATGATTTTTTTGTATTGGATAGCTAAGGGCGATATACAATTGGGCTAGTTTTTACTTTTCGATTTTGGTTATAGTCTTTTTTTTTTAATATTAGGATAGTTTCAATTTTAGAGCCGGTTCCGAAAGTGAATGTAATTAAAAAAAATTTTTGAAACCAAAATCGAAAAAATAAAAACTAGCTCGGTTGTAGATCGTCTACAGCTATACTATGCAAAAAAATCATTCAAAAATATTAAAATCAAAGCGAGAGATTTGAAAATAACTTCCACATATACTAAACATTAGAGTCGTCCTTTCTCCCCGTTAGTTGAGGGTTGAATGTTGAGGGTAGTTGGTTTGTTTATTTTATTTTTGTGAAGTAGAAGATGAATGGTGTGTAGAAGTTTTTTATCCAAATTCCTTAATTAAATAAAAAAAAACTGACTTACTTAATTTTTTATATTTTTTATATTTTTTATTTTGTAAACTCAAAAATTCCACGTGATAGACCCTCCCACCCTTTCAAACACACATTTTCTTTTTTGCTACTGTTAGGACTTGCTCCACGTTAGTTTTCATATTTCTGCTACTTTTCGGGGGTGTGTGGCAAAGTTCGCCGGCTCCTCGAAAAAAGGTCTTCGAATATATATATATGCGTTAATCCTTTAACTATTAATTACAGGTGTATTTTCTTGACTGATGTTTATGTAATTAAAAAAATACCTGATAAAAAAACAAAACTACCTCTTAGCTCAAACATTTTTTTCAAATTCTTCAATAAGCATACTTCTTTGGTATATTCTTTGGTATACCAAAGAATATATTCTTTGGTATATATATTCTTTCTTTTACTATTTTGATTAGACTATAATTCTTTATAATGCATATTTAGTTAAATGCATCTTTTAGAGCTTGTTAATGTTTTAATTCAACATAGTTTTAGATATTTTATCGTTAAGTAAATCCTTTTCGCAAACTGAAATTATAGATTCCTTTTTCTCAAACAAAGTAATATATGTAAAATAATTTTAGATAAATTTGGCAGATTTTTTTTTAAATATGAACACAATGTACTTTTATAATATTAATCATTATATATAGCAGATCTCATATATCTGATACATGATACTTAAAATTATTACACAAAAACATTAAAAAATGTTTTTAAATAAAGCGCTATGAATACATATTCAATATAAAAGCTATAATTAAAGATATTCATTAATGTTGCAATATATATTACAATTTTCTAAAATTCCATGTTTTGCAATCTTTCGAAGTAACTATTATATAGTTAAAGTCGGGTAATGAATTATTAATTTAAATTACTTGTCAATTTACATTTTAAATAAAAAAGAATGTAAGTTCTAATTATGTTACATAGTAACATTATAAAATCAAAACTTTAACTATAATAGCTATTTTTCTTAGCAAAGTAACGCTAGATAAATGCGAAATATCTTATATTAAAAAAATTTTACTTTAGGAAAGTTTAATTATTTCACTTAGAGGAAACGCTATAAAAGTAAATATTATATATACATTTTTTTCTCTAGGAAGCTTTGGACATTTAATTATATAACAGTCAGAATAAGTTATTAATTTAAAATTATTATATCCAAAATGGCTATACTAATTGTCTCTTGGAAAGTTTATAATCAAATATTATTTTTATATAACAGATGTTTTCTGTAAAGGGAAATATGTCTCTGAAGGGAATCTTGCATAAAAAGGTTTATAAAGAAATTTTAGTTTAAAACCATTTGTTATTTATTTTGACCAGACACATTAAAAAAAAGGTCACTTCTTAATATTTCAATCGGTTGTATTCAAACATTAATTAATTTTTTACCACCATTAATATTTTACATTTTTTAACATTATAATGCAGAAAAATATTCACGAAATTATATTAAGTATCCTAAGTCTACTAGCTACAGTTATCTCCATAGTTATGTAGTAATTTCTAGGAAAGCGCTACTTAAAATTACTTTTTTTTTTTTTTTTTTTTTTTTTTTTTTTTTTTTTTACAATAAACAGTTTTTAAGAACTCCTTATATGTCTTGAAATTTGAAATTATATCAACTATTTTTTTTCAGAGAGAAGTTACACCCTATAGATGGAAGATATATTGAAACCTATTTTTGACTTAAGAAGTTTTTAATTATATCAGACTGAGCAGAAAAATGTTAAGTGAACATTGAACGATTTTTTCCAAGGGTCGATGGACTCTTAAAATTGTAAAAAAAAAGGCGACCATTTTCAACATTTAATACATTAAATTGTAAAGGATTTTAAAACACAATTTTTAGAAATGAAAATATATAAGTATGTTCTTTCATTTCATTTATTTAAAAAATTATAAGATGCAGAATTAATATTTATAGGGGGCTTCAAACTGTCAGACATTTGTCGAGCAGAAAATTGGTATGACAGATTACGAGCCGGATTACAAAATAAAATTTTAAGTTAGAAGGAAAATTTTGGTTCCAAGATATATTTCAGATTATAATAACTGTCCTGAGCCTAAATAAATTTGTATTTAAAGAATTTTCATATTTTTAATAGAAAGCTGTATTTAGCTAATACAAAATTTTGAAAATTTCAACAGTATAAGCGCATAAAAAATATTTCTTTGAACGATAAAAAGGAACTTTTAGGTTCAGTATACACATACTAACATGAAACATATTTTTTGAAAATTTCATGAAAAAATATTGGGACGTTTTTGAGATATTGTGTGAGATATTGTATGCCCCAAAACGCCATTTTGATAAAAATGAATTCAAAATTTCGGAAAAGCTATTCAGTGGGTATAATTCTAAAGGCCATAACTTCAGGTTCTCAGGGGAATTTGAAGGAAACAGTTATAAGAACATGATCGGAAAATATACGAAAATTAAAGTTTCGAAAATTTTTAAGCTTCAAGAGTCCTGAGACCCCTTAAGAAATTGTAATTACTATATTACAACGAGAGAAAGCTAATAGAACAATTAATAAACATTAAATGTAAGTTTTCTTTATAGGCTTCTTAAAAAACTGTCCATCCCTCAGCCGTAGATGATCATTTTGGGCCCCCTCACAAAAATAATGAACGCACTTGATTTCGTTTGAGTTACTGTATCCAAAACTAACTTGCCATTTAATCATATCATTATCACAAATTTTAATGGTTATCTTGTTACGTCAGCTGATAAAAAATTAAATTAAATATAGGAAATAGAAAAGATACATCTTCATAACTCGCAAGCTATCCTAAAAATAATTTGCCCCACCAGTGGCCGAGAGGTTCTGCTCTCGAAGCTGGTAGACGGGAGGTGCTGGGTTCGATCCCAATCGCGCCCGTCGGCCTAATCGTTCGGAGTTTTCGTGGTTTTCTTCGAGCCGTGGATCTTCCATGCGTTAATACGGATTAGGTTCCCTTAGAAAGACCCCCACGGAGGGCACTCTCCCCGGGCCTATATCCCTCGTGTAGATAATTGGCCGTCAAAAATCAACCCAACCCAACCCTAAAAATAATTTTTACTTTCTTCTATGCCAGCAGATCCTCCTTGAATTTAGAAAAATTCCACAAGAAGAGGACACTGTAACAGCGATTTTTGTGCCATTTTCACTGTTGTACCATCGAAAAGAGAATGAAGATATGCATAGAATTGAACCAATTATGTATATTTTTTTGGGGTGCGGCAAGCAGGTCCTCCTTGAATTTGGAAATATTTCGCCGAAAAAGGCGCTAATATAGTGATTTTTTTTTGTGTGTGTGCAATTTTCATCATTATACCATCAAAAAGTGTATGAAGTTGTGCATAGAAATTGAACCAAATTCCATGTGTACATTTTTGGCTATAGCTAGCAGGTTCCTCGTGAATTTGCTGACAATCTGCCGAAATGGGTTACTGTAACAGCAATTTTTCTTGATTTTTTATAGTCCTGTTGTACATGGGCTGTTCATGCAGCAACGGGCAATTCACATCCAGCTAACCCGGCGATTCTCAAGCAGCCGATTTACAATAGAATAATAATAAAAAAAATATTGATTTTGTCTAAGATTTTGATAGAGATTAACTTGTTTTTACTCCAATTAGTAAAATGAAGCTGAAACATAAGATGGAAATCAAAGTTAGCCTAATACTGAAGTAATAAAACTGAAGAATTAACAGGAGTAACAACGTTTTGAAAGATTAACTTGTACAATAAAGAAGAAAGTTTTAAGATTGTCATATTAGTTCGTTTTGTATCAGAATTCGCCAGCATAAGGAATGACTTACTTAAATCGAATAATATAGTCTATTTAATAATTAGGTAATCGTGTAGGGAAAAAATGTCTTTTAATGTTGAATCCATCTATACTAATAAAAGAACAAATCGTTCTCTGTGTGTGTATGTGCGATGGATAGCAAAAACTACTGCACGTAGAAGTCGGGAAATTCTGGTGTGATTAGTCCAAGACAGGTCCTGATGCACCTGAGGCTCGGTTTTTTAATTATTTAAGGGCCGGGGCCCCTGGGCCCCTTGAAGTTTCTATGCATTAAAACGTTAATAACGTGCCTCTTTTCTATCCTATCTTCTTCGTTTTTGGGGTGAATTCTACTTTCAGTTTCTGCCCCATTTCTACATTCTCAATTAAGACCCTGGCATCCTTGCAAGGGGCCCAGTACAGGGCCCCTTGAAGTTTCTATGCATTAAAACGTTAATAACGTGCCTCTTTTCTATCCTATCTTCTTCGTTTTTGGGGTGAATTCTACTTTCAGTTTCTGCCCCATTTCTACATTCTCAATTAAGACCCTGGCATCCTTGCAAGGGGCCCAGTACAGGGCCCCTTGAAGTTTTAGTGCATTAAATTGTTAATAACATGCCTCTTATCTATCCGATCTTCTTCGTTTTTGTGGTGAATTCTCCTTTGAGTTTCTGCCCCATTTCTACATTTCAGTTAAGACCCTGGCACCCTTGCAAGGGGCCCAGTACAGGGTCCCTTAAAGTTTTAGTGCACTAAATTGTTAATAACAGGCTTCTTTCCTGTTCAATTTTCTTCGTTTTTGGGGTGAATTCTCCTTTCAGTTTCTGCCCCATTTCTACATTGCAGTTAAGACCCTGGTATCCTTGCAAGGTCCCAGTACAGGGACTTTGGAAGATTTAGTGCACTAAATTTTTAATAGCATGCCTCTTTTCTACCCGATCTTCTTCGTTTTTGGGGTGAATTCTCCCTTCAATTTCTGCCCCATTTCTACATTTCAGTTAAGATTTCTACATTGCAGTTAAGACCCTGGTACCCTTACAAGGGGTTCAGTACAGGGCCCCTTGAAGTTTTAGTGCACTAAATTGTTAATAACATGCCTCTTTTATATCCGATCTTCTTCGTTTTTGGGGTGAATTCACCTTTCAGTTTCTACCTCATTTCTACATTTCAGTTAAGATCCTGGCACCCTAGCAAGGGGCCCGGTACAGGGGCCCTTGAAGTTTTAGTGCACTAAATTGTTAATAAATCGCTTCCTGATCTTCATTTTTGGGATACTTTTTCCATTATTTATTCTCCCGTTTCTACATACGAGTTAAGACTGTGGGTCCCTCCTAGGGTCCCGTAGAGCCCGTCCAAAGCCTCTTGAATTTTTTTTGTGCCATCCATTTTTCACACCCTAATTTTCTCATCCTCGCAGCTCGTAATTTTAAGGTTCAGTCTTGAACTCTTCTCCCTGGACCAATACTCTAATTTTATTGGGTTCCTAGGCCCCTTTCTTTAAGCATTTCCTCAATATTTTGCGCATTTTTTTCCAATTATATTCTAATGATTATTTCATACTCTATGACTAATCTCGACTAATCGAAGATCTAAAACGCTAAGTACTGTAACGTTTTAACATGTTTTTATGTTAGAACCCTGCTCTCAACTATCAGTTGGACCCTTTTGGGACCCCTGTTATAGCTTCTTTAAAAATGGTCCGATTCTCGAAATTTTTCTTCTAACAACTTCTTAGGTGCTCCAGTTACTACATAAACGACAAAAAAAAAAAAAAAAAAAAAAAAAAAAAAAAAAAAAAAAAAAAATTGCAGACTTCAGCTACCACCAATTTTGAATATTAATCGTCTTTCTGGGGCCTTTGTCGCAGCTTCTTTAAAAACTATCCTATTCTATTGGAATTTTATTTAACATAGGTTTAGAGTCTTCAACTACTTTAAAATCCCTAAAAAAATTTCTTATACCCAACTACATTCCAGTTAAGACTCTGGCCCCCAGTGCCCGGCCTTTCTTTATACCTCAGCTACCACCTTTTTTGAACATTAATCTCCTGTTTCAGAATCAACTTACGTCTACTCACTACAGTTGTAAATTAAAAATCGCGTTACTTTAAAGTTAACTTTAGATAAGGGATTTCATCCGTTTATTAAATATCGTGTTAATGCTAACAGTAATTCATGAAATTTACAAAGGGAGGGGGCATCTTCCACCGCTTGGTAGCACGTTATTTCCTTGGGTTTAAGGGCTCAATTTCAACGGGGTTTGCTTCCTTCAACTTAGATTACAATTCAGCTACTTTCCGTATTATGGAATTTTATCTTATGCTTTAGTTACCAACATTTTCTAATATTAATGGTGCATTCCTTTTTTTTTGATTCTATGGGCTTGATTCCTACGAGGTTCGGGTCACTCAACTTGGTTTTCGATTGTCTCCGGCACGTGTGGGCACTTCCGGTAAATGCTGCCATAAGCAGTGGAGGTTTAGATTACAGGTTCATTCGGAAAGAAGTTTAATGGAAACACACGGCTCCGAAATTAGGTTCATTTAAAAGAATTTCCAAACATATAAAATCATACAAACGTAAGTTTTATTTAAGATTATTACAGTAGAGCGCCTATTATCCGAACTCCAATTAACCGAACTTCCAATTATCCGAACAGCCTAATTCTCTTTTAAAAAATTTCTACCGAACTTTCAGTTATCCGAACAGCTTTTTTCTCCCCAAAAAATTGTAACCGAACTCCCAATTATCTATTGGCTTCGAATAAAATTTTAGATAAAGAAAAAACTTATAGTGGATCCGAAATTGAGGAATGTAAGACAATAAAGGAGAGGTGAAGAATCCTAAGCTATGAAGAAAATGAAATTAACGAGCGGTTAAATAGCGACGTACACGACCCTGGATATCAGATGTTAAATGATGATGAGATTGTGGGTGAGATTCAAGATGAAAAAGAAATTGAAGAAAAGGAAAACGAATGCTCTGAAAATGACCCGGGTCCATCACATAACGAAGCCTTTGAATGTATGAAAACAGCTATGAAATGGCTCGAACGGCAGAAGAATGCTGATCTTATTCAATTAACGTATTTAACAAGAATTTGAGATATGGCAACATTGAAAAGAATGTCATCGTTGAAGGAAGCAGCAATCGAAAGCTTTTTTGCTTAAATTATAATCTCTGGAATTCAGAAAATGATAAATAGAGAGGAAAAAAAGTTTTTTTAATGATAAAAATGTAAAAAATAAAATAAATAAATAAAAAAGACAAAAAAAAAACAATTCTTAAACAAGACAGCACTAACTGGGGCTGCCAGTCCTAAACTTAGATAACGTATGAAAGTTTTAGTATAGTCAGAAACATCCCTTAAATTGCCTGTCCATTTATCCGAACTTTTGCTTATCCGAACTAGGGTCTGCCCAACTTGTTCGGATAATCGGCGCTCTAGTGTATTTACAAACCCCGGTTACGACGGGCAGATCTGCTAATTCACAATAAAGCGTTTTATTTTCATTATGTACCTTTGTCTAAGCAAATTAACTGCTTTAAATAGTAAGATTATCAAGAGCAAAGCATTTTCAAAATCATTTTTATTGCTGCATTAATTTCCATCAAGCCAATAATATCTATTTCTGCACATAATATATATTTTTTTTCATTTCGGAAATCCATACGCAAGCAATCGAGTTGACGAGTCTAAAATTTCACTTCTAAAACTAAAACTTGTCTTCATTGGTTCATAAGAAAATGATTTGAAAGGTATTTCATGATTTCATTCTCTGAATGCGCACAAAGTGCTTACTGTTCTCCTTGATTTTCGCAACGATAAAAATCGTAATCAATTAAATTCTTTTCAGGGGGGTTGTTTACGTTAGGAATGAAATGTTGAATACCAATATATCCAGATCTAAAAATTTTAATAGGTAAATCTTATTTCTTTGAAAAAATCGTTAAAAAATTATCTTTAAAAAAATATATAACTTTTATGTATATTTATTCGAAAAAATAATTTTGATAAAAAATGGCCGACTGGCATATATAACGCGAAACTGTCAACACCATATATGTTTAGGAAAATCACGTAATTTGCGCTATTATACGAGTATGTATGATTTGTAACATTACATCATCAACATATAAAACAATTTTTGTAATGATATAAAGATCTCTTAAAGAAATATTACATGTACATTTTTACGTTGATATTATAATTTTAAACTTTTCCGTATTATATTTTACAATTAATGTATAAAAAAAATATTTTAGGTTTTGATCAGTTATGTCTAAATTGTAATTAGTTTTATTAACATTTACGCTTTATTATCATTGGGATGTAAAATTATTACTTAAAACATATTAAATATCCTATGGCTAGTAGTGATTGTTATCTCTATAATTATATATTTAATGTTTGGTAAAGCATAATTTTAAATTAGGTATCAATTTATTACTTAGAAGGAAACAGTTTAAGTTCTAATAAAATTTTAAAACTATGTAATAGATATTTTTATCAAAGAAATAACGCTCAATAGATTGAAAAATTGTTTTGACATAAGATGCATTTAATTTTATGACTGTATGAAAAGCTATTAATTAAATATTGTATGTACTACATTTTCAAAAAATGTTAATTATATCACAGTGAAATAAAAGCTGCTTATCAAACGTTAAATGTTTTTAATCACCTTTTAAGAACATTTGCAACTAACTATAATCTACTTCTAAAAATATTTTTATAAGAAGAAAAATTTCTGTCAAGGAAATTTCCCATGCAATTTTTTATATAGAAACTGTATTTTTAAATCTTCCATTTCAATTTTTTGCAACTGACAGAGTTTTGAAAAAACACTACTTTATCATGGTTTAATCAGTTAAGCTTAAAGAGAAATATTTTAATCATTAACATGCATATTTATTATTTTTTCAAGAGACGAAGAATATACCTTCACTAAGCTTGGTCCCGGACATATTACTTTAAATATACAAGGTGTCACAAAAGTCTCTGACACATTTTAAAATCCAATATAGAATCAAGTAATTGTCGTATAGGAGTGCGGTTTGGATTAAAATGCTTCTCACGAAACGATGAAAAGTTTTCTCCAATGGAATCAAAATAATCAGTTCCAAATTTCGATCATAGATGGCGCGAATTGTCCGTATGTTTGTCTTCAAACATGCGTTTTTTTCTGATTTTCAGATTAGTTTTGACCGTGTGACACAGAAATGTCAGCTCCAAGCGAAAAGCTAATTGCAAAGGTTGGTACAACGAAACCAAATCGAAGCTAATCTAATAAATCAGAAAAAAAATCCCATGTTTGAAATGACGGGCAATTAGAGCCATCTATGATCGAAGTTAACTAATTTTTTTTAATTCACTTGAAGAAAATTTTTAATTGTGTAAAGCATTTTAGAACAAAACGCATTCCTATTGAACAATTTACATTTATTTTGTATTTAATTCTAAAATGTGTCAGGAACTTTTGGGATACCCTGTATTTTCTATTAGCAGAAGGTTCATCTTTTTAACACTAAAAAAGGTATAGTCGTGGGAAAAAAAGTAAACACCCCCTACTAACTCCTCAACAAATTATCGTAGAAGAAAGTTACTGATACCGAACGATTGGAAATCAAGTCCACTTTTAAATGATGTATATAAAATTTGCTTAGAGGGGCATCTACTTATTAAAACGAATCGTAACATCGTTTTTTTTTTTCAATAGAAGTACACAATTCTGACAGCATAAATTAACTCTACGCCTTTCAATTAGCCTAAACACAGATTTTTATACAATTCGTATCATAAGTTTCCGAGAAATTAATTACTTTAAAAACGAGCGTATTTTAAGGGCTGTATCCAAATTAAAGTTCGGTAGTCGATTGTTAACCGAGAGAGCCCCCTTCTTGATCAAGGCACCTTAAGCACCATTCAAGCTGTCAATGAAGCCTGCTAGATTACAAGACAGCAGAAGAAATTTCAAAATATCTAGTCACTTCATTCACAGACGGCCCCTTAAAACATCCTTTTTACCGTTTTTTAAGCATAATTTGAAAACTACTTGGAAGAAAATTGAGAAATTTTGAATTTCCAGAAAGCAGGGCTTAATAAAACTAAATCCATCAAAAAAAATTGTAGGTTGCAATTCATAATTTTTTCGAATATTAATTTCATAATTCATATTATTATATTATAAAAATTGCAAATTCAACGTATTTATGTTTGGGTATATTAGTATTATTACTACACAAAAAATTAGCCCATTAGGAGTATAATTTCAGGAGATATAAATAAAAATATGAAAATGTAATTTAACATTAGAAGCACTAAATTTTGAATTTTTATAATTCAAAAACGTATCATTCAAATGACTCGAAATTTGGTGTCTAGGCATAGTTTTAACCGAAGATTTGAAATATCTGGTAAAAATTGGATATTGCCATTGAAAAAAATGAAGTTTGGATTTGTTTTAATATGTAGATGGTCCCCTATGCAAATTTTATATACATCATTGAAAAGTAGACTTTATTTCCAATCGTTCGGTACCAGTAACTTTCTTCTACGATAATTTGTTGAGGATTTAGTAGGGGGTGTTTACTTTTTTTTCCACGACTCTACGTGTGCCCTTGTAAGAGCGCAAGGATGTGTGCTTGTGTAGATACAGCGTGTCTACAAATTAATTGAGCAATTTCGTAAGTCAAGAACTTCCCAAATATTAAATGAAATTAACTAGTTGAAAATCAGATTAGTAGTAATATTGCCGAAGATTATTTATAGATGGCGTTAGGTGTCGTAACTAACGCTATCGCTTAGCGAGCGGAGGTGTTATTCTATGGCCACCACGATCACCAGATCTTTCACCGCTTAATTTCGTTGTACGAGGTTTTGTAAAGCATCAAGTGTACAAGCCGCCACTTCCTGCACATATTCTTGAACTAAAATCAAGAATCTGCACAGAAATTAATTGGATCGACGGAAGCATGCTGACAAATCTGTGGCAAGAAATGATTTACCGATGAGACATTTGCAGAGTGACGAAAGGAAGTCACATCGAGCATTCCTGATAATAGTAAACTCGAACTATTTTTAGGTAGTTTCGTAAGAAATACTACCTATTGCAGTCGTTACCATGGTGCGACTTTTGAAAAATTCCTTCATAACTTTTCATTATAGGACCCCAGGAACCCAAAACCATCCCCACCTAAAAAGTTTATATATATATATATATATATATGTATGTATGTGCTAAATTTTGTCCGCACGATGAAAGTCGCAATTATGCACGGATCGTTTTCAAACTCGCCAACAACTTTGAGACGGCTAATACCTCGGCGGGGATTGAAAATGGGCAAAATCGGCCCAAGGGAATGGAAATGGGAGGGGGGGGGGGGGGTTAAAAATTTTGAATACCGTCTTAACAAGATTCTGATAAAACCAGCTCTTACACAACAATGACAGGAAAAAATAAATATTTTTCGTTATAGCAGTTGCCAACAATTAAAAAAAAACAATAAAATTTTCAGCACAACAATTGCTTTTCTATTGAAGAATTTCACGTGAAAAAATAAATTAAATAAATAGTTTGACGAATTGAAAACATTGAATATTACGTCATAAGTTTTCTAGAGCAAGATTTCAGCATGGAAACTCAAAATGAAATAAACAGTTTGACGAATTAAAAAAAATATATATTGCGTCATATTATAAATATAATGGGCCTCAGCAGGTGAATAGGTAACGTCATGTGAGTTTGAAGAAACGTATTAAAACATGATAAAAACCCGACTATAGAAATATTAACATATTTTAACACTTTGAGGTTCTCTGAATTTGTTTTAGCCATTTTTAAACCTATCCCATATACATGCGTGCGTGTATTCGTGTATATTAAAATTTTCACAAAATGTTTAGCTCCGTAAAGTTCATTCTTATTGAAGGAACGGGGTTTATCTCTAATCTTCATTTAAGTTTTGTTGCTGAATTTAGTACTTAACATCGAAATCTACCTCCGCCTGTAGAACAGAGCCGGAAGGGATTTTTCTATCTTACAACAATATGTGTTTTTAATTTTTTCCCTATCAATTCCATTCAATACGTTATTCTTTTTGCCCAACAAATTTGTAGACACCCCGTATATTACAAAATTTAAAATTCTGCTCTATCTTAAAAATATTCTATAATTTTTCTCATATCTAACATAATTTTATAGCCCTTGTTTATCTAATACTTTCCTGCCTGAAAAATATCCCAATCATTCAGTTTTCTTTAATTCCATTTATATCTAAATGCGTACATTAACTCTTTATGCACTGAATTATGAATTCATAAAAATCTTATCTTCTAAAGAATTTTTCGTGAATTGCTTAAACTCCATTAGAAGACTTGCATACTCATTTAATAAATTTTAGAAGGATTTTAGAAGGACTGAAGGATTTAGAAGCATTAATTAAATTTGAATTTATAGGGATTTTATGTAATATTTATAACCCCACTCAAATATTTTCTTTTAAATATTTTTCTTAGTATTTTGTAGAATCAGAAATTGTGCAAGTATAATGTTCTTACAATAGAATATAAAAATATTTCCAAATTGAAAAGTCCCCCCCTCCCCCCCCCCCCCCCAATGCTAAGAAAGCTGAAAAGACGCTAAGGCTAAAGAAATCATGTTTTTAAAAATATTTTTGTTTTGTGTAACCAATAAGGATTTTGGAAAAAGATAAAGTAATGCATCTATAAGTCATTGTAAACTGTATTACTACTAATCGATGTATTAAGAGACTTTTATAACAAGTTATTTTTATGGTACTTATAAGTACCGTCAGTAGATAAAGGGTTAATATTTTATTCCGCTTTACAAAATCTTTTGTAAAATACATTTCACGTATTATTATTGTTGTTTCAAGGGATTTTCATTTTCACGGCTGGACAGCCGTATTGGCACAATTAAATTATTTATAATAATAATCATAAATCGTGCTCGTAATATAAAATACCGTTCTAGTAATAGGGTAACGTTAGCTTTAAAATTAATAACACAAACGCTCACGTCAAACTTTAAGCAAATAAATTTCATATATATGTATTAAAAAATACGTTGTGTACTTTCGATGCCCTGATTACTTCTAAACCTTCCGCCATAGTTAATTACATTTAAAATTAATATAAATATTTATTGAACTGACTAAATTAAAATTGTCGGGGAAAAATAAATTAAAAAGTACCTAAAAATAAATCAAATTAATTTAACATTAAATTAGTTTACACATATATCTTGCTGATGAAATAATTAAGAAAAGAAAATTAATCAAACTAAGTTATTTGTTTACAAAAATTAAACACAATATACCCAGGTAAAAATTAATAAAAGACAAAGAGAATAGAAATATGCACTTCATTGACATTAACTTCAGCATTTTATTGCTGATTCTTCAATTTTCTTTTTAAGTGTTTTAAGTTACATTTTTTATATGACATCTTGTCATTAAACTTTCAGTTTTAACTATTAAGTAGCGTATTGAATTGTTTAAACAATTAAGTAAAAATGGATCATAATAGTCCATTCCTAACATATTTTGTAAGTATAAACATTTATTCTAGGCCACAAATAGGAACATAAAATAATCAAATACCTCTTAACCCTTTATCTGCTGATGGTTCTTATAAGAACCACTAAATAACTTGTTATAAAATTCACTTAATATATCGATTAGTTGTAATACAGTTTAGAATGAGTTATAGATACATTACTTTATCTTGTTCCAAAAGCATTATTGGTTACACAAAACAAAAATATTTTTAAAAGGATGTTTTCTTTTGCCTTTGCATATTTTCAGCTTTCTTGGCATTGGGGGAGTGGGGGGGGGAGGTCGGTATTTTTCAATTCGGAAATATTTCTATTGTAAGAACATTATATTTGTACATTTCCTAAGTCTAAAAAATACTAAGAAAAATATTTAAAATAAAAGTTTTGAATGGAGTTACACAAATATTGCACAAAATCCCCATAAATCCCTAATAATTAATCCTTCTAAATCTTCCAGTCCTTCTAAAATCCCTTTAAAATTTATTAAATGATTATGAAAATCTTCTAATGTAGTTTAAACAATTCACGAAAAATGCTTTAGAAGATAAAATTTCATGAATTCATAATTCAGTACATAAAGGTTAATAGCATATCATCAAGAGTGGAGGAGATGTAGCTGTATTCTTTACTCAATTACAAATTCTCTCTCATCATAATAATGCTCGAAGTGGCGCATCGCACCATACCACCATCACGCCGTCATGCTGATGAATAACACTCAGCACAAAAATCGTGCTAGATGTACTGAAAATAAAAACCAAATTCTATAACTTGAGAAATATAACAAGACTAAATATATTGAGAATTAAAACCAAACTTCACATTTTCAGAATAAAAGCCATATTTAATATATTTTTATTAACAAAAGCCCCTTTCATTTCAATGGGCAGGGTTTAAAACCAAAATTACGCTCATCGACTTCCCAATCTTTCAATCATAGCAAACATGCTACATGCCCTAGGATGTGTCCGGTATCAATTATTAGTTCCTTGTATCCCTTAGGAAAATAATTATCTTTTCCCGAGGTCAAAGGCTAACTCCATAAACATTCAGGACATCTTTATTGCTCTAAAGTGGACCATGTATTTATAGTATCCAATAAATTTTTCTTATTAGCTTTCTTCTATATTGTCACTTTGGCGGCATTGCGACTGGATGCCTGTTTTCCCAGGTGGTCCACCAAGGCCTGCTTCCCATAAGCTATGCGTAAAACGAACGTAAATATACATAAAATAATTATTTTATAAAAATTGAATAAAAATTGAACAAAACAGTATTTTTCATTAACACTCGGATTTTTGTACTTTCCAAAGATATTATTTTCATATTTTTATCATGTTGGGTATACTGTATAAAAATATCTATACAAAAAAAGATGATAAAAATGCACAATTGTTCATGATTTATCTTGAAAAGCTGATGGAGTGCCTAGCACTCCACCAAATGATGTATTATAAGACGAGGAAATCTCGTGTGTGTATGCATGCAAATTTTATCTAAAAATCAGCTCTAACAATTGAGAAAATTCAATTAGTGATTCATTTTGTGGTCACTGCGAGTCAATGCATTTTCTTTGGAATGAAGGTTGAAAAAGTTATTAAGTTGTTGAATAGTTGGCAACATTTTGCAAAAATTGGCGAAATATTAGAGTCATTGGTTACATTTCGCGGGAAAATCGACTTTCAAGATTACCAATACCAAAACACATGCCTGGTGCCAAATGAAAGAATATCGCCAAATTTGGTGACATTTGGCTTAAAAATTGGCTTTCAGAAACTGAAGTAATTTTCTTAAAATTTACAAGTTGAGCCGAGATACACGATTCATCCCGAACGTTCACAGTGATAACAAAATTCAACCAAACTGGGTGTACATAAAACTTTCTCAACACATGCTTGACGCCAAATGAAAGAAAGCCACAAAATTTCGTGATATTTGGTTAACTTTTGGCGACAAATTTGGCTTTCAGAATCTGAAAAAATGTTCTATAAATCCACAATAGGAGCCAAGAGACATGTTTCAGCCAATCAGAGATCATAGAACGTTCTCGAAAACAGTATTCAAGCAATCAGAGTGCATAGAACTTTCTCGCAATTAATCCAATACTCACATAAGGAAGTCCTTCGGTCGAAGCCTAAAATTTATGAATTTGGGCCGTGAATTTTGCGATCTGTAAAACACTTAGATCTATGAATGAATTGAAGTTTGTGCACAGATTTCGCGCTTGCTACTATGCTGTACAGTGAATACTGCTCTCAACTACCAGAATCGTATTTCCTGTTGTTTTGTGAAGACTGCTCTGAAATATGTACAGTCTAGGGAAAAAAAGTAAACGCCCCCTACCAACTCCTCAACAAATCATCGTGGACGAAAGTTACTGGTACTGAACGATTGGAAATAAAGTCTACTTTTAAATAATGTATATAAAATTTTCTTAGGGGTCATCTACATATTAAAACGAATTCAAACTTCATTTTTTTCAATAGCAATACCAAATTTTAACGAGATATTTCAAATCTTCGGTTCAAACTATGCCTAGACACCAAATTTCAAGTCATTTGAATGATAAGTTTTTGAATTATAAACTTTCAAAATTTAGTGCTTGTAATGTTAAATTGCATTTGCATATTTTTATTTATATCTCCTGGAATTATGCTCCTAATGCGCTAATTTTTTGTAGCAATAATACTAATATACCCAAACATAAATACGATGAATTTGCAATTTTTAAAATTTTATGATATGAGTTATGAAATTAATATTAAAAAAAATTAAGAATTGCAACCTACAAATTTTTGATGGATTTAGATTTATTAAGTCATGCTTTATGGAAAACCAAAATTTAACATCTTTCTTCCAAGTAGTTTTAAAATTATGCTTAAAAAACGGCAAAATGATGGTTTAAGGGGCCGCCTATGATAGAAGAGACTAGATATTTTGAAATTTCTTATGCTATCCTGTAATCTAGCAGTCTTCAATAACAGGTTGAGTGGCACTGAAGGTGCCTTGATCAAGAAAGGCACTCTCTCGTTTAACAATCGAGTACGGAACTTCAATTTGGATACAGCCCTTAAAATACGCTCGTTTTAAAATAATTAATTTCTCGGAAACTTATGGTACGAATTGCATAAAAATTCGTTTTGAGGCTAATTGAAGGATGTAGAGTTCATTTATGCTGTCAGAATTGTGTACTGCGATTGGAAAAAACAAAGTTATGGTTCATTTTAATATGTAGGTGGCCACTTAAGCAAATTTTATACACATCACTTAAAAGTAGACTTTATTTCCAATCGTTTGGTACCAGTAGCATTCTTCTACGATAATTTGTTGAGGAGTTAGTAGGGGGTGTTTGCTTTTTTTCCCCCACGACTGTACATAGTTTTAATATTGATAGTTTCTGTTAATAATACTGTTATAAAATAAAATGATTTATAGCTTTAATATAACGAGCAATTGTTGTTATATCGAGTTGAACACAAGTTAATTTTAACCGAGAGTAGTTCACTCTTTCCCACTGGTTATATGTAAGATAGCTTACACAGTGACCCCGCCAGTAGTTGCTCAAATAAAGTCAGTGTTACGGCGGTTTTATTATATTTCCTTACTTTGAAATTTAAAAAAAAAAACTAACTTGACTGATACAACCCTTAATGAATGTCCTATAATGGACAAACATGAAATCCGTTGACATTAAATAGCAACAAAATTATAAAGAATTTTTTTTTAAAATTATTATTTACCATTTTCCCAGTGGTTCATCAGGCGAAAGAAATCAGACGAAATTAATCTTTAAAACCTCATATTTTGGCTCTGATTAACATCAATTCTTATACAAATATTAGTTTAAATAAGCCAGATGGAAGTGGATTATTTTAACTTACCGTAATTGTCTCCAACTAGCCAAAACCTAAATGTTTACACTTTCTAGCAAAAAAAACTTCATAAAATTACTTCTTTGACAGCAGACAGTTGATAACTAATCTTTTGCAGATCACAAAATTCACAGTCCAACTTCGCAGATTTTAGTCTTCGACTGAAGTACTTCCTTATATCGGTATGGGATTAATTGTGAGAAAGTTCTATGCGCCCTAATTGCTTAAATACTGTTTTCGAGAATGTTCCATGGACTCTGATTAGTTGAAACATGTGTCTCGGCTTCTATTGCAGAGCTGCCACAGACGACTATTAGGTAGCTTTCTTTACAAAAAAGCTACCTATTGCAGCCGTTCGGAGGAAAGCGATTTCAAAAAATTTTGGTATACTTTCATCGATCATGACCCCCAGACCCCGAAACCACCCTCCGTTCAAAATTGATATATATATATATATATATATATATATATATATATATATCTGACCTATGTCATACTGTAACTCTCGTATTTAGCAACCGATTTGGATGTAATTCAGTGTGTACATAGTACATACCAATGTCTCGACCGAGTTCGTTGGCCAGCTTCATCCGCCATTTTGTTTCAAAATGGCGGCCATTTAAAATTTTTTAAAAAATTTAAAATTTGAAATGTGGTATCAAAAAATTGAAAATGGAAAAATATTTTTTTCTTATGTATTTGACCTTTATAAAAAGACTCCGTAGCAGTTTTTGTTTTGTCTATATCTTAAAAAATGGCTGAGTTATAGCATTTTGAATTTCTAGCGAAGCTGACATTTTGAAACGTCCTGAAATTTGTCACGCCATAAAAGGCGTATTTATGAGCCGATTTGGATGTAACTTCGTTTATACATAGTACAGACCAATGTTTCGACCGAGTTCGTTGGCCAGCTTCATCCGCCATTTTGTTTAAAAATGGCGGCCATTTAAAATTTTAAGAAAAATTTAAATTGGAAATGTGGTACCAAAAATTGAAAATTGAAAAAATATTTTTTTCTTATGTGTTTGACCTTGATAAAAAGATTCGGGAACAGTTTTTGTTTCGTTTATATCTTAAAAAATGGCTGAGTTATAGCATTTTGAATTTCTAGCGTGGCTGACATTTTGAAACGCCCTGATTTTTGCCACGTGATAACAGACGTATTTATGAACCGATTTGGATGTACCTTGGTGTGTACGTAGTACATGCAAAAAACTCAACCGAGTTCGTTGGCCAGCTTCATCCGCCATCTTGTTTCAAAATGGCGGCCATTTAAAAAAATTAAAAAAAAATTAAATTTAAAATGAGATGCTAAAAATTTGGAAAATGAAAAAGATTTTTTCGTATGTGTTTGACCTTAATACAAAGATTCCGGAACAGGTTTTGTTTCGTCTATATCTAAAAAATGGCTGAGTTATAATATTTTGAATTTCTATTGTGGCTGACATTTTAAAACGACCTGATTTTTGTCTTTCGATAACAGGCGTATTTATGAACCGATTTGGATATTACTTGGTCTGTACATAGTGCATACCAATATCTCGACCGAGTTCGTTGGCCAGCTTCATTCGCCATCTTGTTTCAAAAAGGTTGCGATTTTTTTTAAAATGTATTTTAAAATTTATAATGAGGTATTAAAAAATTGGAAAATGAAAAAGATTTTTTTTATGTGTTTGGCCTTGATACAAAGATTCGGAGCAGTTTTTGTTTCTGAAAATTTGTTCTTTTGTTTATATCTTAAAAAGTGGTTGAATTATAGCACTTTGAATTTCTATCATGGTTAACACTTTGAAACGATCTTGTATTTGTCACACGATACCACACGTATTCGTCTATTTCGATGGAAGAAGGCATGTGGATAGTATACATCACTATCTCGACCAAGTTCGCGGCCAGCTTCATCAGCCATCTTGTTTCAAAATGGCGGCCATTAAATTTAAAAAAATTATATTTAAAGTGAGGTGCAAAAAAAATTAGAAATTGAAAATGGTTTCTTTCTTAAGTATTTGACCTTGATATAAGGATTCAGGAGCATTTTGTGTTTGCCATTATCTTAAAAAATGGCTCAGATATAGTAGTTTCAATTCCTAACGTGGGTGACATTTTGAAAAATCTGATTTTTTGCCTGCGACAGCACTCGTATATATCAACCGATTCCGATGTGAGTGAGCATGTGCACAGCAATTACTAAGGTCTCGACCAAGTTCACTGGTTAGCCTCATCCACCATGTTGTCTTAAAATGGCAGGCACTTTAAGAAATCGCCAAATTTGACAGTCAAATATAAGTTACTTTAATTAAAAGCAGCTTGGATAAAGCTGACTAATTTCGCGAAATTCTCATTCATAATGATTTAGTATTGATAAAAATTGGTATTGAATCTCCTACATTCGGTTTCCACTAAATTGAGCTGTGTGTTTGAATAATATAAGTTGGCTTTTTTAAAATAAGGAATATGAAAGCTACCTCTTCCTCCCGGCACTGGCCGGAAGGACTTTTTTTATATTCTGTTCGCACCACTATTTTTTAAAAATACATTTTGTAGTTTATTTTTCTTGCAAATGTTGACAAAGCGTATGCAAAATATTTTTGAACATATTTCATGCATGTTCAAACATACATGACATGTACGTACATGCATGTCATATATGTACATGTACGTAAAACATTTTTGAACATATTTCAAAAATTTTATTAACTACTGGAAGAGTATCAACTACTGGCGGGATCGCCCGCTGTTCAAAAATAGTTTTGAATAATAGAGATTATCTATGCAAAATATAGAAAATCAATTTTATTACTAATTTTTCTTTAATTTGTTCGACAGTTTAGACCAATATATATTACATAAGTATAAAAAATCCAATTATTAAGATCTATGCGTGTAATAAATAACCTCAAGCTAGATCAATGATATTTCACGCATGTTATAAAAAAAGAGCTACGTTCCTTCACGTTCTCCTTTCAGAGCTAATTAAGTTTATTCCTCTGATCTACTTTTTATATTTGTTTTTACGGGCGCTAAAAAGTAATTTACTTCCGCGTAATCGCCTTATTTATACGTAAAAAGAGACTCCTAATAAAAGGTATAGAAAATATTTTTTTTATATCATAAAAAATAATTTTTATTTCATAACATACACAAGTGTATGTAGCGGTAGAGACAAAAAAAAAAAAAAAAAAAAAAAAAAAAAAAACATGCAATGCTGAGCAAAGAATAGTTATGGGAGATATTTACCAACAAATATTCATTTTTTAGATATTTTAAATATTATAAAAGAATAGTTTCTGTTTTCTTTAAAGTAAAAGCTTCTTATGTTTAAAATATGTGACATGCAAAAACACTTTTGGTTGATAAGGCATATCTGCAGAAAAATGAATATTATGAATAAGTTTTCTATATTTTCTGGGACATTTCACCTCCATATCCAGGATACCTCCTCTTATCAAATGTTTAATTCTTTAACCGTTAGTTTTAAAGGTAGGGTAAGTTAAGGATACATACTTTCCTTAATGCCCCCCCCCCCCATTTTTTCTTTTTTATCCCTTTAACACCTGACGTATACAATTGTGTAGGTGATCCTAAAGAAAGCGAAAAAACATTTTCCTCTTTTTGTGCGATTTAACCCTTTATCTACTGACGGTACTTATAAGTACCATTAAAATAACTTGTTATAAAATTCATTTAATATATCGTTTAGAAGTAAAGAGTTTTAACAGTTTAGTAACAGTTTAGAAAGAGTTATATATGTACATATTATTTTATCTTGTTCCAAAAGCATTAATGGTCACACAACACAAAAATATTTTTAAAAGGATGATGTCTTTTGGCTTTGCATCTTTTCAGCTTTCTTGCTGTTGAGGGGGGGGGGGGGGGCGAGGGGAAATTTTCAATTCGAAAATGTTTCTATACTTCTGTTGTAAGCACATTATATTTATACATTTCGTAATTCTTTATAATACTAAGAAAAATATTTAAAATAAAAGATTTGAGTGGGGTTATAAATAATGTACAAAATCCCTATAAATTCAAATTTAATTAATCCTTCTAAAATCCTTCTAAAATTTATTACATGATTATGTAAATCTTCTAATGTAGTTTCGAAAATTCATGAAAAATGCTTTAGAAGATAAAATTTTCATGA
The DNA here is from genome assembly GCA_963932465.1 of Maratus speciosus. Lineage (NCBI taxonomy): Eukaryota > Metazoa > Arthropoda > Arachnida > Araneae > Salticidae > Maratus > Maratus speciosus. The sequence goes on along the minus strand of OZ010798.1, from coordinate 334,935,727 downwards.
ATTCATAATTCAATACATAAAGGGTTAAAGTCGAGCTTGCAACCACTGAACTGCGGGGATCTTTTCGTGGCATAACCTGACATGGGGTACTTTAAAAAAATATTTTTTCAATCAAATATGATTCTATTAAATAAGGTAAACTATCAAAGGTTTCATTTCTACCAAAAATCTTCAGGTATTAAAGGGTTAGCTTAATGATTTTTGTAGTGTACATTTAACCTATCTACTCCAGATTTTAATGTGGAACAACATAAAAGTATTACTGTGGTACAAATGCTGGATAAAATGGGATTTTTATCAAAAAACTTAATCAATGATTTTGGCTCTCTATCCGCTTCAGGGTTAGACGTCCCATTTGATCGAAATAGATGCTACAGGCAGTAGCTCTGGAATTAGGAAGAAATATGGCTTCAACCTATAAACTAACAAATTATTCGATACCTGTTTCAAAAACGTTCACTAAATATCTCATGAAAAATCTCTATTAAATACTTTATATTTTCATCTGCTACTATCTCTATCTTATGAGAACATACAAGAAAAGCAAACTTACCTTTTTTGATGAATATAACTTTTATTTGCAGAAATAAATCGTATACTACTCTTTTTTATAACGAATGACAGTAAAAGAACGTCATTAGCTACGTCGCCTGCCCTGTAGCTGCAATAAACTAATAGGGCAACTAACCCAATGGAGCATCTAACCCGTATTTACCCTGTAGTTCCAATTGCAAAACTTTTTCGAATGTTTTTATTCACCAGATTTATGTTAAAAAATTGATGTATTACCAGCTGATCCGTCCGGCGATATTTTTATTCTAAGAAAATTAGGCTATATACCGATTCCCAGCGAGGTGGAGGAGTTAGTAGGAATGCTGGAAAAATAGCCATAAAATTTGTTAATTGGATATATGGAGACATAATTAAACTCGATACATAATTAAAAATTAGAATTCTGAGTATTAACGGGTTATATAAAAGGTTGGTTAAAACATTAAAATATATTTATTTATTCTAAACACTCTAGCGCGTAAATAAAATCTATAAGTAAGCCTTTTTTTATTTTATTTTTATTTTTATTTTTTTTATAGTGCAGTATATTTTTTGATAATGTTTACGGCTTTAAAATTAACTTATTTTAGGTAACATAGATGAAACAAAAATTGCGCGACTGCGCGTTGACACCGTTTGGAGGCATCCACGATGCGAACGATTCTTTTTAACGTGCTCCCACGCTATCACACACACATCTGGCGGGATATGACGATATCGCATGTATTTCCAGTACTCTGCGTCCTCTATAGGAGCATGCGCAGTCATCTTTCTCTTCAGGTGGCGGAGTTAATACAGCAATGCCACTTTCATTTGGGCGACCCTTATACAAGTAAACAGAGTTAGGCGCAAAGTTTTCATACATATTTAAGACATTAGTGAAAAAAGAGTTATATGTTCATAATTTTACGTATTTAAATATGTGGATGAAATACACTTTTATGCTAACTGAATTTTAAGTTGCATAAATTATTTATTTTAACAAAGCTTCTTGATATGAAAATTTATTAACATGAGTGCAATTAATTCTACAATTGTAAAAAAATAAGACCAAAATTGAAGCCAAACATGCCAAGTACTTCAATTAATTTATTAAAATCATTACATATACAATTATACTTAAACAAAGTCAAGATAAATAAGAGTACACTTCAAATTATAATCTGCATCTAGAACAACGACTTTACTGGATGAAATAATGAAGAAAAAAAATTAACTTAATTGAAATTAAAATGGCAATTGATTTTCGCATATTGCATCTGAATAACACTGAATTAGATGAATAAAGGCTCTATGATATTAAGCTGTCGATTAATAAAGAAGGCAAATATTTACTAATTAATGTAATTAATAATTACGTTTACTTCCTAATTAAACCCATCTGTATATGACTACAAAGTGTTCGAGTGATATGAGTTATCACTATTTCATTTTTTGATTTACTAATGCATAAATATAATTTATAATATATTAAAACACATTCATACACACATAAATAACGCCTGCATTCAACATTTAAAGGTATATATAAATATTATACAGACATACATACAATAAATGCAATAAACCCAAATGGAGTGAAAAATTAGCCAGAGATCGAACCCGGGACACAGTATACAAGACTGCTGCTCTAACCACTGAGCTACTCCGGCCGATACCTGGGTCCACAATTTCTCATTAATAAACCATGTTGGGAATGGCTGGTGACTTTCCCAACATGGATTATTAATGAGAAATTGCATACCCAGGTATCGGCCGGAGTAGCTCAGTGGTTAGAGCAGCAGTCTTGTATACTGTGGTCCCGTGTTCGATTCCTGGCTCTGGCTAATTTTTCACTCCAGTTGGGTTTATTGTATGTATGTCTGTATAATACTTATATATATATATTATAATAATTATAAAATAAAATGAATTAAAGCGTGATAATACAATTATCTCCCCAAATCCATTGTTGGACATTAAATATATGAAATTAATTATTAATTATGTAAAATGACAGTATATTGTTTCATTTAAAAGATATGAAGGTTAGTTCGCAACTTATGAAGAAAAATATATTTGTTTTAAGTTAATGCATGAAATTATTTTCTAATGATTCCGTATAGTCCAGGCAATAGGGAATTTTACCTAGCAAAATTAATGGTAGTTCTGGAAATTGGCGTACTTTATGTTTTTTGGGTCGCTAAATCCGAATTTGTAACTTCCCACCAACATTTCCCCCGGCAACCCCCCAAATTTTGGTAAAAAGCCCCCCCAAAAAGGTTTTTATTAAAGAAATCGATTTTTTATTGTTTTAGGGAAAATGTATCTAGAAATTCAGAAAGTAGACAAAATTTGCAACAAATTAGATATATGACATTATGACTTAGGATGAAGGGGAAGGGGGACCTGCCTCGGAACATGCGCGCGGTGCTGCTTGCACTAAGGTGTGCAATTCCACTTAACCACTCACACGTTTACATTCACCCTCCCATCTCCCCTCCGAACTTTCCTTATAAGGTTTACTTTAAGTTTCTTGGGTCGCTGAATCCGAATTTTTAACTTACCTCCAAAATTCCCCCCCCCCCCCCCGAAACCCCCTAAAATAGTTGTTATTAATTTAAATTTCTTATTGTTTTTTGGGAAAACCATTCCGAAATTCAGAAACTGGACAAAATTTGCAACAAATAGGATACATGACATTATGACGTAGAATAAACGGGGAGAGAGGGGGCTGCCTCGGAACATTCCCCGCGCGCTTTTCTCAAAAACCAAATTTTTTCAAAAAATCAATTTTTTGGGGGGTTGCCGGGAGAAATATTATTGGGAACTTACAAATTCGGATTCAGCGAGCCAAAAAACATAAAGTGAGTCGAAATCCAGAACTAGTAATAATTTTTCCAGGTAAAATCCCCTATTGCTAGGACTTTATAACTTAGTACACGTAGCGCCACAGTGCATGTTCAGAGGCAGCCCTCCCCCTCCCCGTTCATCCTACGTTATAATGTCATATATCCTATTTGTTTCAAATTTTGTCTAGTTTCTGAATTTTGTAATGCTTTCCCCCTAAAACAATAAGGAATTTAAGTTAAAAACAACTATTTGGGGGGGGGGGGGGATTTTGGGAGGAAGTTAAAAATTCGGGTTCAGCGAACCAAAAAACTTAAAGTAAACATTATAGAGAAAGTTCGGAGGGGAGATGGGAGGGCGAATGTAAACGTGTGAGTGGTTAAGTGGAATTGCGCAACTTAGTTCACGCAGCACCGCGCTCATGTTCCGAGGCAGATCATTCCCCTTCATCCTAAGTCATAATATCATACATCTAATTTGTTGCAAATTTTGTCTACTTTCTGAATTTCTAGATACTTTTTCCCTAAAACAATAAAAAAATTGATTTTTTTAATAAAAACCTTTTTTGGAGGCTTTTTACCAAAATTTGGGGGAGTTGCCGGGGGAAATTTTGGTGGGAAGTTAAAAATTCGGATTCAGTGACCCAAAAAACATATAGTAAGCTTTTTTCCAGAACTACCATGAATTTTGCTAGGTAGAGCCCCTATACGATCTCTATTGCGTGGACTAGTACTACAGAATTTTGTATGTTCTAGAATGACAGAAATTAGCAAAATGCAATATTTGATTTTAGACAGTAGTTGTTTTTATAGAAATGTAGCTTGTTTTCCTCTCTCAGTTAAAAAGTAATCATGATGGATAGAAGCTGTTATACAGGGTGTATCTGAAAAAGGGAGGAAAACTTTACGAGGTGATAGAACGCAGCTATACAAGCAAATTTCGTCATAGAATGTAAGGTCCGAACACAAGCGGTGAGATATTAAAAGGTAGTTTCCTATTGTTGCAGTTAAAGAATTAACACAAGAATGAGAGGAGATACTTCAGGAAACATTTTATTTACAGGATGTAATTAACGTACATGCTTAAAGAAATTGCTTCAAAGATCTTCCGCCAGCTGCAATGCACGCTTCAAACCTGCAGGGTAGGGCCTGATGCACATTTTCGAAGACACTAGGCACTTCCCGAATACCGCCGGCAATCCTGGCGACTAGATCCATACCGGTTTCAGGTGGTGGGGGGGGGGGGGTACTCGTAGATTATTCTTTTCATATGGCCCCACAGGAAATGTCCAAACACGAGAGATCCGATGATCTTGGTGGTCAAGCTAAGGGACCACCTCGACCAAACCATCGTCCTGGGACAGTGGAAAACTACTTTTTAACTGCTCACCGCTTGCATTCAGATCATACATACTAGGGCAAAATTTGCTCATATAGCTGTGTCCTATTACCTCGTAACGTTTTACCCACTTTTTCAGATACACTAAGTATAGAATACTAATCGTATAGCTTTTATGCATTACGTAAGATAATTTGTGATGTAGGTTTAGAAAAAATGTGTTGACATTTGGGTTCGTAAATTCATAATTCATTCTCGCCCAACGCCACTATTTTTCAAAGCACCTAGTAAAGAACTATAAGTTGTATTTGAAGCTTTTAAACGATATTGGCGATAGGTCCTAGTTTTGAAATCCAGTTAAGTGTACGAAGTGCTTCCACACATCTGTACATAGAAATATCAGTGGAAGGGATGGTTTCAGGAATTGATTCAGGTAAAATTTGTGCCCTATTTACGGAACCTTACAAAAATCCATTTAATAAAACAAGCTGCTTCGCAAAATTCCTCTCAATAAAACAATTCCCTTCAGAAAGTCGCATTCCTTGAAAATATAGTCTTTAATAACTATTTTAATTTGTTAGGTTTTAAAATGACCAAGTTCCAAACAAAGCACGTCCACCAAAAGAAAAAAAAATTAACGGACGAATTTAAAGAAAGTTTTAACTATAAACTAGCGGTTCGCATTTAAGTAACGGGATTTCAACTTTTGTTACAAAATGTTACTTCTCACAAAAATATAATAAATTTTCCAATCCTTTTACTTTTCACAACCTGGGCCCAAGAATACAAACTCTACATGCATTGACTAACAGTTTTCACTAAATACACTGAAGGTGTTTTACCCCATAGAAAATCACTGTGGCGCGTGTTAAAAAATTTTATTTTTCAGATTTTAAGAAGATGTCAACTATCGTACTATGTCTGTCTTTAAATGTTTTATTTATCTGTGCAAATTTTGATGTGCTGTAAATCTCGGAAAAGTAGTGTAAACCAAAATACGCTGAAAAATTCTCTCCTTTTGTAATGTCAATCAGTTTTTGATGACTAGGGCGTTGTGTTGGGTAAAATGTTGGACGAATGATTTCAGTGTGCTATGCACATTAGACGTTGTTCGCTCGTTCATACGATCTGAAAACACTTACGTTGCACTTTCTATACGTTTGTTGAATTGATTTTCTGGGACATTGGTAGAGTTTCAGAAGAATTTTCGTTATACTAAAATGAGGTTGATCCATCAATAGCATGTGTTTTGCATAAATTTTGAAGCAAATTTGAAAAAAATTAAAAAATGCAGACTTTTTTAGGTCAATCGTTTTTACAAATCTAGAAAAAAATCTGTCTGGATCACTGACAATAACATCAAATGCTTCGAAGCTTACACATTTATCTCTCTCTGACATTTCTGTATTTCCAGTAGGTAACGAGCCTACATTAGACACCCGAAAACATTCGCAAGTTAAAGTTAAACCTATGGGAGCGTTCTTTTCTAATTTCTCGTTTACATTTCAATATTTTTAAATGTATATGTGTGTATATAAATTCATTACTTTTTATATAGGGTAGCTTAGGTCTATCTCCAAAGAATCTATCTCCATTTTTACTTTTTTGATTCTGGTTGCAGTTTTTTTATGAGGATTCTTTAACCTGTTCTGAAATATTAAGTGACCTCATAAAATAAATCTATAACCAAAATTTAAAAGCAAATAAAGCCCTTTTCTAGATCGATGTCAGCTATCCTATGAAAAAATAAATTAAATAAAAAGCAAGCGAGAAATTTGAAAAAAAATGCTCCCGCAAGTTTAACTTTAGCTTGCGAGTGTTTTCGCAAGACTAGTTTAGGTTTTAAGGGGTCAGACACCCTTTAAAGCGTCCAAAAATAGATTTTTTAAAAAATAGCTTATAATTAAATACGATTCTTTAATGACATATAAAAATAAACCCCATACAAAATTTCGCATTAGAAGAGAAGTTATGTCTAACACACTTTGTGCTTTTTCTATATAATGAAGCACTGGCTTAGTCTTTAATGTCAATTTTCTCAAAACAGCGATTTTGATCATTGCGCGCACGATTTCTGAACAATGGCTACCTAGAATTTCACGAAATTTTCGTTTAATGTAGTAAACATATAGAAGCACAAATTGACCTATCGTTATGTTTCTCAAGTAAGAAGTTTAGAATCCACGACTACTTTTGTATTAAATAAATCTCTATGTTTCGAAATTCTTTAAAAAAATATTTTTTTCTCGGGAGCTACAAGTTTTATTTTTTTCAATGCGGGTCATTTTGAAAACACATTATATTTGTACTCATTAAAAAAATCCAGGTTTGTTCCAGCCATTCAAATGTGAAAAATTATGCGCGCCAATGCATGCAAGAATAACTTTTTAGTAAAAATTGTATCATCTATAAAAATAAATTAAAAACTTTATATATGTGTATACTTTTTTTAACAACATTAATTGATAAAATAAATCTTTCATAATATGCATTTCTGTTTTATAATTAAAAGACAATTAGCTATAGAGCGATGGCAATTCTTATAGAGGTCACTTTTTCATGTATTTTGTAAGTTCAAAGGGTACCTGACCCCAGTTCTCTCCTTTTGCAAGGTCAATCAATTTTTGCTGAGTAGGACGTTGTGTTGGGTAAAATGTTGGACGAATGATTTTCGTGTGCTACGCACATTAGACGTTGTTTGTTCGTTCATGCGTCCTAAAAACACCCATGTTGCACTTTCTATACGTTTGTGGAATCGATTTTCTGGGACATTGGTAGAGTTACAGAAGAATTTTCTTTATACCGGAAATGAGGTTGATCAATCAGTAGCATGTGTTTTGCATAAATTTTGAAACAAATTTGAATTTTTTTTTAATTGCAAGCTTTTTTTGGTCAACTGTTTTTACAAATCTAAAAAAAAAATCTGTCTGGATCACTGACATTAACATGAAATGCTTCAAAGCTTACACATTGTGATATTTCTCTCACTGAAATCTCTGTTTTTCCAGTATGTAACGAGCCTACATGAGTCACGTGTAAACATTTGAAAGCTAATGTTAAACCTATGATAGCGTTCTTTTCAAATTTCTCGTTTGCATTTCAATATTTTTAAATATATATATATATATATATATAATACTTTTTATGTAGGATAGCTTAGGTCTATCTCTAAACAAACCCGTTTTTTACTTTTTTTTATTCTGGTTGCACTTTTTTTTATGGGGATACTTTCAGTTTCAAACGTGTTCTGAAATATTAAGTGACCTCATAAAACAAATCTATTACCAAAATTCAAAAGTTTAAAAAGCCCTTTTCGAGATCGACGTCATCTGTCCTGTGAAAAAATAAATTAAATAAAAAACAAACGAGAAAATTGAAAGAAAAATAAAAGCTATTACAAGTTTAACTTTAGCTTTCGAGTGTTTTCACATGACTAGTGTAGGTTTTAAGTTCGGTTTTAAACGCATATAGACTTTTGCGATCGTTGTGTCAAAATTTTGTAACAAAATAGTATTAATTAGCAGTAAAGCAATATTGGATGAATATTATGCGTATTGCCTCTATGTGAGCCCATAATGATAGAAATTATACATGATAGATGAATGATAATATAATAATGATAGAAATAATAATGATATATATATTAATGATAGAAATTATATTGCCCCTTGATATGGAATATTGTATTTATCAACATAACAGAAATATTGATATTTTGCATGCTGAATATTGGTAAATTTGATTACTATTTGTATTAGAGTATTTTTTACTGTTTGTATAATGAGTTTTATTATTTGCTCATATTTTTTATTATGTAATTAATGCATATTATTGCTTCTATGATATTTTTATTATGATATTAATAAATTTTATTGCATCTCATAATAGAATTCAGTGCAAAGCTAACACATGCACCCTTTCTTTTGTTTTTTAAAGATCGAAATGTTATATTTTTTATTTTTTAGAAAGTTTTTGTAAAGAATGTTTTTACATAAGTCGATTAATTTGAAAACATTCTTTATAATCGAGTCATAATTTAATGCAACTCAAATCGTGTTCTCATAAGAATATTTTATAGCTTCTTTTTCATAATATAATGCTTTCATTATAGATGAAGGGAGAAAAAATCCGCATTGTAATTAGATCTCCCACGCACCATAAAATTTTTATGTTTCACACAATTCTAAAAGAAATCATGTTTTTATAAGAAAACGCGAGTCCTTAAAAGTAAGATGGGTAATAATTATTAATGAAATGTTTTTTTCTCAGTAGGCGCTATTATACTCCAGATGTAATTTTTGCATTATAAGTTTTCGAAAGAAATGTAATAGCATGCCAAAATAATGAAGGTCATCTTGGTAGTTATGAATGTATAGGAAAAAAAAATATTTAAAAGATAAAACTTTTTGAAAGCAATTATAATAATCTAAATCAGTCGTAATATTCCAATTACTGAAAAAAAAAAAGCTAGGTGTTTTCGAAAAGCAAAGATAAACCTCAGGCAGCAGGGAAGAAAAAGTTTTAATGAGCACGTTGGCAACGCATATTTTAACCTTGAACATTTGACCTTTCCTTCGCAATCATTCGTGTTTTATACAGTGATCCCAGCACGTGTTTAAATGGCTGCGTCAAATCAGAATCCCGCCAATGTGAAATACTTCCAGTCGTACATTATTTTCATGCAAAAAGTGAGCGTCAGCGGATATTCACATAGAAATTGTTTACATCTATGAGAACATTATGAATGGACAAAATTTAACGAAATGATGCCGTTTTTTCTCTGGAGGTAGTACCAACGTTCATAAAGAACCCAGAACAGATAGGCCATCTGTGATCTCGGACCTTGCACCCAGCGACTAAGGCTTATTCTTTTACCTAAAGAAACATCTTGCAAGGCAAAACTTCCACGAAGAAGATGAAATCAAAATTGAAGTTGAAATATGGTTTCGACAACAGGATAAACTTCTAAGACTGTGAGTTACAAAACCCAAACTTAACAAATGCTTGGACAATGACGGCAGATATGTCGAAAAATAATTAATATACCAGTAATTAATTTGTAATGGACATTTTATTAAATAAAAATTTCTTGAATGAGTATGCGGCATCGTATCTTTACTTTTTGAAAACTCTTCGTATACATTTATGCATATTTTCATGTTTAAAGAGCCTATTGTTGACTCAAAGTATGTGAGAATACTGATTTTTATAGATAAATTAGTTTTGATTAAGAGTTACGATATTATAACATTTATAATTTACTTTAAAAATCAAGATGCTCGTAATATATGAGTATTTGAGTTTTGACAAACCTCTGTATTTCGGGTGACCATTGAAGTCCTTTCTACTCTCATTAACTTCTGAGCGGCGACAGGTATAGGTAATCATAAAAGTTGTGTCTAAATATAGTAAAAGCTGTATAACATTGCGATGAGAACATGCAACAGCGTCTTCTATCGACGAAGTGCGGTATTAGGGTTAATAATATGAAAACACTAAGGGATACGAGAAAATAGTCATTTACAAAGTTTTAGACTATCCTTAATTTACTGCGAATAATAACTTTATTAAAAGTCCTAAAATGCAATTTTTTTAAATTCAATACCCGGCTTAAATGTGCCACTAATTGCATGTAAAAATGCGGCAGTACAAGGCAGATGCGTATTTACTAATAAAACTAAAATCCGGAATAAAAAACCGTAGATAATTTTTAGACTAGCAATCTGTTGAAGAATATTAATTTTTTTTAAAAATACAGCATTTAGAGATTTTAAACCTATGCACCTTGGCCTCTTTACTATTCATATTTACTAATAAAACTAACATCCGGAATAAAAAACCGCAGATAATTTTTAGACTAGCAATCTGTTGAAGGATATCAATTAAAAAAAATACAGCATTTAGAGATTTTAAACCTATGCACCTTGGCCTATCTTTCGACGCTAATTAAGAATGTACAAATTTCATAAAAATCTATTCAGAACTTTCTGTTTTATAAAAAAAAAATAGATTTTTAAAAAGAAAAAGAAATGTTATGTTACGGAACATTATTTAAATCGAAGCGTTTGTTCACTGATTATCATTATTTTACGTCCGATGTTTTTGATAAATTTTAAAATTTCAGATGTTTGATAACATTTAGATTTTAAAGAAAGAGGGGGAGATGAGTTCCGAGGTAGGGAGGAGGGCGTGCTATTTTTTCTTTAAACAGTAGCGTTTTCTAATGTTGCCGCAGGCAGCGGAAAGACGTATAGTGTGTTCGTACAGAAGATATTGCCCATTAATGTATGAGTGTAGTTACCACTATTTTCGAAAAGTAATTTCCGATAGTATCTTAATTTCTTGCTTCAGTCCGCCACCCCTCGACAAATATATTTACAGATAGGTTGTTAAACGGTCTTTTGCTCAGATAGAGTTTTGTTAGGAATAGAGTGCGCCCCTGGTAGTGGAATGTGGAACTAACAGATTTCGCAGCACGGCTGCTATAACGGTTCCGTAGGCAGCGGGGACACGGTTCTAGGTTTTTAAGGTCCGAGATTACCTCAATTCGAGGTTCGTTCTATTCGAGATTGGTTTTTTGGAAAAAAATTATTTTACAAGAATCTGCAGTGTGTGCGCAGCACACCTGCTATATGGTGCCTTAGGCAGCGGAGACCCAGTTCGAGGTTCGTAATTAGCTACCTGTACAGGCCAAAATATCTGACGGTATTAAGATAATCTCTGAATATCAAAACGTTGAATTTTCTCGGAAATCGTTATGCGAGTTTTTGAAACGCATAAAAATGTAATTTATCCAATCAGAATGCAACCGTAAGCAAATGTGAAATCAAAACTGCGACGCAGAACAAACAAGGTAGACAAAAGAAATTCTTCACTTTTAAAAAAATAAAAGTTCTTTTTTCGTTCTCAGGACTACTTGCTGATGTAATTATTTTCTTAAAATCAACATATCATAGAATTTATTATGAAAATAAATATTTTAGTTAATCTTTTATCTATTACATTTAGTACAAATCGATATTTAAAAAAAAAAATAGTTTAAGACAAGCATATTGCTTTGTATTATGTGAAAAGGCACATGTATTGTTCATATAATGAGAAAAAGGGTACGCAGTATGAATAACTTAGAAATTAAAATTTAAAGCATAAAACAAATTTTGTATATGTTTAACGAATAGAATGTACGAATGTTCTTGAAACGTTTTGTGAAACATAAACCTATTTTCTATTTTGCTGAACTTCTTCCTCTTAATAAGATAATTAATTCTCTTATAAAATTAAAAGTTCGTTGTTAAATAAGCATCTAATAATAAAGTAGCATTCTACTTCATACGTTAGGAGATTAAAATATTCTAAAATAACATTTAGAGGAATTATAAATTAACAAAGTTTAATTAAATCTGCATAGTTTATTTGCAAGTTGTAGTTATTTTAATAGTGATTTAAATGAAATGCGAACATTTTTTAAACAAACATTCTTTTAATAATGTTAATATATGTTATGTTATGTAATTATATATTTGTATATTAAAAGTCTGGAATTTTTACTTCTGCAGGGAATGATGATGTTATGAGTAACGTTTTAATGTATGGTTCGTTTAACAAAATAACTCAGAGTAGGAAATCAATTTACAGACTTTTAGAAAATCAGTAACTATATATACGAGGTCTGTCTGATAACTATCCGACCTTGTTTTTCCCTGCGCGCAGTCGAGATTCAAGGCGGCGCCACTGCCCACATTGAAGGAAGACAGCTTAATGAGCATGATGGAATTTTTCCCACGATTTTCTGTGCGCCTGTCGTTGCCTTCCGGCCGCCGAGAAGGTGTTGACATACGTGTTCGTCGGATTTTAATTTATCTCAAGATGACTGAACGAGTTAAGCAAAGTTACTGCATCAAATTTTGTCAAAAACTAGTGATTCTCAAAGATAAAGTTAGTCTCATAGCGAAACAATTCGTAAAATTCGTCAGGTGTTCTAAGATTCGTCAATATTCCAGCTCATTCATCGCACCTGATTCAGGCTTTCTCGGCAAAACATGGAATTCCAGTCGTTCACCAACTTCCCTAGTCTTCAGACATGGCTCCTTGCGACTTTCGGTTGTTTTCGAAATAGAAGGCGCCATTGATAAGATCCAGTTTTGAGAGTAGAGATAGATAGATGAGAGTGAGTTATGCAGAATGATTTTCCAAGAATGGTACTAAATGTACTAAAATTGACTTATGCAAGTTTTACGACTACAGTGAAGATATTTCAGTGCTACTTTTTTTTTTTTTTTTTGAGTAGAAAATAACGATACAATACTTTTCGCCAGAGTTTTGCAACGTTGATTAAATTTATTTCTTTTATCAGTTTTTTAAATTTGATTTTAAGGGAGACAAAGTAATTTAATTGCATCCCATGAAGGTTTTAATGTTTCATTAGAGCTTAAAAATACTACCCCTAATAAAGGACAGACAAAGATTGTTTTTTCCTTTAAAAAAATGCAACATAAGAAAATATTTATTCCGTATGGACCCGTAAAATATCATCCTAATGATTAAAAAAGGTTAAATGGTACAATACATTATAGGCTAAATGGTACTTTTATACTACAACAATTTTGTTAAAATGGATTTTGTTTTTCAAAGTTTCCAAAGATTTTAAATAAAAATCAGTTTTACACACTTCACATTTACATATAATATCTTCATCAAAGTAAAGGATTAGAAGCATCTTAATGTATAAAATTAAAATTTGATCGAGTTTCATTCTATTGTTTTTTTTTGATTGCGTAAGCCACTTTTATTTTATAAATGGTACTTAATACAAACCAAGTATAATATCTTTCAAAATATAGTGAAAAATGTCACTAAATATAATGTCTATCATATGTAGAAACGATAATTAAAATGATTACTCATCATGGAACAAACAAACTTATAAAAGAACGTAAAGAATATACTGAAAAAAGCCACTAAATATAATAGACCGGGAGGCACAGACAATCACCTCATCGAGTTCACGGCTGATATTCCATAATTAGTTAAAACTCGATTCGCATATTAAAACGTAATCGATCTGTGAAGTCATATCTTGGTAGAAAACACCAGAAAACCCGATTTTAGCTGTTGACACGTAGGTTTAATGTTACGTTTTCCTGCTCCCCGTCCTCCATGTTTTGATACCTTTGGGTGCAGGAAAACACAATGGTAAACCACTAAAGTCGGGATGTGTTTTCCACCAAGATATGACTCTTCAGACCGATTACATTTTAATATGCGAATCGAGTTTTAACTAATTCTGGCATTTCAGCCGTGAACACAACGAGGTGATTGTGTGAGCTGCCGGATCTCGGTCTATAATGTCTACGATATATTTTTTATATACAAAAAATACTTAAAATGTTATTACTCATGATGGAATTAACGAACCTATAGCAGAACGAAAATTAACCCGTCAGTAGTCGCGTGTCGGTCTTTTTACCATCCAAATAAATTATCATCTCCTAACTCATATGCCCTTAAAAATACAATAGTGAACTACCATGTAACTGGCTTTAAATGTTTTTCACCACTAATAGTGAAGTAACAAGACATCTCCATTTTTCCTTCAGGTACATTTTTACCAGAAAAGTTGAAATTGGTAGAAAAGTCTATGCAACGATCCCTAATGTCAGTTCATTTCCACTTTTTCCTATTATTCCAAATTTCATGAATAAAATGTATAATTTAAGTAAACAGGAAATTTATAACTTCATTAAAATGTAATATTCGATATTAATTGAAATTTTTTTCTTCTTTTACATTTTCGGCATGCGGAGGGCTGACGTCTAAAAGACCAAGCGCAACTGATAATGTTCTGAAAAAAGAGGCGACTTTTCTCGGGTTAATAAAAGTGATATAACTAATATCATTATCATTTTAGTTTTATCCTTTACTACCATTACAGTTTATCATGTACAGTCGTGAAAAAAAAAAAAGTAAACACCCCCTACTAACTCCTCAACGAATTATCGTAGAAGAAAGTTACTAGTACCGAACGATTAGAAATAAAGTCTATTTTTAAATGATGAACATAAAAATTGCTTAGGGGGTCATCTACATATTAAAACGAATCCAAACTTCATTTTTTTTTCAATGACAATACCCAATTTTGACGAGATATTTCAAATCTTCGGTTCAAACTATGCCTAGACACCAAATTTCAAGCCATTTGAATGGTAGGTTTTTGAATTATAAACATTCAAAATTGAGTGCTTCTAATGTTAAATTACATTTTCATGTTTTTATTTATATCTCCAGAAATTATGCTCCTAATGTGCTAATTTTTTGTGTAGCAATAATACTAATATACCCATACATAAATACGCTGAATTTGCAATTTTTATAACTTTATGATATGAATTATGATTTATGAAATTAATACTCGAAAGAATTATGAATTGCAACATACAATTTTTTTGATGGAATTAGATTTATTAAGTCCTGCTTTATGGAAATCCAAAATTTCACATTTTTCTTCCAAGTAGTTTTCAAATTATGCTTAAAAAACGGCAAAATGATGGTTTAAGGGGCCGTCCATAATAGGAGTGACTAGATATTTTGAAATTTCTTTTTCTGTCGTGTAATCTAGCAGGCTTCATTGACTTCTTAAGGTGCCTTGATCAAGATGAGGCTCTCTCGGTTAACAATCGAGTTCGGAACTTCAATTTGGATACAGCCCTTAAAATACGCTCGTTTTGAAATAATTAATATTTCAGAAACTTATGGTACGAAATGCATAAAAATTTGTTTTTAGGCTAATCGAAGGGTGTAGAGTTCATTTATGCTGTCAGAATTGTGTACTGCTATTGAAAAAAACAAAGTTACGGTCCGTTTTAGTATGTAAGGCCCCCTAAGCAAATTTTAACATATCATTTAGAAGTAGACTTTATTTCCAATCGTTCGGTACCAGTAACTTTCTTCTACGATAATTTGTTGAGGAGTTAGTCGGGGGTGTTTACTTTTTTTTTTCCACGACTGTACTTTGAATAAAAACTTCGAATAATTAAATATGGTAAAAATATTGTTAGTTTTTGTCTGCTTATTTATTAGAAAAAAAAGCATAAATATGTATTA
This sequence comes from Maratus speciosus, assembly GCA_963932465.1. Taxonomy (NCBI): domain Eukaryota; kingdom Metazoa; phylum Arthropoda; class Arachnida; order Araneae; family Salticidae; genus Maratus; species Maratus speciosus. Next base: position 334,919,908 of record OZ010798.1, on the reverse strand, counting down.
CAAAGGAGCATTTTAAAATTTAGTTTCAGATTGCAGACATTGTTGTCCTTAGTGAACAAACGTGTATTCAATTTAAATTATCTCCTTATTCCAAAAAAATATATATCATAATAATTCTGCTGTGGCTGTAATTGAATTTAATTCGATCATTTCAATTTCTCAGTTTATGCTGCAAAACACAAAAACTGGAAGTTTTACAGATAAATGTATGATAAGCAGGCAGTTTTAAAATTGATGAATTATTTTAAGCATTATTTAATGCACAAATCGATCAAGATAGTTCAGTTAAATTTCTTTTTTACGATCAAAAACTATGCACGGTACTTTAACCATCATTTTCAGGCACGTACTTGACTATTTTTTAATACGCACTGCCCAATCAACTTTGAAATATGTTATTTTTTTAAGTTTTTTCCAATTTTTGAAACCAATTTTCGTTATCTAAATAGAGATTTATTTCATTGTTTGAAACAGCCGCTTTTATCTAACTAATCTATTGGTGCCAGATTTTAAAAAGCCTAAATAATAATATTGAAAAATATATTTCAAATGAAAAATATATCTACATGAAATGTCAAAAAAGAAAGAAATTAAATTATTACTTGCGAAAATCATTTAATATGGAAAGTTACGTCATATTTAAAATAATATATTTCAAATGTAGGGGGGTAAGTGCGCTCTTAAGTCTTATAATAAAAAATGCCTTAAACGTAAACAGGTTTTGATTAAAGAGATTTGCCAGAGCTATTAATTTAACTTTATGTGTAAGATTTCTACACCTTTTTATAGATTTTTCAACAGTTTAGCCTTTACTAAATGTAAGAAATTGTACTTGAATCAATATTATTCCTGGCAGCTTCAGAGGTAAATTAAATTTGTTTGATTGATGTACTATTTTGATTTAATTCTATAGTCGTCAAACATATTTATGATAAAGCTGACAACAAGGTTGACAAAGAAATTGCTTTAAGAAAAGCTGTACTATATTTGGTCATTAAAAGGAAAAATGTTTTGTAGGAATTGATTTCTTGAACTAGGATGAGGACATGAATTTAAGATTTTTTTTCAATCGCAAATTACTTGAAACGTTGCTACATATAGCTCATCTGTAAGAAAAGTGACGCATCTCGCAAAATTCATTTTTCGTTTTATTCCGTTAATAGGTCTGTTATAGGTGTGTCTTGCTACATAAACACTTTCATAAGTGTAGTTATACGGAAAATCACTTTATTACGCGATATGTCCATTCGTGGCCACAGATGAAGGGTGGATTGTGTGAGGAGGTAAAATTACCTAACCCCACAAACCCCTTCCTACATCTTCATTCTTAAGGGTTTTATACTTTTATGCACGTTTTTATTCCTGCATGCAGAGCTAAATGCTATAATTTCATGTTTCTGTAAAATCGTGCAAATTTTCTTTTGTCTCTTCTGTGAAATTAACTTTTGTCGAGATGTGTCACTTTTCATGCGGGTGAGCGATATGTCACGTGCACCTTTAATCAGGCGGTCATTTTTATCATGACTTTTACACCCGTAACTAATTTTTAACACTTTTTAACAAAGTTGAAAAGTGTTTATGACTTCGGTTTGTCTGGCCGTCTGTCCGCGCTCTAACTCCCGTAAATATCCTCGGATTGCCCTGAAATTTTTGGATGTTATTGACACTTAACCTAGCATGTTCCCTTTTTCAAATGAAGTTTGTAACATGCTTATTTCATTTACAGGGACTATCAAAAGTGTTCCGTTACATTACGGCCTATGGGAAAAAATCGTTTAAAATGATTTTTAATGGTGTTAAACGCTTTCAAACATAATAAAATTGATATGCATTAATGAAGTGCACTAAAATATGCATTCTACAGAATATGCGGTGTAAAGGATAGTTATTATTCATTTATAAGTCAATACAGAAGAATTCCGTTACATAATGATATAGGGGTGGAGGGAATTCCTTGCGGTATTTTAATTATTTTAAATTATTTCATGTATAATGAAATTGTTATACATCGCTGAGGTTTACTATAGTTTATTTCATGTATAATACGAAGTGCATAGAATTTACAGGGACACACTAAAGATTTCAGATACTATAATGTGTCCAAGTACTGTACGTTAGCGATGAAATGCATTTTGAATGCATGAAATGCATGCGGGAAATGCATTTTTAATTATGATATGCGCTTTTATGTCTCACTATATTTATATATACTATACGGGCTGTTCAAAAGAATTGGAATACAAATTAGACCATGGACGGTAACTGCTGAAATCAGTTTTTCAGATGTTTTATACGTTTTCTAAAGTGTTTACTTAGTTATATACCTAATTTCTAAAGTGTTTACTTAGTTATATACCTAATTTCCATAAATAACGAAATTTTGTTAAAGCTTCCAGGAAGTGTTGGAAAGTGTTTCATAATTTATGTTTAAGGTATGATTTTTCTTTCTTGTTGAGTTATATTCTGAAGTATTATGATATTCTCTGGAGCTTATAATAAAATTGCATATCACTTTTGATTATGAAGTTTTTTTATAAAACACTAATCTAAAAACAATTTCTACAAAAAAATCAAATTTTTCATTAAAATGATTGCCCTTTTGCCACTTATAAACCTTTAAAGCCAAATTTTGGTAAAAGCTCAGGGAAATTGCATGATATACGAACATAACGCAGGAGTTGGTTTCAGATGAATGAGATAGGAGAAAAATTGTCACACAAAAAATGACCTATTGGAGGTGCACATCATATATTCTCCGTCACATGAAGTAAACACTCTCATACAATTTCAATAAAAAACATAAAATTACAGGCAGCAAATTGCTTGAACACCTTTGTGACTGGGAGAGATCGTTCTGTTATTTGAAGAAATTTAAATCTGTTGACTAGAGAATTGCGGATAAATTTGAACTTCAGTTCGCAAATTATTCGTGTTTTGAGAGAAAAAGGACATTCATAAAAATGAAGTTTCTAATTAGCAGGGATGGCCGAGGTAAGCTCGGCCAAAATTAGCCTTGTGTTCAATTCGATATTTTATTCTCACTGTATCATTCTTGCTGTTTAGATACAATTGGCATGATCCTGAGACATAGTGACCCCAAAATAACCCACTAACCGAATTTTTTCGAACATGCGACCTAACCAATGCTCTTTTCGAACTCGAAAACTATAGAATACAAAATTTAGTCAAAATCGTTAAAGTCGTTTTATAAATAAAATTAACTTGACCCATGGTAACTCAAAAGGAATTCACTAATCTAAATTTACTGAACATGTGACCTATCCCAATGGTCTTCTCAAGCTGGGAAAAGATGTAATAAGAACTTTTTGTCAAAATCGATTGATCCGTTTTTTAGATACAATTAGCTTGACTCACCGTGATCCAAAATGACCTACTAATCTGATTTTCTTGAACATGCGACTTAGCCCAATGGTCTTCTCATGTCCAAAAACGGTATAATACAAATATTTGTCAAAATCCTTTGAGTCGTTTTTTAGATACAATTATCTTGACCTAAAGTGACCCAAAAAGGACTTACTAATCGAATTTCCTCGAACATGTGACTTATCCCAATCGTCTTCTCATGCTCAGAAACGATATAATACAAAATTTTTCAAAATGTTTTGAGCTGTATTTCAGATAGAATTAGTTTGACCCAGAGTGACTGAAAAATGACCCGGTAATCGAATTTTCTCGAACATGTGACTTAGCCCAATGGTCTTCTCATGCCCAGAAACGGTATAGTACAAAATTTTGTCAAAATCGTTTGATTTGCTTTTTAGATACAATTAGCTTGACTTACAGTGACCCAAAAATGACCCACTAATCAATTTTTTTCGAACACGTGACTTCGCCCAATGGTCACCTCATGCCCAGAAGCGGTATATTACAAAATTTTATCAAAATGTTTTGAGTCATTTTTTAGACTCACCTAGCTTGACACCTGATCCATTGTGACCAAAAATGACCTACTAATCAATATTTTTGAACATGCGATCTAGCCCAATGGTATTCTCGTGTCCGAAAACGATAGAAAGCAAAATTTCATCAAAATCGGTAGAGGCGTTTTCTGGATGAACTTAGCTTGACCCACAGCGGATCAAAAATGACACACTAATCGAATTTTCTCTAACATGTGACTTAGCCCATTGATCTTCTCGTATTCCAAAACAGTAGAATGCTAACTTTAGTCAAAATCATTAGAGCCATTTTTTAGATAAAATTAGCTTGACGCGAAGTGCCCCCAAAATGACCCACTAATCGAAATTTCTCGAATATGTGAGCTAGCCTAATAGTTTTGTCGTGCCCAAAAACGTTGGATATAAAATTTAGAAAAATCGATTGAGCCGTTTTTTAGATATAATTAGCTTGACCCTGACCCATTATGAGAGAAAATGACACACTGATCTAATTTTCTCGAACACATGACTATCGCCCTGTGCTCTTCTCGTGCCCGAAAATGGTAAGATATAAAATTTAGTCAAAATCTTTAGAACTATTTTTAAGATAAAATTTACATACACACACACACACACGCGCGCACACAATTTTTGCCCGTTTTATTATGTAAGATATGAAGAAGTCGGAAATTGTACCTCAAACATGGCAAATGAGGCGCGTTCGTACTATAACTAGTTTTTATAAATATTCAGATCTTGGGGTAACAGTTGTTGCTCTCTTATGCAAAAATGCATGAATACAAAATTTATTACGATTACATATATTAAATCTAATAATACGGAAATAATATGACTTCGTATTAAAAGGGCATAATCACCATGGCAACGTAGAACAATTATCTATAATGGGGTATTACTGAATTAATTACGTATGATAGGATTTAATAGAATAATCACTATGGCAACCTAGATTCGCTACTTATCATGGGATATCATTGTATTAATTAATTATGATAAGATTCAGTAGGAATAAAAACTTTTATTGATATCTGTTTAACACTCTCCAACAAAGTTGAAAAGTGTTTATGACTTCGGTTGGTCTGTCCGTCTGTCCATCTGTCCATCTGTAAATAAACTCGGATCGTTCTGAAATTTTTGGATGTTAGTGACCCCTACCATAGCACGAACCCTATTTCACGTTTGCAGCATGTTTAGTTCATTTACAGGGACAGTCAAAATTATTCCGTTACATTACGGCCAATGTGAAAAATCATTTCAAATGATTTTAATGGTGTTACGCACCTTCGTAAAATAGATTTGCATTTCAGAAATCCTAAAATATGCATTTGGTAAAATATGCGGTGCAAAGAATAGTTATTATTCATTTACAGGGCCACACAAAAGAATTCCGTTACATAATGATAAAGGGGGGGGGATCGTTTGCGGCGTATTTGAATTATGTTGAACTATTTCATGTATAATGAAATTGATATACGTCGCTGAGCTTTAGTATCAGTTATTTCATATACAATACGAATTGCATAGCATTTACAGCGACACACAAAAGATTTCAAATATTATATTGTATCCGAATTACTGTATATTATCAATGATTGCTCGAAATGCATTTTTAATTATGATATGCGCTTTTAAGCTTCACTATATTTAGTCATATTATATAGTGTGTATAAATTCTATAGTTCATAGACAGAAAAGACTTCGTAAGGGTTACTGAGCATGAGAGTAAGTTGCTTAAAGGTGGGCTTTAAATGAGTTATGCATTGTTACGCTGAATTGTATTTAGTTTACTAAGAAATGTTTGTAGAATATAGATAAAATGATATACAGGGTCACGCAAGGAATTGGCTACATGGCTGACTATAGATGATAATTTCTGGAAATATGATTTCAATAGTTTTAAGAGTATTTTAGTTTGAATTAAATTTTAGCTATATAGTGGCGCATAATAAAGGTACTAGGTAAACTACAGGGATGTACAAAAGTATTCAACTACATTTCCATGTATTAGTTTAAATTGCTGGACGAGAAATTTCAACCTGTTATGCTTTTTCTTGCTAAACTAGATTTTCCCATTATATAGTATATATATCAACCTACAAATCAAACACAGGGCTGTTCAAAAGAACTGGATTACATATTTGGCTATGGACGGTAACTGCTGAAATCAGTTTTTCAAAAGTTTTATGCGTTTTATAAAACGTTTACTTAGTTAACTTATTTACCTTATTTCCCTAAATAACGAAGTTATGTTAAAGCATTCAGGAAGTGTTGGAAAGTGTTTCATAATCTATGCTTAACATATGATGTTTCTTTCTTGTTTAAGTTATGATTGGAATTTCATAAAATTTGAAATGACTTTGCGCTCTCATATGGGGCAGACAGACGGATGGACCAGAAGATGTCTATAGTTTCTACGTATTTATATAATTTCGAACACACCTAAAACGTAACCCGCAAAAGGAACACCTCCGTGATTGTATTAAAATGTAGTTTTACATTGGAGGAATTCAAACGATTTTTACGTTAGATTGGTGAATTTTCTATATTTTGAGGGAAAATGGCCAAATCAAAGAGGGAATTTACAAATTGTAACGAAAAAAAAAGTAACGGATAAAACCTTGAATTCACGGAAATTGTTTAGAACGAAGTTTAAAATGTTTTCGAATAAAAATTGCATGAAGCTTGCTCATATTTAAATAAATATAGTGCGATAAACTCTGAGTTAATATATTTATCTTAGTTCAAAAAAAGAATCCCAAAACAGTGTTTTTTTTTTTTTTTTTTTTTTTTTTTTTTGTCAAAGAAAGTCAACTTTTATTAAACTTAAAAAGGGCATTTGAAATATAAAGTAAACAATATTATTTATTTCTCTTTTAAAATTACAGCTTTAAGAAGTAGCTATTTCGTGTCATATTTATGCATTTATGTATGCACACCGTACGTATACAATAAACAAAAAATAAATATTTTAACTATGCATAAAATATTTAAAAAAAAGAAAATGAAAAAGAAACTAGATAATAAAAAGTTATTTTGGTTGACTTCTAAGCACAATTTAGATACCGAAAAGAGTATTTTTTAATTAATTATTTATTAGAAAGAAGAAGCTTATGTATGGTACTCTAAAATACTAGTTTCAGAGTACAGTGTTTTATTAGAGTATACTATATAATGTGTTGTTTTTTTTTTTTTAACTGAGGAACACCTACGAGATTCCATAATTATAATAATAATAATACTTAATCAAAAACATAATTTGAAGAACAAATTAAAAAACAAAATTTATTTCCTACATTGTTTAAGCCCGAGAAGGTCACAGATGTTAAGTTATTTCATTCAATTAGTTCTAGATTTAATGTTAAATTTTTGTAACAAATGAGTTAAGCCAATTGAAGATTAAAAAATAAAAATAAAATTCATACAATATGATACTTAAAACACCCTAAAAAATTAGATTCCGTTCAAATTAAACCGAAATAAATCTTAGACTTCTATCATTTTTAATTGAAAATATTTGTATTGCAGATTTTGTATTATATTTATGACGATTGTGCTTAAAATGATAAGATGCATGCAAAATACAAAACTTAAAAAAATGTCTAAGATTTATTTCGATTTCATTTGAACGGAATCTAATTTTTTTAGGGTGTTTTAAGTATCATATTGTATGAATTTTATTTTTATTTTTTAATCTTCAATTGGCTTATCTAATTTGTTACAAAAATTTAACATTAAATGTAGAACTAATTGAATGAAATAACTTAATATCTGTTCCTTCTCAGGCTTAAACAATGTAGGAAATAAATTTTGTTTTTTTTTAATTTGTTCTTCAAATTATGTTTTTGTTTAATATGTCAAGTTTTTTAATAACTACAGCACTCAGACGAACGCATTTCAAAATTAATAGAGAGTATCATCATCAGGCTTTGATGTATACGGTATTGCATCACAATGTGGGATGCAGTTTACCAATGTGTAATTCAAAATGTTTCACCACTGTAGTAATGCAGGTTGCGGTAGTTTGGACAAAACTTCCAATCTGAACGTAAAAAATCTATAATCAAAACATAAAAAATTAACTTCACTTAAATTTAGATACCCTATTTCCCACTCAGGAACGCTATGAATGTAAATATAAATTGTGTTGAATCCTTACTGCTAATATTTAACATTATTATAGCTGTGATACAGTAAAAAATAAAAAATAAAAGTTTTACTTAAATTTTTAAACTTTATTCTCTCCCAAAGGGTGATGTAAACACATAAAAAAATTATTACCTAAGTTTAACTTGGGGTATAAATAGTTCTCATCTCGAAAAAAAAATACATTTTAAAATTTAAATTATGTAATTCCCCACTAAGTTCGCCACCTGTGTAAAAATAGCTATCCATTGGAAACTTTTTACTAAAATATAAACTTGACAAAAGCAAAAACTTATTCTGAAAATATCCTTTTTATGTCCACTATGACGCCATATTCACCTTTTTAATTTTTGAAAAAAAAAATTAGCTCAATTTAATATTTCACGTGAAAATCTTGCAACGAAAAAGAAATAAATTATTATTACGGCTTTTGAAATTTTTGCAACAATCAAGTAAAAATGTTACATTTTCTATGACAAATGTCCGTTGATTTTCAATGAAAAAATTGAAAATTTGAAAAGAAAAATATTTGAATAATGCAAAACAATATTGGCCCATGTTTCTCTCTGGGTTATAATTAACCCATATGCAAAGGCATTTTATCATTCGTTTTGACCCTGACGTCAGGCAAACGTTTTTACACTTTGAATTTAAAATATCATTAGAATTAGTAAAGAATAAAAAATGAGTGGCATCAGGGACAAAAAGGTGGGAAGAAAAATTGAAAAAGTTATGATCTCCATAGGCTTTTCCATGTTAAATTAGCATTGAGAAGTGACAGTGGAAATAAATAAGTATTGCGCTGCCGCGCAATACTTAAATGATATTTCTATTAAATTAGAAAATGACACAACATATTAATTTCTCGAAATCCTTAAATTCACCAATCAAATCGCGCTTAACCGGTGCCGAACAGTTATTTCTAAACAAAATCAAGAGTAAACTAGTATGTTGTGACCATCACAAAAATTTCTTCTATATAAATAACGTCAATTAAATCATTTAGTTAATACAAGAAATTACATCAATTTAGCACTGATTCACATCAAAGTATATCTGAATCTGAAGTTTGATGAATATTCGTGCATTAGTTATTGAGATAGAGCTATACTGAAAATTCTGAAAAATGCAGCATAGCAGCGCCATCTGTTGAGCGATTTGCACCACAACATAAACAGCAGTAATTCATATCGAGGTATACCTGAATCTGAAGTTTGTTGAAAATCCAAGCATTAGTTCTTGAGGAAATCGCAAAACCTTATTGTGGAAATCGCAAAAAACGCAGCATAGCAGCGCTGCCTGTTGAGCGATTTACATCAAAATGTATAAAACGTCAATTCCTGTCAAGGACTAGCTGAATCTGAAGTTTGATGGAAATCCGTGCATTAGTTCTGGATAGTGAGCTATTGTGGAAAACTTGAAAAATGCTGTATAGCAGCGCCACCTGTTGAGCGATTTATACCAAAAACTAATCAGCACCAATTTATATCAGGGACTAACTGAATATAAATTTTTATTGAATTCCGTTCATTAGTTCTTGAGATAGAGCGTCCACAAAATTTGAGTCACACATAGATAGACTCATAGACTCACAGACAGACATTTTGTAAAAACACGGTTTTCGTGTTCTGTGACCCCTGAAACGTGTAAATCCGTCGAAAACCGGAATTCGAAAATTTTCATGAACCCAATACTTTCTTCTTGTAAAGATAGAAGAAATTAAAATTTATGATTAATTCTAAAGAAGCTAAAATAATACAGAATTTATCAAATTACCAAAAATTAGTAATTATGAAGTCAATAGAAATCCTACGTCGTGCTAATTACACTTGTAACAAACAATACGTTATCGTACATCATTCCAAAAATTTGGTATATTATACTGAGAATAACGTAAGCACTCCCCACTTCTGTAGCACTTTTTAACAGTCCAACAGCATAGCCTCAACCGCCGCTTCTTCACTTTGAAGTTTGGATCTGTCCGTCTGGTATAAAGGACACAATATCTGGTTTTTATCGTTTTTAACCCTGATGATGAGTAGGTTTTAAATGTAATTTATTGTGCATATAAAAACCCTTAGTGTAATTTAAATAGTGATTTGTGTTTACAAAATTTTTAAACCAATAATATTTCTTTCCTTAAGGAGGTTTTGATTATATCACAGTGGAAAATATATTAATTATATCCTAATCCTAATAATATTATAAATGTGAAAGACCAGATACCAGATTTTAAATCAGCTAAAAAACTAGTTTAGAGACATATTAACGCATTCGTGTGGCAGAAATATTTGGACGTCGATAAACATTATTAGAAAAACATAAAAAATAGCAAATTAGGCACAATATTTTACGGTCACATATCAGTATAATATCTGAAACAAGGTTTTTGTAAAGTAAACTAGATAGTAATCGTACCATAAAACAAAAAAGCTAGTCTGGTAATGCTTTATCCCTTAAATTCAGTGATGTAGTGGGGGCGGGGGACACGGCGATATACTCTGTATACCTTCTGAATTTTTAAAGGGAACACCATATACCCTCTGTTTCTCAAATAAGATGATAGCGTATACCCTTTAGGGTATACTCTCGGTCTAGAGTGAATACCCTCTGCTTAGAACATATACCATCCGGGTTTTTTTTTACGACTACGCTATTGCTTAAATTTCCATATAATTGTAAAAAAATTACAAAATTTGCATAAATCGAAGTATGCAAATATCTCAAAAACAAAACAGGCCGGAGTAAATCTAAAACTATTTTTAGAATCTGCACAGAAATCCGCATAAGAAACAACTAAGTTCGACTTTGTGAAAGAGCACAAGTTCAAATTTGTTGACCAGTGTTATCGGTGAGTGGAATCTTTGACTTAATTAATGCATTGATTCTTCTTTAAAACATTCTTAAACGAAGTTACTAGCAACAGCCTTTTTAACTTAATAAGTAAGCCTTATAACTTTTATTACAGAATTTAGAACTAAGTATCTTATTTTTATTTAAGTTATACACATGTAGTTAAAGAAATTCGGAACTATTTTTTAACTGACTTTTATCTGAGCAAATAAATAAATAAAAGTTTTGCATCAGAGTCTTTCAGAGTTAATTAAATTTATTTCTTTGACCCGCTTTTTTAATTTGATTTTATGTGTGTGAAAGCAATGTATTTGTGTCCGATGAAAGTTTTAATACTTCATTTTGATTTAAAAAGAGATATCTAATAAAGAGTAGATTAAATTTAGTTTCTCTTCATAAAAAAAAAAGAATGCCTCGCAAATAGTATCTATTTCGTAAAGGAGAGAAAAGTCTTTAAAAATGCTTCTATTTTTACTTTTCTTGATTTATTTTTTTTAGGATTAAAAACTACATTTGTTTCTTTACATGATATCTGCCTATGTAATACTATATTAAGCTGTATTTGCGATGCAATTTTCACACTTATTGATACATTTTTTATTTAATGTATTTTAAAAAAACTAAACCTGCTTCGCTACGACCAAAAAAGGTCTTAGCCTACATTGATCATCTCTGTTTTCTTGAACACCGGCTCAGAGGTGCTACGCAGCATATCAGTGCTTCAATTTGATTTAAAAAGAGATATATAGCAAAGAGTACCGTAATTTCCGGTGTATATCCCGCGGATCAAACAATTGTGCTTCGACCCAGAAATTTTTAAAAATAAAATGTAACTTTTTAGATCGAGGTAAATATTGGTCTTCAAATACTGAATAAAATTTATGGGTCCAAACTGAATTGTTTGATCTGCGGGCTATACACCGGAAATTACGGTATATTACATTTAGTTTCTCTTTATGAAAAAAAAAAGCGCCTCGTAAATAGTATCTCTTTTTTGATAAGAGAAAAGTCTGAAAATGCTTCATAACTTGCTTTTCTTGATTTCTTTTTCTTAGAATTAAAAACTACATTTGTTTCTTTACATTATATCTGCTTATGTAATACTATTGGGTCGTTCGGAAAGTCGTGTCCGTTTGGAAAAATCAATTCGTACTGGAAAATTCTGCCCGGTAATTATTAGACATTAGATATTGGAATCAATGTCTAATAATTAAATGATAGAATTTTCCGGTACGAATTGATTTTCCCAAACGGATACGACTTTCCGAACGACCCAATATGTTAAGTTGTGTTTGCGGTGCAATTTTTCACACTTATTTATACATTTTTACTTTCTTCTATCGTCAATCGAAGAAAGTATTATAATCGAAATTTTTTTTGACTTCCGGTTTTTGACGGAATTACACGTTTTAGGGGGTCAAAAGTTCCCAAAAACATGTTGTCTGTCTGTCCGTTTGTCTATCGCCATTCTGAAATGAAAAAAGTGTATGAAGTTATACATAGAATTGAACCAATTTTTTTTCAAGTTTTTGGATATGGCAAGGAGGTGCTCTCTTAATTTGGAAAAAATCCGCCGGAAGGGGACGCTAATAGCGATTTTTGTGTCATTTTGAATATTGTACCATCGAAAAGTGTATGAATTTATGCATAGAAATGAACCAAATTTTTTGTGTAAGTTTTTGGCCATGGCAAGAACGTCCTCCCTGAATTTGGAATGTAATCCGCCGAAAGCGGGCACTATAATAGCGATTTTTGTGTAATTTTGTTGAATTTCCGTAGCTCTATTGTACACCAGTGGCTCGTGAAGCGACGGGAGCTTCCCACCCTGATAAGCGGTCTATTCGAGAACAGCTGATATACAACAGAATACGAACTAAACAACAACTGAATAACGAAAACTATTGAATTTAATAAATATCATGATCGGGATTAACTCGTTTTTACTCCGATTAATTGACTGAAGCATAATTTTAAGATGAAAGTCATAGTTGATATAGTACTGAACTAATAAAAAAGAAATATTGACATCTTTAACATCATTTTGAAATATTGAAATATATGAGACAGAAGAAAGTTTTGGGATTGGCACATTCAACTATTTTAAATAATGTATATCATAAAACTAAACCTGAGTCATTACAACCCAAATAGGGTTATATCCTATACTGTCCAGCCCTGTTTTTTTACCATGGGTCCTGTGGTGCTATACAGGATATGTCTCGGCCAAGTGGTCAGACTAACGCGGGATCCTCACTGCTTAGTTCCCAAGCAAGCTTTGTACTAATTTTATTGACCCCGAAAGTTTGAAAGGTTTGGTGAACCTTGCCCAGTCCACAGCCAGGAATCGAACTGGAGAGCTGTAGTGTGAATATGAATATTGAATATATGTTATAGTTAATTTGTGAATTGTTTCTATTTTAACTCGTGAAATAAGTTAGGTGGTACGTCAAAGGGGTGTAAGACATACTCTTTTCTTTTAAAGGTGCTGGTATTCAGTGTTGCCAGTGGGCTACTTTTTCAAAATTCAGATTTCTTGACTGGCACCAACTTTTTGAAATTGTAAAATTCCCCTTGTTTTCGGCCTCAATTATTAATATGTCATTAAATAAGACGAATTGTTCCATTTCGAAAAAATGGTGCCAATCAAGAAATCTGAATTTGAAAAAAGTAGCCCACTGGCAACACTGCTGGTATTTCTTTTTTGGTGTGTTCATAATTATATAAATCGTAGCACCTATAGTCATCATAGTCATCTTCTCGTCCGTTCGTCTGTCCACATATAATAGCACAGAAACTACTCAACTGAATGATTTGAAATTTAATATATATAATCGCTCCAGAATTTTGTAGAGTCATTTCAATTTTTTTCAAAATCGAATCAAAACATAAAAAGATATTAATAAAAGTTTTCTTCACTCTATTGGATCCTATCATACTCAATTAATTCAATGATATCCCATGATAGGTAATGACTCTTGGTTGCCATGGTGATTGCGTCTTATTTAAGATGGAGTCCTATTATTTACGTATTACTAATTTTAATGTATATAATTGTAATAAATTTTGATTTCATGCATTTTTGCATAAGTTCAACAGCTATTGCACCAAGATCTGAATATTTATAAAACTAGCAATAGTAGAATACACCTCATTTGTCAAACGCCAAACGTCATTACGTCAAACTGAATAACAGCATTCTAAGATCCTAGTTTTAGATTACAGTAATTGTTTTCATTAATGAAGAAGAGCCTATTAAATTGAAATTAACTTGTAATAAAAAGTGCCTTTTTTAAGAAGGTTTTGATTATATTGCATTGGAGGAGGTTTTAATTAAACTTAATGATTCTTTTATTTTAGAGATTTTCTAACAATGTATCCTATACTAAATTTAATAAAATTACCTTATTTAAGTAAACAATTTTGGTATTATTTTTTAATGCCTTTATCGGTACAAAAAGTAAAACATATTTTGTTTTTTAACGACTCTTTCAGAGTTCATTAAATTTATTTGTGTCATTCAATGTTTTAATTTGTTTTAATGGCTGGCAAATAATTTTTTCTCAATCAGAATCTTCATTTAACACTTTATCTACTGACGATACTTAGAAGTACCATTAAAATAACTTGTTATAAAATTCATTTAATACATCGATTAGTTGTAATAGAGTTTAGAATGAATTATAGATGCATTACTTTATCTTGTTCCAAAAGCATCATGGGTTACACAACACAAAAATATTTTCAAAAAGATGATTTATTTTGCCTATGCATCTTTTTAGCTTTCTTGGCGTTGGGGGGGGGGGGGGGGGGGATTTTCCAATTTTCTATATTTCTATAGTAATAACATTATATTTGTACATTTCCTAATTCGACAAAATACTAAGAAAAATAGTTAAAATAAAAAAATTGAGTGGGGTTATAAATATTGCGCAAAACCCCTATAAATTCAAATTTAATTAATCCTTCTAAATCCTTCAATCCTTCTAAAATTTATTAAATGATTATGTAAATCTTCTAATGTAGTTTAAACAATTCATGAAAAATACTTTAGAAGATAAAATTTACATGAATTCATAATTCAGTACATAAAGCTTAATGGGACAAGTGACCTTCAAACAGTTTTTAGCTCACAGGCTATCAAAGCCTGAGAGCTAATGTGCCCGCCCGTTCTGTATGTATGTATGTATGCATGTATGTACGTACGTACGTATGTATGTACGTAACGCGATAACTCTTGATAGAAACATCCGATTTGCTTCAAACTTTTTTCCTAGGTTCATTGTGATAAGGCGCTTCCCTGATTAGTTTTGGGAGTTCATTGGTTAAGGATAAAGGGGGAAAAGGGGGGTTAGTCCACCCCCTTAATTCAGATAAATGGGTTTTTCATGCAGAATCATTCGATTTGCTCCGAATTTGGTATACCGGTTTATTATGTTAAGGAACTTCCCTGATTTATTTTGAGAGTTCATTGGTTAAGGATAAAGGTGGAAAAACGGGGTTAGTCCACTCCCCATTAATTCAGATAAATGGGTTTTTCATGCAGAATGATTCGATTTCCTCCGAATTTGGTATACCGGTTTATTATGTTAAGGAACTTCCCTGATCAGTTTTGGGAGTTCATTGGTTAAGGATAGAGGGGGGAAAACGGGGTTAGTCCACCCCCCTTAATTCAGATAAATGTGTTTTTCATGCAGAATGATTCGATTTGCTCCGAATTTGGTATACCGATTTATTATGTTAAGGAACTTCTCTGATTAGTTTTGGGGGTTCATTGGTTAAGGGTAAAGGGGGAAAAGGGAGGTTGGCCCACCCCTCTTAATTGAAATAAATGTGTTTTTCATGCAGAATGATTCGATTTGCTCCGAATTTGGTATACCGGTTTATTATGTTAAGGAACTTCCCTGATTAGTTTTGGGGGTTCATTGGTTAAGGGTAAAGGGGGAAAAGGGAGGTTAGCCTTCCCCTCTTAATTTAGATAAATGGGTTTTTCATGCAGAATGTTTCGATTTGCTCCGAAGTTGGTATACCGGTTTATTATGTTAAGGAGCTTCCTGATTAGTTTTGGGGGTTCATTGGTTAAGGATAAAGGGGGAAAAGGGGCATTAGTTCACCCCTTTTAATTCAGATAAATGGGTTTTTCATGCAGAATGGTTCGATTTGCTCCGAATTTGGTATACCGGTTTATTATGTTAAGGAACTTCCCTGATTAGTCCGAATTTGGTATACCGGTTTATTATCTTAAGGAACTTCCCTGATTAGTTGTGGGGGTTTATTGGTTAAGAATAAAGGGGAAAAGGGGGCTAGTCCACCTCCTTAATTCAGATAATTGGGTTTTTCATGCAGAATGATTCGATTTGCTCCGAATTTGGTATACCGGTTTATTATGTTAAGGAACTTCCTTGATTAGTTTTGGGGGTTCATTAATTAAGAATAAAGGGGGGAAAGGGGGCTAGTCCACCCCTTTTAATTCAGATAAATGGGTTTTTCATGCAGAATGATTCGATTTGCTCCGAAGTTGGTATACCGGTTTATTATGTTAAGGAGCTTCCCTGATTCGTTTTGGCGATTCATTGGTTAAAGATAAAGGGGGGCTAGTCCACCCCCTTAATTTAGATAAATGTTTTTTTTTGCAGGATTATTCGATTTGCTCCAAATTTGGTACACCGGTTTATTATGATAAGGGGCTTCCCTGATTAGATTTGGAGGTTCACTGGTTAAGTATAAAGGGGGAAACGGGGGCTAATTCCCCTTCACTTATTTTTTTGAGGGGCATTATTCTTTAAAATAAGTGTATAATATACAATTAGTGTGAATAGCCTGTGAGCTCAATGCCATCAGTTTAGCTGGGCACTTTTCTTTTTTATTTTTAATTGCACCTTAAATACTATTTAATGGCGCACTATAGGAATTATGGCATATATTTATCACACAAGAAAAAAAAATTGTATTAAAATAAGGAATTTTCCTGAATATTTTAAACATTATCAAGAACTTAAAAAATGTTCCAGCCTCACTCTATATCAATTAAAATCTCCAATATATATATTTTTTATGACAGTTTGGTTTCGCTGGAACACTATTCAATAGTCAGTCCCTGCATCGTTTCGGGTAGAAACAGAACATTTTGCGTAGTTCTATGATATTAATTTACAAATATATTTTTATATAGTATAGTTATGAAATTACAATTGTAATAATTATATATACTGGTAATATAGGAATGGAGATTCCTAAAAATATATTGATTTAATTATAAATATTAAATATATATTTTTAAAAATTGTTTTATATTTAAATACATGTAAGGTTTCGTGTATGTGAGTTTGGATCCCAAAAGCTAACAAAAGAATTTACAAATATATTTTTATAAATTATAGTTATGAAATTACAATTGTAATAATTATATATATTGGCAATATAGAAATGGAGGTTCCTAAAAAAATTATTGATTTAATTATAAATATTAAATATATATATATTTTAAATTGTTTTATATTTAAATACATGTAAGGTTTCGTGTATGTGAGTTTGGATCCCAAAAGCTAACAAAAGAGAAGTGCTAGCTAGACGTGCTGACGTCGTAGCATGACTACGAGAATAATGGACGATTTATTACAGGGTATCGTAAAGATTTAAAATTGTCAACACCAGTTTATGACTAAGGACCACCTAGGTTTTATGGTTCTGTACCTTTGACCCAAGGAGGAGACATAATTTAAAATAATCATATGCGTGGGACAGTTGCTGACTCGAATTTTATAGGTCGAGCAAAGCACCATACAAGATTATCCTACAGCCAATAAGGAGTGGATCTAAGAATTGGTCCGCCTACCAGCAAGGTATGATTTTTGGAAGAGAAAATTTGGAAAGAAGTCAGTTCAATAAAAATGTTTAAAAGATGTAACAGCCTAATAGCAGTAGTGGAGCTACGAATAAAAATGGATGATGAACCCAATGTAGCCGAGACAACTCCTATGCGCCAACCCATGTGAAGATGAATGCCGTTGCAATCCCTTCAGGAGCTGCCGCGTCAAGGCTTTCGAGAGGACGTCTCGTCAAATATAGAGATCTACTGCCCTATGCATCGACTGCTTTGGTATCTGGATGTTTGAATGGAACTGTATCATCTAAATCAAAGTACTCTTCTAATTTTCTGAAACTTTAATTTTATTAACCTTTATCTTTATTTCTAAATATTGATTTAATAACGATAGTGTGGTGAGATTGGGATCCAAACGAGTGCAAATGAGTTATTAAATAATGTAATTAATATGAGTAAAATAATTAATTATTTTTTTAAATGACAAAATAGAAAAGTTAATATACTTGAGTTTGAAAATTGTTGTATAAACATAAACAATGAAAAGCAGTCTTAATTTCTGCTTATATTTTTTGAGTAAAATCTATGTGTTTGTAAATAATTTTATGTTTAATTTAATGTAAATAGAATTATTTAGTTAAGAATTAAATTTCTGTTTAATTTAGTGCTAAAATTTTATGTGTGTCATTTTTCTCTTTAGACTCATTAGCGCATTATTCATAGGTGGAAGGGCCCACGTAAATAGTCAAAACACAAGCTTATTCTTTGGTATTTTTAATTAAATGATTAAATAATTAAGCATCTATACGCGAATGTCTATTTAATATTTGGGTAATAATTCGCGTTGCTCTTTCACTAGAATTTAATGATTTTTTTACGATCACTTTTTAATAATAATTTTACGGTATATTTAATATACCAAGTTTTATTTGGTAGAGAGGTTGGATTGATTCGGACAATAAAATTATTGTGTATTTTAGATAGGTATTAATTAGGTGTAGAAATCTGTCCAGCAGGT
Organism: Maratus speciosus; assembly: GCA_963932465.1. NCBI lineage: Eukaryota > Metazoa > Arthropoda > Arachnida > Araneae > Salticidae > Maratus > Maratus speciosus. The sequence goes on along the minus strand of OZ010798.1, from coordinate 334,901,154 downwards.
TTACATATACAAATAAAACTGCGGATAGTTTTTGAAACTAAATACAATTAGAAAAGTTAAAGGTAGTTAATTGCAGAAACAGGATGCAAAAAGGCTTAAAATTTCATAAAATTTAGAAAATATTTTTTTTTCTAACGTTTATATTCAAATATATAAAATTCCATGCACAGTTTTATTTGTATATGTAAATCAAACCGGCATAAAAAATGATTTTAATTGATATTGAGTGAGGTTGGAATATTTTGAAAGTTATTGATAACGCTTAAAATATTCAGAAAAATTCCATATTTTTCTCGGATTTTTTTTTTAAATTTGTGTGATAAATATATGCCATAATTCATATACTGTGCCCTTGAATTTATTCAAAGGCAATAAGGTGTAATTAAAACTAGTATGTTGTTTCCATCACAAAACTTTCTTCTATATCAATCACGTCAGTTAAATCATTTAAATAGTACAAGAAATTACATCAATTTCGCACCAATTCATATCAAAGTGTATCTGAATTTGAAGTTTGATAAAAATTCGTGCCTTAGTTCTCAAGATAGAGCTAATGCAGAAATTCTGAAAAATGTAGCATAGCAGCGCCACCTGTTGAGTGATTTACACCAATACATAAAGAGCAATAACTGATATCCAGGTATACATGGATCTGAAGTTCGTTGAAAATCCAAGCATTAGTTCTTGAGATAGAGCTAGTGCTGAAATCACAAAAAATAGCATAGCAGCGCGACCTATTGAGCGATTTACACCAAATTGTATAAAATGTCAATTCATGGCAAGGAATAACTGATTCTAAAGTTTGATGAAAATTCGTGCATTAGTTCTTGAGATACACCTTTAGTGGAAATTCTGAAAAATACAGCATAGCAGCGCCACCTGTTGAGCGATTTACACCAAAATGTACAAAATGACAATTCATGTCAAGGATTAACTGATTCTGAAGTTTGGTGAAAATTATTGCATTAGTTCTTGAGATACAGCTATAATGGAAATTCTGAAAAGTGCAGCATCGCCACCTGTTGAGCGATTTGCACCAAAACACAAACAGCACTAATTCATATCAAAGTATACTTTAATCTGAAGTTTGATGAAAATCCAATCATTAGTTGTTGAGATAGAGCTATTGCGAAAATCGTAAAAAATGCAGCATAGCAGCGCCACCTGTAGAGCGATTTACACCAAAATGTACAAAACTTCAGTTCATGTCAGGGACTAACTGAATCTGAAGTTTGATGAAAATCCGTGCATTAGTTCTGGAGATTGAGCTATTGCGGAAATCGTGAAAAAGTTTGCATAGCAGCGCCATCTGTTGAGCGATTTACACCAAAAACTAATCAGCACCAATTTATATCAGGGACTAACTGAATATAAATTTTTATTAAATCCCGTGCATTAGTTCTTGAGATAGAGCGCCCAAAAATTTTGTGTCACATACAGACAGACAGACAGACTCACAGATGCACAGACTCACAGACAGACATTTTGTAAAAACATGTTTTTTGGGTTCTCTGACTCCTAAAGCATGTAAATTTGTCGAAAATTTTCACGAAAGCCAATGCTTTCTTCTTGTAAAGATAGAAGAAAGTAAAAAATTAGAAAAATGAGTTTGAAGATCCCTTGTCCCCTTAAAATAAACAAGTTGGAAATTGCTCGTCAAACGTGGCAAATGAGGTGCGTTCGTATTATAACTAGTTTTATAATTATTTTTTCACCCCATATTGTACTGAATGTATATATTTTTTAACTTCATAAGTACATAGTCTGTAACATCATTAAATTGCACTTGCAATATTTTTTCCCCATTCCCCATAATGTAACGGAAAACTTTTGACAGTCCCTGTAATTAAACTATACATCTGATTTTCATAAAATTTGAATTGGCTCGACAAAATTTTGCAACAGCTATACATTTAAAATTTCGGAACATTCGGAAGGCTGCAACATCATTAAAATGCACTTGCAATAATTTTTCCCCATTGGCCGTAATGTAACGAAAACTTTTGACTATCCCTGTAATTAAACTATACATCCGATTTTCATAAAATTTGAAATGACTCGACAAAATGTTGCAACAATCACATATTTAAATTTTCAGACCATGCGGTTCGGTAGTTTTTGCTCTGTTATATGTGGACGGACGGACGGACTGAACGACGACTATAAGTGATACGTATTTATATAATTACGAATGCACTTAAAAAGGTCATTCCTTGCAAAAGGCTATTTTTCATTCATTATATTGTAACACAACCATGTAGATGCAGCCGCAAAATATATACAGAGAGTTCCATGATTCGACCGACAAATTAAGAGGCGCGATAGAAGACAGCAGGAGGATGAAAAATTGCCATAGAATATGGGGTGACTAACAACTTACAGTAAAAACTCCTTAGAGCGATCACGTACCGTTCCAATAAAAATTGGTCGTTCCAAGAGGTGTGGTCTCTTAATGGAGGTCATATTTAAATCTAGATTTTAATTGTTGGAAAACGGTAGCAATTAATGTTACTAAAATTTATTTTTCACAATAGGAAAAAAATATGAAAATTTAAGTATTAAAACAAAAGTTTATTTCATAAGTTAATCATTGCAGACTTTAAAAAATGAATACATTGACGTTTGCTTTGATTTTACGGTTTTATCTTTTATAACTTTTATTTCCCAGCCCTTTCGAAGTTCAGTCAATAAAAGCAATTTTTTTTGGACGGGAACAAATAATAACGATTCCATTAATTTATCTGTTTCTTTGAGAGTTTCCTGACAGAATAGGGCAAAGGCAGTTATTGACCGTCATTATTAATTAGTCATCAGATTAAAATTCCTTGGCTAAAAAGGCACAAAGGGGTTTAAACACATAAAAGTTACCAAAAACAGAAATTCTAAACTTAGTTTAGAAGTTTGATGAATAATGCGCTTTCCGGAATTATTTTTGTAATAAAACCTTCTTCAAGCGACCAAGTAAAAATGGAATTTGTTTCATTTTCTTCAAAGAAATTGGTCTCTCATGGAGGGAGTCCAACTAAGTTGGTCTCTGAATGTAGGTAAAATTAATATTGAGCGTATGGGAATAAATTTCGTTCCATATAAAAATTGTCGTTCAGGGAGGTTTTATTGTATTTAGACACAAATACAGGGTGTTTCACAGTAATTGAACTTAGGTTGACGGAAATAATTTTGAGAAAAATAAAAACATTGCAATGAAAATGCAACGATATGTACCTTGTTTTCTGTGAAATGTGATAACATTACGAAAAGTTCTGGGAAAACAGGGTGCTCACGCAATTGATGATACCGTATGAACCTTAGTTCATTTTAGAAATAAATATACTTCAGAAAGTATTACATAAATAAGATTTAAAAAGTCACTAAAGAAAGTTCTACGATCATACGTTTCATACTAAAACTGTAGTTTAAATCTTTTTATAAATCACTTTGGAGTGCAAAATTTATAAAATTACTGATTAATTTTTACTTTCTTCTATCTTTACAAGAAGAAAGTATTGGTTTCATGAAAATTTTCGAATTCAAGTTTTCGACGGATTTACACGTTTTATGGGTCAGAGATTCCAAAAAACATGTTTTTACAAAATGTCTGTTTGTGAGTCTGTTTGTCTGTCTGTCTGTCTGTATGTGACACAAATTTTGTGGGCGCTCTATCTCAAGAACAAATGCACGGAATTTAATAAAAATTTATATTCATGTAGTCCCTGATGTAGATTGGTGCTGATTAGTTTTTCGTGTAAATCGACCTGCAGGTGGCGCTGCTATGTAACATTTTGCTGAATTTCCGCAAAAGCTCTATCTCAAGAACTAATGCACGGATTTTTATAAAACTTCAGATTCCGTTAGTCCTTGACATGAATGGATGCCGTTTACGTTTTGGTGTACATCGCCCAAAAGGTGGTGCTGCTATGCTGCATTTTGCAGGATTTACACTATTTTCGCAGTAGCTCTATCTCAAGAACTAATGCACACATTTTCATCAAACTTCAGATTTAGTTAGTCCTTCATATGAAATGATGCTGACTACGTTTTGGTGTAAATCGCCCAATAGGTGGTGCTGCTGTGCTGCATTTTCAACTATTTCCTCAATAGCTCTATCTCAAGAACTAATGCACGAATTTTCATAAAACTTCAGATTTAAGTATAACTTGATTAATATTGCTGCTGATTATGTGTTGTTGTAAATCGCTCAACAGGTGGCGGTTCTATGCTGCATTTGTCATGATTTGCGCAATACCTCTATCTCAAGAACTAATGCACGAATTTTCCTCAAACTTCATATTCAGTCAGACGTTGACATAAGTTGGTGATAATTAGATTCTGGTGTAAATAACCCAATAGGTGGCGCTGCTATGCTGCATTTTGCTGAATTTACACGATTTCAGCGACAGTCATACCTCGAGAACTAATGCACGAAATTTCATATTTTTAGAATTCTCATGATGAACACAGATTGCCATTTAATTTGGCACTGAGATAGTGAATTTTGAAGTATTGACATGTATAAGATAGAAGAAAGTTTTGTGATGGCCACAGCATACTAGTTTTAATTACTATAATGTATGTGATTGTCTTTTTTATTTTAATGTAATACTGTTACAAATTATCAAGCACTGTAATAAAGTTCATGAAAAAATTTACGCATGGTAAGGGGTTTTTTTTAATCAATTTATTTTAGATGAAAAAAATTTTAAATACTCATTATCTAAAAGTACTCTAAAATTTTAAAAATATACGGGTAGCTTTTATTAATAAAGTAAATTCTATTACATTTAAATTATCTTATAATAAAAAATACCCTTTGTCTTTACAGATTTTTAATTATACCTCAGGGGAAGAGGTATTGATTTAACTTAATAAATAAACTTTATTTGTCTTAGAGATTTTTCTGCAATACATCATATACTAGATCTACCAAAATTAACTGATTTAAGCAATTTGCATATGGTAAACAATTTTTTAATGATTTTTATCTGAGTTTTTAAAAATGGCCTTTTTAACAAGTTCTTTTAGAGGTAATTAAATTTATATTTTTTGTGCTTTTTTAATTTAATTTTATGAGAACAAATTAATTTATTTGACCAGGCGAATGCGTTAATACTTCAATTAAATTAAAATGAGCGCTTTTAATAAAAGGCAAACAATTGTTTTCGCATTAACTTAACAATATATCGTAATAATTATTAATTATTTCTTATTGTGCCCATGTGTATGCAAGTGTACGGTTATAATGAGGAAAAAATGCTAAACTGAACAATATATATATACATAGAAAAGTAATGAAAAAGGCTATCACTTTTTAGATGCACGAAATATTTTCAGAAAAATAAAGATAAATAAGCATATTATTATTTTTAATTTAACAGATGTTTCGAAAACACTTCATGTGTATGCAGCTATACTGATACAATATCAAAAAATAACATAAAATAAAACAAATAATAATAATAATAATTACGCGCATGGGAAAAAAAATGTAATAAAATATACTGTAAACGAAATACTGCCAGTTTTCTGGTAGGGATTGGAAAAATAGTTGCCCTTATCGTACAGGAATAATTTCCAACCCAGCTCGGAATAAAATCCGTAAAAATAAAGAAATAGCCAGTAAAACGGTATTTTACGGATTTTATTCCGAGCTGGGTTGGAAATTATTCCGGTACGATAAGGGCAACTATTTTTCCGATTCCTACCGGAAAACTGGCATTATTTTTTTTACAGTGTATGACGTGGCTACACTCGACTTACTGGATTATTTTATAGAATACAGTAACTTCATATAAATTTATAACGCTATCAACTGAACAGGGCGGCCTACCAAAAAGGTTTTAGCTTACATCGCTTCCGTTACGGAAATTTAATTGCGAGCCATAAATATGTGGGAAAAAATCTCTGAAAACGAAGCCCATACCCCGACTAAAATTTAGTTTGACTCTGCCAAGGTCGGAAACAGTGGGAGATATCCCTCCATGAAATTAATTTTACCAACTTAATATTATCCTGACAATTATTTTTATAGAGAACACACCTAAGTAGCACACAAAACAGAATAATATAAAGTAATAACAATATTCCATATAAAACTTGTAGTCAACCTCAACATAGTTTGCTTAAACTTAATAACACAAATAACATTTCTGATTCAGTGGAATCAGCGGGATTTGAACAACGGGCTTCTTGTTTGGAAACTAGAAATTTTACTTCTGACCCACTAAGGTTTGACTGCATCGCCGCAACAGTTACCATTCATATGACAGGCATTTTCTTGGTGTTTTCCCTTATAGAATACGCCTCAAAATGGACTAAAAATGTTTTAAATATGTATTTAAATTATTTTGTTTGCTCAACAAATCGTTTGGTTTGTCCACCCAAAATTTGGTGATTCCAACCAAAATATTTGGATGGATCTATATGAACCAAAATTTAGTAATTTCAACAAAACAGTTTTTTCCGTGTGCGTCGACCGGTTTGTACGAAAATCTATGCAGTTCTTGCGGCAGTTGTCTATAACATATTCACCAAATGGGGGCTCAGTTGGAAGTACTGTTTGGTAGCTATAGTGTTCACCCCTTAACACGCACACACACACATTATGATTACAATTCTTTCTTTATACTATGTGTTCATAAAGTAAAAATTACATAATGAAGAAAAAAAATCATGGTTTAGAAAAAAGAGCAATGAATAAACATTGCGAGTATTCCCATTCATGTTACATAAGAACACGGAAATAAATTAGTCGGACATGGCAATCCCAAAACTTTCTTCTATCTCATAAATGTTAATACTTCCTGAAAAATGCAGCGTAGCAGCGCCACCGGTTAGGCAATTTACAGTAAAATCTAATCAGCAACAACTTATGTTAACTTTTAACTGAACCTGAAGTTTGATGAAAATCCGTGCATTAGTTTTTGATAGAGCTATTGCAGAAATCTTAAAATATTCTGCATAGCATCGCCACCTGTTGGGTGATTTTCATTAGAAACTAATAAGGACCAATTTATATCAGATAATAACTAAATCTTAAGTTTGATACAAATTCATGCAATAGTTTTTGAGATGCAGCTATTGCGGAAATCGTGAAAAATGCAGCATAGGAGATGCTCCTGTTGGGCGATTTACACCAAAACTAAACAACACTAATTTATATCAGGGACTAATAGAATCTGAAGTTTGATGAAGATTCGTACATTTGTTCTTGAGTTAGAGCTATTACAATATTCATGAATAATACAGCATAGTAGCGCCACCTGTTGAGCGATTTAGAACAAAAAGTAATCGGCATCAACTCATATCAAGGACTAACTGAATCTCAGTTTTCATAAAATTCTGTGCATGAGTTCTTGAGATGTGGTTATTGCGGAAATCGTGAAAAATGCTGTGTAGCAGCACCACCTGTTGGGCGATTTATTCCAAAAGGTAATCAGCACCAATTTATATCAGGTACTAACTGAATCTAAAGATTTATTAAATTTCGTTGATTAGTTCCTGAGACATTAATATTATCACAATTGAGACACAAATTTTGTGGGCTCTCTATTTCAAGAACTAACTCACGGAATTTAATAAAAATTTATATTTAGATCGTCCCTGATATATGTTGGTGCTGATTAGTTTTTGATGTAAATCGCCTAACAGGTGGCGCTGCTATGCTGCATTTTTCACGATTTCCGCAATACCTCTATCTCATGATCTAAGGCACGGATTTTCATAAAACTGCAGATTAAGTTAGTCCATGATATGAATTCGGTATTGTTTACGTTTTTGTGTAAATCGCCCGACAGGTGGCGCTGCTATGCTGCATTTTGCAGGATTTCCATGATTACCGCAAATGCTCTATCTCAAGACCTAATGGGTGGATTTTCATTAAACTTCAAATTCAGTATTCCTTGATGAGTCAGAGTTGACTGCATTTAGGTGTAAATCGCCCAACAGGTGGCACTGCTATGCTGCATTTTTCACGATTTCTGCAATAGCTCTATCTTAAAAAGTAGTGCACGAATTTTTATCAAACTTCAGATTCAGGTATACCTTGATAAATATTGGTGCTGAATATGTTTTTTTGTAAATCGCGGGACAGGTGTCACTGCTAAGCTGCATTTTTAAAGATTTTCGCAATAGATATATCTCAAAAACTAAGGCACGGAATTTCATGAAATTTCAGATTCTGTTAGACGTTGAAATAAGTTGTTGCTGAATAGGTTTTAATGTAAATCACCCAACAGGTGTTGCTTCTATGCTGCATTTCGCAGGATTTACACTGTTTTAGCGATAGTCATAGCTCAAGAACTAATGCACGGACTTTCATATCTTTAGCGAATTTTGAAGTGTCAACATGTATGCGATAGAAGAATGTTCATGGATTGGCACATCCGACTAGTTTACTGCTAGCTTCGTAAGTGTTATACACTACACTGACGGTATGATAATTTATATCATGTTTAATAAACTAATAACAATGGGTGACCTAGCAGCAAAATACATTTTGTTTTTACTACTGCTTCTTGAAATATCAAAATAATTTTTTCTGGTGTTTATAAATATAAAGAATGCTTTTAGAATCATGGGTAATTCGGGAGACGTTATTGTACATTTTCATTCGTGCTTATATTATATTTCCTAAATTAAAAAACATTTTTTTTTTTTTTTTTTACAGTGCAGTTGAAAAATGTTCAACTCTTGTTACATCCAAAATTTAGAGCGAGCCAAAGTAAAGAAAAAGTATTTTGCTGATTCAATACGCATTCTTATGTTACTTATGTCATAAGGATTATTTTTTGAGATAGAAGAGCGAAACAATGAATCTCTTCTTCTGTGCAGATGCAGAATAATTATTTACAAAAGCATGATTACAATAGATATGAGACAGGATTGTAAAATCTTCTTCAATAATAACATGGAGAATACATGATTCCAGGAAAGTAACGTCTTGGAAATGTACGAGATATTAAACATGTTATAAATCAATTGTTATATTATAAGCAATAATAATAATAATAATAATAATAATAATCTAGTAAAAGAAGAATTTAGATTAATATTTGAAAATTTTTCCACAGAGAAACATTCGCCTTGAATACAATATTTCAAATGAAAATCAAATTTCAAATTATTTTTGCTTAAAAGGCGCAAAGACCAACTTAGTGAAAAATATTCCATGCCGGGAATCGAACCCGGGTCATCAGTATAGCGCACTGACGTTCTACCGCTAAACCACATGGAGCGATACCCAGCCTGGAACTTCTCACTATTACAAGTTGGCAAGGCTACAAACGCAGCACAAGATGGAATATTTTCCGTGAGCCACCAACATGGGGCAAACACAGACACTTAATTAAATCCAGCATCGATGAATCTATATTAATATTTGGAAATTTTTCCAGAGAGAAACATTCGCCTTGAATACAATATTTCAAATGAAAATCAACTTTCAAATTATTTTTGCTTAAAAGGCGCAAAGACCAACTTAGTGAAAAATATTCCATGCCGGGAATCGAACCCGGGTCATCAGTATAGCTCACTGACGTTCTACCGCTAAACCACATGGAACGATACCCAGCCTGGAACTTCTCACTATTACAAGTTGGCAAGGCTACAAACGCAGCACAAGATGGAATATTTTCCGTGAGCCACCAACATGGGGCAAACACAGACACTTAATTAAATCCAGCATCGATGAATCTATATTAATATTTGGAAATTTTTCCAGAGAGAAACATTCGCCTTGAATACAATATTTCAAATGAAAATAAAATTTCAAATTATTTTTGCTTAAAAGGCGCAAAGACCAACTTAGTGAAAAATATTCCATGCCGGGAATCGAACCCGGGTCATCATATTTTTCACTAAGTTGGTCTTTGCGCCTTTTAAGCAAAAATAATTTGAAATTTGATTTTCATTTGAAATATTGTATTCAAGGCGAATGTTTCTCTCTGGAAAAATTTCCAAATATTAATATAGATTCATCGATGCTGGATTTAATTAAGTGTCTGTGTTTGCCCCATGTTGGTGGCTCACGGAAAATATTCCATCTTGTGCTGCGTTTGTAGCCTTGCTAACTTGCAATAGTGAGAAGTTCCAGGCTGGGTATCGTTCCATGTGGTTTAGCGGTAGAACGTCAGTGCGCTATACTGATGACCCGGGTTCGATTCCCGGCATGGAATATTTTTCACTAAGTTGGTCTTTGCGCCTTTTAAGCAAAAATAATTTGAAATTTGATTTTCATTTGAAAGAAGAATTTAGATTATCTGAAAGTTTAAAATGTTTTTTAGTTACATCTATGCTTAAAAACGAAGCATAATAAAAAAATAAAATTAATTAATTTTTAGTAAGAAAATAAGTTCAATATAAAAATAAAAATAGATCGAAAATTTAGTCTTATTCTCTAGTATGTCTAAATTCTCTAGATTCTAATTTCTAATTTATTCATATTCTCTAAAATTTATTTTTGATAGAATAAAAGATAGATTTTGAAATATATATAAAAAAATCCTTGCCGGATGGCCTACAGGCGGAGGTAGATTTCGAAGTTAAGTATACTAATTTCACCAACAAAAACTAAATCATGATTAGAGATTAACCCACTTTAACAATTTTATCTGGCCGCTTTTGACGAGTTTTTATTTCATTTTTAAAAAAGAGTTGGTTTTATCAGAATCATTTGCGGTACTCGAAAAAATACTTTTTCATGCTCAACAACTCGAAATTTTCTGGCACATTTTCAGATTCATTTTTAATAGAAAAAATATGAAACTTGCTGACGTGATTATTGAAGAGATTTATAAGCGACCTGTGTTTTTATTTTTCGTTCAATTAATTAAAACTTGATTCATAAACAATTATTTTCTGAGTAGGACACTATTTTTCGTTTCTAACACAATCGCTGCGGGAAATTCGGTTTAAAATGCCCACTTTGACATCATTTTGTTTTCGTTTTTATTTATTTATTTATTTATTTTTTCCGGTACGAAGTGGTCCTATAAAAAACTTTTCAGTGTAAAAGTTGTAGATAATATTAAGAAGATTTATAATAAATTTAATAAATTTGATATCTTGAGAATTGATGAAGTTATGATTTTTTTTTCTCCCTAAAACTGTATTTTTGCGCCCCTTGAGCCCATTTTTAATTTTATCAAAAATCTGTGATACATAAATTTTTTTCCATTTTTTATAAGTAATAAAAACTTTAAACTGATTTGATATGCACAAAAATTAAAAAGTTATGGGTTTTTTTTCGGTTTTCACAAAACTCTTCTCTTTTTCTATCCCCTGTGTACGATTTTGCTCATTAACGAACTTGACCGAGATTTTATGCCCCTTGATTTTATGTATCAGTTTGGAAGAGATTTCTGCAGAATTATGGAAGTTATCGTATCCAGAAGAAAGTGATATATGTATATATATAGATATATATACATATATATATATCTATATAATACGCAGTTGCATGTCGCAAGTGCATGCCGCCTGTCTCCATGGATTCAATTTCTTCTGGTTTTAGTTTGAATGTTTTTAAAGTTTGCCGTTTTTAAAATATGTTGTTTTTGAAGTTAGTTGTTTTTAGTTATTTTGTTGTTGTCATTTGGTTTAGTTTATTTATTGTTGGATCAGTTCCGTAGTTTCGAATTTTTGGTTTGGTTTTTGGATATATAGATACAGATATAGATTATATATATATATATATATACATATATATAAAGTTTTTTACTGAGGCTGGTTTTGGGTTCTAGGAGTCATGCTTGGTGTAGATCTGCAAAAATTTTTCAGAAATTCCATCATAGAGGAGAATGTCATAGATAGTATTTCATACGAAATCTACCTAAAATTACAATCATTATTTTTCATTTTTCCTCAATGAAGGCACCTTAAACGGGAATTCTTAACATGATTGGAATTTCTTTAAAAATGGTCCTTTTACAGGATTCCCAGCTATGTTAGACACATATAAAACTTTTCTTTTACTTATCAATAAAGTTGAAGTAATGAATATACTTCTGAAAACAGTATATTTTTTATTTTAAATATACTAAAATACTAGTAGACAAAAAATACCGCTAATATTTATTTAAAGACAATGCTAAATTCACAAAGAAAGTGGGGTTGTACCCAAGTTCTTTACTACTTTTATTTAAAATTTTGATTTGAGATTTAGGTAGGTAATTGATTACAAATTGTTTGCAAAATGGAAATCTATTAATCCATTTGCTTTGTTTAAAAAAATAATGAAAGGTCGTTGTTATTCGCTTCTAGAAATTTGTATGAAAGAAATATTTAATGTGTTATCTTATCACAATTTATCCCGAACCCTGAACTGTCCTAGTAATGAACAGCTCGTAAATTCTTTAATATCTTATGTATATCTTCTAACATTTATCTTATTTTTCCGAAGTTGACTTTTTATTGCTTCTCGTTTTATCTTATTTAAGAATAATTTCTAAATGTAAATTCTTGGAAAATCAATAGCGAATTTTCTTTTATCTTTAAAAGTACCATCTATGATGTTAAAGAAATTACAGCTTATTTTTAACTCTAAGAAACACAGCGTTATTTAATTTACAAAACAAATATCGGCAAATTCTGTATACCTGTGTTTCATTAATGAACAAAGCATAATTTTAATATGATGCCCTACAAGTATTTTCTAGTATTTTTGAATTTCAATATAACTATATTAATTTGATTAAAACAGATTCCTCTTAATTTTTTTTTTATGTTAAAGAAGAGATTGATTCCTAGAAAAGCTATATATAGGTCTAAATTTTTTCGGAAGAGTTAATTAACTTTTTAATAATTAAATGAATTTTCAAAAGATTTATTTGAATATGAACAAAAATAGGTTTATTGTATGCTGAGAGTTTTTTCTTTTCATTTTAATCTAAATAAATGCAGTTCGTTTAAAAGTTATAATCATATATATATAAATATTTTTCAGTTTTATAGTAAAAATAAAAACAACAAATGAAACATGATCATGATGCAACTTTTAATGTCGTCATTGTTTAGACGTAACATAAATATCAGTCATCATGTCCTGGTCACTGTGAAGTCGCTATCAGAGATGTGTCATTTGTCGAGTAACGATTAAGTCAGTGAAACTGAAGGGATAATTCCAGTCTTTAAACATGAATCTGTTCTTTTCGGAACGATTCCCCGGAATCGGTCCGAAATTTATAAACTCAAAAAAGGATCGATTTCTCGAAATCGTTCCGAAATGTACAGGCTCCAAAAATGACCGATTCTTCGGTGTTAGTCCAAAATGTACCGACATCAAAAAGAACCGATTCCAAGGAATTAGTCCAAAAAGTCCTCGGAATTGGTCCTTGTTCTTGTAGACTGGCCACTTTCAATATATTAAAATACGCTATTTTATTTTAAAATAACAGATTTTGATTCCATTAAAGCTGAGTTTCTGTCAAAAAAAAAAAAAAAAAAAATGCTGTATGTAAAAAAAAAAAACAAAAAAAAAAACAATAAAAATAAATAAAAATACAAATAAAAGTGTGGCTGGGGGCAGGAGAGGGCGATTAACCTTTTGTATCACCGTGTTGCAGTTCTGCAACATAACCAAAAAGTAAATATTATTTCGACAGTATACTTCAAAAGACGATTTTGCTGTTTGTTGTTATTCTATTACACTGCTATTAACATACTTATTTCATTAAATCCGCAACAGATGGCGATACCGTTTTCTTTTTTCGCGCCAAAGTTTGATTTATCGCTTGCTCAGCTACACGTGATTTTTGCTGAATTAAGCTTTCAAATAGTGGAGTTAAAAAAGTCTGAAGACGTCTAAAAGTATATTGTTTACAAAGGTTTGTTTAAATTTTTTATTTAAAGACCATTTCGAGCTAGGAAATTTATAATATGTATAAGATAAACGTAAACCTTTGTTTGTTGCAGATCTTCAACAACGCGCCAAGTCCTCATTTGTAATGGAATGTTTTTTAAATATCGATAGAGCAAGATATAAAATTCCATCTAATGTTTATTTAAGTTACATTTCTTTCGAAAGAGCAAAATTATTGAAAAGGTGAAACATAAATCTGTTTTTATATTATTTAATTGCTATAGAGCAAGTTAGGGATCTCCCCCTCCCCTCCCTCTCTGAAAAATTAATACCAAGTCCAAAGTTAGCAAAAAAGGGAAAGGCCGCGTAGAAAAAAGAAATTCAACAGAGAAAGCATAGAACGCCTACTCAACATATTCCACCAAAACAAGTGTGCCTAGACGAAATTGGGCACTGGCCATATTGGGCTAGAAAAAAGAATGCGTTGTAAATACCCCGATTGTAAAGGCTTTACTGAAACTGTTTGTGAGAAATGTAGTTTAGGACTTTGCTACAACAAAACTAACAATTGTTTCAAAAATTTTCATGCTAATTAAAATTTTAAATATGTTCAGTTTTTGTGCCACTTGGCAAGATGTTGCAGATATGCAACAAACCCATTTTTCCAAATAAAATTTTATTTTTCTGTTCTGAATTTTTTTTATTATTTTTTCCATGCTTAAAATAATGCATTTTAATATCTGTGTAAAAATTTTTCAAATCGCAGTTGTTGAGTTACAAAGGGTTAATAAATTACAACTGTGTATTACTTTCCCTTAAATTTTATGTTTAAAAAAAATGAAGTATATTATTTTACTTCCGTTAAATTATTGTGTATTATGAAGTTATATACTTATTACCTGTGACTTAATTACATTACTATTGAAACTTTTAGTGCGAAATTAATGGGAAAGAATTATTTATGAATTTTTTCCAACTGAGCAAAAAAATGCCCAAGCTGGGATTCGAATCCTGAAAATTGACTTTAATTGCCAATGCTCTACCGACTGAGCTACCTGGGATGATAATCAGCGGGCATATCTCGCTCAGATAACATTTTACTCAATAGCATCTGTTCTGCCATGTAAACAGAATATACAGCATGTAATGGAACACCATTAAACGATGGGCACTTGGATACACAATTATTTTTTCTGAATCCTACTGATCGGTAAAGATATCATACGAATTGGATTTTTTATAAAAATAATTTAATACAATTTTTAAGAAGAACAAAGTAAATGCTTGTTTAAATAATAGTGGATAATCATATATATTAAAACGAAAAGCTATTTCTGTAAGATCAGATCAGAACAAATTCGACACAACTGCGCATGCGTCAACTGTGTTTTAAACCTCCTCAATTTAAAAGGCAGTAGAACGGGTTCCTGCTAGCGTAGCGAGCTAAAGCAGCAGTTTCAATCTCTGAATTTTTTTTTAAAGGACACAGGTTTGAGCCCAAGCCCGGCAAAATGACTTCTGAAATATTTTTCGCGATAATTTACCTCAATAATGACATATTGTATTAGGAGGAGAATTTATATGACTTTATTATTATTATTACTGGAATGCTTTATAATTAAATAAAATTCATGACTCAATAATATTAAAAATAATAATAATTTTAGATTGAAAATATTTAAGCAAAATATTTAACATGTAATTATCAGTTAAATGAATTGAGCTGATCTACAATTTTTGTTATATTTTTTGACCATTATCAAGAATATATACTTTGTGTTTGTGTGTCAGAAAAAAAAGTTTGCCATTCTTTTCCGTAGAAAAGAAAACGGAAAGAAATAAAGATATTCATATAAGAACAGACATGACCTTGATATGCATGGTTTAATATTTAAAAAATGTATAAAAATGTAAAATGAAATTCAAGTAATAAAAAATATATATTATAAGTCATTAGCTGCATAAAGCTTCAAATTAGGTTTTAGAGAATGAAACTGATCAAATAAAGTTCATGGCAGCTTTTAATCGTCGTGTCATTAAAAAAGAAAAAAAAAGAACATATATATGTATATATATATATTGTTATTAAAAACAAAAAGCCGTAGTAAGTAAAAAGAAATGCTTTATCAAGTATTTGTAGTTAAATTTCTGATAAAAAGCAAGCATAATTGTTTGTAAATTATAAACTTAAAATTCTTTCAGTTCATTGAATAGGTTAGACTGACAGCACCATCTATCGCCTTAAAGAAATAGGAATCACTTATGTAATATAGATATTTGTCACGATTTCAATAATTAGTAATTTAAAAGCAACTCATTAAAAATTCAAGAATTTTTTTAATGAAACATTCAAGTTATTTACCGTCAAATCATGAGGGGCATTATCTAGCATTTTTTGAAAACTGGTTAGAAATAGTTCTGAATAATAGTATAACAAATAGATCATTATGCCATAAAAATTCCATTTTAATCAGCTAATAATAACTGATTTTCGATTATTTTAATAATTAATAGTTACGCACTTTCATGAATATTTCACTGTTTAACATTTTTTAATTGGTACTGACGTATTATCCGGGCTTTGAGATAGATCGCCAAAAATGGTTGACAGTTGGCAACCTTTTTATTGACATCAATCACGTTCAAAGTAGTAATTCATCATAATAAACACACATACTACAATATATATTAAAACACACATTTACCATAGCTGCAAACTCTTCCGCTTTTTCAGACCACAAAAATTTAATAGAAATATTTGCTTTATTTAATCGGCAGATTACGGCGATTTATAAAGGTAAAATTTACTATAAAATTTTTGTGGTCTGAAAAAGCGTAAGATGTTGGCAGCTATGAATTTACGCATAAATAACGCCTGAATTCAGCAGCTAAATGTATATATAAATGTTTTACAGACATACATACAATAAAACAATAAACCCAACTGGAGTGAAAAATTAGCCAGAGCCAGGAATCGAACCCGGGACCACAGTATACAAGACTGCTGCTCTAACCACTGAGCTACTCCGGCAGATACCTGGATCAGCAATTTCTCACTAATAAACCAAGTTGGGGAAGTCACCAGCCATCTATACGATAGCCTTGGATGACCGGACAACGATGAATTGATTTTTACTATTGCATCGATACAAGCATATATAAACTCGGGGCATATATAAACCGCCGCGGCGAGCGGCCCATCTTCGTCCGCAGCCCTTTATTCTTCTACTCTAGTCCGACTCTTTTGCGAAAGCAAGTTTCGTAGGTCCCCAGCCACGTCCCGAGTGAAAGACACTCTAGCGAAAACAACGTTGAAAAAAAAAATCAAAACTTGAAACCGGACAAATTTAAAAGGGAAATTACACAAATTAAAGACACCGAAAAACGGTAACGGAGGGCTCGGGGCGATGAAGCTACCGACTTGGTTTATTAGTGAGAAATTGTACACCCAGGCATCGGCCGGAGTAGCTCAGTGGTTAGAGCAGCAGTCTTGTATACTGTGGTCCCGCGTTCGATTCCTGGCTCTGGCTAATTTTTCACTCCAGTTGGGTTTATTGTATTTATTGTTTGTATATCTGTATAATATTTATATATACCTTTAGTAATTTATCATTTATTAAATGCATAACATTGTTAAAAATTATATATACTATTAAAAAAAACCACAATAAATATACTCTAATAATTAAATGATAATAAACTACAACTTATAAATTACGATAAAAATAAGCTATAAACTATAATAAGTAAATAAACTATACGTGTGTGAAAAAATAAGCGTTACTCTAATTAGTATTACTGATGTCATGCTTTGCGATGTTCTATGTAATATGGCCTGGATAATACGTAAGTACCTTTCAATTAAGAATAATTTCAGTTTGACAATCGCCTTTGTGAAAAGAAAAATAAGACTAGTAGCAGCGCTCGATTACCATTTCATTTGCACAGTCTGACGTCGTATTTTTCTCTCCTGAAGAAGATGATTCAAAAGACCTCGAAACTCTCGTAGATTTTTTTAATCAACTTACATTAAAGTTTATTACATAAAGAAGGAAAACCTGTTTGAACGAGAAATTTTTCTAAGTCTAATTAAATTAATAAGTCTAGTTTTTCCTTTTTTTCCGCGCAGAAATTTAAATATATAAGTGAATGTCAATAAATATAATCCAACTAGTCCGAAGGTGATGTTTCTTTTCTTTGTAATAGAAAACAAAATCTTAAAAATCACGGAAATTTTGACCAAAGACATTGAACTTATCCTTAATATTTATATATATCTCTTAATATACTGAATTCAATTATTTTTGTTTTGTCATCTATGTTACCACTAAAAACCAATATATAATTATTTCGACATATTGCACTATTAAAGTATAGATTAATGCTCTTGTTCGTTTAAAAAATTACAAAACTATTATTATTAGAATTTTTTAATTTCAGGAATGGTATAAAGAACAGTGGATTGATCCATGAAAAGAATATATTGAAAGTATACAAAATGTCACTCAGTACAAGTTTTTAAGAAATAAAATCCATTTTATTGGATGTCATATCATCGTAAATAAAACTGAAAACCCAAATATTATTGTTAAATACGTTTATTTCTCAAAACAATCGAATATACATTTTTAGGCAAAGCATCATACATGACTGAATTTCAGTATTTTTCAATTATAAGGCATGCAAGAGCAATAAAAAGATCACAGTATTATCTTTGTTAATCTATATACACAGTTGATATAATATCACACAGTCTTTGGAGCAAAAAAAGACACTCACCTATTAACTCCACGACAAATTATCGTGTAAAAATGGTATTAAAACCGATTAGTTGTAACATCAATTAAATAATGCTATACTTAAATTAGATTTCGGAAGCCGTGTACATATTAAAACTGCGAGAAAATTTACAATTTTTAGTAGTAACTTCTAATGTTTATCTTACATTTTGGATTATTGGGTAAATTTTACGTTCGTATACCAAACGGTAGGCTATTGGTCAAAAAGTTAAGGAATTAAGTACATTTATATTTTGGGAATATAATGTTTAATTTACTTTCAATCATTATAAAACATATTAAAATACGAATAGTTTTCTCAAACATATCTCAAAAACAACTCGGCGAAATGACCTGCACTTTTACATTCGCATATTTGAAGCTTCTTAAAATCTATTTCGATTAAAATTTTTATATATTACAATACATATATTTTTCAAAATTGATTACAATTTATGTATAGTATTTTGAAAATCATGTTCGAATAAATATGCATTGCAAACCTATTAAGAGAAATCTATTTCTAGAAGTTTTCAATGTACAAATCCCAGATTACAACTCGTACGGCACAGACATTTTTGAGTTACAGTTAAAAGACTAACCTCATACAATATCTTTTGCAACTATTAAAACGAATTTAATAATAGGAACTCTGAAATTTCAATCTGCATAATTGCAAAACTACTTGACTGAAAAACTGACCGCGTGATATTTGAAGATAAAATTTACAGTATAATCCAAATGAGAAATCAAAATTAAGTATTAGAACTGCAGATAATAAAGTTTCTTACGAGTGCAAATCAAAAAATAAGCTACACTTCCAAGTTATGGCATTAAAAACCACATATACATAGGCAACACGGCTATGACAACGTCCAATATAAGTTCACTTTTCCACATAGTCCTCAAGAGACTGTAAACATTTCTGTGAACGGTCAACCAACTTTTCGATTCCGGATGCGTAGAAATCTCCTCCAGCGCTATGTAACTACCCGGAGACAGCGAAATTCAAGGTGCTCGTGAAAATTGGAGAAAACAATACCGTACGAAATGTTCAGCATGCTGGTTAAACATGCACAGATGTCACGGACGAATATCGCGAAGGCAAGCCAGCAACGACCAGTACCGTTGCAAATATTGACAGTGTGGATGCGATCATTAGAAAGAATCGGCGCATAACACTCCAGGAAATTGCCAGCATGCTGAAGATTTCGTACGGAAGTGTGTTCTCCATTGTTAATGAGCACCTTAGATTTCGCTGTCTCCGAGTGGTTACATAGCGCTAGAGGAAATTTCTACGCATCCGGAATCGAAAAGTTGGTTGACTGTTCCGAGAAATATTTACAGTCTCTTGGGGACTATGTGGAAAAGTGAACTTACATTGTATGTTGTCATAGCTGTGTTGCCTATGTATATGTGGTTTAATAAATGGCCATAACTTCGAAGTGTAGCTTATATTTTGATATACCTTCGTACAATTTCTAGATACACACAATTCCTGAAGCACCCATTTAAGAAAACCGATAATTAATAGAGCTTATTTGTACCAGTCACATTTTTATACGATGCTTTACGGCAGAGTTATTAGGGTGTATCCTTTTTCATACTAGTGTAATTTTGTTTAGTTTATTCGTGGTGATCTTCTGAGAAGTGATCTATCCTTTAGCTCGTCAGCAGTACGTACATCTTAATGGAAGTTAATAGGTATTTCCTTCACAGGACTTACATAATCCAGTTTTCTCGCAGAAGGGTTCAAAAGAATCGGTTATGAAGAACCAACAAGGAGGTAAAATATTATTTACCAAGAATGTATTGAAAATATATAAAATGTTAAAGATTTTGCGAAGCAATATGATATGTTCATTTTTCCTTATTAAAAAAGCTGCAAATAGATGATTGACAAAATGCATTTGTTTTACCGAAACAACTAAATATTCACTTTCAACAAAGCGTTATTTTCTTTTTCTATATAATAAGGAACATCAACGCAAAACATACATCATACGATTCCGGAGATAAATATATTTACAAAAATGTCATTATGTCATCTACATTATTTTTATTTTAACCAAGGTGCTCTGCTGAGAATCGAACTACTCTGTTGCTCGTCAGTAGTATGAACATTTAAGTGCGGTTCAATTGTTTGTTCATTTGCAGGATTTTCAGGAGACGAATTTTCTTGAAGACGGATCCCGAAAGACGTATCATCAACAATAAGTATACTGGGCTCTTCCTTATAGTTCGAAAACTGATTTTCAGAATTAATAAGCTCTGCTGTCAGGGTATTTATCGTATTTTGCTGTCTTGTGTTTGGGGTATTAACATAATCTTCTAAAATGATAACAGGATTTTCGGATTGCAATTTTCTTGAATCACTGCTCTTTAAGTTTCTGTGAGTATTACGTCTAACCGAGTCAGTTGGACCATTGGCATATTCGTCTAAAAATGTTACCTGATTTTCTCGTTGTAAATTTCTTGTATCACTATTTTCTATCATGCTTTGTCTTTCACTCCTAACTGAGTCGATTGGGGTATTGGCATACCCATCAAAAAATGTAACAGAATTTTCTGACTGTATGTTTCTTGAATATCTGGTTTCTAAATTGTTTTGCACATTACTTTTAACAGAGTCAGTTGGACCATATTCGTCTAAAAATATAACAGGATTTTCGGATTCTAAATTTCTGGCATCACTAATTTCAAAATTTCTTTGTAAATTATTTTGAAATGAGTCAACTGGAACATACTCCAATATTTCATATTGCGGTATATTATTATTGAAAGGAATTGTATCATTAAGACGAAGTATGTCAAAGTACGCATTGTCACGTAACGTATCCACAAAATCTGTTTCATTTCCATTAAAGTTATTTTTGTCTAAGTCTATTCTTTCTATCAACTCTACGACTTCCGGGTTTGCATCTGATATCGAGTAAAAAGACGAAGGTATTTCATTAAATAATTGCGGAGCGGATTGTTTATCATCACTGACTGTCTTATCAAAGGAATTTGCTTGGAAAATTCCATTCTGTTGATGGTTGTACTCTAAAGGATAATGGTTTATCATATCATTAACTAAACGGAAACTTTCTGATGTTCTTGAATTCATTGTATTTTTATCGAATGTGGTAATTTTTGCTCCCGGTTTGTTTTCATTAGAAGCATCATCGAATCCATTTCGATACATAGAGCTTTGATGTTGAATGTAAGCAGTAGGAGGCTGTTTATAAGTACTTTCTTTAGCATCGTAAAAAGTATTTTGTACGAAAGTATTTAACGTATCAACAGGTTTATCTGCAGCAAAGGCGTTAGATAATTCCAAAATACCGCTCACGTCGTCATGATGAAGGTTAAATATAGATTTTACCCCACTTTCAAGTAGAAGCGGGTGAATTAAAGAATATTCAAGATGAGGAACTTCAAGCTTCTTTGAATCGTTTTTGCGATTTGCACTTGATTTCTTTCTTTTTGATGACTGTTTACGAGCAGAAATTTGTGACAATTTATCTGCCTTTGTTTTCTCTTTGGCAATTTTTGTTTTATTTTTATCTTTATTTAACAATTTTTCTGGAATAGAGTTATGTGCAATTGTATGTAAGATTTTATTTTGAGATTTATTGCCTTTGTTGAAATTTTCAAGCATTGATATTAAATTAAATGGTAAGTCATCAATATGAGAGATGAATTCTTTCATATCGGAAACTTGAAGAATTATCATAGGATTTGTCATATTCAGAATTTTTACTTCTAAAATGGACTTCTTAGAGCCTGAATCCAAATTTGAATCAGCTTTTGAGGATGCAGTTTGAAGTACGGTGTCGGAAGTCTGGTTATTATTTTTGTCTTTATCAGAAATTATTAAGGCGTCCATTTCTTCTTTGGCTTTATTCATTCGAGCAACAGAAGTTGTTGTCGGAGGATCATTTAACGTAACAGTAGTTATTATTTGATCATAAGAAGGAGTGGTTGCAGATTTTGTTCTAGAACTTTCGGTTGAAATTTCTGCAGTTGTAGCATCTAAATCTTTATTTACCAATCTAAATATAGGTGTCGTACTAATAGGAGGCACTATCGTACTAGGAATCTCTGGAGTAATAGATTCATTACTTTCTAAGCTGCTGTCAGTTACATCAGAATCATCATTATCATTTGATGTAGTAGGAGATGGTGATGTTGTTGAATCTAAGAAATCTAATGTAGAAGCTTCAGTTTCGTTTGTATTATTCATATTTGTAATAGAAACGTCATTTTCTTTATATGTATCATTTTTATTGGAACTGGATGAAAATAACCAGTTTACTGGTATCATCAGCATATTTAAAGGCCCGTTCTTTATCGTAATAAATAAGGAGTCTGATGTAATATCAGTTAAATTTTCTTTTAAGGACGCGGGTGATGAATCTACTAAGTCGAACGACTTTGTTGTATTTTCTTCTTGAATAAATATTGATGTAGTGTCAGCATTTTGAGTAGTGGTTGCTTCAGTTGTAGTTGACGGCGACGTTTCAGTAGTAAATTCTTCAGTTGTAGTTGATATTGACGTTTCAGGAAAGGATTCCGTGACAAAGATTTTGTTCAGAATGGCATTTGGGAACATTTGAGAATCATCAATAGTTTTAGTTGACAAATTTTCCGCTTCTTTTATTTCTCCTTGAGTCAAGTTTGTGGCTATCGTTGAATTAAATGACGCCTTATCAAATGCATTTCGAGGAGTTGAGTTTGGTACAATAACAATTTTGTTATTACTTGTCTGGTTTTTCTTTCCTACATCTGATTTAATAATGAAGCTTTTAGATAATTTTTTATCTTTAAGTGAATCATACTTTAAAGTATCTTCCCCATTTTCGTGTTTAGTAGTCTGTGTAAAAGTAATATCTTCACTTTCGTAAGGTATTTTAGCTTCGTCTAAAAGCTTAAGAAGTGCATTTCCTGTAGTAAAGTATTTATTTCTAGTTACAGAACTCACAGGTTGTACCATATTCAAAACATAATGATAGAAACGTCCATTATCATTTGATATGTCAAAAACTGTTGAAACGGAAGGTGAATTTAATTGCTGCAAATACCGTTTTTTCAAATCAGATGTGCTTAAAGAACTGGGAATTTCACTAATCTCTGGAACTTCTTCTGTATCCAGTTTAGATGAATATTTATTTTCTCTCGTGTTTTGTAAATTTGCTGATTTCGTATCCGTAGATGAAGTATTGTATTGTTCATCTTTTATAGATTCATCCTTTCTAGAAATTATATTTGATTTTTCTAATATGTTATTTCTAAACGAAGGATTCAGAGATAAATATGAGCTATTAACAGGATTGATATCTATGGATTTTATTAATTTAGAAATATCTGCCAAATTAATTTTTGGTTTTGAATTCGAATTTCGGGATAGTTTTTCTTCTTCATATTTTTGCGATGATGTTTGGTGTTGCTTTGGAAGACGATAAAGATCCATAAGTGCGTTTTGTAGGAACTCTCCAGTACTGCTTTGAATATTAGTTAAATTTTCTGTGTTATCGAAGACATCAATACTATCATCATTATTCTGTTTTGTTTTAGAAACTTTACTTGATATTAGATAATTTTGTTCTTCGGGGAGTATTATGGTTGGTTTGTTGGCAGCCTTTCGATATATATCTTGAGTATTCACATTACGTGGCGGATTGCCCCTTGAATTGAGTGATAAAGGTTGTATTTGCACAAGTTCTTTGTTTTTAGAATCGTAATTTTCGAACAATCTTAAATTTTCATTAATGCCAGCAGGATGCAACCAACTTGAAATTCGCTGAAATTCTTTATTTTGGATATTATTATTATTAAGGGGAAGGTTCATATCATAGTTTAAAGGAAACATATATGGAAGTGTTGCTGGATTGTTAGCAGGAACAAATTCTAGTTTTTTACCATTTTCTCCAGTAGACAACACATTAGAAGACTGTGGTACAGTTGGAACGTAATTAAATTCTGAGTTCACTGTAGGTGGATTTAATGATTTCTTCAAATTTTCTTCAATGGGCAGCACAAAAGAAGATTGTGGACCAGTTGGAACATAATGAAATGGTGAGTTAACAGCAGGAGAATTTAGTGGTTTTTTCACATTTTCTTCAACAGGAAGCACAAAAGGAAACTGTGGATCAGATGCCACATAATTGAATGGTGAGTTAACATCATTAGAATAGAAGTTGGCACGTACTCCATTATCATCTGTAGCATAATGTATCCTTTGAATTTCTCCTTCTCTGCCTATCATTGAAAACACTTCATGAAAAGGATAAGAGACGAATATATCTCCTGGATTTTGTACATTTTTGTTAAATTCGGAATGGAGTGGTGTTTCATTACCTCCCTGTGAAGAAAAGAAAAAAATAACACATTTTAAAAAAAAATCTTACAGAAAATTATTGCTTGTAATTATTATTTTACATTTTCAAAGATATTTAAAACGATATATTTTAATGAGAAATTTTCTTTAATCGAAAGTTAGCCACAGTTTTTTTATAATTGTCAGTATGAAAATATCAATAAATTGTCAAGTTCGATGCACTAAGTGTAAATTCAACATCCTGTCCAAACTAGATGCCAATTAGTTTTAGATTAACCTCGTGAAAAACGGATTGAATTACTTTGTTTTATACATTCGAGAAATGAACTTATTTTCGGCAACATAGTAACATATACAGGTTGTATATGGAAAAGGGGGATAAACCTTACGGAATGATAGAACGCAGCTATACGAGCAAATATCGTCATAGAATGTATGGTCGGAACGCAAGCGGTGAGAAGTTAAAAGGTAGTTTTCCACTGCGCAGTTAAAAAAATCCCTGCCGGCTCGGGCCTACAGGCGGAGGTAGATTTCGAAGTTAACTACTAAATTCTCCAACAAAACTTAAATCAAGATTAGAGATAAACCCAGTTTCTTCACAAAGAGTGAGCTGTAGGGAGCTAAACTTTTTGAGAAAATTATAATATACCACGAATACACACACAGATGTATATGGAATAGGTTTAAAAAATGGCTACAAAAAATTCAGAGAACCTTAAAGTGTTAAAATATGTTAATATTTCCATAGTCGGGTTTTTATCATGTTTTAATACGTTTCTTCAAACTCACATGACGTTACATATTCACCTACTGAGGTCCATTATATTTCCAATATGACGCAATATACATATTTTTTTAATTCGTCAAACTATTTATTTTATTTTGAGTTTTAATGGTGAAATCTTGCTCTAGAAAACTTATGACGTAATATTCAATTTGTTTTCAATTTGTCAAACTATTTAATTTTACACGTGAAAATTTTGCATTAGAAAAGTAATTGTTGTGGTGAGAATTTTATTGTTTTTTTTTTTTAATTGTTGGCAACTGCTATAACGAAAAACTTTTATTTTTTTTCTGCCATTGTTGTGTAAGAGCTGGTTTTATCAGAATCATGTTAAGACAGTATTCAAAATTTTGAACCCTCCCCATTTCAACCCTCTTGGGCCGATTTCGCCCATTTTCAATCCGCCCGAGATATTAGACATATCAAAGTTGTTGCCGAGTTTGGGGACAATCCGTGCATAATTGCGACTTTTATCGTGCGGGCAAAATTTAGTACATACATACATATATATATATATATATATATATAAACTTTTTAGGTGGGGGTGGTTTTGGGTTCCTGGGGTCCTATAATGAAAAGTTATGAAGGAATTTTTCAAAAGTCGCACCATGGTAACGACTGCAATAGGTAGTATTTCTTACGAAATCTACCTAAAAAATTAACACAAGAATGATAGGAGATACTTCAGAAAATATTTTATTAACAGGAATGTAATTAATGTACATGCTCAAAGAAATTGCTCAAAAGATCTTCCGCCAGCAGTAATGCGCAATTCACACCTGCGGGATAGGAACTGATGCACATTTGCGAAGACACCAGGTATTTCCCGAATATCGCCGGAAATCCTGGCGACTAGATACATATCCGTTTCAATTGGGCACTCGTAGATTAGGCTTTTCATAAGGCTCTACAGGAAAAAGTCCAAACACGAGAGATCCGGCGATCTTGGTGGCCAAGCTATGGGACCACCTCGACCAATCCATCGCCCTGGGACAGTGAAAAACTACCTTTTAACTTCTCACCGCTTGCGTTCCGACCATACATTCTATGACGAAATTTGCTCGTATTACGTTCTATCATCCCGTAAAATTTTGCCCAATTTTTCAGATGTACCCTGTAGAAATTAAACACATATTTCATACATATACCGGGTGTCCCAAAAATGACTGATGCATTTTAAAATTCCAGAACTTGCAAACGGTGACAGATATTTAAAAAAAATCTTGCAGAATAAGATTGTAAGATGGCAGGAGTTTTTAAGATGAGATTCTCAATTTTAGTTACAAATTGCATCGATAGATGGCGCTGCAATCAATAACAGCTAAATCCAGGCTCGATTTTTCGGCCTCTCTCTTCTTCCATGCGAAAAAAGGAGATTAAAATGTATTGAATGGATCACGAAGCACCAAAAATCGGGTCTAGACTGAGCGCCTATTGCTCTCAGTGCCATCTATTGTTTGCAGTTCGAACTAAAATCAACAATTACAGTACAAAAACTCCTGACATCACACATAACCCTCCTGCAAGAATTTTTTAAATATCTGTCACCGTTTGGAAGTTATTGAATTTTAAAATTCATCAGTCATTTTTGGGACATCTAGTAGGTACATACATTACACTATATGTAATAAGGTTACAATATATTAGGAGGAATAATTCATAAACAAATAGAATAGAACGCGAGAAAAACAGATTGCAGCGCAGGTACTTTTTTAATCATAAAAAAGTTGTAATGTCGAATTCATATATTTAAAGCTTCTGTAAAGGAATTTCTGTTAAAATATGCATTGATTGCATTTTTTTTCGAATATGAATTTCCAAATACAGTCGGACCTCGTTATTCCGACACTCGGTTTTCATGTTACCCCGCTTATCACGTCAGTTTTTCTAAGTCCCGATTTTCTGTATATGATTTTAATGTAAATAAACTCCGGCTTTTACGTCGTTAAATAATTTACCACTCCGGATATCCCGACGGTTTAGGAAAATTGTCCATTTTTCCTAATCCATCTTATAAGCATGGAAATTAAGCAGTAAGAAATATATTAGAGAAACTTTTCACAAAAGTGTCTAAAATACACATTGAGATAAACTTTACTTCAATCCTTTATGTGAATAAATAAAGCCACACACTATGAATGACATGACCCATTTAAGCTTCAGATAGACGTACCAGTCTACTCGCGGTTTTTTTTTTTTTTGTTTTGGTCAGGCGGAGCTTTGTTGTGGTTGCACGGCGTTTTTTATCCTACTAAAACCGATGCATTGCATTGCATTGAAATAATCAGAAATTATCTAACATCCATTTCTGAAACAACGAATATTAATTACAATTCATTGTATACTACTGAAAAAAGAAATGTAGGAAGCACATCTAGGGATGCAAACACCAATATTTCATATAAAAATAAAAAAAACAAGTCATAAATCTGATTTTTATTCTTTTCAATTTTGTTTTTGTGCTTATATTGTTTAATAATAATGTTTATTGCTTAAGACTGCAAGAACAGTTATGAATTTAAAATTGCCTTAAATTAATTAAAAATACAGCTTTTTACAAACATACTTTTCTTCCACTCCGGTTACAGCGACACTCCACTTATGACGACGCATTTTTCTGGCCCTTAGATTGTCGGGATAACGAGTTTCGACTGTATATGAAATTAATATTTGTAAAAAAAAAAATGTAACCTGAACTTGACCTCAAGAGACAAATCGCAACTCGAAACAATTAAAGTGAACCCGACTCGATATCGCGAGAACATGACGTTTGTTCGGAAAAATTTCATGTTACCCGACTCAAGTTCAATCAGAATGCAAAGTGTTTCACTTTTGAAACACTCGTCAATATATACTAAATTATTCCTCATTTTTTACCCGACTGTCAAGAAGGGTTATGTGTTTCACGCTTATCTGGGGTATGTGGATTTCTTTATACCCTGGAAACATCCCAACAGCTGGATGGATTTTTATGAATGAGGTCTCTATCGATTCTTCTTAACCGTCCGATGGTTATAGGCTAGATTTTGTTTTTATAAATTCAAAATGGCGGTATAGACAAAAAAAAATTACGCACCATATTGAATGGCATATCATTGGATAGGTCTTTCAAAATGAAGATGTTGTTTTTTTTACTATTTTACAGTCAGAAGCTCCGTTTAAATATTACGCAACCTGAAAGTTGTGTAGGTAGGATCTCTAGCTTTACTGCATCTCTAACCTTCATAGACATCTATAGGCCTTGTCAAAACAGTGTTTATAGATAAGAACTAATAATTAAACACAACTTAAAAGTCATCAATACAAGTAAATGAAAAAAAAATAGGTAAGTATATAAAAAATAGTTTCACATTGATGAAAAATAATTAATTAGTTCGCTTTTTACGCAGTCGGGTTTTTTGATATTTTAAATTTAATCTCTTATTACAAATAATTTACGTACTCCTAGAAAACATGTTTTATTCTCGAATTCTCTCTGAACGTCTAAAAAAGAGTGAGAAATTCCGTTCATTTCTAGCACGCATGCGTATTGGGTCTATTAACAATTAACCAGAATTTATTTTTTTAATGAAAAACCAAAAATTCTATAAATTAAGATTTCTAATTTAATTAGAATTGACAAAAAAGTTTTCGAATTTCAAAATAAATAACAATTACTTTTCTCATTCATTCAAAAGTACTCACAATTTATTTTTTAGAGTTGAATTAAGTTAAATAAAGTGGAATTTATACAGTTGTCTATAAATAAAAATTCGCATTTAAAATATACTTTAAATGAACACATTTAAGAGATATTTTAATTAAGAAAATTAAATGGAAAAAAAAATCTTATAGAATAAAAATATAATATTTGTATCGTACCTCTAGCAATCTACGTAAAACTATTTAAAATTCATATTTTTATACTATACTAATACTGAAGTATAAAAACGCCAGTCACAATCTCATTAAAGACGAAACCTTCCCGAAATGAGCTTCAAAATTAAAAGCTTAAAAGAAATTGATAAAGTCATAAACATCTGAAGCAAACATATTTACTTGAAAGCGTTTCGCTGCTCTACAACGATAGCTCAGTGCTAGCGCGTTCGTCTCGCAGCGCTGAGATGGCTGTTTCGAATCCATACGTTGTCCGCTTTTGCTTTCTTCAATTGACGGATATTTTACCTCCTGTAACGGAGGAAGAAAAAAACAGATATTCCTAAATTCACGGAAACGTGCCGGCAGCGCTGCTGCCAGTGGAATTTTCGTAAATTGGAGAACGTTTTTTTTTTTTTGACAGTGTAATGTTGGAAAAGGGTTTACAATCGTATGTTTAATACTACACATGCGGATACAAATGTTATACTTGTACTCATACATCAGCTAAATACGTATACAGGGCAACAAAATGCTCATAATTGTAAATTTTAAAATGAAATTCTGGGAAACAAACTTAATATTATTCAGTTTTATAAAGATTAATATCTTTATTAATTATATATTATTAAAGAAAAAGCTCAAATTCATCAAAACACAATTCGTTACATTTTATTTTATCCAATCAGATATAAACTGGAAAATCATTAAATAAAAATAATAGCTCATAAAAAGAATGACATTATTTTTAACATTCCCTATTGCTATATTATTGTTTCTCGGTCAACTACAATGCATTAATATTCTCTGTGATATTTATTTTATATTTAATCTACAAGTTATTTAAAAAAATTGAATTTTCGAAAAAAAAATTCAAAAGAATTTTTTATTATTACGTTATTTTGAGCAAAGTAATTTTCTTTTCTAAAGTTGAATTATCAAATTCTTCATGAACAAAGTTTAGAATAAAAGTAAAAATAGTTTTTTTTTAACGCTATTTCATAAACATTCAATGTTTATATAAAAATCACGCCTAATTGTAAGATTGCAATTCATATGTTGCTATAAAAATTTTCGTTGCAATTGATTAATTTAGTGTGGGACTCGATTATTGAAAATTACCCGCCTTTATTTATGCTTGATAGAAAGCACGATCTAGTGAATTTTAAAAACGATAATAAAAAATTTTTCTCTTAAAAAACAACAAAAAAAGATGTGGCAAAAGGAAAGAAAAAATACATCATTCATAGTAACTGTTAAAGATTTCAAAATTGTTTTTACCATGTATAATCTTAATTTCATTATTTTGAAACTATTAACTGAATAAAACATATTTTTTAGAAATTGTTCCACATTTTTTTTATACTTTATACTTTTTAGTGTTTAAAATATTTCATTGTTGCAGTTTCATAACCAGTTATCCTATTTTGGAAAACGTGGTTTGGCGCATAGTTATTAAGTTATAACGAAAGTTTCACGCCACAGCTAATACTGTCTGTGCAAGCAGTTTGCGTTGACTTGTTTACTCATATTTTGTCAAACGATTTTTGGCATTTGAAAGAAAAAGACTTACTTTATAACACTATGTTGTAAAATTTCTAAAAAATATCGTTATTATTAAGTACAATGTGTCTTAAATGGAACTGTCACGCTACCAGATTAGAATCTTCATTTACGTCCAGTTATGTTGCAAAAAGCCAGCTACAAAGTGTCACCGAATAAAGTGTACAGTTTTAGGTACTAGTGTTGTATCATATGGCACTGTGAAGGTTTTGCAGAATGGCGGTTATATATAACATTACACTTAATTACATATATTATAATTAATATTATGCAATGGTGATTTGGTGGAAAACTTTCGTTACAACCTGATATTAATTAACGCCATTATTGTTGTAACTCGTACGCATTTCTAAACATAAAGATTTGTTTCCAATTTGTCCCCTGCACTCTCAAAAAACTTTCTTCAATTCACGGAAATTCTACTGGCTGCAGTGCTGCCTGCATTTTTACGTGAATTGACGAATATCCGTTTTTTTTTCTCCCCTCCATTACAGGAGGTAATGTATCCGTCAATTGAAGAAAGTTGAGAAAAAGCAAAAAAGGCCTGACGTTGGATTCGAACCAGCCATCTCAGTGCTGCGAGACGAACACGCTAGTACCGACCTATAGTTGTGCACCAGCAAAACGCTTTGAAGTAAATATGTTTGCTTCAGATTGGTATGGCTTGATCAATTTCTTTAAAAAGCTTTTAATTTTGAAGTTCATTTCGGGAAGATTTCGTCTTTAATGAGATAGTGGCTCGGTTTTTTATACTTTAGTATTAATATAGTATACAAATATGAATTTTAAGTATTTTTAAGTAGAGGTAAAATACGAATATTATATTTTTATTCGATAAGACTATTTTTTGAGAGATATCGATTTTTTCCTATTTAATTTTCTTAATTAAAATATCTTTTAAATGTGTCCATTTAAAATATATTTTAAACGAGAATATTTATTTATAAACAACTTTATAAATTCAACTTTATTTAACTTTATTCAACTTTAAAAAATAAATTTTGAGTACTTTTCAATGAATGAAAAAAGTAATCGTTATTTATTTTGAAATTCGAAAACTTTTTTGTCTTTTTTAATTAAATTAGAAATATTAATTTATAGAATTTTTGGTTTTTTATTTTTTCCGAGACCCAATACGCATGCGTGCTGGGAATGAACGGAATTTCGACCTCTTTTTTGGACGTTCGGGGAGAATTCACGGATGAAACATGTTTTCTAGCAGTACGGAAATTATTTGTTAACAAGTAAAAATTAAATTAAAAAAATCAAAAACCCAACTGCATAAAAAGCGAACTAATTAATTATTTCTTATCAATGTGAAACTATTTTTTTTTATATTACTTACCTATTTTTTTTTTATTCACTTGTATTGATGACTTTTAAGTTGTGCTTAATTGTTAGTTCTAGTCTATAAACACTGTTTAGATGAGGCCTAGATGCCCATGAAGGTTAGAATTGAAGTAAAGCTAGAGATCCTACCTACACAACTTGCAGGTTGTATAATATTTAAAAGGAGCTTCTGACTGTAAAATAGTCAATGAAACATCGTCTTCATTTTGAAAGACCTATGCAATAATATGTCACTCAATATGGTACGCAAATTGTTTTTTTCGTACCTACCGCCATTTTGTACTTTACGGCCGCCATTTTGAATTTATAAAAACAAAACCTAGTCTATAACCATCGGACGGTTAAGACGAATCGATAGAGACCACATTCATTAAAATCCATCCAGCCGTTGGGACGTTTCGAGGGTATAAAAAAATCCACATATCCAGATACGCGTGAAACACATAACCCTTCTTGGCAGTCGGGTAAAAAATGATGAGTAATTTAGACTATATTGACGAGTTTTTCTGACAGCGTGCGGCCGGCTAACAGAGGAATGCCTTAAAATTAATTTAATAATCTATATCTAAGTTATAAAAATATTAAAATGTTGTATTTTCTTTGTAAACACACCTACATCATACACAATTTTTATACTTCTGGCTTAGTAAGAAGTGAGTGAAAAGTCGGTTACAAAATTCAATCTTTGCATACAAAAGCAAAGTTCAGCTAAATTAAAGAGTGTAAGAAGAAATATCTTTTCTAAAAATTTCAAGTTTTAAAGTAAAACGATAAAATGCTGAGTGTGCTAAAAAGATTTAAAAAAAAATTAATATGTAGTTCACATAAAATTGCTTGTGAAGAGAACTTATCTTCTATTTACTTATTTTTTTTTTTTCTTCTTTACCTTAAACTCATAATTATTCTTAAAAAAATTGCTTTTTTTATTATTTAAACGGGAAACGTAAATTATGGCTTAAGTATTTTAGAAGAGAGAAAAATCTCCAAGTTAGCCAACTGAGTTGCTGCAAAAGTTTTTTTTCTGCAATTTTCTACGAAAATATTTGCTTTACGTGAAAATTACACCTACAAACTCGATTAAATTAACTTTTCAGTGTTTATTAAAAATATTTAAAGAAAATATTTTGAAAGTAGTTTACATACATTTTAATCCGAACTGTTTGTTATATATTTCGCATGGTTAAAATAATAATAATAATTTTGCTTAACCATTTACTAAATCATGATAATGTAAACTCACAGTAAGAATTATTTTTAATGTCATATACAGCCATTAAATACACGAGCCTGAAATGGTTGTGTTTTTTAAATTTTAATAATTGACTTTTACATATTTTTTAACTCTGAGTCCGAAAATGATCTTTATATTTAACCATCACGTCCGGATTTTTCGCAAATCGTTAATTTCGAAAGTAAAAAGTAAAAAAATAGCGAAAATCTGATACTAAATAATAAACTGTCAAGTGCGAGTACATATTACTCGCCCTCAGATGGTTCCGTACAATAAATATATGATTTATTAACTGTATTATTTAAAAAAATCGTTACTAAAACAATAATAAGACTTTGTAAAAAACTATACAACGTAGGGTTGGGTATAGCTGCATATACAAGAAAAATATGAATGGGTACATATAAAATAAAAGTTTAAAGAGATATCGAGCCTGAATAATATCAAATATGGCTATTCTGAATAACTCTTTTTTTTATCTTATCCTAATTTGCCTATGAGGAACTTAATTCGTTTGGTTGGTTGTATTTATGTCGGCCAATTATCTGCACGTGGGATATAGGCCCTAAGGGGGGTAGTGCCTTCCGTGGAGGTCTTTCTAAGGGAACCTAACCCGTATTAACGCTTGGAGAACCAAGGTTCGAAGAAAACCACGAAAACTCCGAACGATTAGGCCGACGGGCGCGATTGGGATCGAACCCAGCACCTCCCGTCTACCAGCTTCGAGAGCAGAACCTCTCGGCCACTGGTGGGGCAAATTTAATTCGGTACTGACATTAAAAGTAATTCATATTTAATCCTTTCCGCTCTGGCGCTGTTAGAGGATATATATCTCTAGCCGCCAGTGATCTGGCAGATTTTTTTTTTTTTTTTTTTAGAAAAATTGAATTCACATCACAAAAATTTAATTCGTAATTTTCTTTTACTTTAATTATGCGAAAATCAATCATCTTGATCAAAAGCAAAAATAAGAGTTACAACTTTCTAGTGACAATTCGGAATGTCATATTAAAAAAAAAAAAAAAAAAAAAAAAAAGTCATATATCATTGTCGGAAATGGCCAAAATAGCATAACGTACGCTGCGTGCGTTATAGAGCGCAAGATGTTGAATTTCATTTGGCATTTCATAAAACTAAATTCAGCGTAGTCATAATCTTTTCTTTTTAAAGTGTAGCTAAACCAAAAGTTTAGAGATTAAGCTTGGCATTGTGCTAAGCGCGTTTCGAAAGGAGGTCGCAAAGTTGCAACGCCACATTGGTCCGTGCCGTTTTTACAGATATGATTTTATTTAATTTTTAAAGACACGGGAGGCGTATTGAGAGATCCACTCAATGCAAACTAGCCGCGACTCCTATAGTATTTATGTGATTAATTCAAATTAAATTAGCCTGTTTTTAACAATTTGACGCTTATTGCATTTATATTGCTTCTGCGCATTGCGTTACACAAATATATCATTAAAAGTTGCTATCTGGGTTTTAAAAGTCGATGATACATAGCGTACTCCGCCTCTGCCATTATGTATGTCCAAACCGTCCGTGTATTTAAGGGTTAATATCTCGGCTAATTACCGACGATTTTTTTCGAAAATCATTATAAGAAATGCTTTTATACTTCTGCTACGAGAGGTACCTCAAGCGCTCCTCAACACCTTTGCTGAATGCCTGAAAATCGAAATTTGCGTGTAGCGGAAAAATGCGTTTTTTTCAAAAACTATGTAACCCAGGGTAATCGCTATAATTTTCCTGCGAGGTTTAACTTAACGTCTACTACCTCTAATTTTTTCATAATTTTAGTTTCAGTAGATTCGGAATGAGATTGGGGGGGGGGGGACATATTTTTGCGCTACATTTTCCAATAAATCTCTCAAAACATAATACTTTAAATTAAAATAAATGTATTTTTGAGTTCTACGTTACAAAGGCTTTCAAATGGTAGCTCACACGATGTGCAAGGAAAATATTTTTTTTTCAAGTAACATAGTTAGCCCCTCTACATTTTTACTAAAAATATTTATAAATGTTTAATAATCCGGTTATATGTGGGTTAATAGTCTTTATTACTTCCCCCAATTTGAACTTTCCACGTTCCACAGTTTAGGAGTAAAATAGCTGTGACAGACAGACAGACATACAGACACAGGAGTGATCTTTTAATGGTTCCGTTTTTACTTTTTAAGTACGGAATCCTAAAAATAGAGGAGATGTTGTGTTTTTTAACTTTGGTAATTAATTTTTATGTACTTTTTAGCACTGAATTTCGAAACGGCCTTTATGTTTAACCATCTCATCAGTATTTTTCACAAATCGTAAATTTCAAACTTTAAAAATCGCGAAAATATGATAATATAAAACTTTTTTATTCAATTTAAATTTATTTAATTCAATAATTTGTTCGATTTTTTGCCTTATATGGGAATTTCTTACAGATAAATAGCTCAGGGGCCAGATGAGGTGGCGGAGGGTGTTCAATTATAACTTTGAGCTTTTTAACTTTGAAATTTCTGATTTGCGAAACATCCTGACGTGGTGGTTCAAAATTAAGGACATTTTCAGATTCAGCGGTAAAAAATACATAAAAATAAATTTTTAAAAGTTAAGAAACACAACAATCACATATATTTTATAGAACTAGATTTCCGCTATTTTTTTACTTTTTAACTTTGAAATTTACGATTTCCAAAAATCCTTACGCTATGGTAAAAAATGAAGGTCATTTTCGGATTCAGTGCTACAACATACGCAAGAATCAATTATCAAAAGCTAAAAAAATATGACACAATCCGAATTTTGCAAGCTAGTGATGTCTTTATATACAGAGTACAATATTAAAGATGGTATATGATTAAGGGAACATAATATATGTTAATACAAATTTATTTTTATATAAATGAAAGATTGAGGGTTACTCAGGCAAAAAAATATTAAAACAAAAATTTAAAACAAAAATAACTAGTATGTTGTGGCCATCACAAAACTTTCTTCTATATAAATCACGTCAATTAAATCATTTAAATAGTACAAGAAATAACAACGATTTCGCACCAATTTATATCAAAGTATATCTGAATTTGAAGTTGGATGAAAATTCATGCATTAGTTCTTGAGATAGAGCTATAGCGGAAATTCTGAAAAAATGTAGCATATCTGCGCCACCTGTTGAGCGATTTACACCAAAAGTAAAGAGCACTAAACGATATCAAGGTATACCTGAATCTGAAGTTTGTTGAAAATCCAAGCATTAGTTTTTGAGATTAAGCTATTGCGGAAATTGCAAAAAGAAACAGCATAGCAGCGCCACCTATTGAGCGATTTACACCACAAATTAAACAGCACTAATTTATACGTCAATTCATGTCAAGGATTAACTAAATCTGAAATTTGATGAAAATCCGTGCAATGGTTCTTGAGATACAGCTCTTGTGGAAATCATGAAAAATGCAGCACAGCAGCGCCACCTGTTGTGCGATTTACACCAAAAATTAAACAGCACTAATTTATATCAGGTACTAACTGAATCTGAAGTTTGATGAAAATTCGTGCATTTTTTCTTCAGTTAGAGCTATTGCGATAATCATGAACAATGCAGCATACCAGCGCCACCTGTTGGGAGATTTTCACAAAAACGTAATCAGCACCAAACTATGTCTTGGACTAACTGAATCTGAAGTTATATGAAAATCCGCGCAGTAGTTCTTGAGATATAGCTATTGCAGTTATCGTGAAAAATGCCGCATAGCAGCGCCACCTGTTAGGCGATTTTCACCAAAAACTAATCAGGTTCAGTTTATATCAAGGTCTAACTAAATATGAAGTTTTGTGAAATTCCGTGCATTAGTTCTTGAGATAGAGCGCCCACAAAATTTTTGTCACATACAGACTCACAGAGTGACAGAGTGACAGAGTGACAGACAGATTCACAGACAGACATTTTCTAAAAACCATCAAATCGTGTTCTGGGCATTCTAAAACGTATAAATCCATCGAAAACCGGAAGTCGAAATTTTTCACGAATCCAATACTTTCTTCTTGTAAAGATAGAAGGAAGTACAAATAAGAACAAAAATAAATTGAAAAAGTTGGGGGGGGGGGGGAAATTGTCACAAATATCATTATGTCAATTTCCAGCTTATTTCAAGCAGAATTTTTTTCAAGATATGGAGAAATGTTACTTTCGGTGTTTTAATTAGAACACCTTTTGTTATTGTTTACATCCACAGAAAAGAAAAACTTAAAAAATATTCAGTTCAGTTCTATAAAGCTCATTTTTATATAAAATTAATTTATCCCATATTATAATCTTTCAAATATTTTTTGGTTACTAATAGAATGACCGCGTGGTAGTCTACCATGTAATAGCTTAAATTTATCTTTTTAATTTATGATTAAAACCCTAACACATTTTCGTTAATTACGATCAGGATTTAAGTAAAAGTGCATAAATTATAACGCAAATAAAATGTCAAAAAAGCTAATTAACATTCGAAAATTGAAATGTAAGACATGTTTTTGGACATGTAGACGACTCTTGAAGCTTAATTTATGAATAAAATTTATTATCATTCTAATGGTATCTACATTGTCACTTTTACACAATTACTATTGTTCATAGTAATATTGTTCGTAGGTTATAATAGTTCAATTATTGCTCATTTTTTGCCTGTCCCTGTAAATAAACGATAATTCTATGCACACCCTATTCTATAATAAGAACCTTCTAAAACTCCTCAGTGATATGCAATGTAACCTCTGAATAACGGTTACCAGTGGGACCGGCGAAAAGTGACCACTCTTCAAAGTTGGGTGTTATTCAGAGGTTTCTCTCTATTCTAAGAAAAAGTAACTACGCTGTCACCGCCTTCGCCGCCGCCACCGCCGGTTTTGAATTTTTTGTGACCGGAGGTCTTTCTTCGTTAATATTTAAAAAATTATGCATACAAAGAAAAAAAGAAAGAAAATCGGTAGTATTATACAGAAATGTTTGATAAACACCCTGATGCAGAAAGTTTTCAAATCCAAGAATTATTTTAAGAGATATTTAATGCTAAAGTAGGACAAAATCGTTCCACTAAAAAAGTTTTCTGGGAGCAAAACCTATTCATGGAAATTTAATCATTTTTAGATCATTTTATGCGTTTGAAGTTCCCATTGTGCAGACTGTATTTCTTTTTTTAATTTGACTCATTTTTTGAGGTTTTATTTCTATTTTAAATTCAAATTTTCAGCATTTCTAGAGATATTTTTTACAAATTTTAGAAAGTGATATTAATTTAAACTGTTGCCAACTGTATAAACAGCACAAACAATAATGTTTGCTTCAAATAAATGAAAATAATTATACGTGTAAATAAATTAAAAAAATATTTACACGTGACTATTATAAACGGAAAAAAACATTTGGAATTAGAATTAAATAATTATGTACAAAAAGCAGGAACTTATTAAAAATTACATAATGTCATAAAAACTATATTTACACGTGAACTTTAAGAGAGAAAGGAAATTGTAAAATAATAAATTCATTAACATGCGTTAAAAGTCTTAAATAGGAGAAATTACGTCATATATTAGAGTTATTACATAACGGTCATATATTACAGTTATCACATTACAGTTATTACATAAAATGAACACAAAATAATATTTCAAAACAGTTTAAATTTAGAAATTGCACTAGACATTTATTTGATATTTTGAGAGGATACTTTTCAACTATTTTTGTTAGGAAAGCGCAAATAATATTTCATTTCTAACAAAAGTATTTTCACGTGAATATTAAAAAGGGAAAGAATAGTTTGGTCAAAATTACATCAGATTAAAAACGATTAATTTAAAATGTCTTATTTAAAAGAACTTTCTTTTCGCTTTGTTAAAAAATACCGGGAGACAAAGACTCTGTTTACTTAACTCCTTTTATATTAGCTTATTTTGAAATGTTTAACTTATTTTATTTAATCAAAGACGAAAACAGCGATTGTATCTTTGGTACTACTTAGTTATCCCGTCGACCAAAAATCTATCATTCACCAAACTATAAGATTAAATGCCAATAATGGTTGATCGTAAATGTCACATTAACTTGACTTTAAGCAATTACACGTGTCTACGTCATCAAGTTATTTTTATTCCGGCGTTTTATTTGTATTTTTATTAATGTTGCACTAATTTATTTGTTCTTTCGTTATTTAAAATAAAAATTATGTCAATTTGTATAATTTGGCGAGTGGTTTGGCGATTTATATAATTTGGCGAAATTGGTCGACGGGATAATCAAGTAGCATCACAGCGGATTTGGCCTTAAAATTCCCCAGTCAAAGACAAATGAATAGAAATCCGTTTATAGGGAGATTGCCACTGTTTTTTAAACTATAATTCAATCTTCCGAAATCTTTTTAAAGCTGATCAAATTAGCGTACTTTTAGAGTCTGCGGTGTCTGAACGGGGGTTGCCGAGCGTAGCTCGTAGGGGGCAGAGCCCCCTAGTTATTAAAAAAAAAATCATAATTATATAAATTTAAATATCATTTTAATTAATCCTCACTGTTTTAATACATTAAAAAATTTCAGTGATTTGCAGTTTTTTTTTTCCTTTTTCTTTTTTTTTCTTCTGCAAATGTCTTTTTATAAAGAAATAACAGAATGATTTGTTTTGCTGTACAACTCATAATCATTATGATTTAATGCAAAATTTTGGATTTCACGAAGAATCGTCAAAAATTTGATATATGTATTAATACTGGAAATTTTGGGTGATTCTCTATAATCTCTCCATTTCCTCTTCCGCAACATTTTTCTCTTCTTCTCTCTTATCTTCAACCATTTTCTGTATGAATCATATGTGGCAGTAACTGACAAATCTTTGTCCAGACATACCTTGTGTTAGTTATGCCTGCCGTTCTAAGACTTTTATCTGAATTTTCCCTATCATTATTAATATCTTTATTTTCTATGTCTAGTTTTGTGAAAAGGATTAAATGTTTAAGAGTTTAAAGTGAATTTTTGTTAGAATATTAAGTAAATTTTGATTGTTCTGCTCCAGATTTCGGTTTGCAAATAAATATGAAATTTTATCAGGAGCTGTTAATTTTTTTTCTCTTTACTTTTGAGCGGTCGTTGTTCGGAATTCCTTATTTAGAGGTCTGTACTAATGTTACTGCTATGGAACGTGTTTGGTTCCATCAATATGTGGCCGGTATTTGAAGGTTGTCATTGTTTAGAGGTGACCTTTCAAGGAGGTTTTACTGTATATCAATTTCAATATGTTTGAAATAGGGCAATATCATTAAAATACTCCGTAAACGATTTTTCTCCATAGAAAGTAATGTAACGGAATTCTTTTGAGTGTCCCTGTAGATACCCTGTCCCTGTTAAGACTACATGTTTCAATTTCAATACCGAACATGCCACATTAAACTCCAATAACATATATCGATTTCACGACAATCAGACTATATTTACGCGAGTTAAAGCACGGTCATACAGGCAGACAGAGAAACGGACAGACTGATAGACAGACAGACGGACAGACAAACCGAATTCATAAACACTTTTCATCTATGTTGAAAATTTTTAAAAAGACTCGTTAAGAAAAGTCTATATAATAGCCTATATAATTTTGCGAAAAGTATTCAAACATGTTATTGCTTTTTTAATTAAAACTGAATTCGATGTTAACTGTTTTGACTGCTATTAAAGTATTCACTAAAAAATACTATGAATAAAATATTTTTAGTGTTATAAAAAAAATCTAATAAGATTATGATATTAAGTACAACACATTTAAAAATGCGTTTTCTTGACAGATGATATATTTCACAGCATAAATCAATATATTTAAATTTAATTAAATAAATCCTTGATAAAAAAAACAAACAGAAATAATATAAACTGAAAGTAAAAACAGCTTTAAAATAAAAGTAATTAAATTCGGAAATTTCTTTAAAGTGGAAAATTTTCTTTTTCAAATACAAAATATTTAAAGAGCATCAAATAAAATAGTAAGGATTTCCTTTCACCATTTTTTTCAAGTTTTCCTAATGCGCCAAAGTTAAATTTTCCAATAGCTTATATAAGAGTATTTTCCAAGAAAAATATCTTTTCAAAAATATAATCTTTATAAATTCTTTGGATAAATGTTTTCTTACATCATGAGTTGATGGTAAAAAATTCTTCTGGGCCATGTTTTCTATCGCAGACAAAATAAGGATTAGAGACAGCAGCTGCACCTGTAAACAGAAAAAGTGAAGTTAATTAAAAATCGAACAAGGGTTTAAGGAAAATATAAATTTAAAAAAAGAAAATGGTTTAAAAATATCAAGTTTTTAAATACTAGAAAAACTAACTATCCAATTTCAGAACTATTATAAAGGAACAGAAAATAACAATCCCAAACTTATTATCTGTCAGTTTATGTCATTCCTGTTAAAACAAATAGAAAGGTGTGAAGCAGAAGTTTAAGTAAAATTTAATTTAAGATAAAAATTAAACGGTATAAAATCGCCTGTAAGAAAAAATATTCAATATGTACGTCGGCTAGATTTTAAATGCAAAACGATATAATGAAATTTCTTATGAATGTATTTTTGAACTCAAATTTACATTAAATGATATTACATTCTATGTTATAATGATAAGACAGTTAACAGGTAAGGTATTACTCTAGTAGCAAATGATATATTGGACCCGATATTACACCAACATTGAATCACAGGAAATAATTCCACTGATACGGTTAGATAATAATTGGTTTTATCAGTCAGGGTATTGGTTAATTAATGATTTTACTTAGATTCTTTTTAAAAATGGCATTCGTGGCATCAATCAATTCATTTATACGGCATTTTTAAATGAATCTGCCAATATACTAATAACTACACGAAAACATCTCTGGGAACTATCGCCGTATTCATATCTATTTAATCGGTTGCCGCCGATCATCAAAGAAATATCTATGAGACTTTTCAGATGCGTTTTGGATGAAAATGCATTTTATGGTATTAGTTTACTATCTTCGACCATTCACGCATATATTGCCGATCGAGAGCCTCTTTGGCCTATCAGCATTTGCTATCAGAAATACTGGCTTACATTATCACTGTTTCAAAAAGAAAAACGCCTTTACGTAGTAAATATTGGCAATGGAATGTCGAAATATTTATGCGATG
Organism: Maratus speciosus; assembly: GCA_963932465.1. Taxonomy (NCBI): domain Eukaryota; kingdom Metazoa; phylum Arthropoda; class Arachnida; order Araneae; family Salticidae; genus Maratus; species Maratus speciosus. Next base: position 334,858,316 of record OZ010798.1, on the reverse strand, counting down.
AAGAGCCCAAATATTTTTTCCAATTGGATTAAATAATATTCAAGGATGGAGTAGCACAGTTGAAGTTTATTACAATAGCCGTAAAGGCATTATTTATTACATGGCATTCAGGAGTTTTCGTGTTAAAACACACTTTCATCATGTACACTATGACGCAAAAGTTTAGACAATGACGTCATTCAGCTTTAAAATGTAGAATTATGACGTCAGAATTACAAAAACCTGTAAATATATTCAAAAACTGATTTAAAATGCTATGTACAAAAGACAGTAGTTTTATTTGCTATAATACTAATTTTTTTCATAAAAATTCAAATGTGCTTGTCGCAAAAGTTTAGACACTATTCTAAATTTCTTTGAATATTCGCTGGCATATGCAAATTTAGAATCGATGATGTCACAAATTTGGAGTACTTAAGTTCTGCAAACGATTGCGCTTCATAGTCGACATGCCGAGAGCTAAAGAAATTCAAGTGAATGAGGTTTCAAGGATTTGGCAGTTGAAAGGTGAAGGGAAGAGCGTTTCTGAAATTTCTGCTATTATTAATAGGTCAAAAAAATCTATTTATCGAGTTTTATCGAGTGGATCCGAATATAAAACAAAATGTCGGTCTGGGAGGCCACGTGTGACAAATGTACGAGAGGATCGCCTGATACAAAGACTAGCGAGTACTCAACAAATGAGCGTACGTGGAGTTCAAAGCTCATCGAGACACTCTGTATCAAAGGATACGATTCGTAAACGAATTTTGGAAAAAGGAACAATCGTTTATAGCAAAATGCAGAAGAAACCAGCTCTGAAACCACATCATAAGTTACAAAGACTTATGTGGGCTCGAAAGCATATGTCATATGGAGAGAAATGGCAGTCAGTCATATTTAGCGATGAAAAAAAGTGGAATCTGGATGGTCCAGATGGTTGTTTATCGTATTGGCATGACTTGCGGAAGGAACCTCGACGTTTTTTTAGTCGCAGACAAGGAGGGGGCTCGGTGATGGTTTGGGCAGCCTTTTGCTATAATGGACAAGTATCTCTGACCTTCACCAGTGGTCGTCAAACTTCACAGCATTATACACAGACATTAGAAGAAAACCTACTGCCATTTGCTGAGCTTCTAGGGGGTCCTCAGTGGGAATTTCAGCAAGACAATGCTTCAATTCACACTGCAAAACATTCAAAATCTTGGTTTAATTCCCATAATATAAGAGTTCTCAACTGGCCAGCATGTAGCCCAGATCTTAACCCTATAGAAAACCTTTGGAGCATCATGTGTCGCAAAGTTTATAGCAACGCTAGACAATACTCTTCTGAAAAGGAACTTAAGACATCTATTGAGAATGCATGGTACGATATCGATCCACAAACTATGCAAGATTTAGTTTCTTCCATGCAATCTCGTGTATATAACGTAATACATAAGCATGGATGCGCAACCAGGTTTTAAAAATTGTTTATTTCGATTTTATTTAATTTGTGTCTAAACTTTTGAGACAGCAGTTTATTTTCGTTACCATTTAATTTATTGCAATATGCACAATTCCACTTTTCTTTGTTATAAATATTGTTTATATGTACAGCACATTAATTTCAAGCAGTGATTTGAAAATTGAATAAATATTTTTCAAAGTATGTAAGAATTTCTTCATTGTCTAAACTTTTGCGTCATAGTGTAAATGCTATAGTTATAGCTCGGATGAATAAAACTAACTCTGCAGTTCACAGCCATGTCCAACAAATAACAGTGAATTATATCAGCCAGATATCTTCCGGATAGCGTAACGGGTAAAGCAATGGCATGGCACGCCAAGTATTCAGGTTCGATTGCTGGTCTGGACATTTTTGACTCTGTTGTAATAAACTTCAACTGTGCTACTCCAGGCTTGAATATTTATACGATGTTGGTATAATTTTTGCAAACTAAATATTGAGCCAAGATGTGAAATCGCTTGTGTGAGTCCCGATATATCGTGAATTTATCAAAATGTGACCATGATTTTGTCAACATAAATAAAACTAACACAATTTTGTTTGATACTACGGTAGTGGTAGTACATTGTGCGTAAATTTCGTTTCTAATTGTAGTTTGCACTTACTATTAAACTAGACACATTTCATTCAAAAATAATCTTTTGTGGAACTAAATAATTATCCTTTATAAATAGTGCATCTTCTCGGCTATTTATTGACTTCATTGCCGTATTATATTCAAATATGATGAATAAAATTCCTGACTGACAAATCGGCAAATATTTAGATCAATATGAAAGTTAAAGTGCATGAAATGTCAATATTTCACATTTAAGGCAAGAAATTTAAATATAGATTCAGTCAAAGCTTTACTGTATCCTCACATATCGCGAATTCTAGCGGTTCTGATGCCAAGAGAAAGGAAAATTTAGTGACCCAGTATAAATGACAGTACCTAACTCAGGTGCTACCCTAATAATATTATAAATGCGAAAGTTATTTGAATGAAGTCAACATCAAAACGGATGAATTACAGCCGTTGTATCTATACTTATAGATGGATTATACTCCAGAAATGAAAACAGGCTGTGTTTTATTTATTTTATTGAAATATTTTTCTTAATAATTCAAAATTTCATTATTTTTCATACAAAATCAATTGATATTTTCCCAATAAAATTTAACCATCTTTTTATCTCGATGCCAAAAAATGAAAATGGGAAATAATAATTTCTCCTCAATAAATAATTTTCATTAAAATCAACTAGGCAGACAGCCCATATGTTGGCTGTGGACAGAGAACCTGTTAAAAGAAACCGAACCAGACCAGAGAGAATCTGGGAGTACTTGATACGTCATTACGTAAGCTGTCGAGGCTAACGAGAAAGACAGGCTACCGCGGTGCATTTCACGTATCTTTTTTTACAGACCGCTGGAGTCACGTGATACTCGAATGCACCAATGAGGGTGTGCGAAAAGAGCATCATGTCACTTTAGCGGTCTGTAAAAAAAGACACGCGGGATGCACCGCAGTAGCCTGTCCTTTTCGTTAACCTCGGTAAACTGTAAAATTTATATAACATAATTTTACATGCTTTTTTCAGTAGCATATTTGATTTGAAGGAGTTGGGTGACACTGCTACATAATGGAGTGATTTGAGGAGAACATAGATAATACATGTCTCAAAAGATAAAGTGCCGAATTTGTAAATATTATAAAACCTGTATAACTGATTCCTAATTAAGGGGACAAGATACCTTCAAACTCATTTTTTTTTACTTTTTTAAATTGCACTTTAAATTCTATCCAAGGGCCTACTATAAGAATTTACTATATGGGCACTATAAGTGCACACTATATGGGCACTATATGGGCATATATTTATCCCACAAGAAATTAAAAAAATATTTTTTTGAGAAAAATAAGGAATTTTTCTGAATATTGTAATCGTTATGAAGAACTTTCAAAATGCCGCATGCGCATTCCATATCAATTAAAATCCCGAACATATTTTATGCCAGATTGGTTTACATATAAAAATAAAACTGTGCATCGAATTTTATAAATTTGAATATAAAGGTAAAAAACCAATATTTTTTAAATTTTATGAAATTTTCAACATTTTTTGCATCATAATTATGCACTTAACTACAGTTAACTTTTCCAATTATATTTAGTTAAAAAAAAACAAACTATGCACGGTTTTTTTGTATGTATAAATCAAACTGGCATAAAAAATATTGTGTATTTTAATTAATATGGAATGAGCATGGGGCGTTTTAGAAAGTTCTTCATAACGCTTGAAAAATTTAGGAAAATTACTTATTTTTCTCCAAAAACAATTTTCATTTAAATTATTGTGTGATAAATACTGGGTGTCCCAGAAATGACTGATAGATTTTAAAATTCAATAACTTCCAAACGGTGACAGATATTAATTTTTTTTGCAGTAGGGTTATGTAAGATGTCAGGAGTTTTTATGCTGGGATTTCTAGTTTTAGTTACAAATAGCAGAGATAGATGGCGCTGCAAGCAATAGACACTAAATCCAGGCTCAGTTTTTCAGTCTCTCTCTTCTCCCATGCGAAAAAAGGAGATTAAAATGTTTTGAATGGATCCCGAAGTACCAAATATCAGGTCAGGAATTAGCTCCTACTTCTCGCAGCGCCATCTATTGTTTGAATTTCGAACTAAAATAAAAAATCACAATAAAACAACTCCTGACATCATACATAACCCTCCTGCAAGAATGTTTTTAATACCTGTCACTGTTTGCAAGTTATTGATTTTTAAAATCCATCAGTCATTTTTGGGACACCCGGTATATGCCATAATTCATATAATGTGCCCTTGAATAGTATTTAAAGTGCAATTTAAAAAAAATAGAAAAAATGAGTTTGAAGGTCCTTTGTCCCCTTAATTCACAAAATGTTTCATTCAGAGAATAGTTTTAGTGTATAGAATTATTCATTTAAAACAGCATATTCGTCACAGAAAATCTTTCTTACATAAAGAAATTTACTCCGACAAGCAAAGACTAAGTATCGAAAGTCTGAAAAAAAAGCACTTTAAAAAATTGTTTTATTTTTGCTGTTGTTGTTGTTATTTCTAATGCTGATTCCAAAAATGAATTATTTTTGCTGTTGTTGTTGTTATTTCTAATGCTGATTCCAAAAATGAATTATTTTTGCTGTTGTTGTTGTTATTTCTAATGCTGATTCCAAAAATGAATTATTTTTGCTGTTGTTGTTGTTATTTCTAATGCTGATTTCAAAAATGAAATTCCCTTTCTTCCATCAAGTTTTTCTTGCAAATAGTTAGTATTATTTAAGTAAAAAAACAAAAATAACGAAATTTTGTAGATGTTAAACATCTTTTCTAAACATTTTAATAGAATTTTTCTCTTGAAATTCCTATCAGAATAGAAGTTATGACTTTTAGAATTATACCCGCTCAGAACCTAAAGCGGTCTTTCCAAAGTTTTGAAGTCATTTTTTTTCGAAATGTCGTTTCTGGGCTTAACGCGCACAATATCTCACAAGCTTTTGAATATTTTTTCATGAAATTTTCAAAACATATGTTTCATGTTAGTCTGTGCAAACGGAACATAAAATTTCTTTTTTATTGTTCAAAAAGTATTTTTTTTAGTTGATTATACTGTTGAAATTTTCAAAATTTTGCATTAGCTAAATACAACTGTAATAAAAATGCTTTAAATAGAAATTTAGTTTGGTTCAGGGTATTTATTACAATCTGCAGAATACATAAGTGTCAAAATTTTCATTCTAGTTGCAAAATCTATTTTTTAATCCTGTGCGTAAGCTGTTTTACCGATTTTATGCTCTTCAAATGTCTGACATTTTGCACCCCCCCCCTATAAATGCTAATTCTGCATCTTGCAATTTTTTAAACGCGCAAAATGAAAGAACATACTGATATCTTTGATTCCAATAAAAATTGTGTTTTAAAATCATATTCATTTTAAGATATTAAATGTTGAAAATGGTCGAGTATTTTTTTTTTCATTTTTTCCAATTTTAAGAGTCGTGAGAACCCTTAACATTATTTCTTCACAATTGCATGTACGAATTCAATTCTGCAGCTGGAAATATTTGATTGAGAATTGATAGCATCAAAAAACCGATTTTCGGGTACAGAAAATTCCTTAATGCAATAAAACAGCTACTCGGGAACGTTTTCGAAAATTACGGGCAGCTGATAAAAAATTATTTTTATAAATTCTTCTTTAAATTAAGAAAATAAATTGTTTTCTGGTGATTCTAAAGATAAAAAAAACGCTTTTTAGAATCATGTGTGTGTCAGAAGAGGTTATTGTCCATTTTCATTCGTAATTAGAATACATTTTCACAGATTGAGAAACTTTTTTTTTTTTTTTTTTAGAGTGTAAGGACTTTTAAACTTTTAAATATGCTATTTCTTTTTTCTTTAATTATTAAGAAAACCATAACATCATTATAATTTGTAGGGATTTAATTTATTTTAATGAAATGTCAAAATTTCGTTATTTTTGTTATTTCCCTTAAATTATAATAACTATTTAAAAGAAAAAAAAAACATTACGTGATGGAAGAAAGAGAATTTCATTTAGGAATCAGCATTAGAAATAAAAACAACAACAGCAAAAATAAAACAATTTTTAAAAGTGCTTTTTTTTTTCCAGATCTGTGATACTTAGTCTTTGCTTGTCGGAGTAAATTTCTTTATGTAAGAAAATTTTTCTGTGACGAACATGCTATTATGAATAATTCAGTAAACGAAAACTGTTCTCTGAATGAAAAATTTTGTAATTTAATTATGAATCCGTTATACAGGTTGTATAATATTTACAAATTCGGTACTTTATCTTTTGAGACATGCATCATCCGTGTTTTCCTCAAATAACTCGGAAACGTTTCCGAAAATTACGGGCAGCTAATAAAAATGTACATAAATTCTTCTTTAAATTTCAAAAATAAATTATTTTTCGAGGTTTCTAAAGATAAAGGAACGCTTAATAGAAGCTTGGGTGTGTTGGAAGAGGTTATTGTCTATTTTCATTCGTAATTTTAGTACATTTTCGCTGATTAAGAAACATTTGTCTTTTTTTACAGTGTAAGGACTTTTAATCTTTTAAATATACTATTTTATTTTTCTTTATTTATTAAAAAAAACTATAACATCAACATAATTTGTAGGGATTAATTTATTTTAATGAAATGTCTAAATTTCGTTATTTTTGTTATTTTCTTTAAATTATACTAACTATTTCCAAAAAAAAAAAAAAAAAAAAAAAAAAAAAAAACATAACCTAATGGAAGAAAAAGAATTGAATTTTAGGAATCAGCTTTAGAAATAACAACAAAAACAGCAAAAATAAAACAATTTTTAAAAGTGCTTTTTTCCCTAGACCTGTGATACTTAGTCTTTGCTTGTCGGAGTAAATTTATTTATGTAAGAAAATTTTTCTCTGACGAACATGCTGTTTCGGTACTTTATCTTTTGAGACATGCATCATCCATGTTTTCCTCAAATCACTCGGAAGCGTTTCTGAAAATTACGGGCAGCTAATAAAAATGTACATAAATTCTTTTTTAAATTTCGAAAATAAATTATTTTTCGAGGTTCTAAAGATAAGGGAACGCTTTTTAGAATTTTGGGTGTGCCGGAAGAGGTTATTGTCTATTTCATTCGTAATTTTAGTACATTTTCGCTGATTAAGAAACATTTGTCTTTTTAGGGTTTCGTTCATCTGACGAAACCTTATTCGTTTCGCTCCTCTGTCTGTCCGTCACAGAGCCCGTTCTCAGAAACTATATGTCGGAGACTTGAAATTTTGCATACTTATAGCTGAACGTCTCACATCAAAAGAAAAATCATAAAATTTTGAAGAAGTCTTATATTTACCCTTCTGGGCTCTAACTTGTGTATTTTAAGCTTTTTTTTTTTTTTTGCTAACTGAGCCCCTATTTAAGTTGAAGACTTGAAATTTTGCATACTTATAGCAGAAGACTTGCAATCACACGAAAAATCATAAAATTTTCAAAAAGTCTTATATTATTTACCCCTCCGGGCTCTAACTTGTGTATTTTAAGCAAATTTTCTAACTTCCCCCCATTGCACCCGGTGGGTACTTTCCCAACTTTTGCCGGCACCCCTTTGAACATTCTTTCATATTATGCACATAGTCTTACATCTTTCAGTTCCCCTGTCAGGGGCGCCTACCTATCTCGGGTGCTATGGGCCCGATGCTCTCGACTAATATATCTACGGATAGGTTGTAAAACGGAGTTTCGTTTGGATAGAGGTTTGTGTTGAATAGAGGGCTCCCCCCCCCCCCCCCCCCCCGGTTACGAAATGTGGAGCTAAATGATTTTGCAAAAGGATAAAGTGTTTTGAAAGGAATATTAAACGAAACCCTCTTTGCGATCAGTGATCGCACTTACCCTCTTGTTTTAGAGTGTAAGGACTTTTAATCTTTTAAATATGCTCTTTTCTGTTTCTTTATTTATTAAGAAAACTATAACATCAATGTAATTTGTAGGGATTAATTCATGTTAATAAAATGCGTAAATTCCGATATTTTTGTTATTTTCTTTAAATTTTACTAACTATTTGAAAAAAAAAAATAATAATAACCTCATGGAAGAAAAAGAATTTCATTTTAGGAATCAGCATTAGAAATAACAATATCTACAGCAAAAACAAAACAATTTTTAAAAGTGCTTTTTCTTTCAGACCTGCAATACTTAGTGTTTGCTTGTCGGAGTAAATTTCTTTATATAAGAAAGTTTTTCTTTGGCGAACATGCTGTTTTAAATGAATAATTCAATAAACTAAAACAGTTCTCTGGATGAAAAATTCTGTGAATTAATTATGAATCCGTTATGCAGGTTGTATAATATTTACAAATTCGGTACTTTATCTTTTGAGATATGTATTATTAATGTTTGTCTCAAATCACTCGGAAACGTTTCCGAAAATTGCGGACAGATAATAAAAATGTATATAAATTCTTCTTTACATTTCGAAAATAAATTATTTTTAGAGGTTTCTAAAGAAATAGGAAAGCTTTTCGGAACCTTGGATGACTCGGAAGAAGTAATTCTATAGTACATTGATTATAGTGAATTTTTGATTATATTTCATTTGAACTATACACACAGTGAATTGTATAGTTAATGATTATAGTACATTTTCGTAGATTAACCCCTTTTGTACTGAATTATGAATTCGTGAAAATTTTATCTTCTAAAGCATTTTTCGTGAGTTGGTTAAACTACATTACATGATTTACATACTCATTTAATAAATTTTAGAAGAATTTTAGGAGGATTGAAGGGTTTAGAAGGATTAATTAAATTTGAATTTATAGGAATTTTGTGCAATATTTATAACCCTACTTTAGTCTTTTATTTTAAATATTTTTCTTAGTAATTTGTTGAATTAGGAAATGTACAGATATAATGTTCTTTTCCTGTTTAGCATTTAAATACACCAATATACTTTTTTTAAGTCAATAAATATGTTTACCAATCTTGTATAAACAGTACTTTCCTAAATCGCACAAATTAGACTGGTTTGTGATAAAACCGTATATGATAAAGCTTGTTCATTATTTTTCCAATTACCAGCCTTCAAAAGACTGTAAAATAATACCCCTTACTTTGAAAACAATCTCTTTGTTGCAAACATATATAATAATGATAAAAATAAAAAAATAAAAAAATAATTTGAAGTTAATTAAGTTAACTGCAAATAATTAGAGTAATTTTATTAAAAGTTCCTATCTTTATTAGCTTTTTTCGATACTATGAGGATAGGAAAACTAAGAGGAGAACAATTAATAAAATATTTTCTAGTTTTAAATAATTAATTACTTGGTTCAAAGTATATTTTAATTTTTCCTTTATAATTAAATATCATTAAGAGTTAATCAATAATTGTATTGTTCTGTTTAATAAATTTGACAGTGAAAATTTAAATTTAAATATCATGATATTTTATTGACGAGAATCTTTGCATGTATTCTTTGTTATACATTCTGGAAAACTTTAAAATTCGTTTATTTTAAGAACAGGCATATTTTAAATCGATTGGAAAATTGAATTTTTTCTTTCTACGAAAATTTATCTATTTTATAACCTTTTAAACAAAACCGCAAAAAACATAAGATTACTGGTACAGTTTCGAAATTAATGAGAAAATTGGAAATTTCAAATGATAAGTTTTATTTTTTGCAACCGTTTACTTTATAATTTCTTTTCATAAATGAATTGTCTGTGAGGTAAATATTTTCTTTTTTTGTATCTTACAATTTGTATATATCTTACAATTTGTATTTTAAAAACTATATATAAAAAAAAAACTGGAAAATTTTTAATTTAAAATATTTAAAGACTGATTAAAGGAAAATAAATTTATATAAAACCAATCTGAAATATTGATGCGCATAACCAACAAATATATTTTGAGTGTCTCGTAAGTGCATTAACATTTTTTTTTCATTATTTAAGAAATTGTCACACCGGAATGTAGTTTGCAGCATAAGAACATACAGCCATTTATTTTGTGGCAAAATAGCATAAATTTTTACCAGTAGATGGCAAAAGTCCATGTTTTTGAAACACATAAAAGATATTCAGATTAAATAACAAGTATTTGTTTACACTTGGGAATATAGTATATCCTGTAAGCAAATAAGATATATAAAATATTGAGTTTCTAAAACATTAATATTTATAAATTATAATGTTCTTTTTTAAGACAATATAGGGTCATTCGCTACCGTGTGTACAAACTTCTGACAGGAATAGATTATTCAAAGATGAATCAGACACACATAGCAATGTATAGCTGGAAACGACAATCAGTCTTTCCAATTTGGCGGAAATTTTATTAAAAAATCCAAATTCGTATCAGAAAATCGCTTACAATATTAAGTGTTGATATACAAGTATACAGGGTGATTCAAACAATGTTCACAAAATGACATGGCAAATCAGGCATAACAAGGATGGAAAATCACATAGGAACATAGGGTCGCAAACCACTTATTTAATCACAAATACAAGGTGTTTCATCTTAACTGAATTTGGGTTTACGGTAATAATTTTAAGAAAACTGAAATAATAAAACATTTAACAGACATTCTGACCTTTGTTGTAAGTGTGATAACACCAAAAAAAGTTGTAGAAGTAGTATTCACGATTGCTTGAGAAACATGTTTTTTTTCAGGACCTTTTCATGATGATATCACATTTCACACAAACTAAGGTAAATGTCGGTGCATTTTCATTACAATGATTTTATTTTTCTCGAAATTATTACCATCAACCCGGGATCAGTTAGGATTAAACATCCTGTATTTGCGACTACATAAGTTGTTTGCGAATCTATGTTCCTATGTGATTTCTTATCCTTGCTGTATGCCTGATTTGCCATGATATTTTGTAGACTTTTTAAAAATCCCCCTGTATACTTAATCCTACTTTCTAAATCGATGTAATTTCTTGTACATTAGAGAAAGTTTCGTGATGGCCAAAACATGCTAGTTTTTCAAAGGCATGAATCCAAAGGAAATATTAATTGCAATATTAAATTACAGATTATTATTTATTGACGCATATACAGGGTGTTGCCGAATTCGACCGACAAATTCAGAGGGTGATAATAAGCATCAAGAGTTTAAAAATTTGTCATAAACATGGGATTGCAAGTTAATTATTTAGTCACAAATGCAGGGTATTTCACCATAACTGAAAAACGAGTCGGAAATTGTACGTCAAACATGACAAATGAGGTGCGTTTGTACTACAACTAGTTTCATAAATATTCAGATCTTGGTGCAATCGTAGTTGCACTCTTATGCAAAAATGCATGAATACAAAATGTATTAAGTTTATATACATTGAATTCAGCAATACGGAAATAATATGACTTCATCTTAAAGAGGACGTAATCACCATGGCAACTTAGAATCATTACCTTACATGGGATATCATTTAATTAATTACGTATGAATGGATTTAATAGAATAATCGTCATGACAACCTAGAATCATTTCCTATTATGGGATCTCAGACAGACGGACAGGCCAGACGGCGACAATTTCCGTATAGACCATAATGTAAGGGCATATTTTAAGTCTCTCTGTAAATAAAATATGAAGGCTACATATTTTATTTTCAATACCGAACATGGCATAGTAAATGTCAGATCCATATATCAATTAGTGGGCAATCGAACTATATTAACGCAAGTTAGGTTTTGGACAGACAGACGGACAAACAAACCGAATTCATAAACATTTTTCAACTATGTAGGAAAGTATTAAAAACGCATAATCCGGTGAAATCTTATTTTCAGTAATTTATATCAATAGACGGAAGCATAATTGAATACTTCTGTACAGCCTTGTATTTTGCCTACTATCTTTTTATGCACGCCGCACTATTCAGCTAAAATGTAATTAAAACATGCTTAAAACTACTGAAATCACACTTCCAGAGATTATCATCCTTAGACGGCCATCTATACAATTCTTAGCGTGACCCTGTATATCATTTTATCTATATTCTACAAACATATCTTTATACTAAATGTAGTTCAGTGTAAAAATGCATCACTCATTTTAAAACAACCTTTAAGCTATTTTTGTTCATACTCAGTAACCCTGACGAATTCTTTTGTCTAGCCCTGTATATGATCTACAGCATTTGTACACACAACGTAATATTCAAAAATTTATTTAAACTTAAAAACACGCATCACAAATAAAAATGCATTCCCAGCAGTCATCGGTAATAGACAGTACTTCGGATACGGTATAGCATCCAAAAACTTTTGTGCGTTCTTGTAAATACTATACACGTTCTATTATACAGGAAGTAACTTGTAGTAAATCTCAGCAACGTATATCATTTTCATTATGTGTGAAGCAGTTAAACACTATTAAAATATGCCGCAAACAGTGTTTCCTCGTATATCAATATGCAACGGAACACTTTTTTGTGGCCACTTTAAATAAGTAATATATATTCTTTGCACCGCATATCCTACAGAATGTATATTTTAGTGTTCTTCATAAATGCATATCAATTTAATTATTTTCGAAAGTGCATCGTTAGAATACACTTGGAATTATTTTTTTTCCATTGGGCGTGCTATAATAAAATATACATGCGATTTTCATAAAATTTGAAATGACTCGACAAAATTGTGCAACAATTATATATTTTCAATTTCAAATAGTTCGGTTGGGTAGTTTTTGCGTTGCTATGTGCGGAAGGACAGACAGACAGACAGGCGTACGGACCAATCAACCACTATCGGTGCTACGTCTTTATATAATTACGAACACACCTAAAAGAACGTATGTTTATTTGAGAGTGCATTTCATTATCTGTGCAGACTACTTAGCTTTCTTTTAAAATTGCTCTCTTAAATTTTTAGGTAAAAATTTGAAAAGTAAGATTTATTTTTTTCAATCTAGATTGTTAATTTTTAAACGTTTTTCAACAACAATTGTGATATTAAATTAATTTTAAAACTACAATACCCAATGAAATTAGTAACGGGCAGTTATGCATTATGAAGTATCCGAAGTATATTTCGAATTCATACATAAAAAAGTACCTAAAAAAAGCGAAAATTCTTTCATTAAATTTATTGTGCACACGATAATACACGACTAAGTAGTATTACGCATTTGTAAAATATAGAATAGTTTATAAAAGTTTATTACTTAATATCAGAATAATAAATATTTAAAATTTCCACTAAATTTCACTAGTTAATTTTTTTACTATATTTCCTTATGAAACTATATTTATTTTACGAATTGGTGCAATTTTTAAAGATGCACTAACTTTTATCGCTTAAAATTGTTTTAAAAATTTTAAATTTGCAAATTAAAGAAGAACTGAATATAGTTTGGTGAAAATGTAATTTAAAAGTTTAATTTAGATTTATAAAAATATAGTACAGGATTTTAATCTATATTAACCTGATTTTTAGTCGTCAAAAAGGTGTTTAAGTTATTATTTTAAACGCTTTTTAACATACCGTAAAATACGGTATATTATAAAGATAAATACGGACTTTGTGACACCTGGTCTAGTTTTCGTATTTTGAATTTCTCGTTCCGTCCGGTGTGGTATGAAAGAAAACAGCATTGAAAACTCCTAGTACGGTATGCCACATCGCCTAACGACAATTTCCCGAAGCGCTAACACAAAATATGCAAACTAGGCCAGGTGTCACAAAGCTCTTTGATAGTTGAAAAGTGTATATGACTTCGGTTTGTCTGTCTGCCGTCTGTCTATCCGTACTCTAACTCACGCAAATTTTGTTGGATCACCATGAAATTGATATATGTTTTTAATATTCACTATGACATGTTCGGTATTGAACATGAAGAGTGTAGTAGTTATAGTTCCTTTACAGGGATAGTCAAAAGAATTTTCATACATTACGACCTATGGGGAAAAATCGTTTGCGGCGATTTTTAATAATGTTTCACAATTTCGAACTTATAGAAATTTATATCTATATGGGTCATTCCATGCAAAATGAGCAAATCAGCTGTGGCAGATGTGTCACAGATTTTATTGAAAATCAGTCTATATGTAGATCATATCTATTTATGAGTAAATGTAAAATAATAGCTTTCAGGATTGTTTAAGTATCAAAATATACATTAAAAGCGAATGCAAAATCGAAGTATTGTCTACATGCTTAAAATTTCAATTCTTATTATTAGCCTTAGGAATGGAAAGACTATATTAAAAATTATTTATAATTAGGAATGAGTAATAAGTAACAGATTGGCGTGAGTTAGTAATTGTATTTTTATTCCGCAATGAGAAAAAAAGAATATTTTTCAAAAATTTTGAAGTAAAAATGCGATATTTCTACAGCTCATTTAAACATGAAGGACAGCTTTGACAATTTTACTTTTTTTTGGCCTTATAGCTAAATGCATATATTTTAAATATCGAAAGTTTCATTCTTGACTTTTTATTCCTTAATGAGAAAAAAAATAAACAGTAAAAAATGTTGAGGGTAAAATGCAATATTTCTATCACTTCTTTTTAAGTGAAAAAAAAACTTTATTAAACTTTTAAATTATTTCATATTATAAATAAAAGTGTATATTTTAAATATAGAAACTTTAATTTTTGCTTTCAGTTTGCTTTCAGTTTAAAATTATTAATATATTTATTTTAAACTACAGTAAAAATGTATATATATATTACTTTGAACAAAAAAATATATATATTTATCCTCTAAATCCATAGATGGCAGCACTGCATCTTTTTTCCCTTTGAAATCGTGCAATATTGTAAAAAAACGCGCATTTATTCAAAGAGTACAGCTCTTGAAATGCAACAAATATTACTTTTTAACCAAATTTTGTGACGTTAGGAATCAAAAGGCAATCTTGAAATTTTTTTAGCATATCATGGACTTATTGATCTTGATGTCTGTGCAATAAGTATAATGTCTGACCTTTCCTTCAATATTTTTTTTTGCCTATCAATAAGAGGAAAAATTACAGTTTTGTCATTTTTTTAAAGTTTCTAAATTTTTTTTAAAGGTGAAGGAAATACATGGCAACTTAAAAACTTTAGCAATTCGATCTTAATATGTAACACTACATCAGGCATCAATTTTACAGATGTTTTTGAATTCCTTTAATTTTTATAACGTTTTTAATTTTCTCAAAATTGACATATTTTCAATTTTTACAACAAATTTAAGATTAATCATGATGTTACCAAATTATTATTATTAAATATATATGAAGATAATTTTCCAGAGATTACAATATTATAAAAAGATTTAATTTATGTTAAATAGTTTTCAAGATACGGAACTTCAAACATGCAACTTTGAACGATTGTACACATGCCATTCTATGTCACAAGTTTTATAAATGTCCAGAACTTCCAAAATTTTTAATTTTTTTGTCGAAATATTTTGCAATGATCTATTTGAATATGAATTAAATCTGTGTATGAAATTTTATTAAAATCGGTTACTATGCAGCCACGACTTTTTTTTCAATTTTTGCTCATTTTGGGTGGAATGACCCATATCTGAAGTACACTGCAAAATCACACTTTACGATATGGTATTGACAGCATTCATCGTTTATTTACAGGGACGCTCAAAAGAATTACATTACAATACGGTCTACGCGGAAAAATCGTTTGCGATGTATTTAATTCATGTTACGAGATTTCAAATATTTTGGTATCGATATATATATATCTCTGAGGTACACTGCAAGATATTTACTATAAAATATGATTTGCAAGCATTCGTCATTGATATACAGGCATACAAAATAATTAGTGCATAGGACTAATTGTTGGAAGTGCGTTTTCTTTTGTTGTACGCGTTTTTAAATATAAATTAAAAAAAATATTTCTTAGTACACATAAATTCTACTTATCTTCTGCAGAAAACATCTGAAGTACATTACTGTTTACTGATGGAAATTGCTTGAGGGGAATTTTCTACAATTCTATGCGTTTTCTAATTGAATTAAATTTTAGCATAATATGTATTATATGATATTTATAGTTGATGATATCTACATGATATCATATACAAAGCTGCACAAAATATTCAGATTTGTTTTTTAAATTTTCGATGGAAATTTATGAAATTCTGTTTTCAAATGTGTTATGCGTTTTACAAATTGTTTATTTAGACATATTTTTGCCCTTATTAAACTCTGAAGTTTTATAAAGGATTCTGAATGTGTTGGAAAGTGTTTCATAATCTATGTTAGTGCATGATTTTACGTTCTTGTTTTTTTTAGCAGTGTTTTATAGTATAATTTTTAATCCTTCGAAGTAGTTAATAATGTAAATGGCAATACACCAAAAATGTGATAAATTTTACTTTAGAATATTCCAAGAAGTAAATTTCTTATAGGGCAATTCCACAGAGAACTATCATTTTTTGGGTTGGGTTGATTCTGGACGGCCGATTATCTACACTTGTGATATAGGCCCTAGGGGGAGTGCCCTCCGTGGGGGCCTTTCTAAGGGAACCTAACCCGTATTTACGCATGGAAATCCAAGGTTTCGAAGAAAACCACGAAAACTCCAAAAATTATCATTTTTTGGAGGGGAGAGATAAAATTGATAGTATGCTTAATTCAATTCCTACTATTAGCTCACACTCTCCCTATATTTATTTGTTTATATATTTATATATTTATATATTTATCTTGTTCAAATTTTTAATCGTTAATAAAATACTCATTATTCATCCTATCAAGTTGAAATGAATTTTTGTTAACTTGTACTGGATGAAAATTGATGTTAATACAGTTTTTTTAATATTAATTAATTAATTAATTAATTAATTTTTAATTAATTAATTTTAGTTTTGCGTGGGAAACAAAATGGCGGCCATTGGTTATTGAAGTTCAATGAAAGTATTTTCATTAAGGGGTTACCATAGGGGGGACCCTGTTCTGTCGCCAAATACCGCCAAAGTTGTCGCCAACTTGGCGATATAAATTGCCAAATTTGGCGGCCAAAATGAGTCGCCAAAAGTGACGCCAACATGGCGATATCTCTAACATTTCGCCAAATTCCCATAGAGTTCCATTGTAAACCTACTTGCTTATAGAAAATCAACAAATTGAGATATTTTAATGCAACAAAAACTAATATTAGCTTAAGGGATTATGTTAAATTTTTCTTTGATGGCCTAAGTAGGAATTGACTTTAAAAACAAAATTTTTATATTACTTGTTTAAGGGTATGATTGGAAAACTTGATATTTTTATATTATTTTCATATTCTATAATAAAATCCTAATAAAAAGGAATTGTAAATTAATGTTTACAAATTAAGTTAAGTACCATTGTTGTCTTTTTAAAGTAATAATGCTACGTCAGTTACACAATAAAAGTTACGTCAGTTACATGTGTAAATGCCATTTTTTTCTTTTTTATTATTCAGAAATTAATTAAACAAGTTACTGTTATAATTTGGCTTTATTTACTGTTTTTCAGAACTTTAAATCACTTTTTTTTTTTAACGGGATAGTTTTCATAATTTTTACACTTCAATAAAGGTAGAAAAAATGTTTGTACATGTTACGTCAGTTACAGAATTTTGAAATGCAATTTTGGAGACTAAAAGAGAGATTGAAATAATCTACAGGTATTTGAGTATTAAGTCCTTAGTAATAAACATTTTAAATTATAAAAAATTGTTCTAGTTTTATTAGCAAATTTTCTACAATATTTTGAAAACAAAATTGGATGATCAAATGCTACGTCAGCTACGATGGAATTGTCCTATATGGTTTACTGAAATAAATAAAACGATAGCTTCATACATTACATCCAAAAAAGCATAAACAGTAGTTATTTCTTTTGTAAGACCAATGATTGGACAATGTTTTACATTTAAATACTGTCAGATTTAAAAAGGCATAAAAAATTAACGAGAAGTAGCATAATTTTTAATGTATGAACAAAATTTATACTAGTGGTTAGGAAGAGCACCTGAGCCTCATAATTAAAATTAAGTTTTGTGTTGGTATCTTACTACAAGTAAAACTCGCCAAAATTTCACATTATACAAGATATTCATCGATGTACAGTATTTAAAATCTTTGAATGGTACAAAATTGTAGAATATTTCTGATATTTTCTAATTTCTAAAATTAATTGACATAATTATTTTTTAAAAAGTTATCATAATCTATTATTTGAAATTATTAATTGTTATTTTTCTTTAAATATGAAGAAAATTGGAGATTTTAAAATGAGTAAATTTGTCAAAAAATACAAAACTTTTTTCTATGTCATAGCTACTTGCAAAAACAAGTTGTAAATTGCTCGTCAAACGTGGCAAATGAGGTGCGTTCGTACCATAACTAGTTTTATAAATATATTCTGCACCCCATATTGTACTGTATGCATATTTTTTTGCACTTCATAAGTGCATGGTCTGTAACATCATTAAAATTCTCTTGCAATATTTTTTTCCCATTGGCCGTCATGTAACGGAAAACGTTTGACTGTCCTTGTCATTAAACTATACATCCGATTTTCATAAAACTTGAAATGATTCGACAAAATTTTGCAGCAATTATATATTTAAAATTTCAGAGCATTTGGAAGGCTGTAACATCATTAAAATGCATTTGCAATAATTTATTCCCATTGGCCGTAATGTAACGGAAAACTTTTGACTGTCCCTGTAATTAAACTATATATCCGATTTTCATAACATTTGAAATGATTCGATAATATTTCGCAACAATTTATGTATTTAAAATTTCAGACTATTCATGCACTTGCAATAATTTATTCCCATTGGCCGTAATGTAACGGAAAATTTTTGACTGTCCCTGTAATTAAACTATACATGCGATTTTCATAAAACTTGAAATGACTCCACAAAATTTTGCAATAATTATATATTTAAAATTTCAGACCATTCGGTCGGGTAGTTTTTGCTCTGTTATATGCGGACACACGGACAGACGGACGGACAGACAGACCGACAGACATACGGACTGAACGACGACTATAGGTGCTACGTATTTATATAATTACGAACGCACCTAATAAAACAAACTCGATCAAGTACGAGTATTACTCGAACGCAGAGGG
Source organism: Maratus speciosus (assembly GCA_963932465.1). Classification (NCBI taxonomy): domain Eukaryota; kingdom Metazoa; phylum Arthropoda; class Arachnida; order Araneae; family Salticidae; genus Maratus; species Maratus speciosus. The sequence continues at coordinate 334,839,194 of OZ010798.1, read as the reverse complement.
TTAAGTTCAATAAATATATTAATTAGTAATTGTAATATTACAAATATATCATTAAAAGTTGTTATATAGAATTTAAAAGCCGATGACGCAAAGAGTACGCCGTCCATGTCTTTATGTGTGTCCAAACCATCCGTGTGTTTAAAGGTTAATATCTCGACTGATTACCGATAATTCATTTCATTCAATTCATATCTCCGGCGTTCCTCAACTACTTTGCTCAATGTCCGCAGAACGAAATTTGTGAGTAATGGAAAAATGCGATTTTCTTAAAAACTATGTGCGCTAGGATAATCGCCATAGTCTTCCTGCACGGTTTGAATAAACTTCTAATACCTTTAATTTTTACCCGACTGCCAAGAAGGGTTATGTGTTTCACGCGTATCTGAGTATGTGGATTTCTTTATACCTTCGACAAGTCAATGGATGGATGGATTTTAATGAATGAGGTCTCTATCGATTCGTCTTATCCGTCCGTTGGTTATAGGCAAGGTTTTGTTTTTATAAATTTAAAATGGCGGCCGTAAAATATAAAATGGTGGTAAACACGACAAAAAAAAACTTTTACGTACTCTATTGAGTGGCATATCATTGGATAGGTGTTTCAAAATGAAGACGATGTTTCATTGACTATTTTAAAGTCAGAAGCTCCGTTTAAACGGAGCAACACAACCTGGAAGTTGTGTAGGTAGGATCTCTAGCGTTACTGCAACTCTAACCATCGAAGACATCCTCATCAGAGGCCTTATCAGAGCAATGTTTATAGATAGGAACTAATAATTAAACACAACTTAAAAGTCATCAATACAAGTAAATGAAAAAAATAGGTAAGTATATAAAAAATAGTTTCACATTGATGAAAAATAATTAATTAGCTCGTTTTTCACGCAGTCGGGTTTATTTATTTTTAAAATTGAATTTTTACTTGTTATTTCATATTTTAGTTTCAGTCGATTCGGAAATAGATTATGAGGACATATTTGTGCATCACATTTTCGACGATATCTCAGGGAATAATAATACCTAAAATTAAAATAAATTATTTTTGAGTTCAGCTTCACACGAGCTTTCACGTGTTATATAACAAAAAGCTGTTAGAAAATACTTTTAAATAGTAAATATTTCTTTAAAGTGTTATTTAAGATAATTTTATTTCATATATAATAGCGATATTCTATGAACTTTTTCTCTTCATTTAAATGAGTAAAGTAAGCGAATAATAAATGTATAAGGGGCATTGTCACAATCTTTTGACTTTCCTGTCTCTGAATAATAATTTTTTTAATACACTTTTTTGTGTTTTTTTTTTCATATACTGGGGAATATTGCATGACTGCACAACAATATTAACGAGATAAATAAGTTTGGGACGATGTTGGGGGGTCCAAACACCTGGAAAACTCCTATACCGTCCCGTGTCCCTGATGCTGATTTTTAAGTTTGGAGTTGTCTGGATAAAATTTTTTCAATAAAAGTAATTCGATGTAATTTTTTTCTGAAACTGGAACTATTGTTTTATATAAATATGTCGCTAAAAATTAACCTGCAGACATTTTTAGGGTTGTTATTATTTTTAAAACTCTGTCCCTGGGATTTAGGTCCTTACCATCCCTCTTCTAAAATTATACAGAAAATCATTTCAGATGCAGCCACAGAATTTTTTTCAAGGTTTTTTTTTTTTCATGCAGAAGTATGCTAGAGAAATAATGTCTAAAATTCTTTGGCAGGAAATTTACTGTAAAATTTAAATCAGCATTTAAATATCAATTTCAAGCATCGTGGCTTTATTGGTAGTCTCGCCGTCCCCAAGGTTTATTCCAGCACTTTTCGAGATAAATTAAAAATAATAATAATAATTTAATCCAATGTTAACAACTGTTTCTGAAAACAATGAACATTGTGGCTATCACTTAGTCTTAACATGATTTTCCTAAAAATAGGTGGTAATTTTCCTAACCGTTCCTTTTTTTACCATTTCGTCCCTTTTTTCCAATACCATACCCTTTTTTTACCTTACCGCGCCATCTTTAATGCCCCTTTAAGACAATGTTATACAAAAATTCTGTATTAAAAGTACTACATTGTTATTATTTCTTATTTGAATGTCCTGTGGGTACTATGCAAATTCATTATAAGTAAAAATTTAGAAGAAAATAAAAAGTTATAGGGGTAAAAAGGTAAGGAAAATTAAACTCGCAAGTTTAACTTAAACCTCAGTTAAATAAAAAAAATTTCTGTGCTGACCATTTTTTCTTTACTTTGAATCATTAAGGCATTCGTCTGTCAGATTAAAATGTTATTTTAGCAACTTTAATTTTATCAGATTTTTTCCCCAAAAGTCAAAAGATTGTGAGAAAGCCCCATAACTATGTCTATATATTATTGAAACCTTATGAAAATAAAAAGAAAATAAATGAATTTTTAGTCACTGATAACGATATAATTAGGGGGAAGAAGGTGTTCAAGGAATGATAACGTTTGATGTCGTATGGGGGGAGTGTAGGTCTAGAATTTCTAAAAAGTTGATAACGTTATATATGTACAGCCTCTAAATAGATTACACAAAATTTTGCGAACTGTAAATGCTTACCATTTCTGTCACATTTGTTATCCAACAGTTCCGGGTCCTCATTGCTCCTTCAGTGCCGGCACCTGAATAACTTTTAAAGAATCGCGGGCTTGACTTATATACTTAACTCACGCCAATTTCTTTTTTCAGGCATAACTCAACAGTCTTCTTTCTTGACGCAATTTCAGATATTCGGTTGGTTGACGCCCCTGAAGATCTCACAAAAGTAAATCTTCATCACTAGTATTCAGTTGGATGTAAATTAAGGGTGTGTAGCATATCCGCTCTTTAACTGATACGCATGGTATACTTTTAGATGTCTTTTGTTCATGATCTTGAGTGTTTTGGAATGTGTTACAGTTATCAGCGATGAAACACGACCAGATATAGAATAGTTGATTTTTTTTAAAAAAATTTAACTAGAGGGGCTCTGCCAATCCCCGCTGAGATACGCTCGCCAATCCCCGTTGAGACTCTAAAAATAATCTACTTTGATCGATTTTGAAAAGATTACGGGAGATTGAATTATAATTTAAAAACCAGCGTCAATTTCCCTGTAAACGGGTTTCCATTCATTTCCCTTTTACTGAGGTAGTTTAAGGCCAAATCAGCTGCCGTTAATAGAAGGTTTTGTGTTTGATTAAATAAGATTAGTTAAACAATAAAAAATCAACTAATATAAAATGTACTAAGTCAACAGATTCTTTGCCTCTCGGTATTTTATTACAACGCTATAATAAGATACGCTATTTTAAGTGTGTCGTTTTTAATCTGACGCAATTTCACCAAAGTTTTCTTTCTCTTTTCAATATTCATGTGAAAATACTTTTGTTGTTAGAAAGGAAATATTATTAAATGTGATGTCTTAGAATTAGCAAGATCAGTTAAAAAGATCATCTCTAAATATGAAATAAATGTCTCACATAAAATAGTTTTTAATTTAAATTGTTTGGCAATATTATTTTTTGGCCACTTTAAGTATGATGTAATTTATCCCAAAATTTTTTTCCAACGCATAATATTGAATTTTTTATTTTATAGTTTTAATTCTCTTTTTATTATTTACGTGAAAATACTTCTGTTATTAGAAAGGGAATATTATTAATTGCCTCGTGGAAATATATTTTTTAATTTAAACTGTTTGGCAATATAATTATTTCGCCAGTTCAAATAGGACGCACTTTTCCCCATTTACTGCTTTTGACGCATATTAATGAATTTATTATTTTAAACTTTTCTTTCTGTTTTATTTTCACGTGTAAATGCAATTTTTATGATGCAACTTTCAATATTTTCTAGCTTTTAACACATGATCATTTACTTCGAATTTTAAAGTATTTTTTTTTCTCTTTTTAATAATCAGGTGTAAATAAATTTTTAATAGAAAGGAAATATTATTCTTTGCGCTGTTTTTACAACTGGCCACAATTTAAAACAATTTTTTTTTCTAAAATCTGAAAAAAAAAAAAAAAATCTCTCGAAATGTTGAAAACAAAACTGAAAAAAAAAACTTCACTAAAAAAGTCAGTCAAATAAAGAAAAATAAATACAGTCTGCACACCGAAAGTTTGTAGTGTATACTGTTAGGAAAAAAATATTAAATTCCTATGTATAAATTTGCTCTATAAAACTTTTTTAATGTACCGATATTGACCAAATTTAACAATTAATAGCTCTTAAAATAATTCTCCTTCAGCATGTTTATCAAATATTTCTCCATGATACTATCCTTTTCATATTTTTGTATTCAGTAGTTTTCTTAATATTATCGAAGAAAGACTACTGTCCACAAAAAAGTCATTTACGGCAGCGGTGACAGCGTTAGTTACTTTTTTTTAAATAAAGGAAATCTACAGGATGACTTTGAAATGTCCACCAAAAATATAAAAAAATCAGTTGCATGAAAACAGAATCACATGGGAACATATAACCACATTTCACTTTGTTTTAGTCAAATCAGAGGAATTTTTCAGTGAATTTAAATACCAGTATTTCCTAGTGAAATATTTTCCTTACTTAACACCTTCGAGACCAGAGCATCATACACGTTTTTTTCGGTTGGCAACTCTTTTTATTTTCTTCTATCTTTACAAGAAGAAAATATTGGTTTCATGAAAATTTTCGAATTGCAGTTTTCGACGGATTTACACGTTTTATGGGTCAGAGATTCCAAAAAACATGTTTTTACAAAATGCCTGTCTGTGAGGCTGTCTGTCTGTCTGTCTGTCCGTCTGTCTCCCCTCGGCATTGCACTAACACTCTAAAGCGAAAGCTGAGTTCCCGAGGTGGTCATCGCTGTCCGTCTGTCTGTCTGTATGTGGCACAAAATTTGTGGGCGCTCTATCTCAAGAACTAATGCACGGAATTTAATAAAAATTGATGTTCAGGTAGTCCCTGATATAGATTGGTGCTGATTAGTTTTTGGTGTAAATCTCCCTGTAGGTGGCGCTGCTATGCAGTATTTTGCAGGATTTCCGCAAAAGCTCTATCTCAAGAACTAATGCACGGATTTTTATGAAACTTCAGATTCCGTTAGTCCTTGACATGAATGGATGCTGTTTACGTTTTGGTAAAAATCGCCCAACTGGGGGCGCTGCTATGCTGCATTTTGTAGGATTTACACTATTTTCGCAGTAGCTCTATCTCAAGAACTAATGCACGCAATTTCATCAAACTTCGGATTTAGTTAGTCCTTCATAGGAAATGATGCTGACTAAGTGTTGGTGTAAATCGCCCAATAGGTGACGCTGCTGTGCTGCATTTTGAACTATTTCCTCAATAGCTCTATCTCAAGAACTAATGCACGAATTTTCATCAAACTTCAGATTTAAGGGTAAATTGATTAATATTGCTGCTGATTATGTGTTGTTGCAAATCACTCAACAGGTGGCGCTTCTATGCTGCATTTGTCATGATTTGCACAATACCTCTATCTCAAGAACTAATGCACGAATTTTCCTCAAACTTCATATTCAGTTAGAGGTTGACATAAGCTGGTAATAATTAGGTTCTTGTGTAAATAACCCAATAGGTGGCGCTGCTATGCTGCATTTTGCTGTATTTACACGATTTCAGTTACAGTCATACCTCGAGAACTAATGCACGGAATTTCATATTTTTAGAATTCTCATGATGAACACAGATTGCCATTTAATTTGGCGGCCCTGAGATAGTGAATTCTGAAGTATTGACATGTATGAGATAGAAGAAAATTTTGTGATGGCCGCAACATACTAGTTTTAAATAGAGTGACTTTAATTAATTCATTACGGGAATGAACCTATTAAATAATGCAAATATTATTATTATTATTTTTTTTTTGCATGCACCTTTTGAATATGCATGTTTTCACACACGGTCTTGAAGTGATTGGTCGTGCGATTAAATAAAGAAAAATTTTCGATAAGAAAATACCGATATTTTCCCTGAAAAATCCTTTACCTGTGGCCACCCAGCAGATGCATAAGGCGTGTGCGCGTCTCATTTAAAACTTAATTTGGATTTTCGTTTAGAACATTAACGATAATGAAAGCATTTCAGCAATAAGCGTCAATTATTCACGGGTGTTGGAAAATATATGAACGTAAATCATCTTTTTTTTCACATAGCGATTAAAGAATACTTTTATAGTTTTGAGAGCAATTAATTATCAACTCTGATCGCAAAGTGATTACACTGCCCTCCAAAATTTGGGTTGTGTCATGTCTTTTTTTTTATATTTTGCTAATTGATTCTTATGTATTTTATAGTGCAAAATACGAAAATGACCTTTATTTTTAACAATCATATCAGATGTTTTTCGAAAATCGCTAATTTTTAAATTTTATAAAAGTCGAAATATTACAAAAATCTGATGCTATAAAATAGGCCGAAAACTTTTTTCTCCTGATAATTTATTCACCTTTTGCCTTATTCTATACATATTTATAGCAAAACATGTAAAATATTGCGTATTTAACCCCTTCATGGTCGCTTAATATTTGGAAAAACCATCAAAAAAGTACCTATTTATTTTATTAAAGAAATTGAATAATTATAAGGTTTCTAAATAAAATATGAAATTATTTTTTTAAGGAGAATAAAAATATGTTATAGAACAAATTCATATTTGTAGAAAAGCCATCATACGATAATTCTGTGTCTTAAAGTTTGTTTTACACCGTACAAATTAATGCGAATAAAACCTTTATTTTTCACATCTTAGATCTTTATTTATCATCATCATACACATTTTTACAAATAATATTTGAAATAATATATATACATTAAATTTTGATTATTGATAATTTTTTTAGTGTTACATATTTCGAAACATGTAATCGAAAGCCCAACATTACAATCAGCGCAAAAGTTAAAACCCAAACGGAGATATTCAAAGACTTCAGACCGAAATGCCAGTTAAATTTTTCTGGTTTCAGAAGTTTTTTCCAGCAATAAATCTCCAGCCCGGAAATATGACGGGAGCGAGAAATAACGAACGACACTTCAGCCCGCGATATTGACGGGAGCGAGAATTAAGGGATTAAAATCCCTAAAATTTTATTCGTTTCTTTGAACCGCCTCGTGCTTCCTGTTTTATACTCTTTATGCAGTTCATCTCGATGTCCTCTTTCATTTTTGTAGTTGAAAAGGCTGGAAATTTGCCACAGATGTATTTAAAACATTTGCCTTCTTTTGGTAATAGACCGGGAACCGGCAGCACAATCACCTCATCGAGTTCACGGATGAAATTCCAAGATTAATTAAATCTTGATTCGCATATTAAAACGCAATCGGTCTGCCAAGTCATATCTTGGTGGAAAACACCTGAAAACCCAATTTTAGCGGCTGATTCGTAGGTTTACCATTATGTTTTCCTGCACTAAATGTTATGAAAACATGAAGGACTGGGAACAGGAAAACACAATGGTAAACCTACGCTAAAATCGGGTTTTTAGGTGTTTTTCTATCAAGATATGACTTGGCATACCGATTGCGTTTTAATATGCGAATCAAGATTTACTGTAACAGCACTTATTTTCGCGAGGCTTTAATTTTCGCGATTTTCGCGATCCCGTCGTAATCGCGAAAATTTAAGCTTCGCGAAATATTTTTTTTTTTTTCGCTTCAAATAATAATAAAAAATTGGAAATTTTTCACTTATAAAAAATTTAATGATTACAGTTACTGAATTAAGAAATAAGTATTAAATTTCTTGAATACTATACAACTATTTCTTGAATAAAAACAATCATACAACTACTAGAATGCAGCTCATTCACTTACAATATTTATACCAGCTTCTTTAAAGCCATTCAAAATTATCTCATGTTTGACTTCAACGCCGTTAAATGTGCGCACAAGCCAAGAAGCGTGAATCGGTTTTAGTCGTGATATCCACAGGTCAACAGATTCTTTTTCCTTCTAGAAATTTAAGCTCATTAGAATACCACTCAATGAACTCATTCTTGAGCAAACGCTTGAACTCGCCGTTTACAGTTAAGTCCAAAGGCTGGAGCTCTCTTGTGTTGGAAGCGGGTACAAAAACTGGAATAATATTCCTCATCTCTAGAGCAGCCAGAAAAAAAGGATCTCGGTGTGCCTTAAAAACGTTGAACGGTGCTACACCAGTTTGTTCTGGAACTAGCCCGAGAAGCTCTCTCTGCTTCTCGTAATAACGTACAAGAATATTCTCGATGTATCGAATCATTGTGTCAGGACAAAAGTAAGTTTTTTAAAATGCCTTATGCGAACGGGGTTCTATTTAGGTAGTTTCGGGCTTTTTCAACTTTTGGTTTGGTTCATATGAAACTCGCGAAATCACCGATATCTTCATTTTCGCGAAAATTACGGCTCGCGAAAGTAAGTGCTTTTACAGTAACTAATTCTAGAATTTCATCAGTGAACTCTATGAGGTGATTCTCTGTGCTGCCGGCTTCCGGTCTATAAGAGACTTGGACAAATTACTTTGCCAGATTTTCACTTATATTTACACTTTTTAACTTTGAAATTTACGATTTGCGCAAAAGACTTCACGTGATGGTCAAATGAAAATCATTTTTTGTTTCAGCTCTACAAAATACATAAACATCAATTATCAAAAATTTTAAAAACACAGCCATCATATATATTTTAGTCATCAGGTTTTCGCTATTTTTTTACGTATTATCTTTGAAATGTGTGATTTGCGAAAACTCCTGACGTGATGGTTTAAAATGAAGATCATTTTCGGATTCAGCTCTAAAAGATACATAAAAATCAATTATTAAAAGTTTAAAAACACAACCATCGCAGTCTTGTATTAATAACAGAGAGTAGTTATACTGGGATGCTAACCGCTGAACATTTTTTTATCCTTGCCGAGATATTAACACCATATCATGAAACCTGGTAATAAATTGCTATTGAAACTATAGTTGTTTTCTTTAATCATTATAGAAGAAAAAATATATTTTGTATATTTTAACGATATTTTCAAGAATATTTCTCTCTTTTTATTTGAATTTATTGACATTACAAGACTACACTGTTATTTGTGAATGATACCGTGCATACTGACAGCTAAACTTCGAAATAAAGAGAGTATGGCTCAGTGTTGCTTACACACGGATGCTGGATAATTTCACCCATTATCAAGATGTTTAATTATTTCTTTAAAATCCTCTAAAACTATTTTAAAGCCTCTTAAAATATTTTTTTTAATCTTCAACAATGTTGAAGTTACCGATCAGTTGCGTAGTTGGTAGCGGAGGCCGATGCTAATCTGATGATCCGGGTTCGAATCCTGGGTAAGACATGGATATAATTGTGCACATCATATTAATCCGCTATATCTCTCTTGTCCTCTTGTATAAAGAAGCAGATAAATATAAATGAAAGAAAAAATTGTTACATTCTATTTATAACATCTGTTTCTGCGTATTATATGGATTATTCGAAAAAAAAAGAAAACAACAGCCATAGTTGCTATAAGCCACAAAAAGTTCGCCATTACTGTACAAGTAAAAAAATGCTAAAGTTCTGCTTTGGCTTTGATTGAGATAGTGTGAATAGTGGTACATTGTTGTACCATTTTGTGGCACATTTTGGCATTGTTGACTGAATAAATGGCTTTCACCACACTTTTCTACACAAGAAATATATTACTCCAGGCACAAAAGTACAATTTTCGACTTTGTATGTATAAAATTTGCAGTAACTTTGTAAAAAAATCGTCCTATCGACTTGCAGATGATGTCCTTCGATTCAGAAAAAAAAAAATAGATAATAAATGAGATCCCACTTAATTTATTTAAAAGAATTTGAGATTCTCCACACGTTTAAATGACCCCTTTCGCCAAACAAAACATGGTAAAGCATTTTCACTTTTTTGGGACTCATCGGATCTTCATTTTTAGTGCCAAAACAAAGTTTTCCGAAATTTTAGTGAATTTCCACCAGTTGTTGTATATTACTCAATTTTTACTTTCTTCTATCTTTACAAAAAGAAAGTATTGTATTCGTGAAAATTTTCGACTTCCGGTTTTCGACGAATTTACATGTTTTAGGGATCTTCAAAAACATGTTTTTACAAAATGTCTGTCTTTGAGCTGTGACTCTTTCTGTCTGTCTGTATACATGTGACACAAATTTTCGGGGGCTCCATCTCAAGAACTAATGCACGGAATTTAATAAAAATTTAAATTAAGGTCGTCCCTGACATAAATTGGTGCTGATTAATTTTTGGTGTAAATCGCCCAACAGGTGGCGCTTCTATGATGCATTTTTCACGATTTCCGCAATAGTTCTATCAAAGTACGGATTTTCATAAAACTTCAGATTGAGTTAGTTCTTGATATGAATGGGTACTTTTTACGCTTTGGTGTAAATTTCCCAACAGATGGCGCTGCTATGCTGGATTTTGCAAGATTTACACGATTTACGCAATAGCTCTATCTTAAGAACTAATGCACATATTTTCATCAAACTTCAGATTCAGTTAGTCCTTGATATGAAATGATGCTAATTAGCTGTTGGTGTAAATCGCTCAATAGGTGGCGCTGCTATGCTGCATTTTGCACGATTTTCTCAATAGCTCTATCTCAAGAACTAATGCACAAATTTTCATCAAACTTCAGAATCAAGTATACCTTGATTATTATTGCTGCTGATTATGTTTTGGTGTAAATCGCTCAACAGGTGGTGCTGCTATGCTGCATTTGTCATGACTTCCGCAACAGCTCTATCTCAAGTACTAATGCACGAATTTTCCTCTAACTTCAGATTCAGGTAGACGTTGAAAGAAGTTGAGGCTAATCAGGTTTTGGTGTCAATCGCTCAATAGGTGGCGCTGCTATGCTGGTTTTTTAACGATTTTTGCAATAGCTCTATCTCTTAGCTAGTGCACGATTTGCCCCAAACATCATATTCAGTTAGACGTTGATATAAGTTGATGATGATTAGTTTCTGGTGTAAATTACCTAATAGGTGGCGCTGCTATGCTGCATTTTGCTGGATTTACGCAATTTCAGTGATAGTCATATCTCAAAAACTAATGCACGGAATTTCATCTTTTTAGAATCCTCATGATGAGCATAGATTGCCATTTAATTTCCGCACTGTGCTAGCATATTTTGAAGTATTAACATGTATGAGATAGAAGAAAGTTTTGGAATTGGTACACCCGACTAGTTTAGATCAAACTAGTCGGGTGTACCAATCTATTTTACCTGTACAACAATGTATATACGATGTAACTCACCAAATTATTTCTTTGTCCAAGACTGTGATGTCATGATATTCACACAAATAAAAAATATCTTTTAAAAATATTATTATAATGTCTTAATTATCAATAAAGTTCAGAACAAAAATTCAAATTCAGCTTTGAATGGAATATTCCGTAATTTTGACGGATAACTAAATCCAGATTGTATGATTCCTACGTGAGCTTCGTTTGTTTTTATACACTTGATTTATTGTCTAATTTTTAAAACATATTTTTAAATCATTCTGTATGCTATATGACATCGTATATAATTACATTTAAATGTAGATTATAATAGATTTTGTCTAAAATATCTTTAAAATACAATTAGTAAAAAAGCATGCATAGAGCTAAAAAGCATTTTCCCTCAAACGTCAAATTATTTTCAAAATCTAAGAAAATTGTTAACATATGACACTAATGGTATTTCAAATGAAAGAAATTTCGGAAACATTCATTATTTCGAAACGTAATATATAAGAGAATCTGAAATTAATAAACTGAAAAAATAAATAAAAATTATTCATTTAAACTTCATAAAAAAATCAGAATTTTCTTCTAGCAAATTTTGATAGCGTAAAAATGTCTGCAACAGGAAATTTAATATTCTTTCTTTAAAAAAATTATTCAAATCATTAACTTGAAAAAATGTTTTTTTAAGCGTTCAGCTATGAATAGAAAATCTTACATAAATCTTGGTAAAGAAGTAATTTGATACGTTTCAATTCTATTCCTGAAAAATTTATTGTAGATTTTAAAGATCGTATGCAATTTCAAAAATGAAATCTTTTTAAGAATACCATGGTGTATAATATTTAATATACTTTTTTCTATATGAGGTTTTCTAGAATAAAAGCATAGTGATTCATATTTCCAGTTTATGGTTCAAGGGAGTAGTATTTCGAAATAACTCAGTGTAATTGGAAATTCAATATTTCACTTTAGACTTTTTTGCGTTATTTTAAGACATCGTTATATTTTCCTTTTTATCTGTCATTAAAAAGATTTTTTTTTTTTTTTTTGCGTGTATGTGTATAATCTAAAATAATAAAAAAATTGAAATTTAGTTGAATTGAAACATACTGACCTAGGCATTTCAAAATATCCCTGAAAATATTTTCTTTCTTGTTGCACACTTGGGAAAAAAAATCAAAATTCAATTATTTTACCGTGAAAAGTTATTAAAAAATGTGTTACATCGTTCTTTTAAATTAAAAAAAGTCTTTATTGCGGTTTGGCCTTAAAAATAGGACTTCAAGTTTCACTAAAAATAATTGAATTGTCCCTAAGCTAACGAGAGCAATTTCTATGCATTACCAATATGCAGGGTAGTTCTTGTCTTTGTGCCATGTGTTTAGGGCTGTGGATCAATATATCCAAGGAAAGAAATTAGATTAAAGGTGACAAGTTCTTGTATCAAAAACTGGTTTAGATGAAGGCCCTAGTCTGTTTTTTCCTCAGTTTCAACAGACAACTACTGGAGCCCAAACCAAACAACCAAATACAGCGTGATAAACACTAGGTCTAAAAAGATAGATAATAAATAAATAGATAAAAAATAGTTCTGACGGATTAGAAATTTTGCAAGTTTTTTATTTCATTGACGGTTAGCTTTTAAATGTTAATATGAGATTACGTCCTGGTTAATTCTGTATCCAAATGCCAGTTAATTGCGACCATCTAATCATAGTCCAATTAACACATTGACTGCCATGGCAAATAAATATTTCGCGGGGCGCCATACTACCCAAATACGTTTGCCGTCAATAGTTCCTTTTGATAAGACAATTTACTGCAATGAAACGGGACTGTTGATAATTTATTACCATTTATTTTAAAACAAAGAACCCTCTTTGGTATATTTAATGACTTCAGTTCGGCGTACAACGTGCAAAAATAACTAAAATTTGATATTTTCGACTTAAAATTGTATAAAAGGAAAAATTAACAAACTACCGTGATTTGGAATATTGAATCAGCTTCATGAACACTGAAAAACACTTTATAAATGTCTGACAAAAATGCAACTTCGTTACAGTTTGTTGCGGTCAGCCTGCTAAACCAAAATTTTGTTTTAATATAAATCCAAGTTATTCGTTTAGAGCAGTACTATTCAGTTTTACAGAAACCACTAAATTGTGATGTTTCTCCCACCTTATGTTTCCGAAACTACTTTTGTACCAAATTTTTGAACCAAATCTAGTTTAATCAAAGGGTATAGCCGGGTTTCTTAGTAAAATATGCCTTTGAGCCAAATAAGTTGATTCCTACATGAACCTATGGCCCTTAAAAGGAAATGTATTTCTCCCCAGTCCATATACCTCAAACCCATGGGGTATTATGACCCTTAATGCCCATTTTGGAAAATAGTGCATTGTGACAAATCTACTGGTCGGATTTCAAAGAAAAAAATAAGGGATGTTACAATACAAATAGTGGATAATTTTTTTCATATTTTATTCAACAAAAGAACAAGTTTTATTACATTTTTCTTTTTTAAAAGTGAACATTTTAATTAACAATCTATCGGGATATTTAAGTAACCACGTTAATTTTTTTTGTAGCAAATATTAGGGGTTATAATGTATATCTCCTAATATGTACGGCGTCAGTTTCAACTTTCTACGCAGGGTGCATCATATAAAAAAATAAAAACTTATTATTTCGGGTATAGAGGGGAGTACCTCACGCTAATCTCACATTTATTTATAAATCAAGTTCATTTGGTACTAGTTTCGAATCAACACAGGGTGCACAGAATATTACAGATTATATTATTCATGGAATTCATAACTGATTGTAATCGTTAACTACAAAAATATTTGTTATTAAAAAGCAATAACATTGATTGTTTAGACGGTTTTTAGAAAATAACTAACAATCAATCTTCATCGCCGTCTTCGTTGATAACAGGATTTATGTTTTCAACATCAAAAAGCCTGCTTAAAATCTGTGCAGGACGGACAATTTTTGACAGACACCAAGCATGCGAAAGATAGAACATTATAGCAGCAATATAAGAAGAACAACTGACCGTTCTGTTAGCGTTTGCGCATTTACAGTAATGGCGTTTAACGCCCGAGTATCCGATCGAGTTTGGTGTGTATTAACGTAACATCGATACGATTTGCTGCGTATGTGTCGCGATTTTACTTCGATTTTTATAATAGTATTATTTTCTTTTAGGTACTGCAGATGAATTGTGTTATCTTCATCCATTATTTTGGCTAGATAAGAGGCAGCTTTAGACGACTAGTAAGAGCCAGTAAAAATAATTTTTAAATCATTTACTGTCATTTCTGAAAAATCAAGAACATCAGTCGATTTAAAGTTTACAAATGACCGTTTACGACTATTAAAACCAGATTATTTGGCTTGAGATGCCAGGGTGTTCACAGCACTTTGTTGTTGTTCGATTTACCCAATAACTTCTTCCATCAAGCTAGCATCTGAATTCAGACGTTTTCAAAATCTGTTGACTAAAAAGCAGGCTATTCGGCATAATACACGAACTTTTGGTAGAAGTTTATTATCCGATGTAGCCAGCGGAATTTTTAACCTATTATCCGATTGATGGCTTCCTCTACCCGACAAATGTTTGTAACACGCGCGAGTCGTTCGCATCATTTGTAGTCATCTGTTTACGATTACCTTTCGATGCAGGCATTAAAACAATGAAACCTTTATCTTCTAAATCTTGTTTCGTGTCCGTGAATCCAAGATCCACGAAACAAAAATCGCCATTTTTCATTAGCTTTGTTAGCCCATTACTGGATTTTTATCTCTGCATCATTCAGATTTGCATTAAATGGACCTAATATGTCCATAATGTAGCCAGATTTAGTAGAAATTATGAAAGGCTTACATTGTGGTAACTTCTTCTGCCCAGAATATGATTTTTTTTTATATTCATTATTTGAACTTTTCCTGGACATAAGTTCCATCGAATATTAAGGCAAGATTAATTTGAATGTTGTGCAGATTTTTAGCTATTATCGATGATTATTTTGCAATAAGGTTCTCTCTATTACGAGTAGAAAATCCGAAGTGTGAAGGCAAGATATTTTTCTCAAAGGAGATCATCACGGAATGACATATATCGGATATTAGCTGTTCCCATTCATATCCAAAAATAGAAGCAATAACAACATTCGAATTTCCAGTGCGTAGTTTAAACAAAAAGATCACAATAGCTACGATGACATTTCTAGTACTTGAGTTTTTCATTGGCGCCATAAGTTCCCTTGGCACCTCAATATTCTCTCAGGTTAATCGTGTCATTGCTTTAATACGTTCGGGTGAGAGTGAAATCACTTATTTCCACTTGTAGTGATGATTGAGTTATGTAGTTCGTCCATTCCAGATTATGTTTTACTTCCGCAGGTTCACTCGTACTGGTGTTAGACTGTGCACATAATCCTATCAAATCGTCTTCGTACAAAATATTTTTAATCACATTCATCTGTTGCCATCTGATGTAAACAATCTTCTTTTAATAAATAAATGTTTTTGAAGCTGGGATGATGCTTTTATAAGATTTCGTCTTGATCCAAAAATGAAACAGTATCCATGAGTTGAAATCACTCATTTCAAATGTACGTTCAGACTGTTCAATTAGTTTAGATACCTTCAGCGCATATGAACGATCATCTGCGGAAGAGTAATTAGACTCTATATATTCGTCAGATGATGGAAAAAAAACAGTGGACTTTATCTAGTTTTTGGTCTACCACTGAATAGGACAATGTTTCTGTAATCGTGGATGACGAATCCGTTTTGGGTTCATCGTCTGTTTCACCACTTTTGGAACGATAAACTAGCAAGCGGCGTTTGGAACACAAGACATTACCAATAGCGTCGGGTTTTCCAAGCACGCCAGTCCATGTTTTTCTTTACATTATGATGAAATAACTTTTATACGCTTCCCTCGTTTTTAAAGAAACTTCGAACATCCAACACAGCGACTTTCAGGCATTTCTGAAAGCAAACAAAAACAAATATATCGTAAGCCACGTGTCCCATAGGATATCTATAAAACTGAATACATTAAAGTTCAATTAATTAAATGTAACTCAGTGCCCTGAAGAAATTAAAATATGTCAGTTATGAACTTTTCCAAAAGTTAATCAACAACAGTATTAAGTCAAACTGTGCCGAAAACTATAGAAAGTATAATCAATCAACTGTTTACTAACAGAACATAATGCTTTTTCTTCTGTCGTAACACAAAATGCAGCTTGCAAACTGACTAAAACATTTCCTTTTAATAAAAAACTACGTAAATGTACTTGGGTTGGTTGGTTGCATATGTTTTATAACGCGCAGAATCTGATGTATTTAGGACATGATAAAATAAAGCTCATATGTTACAATATTTGGAAATAGTTAAGTTTTGCTTATTAGATAAGAGCATTTCACTCGGATGTTAGAAATTAAATTGTAAATACGCACCATTTTTATATCTACATGTTTTAATTTTTTTTCGCCTAAATTAAAGTATTTTTTCATTTACTACAAATTCTTTATTTAGATCCCTTATCATTAATTTCGATTAAAAAATATAACTTTAAAAAAAACAGCAATCTTCTGAAGAAATTAGAATCATGATTTATAGGAGAAATTTCTTAGCTATTAGCCAAATAAGACAGTTTATTTACAGATATTACAGTTTATTTTCGTGGTTGCTATACCGCCAAAAAATTACTGCAAACAGCATAGCTTCATACGTAAACTGTACATAATGTTGCGCATGCACTTGCCATAACGCACGCAACTCGCAAATTCCCCCACCCCACCCCCTCTCTGGAATAAGTTTATAACTTTTTTTGCATGACGCACCCAGCGTAGAAAGTTAAAACTCTCTGCAAATGTACATCTTACCTCGAGAGTGATGAACATTGATTGTTAGTTATTTTCTCAAAACAGTCGAAACAATCAATGTTATTATTTTATTTTATTTTTGTAGTTAACGATAACAATCATGAATTCCAAGATTAATATATTCTGTAATATTCTATTCCCCCTGCGTTGATTTGAAACTAGTACCAAATGCACTTGAATTATAAATAAATGTGAGATTGGTATGAGATACGCCCCCCCCCCCTGCGGAATATTTAATTTTTATTTATTTATTTTATATATATATATATATATATATATATATATATATTTTATATGATGCACCCTACGTAGAAAGTTGAAACTGACGCCAAATATACATCATATCTCGTAGTATTTGCTTCAAAAAATTAAGGTGGTCACCGATATATTTCGACAGATTCTTAATTAAAATGTTTAACCTTTAACTGATGTGACAGAAATTGTCACATACTTACTGGTCTGTGAGACCACTCCATCGAAAGATGAATAAAAGGTGCGATTAACTCATGGTGTTTTTGTACTAAACGTTTTGTATAGAATTATTATAATTAAAATTCACTTATTCAAAAGTCTTTATTGGTAGTACTAAAGTTCAAAACGAAACAAAATTTCAGCAGCGTTTGTAGTTAAACTGAAAGTTACAAGTTAAAATATAAAAATTGAAAAAAGCAGCGGTCTGTGAGACCGGTAACATCAGTTAAAGGTTAATTAAAAGCAAGAAAAATGTTATAAAACTTGCCCTTTTGTTAAAAAAAATCTGAAAAAATTATCCACTATTCGCATGGTAATATTATACATCTCATTTTATTCGTTGAAATTCGACCAGTAGATTTTCACAATGCACTCTTTTCTAAAACGAGAATTAAGGGTCATAACTCTCATAGACTTGAGGTATAAGCTTCAAACTGGGGGAAATGCATCTCTATTTTTTTTTTTTTTTTTTTTTGCCCCACCAGTGGCTGAGAGATTCTGCTCTCGAAGCTGGTAGACAGGAAGAGCTGGGTTCGATCCCAATCGCGCCCGTCGGCCTAATCGTTCGGAGTTTTCGTGGTTTTCTTCGAGCCATGGATTTCCATGCGTAAATACGGGTTAGGTTCCCTTAAAAAGACCCCCACGAAGGGCACTCCCCCCTCAGGCCCATATCCCTAGAGTAGATAATCGGCCGTCAAAATCAACCAATAAACCAACCAGCATCTCTTTTTAAGTGGACTTTAATTAGGACTAGACTTGGTTGACTCAAAGGCGTATTTTACTAAGAAACCCGTTTATACCCTGTAGGTGTTGCAGTAGATATAGGTAAATTTGATTCAAACTAGCGCTAAGTTTAAAACTGGGGATAGTTAGTTCTCTAAATGCAATCAAAATGTTAGTTCAATTGTGATTTTACTCAACTCATTGTTTAAGTATTTTTACTCCTAAAGAAAGTGTCACTTTTTAGATCGACATTTCTTAGTCGCGTCACACAGGTAAATCGATATATTGCCTAGGAAAGGAGTGGCGAACACGCATGCCAGCTAAGCAATTTTCAGCACTATGACCAAATACTGGGATCGATTAGCGTAATTTCAGTATTTCTGTCACAAATTAAAGTAAAAATTGTTATTCGAAAACAGTAATGACAATCTGGTCAGTGGTACACGAGTTCGCCTTCCCTGACCTCGATTATACTGGCCTTATTAACTGACATTAATAACTATTATCCCGAGACGTACCATCACTAATCGAGGGAATATTTTAATTTTTTATTTTTTATTAAAGTGTTAATTTTTATTTAGAAGCCAGATGTATCAAACTTTGTTTTTCTGCATTACTTCTCATTGAACTAACGTTAAAAATATAGATAAGATTTTTTAATATTTATAAAGGTCATAACGAAACTGATTTTTAAAATTCTCAATTTTATTTTGGAACTTCATAGCTTATTACATGAATGTTAAAACTATATGTAATTGCTTAAAAAATTAAATTACAGAATATGATGAAAATAAGATTATTTATTCTGTTTCCCTGTTTTCAATCTGCTTTATTAATTCTAAGACAAAGGGTTAACCCTTTATCTACTGTGCCATTAAAATAACTTGTTATAAAATTCATTTAATACATCGATTATTTGTAATACAGTTTAGAATGAGTTATAGATACATCACTTTATCTTGTTCCGAAAGCATTATTGGTTACAGCAAACAAAAATGTTTTTTAAATGATGATTTTTTTTTTTTTTTTTTTTTTTTTTTTTTTTGGCTTTGCATCTTTTTAGTTTCTTGGTGTTGGTGGGGGGATTTTTCAATTCGGAAATATTTCTATATTTCTATTGTAAGAACATTATATTTGTAAATTTACTAACTCTACAAAATACAAAGAAAAATATTTAAAATAAAAGATTTGAGAGGGGTTATAAATATTGCACAAAATCTCTATAAATTCAAATTTAAATAATCCTTCTAAATTGCTCAATACGTCTAAAATCCTTCTAAAATTTATTAAATGATTATGTAAATATTGTAATGTAGTTTAAACAATTCATGAAAAATACTTTATAAGATAAAATTTTCATGAATTCATAATTCAGTACATTAAGGTCAGTACATTACAGTTAATCAGAAGGCAAGAAACACATGTAAATATAAATACTTTTTCATAACAGGTAACCTTGAAAATGTTTGAAGCATTATGAAAACGTACAGATTACTAGACCGACATATTTTATAGTTCTTTGCTTCAGAGGATATGAAAGAATACGCAGCTATTATCCACCAGACTATATGTTTTCAAGGACTCCTTATAAACTTTATTTTTTTCTAAATAAGAAATTGAAAAACAAATTTCAAGATGATGCTTTCAAAAATGCATTATAAAAAAGGCAAATTTCTTATCTACAAAAATATAATGTAAGTCAAAATGAAAGTATATACAGTGGAACCTCGTTATCCCGACACTCTAATGACCAGAAAAATATAGTCATAAAGTAGTCTGGTAGTAGTAAATGTAGACCAGTGTCGTCATAAGCGGAGGGTCGCGGTAACCGGAGATGGAGAAAAATATGTTTATAATAAGCTGTATTTTTAATTAATTTAAGACAATTTTAAATTCATAATTGTTCTTGCAGTTTTAAGCAATAAAACATTATTATTAAACAAAATAAACGCAAAAACATAATTGAAAAGAATAAAAATCAGATTTATGAAGACTTGTTTTTTTTTATTGTTACATAAAATATTGATGAATTAAGGTTTGCTTATCCCTAGGTGTGCTTCTAACAATTCTGTTTTTAATATTATACAGTGAATTGTAATCAATATTAGTTGTTTCAGAAATGGATGTTATATAATTTTTTATTCTTTCAATGCAATGCAAGGCTTAGGTTTTAGTCGGAAGAAAAACGCCATGTAAACAAGAAAGATCCACCTGACCAGAACAAAAAGACCTCGAGTAGACTGATACGTCTATCTGGAACTTAAGTGGGTCATTCATAGTGCGTGGGTTTATTTATTCAGATAAATGATCGAAACAAAATTTCTCATTTATCTAAATGAGTATTTTATACACTTTTGCAAAAAGTTTGGCTAAGAGATTTCTTACCGCTTAATTACCGTGCGTATAAGGTGGATTATGAAAAATGGACAATTTTCCTAAACCGTCGGGATATCCGGAGTTCAAAATTAATCAAAGACGTAAAATCTGGACTTTATTTACATCAAAATTATATACAGAAAATGGAGACTTTGAAAAACTTACGTGATAAGCGGAATGACGTGAATATAGGTATCAGCGTTGAGTTGAAAAATTATTAGTAATGACAATAATAATTTTACAATCAATCATCGTTAAAGCCAGCTTGTAATTAACGCCTACTTATTTTCTATCAATGATTGTTTTAAAAGGAATAAGTTTACTCTTCTGATCTGTAATATAATCCATTTCATTGACAGTAGCTTCCGTATTTTCGTGCAAAAAATGGATTCTGATGAGCCTAAAAAATCGAGGAGTTGAAGATCCCGAATTTTTCCAGATAACGATTTCTGAATTATTTGCAACACTTAAGTTCTGGTGGCACTAGAGAAGTGAAAAAGCTATTTGAACCTAATTTCTACCATCATCAACGCTAAAATTTGGTTTAAAAGTACTTCGACCAGATGTACTATTACATCCTCACTTGAAAATAAAATTCAGATTGCTAATGTTCTCGGAAGTCAGATTCTTAATAATTTCCGTTTGCATTAATAAAATGCGTGCTGCAGTATTATCTAGCAAAGATTGCAATTGACAAGATAATTCTTCTAATTACGATAGAATATACAAAATTATTAGCTATAAAGATAAGAAAATGCATTTCTCTCGTATCGATGATAGATAATTCTTTTCATTTGTTTGTTACTAATCTTGCGTAGCAAATTTATTTATGCTTATAATTATAATACTTATTTGTAATATAATACATAATGATCTACCACAAAACTGAATAATCTAAAAATTTCAAAAATGTTTGCCAGCTAAATCACTGTGAACAGTAATAAATGTCATAGCTTTTGAAGCAACTAAAAAAATGATATTTTTACTCGTGGTTGCAAAAACCTGCACGAAATGCAGAATGGCAGTTTTTGGCAGCTAATTTTTCATGATTCATTAGATAACAGTTCATGCTATTGTTTCCATTATATGTCGTTGCGGAACACCGTGGAACTTATAAACTTTCAGATGTTTGAAAGCAAAAAAATAATATATTTAAAAAAATTATCAAAATTAATCATGAAATTATTAAATTTTATGTACTTAATATAATTTTTGTAACATGGGCAAACAAAAAAAAAAAAAAAAAAACCCTACACACTATCATCTTGTGAATCCATTTTAAAGCATGGAAAAATGTAGCACGTGTTTAGAAGAACCTTTGTTTTGCTGTTTTTGTTTGCCTCAGATGATAATCCTCTAAGCGTCACTTTTGAAATGATACAGGTTGCCAAACCAAAACGAATACCTGTTTATAAATATAGATTCCGACCCTCCAGACATTATTCTAGCCATCTGTATAGTCGAAATTTCCTAAATAGTAACTTTATTTTTCGACTTTTGGTCAGCTTTTTGGGATTTTGCCCAACAGTGCGTCGGCCTTTTAGGAGCTTCTTTCAGCTGTGTGACTGAATTTATACATGCATTCGTAACAAAGTAATATTAATGTTAAGGTTGAGGTTAATGTTAATGTTGTTAATTTATCATTTGTGTTTGTAAAACATGTTTGTTGAACATAAAAATGTTTATTTGATAATTGCTAGCATCCGAAAACCTATATTCCATTTTCAGAAAACCTATAAATAGGCTAGAAAAACAACTAGCAAACGCTTTTGAAAATCTGTGGCAGCAAAGAAAAATTTATTTTTATAAAAGCTACTGTAAATATCTGAAATATATCAGTTTTCGCGGTTTCTAAAAACAAAGATTGCTTTTCGAAATCGTAAGTAATTTGGAAGAGGTTAATGTATATTTTCTTTTTTTGGTTACAATATACATTTTCTTTATTAAGAAACTAGCTAAAGTAACCCGGCGTTGCCCAGAATTTTAAGAATGTTTGTTTTGAAAAACCAATTTCAAAATTTAACATACAATATAAAAATAAATAAATAAATAACAGTCGAAGTGTTATACACATGAATGAAATGAAAACCCAATTTAAAAATGTATACATTTATATAACAGACGCAAAATAATACAGATATAAATGAACTTATTTCCATTCATCATTACAGCAATAATGTTAAAATACGCCAATATTTCCATAATCGAGTTTTTATCATGCTTCAATACATTTTTTCACACTTATATGACGTTATATAGTCACCACATCCTTTATATTTCCGATATGACGTAATATTCCATTTTTCTTTTTATTATTCGTCAAATTAATTAATTATAATTTTTCACATGAAAATCATAAACCCGAAATTACGGCGTAACATTCACTTTTGTTTTTAATTCTTCAAACTATTTATTTTATGTACATTTTTCACGTTGAAATCTTACAATAGAAAAGTTATGATGTAATATTTCCTTTTTTTTAAATTCGTCGAACCATTTATTTCATTTTTTCACGTGGATATCATGCAATAGTAAAGTAATTATTGTGGTAAGAATTTTATTATGAATTTTTTAATTGTTGGCAACAGTTATAGCGAAAAATGTTTCAATTTGATTGGAAATTGCAGTTAAAATTGTGGTCTTTTATTAATTAAAAATTAACTATAAGTTATTTCTATTCCGGATTACTTTAGTTGCCTCGACCGTGTTTTAATACACATGTCACGTAACATTTCACAATTCTGGCTTCCAAACTGTGGATTTGTATAGAGTTACAGACAGACAAATTTTCATTGTTATATATTAGATTATATGTATTTTCTACAGTGTAGTAATTAATTAATACTTCTAGAGCAGCAAATTACAATTGGCTTACTACTCAAATTTTCATTTATCGAAAATACTTCCAACGAACATGAATAGTCGTGAAATATTGGCATTACATTAAAATTATTTGCAACGAAATGGTGAAATATATGATAAGGTGGTGTGGTGTGGTGTTATTTATGACGGCCGATTATCTGCACGAGGTATATAGGTCCGAGCAGAAGTGCCTTCCGTGGGGGTCTTTCTAAGAAAACCTAACCCGTATTTACACATAGAAATCCAAGGTTCAAAGAAAACCACTGAAAACTCCGAACGATTAGGCCGACGGGCGCGATTGGTTTAATAATGTATAATAAGGCAAAATTTTATGTTAATACTGATTCCCATGCAAGTTCTATTGACCCTAAATTATTTTATTATTAACGTTAATTAACTGTAATTGTATTTTTAGATATTCAAAAGGTTTCTCTCAAGGACGGTGATTTAGACTTAACTATGAAAAAATACACATATTTTGAAAAGTTTTAACCTACCCAAAACTCGGAAAGTAAAATCTTTTTATTTTGTGATTACTCTGTTATACATTCATATTAATTTTCGTAAATTTAATTAATTTTATAAAAAAGAAAACATGCCTTAAACATTTATATATTTTTTATTACCTCCTATTTCTTTATTATTTACACTATGAAACTATTATTCAGTTCAGCGTGTACTTTTCAAGGATTTTTTATAAACTACTTTTAAAAAAAAATTTTTCAAATGACGAATAATTTACTCAAAATCAAATTTCAAAGTGACGTTCTCAAAGTCGATAAATAATTCTTGACTTTAAATAATGACTTTCTTTTATTAATTTATTTCAAAGATTTTTTTCAGCAAGAACGAAAATCACCAGTCAAGCTTAGATTATGAAACACTTTCCAATTCATCCAAAACGAACTTCATCTTTAAATAATATGAAACAATTTATGCCCATAAACAGTTTAAAAAATACATAACACATTTAAAATTTCGGTTTCGGAAATTATTTAGAACACGGCCAGACAAACCGAATTCATGAAAACTTTTCAACTCTATTGGAAAGTTTTAAAATGGGCGATTTTTGTATGTCTGTTCTAAAGCCAAATCCGTTATAACAAGGTTCAAAATCAACACAAATGTAATGCTTTTTCTTTGAAATATTCTTATTGTTAAAAATTTGTTAACTATTTGAATATTGAGTTGATTGTGACTGATACGATTGAGTGAGACAAATAATTGAGACTACTATAATATTTATTAACAGTTTTCGTAGGATTAGTCATTTTTCAATGAATATATAGTTCTTCAAATTGTAGTGCTAGTAGTAGAATTGAAATTATACAATCAATTATTATAAGTATCTAGAAATCAATTTCTATTAGAACATGGGAATATATTTTAAGAATTATTATAATTCCTCAAATAAATGTATGAAGATAGATTGACGCTATTCTATCAATAGTTCGCTAGGCATAGTTAAATATCAGTTCAAGATATATTATTAAATATATAGACATATTTGTAAAATTAGTTATGCAAATTGAAATAACAGAAACGCTTGTTATTTATAATTCTGATCTGTCAACGAATAGTAATTTTACTATGCTGATGATAATTTATAATATTATTAAAAGCTAATATACTTTTAAAAGGAATAAAGTGAAATAAAAGTTCGTGAAATCATATTTTGTCTGGATATAATGCTATTCAATATATGCAAACAATTTTGTATTGAAACAAAGTAGGAACCAGGGCTTAATTTGCGCCAGAGACCACCGAAGCCCAGCTCTGACGCTTCTCTATTTTTAATAAATATTTAAATATTGGTCGGGATTCACCGGAACTCATAAATACAGGGCTCCGGAGCCCAGTGCCATAGAGCTTCCGAAGAACCAAAGCCTAAAATACCCTTTCCTTTCCTTCACATCTCCAAGATTTTGCATTCTTTTTTACCAAAACACTTAAATGTGACGTAATGTGTCGCACACGTAGGAGATGGAGATAAAACGGACTCAATTTTTATATCAGTTTCGTTGCTTGAAGTGGCTCGAGCTTAAGGGGTTTTGTACCTTTTAAACACGTCGAAAATTAATGAAAAACTTCAAAGTTTGAATTAGTCTATCTTCAAAACCTTTTTATGTATAAACATGAAATTTTGAATATTGACTAAACAGATTGTGCTTTGTAATATGCTACCATTAGAAATTTATTAGCCTTTTGCAGAATTTGTGTATTGCTGAAATCAAAATATCTCTTTTTTTTACTCCAGAACTCATTGCGCGGATGATATTTTGAGAAAGTATGTATGGAGTGTAATGAAATTTTGTAAAGATACTAAACAAATGTGTGTGTTTAAAATGAACTACTTTTAAGTATTTACAATGGTAATATTTTTAGCTATGAATATTTTTATTCATTAAAAATATATTTTTTTTTTTACAAAAATATTTTTTTATATAGTTAATGAAATAATTTTGGCCTAAGACTAGTTCATTGTAAACACACATATATGTTTAGTATCTTTACCAAATTTCATGACAATCCATACGTACTTTCTCAAGATATCATGCGCGCAATGGCTTATGGAGTAAAAAAAAAAAAGAGTTATATTGATTTCAACAATACACACATTCTGTAAAAGGCTAATAAATGTCTAATGACAGAATATTACAAAGCACAATCTGTTGAATCAATATCCAAAATTTCATGTTTATATATAAAACTGTTTTGAAGATAGACTAATCCAAACTTTGAATTTTTTCGTTAAATTCCGTTGCGTTGAAAAGGTACAAGACCCCTTAATCTGTCTTATATTCAAAAATTTATTTATTCACGTACAAAAGAAAAAAAAAAAACTTTTGCTCATTTAAAATCACGTACATTCTGTTTCATGCTATTTTAATGCTATTTTAATCAGAATGAAGAGAAAACAGAAATCGTATTTTTCTATTTCAAATTGATAATATTGAAATTTATGTTGGAAACGTGTTGATACGGTGCCGCTCAAGAGACTGAACAATAAATTTGCTTTCAGTTTGATTTTCTTTTGTGAAAGGATAATTGATAATTTTTTATTGGCTGTTTTTTTTTATTTGTAATAATTTCCAAGCATTGTTATTCTAATAGAAAGCAATCAAGCAATGTTTCCCCTTTTTCTACAAAACATTGAATCTTTCCGATAACGGTATCAAAATTTTAATTTAATCTGATTTTCAGGGACTCACCACAAAAAATATTTATGTGGAAGGAATCGATTATAATTTAAGATATGCAATTTTATAGGAAATTAAAAAGCATTGTTCCATTCTTTAGCATATAAATATTAATTTCTGTAAGTTCCATTCATTTTTTTTTTTTTAATGCATAGCTGCGAACTATCCCTTTTATGTGCTAACTCTATTTCCGAATCATAATCCATACCATATTTAATCGCAGAATTCTGAAATTAATTAACATTAAAATTAGGCAAAGATCACTATTCAAATGGAGGGATAACTAAAAAGTTGAATAGTTGGCAGCTAAGTATATGTTGATAGATATAGTTAAAATTTTTATTTTGCTAAAGAAAAAAAAAATGCTTTAAATTTTTCAAATAATGTACAAAATATATATAGAGAGATTGAAGTGAAGGGGCGAGGGGAAGGGGGGGGGGTACAGTCGTTAGTACCGGTACAGCAGAATATTAGGGCTCCGGTACTTTTATTCTTAGAATTTAAGCCCTGGTAAGAACAATATGCAAAAAATATTGCAAAACAATTATTAAACGAAAGTAGTGTTGTAATTTTATAAAAATATATATACTTTATACGAATTACGTTGTTCAACAGATTTGAACTTTTGCTCTTTTACAAATCGAAATTAGTTGTTTCCAATGCGGTTTTTGTGCTGATTCCGAATCTAGTTTTAGATTTACTCCAGCAGGTCTTGTTTTTGAGATATTTGCATATTTCGATTTAGGCAAATTTCGCATGTTTTGTAAAATTATACGGAAATTTAAGGGATAAAACATTATCAGTCTAGCTTTTTTTAGGTGCGTTCGTAATTATATAAATACGTAGCACCTATAACCGTCGTTCAGTCCGTCTGTCCGTCTGTCTGTCCGCCCGCAAAAACTACCCGACCGAATCGAAAGAAATTTAAAATATATAATTGTTGTATAAATTTGTCGAGTCATTTCAAATTTTATGAAAATCGGATGTATAGTTTAATTACAGGGACAGTCAAACATTTTTCCATTACATTACGGCCAATGGGAAAAAATTATTTCAAGTGCATTTTAATGATGTTACAGCCTTCCGAATGGTCTGAAATTTTAAGTGTATAATTGTTGCAAAATTTTGTGGAATCATTTCAAATTTTATGAAAATCAGCTGTACAGTTTAATTACTGGGACAGTCAAAAAATTTCCGTTACATTAAGGCCAATGGGAAAAAAATATTTCAAGTGCACTTTAATGATGTTAAAGACTTTCGAACAGAATACAATTAATATGCACTTGTGAAGTGCACTAAAATATACATTCAGTATAATATGCGGTGCAAACAATATTTATAAAACTAGTTATAGTACGAACGCACCTCATTTGTTACGTTTGACGAGCAATTTCCAAATTGTTGTTTCATGTTATCATTACTGTCTAGTTTACTTTGCAAAAACGTTGTTTCCTAGATTATACTGACATGACCGTGAAATAGTGTGCTTAATTTGCATATTTTTCATGTTTTTTTTTAAATAATATTTCTGGACGTCCTAATATCTCTGCAACACTAGTACGCTAATATGTTTCTAAACCAGTTTTTTGCGCTGATTTCAAATCTGGTATTCTTGTTCTTCTATTATGTCCAGTTTTTGAAAAGAGTGAAATTCTATTTTTTGATCAAAATAGACATAAATCGCTTTTTATGCTACTTTGTGATGTACTTTAACTAAGGATAGTTTCTTTTACTTTTTTTCGATTTTATTTTCGATCATATAATTTGTTGTTTGTTTTCCTGATGAAAATCTGAAACTGTTCACCCTTTTGATAATGAGGTACAAACCGCCGAAAAGCATCTTATATCAAACTTATGTCAGTACCGTACAAATGTAAGAATTCATTTTACAAAACTTGTTGGAAATAAAAAAAACGGATTCCCGATTTGAAATCAGCATAAATGTTTAGTCTAGAAAAACATTGTGTCAATTCCGTGTCAACTACTTTAAAGTTGATAGCAATGTAAACATTACGCCTTTGAAAATTTTACAAATTAGGTTTAACAGCTGACAGATAAATGTTAAGAATATTTTGATCGTGACATTTATCTGAAGGAAATAGTCCGGTAGTGATTATCTAGAAAGGTAAATCAATCTGTCATTTATTGTATCCAAAATTTCCATAAACAGACAAAAAAACACTTAAATTTGCATAAACATAAATATGCAAATTTTTCAAAAAACTGGACCACCTAAAGTAAGACGGAAAGTGGAACACGGAAATTTGGAATCAGTGCAAAAACCTGATGTAGATTTAACTAGTTTCAGTTCTGTGAAAGAACCATTGTTGTCCAGTATTATTTAAAATTACTTAATTTTATACCTTTAAGGTAAAATAGATTTTTATTTAAAAACAGGTAACATATTATTTTTAAAATTAGATTATGCAAATTTATAAAAGTCATCTTACACAAAATATTCGTGCTTTCGAATGTCTAAATAATTATATCTTTCATCAAAATCCTGATCAATTAATCGAAAATTTATGTATAAAGCTCAGACTATGTAAACAACAAACGCTGTTTAACATGCAAGAAATTATTCCAGTAATATGAATAATGGCGCCCTTCATTGCTTGCTAACAACTAAAGTGCAATCCTGGTAACTGAAAGTTTTGATAGGTCTCCTATACATGACTGTTGTGACGATTTGGACGCCATAACACACAGGGTCACGCGACAGTAAAATGGTTAGTACAATAGAAACAGTTATCCCGATCTGCGTTGTGAAAAGATCTAATGGGATAATGTTATTTAATAAATTAGGAGAGAAGAAAATTTTGGAATAAAATTAATTTTGGCAATAACTCAAGGACGACTTATTTAACGTTGAAATGGAAATATCGAACTTGTAGGTTGCATAGAGAAACGTCCAATTCTAATAATTCCAAAATATTAGATACCATAAATTATGAATATTATCTAAAAGGGAACAAGGAAGGAGTTCAAAGGAAAGACATATAAGTATACATACATAAACAAACTTTATTTTAATTTATACAAAATTCATAACTCAAATATGATTTTTTATATCATAATAATCTTTTCAAATTATCCACTATTTTATCAGAATATAACATAGTTCCATTCTCATTAGAACAGCAAAACTTTCATCAAAATTATTTTTTTTTATTAATTTATGTTATCTTATGCTTGCCCCTTTTGTTCACAGCACGATCCGATGATGGGGCTTTTGCCAAAATTTTATTTATGAAAAATAGTATTCCCGTTATCATTAAAATCTTTATCATAAACAATCATAATATTCAATGACATAAGATTATGTACTTTAGTGGAAATTTAGAAAATTAGTTGCTTAATATTAAATGTACACATCATAAGAAAACATGAAAACAATAGCCACGAATATATATTGAAATAAATATAAGGAATTTCTCACCCAAATAGACTTCGATCTTTTCTGTAATCATCCAAATCATACAGTTCACTCATAGTTCATGGAATCCTAAACACAAGTAAGTTCATCGGGGCATAAAGTTCCTTTTATATATATATATATAATAGTTCATGGGGATCTTTCACAAACCAATTTCACTTTCTTTCGGCACTCTGTGACGCATGAAAATTAGAGCTCCATCTCCACAATGTACACTTTCATAGGCGAAATCTGCTGATGTATCATATCTTCGTTGCATTCGCATCTCATCACTAACCACTGAGCTTACATCTCCAAATCAGGTGAATACTTCTGTAAAACTCTACATCAGTTAATTTCCCGGACAAAGACTTGTCTGCTCTCAGCGATCTTTGTCAATAGATCATGACAAGGACAGGTCTACTCTCAGCATTAATTTTCATCATCATTTCCTTTTTTTCTGCATCAATCATTTTTTGTGACAAAGATTTGTCTGCTTTCAGCATTCATTTTAATCGCTAAATTTAGTATTGTCCTTAAAATTTGCTGCGAAGGAACTTGATGTAAAATTTTGAAGTATCTGGGTCGTCTTAGAGGAAGTCACATCTTAACCAAAATTATAGAACCTCTTGAGGACAAGACACAAGACTTAATAATCTTTTCTCATTCCATCTTCCAAGATCCAATTTTTTTTGGGAGGGCTAAATTAACCCAGAGCTGTCGTTCTGATTGGAGGCTACCCCTGGTCCCTTATTGGTACTCTAGACATCCCTATCTATGGGCGTGCCAATTTATTTTTCACTGCATAGCATTAACTTAATTTTTGCCCCTTGCGTCAGGTTTCTCATGGGAATCACCACCCACGTTGAGTGTTGTAAAACCATCTTAATTGATAGAAAATTTATGGTTTCAACATCGTAAATTTTCTATTCTTTCGCTATACATTTACTGTCCATGTCTGGCGTCAGCAATGTTCTCTTTATCTGTAATTTCCTATTTTCTGTCTGGTCTTATTTGGGGAGTTTTATTTTATTACACTGTTTTTGCACATATAAATATTTACAATTCGAAATGTTTTATTTTCAATATTAATACAAAATAAATTCACAATTCATATTCCTTATTTTTTTCTAAACATACCAATACCAAACAACATATATATTTTTATTTTTTTCTACGCATTATATAATTATTCATTTTAATATACTTTAATTTTGGAGTATTTTTTATGTTATTTTAATTTATTGTATAAATTAATTACTAAAGAATTATTTTCCGAGAATTCAATTATTTTTAAATGTTATTGGATCGTGCGAAAATTATTTAATTATTTAAATTAATAACAAGCCTTGTTGTGTAGATTTCTACACTACAATGACTATGGATTTTGATTATGTATAACAGCCTTTCAGTTGAGCATGTTTTTTATTAATTCTGGTAAGAATGAAATATCCAGGAAGGATGGAGATCAATGCTATTTAATAAACGGAATCATAAATCTTAGTTATGACATTTACATGTAATAATTAAATTTATAACAAAAATAATAAAATGCAAATAAAGGAATATAATAAGCTCACATGATATTTATAAATTATTGCGTGTCATAATAAAAAAGTACAAAATTAAAATATGTTCTTGTCATAAAAAATAATTAAATCAGTATTAATAAAATGATTCTGCTTACATAACAGGAAAAACGCATGAGATAACGAATCGGATTTTGTCGAGAAATATATATGTCTCAAAGGGATTTTTTTGTCGCTTAATACTATATTAAAATTTATACCTTCCAGCATATGTAGATAAAAGAGTAATGTCATTTATCATGTTTTCTTTTATACGGGCCTAGTATTAATATCGAATCTTTAAGTATATAATTTTTAGAAGCAAATTCCATATTTCATAAATTAAGAGGGTAGGATACCTTTAAACCTGCAAAATTTTCGCAAAATTTTTAATACATATTTTGATTCCGTAATTATTTCTGAACAATATGCAAAAAACCGCATTAAAAAATTCCCATTAGTTTACTAATTATGACTGTTTTATTAAGACTAAATATTAAGACTACATAGGATAATTAAATTTGCATTGCGTTAATTCAAAACGATGAATTTTGATATTGCCCGCAGTGTTACCAAAAAACTATGCATGGCAATCAAAAAAACTTTTCACCACATATTCATTATTGTATTATCTATACTTAAAACAAGAAAAAGGTAAGATTTTATTTTATTTTTTGTTTTTTACTTTGAAAATATTTTTTAAAAAGTGAAAATTTTTAATTTTTTTTCAATTTTTTAATTTAGTCAATGTTTTTATAAATATTCTGGTTTTAGTATAAAGGTAACAGTGTTATGTATTTATTTTCACCAAAATTTCCTCTTTATATGCATATTTTCAGATTTTATCATGCGCGCAAGATTTTTTTCTCTCATTATCATATATTTTAAAACTTATCATTTCAATATTTATTTAAGAAGTTACTAGTATATATATTTTTTAAAATATAAATATGAGCTTTATATTTAAATGAAGTTTGATTTTTATTTTTGACTTATTACACAAGTTTTGAAGCTTGGAACAAAGTGGTATTTTTTCCTTTTTTGACGTCTTCAAAGGTATTCTACCACCTTAAAAGTAAACATTGTTGGTCTAAAACAGAAATGCATATTATGTATTATCCTGATTTTAAAAATTTTAACAAGTGAAACCGTTGTTTAAACCTAATTATTATGTTAGTATTTCTCTTTTCTTTTTAAAATTGTGATAGTTTCATCATCATAATTTTTAAGCCTTCGATAAGCTATTTGAGTTTTTTATTTATTATTCAATATAGGTTTTTTAATCTTGAACAAATTACAATACTAATTTTAAGTTTATATACATTTCCAAGAACATGAACTAAATATTTAATTCTACACTTCATATCATTCTAATCAAACATAATAATGTTTTTATTATTATACACAATATTTCAATGTTTGTTTTGTACAAAGGAAATATCACTTCACCCGCAAGAAAAGTCGCACATCTTGACAAAAGTAAATTCCAGAGGAGAGGCAAAAGAAATTTGAATGATTTTACTGTAACATTAACTCACAGAACTTAACTATGCATGCAGGAATAAATAAGTGCGTAAAAGCATAAAACCCTTAAGAATGAAGACATAGGATGAGGTTTGGAGGGTTGGTAATTTTAATTTCCCACACAATCCACCTTTCTTCAGCCGTCACAAATATACGCAAAATATTGCGTATTAAAGTGATTTTCCGTATAACTACATTTATGAAATTTTTTGTGTAGCAAGATGCACGTATGACAGACCTATTAGTTGAAGAAAAGGCAAAGTCAATTTTTGCGAGATGTGTTACTTTTCTTGCGGGGTGAGCGATAAGGCATTTTTAAACAATTACAATATCATTTCATTATTGTATTCCAGAAGTATTTCAAATCCTACAACATTTTTGATGCAGAATCTTCTAATAATTCGGTCTAGTATAAGGTGTTTCATTTGGAGAATATTACCTTAATAATGAGAGTTACAGTCGTAGAAAAAAAAGTAACCACCCACTGTTAACTCCTCAACAAATTATCGTAAACGAAAGTGACTGGTACACTGCAAATAGAGGCGTCTTAAATTAAGACACATATGTGACTGAAAAGGTATTTCAGACACTTAAATATCTGAATCTGAAAATTCAGTCATGATAGATGTCTTAATGTAAAACATATAAGTGTCTTACTATGATCATGGTGTAAACGAACTGAGAAAGGTGTCTAAAAAATCTGCAAGTGTCTACTTTTAAGACACTTTGTAATTCCGTTCCGCATTAACCACCAGGGGGCGCTCTAGTTGCGCATGCGTTTTAGATGCCTTTCGTTCGAATTGGATGTTCGTTTGTAATTCAAACTGGGCGTTTGTTTTATGTACGCGTACATTTTAACTAATAATTTATTTTGACTTGATTCGGTTTTTGCGGAATGTGAATTTCCAGGATTTAATCCGTATCGACATAGTGACATTCCATATTAATGAAAGGTGTCAAGCAATAACAATAATATAGAGTTCTTCGTCTCGTCAAAGCAGGTAAAGAGAACTGTTGTCTGGCGGGCTATGTTTTTAGGATGGAAATATTCCATTCTTTTAACAGAGCTAGCCGGATGTGCAAAGGAATTTTCTTTTTTAAATATAAGTCTGCTTAACTCACGGATACTAACGTAGCCTCCAATTCGGACGTCGCCTGGGTGGATGTGATTTTGGAATAATCAGACCTTTTTCCAGATAAGTGGACCCTTCACTATGTATTGAAAACTCTCTGCGAATGTTTTCTCTTTAAATAGAGACCTCACACGAGTCTATAGCTTTATTAGTTTCTGAGTTATGCCAAAATTTGTTTAAAGCATTTTGCCTATGGGATTTCCATGTTAAAATTTTATCTTGCTAATATTTAAATTTCTACTATTCAAATCATCTGCAATCATGTTTCTGTATTATTTTACATCCGATGTTATCCTTAAAATAAGTTTTGGCAAGTCTGCATATTAGTTGTTACTGAATCGATTGAGATACACCATCCTAAGCCTTCTTTCTCTGTCTACTCGCACGCCATTACTTTAAAAATAGCAGTGACAGTACCTGTTGATAGGCTCATAATTTCTTAATTACCATCAAGGCTATCTTAGCAGCGTTTTCTTAGAGTAATTATTACACAGGAGTACCTTTTACATGGGTTTTATTTATGTATACAATATTTTTATAAGCATTTAATGCGACAGCATTTGTAACGTTCACATTGGTTTTACATTTCCCATAGGTTTAATATGTGATATGTACTGAAATTCCCAACTCTTTATAGTAAACATACTTATTTAATTTTTATTTATTATGTATGCTTTTCATGTCTGATGACGTTTTCTTGCGTTTCAGATTTTATACACCGTGATAAATTTTAAGTTATATAAAAGAATATAGTTCGAAAATCCTTCCATTTACCCATATCACTAATTCCCCCCATACATACAGCGAATTACTTGTCTTCATTTATTAGATTAAACTGTTTTGACTGATAAAACTCATTAAGGGTCCTGTCCCTGCCGGCGAAGACACTCACGAGCTAATGCTAATCCTATGGGGAGGGATTTTTCTAATATCTCGTTTGCATTTCGACATTTTTAAATATTTTTTTTTTTTTTTTGCATTGGATAGCCGAGGTCCGTCTCTACAGCGCACCTTGGTTACTTTTTCGATTTTAGTTGCAGATATTTTTTTAAATGACACTTTCATTTTCAGTACCGGTTTTGAAAATGAAAGTAACTTTATTAAAAATATCTGCGACCAAAATCGAAAAAGTAACCAAGGTGCGCTGTAGAGACGGACCTCGGCTATCCAATGCAAAAAAAAAAAATATTTAAAAATGTCGAAATGCAAACGAGATATTAGAAAAATCCCTCCCCATAGGATTAGCACTAGCTCGTGAGTGTCTTCGCCGGCAGGGACAGGACCCTTAAATCCGGTCATGAAATCTGTTTTTTCCTTCTGCTATATACTTTTGTTGTTTCCGAGCATTTTAGAAATATTCTATTTCCTATACTGAAAGTAGTCAACTTCAGATGTTTTCATTTTCAAGCCCGGTGATTCACACCACAATTTGAAGACTCATCAGAAATCGTCTGAAATCTGTAGACATAGAAGCGGAGAAAATTTTGTTGGCGTCTTCAATAAATCTTCTTATTTAACGATTTAGAAAATGTTCTCACCTTATCTCTGTATTAGTCATAATGATTATTTGTAAATTCTTAAATTCATGTAATTATGTGCTGTTAACATAATTGTAAAAATACGGTAAATATATACGGCTATATTTCATTTGAAATCAATTATAATATTGATTTTTTGATTATTTTTAATAAAATAGAAATCTGAAATTTAAAATGAATATCAGTAAAAAGATAGAATTTTATGCTATATGTACTTAAGCATAACTAGATTTTGCACTTAAAGCTGAATTATTCTATATTTACTGAATCGCAATGCAGAGTTGGAATTTTTCTAGAAGAAGGACTTGATTAAAGCAAGGGTAAACTTTGACATGCCCCCCCCCCCGCCCCCCACCACCTACAATTTTTGCTGCCCCAAATTCGATATGCAATTTTTTTAAAGCTTATACGTTAAATGTGTTTCGACATTGTATATTGGTTATAATCAGTATTTTGAACTAAAAAAGTAGAATAAGATTAAAAGTTAAGTACAAAAAATTTTAAATACAGTAAAAACACTTAATCGCGGGCACCTTCAGAACGCTGAATCTGTCTGCTATTCGATTGTGTTAGCTTTTATGAGGTAAATATATATACAGTGAAACCTCCCTGTGCGACCACCTCCATTAAGCGACCACCTCCCTGAACGACCATTTTTCCATGGTACGAAATTTATTCCCATAGGCTCAATACTAATTTTACCTCTATTCAGAGACCACACCAGTTGAACTTCCTCCATAAGGGATCCATTTCTTTGAAGAAAATGAAACAAATTCCGTTTTTTCCGGGTCGCTTGAAAAAGGTTTTATTAGAATAATAATTCCGGAGAGCGCATTATTTATCAAACTTCTAAACTAAGTTTAGAATTTTTATTTATTCCGGTAACTTTTAAGTGTTTAAACCCCTTTGTTCCTTTTTAGGCAATGAATTTAACTCTGATGACAAAGTAAGGATGACGGTCAATAAACTCCCCTGCCCTATTCTGTCAGGAAACTCTCAAAGAAATAGATAAAGTAATGAAGTCGTCAAAATTCGTTCCAGACAAAAAAAAAAAAAAAAATGCATTTATTTATTGAATTTTGAAAGGACTTGGAAATAAAATTTATAGTAGATAAACCATAAAAGCAAAGCAAACATCAATGTATTCATTTTTTAAACTCTGCAGTAATTAACTTATGTAATTAACTTTTGTTTTGATACTTAAATTTTCATATGTTTTCTTAATTTGAAAAATATAATTTTAGTAACATTAATTGTTACATTTTTTCAAAAATTAAATTCTAGATTTTAACATGACCTCCATTAAGAGACCACCTTTCAGAGAGACCAATTTTTATTGGAACGGAAGTGGTCGCTTTAGGGAGGTTTTACTGTGTATTGATAAAGGTGAGTGTTCGCTAAAGACAACTGTTCGTATGAAGGCTTTGCAGTAAAATCTCCATAACGAACAATCCTAAATAAAGGACACCACTATTTAGGAAACACATTTTTTTATTGAAAATATGCAAAATTTTTATACACTTATACCTCAGAAAAGCAGACACCTCCAAACGACGGACAAATTACACGGTTCCAAGGTGCCCGCTATTGAGAGGTTGTACTGTATTAAGACAAATATATTTTGTTTTTAACCTTATTCTACTCTAGAAATTCATAATATTGGTTAATAATAAATATTGATTAATAAATATTACAATATAATACTCATATACTATAAATTTGGGGGAATCCAGTGTTAGATTTTATTTAACACAGAAATAAAAATGCTTAAACTAATTTACTGGGAATATCTTATTTAAATGGGAAAAAATTGCACAACATAGCAGGGATGGGATTCTTTCTGAAGGAGTGAATCATTTTTTATATTTGGGAGTAATTTGTTACCATAAAACAGAGCTGATTGCAGCATGGGCAAACTGGGCTGTTTCTATGGGCCTTTAGCTTTACGGGACCCTAAATTTGGTACGAAATTTCCATAAAACTGATATTTTAAATTCGTTTTGATCTTACACTTATTTTAATAAATATTTTGCACTTTTAGAACATGATTAGGCAGAAAATGATATATTTATCCAAATATGTATTTGACGGCATCGAATAGGCTTATTTTTTTTTCTTCCTTTTTTTTTTTTTTTTTTTTTTTTTTTTTTTTTTTTTTTTTTTGTAACAGTTTATGAAGGCAATGGGAGGAGGGGGTGAATGAATACTAGGTCTTTGGACTAGAAGCAATTTGAAGTTCTCACTAAAAGTAATAAACATTTTTGATGCCGTAGGGCATATATCATAACACATAAATACATATTTAGGTGAAAAATATATATATATTATCCTATTCTAAAACTACAAAATACTGATTACAGTCCTCATAAGGTCAAAACTGATATAAAATATCAGCTTTATGAAAATTTCATATCCAATTTGGGGCACCCTAAAATCAGGGGGCAGAGAAGCATCCCAGTTTTCCCACGCTGCAATCAGCTCTGCTGTATAGTATCAAATTATTCCCATTTATAAAAAAATGATTCAATGTGGTCAAACATGGCTGCGTATATGGCTTAGAAAGAAAATGGTCAAAGATGGGTTCATATTGGCTAAAAAAAAAAAAAATAAAAAAGACTCAAAGATGGCCGCAATTAAGACATTGGAAATGTCTGAAATTCAGACGTAAGAAGTGTCTGAAAAATTTAAGACACTTTAAAACGTCTTAAAATTGAACACTCGTGTTTCAGACGCAAGAAGTGTCTGAAAATTTTAAGACATTTTAAAACGTCTGAAAATTGAATGCGTTTCAGACACTTAAATGTCTGAATTTCAGACATTTCAGTTTACAGTGTACCGAACGATTGGAAATAAAGTCTACTTTTAAATCATGCATATAAAATTTGCTTAGGAGGCCATCTAAATATTAAAACGAATCCAAACTTCATTTTTTTAAATGGCATTACCCAATTTTAACGACATATTTCAATACTTCGGTTCAAACTATGCCCAGACACCAAATTTTAATTCATTTGAATGATAAGTTTTTGAATTATAAACATTCAAAATTTAGTGCTTCTAATGTTAAATTACATTTTCATATTTTTATTTATATCTCCTGAAATTATGCTCCTAATGTGCTAATATTTTGTGTAGCAATAATACTGATATACCCAAACATAAATACGCTGAATTTGCAATTTTTATAATTTTATGATATGAATTATGAAATTATTATTCGAAAAAATTATAAATTGCAACCTACAATTTTTTTGATGGAATTAGATTTATTAAACCTGCATTATGGAAATCCAAATTTTCACATTTTTCTTCCAAGTAGTTTTCAAATTATGCTTAAAAAATGGCAAAATGGTAGTTTAAGGGGCCATCTATGATAGAAGCAACTAGATATTTTGAAATTTCTTCTACTCTCCTGTAATCTAGCAGGCTTCATTGACTCCTTAAGTGGCGCTTAATGTGCCTTGATCAAGAAGGGGGCTCTCACGGCTAACAATCGAATACCGAATTTCAATTTGGATACAGCCCTTAAAATACGTTCGTTTCAAAATAATTAATTTTTCGGAAACTTATGGTACGAGTTGCATAAAAAATGGTTTTATGGCAAATTGAAAGGTGTAGAGTTTATTTATGCTGCCAAAATTGGGCATTTCTATTGAAAAAAAAATGAAGTTTGGGTTCATTTTAATATGTAGATGGTCCCCTAAGCAAATTTTAGATACATCATTTAAAAGTAGACTTTATTTCCAATAATTCGGTATCAGTAACTTTCTTCTACAATAATTTATTGAGGAGTTAGTAGGGGGTGTTTACTTTTTTTCCCACGACTGTACAACATTATGTCTTACATCGCTTTGATTGGGCATGTAAAGATTTTCATTACTGCTCTCTAAGCATCACGTACACACAAAGCATTAGCGATTGCATTATATTGAATTGAATGCAGAAGATCACATACTGCAGTTTTCTGACAAGTATCTTGAATTGTAAATACTATTGAGTTCATTTAACCCTAGATCTACCGGGAATTTTATTCAAGTTTTAATAAAACGTTCTACACCAGAATTTTTATTTAAGACTATTTAACTTATTTATTTACCTTATTTTTGTTTGGTTTATATACTTAGTTTATTTTAAAGAAATTTCTGGTTTGAATGAATATTTTGTATGTACCTGTCGGGTCCAATGGACCCGTCTGGTAGACGGAGGGTTAAGTACGTGTCTTAACGATAACATGTATCGTATTAGTTTACCTAAGTAAGTGTAAGTAGAATGTTACTTTTAAAAGTGATTACTTGTATGATGAATTCGTTGAAGAATGTGAAAATGTAAAGAATGTGCATCTAACTATGTGCCTATGATTACTCTCTAGATATGTGCACATTACATACAAAATTATTCGAATCTTTTTACGCACTGTTCCAAATAAGAAGTTATAAAATACAAGGTGTTCATAAAAATAATATCCCAGATTCAATGGTATATTATAACAGTTTAATTTAGACTGTTTACAACAAATAATACATGAAATTGATGGCAAACTAACCTTGTTTTTCTTAGAAATGTTCAATATTTTCACCTTTAGATATACGGCACACATTGAACATGAAGCCCTATTCTTCCCACACTTCAGTTAACAAGTCCGGAGTAATGGTAGCATTACCCTCTTTAATACTGTATCTCAACTCTAGAAAATCATTAGGTTGGGGAGAAACGTAGATACGATATTTTATAAAGCGCTAAAAGAAAAAAATCGCGAACTCTAAAGGCTATGAAATCATCAGCCCAGCAGTAAAGCTGTACGCCTAGGAGTCGCCATTTTCTGTTTTGCAAGCAAGTAAGTAA
Source organism: Maratus speciosus (assembly GCA_963932465.1). NCBI lineage: Eukaryota > Metazoa > Arthropoda > Arachnida > Araneae > Salticidae > Maratus > Maratus speciosus. The sequence goes on along the minus strand of OZ010798.1, from coordinate 334,798,371 downwards.
CAAAGCAGTACTCGCGCATACGCTTATCTGAAACTGTTTGAGCTTGGGACCTTGAACCAGTGTTCTCAGTGCCTTTTGACCAACATTAGCGATTTGGCGAATAAGAAATAAAAAACAGTAGCCAAATAAGAATAAATGTTAATAAAATAGATTCAGCGTGAAACACTGAAAAATCTATCTTTAACGCTTTATTATATCCTTTTTTTCAATATGTTCTAAAATAACCTAATATTTTGTAATTACTTATAAAATAGAAATTCGAGTATCTGCTACAGAAACTATTAAAAGTAAATATATTCTAAATGTATAATAAATACATACTAATACATACTAAATGTGTAAATTTTTCAGACATTTCTTTAGTAGTCTGAATAAAAGTTAAAAACAGCTATCTTTGATTTACCGTTGTGAAAACATACACTAAAAATTACTATGAGATTTCAACCAATAGAAAAAACTGACGAGCCAATGATATTTTACGTACAACTAATAAATAGTATGGTTAATTTCAACACCACAGTCTAGCAAAACTTTTAAATATTTGGCACCTGTTACTAAACTGAATTGATATTGAGTCTGTATCTCTATAAATAGAGTAATGTAAATGTCACGGTGCGATTAACATGTAAATCTACATCATTCAGTCAGAAACGCGGAAAAATCTCGAGTATATTGGTACACACAGAAACAGAGCAGAAATTGAGCACTCGCAATTTGGCGAGACTGATTGTTAGTTTACTCGCCAAATGAAACATTTTGTCGCGATTTGTCGCAATGGCGAGCGGTAGCGAGCACCCTGCCTTGAACCAACACTCTACAACGCTTACATTTGATAAATTTAAAATTTATGACCGGGGCAGCCTGTTACAGGATACAATAGATTTGTTAAAACAGCAGTAATATGTAGAAAGGCTGTACCAGACATGATGTGGTCTAATCTGCTATGGTAAATATCCACATTTGTACCCGCTTTTTAATAGGTTGAAAAATCTCCATATTTTAAACAGTATACCAAAGTAATCTGTTCGTTTTCAGGGCCATTCCATGAAAAGTGGGAAAATGTCCTACCTTGACACTTACATACTCTTACCTATATATTAACAACTTATAAGTTAACAGATATAAACTATACATTCATATTAGCATAGTTTTTTTTTAATTGAGAATACTATACACTCGTTAAAACAGCAGTAATATGTAGAAAAACTGGATCACGCGTGACGTGGAATGGCCCTCGTGTGGTTTAACAATTAATCAGCAATAATACTAGAAAAATCGCCAAATATTCTTGGTGCTCTAGCATTAACATATCCTAAAGTGTCCGTTTTCTTTCTTTATTCTTGCCCTTACAAGTATATTGCCAAGTGCCTATTCATTTTTAAAAAGCACGAAATTTTAGCACCGAGAGAGTAATAAATCGCAAAATTTGATATCCCCTTGAAGGATGTGTAAAGGAAGAAAGTATTCTAATTGACATATTGCTGACCGATCACGAGAATTCTCGAGTTTGTATAGCTGCCAACTTTTTGCTACCATAAATTTTGAAAAACAATTTTCACCTTATTTAACCGCAGAAATCAGTGATTAAATAAAGCGAAGATCATTTAAAAATACACTGGTAAAAATACAAGCATTTTTAAAAAGTGATTTCACATAAATTTGGGGAAACAAAGTGTTAAGTTTACAAATTGGACAAAAAGATTCTTTATGATTGGACAGTTCCAGTCTGTGCGCGGTTAGAAGAAGCTGGCAGATGATATAAGTGATTTATTGCTTATGGAAGAAAAGTAGATACAAGGACAATCGAAAAAGTGGCGCTGAAAAAAAGTTAAGAGGAATTTTATTTACATTTTTGTTATCTCAGTAAATTTCTAAATCGCTTCGTAAATATTTAAATTAGAAAATATTTTAATAATATTTAAATAAAATTTTAATAATATTTAAATAAAATTTTAATAATATTTAAATATAGAATTTTTTATGAAAGGAGAGTACTTGTGGTGCCGTACCTTAATGGTCTTAATGGACCGGCCCACTGTGGGGGATTTACCGATTCTAGTTGGCCAAAACACGATTTTTGAAAGTTTATCCTAGCGTAATTTATTTTTTGCCTGTTATAGTTCAATAGTTAGGGTGTTGTACCCTGCTATTGTTTTTGATATAAATATAATTGTATGCTCCATAGACTACTGCAAAGTTGGTGTTTCTTAGTTGGGAATGAATCAGTCAATTTGAGTATAGATTTTTAATCTGTTACTTGAAGTGGAATAAAATACACTGCTCGATTAAGGACGCTTTCAAACAAAATACACTGTAAAAAAAAATCCGCAACGTTCCTGGGAAAACATGGGCAGCTGAGTTGCCCATTATTTCCAAGAAACATTTCTTGAAAATGACTGGTACTTTACTGTATATGTTAAAAACTTTCTACAGAAATGCCAGTAAGTTTCCTGCGAAATACCAGGAATATTTCTGTTGACAGCAAAACATTACTGACATATTCAAGGCTGGAGTAGCACAAGAGCGAAAAATGTCCAGACCAGGGATCGAACCTGGATACTTGGCGTGCCGTGCCAATGCCTTACCTGTTAGGCTATCCGGACCGATACCTGGCTGACATAATTCACTCTGGATGTTTGTTCCCTTCATTATGACATTACTGACATTTCACAGCAAGCGGGATCCGCAGACGATTTCTACATTTCCAGTTGACAATTTTCGCTTTATTATCATTATTTGTTAGAATGAAAAAATATTTTGAAATTGACATCAAAATTATTATTTATAATTTACACGAAAAAATAAATTTTCAGTTAAAATTTAATAAAGTAAATATATATGTGATATATTGTTTCTGAACTTTGCTTAAAATATAAAAATATATAAATGTAAATAATAATTAGAAAAAAAATCTAGACATAAAATATTTTGGATTTTCGTCAGTAATTATGTTAGTTTACAAGTTAGATAAAATACATATAAATTTTCATGAAAAAAAAACCTAAACGTAATTGTATATTTTTTCCGAAAATAAAAAAAAATTCAAATTTGCAGCAATTCAAAGTGTCAAATATATGTCAAATTTAAATCAAATTGTAATAAAGTATTAAAATATAAAATTAATTAAAAAAGAAAAAAAAGTCAAGAGGTAGCATCGAACTCGTGCCGTACGGGTGGCGTACGAGCTTCCTGCGTCCACACCACGAAAGACACGTTGAGAGCTGCAAACTAATGGGTATTTGAAAAGTATGCTAAAACTCGGCATCTAATTCCTGAAAATCTAAGGCCCATTTGAAAAAATCCTTTCACAAGAATAATTAGAGATAAGAACTCTAAAACATACTTTAAATTAATCAAAATAGGTGAGAATCATATTTGATTGTCCCCTGGTTAATGCAGATCCAAATAATAGGTGTATTTTTTTTACACAGTCTGCTCGTTAAAGATTTCACAGACAAGTACGAGAGATAATCTCTTAGTGATGTCACAGAGGTATTGTATTTTCATCTGAATTATCTTGACAATAGAGACGTAAAGGATTATGTCGTCTATTGATTTATTTGCATTCCATATTGATTTTTTTACATTCATTTAAGGAATTCGTTTTCGACACTCGCGCGCGAGCAACGGATTATAGGAAAAAAAAAATAATAAACGGCGGCCGCAGCGTTTTGCTGTTTCCAACTTTTGTTCAGGAACGTTTCAGATAAGAAAACCAGAATTTCACAGGAAAGAGCTAAATTATTCTGAAAACCTGATAAAAGGCGAAACGTTCCTGGATTTTACATGGAACGTTACCATTTTTTTTTACAGTGTATAGACTTTATTTTATCGGATTTATGTTCAATAATTTTGCACATATCAGCTGTTATTTCATGTTTTATGTCGCAAAAAAAATCTCTATTTTACTCTGTAAACTCTGTCGGTTTACTAATCAAGTGTAATATATTTCACAATAATGGAAAGTTGAATCGTATATAATGTTATTTTTAACACTTTCCAACAAATTTGAAAAGGGTTTATGACTTCGGTTTGTCTGTCCGTCCGTGCTCTAACTCGCGTAAATATAGTCCAATTGCCTTGAAATTTATAGATGTTATTGAGTATCACTATGGCATGTTTGGTATTGCCTATGAAGTGTATAGCATTTACGGTTCATTTACAGAGACACTCAAAAGAATTTCGTTACATTACGGTCTATGGGGAAAATCGTTTGCGGCGTATTTTAATAATATTACTGTATTTTAAACATATTGAAATTGATATATATATACTGAGGTGAACTACATGGAGCTTACTCTAGAATAGGGTGTGCATAGACTATATCATTCATTTACAGGAACACAGAAAAGAATTTGGCTACAGAAGAAACTGAACTATTGAAACCTATGAACAATAATTTCCTGAAGTGCGTTTTCAGTTGTGGTACACGTTTTTAATTTGAACAATTTTTTAAATATTACTTGGTTTATATAAATTCTATAGATCATATACAGGGCTACAAAATATTTCTCAAGGAAATTTCCATTTATTCTCTAACATTGTTGAATGGAAATTTTCAACTGTGCTATTCGTTTCAATGAACTAGCATTTAGCATACTGTGTAGTATACATAGAAATCCATAGATCATATACAGGTCTGCACAAAAAACGGATATTTTTCCTACTATTGAATTGTAATAGCAGAAAATGGGTTTCTAATGCGTTATGAGTTATTCAATTTTTTTATTTGTACATCATATTTCATATTAATAAACTGTGAAGTTTTGTTACTGTATTCTGCATGTGTTGGAAATTGCTACATAATCTATTTTGGATGCATGATTTTCCATTCTTGTTATTATGTAAATTTGTAATTTGCATCTGCTAGTGTGTCTTATATATCCCATTTTAAATGTTAATACATTTTCAAGAAAGTTTAATCATAAAAGCGATGATATAAAACCTCCATGAAACTCAACTGAGCCAATACATCACCTATGACTATTGCACTAATATTGCGTTACGTTCGGTAGTTAATAAGTCAAACGTTAGGAATATAATAATTTACGGTGAAAATAAGCCCAATTTCTGAAGCGATATGAATATTTAAGAGCGCCATGGTTATAAAGATATGGATGCATACTATGTTATCCATTTCTCCTGTTAAAATAATGTGCCCTTTATGGATAAGTTATACTGATTCTGCAACATTTTAATTGATATTCCTTTTTTTTCGTAATGTTTTAAATAATTTATGCTTTTATTAATATTATGTATTTTTTAATCGATTAGTTATACAATGTGAGAACGGTGTGGGAAGTATTTGAATACATGAAATGCTGCAATCTGTGCATTTAATTTGTGCCTACTATGATGAAATATGAGAATACTAGCCGCCCTTGGCGACTAGTTTTGTCTTCCTTAAAATTTATGTTTGAAAAGCATGCTAAGCATTGTATCATGTTACTTTAATTGATAATTTAACTTACTTGGACTCCGGTAAATATAATCCCTTAAGCTAAGATTAGTTTTTGTTGCATTAATATATCTCAATTTGTTAATTTTCTGTAAGCAAGTAAACCTATGGGTTGACAATGGAATTGAACATGACAACATTATTGGAATTTTGCGAAATATTAGAGATACCGCTAAGTTGGCGTCAAACTTGGCGGCATTTGGCGACAGAACAGCTCACCCTATGGTAAATCCACTTATGGGTTTGGAGATGCATTAAATGCTGTTCAATAACTAATAAGATGCGTTTAATTCGGGCGTTGCCATTAAACAATTAACAAATAATCGCGATTTCTGTGCCACATGCGATAGTGTAATATATATATAGATTTTTTTCCTGCTTGCAAAGAATACTCTCTCCCGGAATTTTAATAACTGAAAATGCATAAATATATGTACAGACGTTATAAAATGCATAAATATAGGTACACACGTTATAAAATGCATAAATATATGTACAGAATATTGTGACTCGGGTGTTAATCAAATGTTTTGTTAAACATCTTAGACAAAAGTGTGATTTATTTTACAATTTAAAAAAAAAACTGATTAAAAACGTATACTATTCATTTTAGTTAAAAGCAAATTTGTATAATTTTTGTAACTAATACTTTAGCAATATATCTCCATTAACCTATTTTGTATGTTAATACATTTTCCAATAAAACTGTTTCCATAAAAGCGCATACGTAAAAGGACTATAAAACGTAATAGCCTAGGGATATCACAAAATCCGAGAATAATGAACTATTACATAAATATTTCGTTACAGAACCATTATTTCGATTATTTAAAAGTCACTTAGTACAAGACTTTATAGAGAAAATATATGACGAAGTAATCTAAACGGATATGAATATTTTAGGGTGGACATGATAATAAAATTATTGATGGGCACCATTTAAAGCCCTTTGTCCAGTAAAATAGTATGGCCTTTATCATTAGTTTAAACTGACTCTGTAACATTTTAATTGATACTATTTTTCAGCATAATTTTTCATTCCTCTGTTTTTAAAATAAATGACCGTTTTGTTAATACGGTGGAATATTTTAATGATTTACTGGTTTGTAAAAGAAAAAAGAAAAAATTCATGAATTATTGGAATTTCTAAAAATGTATTTTTCTCCAAACTTTCTTAAAAAAGGATTTATTAGAGAAATGAAATTAATTATAAGCATGCTCTGCATAGAAATAATTCTTATATCCCATCATAAAAAATATCATTTATATTAGAATATCGAAAGATGAATTACATATTGTACCTATTTTAATCTGATGGAATTATGTTTGATTTTCTTAATTCGCATTTTTATAATGTAATCAATTTACCCTTATTGCAAGTTAATATATTTTCGATAAAGTCATATAATAAAAGCGCAGATATGAAAGTCGTAAGAAACGTATTAAGAGCAATATTTCTTCTCGAGATCATTTACTGATACACTCATACTGCGTTAAATTACCCTTTTCTGGTAATTTATAACTCGATATCAATGATTATATGAGCTTATGCAAAAATTGTATTAATGCAAAGTCCAAAGCGGATATGAATACTAAAGGGCATCATGCTAAAAAAATTTTAGGTGTGCATTATTTGTAATACTTTGTTCAATAAAACAATGTGATAATAAAGAGAAAAAAGGCGAGTCTAGATCGAATAGAGTATATTGAGTTACTTATTTAAAAGAACTACAACAACTGATATGAAATAAAACAGAGAAACGAATTTATAGATTTTTAAAAACCCATGACAGACACGTATCGGACGTAGATGCGACCAAAAAGCTAGCTTAAAGAACAAATGACGGCAAAACAAGCAATATTGTATTAAAATTAAAAATGAAATAATAATAATTTAATATAATACTATGATTACAATATTCGAACATAATATGCACTTTTTCATCAGTTTAAACAAATTTTGTAACTTTACAGATAAGGTTATTTCATATTTTGCAAATGCTTCAAAACTGTAAAAAAAATTCAAATATTTCTTAATTTACTATAATAATATATAAACACAGACTAAAATATATAATACACTTTTTCCAAGTTAACAATGATTTTTAAAAGCGTTCTTTATCTTTAGCAATATACAAGGTGGCAATAATTAAACTGACAGTATACAGGATGTTCTGTAGCGTGATCTTATGGAGAGAATGGCGTCAGATTTTGTGGTAAGGTTAAACAAGACGGGGGGAGGAAGGGTTCCTAGAAAAAATATATTTTCAAAAGTCACGATAGAGACATATTTAGCGCTCTGTAATATAAAAGAGAGTTTTAAAAAATGCAGATTTATATTGAAATAAAATTACCTTTTATTTAGCACATTCAAATTAGGTTCAATGTGGCCGCCGTTTTTGTAGACCTCATACTGCATTGTGTGTACAGGATGAACAGCAGCAGAAAGAATCTACCGTACACTCCGTGTGATGTTATTCTTCAACATAGCCAGGTCCTGGACAACTCCGTGATAGATCTTGGACATTAGGTAACCCCATAGCGAGAAGTCGCAAGGAGTAAGATCAGGAGTCCGAGATGTCCATGGTTTGAAAGCAGTGGATAATGATGCTTTCTGTTGCGAATTTATGTTGTAGCAGCTGCTGTACCCACAAAGCGATACGTGGAGGCGTTCCATCTTGCATGAAAATGAATTTAGGCAGGGTTTGTCTTTGCTGAAGTAACAGAACGACAAAGTTATTTAATATTTGGCGATATTTTTTTCCGGTAACAGAACAGGTTACCTGTCCTGTCCGGGTGATTTTCTCATAGAAGAATGAACCTATGATCATTCCCGATGTGAAACCACCCCAAACATTTATATTTGGTAAAAGTAAGAGAATTTCTTTGAATGCATTTGATGATTTGTTCTCTCAAATTTGGCAGTTCTGGGTATTTACAATTCTATTCAGCTAAAAGTGGGCCTTGTCTCCCATAAGATTTTCCACGGCTAAGAATCATCCATCTCCATTCTGGCAAGAAAGGTGAGAGCAAATTTCAATCGCTTATCATGGTCAGTGTGATGTAAATCTTCTACACGGCTGATCTCGTATGTATAGATGTGGAAAATCTTTCGCAACACTTTCCATACTGTATTATAAGGTATATTCAGATTCCGAGTTACCTCACGATCGCAAGAAGTGGCATCGATATTGTATTGTGATGTATCGACAATCGTCGTTGCAACTTCTTTGATTGTATCTTGTGGTGTGGGTTTCCGCCCTCTGCTTTACTGAACCTTCAGAGAACCTGTTTTCTCAAACTTCGCAACTATTGCTTTTAAACTATTAACTGACAAAGGATTGTTACCTTTAGACATATTTTTGTGCGTTCTAAAAGTACAAAGAGTGGCTTACGCGCTGAACTGGTTGGGGTAAAAGAAATTGACAAGTAGCGCACGCTCGAGTAAAGAAGGGGATATTATTGCACATAACTTTCAATCAGATGGCTTCTAAAAGTAACACATTGTCTTTAAATGCCCAACAAGATGACACTGTGCCAAAGGGTGTAACGTGAAATTTTAATAAAAAACTTCTTTTTCTGCTTCTGCTTTCTTTGGGGCTCATTAAATGAAATGGCTGAAAAAAAAGCATTTATCAGAGTTTAAATAAAGTTTTATTTTTTAAAAAGTCTTACCATATTGAGTTTGATGTCATTAGATGTGATTAAATTGTTAAATGTGCTAAAAAAATAATTGTTATTTCAGTATTGATTTTGCATTAAAAAAAACCTCTCTTATCTATTACACAGCGCCACATATTCCCCTAGTGGTAACTTTTGGAGCTAATTTTCTTCGAGGAATCCTTCGTCCTCCTTCTTGTTTAATCTTCTAACAAAATTTAGCGCCATTCACTCAATTAGATCGCACTACAGAACACTCTGAGTACTGTCAGTTTAATTATGGCCACCATGTATTTTCAAGATTTAAAGACAAATTTATATTTAAAAAACTACTTTTGCTGTTATTGATTTCCAGAAACTTTTTCCAAGTAGTTTGTGCAGTGTATTAAGTGTATTAATTAGGTTTCTGAAATATCGTTTTTTAGATAGTATACATTTTCAATTAAGCCTTTTCAGCAGCGTAATTGAATTTATACATACAAGAACAAGACATTAATATAAATTTTAAGCTTAATGTTAATGCTTTAAATTTATCATGTTTCTTTATAAAACGTATTTGTTGAATATACTGGGTGTCCTAAAAAGGACTGACTGATTTTAATATTCAATAATTTGCAGACGGTGACAGATATTTAAAAAACTCTTGCAGGAGGGTTATGCATAAGGTCAAAAGTTTATTTACAGTGATTTTCGATTTTAGTTCGAATTAAAAACAATGCATGGCGCTGTAAGCAATAGGCGCTAAATACAGGCTCAATTTTTTGGCTTTTCTCTTCTTCCATGCGGAAAAAGGAGGTTAAAATGTATTGAGTGTGTCCCGAAGTACCAAAAATCAAGCCTGAATTTAGCGTCTATTGATCGCAGCGCCATATATTGTTTGTAATTCGAACTAAAATCGAAAATCACTGTAATAAAATAATCTTTTCAAAAAAAAATATTAACCGACTTCAAAAAAGCACAAAAAAGAATTAAATAATTCTTTAAACTTCTCTAATGACGAAACGTTATCCATTAACTGCACATCAGACATCATGTATCGGCATAAAAACGTTAAATTTAATATATAGAATTTAATATCTACCAAACATGGATTTTCTAGAGAATATTTTTTACAAAAGATTAATTTACATATTTATGATTTAATTTACGAATATATACATATAAAAAGTAATCAATTACTTTTTGAAGTTGGTGTCAACCTATCTTAAGTATAGTAAAATTGTGAATATATTGTAGCTATTACCATGAATAAAGTGATGATGGAAAATATTATACAAAATTTTAAAAAATGCTCTATTACTTCAGCAAATTATTTGTTTAATCATTATCGATTGTGAACGTTTGGTACCAACTTCAAAAAGTAATTGATTACTTTTTATATGTATATATTCGTAAATTAAATCATAAATATGTAAATTAATCTTTTGTAAAAAATATTCTCTAGAAAATCCATGTTTGGTAGATATTAAATTCTATATATTAAATTTAACGTTTTTATGCCGATACATGATGTCCGATGTGCAGTTAATGGATAACGTTTCGTCATTAGAGAAGTTTAAAGAATTATTTAATTCTCTTTTGTGCTGTTTTGAAGTCGGTTGATATTTTTTTTTGAAAAGATTTTTTTATTTCCTACTTTTTAGTTATTCATACCGTAACACATAATTATCCGGATTTTAACATCTGCTGAGTAAGTAAATTATTTGTCAAATAAATTATAATTTACAAAAATTATTTATTAAATAAATAGTTTCTAATAAATTCTTTATAATTTCATTAGAAGTATTGATTTTATTAGCATTTAATACTTATGATATTTTTTAAACAAGTACATGGTATTCACAACAGCCTACATTCATTTATTTAATGATCCCATACGCCTGACTTGTGTGCTCGACATAAGGGACCCGCTTATAAGTCATTGTTAACATACAAGGACAAAATAGCACAAGGACTTTGAGCGGCGGGGGAGGGGGGTTCTAGATAGCAGAAGGAAATTTACACCAGAGAATTACATCTAGGAGCTCCAAAAAGCGTGTGCAAAGGAGCCAGCGGGAGTTGAACCCGCAGCCCAACTACGCTCTCAAGCGATTAGTGGTGTGGTACCTTAAACATTCAGCCACACTCTACATTCAAGAATTATTTTTGTAAGACTCCGTTGTCAAGAAGCAAAATGCAGACTATGTAGCAATATTTGTATTGACTCTTCAAGTATATTGACCAGAAATCAGATATATTTTTCGCTGTTAGCGAAATGAGATTGACCAATCAGAAGCCTGCCTTTTTGCGAACTTATAATTTTTATAGAGTGTGCCCTTTTAAATTTAAAAAATTCTTCTATCAAATAAAACAAAATTTTCTGTACTAAAATACTGGCATCCAAAAAGTTGTAGATTTGTCAGGTTTGAAAATGTGGTCTAGGGCCCACCGTGGTTGATTTGTCAAGGCATCACGCCGCTCATTGCTTGAATGCGTAGGTGGCTGCGGGTTCGAATCTCGCAGTCTCCGTTGCACACTCTTTGTGGAGCTCCCGGATGTAATTCGGTGGTGCTGTAAATTTCCTTGTGCTATCTCCTTCCTGTATATTGACGATCACTTATAAGCGGGCTTGACGCCAAGCACACAGGTCAGATATATGTATTCAATAAACCAATCATGTGGTCCATAATTCTACATTATACTTTTCTGATAATCTCCACCAATTGTTTCCCAATGTAAGGCTCCGCTATTTGAGAGTGGTGACATACAATGCTCAGACTCTGTTTATACATACATGGTGTGCTCACAAAGTTTCAAGACTGGTCCTAGAATACAAAAGTTATTAAACATTTTTGCACAGCGAACTAAAATTCTTCGAAATATGACCCTTGGGCATCAACACACTGCTGCCAGCGTTTTTTTTTCCATTATTCATAGGCTCCCTGGGGGTCTTCGTGCGCAAGGCTGTCAAGTGACCTCGTCGAAGCCGGAATCGTGGATCGCTGGAATCGTGTCGAATTGCTTCCCTTTCAGGTCTTTCTTGATCCGGAGGAATAATAAAAAGTCGCTGGGAGCAAGGTCGGTGCTGTTGGGAGGCTTGCGGTAGTATTGCCACGTTAAACTTAGCCAAAACTTTGGAATCTGCAAGCGACGTGTGAGAGGGCGTATTGTCGTGTTGAACAATCCAATCTTCTCTGGTGTCTCGGCGAAAATGCCGGGTCAGGTCATTTATACGCTGGAATGCACCCCTATTTGAAGGATAGACTCCGACGCGCCCGCTCAGACATCAGAGACGAGTGCATTGTTCACCAAGACAATACCCCCTCTCCCACGCTGCTCGTCGCCACCGATGTTTTGGCTGAGTTTAGCGTGGCAATACTTCCGCAAGCCCTCTACAGCCCCGACCTTGCTCCCAGCGATTTTTTTTGTTTCCCCGAATGAAGAAGGACCTGAATGGGAAGCGATTCGACACGATTCCAGCAATCTAAGCAGCTTCGACGAGGTCCCTTAACAGCCTTGTACGCGAAGACCCCCAGGGAGCCCATGAATAATGGAAAAAACTCTGACAGCGGTGTGTTGATGCCCAAGGGTCATATTTCAAAGAGTTTTAGTGCGCTGTACAAAAATGTTTTATACCTTTTGTATTCTAGGACAAGTCTTGAAACTTTGTGAACACACCATGTACGTGTTTGGCGAAACACTACGGCAAAACTAGACATTTTCTATCGCAGAACTTGGGAATACTCGCTTGGACAAGTTTGATTATATGAGTGGCGGACAATTTAACAAGCTTTAGTTTGGCAACAATGGCAAGCTCTTCAAGATTCATGGCGAAAGCTTTTGTCCAGAATCTATCAATCAATAATTTTTTTCCGTATGTCACCATTCTCATACCAATACTCCCCATCATTAGGCAGTAACGACATCAAAAATGAGCGTCAATGTTTAGGTGTTTAGTCTGAATCTGATAACCGAAGACAGTGCTGCTACACATAAGAAGGCACATTTATGTGTACTGCACTGTTAAAAATCTGCAGCTTTAGCTGTATAGTCACTCCACCGCTTTTATAGAATATTTCTAATCTGGCCAATGAGAATGCCCCATAGCATAGTCAAGTAATCGTTTTCTATAAAAGCGGTGGAGTGACTATGCAACAAACGCTACAGATTTTTAACAATGTGTATATGGATGCACTTTGCAGTGCACCGACTAATGGATACACTTTTCTGAACTCTGATGTATAAGGCCACTTTGCTATTAAATGGAGGATATTCCATCTACGATTTGATGACGTGGTCAAGGTAAAAACTTCTAGCGTAAAGAAGGGAAGGCTCCGTAGACGTAATGAAAAACCCTCGCCAGCCAGTGAAACAGTTCATGCGGAAAGCAGTAGAAGCCTTCCTTCTTATCAGTTAGAAGTTCTTTGGGTAAATTACCGGTATCACGTGACTTTTTTCAGCCTCGAACCCAGATTTGGAATAAAGTCCATTGTAAGCTTTTTGATACTCACTTCCGATGTCGGTTAGCATCGTTTTAGACATTTGGGTTTTTCTGAATGCGCATCTTTTCTAGACAAGATCTCGCACTTCCGAAAGTAAAGTTCGCATGCAGTAAACTATAAGGTCCACATCGATACCTACGCACATCGAAATTGGGTGTAGAAAAGCTGACAATCCATCAATAAAGTTTACCCATCAAAGCGCGGCAAAGTGCTTTAAGAGAAACTTATGTCCAAATTATAGCAAACTTACACTGTTAAAAATATCGTGAAAGATTACCTCTGTTTTAAAGGCTATCTATTTTCTGACCAATGAGAATGCTACATAAACTCCTACGAGGCGTTCTCATTGGTCAAAAAATAGATAGTCTTTAAAAACAGAGGTAAATTTTCACGATATTTTTAACAGTGTAGGCATTTTCTATTACATAACTACAGCGTCTAGAATATATAGTGTGGAAATCGGCTATCCCAGTAATACTTAAAAAAGTGCTAAAATATTGGATCCCTTAAATGTCAAAAGATCCTGAAATCCAATGAGTCGATCACAGCGACATCTGCAGGATATTTTTTAAAACTCCAAGACAGTTTGGTTACAGCATTACGGCGTCTAGAATACCTAGTGTGGAAATATGCTATCCAAACAACGTTAAAAATTTGTATCTCTTAAATGAGCGACGATGCTGCTAAACTCCCAAGTATCGATCGCACCGACATCTACGGGATTTTCGTATTACATTGTATAGACTAGCAATATCTTGCAGTTGTAGAAAATTTCCTGCAGATGTCGCTGCGATCTGTATATTTATGCAGCATCGTTGCACATTTAAGGGATACAATATTTTAGCACTTTTTTAAGTATTACAGGGATAGTCAATTTCCAGACTATATATTGTAGGCGCTATAACAGCGTCCAGAATATATAGTGTGGAAATCGGCTATCCCCGTAATACTTAATAAAATGCTGAAATATTGGATCCCTTAAATGTCAAACGATGCAGAAATCCAATGAGTCGATGACAGCGACATCTGCAAGATATTTTCTAAAACTCCAAGAGGATTTAGTCTAGACACTGTAATAATAAGATGTTTACTTTGAAATCTGAAAATATATCGCAGATTACGCTGCGATTGCATCCTTGATTTCAGCGTCATTGCACATTTAAGAAATAGTGTGATAAATAGTGTGTAAGGAATAGTGCGTCTAGGATACATAGTGTAGAAATCTGCTATTCAAACAGCGCTAAAAGTTGTATCCCTTAAAGGTGCAACGATGCTGAAATCCAGGGAGCCGATCTCAGCGACATCTGCGATATATTTTGAAATTTCAAAGTAAACATCATCGTATTATTGCAGTGTCTAGACCAAATCGTCTTGGAGTTATAGAAAATATCCTGAAGATGTCGCTGTGGTCGACTCATTGGATTTCAGCATCGTTTGGCATTTAAGGGATCCAATATTTTAGCACTTTTTAAAGTATTACTGTGATAGCCGATTTCCATACCATATATTCTAGACTCTGTAGCAGTAGTACTTAGAAAGTACTAAAATATTGTATCCCTTAAATGTAAAACGATGCTGAAATCCAAAGAGTCGATCGGAGCGACATCTGAGGATATTTTCTAAAACTCCAAGACCATTTGGTCTAGAAGCTGTAATAATACAATATTACACTAAAATTTGAAAATATAACGCAGATGTCGCTGCGATCGGCTCATTGGATTACAGCATCATTGTGCATTTAAGGGATATATTTGTTTAGTGGTGTTTCGATAGCAGATTTCCACACTATTTATTCTAGGCGTTATACTTGTGCTCTCATACATAATAAACTTTAAAGGTTGATTTTCCACTTTTCGACACCGTCTTCCGATATCGGTTTGTGTCTTTGTGGGCCTTCCGGTTTGGTGGATGACAGAATGGTCGGGATCCAGATAGATTTTTCGCTCTTAGCGAAACGAGATCGACCAATCAGGAGGCTGCATTTTTGCAAACAGCGAAAAGTTCGCAAAACTGCAGGCTTCTGATTGGTCAATCTTGTTTCACTACCAGCAAAAATCTATCTGGATCTCGGCCCTTGTCCAGCTAAGTTTTCGCACTTTGAAAGATCTCGTATCTCTGTAAGAGTAACAGTATGAAAGATGAATGCTTATAATGAGCGACTGTTTCAAAAAGGATTTGAATTTTAAAGTTTTTATTTTTTTTAAATGTTCTAATCATCAGATTTTTATAAAATTGGAATGGGACCAAATGGGTGCTTGCACTATCAAACAATATAAAAATTATCAAAATAGGTTCATATTTAAGAAAGTTATGCGTGAACATGGGCAAAACATACATACAGGTCGAATTGATAACCTCCTTCTTTTTGAAGTCTGTTAAAAATCTTTTGACATTATGCATAACCCTCCTGCAAGAATTTTTTAAATATCTGTCACCGTTTGCAAGTTATTGAATTTTAAAATCAGTTAGTCCTTTTTAGGACACCCGGTATATGTGGGTTGCTTACTTACGAATGATAACATCCGAAAAATTATGAAGTGATTCAAAACTTAGGATGCCTTCAATGAAAACCTTTCCCTTTAGAGAAATTTATTAATAATTGTAGCTTTTTATTTTAATAATACAAATCATTAAATCCACAGCAGGTTACGCGCTATGCCTACACTTATAAAAAAGCAACCAAAATTGCTACAATTCGGATATCATTCTGATGCTTTTTTTTTTTTTCAAATTTCTGCCTCCAGCTATCTGTGCTGCATATTCATTATTTAGTGAATCTGGAGGTGTGTGATTTTGAGTAAAAACTTCCACCACTTGAGTTTATTTCTGTCGAAGGCTGTAATCTTGTAATGCCTTTCTGCCACTTCTTCTGTTGTATTCTTTGCTCTCTTACACTTATATCAGCTATTTGTTTTAAATCTTCTTTTCAGCTCTTCTTTTCTGACTTCTTTCTGTTTTTGCTGCCTTTCATGTCTGCATACTTATTAACGCCCGAAATGCTATTTCTTTCTTCCAACAAATAAATTGTGTCTCCAAATAATAGCGTTCCGTTGTATAAGCCAGCCATAAAACAAAACATAGTATCATTGTACTGTTAAATACTCTACTGTAATTTTTAAACTTCTAAGCATCGCACATTTTCAATTTTTATACCGTCGTATTGGGAGAAAAGTACTTTTTTAATGCAATTTGTTTGAAAACTGTATCTCAATTTATTTTTGAGATATTAATTTTTTCGTAGATTTAGCGCCATTTGTTTAATTTTGGCAACTCAAGTACTCGATTTCTGTAGAAAGTAACAACAAATAAAAAAATAGTAATTATATCCTTTTGTTGCCATTTTCCCATAACTACTGAAAAAACTGTTTATACGAAAATACGTGCTATTTTGGAAAAATAAAAATGAATGATTTCAGATAAAATATGGAGCTATTACAAACATTATTTAATTTAGTTATCTATATTACAAACAAATGAAGGCATATGAATCATTAGGTAGCCTTTTTTGTCGAGTTTCTTGAGTGACATCTGTTTTTTGGATTTGTGTATTATTCAGCGACAGTGACGTCGTATGCATACTTTACCGTGGATGTTGCTTAAGACTGGATCGTAAATGAGGAATTCTTCAGCGGATGCGAATGACGTCATTTATATAAAATAAAAGCATGCGTTTTTAAGTCTTAAAACTGAAATAGCTTTTGTACTATCTATATTTATATACGTATTTTTTTTTTTTTTTTTTTTTTTTTAATCGGTGGCGACACTAAATTCTGAAAAAGCAGAATTTTTGTTTTCTAGTCTAGATCCTTTTTTCCCAATTCGCTTCTTTTTCTTTCCGAATCATCATCTCTCTGTTTTCGAAGTTTTCTTGGAGGGTTTATTTTTACGTAATTGAACATTGCCAGGTAACAAGGCAATCTCACTGGCAAGAAAATCATTTTCCTCCGTTTATGAATTGTTGTGTAGTATACTGCAAAGGTAGGTACCAGGACGCACATTTTAAATCCCTTCTCTAAGACCCACACTTTTAAGTTCAGGAGTTATCTGAGTTTGTCGGCTTTCATGTGGTGGTTCCATGAAATCTCAATTTTAATCACTATTGGTTTCTTCAAAATGTTCGATGATTCCAATAAATTTTTTCCTCAGTTCTTGGTTTTCTTCGTTCCATTGTTTTCTTCTGTGATATTTTTAGGTTTCTCGGCAGAGCTTCCATCTTCTCTTTTTCCGTTTTGAAATAATAATGTTAACAAAATCCTCGCCGGTATGCATAATAGAGAAGGTCTCTTAGGTAAAATTTGAAAAATAAATACCTAAAAGTAAAATTTAATTGTAAAATTAACGATAAAATATGGAACATATTTTATTAATTTCCAATCAGTATATAATGATTTTATGCCCTTTATTAGGATCAAGAGTTTTTCTGACTAAATTTATATAAAAAAATATTTTAAAATCAAACTCACACTGTCTACGGCAGTGTTTTGAGATTCTTTTTTTAAAAGTTGTGTGCTTTTAATTTTAAATTAAAACTTACTCCACAGTAATTAAAAAAAGTTATAAAAAATAACTTTATAAATTACTAATTTTGTTCAGAAAAGTATGAGTTTACCTTGGAAAACCTTCATAAACACATACACGTAAACAAAGTAAAGACCGTCATAAACAACAAAACTAGGATGTCTGGCGATCATTACAAATGTAACGGCATAAGCCGGCTAAAGGATGTCCAGTGTCCATCCACTGCAGACCACGCCTAGATGTCCTAATGCTATTTCAACCACTTAAGTATAACGTTACTAACTTGAACAGATCAGTTTGAAATGTTTATCTTAAACTAACAGGCGTGGCATACTGCACAAAAAGTATCTCAAAATTTAAGGGAAAATGAGATAAAAGTCAATATTTGGAAAGAAGGACGACGGGAGATACCTTCACATTCGTATCAAATTGCAGACTGAGCCTGTGTCACTAAACCACATGCTCTATAATAGATGATGTTATTAGTTGTTGAAAGAATTGAAATGTTCCCACTGACGATCCACACCTATACTGGTTATATAACTTTCATCAGCTACTACAATATGTAGACCACTGAATACATTTAAAACGTTTTTTTTTTCTGTAAAATGGGGATTATCTACATCATACCCGAAGAGCTGTTCTAACGATACATTGTGAAATTGCATAAATATTGATTTCGAAAGGCAGAACAACGCGCCGATACGCCTGACATCATGCTATTTTATCAAAGTTTCATCAAAAACCATGAAGAAAACCTAAAATACATTTACTGAGCACAAAAGTAGCTATTCTGTGGAAAATTTTTTGTGAGGGAAATTTAAGGATTTTATAATTTACAAACAACCATAGAGGACAGTATGTAAAATCGTCCATTGTTTGTAGAATTATCCACCTTAGAATTTTTATATTAATATTTTTAACATTTTATCGGTCAAGAGTTTTTGTGCAAAGTAAAGAAAATAACAGCCATTAATGCAATATTGATTACATTTCTAATCATATAATGAATTTATTCGGCTAACAAACATCACAATCTAGAATTTTACACAGTTCAGTTTCAAATATTCAATGATTTCAAGTAATGATAAATTTTTAATGTTGCGTATTTTATTATTAATATTCATTTATTTTATTTTATTTATGAGACATACTTAATTTAAAAATATCTTTCCAGTTATTCATTCTTTTTACTAAAGCAAAATTAAGCTGAGTTAATTGAAAATTAATACCAGATGAAACTTTCTTTGCTTTATCATTTTGTCCGGCTAGGTGTTTTGTAAAGAAATCACTCTTACATCCGGCTTTTTAATGTATATTTTTTTATAAGCTAACGCCATATTAAAAAGCGGGACTACGTACAAAAACCATTTTAAGTTAAAGTAAATTCGTTTAATTTTTGTAATTTGTCTCTGCATAATACATCCTCATTAGCCCATTTTGAATATTAATACATTTTCCGATGAGACTTAATTATAAAAGCGAAAATATAAAAGACCTATAAAACATAATAGAAACAACGCATCTTCTGAGGATTATGAACTGCTGCATTAATATTGCGTTATATAACCATTATTACGGCTATTTATAAGACAATCTGTATGAGTATAGAAACTTATTCAAATAATGTATAACACATTATTCTAAACGGATATAATTATTTTAGTGCATCATGGTATAAAATTGCACATGTTTACAACATCTATGTTTTTGTACGATAAATTAATGTGCATTTTATATTTAACTTAAAATAATTCTGAAACGTTTTAATTGCTACTAATTTTAACTCATTTTGCTCTGCCTGAATGTTGAAATAAAAGGTAAACTTATTAACATCCAAGATAAATTTG
Organism: Maratus speciosus; assembly: GCA_963932465.1. NCBI lineage: Eukaryota > Metazoa > Arthropoda > Arachnida > Araneae > Salticidae > Maratus > Maratus speciosus. The sequence continues at coordinate 334,778,404 of OZ010798.1, read as the reverse complement.
CTAGTGTGATAGATTTTTTTAAATAAATGCCTGATTTGAAAAGAGAAAATTATTGTTTAATTATGAAAGAGCTTTATCATGTATGTTACTCTTTTCAATTAGAAGTAAAGTTCTTTAGCACTCATTATTTGTATTGCTGTAAAGCACCTTCATTATCATACTTTGCATGTTAATACACCTTCAGATATAGCTTATCATAAAGGTGAATATGTAAATGCCCTGACAAACGTATTAGGAGCAGCATATCTACAGATAATGATGAGCTGTAGTATCAATATAGCGTTAAATAACCGTTATTTCGTTTAGTAAAAAGTCAATTGTTACGATTATTTGAACTTATGCAGAAATGCATAACGACGCATTGTAAAAGAATATGAACGTGTAGGTAAACTTCAAGTTAATAAAATTATAGATGTTTATCCTTTATATTTATTTTTACGTAAAATAATGTGCCTTTTAAAATAGGGCTATCCAATCCGCAGTACACAGCGCCCATGTGTCCCAGTGTTTTAGTGAACGCATCCCAGTTAAGGATAGACGACTATATATATATATATAGAGAGAGACTATAGATGTCTGTAACTTACTTCGATTTTAATGTAGTTTTTAAAATTTGTTGGTTTCATAATCCATTTGTTGAAAGTATTGCTGTAAGATTATTTGAGTGTAAATTTATTGTTCAAAGAACGTCCGTTACCTTTTTACTCAAAATGACATAACAAAACCTATGTAAACAAATTACGGCGCCTTACTGGCAAATAATTTCATACACTCATGTTTGTGAAAATTGCAACACCTTGAAGGAATGACGAAATAGAGCTGGAAATTTCAGAGAATAAAATGTATAGTATGTTATGCAAATGATTCCCATTTCAGAGTCACCACGCATGCCTGAGTTGAGCAACGCCCTCTGGACTGCTGCTGGAAGCGTATAAATAGAGGACTGTAGCGAGACGTTAAGAATTGTCTATGGTTATTTGCTAATGGTAAACGTTAGGTGAGACGTAACTATGCCTCTTCGATGAAAGAGGGCGGCATTTCAACAACTGACAGACTTTGAATGTGGGAGAATCATCGGACTTCATGAAGAAGGAATTTCGTACGGTGTAATAGCTGTTCGTGTTCAGCGTAACAACAGCAGAGTGATGCGAGTTTGGAAGCAGTGGATCGACAAGGGTCTAACAACTCGGAAATCTAAAAATGGACTCCGAACGGTGACGTCAACGCGTGATGATAGACACATGATCCGCCTGCTCCCGACGGACCGTGCAGCTTCCTCTAGAGAGTTGGCAGCACATTGGTCAACTGCTACAGGTGTATTACTGTATGCATCGTCAATTTGTTGACATCTGCTGCATCGTAGACTTCGTGTAAGACCTCCTTTATCCCCCTCCCGCAAAACCATCTACGCCTGCAATGTGCTCATGAACATACTGGGATGCAGATTGGCAACAAGTTGTTTTATCTGATAAATCCTGATTTAATTTGTGGTACCATCATGGCCACATTCGTGTTAAACGCAATGCCAGTGAACGCTACCTTACAGAGTGCAGTATCAAGCATCATAGTGTACGAACACGAGTTATGGTCTAGGATGCAATTACGCATCATGAACGATCGCAGTTGCCGCGAATTTCGGGTAATCTGAACAGAAACAGGTACAAGAGTGAAGTGCTGGAGCTCGAAGTCTTTCCTTCAAGGTATTCCTGGAATATTTCAGTGGGATATTGCCCGTCCACATGTTGCAAGGAACGTTTAAGTCTTCTTGTCAGCAGAACGCATACAACTTCTTCCGTGGTCTGCGTATTCGGCGGATATGTCGCCCAATGAACATGTGGGGGATTTCGTTGATCGATGTCTCGCTCATTATCCTCCTCCTATAGCTTCTACAAATGAACTTTGGCATACGCATACAATGAATATGGAATGCTCTTCTTCAGTCAGGCATTTAAAATCTGTTTCACTCCATGCTACGACGTATAAAGCATGTCGTATGCATTTTATGAGAAGAAAGATATTATTAGCACAACGCTTGCGCGGAACAAAAATAATTTTTTCGCTTAATCGTGGCCTCTGGCAGATCTTTTACTCAATTTGCGATCCGAGTAAATCAGAAATTTGAACACTACTGGTTTAAAGTGAACACAGAAATATTATGTGTAACATTTTAGCTGATGCTATTTTTAAACTGTATTATCTCTAGTACTATTTGTGACTATAATATAACTGGGCTGACGTCATAACTTTTTATTCGTCGCCAATTGCATCAGATACTTAACGCCCACAATATTCTATCCTTGGTGATCCCTCCACTGTACTATCATAATTTTCAACTGTGCAAAACTGTACTAGAAGGCTCTTTCTTTCAGTTTGCTGACAATCACTGCCTCTTTTGTTTACACAAAAGTGTGATTTATCATAGAATAATGAAAAGTTAATTCTTATTTATTACTAAATGATGCAATTTTTTTAAACTTTCGCTATTTGTTCCCCATTGTATCTTTGATAATCTATTTTGCATGTTAATGCATATTTAACTGAGCCCAGTACTGCTAAGTGTGGTAGAATACATTACGCTCAAACGTTTCTAAATATTAAGCAAAATAATTAAAAAAATTAAGTAAATTCGGCTTTTGAAGTAAATACTTTGATTTTATAACTCTTCATAAAGGCCATAAATCTAAACTCAAGTTAGAAAACGCTATTCTCAGTCCGTTCTTTAAAAGCATCAGTGATCACAGGAGATACATCTGGAGATCTGGATACATTACAGGGAAAGCTTTGCGTATACCAAAAGCTGGGAACAAATACAGTTATATATAATACGGACAATATACATATCCTGAGAATTGTGAATTGCTACATTAATATTACACTTGCTGGCTTTGCACGCTAGTGGATCCTACTTTTCATCGGGGTCTCTAATTACATCGGGGCCTGTTAATTTATACGTAATCTTGTAATATGAAATCTCGAACCAAACGAACATGGAGCAGGTGTGCTGCGCACCCACTTCACAATATTGTAAAGAAACATAATCTAGAAATGAAAGAATCTCGAATTGCGTTCCCGCAGTCTATGGCACCAAATGGCAGGCGTACGTCGCATGTAAAATTCTTCCATTCCATTGCCAGGGTGCACGATATACTCTATAATAACCAGCTAATGGGTACTTCGCTGTCTGCAGCACCGTATAGCAGGCATATTGCGCACCCACTGTAAAATGTTATATAAAAAACAATCTCAGAACGAAGTATCCTCTAACCAGGTTTCGGCTGCATATGGCATCGTATAGCAGTCATGCTTTGCACGCATTTCAAAATACTTCGATTCTACTGCCAGGGGGGCTATATACTCTATATAAACCACCGAGACGGAAATCTGTTGCCTACGGAACCGTATAGCAGGTATGTGAGCACCCACTGCAAAGTACTTTAGTTCCATCTTCTACCGCCTGGGAGTGCAATATGTTTCATACGATAAATGGGTATATGTCCCCGCTGCCTATCGCACCCTATAGCAGACGTGCTTCGCACGCAGTGCAAAATTTTTAGATTCCACTGCCAGGGGGCGCGGTATGCTCTATATGAGCCAACGACCGGATAACCCGCTACCCGCAACACAGTACAGCAGGCATGCTATGCACGCGCTGCGAAATCTTTAATTCTGACATTCCACCACCAAAAGCGCACTCTAGGGGGATGGCGAGGTGCATAATATGAAAGAGTAGTCACAGGATTTTCCAATGATATATCACATGCGGGGAGGGGTGCAAAGTGGGAGGAGAAGCGCAGGAGATACAAAATATGAAATAATTGTCACAGGGCTTTACAATGATATATCGCATCAGATACTGGAAAAAAGTTAAAAAATTTCTCTGAGTCTGATGTCGAGACAAAGGAATGGGTGGAAATGGGTAGAAGTTTTTAAGTGTAATTATTTGTAATGATTTTACGAGGTAGTAACGAACAAATCAGAACTTTAAAACGCCCTCTAGTGTTAAAAAATAAGCTATTAATAGACGGATTGGGCGTTTAGTAAAGAGCTTTAGGCCAAGAGATTTAAAATAATATGTTACATTAAAATATCCGCCAACTAACAGGCTGGGAGGGGGGGTGGTACTCTCTAATTGTCTCAAAATATATCCTACCAATCAAAAAGCCCTTGAGAAGTTTCACCTTCGGTCAAGTCTTCAAATGAGGTCGAATCTGAGAATCTCGCTGTAGCTTAATTAAGAGCTGAGTTAGAAAAGTGCGTTGTCAAATTGGTTGAAATGGGGCAAAAATGTTTCATAACATGAAAGAGTGTTCCGAGGACCTTTCGTTGATATATCGCACGAGGGTTCGGAAAATGTTTAAAAAATGTTCCCCCGTCCAGTGCGTCTACTTTCGCGCTCCCAAAAGTCACCCACCCGGTTTTTGAAATTTTTATATTTAATAATTATATAAATAATATTTATCGCAGGGATTCTCCAAAAAACCGCATCTAAAGCGATAGATAATGTTTATCGGAGAGCTCAGTCAAAAAACCGCATCTAAAAGGATATTTATTTTAGAAACCGCTACGGTTAAAAATTCGCGCTCCCTCTGTCCCTTGAAATTTAACTCCCCAACATTTTATTAAAATTTTTAAGTGTTATCAGATAACTGAAATGTTAAAGTCGATCTAAAAAAATCGGACATAAAATAATAATTAATGGACAAATGCTTGGATTTAAATAATGTGCAGTAGTAAAGAATTTCTTTTATTTTTAAAAAGCGCTTTTAAGGAAAAATAAAGTTATTTACTAGGGTAATTTGGTTGCCTCATTTTCAATCATTATTATTATGATCTATTTTATTGTCTAGATCTTTAAAAAAGTATTCAATTACTTACACATCTGTATTCTGCATTACCTATATCCCTGTTATGTAAGTAGTATATTTTAAGAAAGAAAAAAAAATATTTTTTGAAGTCTGTCAGAAACTATGCAAAATGACACCCTTCAGAAGTTTCAACATCTATCAACTTATATGAAGCCACAGACAAAGCGGGATGGTGTACGCATGAAAATAAATTTGCAGTGTCATGTGAAAGCACATTCTAATAAGTATTACCTTTCTTCCTTCCGCATTTTTTTAAAATGACGTGGAAAATAAATAATATTGATGCAAGCACCAAATTGCCCCCCCCCCCCCGTACAAAAAAAAGTGGAGTAATTTTGTGCCTCTGTATTTTACTTATATTTATTTTTACTGTCATTCTATTATTGTTGCTGATTGGCACTAACAGATTGTTGATTAATAATTTCTCAGAAGCAACTAGTTGATTTCTTTATTCCAGATTGATTTATTTTGTAATTTTTAATATAGATAAATTTGGATAGCTATTTCTTAAGAAATATTTTGAAAGAGTTTTTTTATTTAATTATTATTTAGAAGGTATGTTATCTAAAAGATCATAATACCCATTTTTAAACTACCCCCCCCCCCCTATATTAATGAACTGAGTTATTGTATTAAAACCTTCTAATTATCATGCTTTCACTGATGTATAAAAAACGTGTGTATTAAAACTTTTGTTTCAACTAACCATGTTGTATTAATTTTTTATGGTTAGTTTAGTTTAAAAAGGCTTCTTTTATAGAGCATAAAGCATTGTGAATTTCAACAGAGCGTCAAAATATCTTTATTTAATTGCTATTTCAATCTGTCACTTTAAAAACTTATGCTCTCAAAGAAAAATTTAAAGTGCTCTTAAATATCATATGATTTAAAAAATTGACAGCGTTCTGATAAGTACATTGTAAAGATAAACAAATACACCTTATTACCCCAAAACATACGATTGCGGGGTGGCAGTGCTTAGACGAAGTGACAACAATTTATACCTCACGGAGTAATTTGGTGTTTCCTAGAATTTTTTTTTTGTTTGTAAATAACTATAGCTTACTAAATACTGACCAATATTTATTATTCCTTTTATGAATCTGTCGCTGAAAAAGGTGTGTTTCGCCTTGTACATTTCACTCTTTTTAAAGATGTATAGTTTTTCTTTATTAAGCACCGCATTACCACGCTCTACCCCATATAAATCAGAATTCTCGCTGATTTTGTTTTTTTTTTATCATTTCTAGTAAGAATGAAACATTCAAGAAGGATGGGGATTAATTTTATTTCATAAACTAAATCATTAACCTTAGTTTTCTAACCTATACATTTAATAATTATATATCTAACAAAATTATAAAATGTAAGAAATTGAATATAATTATCTCAGGGGATATTCATACATAACTGCGTTACGTTATAAAAATGTACAAAATTAAAATCTATTTTTGTCATACAAATTAATTAAGTCAGTATTAATAAAATAATTATGTTTACAAAACAAGAAAAACTTATGAGATAATGAACAGGATTATGTCGAGAAATATATATGTCCCTAAGGTATATTTTGTCGCTTAATATATTACAATTTATACTTGCCAATTATATGTAGATATAAGAGTAATGTCATTTATCATGTTTCCTTTATACGGGTTTAGCATTACAAACACATCTTTACTTATATAATTTTTGAGAAGTTAATTCCATATTTCATAAATTAAAAGTAAACATTGTTGGTTCTGAAGGAGAAAGTATTATATATTATCCTTATTTTTTTAATTTTAAGAATTGAAACTGATATTTAATTGTAATTAATATGTATGCATTTTTTTCTGTTTGAAAATTTTTTGAGTGTTTCAAGCATTATATATATTTTTTTAACTTCTTTAAGCCATTAAATTCTTTCATTATATATTTTTTTCTTTTTATTCAATATATATTCCTTAATCTTCTACAAATTAAAATTCTAATTTTAAATTTACATGTTTCCAAGAACATAAAACTAAATACTTAATTCTAAAATACTTTTATGTCAAATATAATGTATTATTATTTTTATCGTTATACATAAAATTTTAATATTTTTTTTGGGCAACGGAAATAAGACTTAAAGTATTTTTACACATTTAAAAATAGAAATTCACAATTGCATTCTCAAAATATCCCGCATCCTACATCCTTATTCATCTAAAATATTTTAATAATTCGGTATTTTAGAATAAGGTGGTCCAAATGGTACCTTAATAATGATAATTACAACAGTATGTCTTACATCACTTTGGTTCGGCCAGCATGTAAACATTAACATTATTGATTACCAAGCATCACTTACAAAGCATTGCTGAATATCATTAAAAAATATATTCGATTTAGAAGATCACACACTGCAGTTTTCTGACAAGTATATTCAATTTTAATCAATATTTTGGTCATTCAAGAACAATAGAACCTCGATTATCTGAAGTAATTGGGACCGACCCTCTTTCGGAAAATCGAAATTTTCGGATAATAGAGAATGCTTCAATTTTAAGATTATGGAGAAATATATGCAATATTTCTTATTATGGTAACAACTGCCTAATAAAAATAAAGCAATAGCAAAATAGAAACAAGAATAAATTACCTGAATTTTAATTTTGAAATTAAGTACCTTTTACGTACATCACAAGGGTTTGAAAAAATATTTTGTTTGTCGCAGTTTCGATTGCCTTTGCGTTGAAGGGAGTCACGGAGTTTTTAATATTATTAGTTCACTAGTATCACAGTCTTTCTGCTGCTTCAGCAATTCCAAACCTTTGCAAAACATTCAAAAGCTTCAGAATTGCTAATTTGTTTGTTTTTTTTCGTTACACTCCGCAGCTTACGGGAGCTCAAGTTAAATCAAAAGGAACTCTAAGAAAGGGGATAGAAAATATTTATATGTACTCATAGTTCGGAAAGGACCGCTTACATACAAGGAATATGATAGCTTAAAAAAAGCTTTCAAAATGGATTTTGCACACAAGAAATACGACAGTTAAAAAAATGTTTTCAGAATGGATTTTGTACACAAGGAATGTGATAAAAAAAGATCTTTAAAAGTGGATTTCGGTTAACCGAGAGTTTCGGTTAAAAGAGTTTCGGATAAAAGAGGTTCTACTGTACACGTCTTTACAATAAATGGCATGTGTGTTTGTGCCTATAGAAAGTGTCACATGAATATTACTTTTACAAGTTATTGTTCCTATGGTAAATTTGAGGAGGATTGTGCTGAATAAGGTGAAGAATATTCATATGAGTATATCGCTATGATCTGTCTGTTCATATATACACATTATTTACAAAATTATCCGAACCCTTATACAGGGTGTTTCAAATAACGTCACATAAAATATTTTATTCTCATACTTGTCTATGTATTGATTTTTATATTGGCTGAAACACGTCTATACAGAAGTTGAGATGTCTTTTCTAGACTAAAAATAAAAACCACTCATTGAACTCATAAGTTTATGGGATGCTTTTAAACACACTGGTTACAGGCCCCGATTAATCTCGGAATCTCTGGGAAGCACAACGGCATTTCGGGTTAATCTATAATTCGAGAAGAGTTTTCTAAATTCAACATATCCGAAAACTCACCAATGCTACAAATATTATTCAAATTACTACAAATATTATATTATTGGATTTTCTCGAATTTCATTAGTTGCACGATGATACTGCTTGATAAAATTATCGACTTTGGTTGGTTGAAGAAACTGACGAATTGTGATCAAGGGTGATTCTTGTATGAAAGAAAAAATTTAAACGCTTTTAAAAATATATATGAGTTAATAATTTGAGAAGAATTCAGACTTTTCGAATCCAATAAATCCAGTTTACAATAATATTTGGGGTTCCTGTTTTCTAAATTTCGGACTCCTTCAAAATTTAGCCTAAAAGTAAATTTATTCCACTACTTTCTTTGGGCTATATTAAAGATAAAATTTATAAGTATAAAAGTAAAACTATTTTCTATTAATATTCTATTGTAAGCATTTAATGTTTATCTTTATAATTACCCCTAATTTCGTAACTGCAGTTTATGTAGTTCTAAACATTTTCCCATAAAATTTGTTTATTTGGAGTGGGTTCCGATTATGTAAAATTGAATGCTTTGATTTATGTTCCGTAGAAAGCAAGAACTTGTAAAATTATTAACCATATGTTTTCGTCTGATTATTTTTTTAAAAGAAATATTAGTATTCAATCTGCTATTATTATTCTCAAAATTGGGAGTAACTTTAGACCACAATAAATATCAAAATTCCACTCTAATGTGAAAGTCATAAATTATTACAATATTAATCGTGTTAGCTGGTGTATGTTTTGATTAAACAGTTTGCAGAGCACTGTATAAGGGAGACCGGGGAGGGTTGATCATAAGAGAGGCTTGACCCATCTTTTAGTTTGAATATTTAAAAGAATTTCTAAATTTTACCAATAATTGGCTACCAAAGCTACTGGAATGATCAAACAACTGTATTTGTTTCATGCAGATAATTAAAACAGGTATATAAAAATTAATTATGAAGAGTTTTCAACTTAAAAAGTGTATTTTTTAGAAAGATTTTGTAAGTTTTTTTAGATAAAATATATCACAGAAATTTAAGTAAGTAGGTTTTAAGTAATACAGAATTATGGATCTTTCATTCCAGACATAAAGCTTGTACAATAAATAAGGTCTAATATAGGGATGCACAACCTGTGGCCCGCCATGGGTTAACTTGTGGCCCGCGATCAAAATTTATATAATTTCTTCGTTTTTTTTTGACAAAATTTCGTCAATTTATAACTGGAAAAATTGCAATTTTTTGTCCATATGTCGCAGGCAAAAATCGCGAATTTCGTCAATTTGTCCCGGAAGAAATTGTAAATTTCATCAGAACCAATTAAGAATCGCAAATTTCGTTGATTGAGTTCGGAAAAATCACGAAATTTAGCAATGAGTTGCAGAAAAATCTCAAATTTCGTCAATCAATGGGGGAAAATCTCGAGTTTTGTCAGTTTATCGCGAGAAAAAATCGCAATATTCGACAATTTGCCGCTGAAAAAATTGCAAATTTCGCCACAGTCAGTTAAAAATCGTGATTTTCATTGATCGAACGCGTTAAAAGTTGCGAATTTTGTGGATTATGTAATCCTTGATCGGTTGCTGAAAAATTGCGAGTTTTGTTATTTGGTCGTGAGAAAAATCGGAATTTTGTCAATTTGCCGCGTGAAAAATTACAAAATTCGTCAGAGTCAGTTAAGAATCGCAAATTTCGTTTATTGGGTGCGGAAAATTTTCGAATTTTGTTGATCGCGAAAGGAAAGATCGCGAATTTTGACAATAGACTCTTCGCGAAAAAGTCTCAAATTACTTTAATCGGGCACAGAAAAATTGCGAATTTTGTCGATGAACTACGGAAAATTTGAAAATTTTGTTGACCGGCTGTGGAAAAATCGTGAGTTTTGTCGCGTAAAAATTACAAATTTCTTCAGAGTCAGTTAAGAATCGCGAATGACGTTGATCGGACGCGAAAAAATCGTGAATTTTGTCGAGGAGCTGCTGAAAAATTGCAAACTTTCTTGATCGGCTACGGAAAAATCGCGAATTTCGCCAGCTTATCGCAGGAAAAAATCGCAAATTTCGTCATTTCGCTGCGGGAAAAACTACAAATTTCGTCAGAGTCAGTTAACAATCACGAATTTTATTAATCGGGCACAGTAAAATCGCGAATTTTTTCGATGAGGTACAAAAATCGCACATTTCGTTGATCGACTGGGGGAAAAGCACGATTTTGTCAATCTGTCGCGGAAACAAATCACGAAGTTTGACAATTGATAGAAAAAAATATAAATTTTGTCAATTGGTTGCAAAAATATTGCGAAATTTGTCAATTGCTCGTGAAAAAAAATCGTGAATTTTCCCAAAAATTCGCGAATTTCGTGAATAGCTCATGGAAAAAATTACAAAATTTGGTGTCGGTCCCCAAAAATATCATGAAATAGAAATCCATTCGTCGCAGGAAAAAACAGAAATTTCATCGATTGTGCGCGAAAAAGCAATCGCGATTTTCTCTAATTTATTGCGCGAAAAAAATCGCAAATTACATCAATGTATATCGGAAAAAAATCACTCGTCGATTGGTCATTGGAAAAAAATTGCAAATATTGTCAATCTGTCACGTAAAGTATCGCAAACTTCGCCAATCACTCATGGAAAAAAAATAGCGAATTTTGTCAATCGTTCATGGAAAAAACTTGCAAATTTCGATGATCGATCGTAGAACAAAAAGGTCTCGAAATAATTCGATCGGTGGCGGAAAAAATCGCAATTTTCGTTGATCCGTTGTGGGGGAAAATCGCTAAATTTGAAAATTTATCGCTGAAAAAAATCGCTAATTGCGTCAATTTATCGGAGGTATCGCAAATTGGTTGTTTGAAAAGGTTACAAATTTTGCCAATCGGCAATGGAAAATTACCGCGAAATCTGTCAATCGATCGTTGATAGAAAATCGCAAATTTCGTCAATCAGTCGTACTTGATTGACAAAAGAAAAAAAAATGAGTTTTGTTAATAGCCCGCAGAAAAAATAGCATAATTAGTCCATCATGCCTTGTTATTTCAAAAATAATTTTCCTTATCTCTCTATTCTAAAAAAAAGTAACTACCGCTGTCACCGCCGCCGCCGCCGCCGGTTTTGAATTTTTTGTGACCGGAGGTCTTTCTTCATTAATATTAAGAAAAATAATGCATACAAAAATATGAAAATCAGTAGTATTATACAGAAATGTTTGATAAACACGCTGATGTAGACAGTTTTCAGATCGAAGAATTATTTTAAGAGATATTTAATGCTAAAGTTGGACAAAATCGTTCCACTAAAAAAGTTTTATAGGAGCAAAAACTGTTCATAGGAATTTAATCATTTTTAGATCATTTTATGCGTTAGAATTTGACGGAGTGCAGATTGCATTAGTTTTTTTATTTTGACTATTTTTTTGAGGTTTTATTTCTATTTTAAATTCAGATTTTCAGCATTTCTAGAGATATTTTTAACAGATTTTAAAAAGTGATATTAATTTAAACTGTTGCCAACTGTATAAACAGCGGAAGCAATAATGTTTGCTTCAAAAAAAAATATTTATACGTGTAAATAAATTAAAAAATTATTTACACGTGACTATTATAAACAGAAAAAAACATTTGGAATTAGAATTAAATAATTATGTAAAAAAAGCAGGAACTTATTAAAAATTATGTCATAAAAACTATAATTACACGTGAATTTTAAGAGAGAAATGAATTTGTAAAGCAATAAATTTATTAACATGCGTTAGAAGTCTTAAATAGGAGAAATTACGTCATATTTACGTCACATTATAGTTATTACATAAAATGAACACAAAATAATATTGCAAAACGGTTTAAATTTAGAAATTGCGCTAGACATTTATTTGATATTTTAAGAGGATACTTTTCAACTATTTTTGTTAGGAAAGCGCAAATAATATTTCATTTCTAACACAAGTATTTTTATGTGAATATTAAAAAGAGAAAGAATAGTTTGGTCAAAATTACGTCAGATTAAAAACGATTAATTTAAAATGTCTCATTTAAAAGAACTTTCTTTTCACTTTGTTAAAAAATACCAGGAGACAAAGACTCTGTTTACTTAATTCCTTTTATATTAGCTTATTTTGAAATATTGTTACACGTGTCTACGTCATCAAGTTATTTTTATTTCGACGTTTTATTTGTATTTTTATTAATGTTGTACTAATTTATTTGTTTTTTCGTTATTTAAAATAAAAATTATGTCAATTTGTATAATTTGGCGAGTGGTTTGGCGATTTATATAATTTGGCGAAATTGGTCGACGGGATAATCAAGTAGTACCGCAACGGATTTGGCGTTAAAATTCCCCAATCAAAGAAAAAATGAATAGAAATCCGTTTATAGAGAGATCGCCACTGTTTTTTAAATTATAATTCAATCTTTCGAAATCTTTTTAAAGCCGATCAAATTAGCGTGCATTTAGAGTCTACGGTGTCTGGACGGGGGTTGGCGAGCGTAGCTCGTAGGGGGCCGATCCCCCTAGTATTTTAAATTAAATTATTCTTCAATAATTTTTTTTTATAATTTTCAATAACGTTCAATTATTTAGAAATTTTGTGTAATTTTTTGTCTTCAAGTTACTATTTGTCAAGAAGAAACCGCCAGTCTTCATAAAGTGTTGAATGGTTATTCATACAGATGCGAAGAAGCCCTGCATTCCTTCATACAATTATTTATTTCCGTTTGTTTATTTTTATTATAGACAAAAAATAATTATTCATCAAGATTAAAGACTTATTACCCTCCCCAACCCTTTACCTCCCCGATATAGAATTTTCTCTGTGTTACTGTTGTGGCCCTCGACAACCCAATCATTCTTGTAAGTGGCCCTTCTCTTAAAAAGGTTGTGCACCCCTAGTATAATATAACAATATGCTATTCGTTAAAAAGTGGCTATGTGGGTAGATTTGACACAATCACTGATAGGGAGGGTTGACCATACGGTCTAAACTCCCTTATTTAAGTGTTTTTGGATATCTTATTATTTTACTCTGTACACAATGGAGGGCTAAAGGTTATATTTAAAAAAAAACAATGTAAATTTATTCTGTAAAGCTAGAGAAAAATAGGGCCATAGAAAGTAAAAAAAAAAAAAAAAAAAAAAAAAAATTAAAATTGCTTAAAGGAAGATGTGAAAATTTCTATAGAATCAAGAGGTTATTTTATAAAATATAAATTGGAAAGTTGATAGGAACTTTAATTTCATTTAAATTGTATCCATAGTAGGCAAACGTAAAGAATGAAAAAGACTAGAAAGGCAGAAAGCTGCAGTCTCAAGATATGTTATGTGTTCATGCCTCTGCCAAAGAACATTAGAATTGATAAAAACTTTAGGAAGGTATGTAGACAAATTGCACCAAGATGAACACGATGAGAACAATGTGCCAAACAATGTGCTAGCTTGTGTTGTCAGGTTCGAGTGTGACAAAAAATGATTTTTCAAAACGGAATTTTTCTCTTGCGCCTTGTATTCTGTCTAAGCAGGTTTGTTTACACATCATATTTTTCTAAATAATTTTTAATAATAATTAAAGCATGTAGCATAAAGTTATGCCGTTTTTTTTAAAAAACTCATCTTATTTCTCTTAACAAATATTGTATAAAATAAAGTGAGTCAAGCCTTCCATATGTGGGGGAAACCTTGACTCATTATTTTCTCAGGATTAAATTCAATCATTTTTCAAGTTTCTTATATACTACACTTATGTCGTAATTTTATTTTCATAACTGGATGTATAACGAATAAAATGATATATTTATTATAGGTTCAATATTTAAAAAATAAAAAAATCATTTTGCAAAAAATTGGCCAACAATCCTTAGTCTCCCCTATATATAATATTCAGTAGATATAATAGCAATTAGTTTTAAAAGCAAAATATTAATCATCATATTAATTTCTACAATGGATATATGAGTGAAAAGCCCAATTCTCCAATGTCATTCCATATGGCAATCTTATTTTACGGCCAATCTTAATTCACGTACGCATATAAAAATCTACTTTAAATCGGTTATAAAGCCAGGAACAAGGTTCAGAGTAGTTTTTAGAACCATTATATTATGGAAAATAGAATAGCGAACAATTTTCATGCTGGAAGACTAGTTTATAAAATATGTATAACATAAAACAACATGATATTATAGAGATTTTGATCTGACAAAAATTTAATATGCTGAAGATGTTCTAATTAACATATAAACGTTTTCTAAGAAGATTTTATAAACTCTCAAATGACATAATGTTTCATATTTTCATGACAGAAAATATAACTACAACAGTTACAGGTTATAGTTAGTCATTTTAAATATAAATCAAATGTAAACATGACAGCTACTTCCATTTAGTTTAACAAGAGATAAATATTATTGATTAGTTTTTAATCCTGTCTGTTTAGTCATTCGCTCTTCTGCCCGTGTTTGATGTTTCGAAGTACATGTTAGTAAAATAAGCAAATTACTTTGAAGCTTTAAGGGGGTAGGATACCTTTAAACCATCAAATTTTTCGAATTTTTTTTTAAATACATATTTTGATTCCGCAATCATTTCCGAACAATATGCAACAAACCGCATTAAAAAATTCCCATTAGTTTACTAATTACGGCAGTTTTATTATGACTACATATTAAGACTACATAGGATAATTAAACTTTGCGTTGCATTTATTCAAAACCATGAACTTTGATACTGCGCGCAGTGTTACTAAAAAACTATGCATGGCAATCAAAGAAAATCTTACCACATATTCATTTCTGTAATCTGTACAACTTAAAAAGTAGCTAAATGCAAAATTTTATTTTTTTTTCTGTGTTTGTACTTTGAAAATACTTTTCAAAAAGTGAAAATTTTAAATTTTTTGTTCTTTTTTTTAAATTTATTCAATAGTTTTTACATTCTGTTTTTAGTATAAAGGCAACTCTATTATGCATTTATTTTCATCAAAATTTCCTCTTTATATGCATATTTTCATACTTTATCATGCACGCAATATTTTTTTTCTCTTATTATCATTAATTTTTAAACTTATCGTTTCAATATTTATTTTTGAATTTACAAGTATATGTATATTTTTAAATATTGCTTTAAATACGAGCTTTACATTTAAATGAAGTTTGAAAATTATTTTTGATTTATTACACAAGTTTTGAAGCTTGAACATAGTGATATTTTTTACTTTTTCGACGTGTTCAAAGGTACCCTACCCCTTAATGCCGAGATATGAATGATGTGTCTGTGGGGGCCTTATTTGGCCATTAAAACTAGTAGCATACTACGCTAGCAACTCATGTTGAAAAAATTATGTCAGTTTCTGAATTAGTGCTGAATTGTGACACAATAGTAAAAGTAATTATTTTCCAGATTTTCTAATATTATTTTTAGCTGCTTTATTCTCATAAAGGAGCCTTGACTTTTTAAAAAATAAACCCTGCAAACCTCCCCAATTATCAAGACTTACAGTCCTAAACATTCGCATCAAACTGTCCAGTCATTCGACGGTTTTCTATAAACAAGGATACATGATCAAACTATGATATAATTCTGACCCTATTATTAACCATATTATGGTCAGAATAAATTTAAGTTATGATTATGTAAATGTTTTTTACAAAAAACGTTGAATGATCGGGCAGTTTCCTGCAAATTTTAACTGTGTAGTAACAAAATGCTCTGCAATTTGCTATTCAACATCAAATTGTAGTACAGAGATGCCAGAAGTACCATTCAACTGGGAATTGAATCTCCTGCGGAAGAACGTACATGCAGTTTTTAGGTGCGTTCGTAATTATATAAATACGTAGCACCTATAGTCGTCGTTCAGTCCGTCCGTCTGTCCGTCTGTCTGTCTGTCCGCATATAACAGAGCAAAAACTACCCAACCGAATGGTCTGAAATTTTTAATGTATGATTGTTGCAAAATTTTGTCGAGCCATTTCAAATTTTATGAAAATAGGATGCATAGTTTAATTACAGGGACAGTCAAAAGTTTTTCTTTACATTACGGCCAATGGAAAAAATTATTGCAAATGCATTTTAATGATGTTACAGCCTTCCGAATGGTCTGAAATTTTAAATATATCATTGTTTCAAAATTTTGTCGAGCCATTTGAAATTTTAGGAAAATCGAATGTATAGTTTAATTACAGGGACAGTCAAAAGTTTTTCGTTACATTACGGCCAATGGGAAAAAAATATTGCAAGTGCGTTTTAATGATGTTACAGCCTTCCGAATGGTCTGAAAATTTAAATATATAATTGTTGCAAAATTTTGTCGAGCCATTTCAAATTTTATGAAAATCGGATGTATAGTTTAATTACAGGGACAGTCAAAATTGTTCCGTTACATTACGGGGAATGGGAAAAAATTATTGCAAGTGCATTTTAATGATGTTATAGGCTATATGCACTTATGAAGTTAAAAAATATATACATTCAGTACAATATGGGGTGCAAAAAATAATTATAAAACTAGTTACAGTACGAACGCACATCATTTGCCACGTTTGACGAGCAATTTCCGACTTGTTAAAATAACAGTGGCAGGTCGATCCTGATATCACCTGGCCGGCTATAACAAGTATGGATTTTTATCATTTATTTGCATTTAGTATTCATTACGTAAAATGCGAATTAAAAAATAATCTTACATTTAGATATATAATTTTTTAAAGTAATAATTACTCGAAATTACTTTTATATTTATCTAATTAAGTGTAATATTATCATTCAACTTACATTTATCAAACATAATTCGATTGAAGCACTAAAAAGTAGCTTATCAGGGTATAAAAATGGAAATCAATTTATAAGTACTACAGAAAAAAAATATCTGAAAGTTTTATAGAAAAAAAAACACGTTTTTTTTTTTTTTTTTTTTTTTTTTTTTTTTTTTTTTTTTTTTTTTGTGCAGCTATTTATTACTGGAAAATTAAGGCAAGAGATTATTTTCAAAAAAGTCTCTTCTTTAGCTCAAGAATTTTAAACTAAAGTACATTTACACTTAAAGAAAATACTAATAAGTATAAAAGTGAAAATATTATTTTTTAAAACACTCTTTCATGAATATTCTATGTTCATGTTGAAGATCACGACTAATTTTTTGACTTCATGTTTTTTCCCAAAATTACTGTTAGGGTACATTAATTTAGCGTAAGTAAAGAACGGGTTGTCGAAAAATTCACGGATTTTTTTATGTTTGGAAGAAAACGCTAGCAAGAGAATTTATAAAATATATATATAATTTTCGCAATGTTTATTTTTTAAGTTAAGGTAGCAGAAACTAACTATTTAAACTAATTTTTCTGACGATTTCTATATTGATTTTTCAACGAATAATCGTAAAGTAAGTAATATTAATTTATTTACTTATAAAAATCTGATTTAAAAAATATACACGCTTCCTTTTCACTTTCTTCTATCTTTACAAAAAGAAAGTATTGGATTCGTGAAAATGTTCAACTTCCGGTTTTTGACGGATTTACACATTTTAGGGGTCAGAGATCCCAAAAAACACGTTTTGTACAAAATGTCTGTCTGTGCGTCTGTGACTCTGTGATTCTGTTTGCCTGTATGTATCTGACACAAATTTTGTGGGCACACTATCTCAAGAATTTAATAAAAACTACTGAATACTGAATTTAATAAAAAAATATATATTCAGTTAGTCCATGATATAAATTGGTACTGATTAGTTTTTTGGTGTAAATCGCTCAACAGGTGGCGCTGTTATGCAGCATTTTTCATGATTTCCACAATAGCTCAAAAATAATGCACGGATTTTCATCAAACTTTAGATTCAGTTAGTCCTTGACATGAATAGACTTTTTGTACATTTTGGTATAAATAGCTGAACAGGTGGCTCTGCTAAGTTGATTTTTGCAAGATTTCACGATTTCCGCAATAGCTCTATCTTAAGAACTAACGCACGGATTTTCATCAAAATTCAGATTCAGTTAGTACTTGATATGACTTGGTGCTGATTACGTGTTGGTGTAAATTGCCCAGCAGGAGGCGCTGCTATGCTGCACGTTTCACGATTCCCGAAGTAGCTCTATCTAAAGAACTAACGCATGAATTTTCATATAACTTTAGTTAGATGTTGACACAAGTTGTTGATGATTAGGCTTTGGTGTTAATCGCCCAATAGGTGGCGCTGTTAGGCTAGAATTTTCACGATTTTTGCAATAGCTCTATCTCAAAAACTAATGCACGGATTTTCCCCCAAACTTCAGATTAAGTTAAACGTTGACACAAGTTGTTGCTGATTAGGCTTTGGTGTTAGTCGCCCAATAACTGGCGCTGCTATGCTGGAATTTTCACGATTTTTGTAATTGCTCTATCTGAAAAACTAACTTACGGATTTTCCCCAAACTTCAGATTAAGTTAGATGTTGACATAAGTTGTTGCTTGGTGGTTTTGGTGTAATATAGGTTTTGTGCAAAGCACTCAATACTTGGCGCTGCTAGGTTGCATTTTCCTGGATTTACACGATTTCAGCAATAGTCACATCTCAAGCACGGAATTTCATATCTTTAGAATCTGTATGATAGACATAGATTGCCATTTAATTTTGACAGTGTGATAGCGAATTTCCGAGTAATAACATGCATGGGATAGAAGAAAGTTTTGGTATTGGTACATCCGACTAGTTTATTCATCATTTATTTTCTAATTTATAGTCTTTAAAATGTTCCATTGTCACAGTTTCACAGCGATTTGGCTTATTTTGGCAAGTGTTCATTCGCGCATAATTAAAGCCGTTTTTTTTCAGCTCGCATGCAATTGTACGTGTTACAGAGAATACGATTTATCACCTGTGGCGGGCAGATTGAAAAATGCCTTAAAATTAATGTATTAATTTATAATTAAGTTTTAAAAGTATTAAAATGTTTTATTGTCATCGTCATATAAGGTAGAATTATATAAATTATGCACATATCGTTGTGCATAATTTATATAATTCTACCTTATCAAAAAGTTGGTTAAAAATCGATTTCAAAATTCCCGCTTTAAATAAAACTAGTCGGGTGTACCAATCCCAAAACTATCTCATAGATATTAATAATTCAAAACTCGCTATCACTGTGCCAAAATTAAATGACAATCTATGGCCATCATGAGGATTGTAAAGAATAAAAATGTAATAATGTAATAATAAAAATTTTTGCCCTTTTACTTTGGTTAATTTATTCCAAATTCTTATATAATATCTACATTTTTTAGAGCTTAATATGAAATGGTGCAGCCAGATTCGAGAGCCAATTAATTTACTAGTGGAACTGTTACGAGATGGTTTACCAATAAACTTGTTAAAGATTATGCTGCCTCTGTTATTTGATTGAAAGGGAAATTTTTCCCAATGTTTATTATGTCATGTCTTCCACCTCGCCTTCTACGACTGCAATGTCGTTATTCTCAGGAATAACTGATGGTTGGTAAAGTTTAAAGCGAGTGTTCGTTATAATACTTTACGTAGATATGCAGGAGCGTCACAGAAGTTTCATATATAGATTCGTTGAATTGGATGATTTAACAAAGATATGGTAAAGTTTAAAGCGTGTGTTCGTTATACTACTTGACGTAGATATGCAGGAGCGTCACATAAGTTTCACATATAGGTTCGTTGAATTGGATGCATTTAACAAAGATATGGTAAATTTTAAAGCGTGTGTTCGTTAAACTACTTTACGTAGATATACTGGAGCGTCACAGAAGTTTCTCATATAGGTTCATTGAATTAAATGCATTTAACAAAGATATGGTAAAGATTAAAGCGTGTTTTTGTTATACAACTTCACGTAGATATGCAGGAGCGTCACAGAAGTTTCACATATAGGTTGGTTGAATTGGATGCATTTAACAAAGATATGGTAAAGTTTAAACCATGTGTTCGTTAAACTACTTTACGTAGATATACTGGAGCGTCACAGAAGTTTCTCATATAGGTTCATTCAATTAAATGCATTTAACAAAGATATGGTAAAGATTAATCCGTGTTTTTGTTATACTACTTCACGTAGATATGCAGGAGCGTCACAGAAGTTTCACATATAGGTTGGTTGAATTGGATGCATTCAACAAAGAGATGGTAAAGTTTAAAGCGTGTGTTCGTTAAACTACTTTACGTAGATATTCAGGAGCGTCACAGAAGTTTCACATATAGGTTCGTTGAATTAGAACAAAGATATATAAGTATCACATTATTTCAAAGAAATCACTGAATTTCGGAACACACCCCCTTAGATGTCCGCAATCAAAATTTCCAACCTAAAGAGTATAAAATCAACATAAATGTAATTACGTAAAAATGTAACAGAATATTAAATTTGATTAAATTGCGTGCATTAGCTTTTGAGATATAGCTTTTGCAAAAATTGTTAAAAATTCAGCCTAGCAGCGCCACCTGTTGTGCGATTTACACCAAAACCTAATCAGCAACAGTTTATATCGAGGTTAAACTCAATCTAAAATTTTATTAAATGCCGTACATTAATTCTTGAGCTAGAGTTATTGCTGAAATTGTGAAAAGTGCAGAATAGCAGCGCCACGTGTTGAGCGATATACGCCAAAATCTAATAAGCAACAACGTAAGTCAACTTGTAAATTAATCTGATGTTTCATGAAAATCCAATGCATTAGTTCTTGAGATAGAGCTTTTGCAAAAATCGAGAAAAATGCTGCATAGAAACGCTACCTGTTGGGCGATATACACGCAAAACTAATCAGATTCAGATTATATCAAGGTCTAACTGAATCTAAAATTTTGTGAAATTCCGTGCGTTAGTTCTTGAGATAGAGCGCCCACAAACTTTTTGTCACATACTCACTGACTCACAGACAGGCATTTTCTGAAAACCATCATATTGTTTTCAGGACATTCTAAAACGTTAAATCCATCGAAAACTGGGAGTCGAAAATTTCACGAATCCAATACTTTCTTTTTGTAAAGGTAGAAAAAAGTGAAAATATTCTGAGTTAAGTAAAAGAGTGTAATAAAATGTAAAAAGCACGCGATATTTAAAAATTAATCAGCAATAGTACTGCAAAAATCGCCAAATATTTTTGAGGATCTAGAATAAACATATCCTAAAAGGTCAGTTACGTACGGTCGTGGAGAAAAAAAAAGTAAGCACCCCCTACTAACTCTGCAACCGAGACCAAACTTTCCTTTCTTTATAAGGCAACACCCAATTTTGATAATATATTTTAAATCTTTGGTTTAATCTATAACTAGAAACGAAATTTCAAATCATTTGAATAAGTTTTTTAATTATAAACATTCAAAAGTTCGAGTTTTAAATGTTAAATTATATTTTCATATTTTTATAATAGCTCCTAAAATTATAATCTAAATCTGATATTTTTTCCTGTGGTTATAATATTTAATGACCCAAATATAAATACATTGAGTTTGTAATTTTAAAGGTTTTATAATATAAATTATGAAATTAATATTCGAAAAAAATATGAATTGCAACCTACAATTTTTTTGATAGATTTATGTTTATTCTGCTCTGCTTTATGTGAATTCTCAATTTCAAATTTATATTCCAAGTATTCTTCAAATTATGATTACAAACCGTCAAAATGATGGTTTAAGGCCTTCTATGATATGCAGAAAAGCATAATTTGAAAAATATATATTGTACTCATTTTAATGAAACACTTGGGCTGACAATAGTCGAAACATGTTAAGCAAGTAAGATGTTCATAATGGTAAGAAATAATGCATTAATAGAAGTGACATAGTCATTCTGTAGCATTTCAATAATGAGTACGAACTTTAATTTGGATACAACCCCTAAAATATGCTCATTTTAAAATAATTACTTACTCGGAAACTAATCGTACGAATTTCATGAAAATTGTTTTTAGTCTAATTGAAGGGTGTAGAATGGTGTCAAACTTGGGTATTGCTATTGAGAAGAACAAAGTTTGGGTTATTTGCCATATGTAGATAGATTCCTAAGCAAATTTTGTATACATCATTTGAAAGTAGACTGTATTTCCAATCTGTTTGTATCTGAAACGTTTTTCTACAGTAATTTGTCGCAGAGTTAGTAATGGGTGTTTACTTTTTTTTTCCACGGCTGTACATATATTATCTGGTTTAAATTTTAACTTTTACTCCAGTCTTTAATATCTCTTCGACGACTTTTAGTAACTTGATTGTTTTAAATATGCAGAAATATCCAAATAAAATAATGTATGAAGACCCTAGAAGCCAAGAGACAAGTGACAAAATTTAGATTTCGAGTAAATTGAGTTCAAAGTTGAACATCAATAGTAATGAACTCAATTGAAGTATGAAATTATTGCTGATTTCTTAGTGGTCTATGAACTCTTATTTCCATAACTGTCAAAAAAAGTGGAGTGCAATTTAAAAAAATTTATAACTAAGTAATATTTATAATCATTCGGCACTTGTACCCTTTGGCTTCCGAGTGGTACACAAGAAATGAAAAATTATGAAATTAAAAAATTAAATAATAAAAATTTTAAGAACATTGTTGATACAAATGAATAAAAGGAAAAATTTTTGCTTTAATGTAAGTTTTACAAATGAAAAATTGTGAAGTTAAAAAAAAGAATTGATGAAAAATTTAAGGACAATGTTAAATACAAAGGAATGAAAAGACAAAATTTTGTTCTAAGTTAAAAAAAAATTATTATAAGTTTTGAAACATTGAATTTTTTTAATTTTTTTAACCGTTAAAATGCATCTATTTAACATATAAGAAAGTAAATTCAAAAAATAAAATAATTACACAAAACAGTTTAAAAAAATGGAACAATATTCTTCTAGTGATAACATGTGAACAACACATTATCTCATCTTCATCAGTTTCATAATCACGATTAGGCTCATCAGCCTGATCTTCAGAAGCGTGCGGGGTTTCAGTCTGTCCTGGTGCCACTTGGTGAGGAAGATCTACATAGAAAAAGTGGTACACTCGAAGTACAAGCTGCAATAGTTCGATACGATTTTTAACCCTCCGACTGTATTGGAAAAGGGCAAAATTGTAATGTTATTTTCTCTGCATTTCGTTTTAAATGCTAAAAAAAAATGATTCTTTGAACATTTTATAAAAAAAACTTAATAACGAATATGAATGCAATCCTTGGAAGTATTAATAATTGTTCAATGTATTAAAAATACATTAAATCAATAGAATTATATTACTTTAAATACTGCTTGTATTGCAGTGAAACCTGGAGCTTGGTGAACGTATTAACACGGGCTTGTCAGTGAGGGGGTTTTAAACTTAAGGTATTTGAGTTTCGGTTTTTCTTGTGCTATGGGAAGCTCAGGCAGAACTGTAGGGCATCTTCCGGCACGGCTGGACTTAACCTTTAGCTCGTGGAAAGTTCTCATTCACCACCAGCAATATCTTTGTAGGATAATGTGAAGGGTTTTTTTTCCTTGCAATGCAGACACTGCATATATTTCAGATACCTTTCACTGACTTTATAAAGAATGGTGTAAGTGACTCGATTAATAAAGTCTTCATCTTTTAGCACTTCTAAGGTGAAGTTTTTGCTGGAATCATTTAAAAGTTAAGCCCAATGCTGTGGAATATAGATTCTATTTATTCCTCTTCTTTCTGATTTCTATGAGTCAAAAGTCTTGGCCACATTCATAGTAGGAATGTCCTGAAATCAAAAAGTGAGGATTAAATGTTTCTATGTATGCATTTTCTATGATGTACAGCCAGAACTTCACAATCAAATGGCTTTTATTCTGTCCTGCACAATTGTCACTAAATGCTGCAATATGCCTGACTTTAGAGGGAAGAGTCTTTATGAATTTCAAAAGACAGAATGCGATTTCTTGGCAACCACGAAAAGTCTGCCATTCATGCCACATGTACATGTGGGTAGTTCCGCTTTCAAGTTTATGAATGTATAAGTTGTATGTCCAAAGTAGACTAGGTAATAAGTCTTAGAATTGTTTAAATGTGGAGTTGGTATGATTTTTTGAAAATCAAAGCATATCGTGACCTTTGAATCATCCTTTAAATTTTGGAATGCGTCTGCTTATCTGGCAGCTTCTGCTTTGCGGATATGTAGTTCCTTTGGAGTTTCTGCATGTTGTCTCTCATCTGCATTTCCATGATCTATTTTCAATTGTAGCTTGTCACACATAACACATGTATCAGTCCCCGGTCGGTGAAAACTGAGATTAAAAAGGTTGTTAAGAATTTGTATACAGAAACTTTCCTTGACCGGCTGAACGCACTTTTCTTCTAGGCAAAAGTGAACATAGAGTTTGTACATCTCCTTTAAACTGAGTTCTGGAAGCAGGTATTTACGGTTTGGGGCATTTCTCTAATATAATGGCTTGTGTATCATGGAAACTAGTTTATGCGTCTTTGATGACATCAATACAGTCTTGTGGAATTTTATTCGACGGTTCTTTTCTTCCTCTTTCATCGCGAGAAGGTGGGGCACAAACCGTTTCTTCCTTTTTGTTTACTATGTTTTGCAACCGTTTTTTAGAACCATTTTCGTTTTTTTTTTTGTACCAATCGCCGTTTAAAGATGATTAAATTCATGTGGCGTTTTAAAAGTCTTGAACCGGCCTTGTGTGGCGTTGGTCGCGGTTCAATTATGCCTATGTCAACGGATACAAGTGCACTTATATCCCTTGGACTCCACGCGTTCCACGGTTTCGGAAAAGAGGTTAAGTAATTGACCTTAAGAACGCAGCGCATAATTAAAAAATCACTTATATCTCTTTACCGACAAACAAATAGACTTATTTCCAGATAGCCTGTGCACTTAACTCAATTTTTTTCAATTCTATCACTTATACCTCTTGGCTTCTGGGGTCCTCATATGACATATATATATATATATGTTATATATGTAATATATAACATATACATACTCAGAAACTATTTTTATTTCTATTTATGTGAAAGCATTATTAATTAAATTACTATAAAAAACCACATTCCTTAATGTTTTAAACACATAAAATTTCACACATTAAATTTTAACTTGAATTTATCATTGTGATATTGGGAGACTGGACAACAAATGATACATCAGGAGAACGAAATACGAGAGTAACCATTTTGTCTACACAAGGGAAATTATTGTTTAAGACATTTTAATAATTAAATTAACAGTCATTCTACAGACAGTTTATGTAATGCGACGAAATTTCACAGAAGAAACGCAAAATAAATGTCTCATATTTTACGATTGTGATGGTATTTTTTACTCCCGATCACCTACGCAAGGAACATAGACAGAAGTGTTGCCCTGCATGAGGCACGTATATTTATGTTAAGTAAAGTAAGTTTAGAAGAATGCCTTGGAAATTCCACACACTAAATTTTAACTTGAATTTATCATTGTGATATTGGGAGACTGGACAAAAGATGATACATCATGAAAAATAAATATGAGAGTAACCATTTTTCTCACATGAGGGAAAATATTGTTTAAGACATTTTAATAATTAAATTAATTGTCATTCTACAGACAGTTTATGAAATACGATAAAATTCAGCAGAATAATCACAAAATAACAGTATCATACTTTGTGATCGTGGTGGTATTTTTTACGCCTGATCACCTACGCAAGGGATATCCCTTGCGTAGGTGATCAGGCGGAAGCCCAGACAGAGGTATTGCCCTCCGTGAGGCACATATATTTATGCTAAGCAAACTAAAGTCAGAAGAAAGCCTCAGAAAATTCTCAATGATTAGGCCGAAGAGGCCAGTGGCGTAGTGGTTAGCACGTCCAACTGCAATGCTGCAGGTCGAAAGTTTTATTCTGGTTGTGCAAGGTTCACTCAACCTTTCAGCCCCTCGGGGTCGATAAAATGAATATCAAGCTAGCTTGGGAACTGAACACCGTGGGTCCTGTATCAGGCTGACCATGTGGCTGGGACGTGTGCTGTAGATTACCTCGAGGCCCATTGTCAAGGAAACGGCATAAGTACGGACCTACTACCTCCTGTCTACTTACTTTGAGAGCAGAATATCTGTGCCACTAGCGGGGCCGTGCAAATTGGTTATACAAAAAATATGATTTATTTTACAATAATGGAAAGCCGAAACACATATAATATTCCCTTTATTAACTTCTTCAGGCTTCAGGTACACAAATTCAAACCTCTATTATTTTCTACAGAAAAACTAAAATGTTTCATTTTTTTACATTTTTACCTTACTTCTATGTAGCTGAATCTTTTTTTTTTGCTTCGAAACAAAACCAATAAATAGCAGAGCTGTTGCTTATTTGCTCATAAAATAAGTGCTCTTTTCATCCGAGTTTACAAAATGCCTTCAAGGTAGTGTTGTAAGAAAGTAAGAAATTTTCATAATTAACTTAAACCGTTTACAATAAAAAAAATTCAAGGATTTGAATATCATTCACCTGTTTAAAACCTTTAAATTTCCTATAGCGTGAATTTGGGTTATTGGTAATTAAATTGATATTTCAAGGGGGCTTGTAATTTTAGATTTATAAGTGTGAACCTTAATAATGAGTCCCTAAAATATAAATTTTCGAAAAACGGCTCTTAATGTCATCTATGGTATAATTTCGTTTGTGCAAAAGTAATCTGTGTGTATTCGTAGTATAAGTTGAACATCAGGTCTCAAGAGATTAAAGCAAGTTTGTTTAACTCTTGCCATTTGCATCTCCATAATGTATGTTAGATACCCTATTTTAAATAATACATTTTCGAATAATGTAAAGCGTAAAAGTGAAGGTATAAAACCCCCAAGTAACCCAATAGCGCCAATACATCTCCTATGAAACGTAAGCTAGTACACTAATATTGCGTTATCTTCAGTAATTTATACGTCTAATGTTTGAATTATAACAATTTACTGTGATAATATGTGATACCAATTTCGAAAAGGGATATGAAAATTTTACGGCTCCATGGAAAGTTATGGATGTTGAATACTTGTATCCCTTTGTCCTATAAAATAATGCGCCCTTTGACGTTACCTTAAAACTGATTCTTGATATAATTTTTAATTTTTTCCTTCCTAATGTATTAAAAAAATCGATACTTTTATTAATGTTATGTGTTTTTTAAGTAGAGTTATTATACAGAGAAGGAAAAAGTATATAAATGTATGAAATTTTGCAATGCATACAATTATTTGAATGCCTATATTAGGATGACTCAGCCTTTCATCCCTTCGGGGCCGATAAAATGTGTACCAAGCTTGCTTGGGAACTAAACGCAGTGGGTCTCACGTTAGACTGACCATCTGGCCGGGACGCATGCTGCACAGCACCTTGGGGCCCAGGATCAGGAAAACAACGATGGGCACTTTCGGACCAGATCCTTCATGGATTGTATAGCCACAGAGTTTAGTTAGTATTAGGATGAAATATGAGAGTAATTTTACGCTGCTTGCAGGGAATTATTTATCACGGTATTTTAATAATAAAATGTACATTAATAATACAATTAGCTTGTGTGACATGATTAAAATATATAAATACATGAACAGGATTGGATGGTTGGTTGGTTGAAGTTTAATGGCACAAAGTCCCTTTAGGAACATGCTGCGTCAAGAACACGATAAAATAAAAACAAAAATAAGTTATTAAAAGTGCCACTGAAAAATGTGCGAATGAAACAATGATTGGAATAAAACAATCAAATTAATGTAAAAGTAATGCGAATTGAATACATAATGAATAAAAAGCAAAGTTAATGAAAAAAGCAATGTGATGATAAATGTAATTAAAACCAGTCGATGAGATAAAAAATCAAAGCTTAAAAAAGAAATAGCAACAGTTAAAAACCATACAATCAATGAAGTTATAAGTCAAAAACACAAAGTATACAATAAGTGAAAAACATTCAAATTAACGTACAATGAAAGTAACAATAGAAAAGGTTTTAAAAACCAAATATAGTTAAAAGGCATAAAGGAAACATTTAAATTAAAATCTGTAAAAGCTCTAATATTACGATTGACCAATGCATTAAATGTTGTAGTAATATTGCTTAAAAACAAATTTTTAATTAAAAATATATATATATTTATATAAAATCATATAGGATGAAATTCTTCGAAAACAGTATTATTTTCATCGTCATCTGAGTCACAACTGCAAGAGTCCATAGCCTCTTCTTCACAGTTCAGCAGCTGATTGGGATCCTTTATATTAGTTATTTCTACATGAACAGGATGTTCTGACTCAGGTGGTAATCAAATACGTTGTAAAACATCTTAGACATGATTTATTTTAGATTAGCAAAAATATGAAACATAACGTATACTTCTCATTTCTGTTAGAAGCAAATTTGTTTAATTTTTGTAACTAATATTTTCACAATATATCTCCATTAACCTATCTACAATTTCCGATAAACTCTGTTACCATAAAAGGGAATGTGTAAAAGGCCTATAAAACATAATAAGAAAGGGACAGTATAAAATCCGAGAATAATAAACTATTACTTAAATATTTCGTTGCAGAACCATAAATTTCGGTTATTTATAAATCACTCTGTACATGACTTTATATGTATAGGAAATATATGACGAATCATTCTAATCGGAAATGAACATTTTAGGTTGGGCATGATAATAAAATTATAGGTGTGCACCATTTGTGTTTCTTTGTTCAGTAATATAGTATTCCTTCTATCATTAGTGTAAACTGACTCTGTAGCATTTTAATTATACTATTTTTCAGCATAATTTTTCATTCCTCAGTTTTTAAAATGAATGATAGTATTGTTAAAACAGTGAAATATTTTAAGGAGTGACTGGTTTGTGAAAAAAAAAAGAAAAAAATACACGAATTGTAAATTTTTTAAAGTAAAATCTATCTCCAAACTTTCTTTAAAATGATTTATTAGAAAAATGAAATTAATTATAACCATGCTCTGTATGTAAATAAATATTATATCCCAGCAGTGGAAAATATCTTTTACATGAGAATACCATAAGACTAACCACATAATACACTTAAGGTAAAGTACCCAGTAGTTGACACCTTAAGGAATTTTTCGGCGTTCGTCGCCTTTGGTTCGTGCAGTTTTCAATTAAGGGAAAAAGTTTGATCATTACTAGGGGTTTTGAACATTTTTCCACAAAATCATAACGTTTAATGTCCCGAAATGAATACATTTTGTAAAAATTACTAGGGGATATGAAAACATGATTTTTGTCCAGAAGTTGACACCATCGTGAACGTGAGAGTTTAGTAGTTGACACCTTCGTGAACTAGTAATTGACACTGACTGCGGCGGGGCCTAAATTAATAATAATAAATACTCTTTATTATTATATTACTATATTAATTGCCCCATATGAAGACATAATTATAAGAACCGTTAATTAGCAAAATTTTTTAAAGAAATCAGAAGTTTTAATGAAAGATCAGAAGTTTAATCAGAAGTTTTAATGAAAATAAAAAAAGTCCCATAGATCTGAAATTATAATATAAAACCACTTACTTAATTAATCTCAAATAACAAAAATGAAAGATAGAGTGCAAAATCAAGCACTAACGGCAGATATTTTACCTTTTCATTGGGGTTTTCCCTCAACTTTGTATTTCAGAGTTATTCTAGGCACGTTAAATTTTTTAGCCGCTGTTTTGTACCCAGCTTTGTTGACTTTAACGTATTCTACGGCAGCTCTTATGCTCTTCCGTGTAATTCCTAAAATTTCCCTTCGTAGGTGGCATCTAAAAAAATAAATAATTAATTTTAGTAGTTGACACTCCCTAATTTGAATAATTGACACCCTGTGTCATCTATTGGTTTAAATGCATTTTTAGTTTTTCAAAGGTCAGTCATGAATTTATCTTGTAGATTCCAGCTTATTTTCATTGCATTGAATTAGATTAACAAAACCCCAACATGAGCATGTAGTTGACACTGGGTGTCAACTTTTGAAAATCTGTTTCTTTTTATATTCAATAGTTGACACTCACACTAACTCCCGCTATTTTGCACAAAATGCATCAATTTTATTCCAATACAATTCTTGGACATCGAAACAATTAATATCAATCAAAACATAACCAGAAATTAAGATAAATTACGGGTTTTAATACTTACTGTAACGTGCGACCCTTATCACTTTTCTTGAGATAAATTCGAAAAATTCAACTTTGCACACATGCTTCTTTGTTGTCTTCCGTCATATTGGAATTGGGCTTGACTGTTTGTAGTTTTAGCTCTCAGTTTTGCCGCAAGGTGATAGATTTTAAAAATTCTGTGTCTCTCATGTTCCTACCTGTGACGTTTTCTTGTTACACTACTGTTTCTACAAAAGTGTCAACTATTGGTCCAGTGTCAACTACTGGGTACTTTACCTTATTTCAATCTGAAGCAAATATGTTTGATTTTCTTAATTCGCATTTTTATAATGAATATTGATTAACTGCTATTGAAAGTAAGTGCAATTTTGATAAAGTTATAAGAGTGAAGATATAAAAGCCGCAAAAACATAATAGGAGTAATACTTCTCCTGGCGATCATTTACTGTTACATTAATATTACGTTACATTACCCTTTTCCTTATTTATAACTCAATATCATTGATAATATGAATTTGTGCAAAAATTGTATTAGCGTAAAGTCCTAAGTATATGTGAATATTATAAGGCGTCATGCTAATAAAGTTTTATGCGTGTATTATTTGTAATGCTTTGTTCACTAAAATAATATGCACTTTATCATCAGTTTAAACAATTTTTGTGACATTTCAGTTAACGTTATTTTATATTTTACGTATGTTTGAAATCTGTAAAAAAGTGAAATGTTTCTTAACCTAATAAAATAATATAACTACAAATGAAAATATAAAATATACTCATACATATACTTTATTCATGATTTTAAAGTGTTCTTTATTGTTAGAATTCTGAAGTTTACTTTGCTGCCATTGATTTTCAGTAATTTTTTCCAAGTAGTTTTTGTAGTGTATTAATTAGCTTTCTGAAACTGGAATATCAGTTTTTTGGATATTATCCATTTTTAACTAAGCAATTTCAGCAGCGTATTTGAATTTATACCTACAAGAAAATAAAATTAATTTCAATGTTAATGTTAATACTTCCAATTTATCATGTTTGTCTATAAGACATGTTTGTATAAACATGGTTGTTGGTTGTGATATTCTTTGCTTGGTGACCCTGGTGGTGTGTGGTTTTGATTAAAAATCTTCTGGCTGAAGAGCCTGTTTCTGTAGAAATCTGTAATTTTGTATACCTTTTCGCCATTTCTTCCCTTGTATTCTCTGCTCTTTTGCAGTCATATAATTTTTTTTAAAATCTTCCCTTCAGCTCTTCCGATTTATTTCTCTTTTTGTTGAATTTCATGGATGAATACTTAACTGGATCACGCTTTTTTTTTCTCTTACCCTTTCTTTCCTTTAAGAAGGATCAGCACTCTATATGTGGAAATTTTGGAAGCTTCCTTCGAAGGTTTCTTTTTAGGAAACGGAATTTTGCTAGGCAATCTATCAAATTCAACCTTTATCGGTTTATGCGTTCTGGTGTAGAGATGCCTTGAAACTTCTAGGGAAGACACTAGCAGGCACATTTTCAAGACCTTCACCAAGACCAACACGTTTAACTGCAGGAATTATCTGAGTTTGCTGGTTCTTTCAGCAGGTGGTTCCATAACATCTCAAATTTCATCACTGTTGGTTTCTTTGAAATGTTTGGTGATCCCAATACATTTTCCCCCCGGGTCCTGGTGTTCTTCACTACATTTTCTTTTTTTGCGCTATTTCTAGTTTTTTTTTTTTTCTGAAGAACTACCATCTTCCTTTTCTCCCATTTTGTAATAGAAGACTTAGGAAAATCTTCATCCGGATCTCCAGTGGAGGCAGTCGCCTAGGGTAAATTTGAAAAATCAATACCTAAAAGTAAAATTTAATTTAAAATTAGCTATGAAGTAAGGAACAATCTTATAATTTCCAATCTGAATATTAAAAATGTATGAAATTTATTAATATCAAGAATTTCCCCGGCAAAATTTGCATAAAAAATATTTTCAAGCATACAAATTTCAAATTTTCAAATATTTCTCATATTTTCATTGTCAAACTCACAATGCATGCAGCACTATTTTAAGATACTTTTATTTAAATTTGTGTGCTTTACTTTCAAATAAAAAATGTTTCAACGGTAATTTAAAAAAATGTAACAAAAATAATAATTTTATTAAATACGAATTTTGCCCAGAAAAGTATGAATTTGTCTTGGAAAACTTTCAAGCTCATATATAGAAAAAGTAAAGACCATCACATACAGGAAAACTGGGAGGTGTGGCATTTTGTTTTCTAAAGGTAATTAAATATGTCGAATAAAGGATGCCCGTCCACTACAGACTACCTCTAAAGGTCCTAATGCTGTTTCAAACAGTTAAGTAAAACCTTAACAACTTGAAAGATCAGTTTGAATTGTTTATCTTATACTAGCCGGCGTGATGGTCTACAGAAAAAGTATTGCAATATTTATGACTTGCTTGAGGGAAAAGCCTATAAAAGTACATTTTCGATCAGAAGGACGGCGGGAGGTGACTTCACTTGTTTTTATCAAATTGCGTTGGCTGAGCCAACGCACCTTAGATTTGAGAAAGCCTTGACACGTGTCACAAAAACGCTACACAAAGTAGGCAAAACAAAGATAAAATTAGAACAATTTGCATATTTCGATTTAGATAGCTCGTGGAATTATTAATTCTTATTTTCTAGTAATAATTAACAATTCCACGAGTCAAAGAAAACAAAACATGCAAGTTTTTCGATTTTTTTTTTTTGTTTCTTTTGTGTGGCGGTTTCATGACGCGTGTCAAGTCTTTCTCAAGTATGCAGGAGGCGTTGGCTGAGCGCATATAACTGAACTACACATTTTCTATGGTATGAGACCCTGTTAGTGGTTAAAAGAAATCAAATGTTCTGTCTGGCGGTGCACATTTAAACTGGTAACATGACTTTTATCAGCTACTAAAGTATTTAAACCACTTAGTAAATTTGAAACGGAATCTTCTTCTTCTTTTTTTTTCTTTTGTAAAATGGGGATTATTTACATCATTTTTGAATAGCTGTTGTAATGAAGTATTGTGAAATTGGATAGATATCGATTTCGAAAGTTAGCTCAACGTAACAATACACTTGATAATCGTTATATATTCATGATATTTTAGCAGATTTCCTCCAAAAACCACGAAGAAGAACTAAATATATTTACTGCGCACATAAACAGTTACTATGTGGAATATTTTAGTGAGAAAAACTTAAAGTTTTTATTATTTGAAAATATCCATAGGGGATACAGTATATGAAACCTGTTACTGTTTGTAGAATTGTCCCACCTTAGAATTTTTACATTAATTAAAATTTTATTGTTCGACAGCTTTTGTGAAATATAAATAAAATAACAGTCAATAACGGCAACAATGATTACTTTTTTAATCATAAAATGAACTTATTCGAATAATAAGTACCACAATCCAGAATTTTATACGTTTGAATTTATAATTTTGCCCTGATTTCATGTAATGCTAAATTTTTTAAAGTTGCTCCTTTTATTATTAACATTCATTCATTTTATTTCATTTGTGAGCCACACTTACTTTAGAAACATTTTTCTAATTCTCTATTCTCTTTATTAAAGCAAAATTATAAGCTAAGTTAATTTAAGCTTAAAAAATCTGAATTTTTCTTTATATTATCATATTTTCTAGCACAGTATCTATAAAGGTGTTGTGTAATGAAATTAATTTTACATCCTTCTTTTAAATTTATATTTGTTTATTAGCTAACACCATAAAAAAAGCGGGATCACGTACAGAAACCATTTTAATTTAAAGTAAATTCGTTTAATTTTTGTAATTTGTCTTCATAATGTATCCTCATTAACTCCTTTTGAATATTAATATATTTTACGAGAGACTTAATTATAAAAGCGACGATATAAAAGTCATATAAAGCATAATAGGCGCCATGCATCTTTCTGATAATTATGAAATGTTGCATTAATATTGCTTTGCATAATCGTTATGATGGCTATTTATAAGGCAATCTGTATGATTAAGGAAACTTATGCAGAAAATGTATAGCATAGTATCAGAAACAGATATAATATATTTTAGGGCATCATTGTATAAGATCATACACGTTAACAGCATATATTCTTTTATGTGATAAAATAATGTACATTTAGTTTTTGTAATTAAAACTATTGTGTAACCTTTTAATTGCAAATATTTTGAACTCATTTTGCTCTGTCTGAATTTTTAAATAAATGATAGACTTATAACAGCCAAGATAAATTTGTTAGTGTGCTGGATTTTTTAAAAGAATGCGTGGTTTGAAAAAAAGGAAATTTTGGTTTAATTATGAAAGAGCTTTATCGTGCATATTACTCTTTTCAATTAGAATCAAATTTCTTTAATGCTCTTAAATTTTATTGCTTTAAAACACCTTCATTATGCTACTTTGCGTGTTAATACACCTTCGGATACAGCTGTATCGTAAAGGCGAATATAAAAGCCCTATAAAACGTATTAGGGGCGGTATATCTTCAGATAATTTTCAGCTGCTGTATTAATATTGCATTAGATAACCGTTATTTCGTGCATTCAAAAGTCAGTCTTTACTATTATTGGAACTATTTCAGATATGTATCACGTCATCTTCTTAACGAATATGAACTTTTAGTTAAACTTCAAGGTAATGAAATCATAGAAGATTATAATTTATATTTCTTTTTGCGTTAAAATAATGCGCCTTTTAATTTAAAATAAGGCTATCCAATCCATGGCTCACAGGCTTCATATGTCCCAGTGTTGCAGTGAACGCGTCCCAGCGGAGAATAGAAAATTTCCATATATTATTTCGATTTTAATGTATTTTTAAAAAATTGTTGGTTAAAAAATCCATTTATTGAAAATATTCCTATAGCATGATTTGAGGGTAAATTTATTTTTGAAAGAGTGCGTCCGTTACCTTTTTTTCAAAATACTATAACAAAACTTATGTATTTAAAGTAGGGCGCCTAGCTGGCAAATGATTTTATGAGATAGGTTACCAATGTATGTAAGAGTGTAGCGTAACCTTCTAAGCGGTGCACTTGAAAGGGGGCCCGCAATACGGATTTTACAAAAAAAAAAAAAAAAAAAAAAATTAGACTTTTTTTGTATTAATAAATCATTAGGCAGAGGAGCGGGTAGATTTAAATATAAGCGATTATAGATATCAATAAAAGCTCAATTTAACGAAAGACTGAGAAAGCCCGGGAGAGGGATACTTTTGCAAAAGACTTCAAATTCTTATTGTTTAACTGGTGTCAAAAATGGCATCACGTATGTTCTGCAGGGACCTAAAAATATCATTCCAACCCACTATAAAATATCACTACAATAACAGTAATGTCCCAATACCAAATGAAACATCGTGGGTTTCAATAATATTTTATTTGTAATACGAAGCGTAGCTTCTAAACACTCTGGAACACTCACAACCTCAGATTCTATCGAGAAATAGCTAATTGGAAAACTCCCCTTGTAGTCAGCAAGCGGAGATCTTGACTTTCATAATACAGAGGTAAAGTACTTTATGGAGAGATGCTTCTCAAATCCCTTGAGTCAAAATCCACTTTTCTAGATGTACACAACGACATTTACGCAACTACACAACCACAGATACCAAATTATCCTATATAACAAGAAACAACAATGGCAGTCAGATTCCTGGAGATTTAGACATACGTTGTGAATTTTAACAGATGTTGGAATTCAGGACACCACAATTTCACGCGAAATCTCAAAACCACTAGAATACCCTTATAAAAGACTAGCGAGGCTTTATGCTTCAACCCTTTTCCGGAAAAAAATACTCTTGGCCAAACATGCCCAAGATATTTATTTATTAATTCAAAGCCAAAGAGACTAATAAAACTTACGATGGAAAAATAGCTGATGTCCTAGCTAGCCTAATGCCTAATAGCTAGCTTCCCTTCATGTACACAACCATATTTACGCAACTACACAACCATAGATACCATATTATCCTATATAGCAAGAAATAACCATCACAATCAGATTCCTGGAGTTTTATACATACTTTGCGAATTTTAAAGAAATAACAGAAGAGATCTCATTCACGCATAATTTTTCAGAATTCAGGACACTACAGTCGCACGTAAAATCTCAAACTCACTTGACCACTAAAGCACCCTTATAAAAGAGTAGCTAGGTACTATGTATCAACCCTTGTCCGAAAAAAATATTCTTGGCTAGACATATCAAAGATTTTTTTGTATTATTTCGAAGCCAAAGAAGTAATAAAACTCATGATGGGAAACAACTTTAAAATTTTTGGCGAAAATTCACATTTTCTATTTCACTCTTTCTTACCCACCAACACCGCGATTGTCTAGACTTGGAATTTAAAATTAACTTTCGTATTCATTTTAACTCGTAAATTCATCAACTTTATAACCTCGCCACTCTGAGAAAATATCCCTAAAATTTACCGAGCTACGTTACAAAATCTCAGAAATCATGCGACCACATGGTTACCCACATAAAAGAGCAGGTAGCTACAATGCTGCAAGATGCTATTTAGATATAATGAGCTCAAATCTGAGTAGGTCTAATGATGAAGGTGTGTAATTTTTCTTCCAATAAAATGTCGTTTTGTTATTAGCAAACTGCCTTTGAAACTGATAAGTGTATCTTTGGACAATACTATAATTAAAAATTGGAAGAATGGCGGTAAAATTAGTAGAAAATTTGACGACGTTGGACAACTACAATTCCTGAAATATCATAGCTCTCACAATTTCCCGGTTTAATAAAATAAAGTAAGAGATAATCTGTAGTTTAATTTCCACTAATGCATGTCGTATGTGTTTTATGAGAATAAAGTCATTATTGGTACAATATATGCGCGGCACAAGAAACATGTTTTTCGTTCAATTATGGCCTCTAGTGTTTTTTTTCCCTCAATTAGCGACCCGAGGAAATCAGAAAGTTGGACACTACTGGTTTAAAGGGAACGTAGAAATATTATGTGTAACATTGTAAGTGATCCTACTTTTAAACTCAATTATCTTTTGATCTTGTTTGAAATAAATTAAACCTTCCTTC
This sequence comes from Maratus speciosus, assembly GCA_963932465.1. NCBI lineage: Eukaryota > Metazoa > Arthropoda > Arachnida > Araneae > Salticidae > Maratus > Maratus speciosus. The sequence continues at coordinate 334,740,803 of OZ010798.1, read as the reverse complement.
AGTCGTTTTATATTAGCGTGATATATTTCTTAAATAAATCTCTAGTACGAGTTGTGGCTATTATATAACCGAACAGTCGTCATCAAATTTTTTGTTCGTCACCAGTTACACCATATACAGGGTCATTAAAAAAATGCTTCTGATTTTGAATTAAAATAACTAAGGTCTTAATAAAGATAAACCATTTATTTTCACACTGTTAGATTAGAAAAATCTGTGAGTTTTTTACATTACTTAACTTCAATATGAGCTCCCCCTTTTTTCTTGGAAAACATCTAAGTGGTAGTCAATCTTCTATCAGGTCCGCTTTAAATTGGTTAACCCAACGAATGACGTTTTCGTTTGTAGGCGGACCTTCTCCATAAGTACTGCGAAAAGGAAGTTGTAATGCAATAACTGATTTAAACTCGGCGTACAACAACACGCAGTACGCTTTCTGCTGTACACTCACCATAATTGCTGTGAACTGACTGATGAGTGAAATGGCATCGCGTCACGACGTGGTTCGTTTCGTACCGATTGATTTTATATTTGTCGTGCAATTTACTTTTAAAATTAGGGACACCTCTATCGATGACCCTGTACTTTATCGTCTTCAATATACTTCCCTTTGCGATCCCTGCACCGCAACATCAAAATTTATCATTGTGCAAAGTAGTACTGGAAGTCTTTTTCTATCAGCTCGTTCAGAATCACCGCCGCTTTTGCTTTCGCCGATTGCATACTCCGAAATTTTGCCCTCTTCAGTTCTGATTTGACAATTTTAAATAAATAAAAGTCACAAGATGCTAGGTTGGGCGAGTATGGTGGATGCTACACTACGGGGATGGTATGCTTTGCCCAGAACGCCTTAACAGACAAAATGGACTGGGCTGGTGGTCTGGCGCATTGTCCTTGTGCAGGTAACAGGATTCTTCTTGTTGACTGTTTATTCAAAATTTAACGAATATTTTCTTTGTCGATTTCTATCAATTCAGAAATAGCTTGGATATTCAGATGACTATTTTTTTGGATCAACTGACCAATATTTTCCAATTTCAGTCTCTGATGTTGCGAACACGTTGTTGCATCTGATCGTGTGACACGTTGTTGCATCGTTTACCGTTTTTCTGGAGAGTCATTGGCGCTTGGATCACTCCGAGCAAATGCTAAATAAAACTAAGCAAAATATGACCTTGACGATCAAGCAGGGAATGGGGAAGATACTACGCAATAGCGTCAAGAAAAGTTCACCTGAACCATGCTCAATGTTTGCGGTGGCAACACCATTCTGGTTATTTATTAGCCACAACTCGTATAAAAATGAATTCTGAAAAGGAAAAGTATATAAATGCATGAAATATTGAAATGTATACAGTTATGTCTATGTCCGATTTTATTTGTTTATCAATCACCAAATATACTTATAAAAAATTCAGTTATTTCCTTTAACAGAATTCTATGAATGGTGACTTAATGATTAATTAGAAAGTATACTTTCCTGATAAATATCCAGCAATAATGAAATAGGCTGAAAAAAAAAAAATATATATATACATGACACTAAAGTAAACGATATTTTGTGTAACGATTTTTCACACATCGGCGAAAGTTTTTTATACTGGTTTATATTGCTCTTTCTTGTGAAATGTTTAAGTAAATTTATCACTATAAAATAAATAGGTTAGACAACTTCTTTTGTAAATAAATGACATTACGTCAGAATGAAATATGAAAGTGTTTTATGCCGACTATTTAAGGTTTCTTAGTATTCATGACATAATGATTTAATAACCTTTCGGTTCATACTTAGTTCATAGCAATTAAATTACACAGACAGTGAAGGTAATACCGTATTTTTTATGGCGTTTTCATAAAATGTTCTGATATTCAGCTTACACAAAAGTGCGATTTATTATAGAATAATGAAAAGCTAGCTCCCATTTAATACTCGATGACGCAAACTTGTATAAATTGCGCAATTTATTGTCCATGACGTATCTTCGGTGACCTATTTTGCATGTTAATACATTTAAATTCATGAAAAATAAAACATTGAAATGTGCGTAGTATTGCGAAGTGCGGTAGAATGTTTGATGCTCGAACATTTCTACATACTATTAAGCATAATAAGTGAAACAATTATATAAATTCGGCTTTTGAAAGAAATACATTCATTTTATAAAATGCATATTTTAAACTCTTTATAAATGACATAAAATAAACGCAAGTCACAAAACTCTATCCTTAGTTCGTTGCTTAGAAGCATAGAGCACAAGAGATACATCTGAATTATTCCATATACGAAAAGCTGGTTACGAATGGAATAATATATAATACGGATAATATACTCGTACATATACTGAGAATCGTGAACTGCTACATTAATATTACATTACATATTATTAGGCTAATTATTTAGGGTTTACTTTATATTTTATATATACGTAATATAACTAATCTTCTAATTTATTTCCTCAACGCGTTTGTTAACTTTCTTTGGATAAGGTTTTTTTTTAATTAATGTAATTAAATTTTCATTGAGATAGTGAAATTCTGCGGATAAAAACATATAAATGCATAAAATGTTGCAATGCTGCAATGTGGAAAAAAACTAGTCAGAAGTGCCATTCCTAAAACTTTCTTCTATCTCATACATATTAAAACTTCAAAATTCGCTATCACAATGCCAAAAATAAATGGCAATCTATGCCTATCACAAGAATTCTAAAAGTATGAAATTCCGTGCATTAGTTTTTGAAATATGGCTTTAGCTAAAATCGTGTAAATCCTGCAAAATGCAACACGCGTCACAATGTTGGGTGATGTACACTAAAACCTAATCAGCAACAACTTATGACAACGTCTAACGTAATCTCTAGTTCTATGAAAATCGAACATGTGCATTCGTTTTTGAGATATAGCTATTGCTAAAATCCTGAAAAATCCATCATAGCAGCGTCACTTATTGGGCGATTAACACCAAAATCTGACCAGCAACAACTTATGTCAACGTATAAATGAATGTGAATTTTGATGAAAATTCGTTCATTAGCTCTTAAGGTAGAGATATTGCGGAAATCGTGAAAAATGCAGCATACCAGCGCCTCCTTTTGGGCGATTTACACCAAAACGTAATCAGCACCAACTCGTATCAAGGACCAACTGAATCAGAAGTTTGATGAAAATCCGTGCATTAGTTCTTCAGATAGAACTATTGCAGGAATCGTGAAAAATGCAGCATAGCAGCGCTACCTTTTGGGCATTTATACTGAAAACTAATCAGCACCAATTTATATCAGGGACTACCTAAATATAAATTTATATTGAATTCCGTGCATTAGTTCTTGAGATGGAGCGCCCACAAAATTTGTGTCACATACAGACAGACAAATAGAGTCGCAGACTCACAGACAGAGATTTTGTAAGAACAATTTTCTTTTCGGCATTTCTTCCATCGAAAACCGGAAGTTAAACGTTTTCACGAATCCAATACTTTCTTCTTGTAAAGGTATAAGAAAGTACAAATCTGTATGGATCAATATCACAAAATACGGACATTACAGTCCGCACAATAAAATTTCTATTTAATGTTACATAATGCAATTTTCTTTTTTTTACATTCTAATAAAAAATATTCTTACAAGAATTTTCAAAAAGTATTATATTCATAATAACACAAAAATAAAGCAATTAAAAGACTTAAAATTTCAGATTGTCATTTTCCTGGCATGTCACACTGTGATGTGTGCAAAGTAAAAGGCTTTCTGCTATACTGTAAAAATATCTTTTTCTAGCTTTTTTTTAAATTCCTAATTAATAATTTTACCTTATATAGCACATACATGTGGAAGGTAACAAGTTCTGTATTTTATAAATAATTTTCCATAATTAAAATATTATTTTTCACTGAAAATGAATGTCATTGTCCTGGCCTGCTCATTTTAGTTCTTTATGAGGTATAAAGATGGCGCTGCAGAGTAATTCTTATTATTCTTGACGCAGTTCGAGTCAGAAGCAGTAAATTCATTGATACCAGCAAGATCTTTTAGATATTTCTTTGAAGATAATGTGTTGAAAGGCTTTGTGAAAATTGAGTAGACTTTTATTAGGGTTTTATTCATCTGAAGAAACACTATTCGTCTCACTCCTCTGTCTGTCCGTCTGTCTGTTTGTCTGTCTGTGACAGAGCCCGTTCTCAGAAATTACATATGTTGGAGGCTTCAAATTTTGCATATTTATAGCCGAACACCTCACAAACATAAAACGACAAATCATAAAATTTTGAAAAAGTCTTAAATTTTTCCGCATGGGCTCTAACTTGTGTATTTTAAGTTTTTTTTTTTTTTCTAACTGAGCCCGTAATTATGATGAAGACTTCAAATTGTGGATTCTTATAGCTGAACACCTCACATCAAACGACAAATCATAAGATTTTGAAAAAAATTTATATTTAACCCCCATGGTCTCTAACTTGTGTATTTTAAGCTTTCTTTTATAACTGAGCCCGTAATTAAGTTGAAGACTTAAAATTGTGGATTTTTATAGCTGAACATTTGCGATCACACAAAAATCATAAAATTTTCAAAAAGTCATATTATTTTACCCCTCCGGTTTCTAACTTCTGTATTTTTAGCAATTTTTCTAACCTCCTCCCTTTTCATTCGGGGTGCAGTTTTTTAACTTTTACCGACACTCCTTTGACCACTCTTTATTATTATGCACCATAGCCGTTAGTTCCCATGTTTACCGCCAGGAGCGCCTACCTATCTCGGGTGCTATGGGCCCGATTCCCTCAACTAATATATCTGCGGATAGTTTGTAAAACATCGTTCGGATACAGGTTTGTTTAGAATAGAGTGCACTCCCTGGTTGCGAAATGTAGAACTAACAGATTTTTCAAAAGGATAAAGTGTTTTGAAAGGAATATTAAACGAAACCATCTGTGCGATCTGTGATCACACTTACCCACTTGTTATGTCATTTTCCTGGCTATAAATTACAAACAAAACTGAACATTACACTGAATTTGAGATGCTCTAGACTAGAGGAAACATGTTCCTTTAAACAAAATTAAAATGTTTGATCTAAAAATAAAAAAACAACAATGTGAAAAAGGTTTTAGTATGAGATTGTCATTATCCTGGCATACATATGCCAAGATTTTGACACATAATTATAATTACATAAAAATGAACTTAAGATCTTCAAACTTTAATAATTTTATATAGAAATTCCTTTATGCAGCTATTCAATCAACATTTAAAAAGAAATCAGAAGCTTTGAAACGATTTAAATTTTCAAACTCCCACATTTTGTGATATTTACCCGTATCCGATTCATTTATTTTTTAATCCCCAGAAAAATGCAAATTAAACAGTTAATACTTAAGTAAAATGTCTTATTTCGGATCATACTAATTTTTATCTCAAAATTAGTTCTGCAATTAAACTACCTTTAAACATTTTGTATAAGAAAATCACTCTTAGATCCTGCGTATAAATACTACCTCTATTCCTTTATTCATTAAAATAACATGCCGTTTACCATAATAATAAGTTTAAACGTTGTCTTTAAAATATCAATTTGTTAGTTTTCAACGTTATCCCCTTCCTTTTATCTAAATAAAGTGTCGTTTTGTTAGTATTATCTATTTTTAAATGATATTTTTACTCATATGATGTAAAATATAGAGGGTATCCCTTTTCAACGGTGTCCAATGGCTAATTTCTAAACCGTTAGTCATAGACTTATAGTTCCCATTACAAAAATGTTTTAAATGAGATCAAGAAGTATTTTTAAAGCGATTTAGGTCAGGAAAAACTATTATTAAAAATTACGAAATTTAAATTTTTATAGGGTCCCCTGGTCCTATAAGTGATATTTAGTAAACTTTTCCTATTTCTCTAACAAGTAATACAAAAAAAGTCCCATTCATCTAACACTAAAATTGACCGAGTTATGAAACTTTCAATTTCATGACTTAAACCACTATTTTGTAACTGAAAACAGATGAGTTGGACCAAGTTTTGTGGGTCGTACACGAAGTGCTTAAAGTATTATAAAGGGCGTCCACTCCAAACGATGTCCAATGACTAATTCCTAAACCGTTAGTCACAGACATATAGTAGTTCCAATTACAAAAATGTTTTAAATAATGTAAAGAAGTATTTTTAAAGCGATTTAAATGAAGTTGCTGCCCCCCCCCCCATAAGTTTTACGGTAGTGTTGATTTTTAGTAATTAACTTTCAGATTGGTTAAAATAATTGAAGACCTGAGTTTCAAAACTCATCTTATCGAGAAAATCTAATTTTGAGAAATCACGTAAAACCTTTAAATACGTCCATTGGTTTTCATTGAAAATTTTGAGATTGTAGTGTTTGATTAGTACAGATTTACCAATAGAATAGATTGATAAAGAAACACGATTTTTTAAATTTTGGATAGGGCGAGTTTCGAAACTGACGTCCTCAATTGTATTTTGACATTTTTTTTTGTAAGGAAATGAGTGTGTTTCTTTTGATGATTTTATTTTGAAAAGTCATATTATTTTTATAAGCTTTTATTTAACTTAAAACGTTTGTATGTTGTAATGTCTTCCTAGTTCAAAATTTGTATTCCAATTTTAACTCACTTTCAAACATCCGATGGATGTTAAATTTTGCATAATTATGTAAATCCAATGACAATATAATATTAATATGATTTTATGTGCGTACCATTTATATTTATGTTACAGGACCACACTAAAAATTTCGTATACATTACTGCCTACAAACAAAAATTTTAAAATCAAAATCAGTAACATTTATGCAAGGCATTGAGATGCATAATATCATTTTTCCAAATGATAGTGTGTTGCGCTTATACTCCTTATACAGTATCACACAAAAGAAGTCAGATACATTACGATGTATGAGCAGGTATTGCTTAACACTAAAACGTCCGGAAATTTTACTCAAGTTTCATAAAATTATTTGACACCAAAATTTTTATTTAAAATTATTTGATTGATTTATTTAACGTAAATCTTCGTGGTTTAAATTTAACTTATTATATGAAAGAATTTCTGGTTCCAGTGGACATTTAATCATATGGTCGGAGTCGCATCGACTCCTTCCGGGCATTCTACTGTTAAAATACATCTTAATGATATTATGCTTTTTTTTAAAATTCAACTTTTTAGTTCTTCAAAGCAAATATCAAAACTTGTTTGAAAAAAAGTATTTTAGAGACCAAATTCAAAATACAATTTCTACTTGCTAAACAAAAAATAAATATTAAATGGAGTCAAAAATTTTGCTGTTAGACAAGGAAAAGGGTAAACAACATTATTTGCACAATAGATGTGCCAAAATACTCGCGGCCTCAAATCATGCACATACAAATACTTTCACAGATTTAAAATGCATATATTTTTCCCAACCATGTTTTGTCAATACGTAATCTGATTGGCCAGAGGTTTCGGCGTCAAAGTGACTCATCTTGGTGGTATTCGTGCTTGGCGCAAACCATCAGAGGCAAGTGTTTTGATGGCAAAAGTAATTTATAATAATTTTACTCTCAATGTTTAATACTAAATTTCATATCTGACGATCATTTTTATTTCTAGTAAATTTGTGTCTGACCCCTATTTTGCAGCAAAAAGATACTCCAATACTCCAACTTTAAACATCTATTACTCGGTCAGTTTTAATCGCAGAGGAATGGGACTTTTTTGTCTTACTTGTTAGTGCAACAGGATATTTTTACTAAATATCACTTATAGGACCGGATGACCGTATAAATATTTACCTTTCGTAATTTTTTTAATAAATGTTTTTCTTGACTCATACCACTTTAAAGATACTTCTTTACCTCATTTAAGATATTTTTGCAATTGGAACTATATGTCTATGACTAACGGTTTAGAAATTAGCCATTGGACACCGTTGAGAGGGTACCCCTGTATAAATACACTAAATGTTAGGAAGTATAAATTTATTTTTATGTCCATTTCAGAATGAAATATGAGAAGGATTTTACACAATCTTTTGATTATGTATATTATCTTTTGAGTTTGCATTATTGTTAATGAATTTTTATAACACTAGGGGATCGAATACGGGCTCCCCGGGTTACAGAGTATAGGTGAAAGTATAGATATATTTTTTTCTAATTGAAAACTTTAATAAATTTTTACATGTAATATATATTTTAGATTGCCAACTATACCAAAAAGAATTTGTATATGAAAAATATCAATTATGCAATCAAATAAAGTTATGAAATTTTTTAAAAGCGATACTTTCACATGATACCGCATGCCAGGAGTTATTAGCCGAAGATTTTGCGACTTATGGCAGACTTTCTGATCACTTCAGTGCTTTAAGCGCGTAGATTAATAACATGTCTGTTAAATTTGTTTTTTATTTATTTTTCTATAGAGGAAGTTGTTACTTTTGTTATGGAACATTAGACTGAAACAAATGCTGAATTTTTACATTATTTTAAGGGAAATCGTTTTAATCTTTCGAAATTGATCTACACGAGATAGAGATAAATTTAAAAATAATTCGGGCTTGAAAACTATTTTTAAAACCATAGACAATCAGTTAACCGAGATATAGTTTTCAAAAAAATTATACTTCAATGCAATTTTTTTCCTTTTTGGGTATGTTAAAATTTTCAATTGCATATACATTAAATTTGCGTTTTTTTATATATATTATTATTTTATTTATTGATATATTGATGAAGCTTTAGTTTCGTTATAAAAAATTAGACGGGAACAAATGCTAACAATCTTTATTGTTTTATGTTCAAATTGTTTATTATTAATTCGTAATGGAGCCGGCTCGCGATTGTAAAAATTGAAAATGTGCGATATTTAGAAATTTAAAAAAATCGCAGTAAAAGTAAATAAAAATTTTATCCTCTGCTGTTTCCATTCGCAAAATGACGTCAGCGTTACGCACAGGTATGTTTGTCCTTTATAATATAGATAATGTATTTTTACTTTACTTTTAGCATGTTTAAAATCCAAGAATAAATTAACGCAATATTTTTCATCGTATATTAATCGACTCTTTTGTTAAACATTTTATAAAAAAACGTATGATTTATTTCACAGTATTCACGTATAATATTTAGCTTGATTTTAATTTATTTAACTTTTGTAATTTAGAGCTCCATAATGTATCTTCATTAACCTATTTTACTTATTAATACATTTGCCGATAAAATTGCACCATGAAAACGATGATAGAAAAGCCTATTAAATATAATAGGGGCAATACATATCATGAGAATCGTGAATTGCTACACTAATATTGCGTTACATTATCATTAACTAGCTCATTTATATGCCAAATTTATGTCTTTAAGATTTGATAGAGTAAATGTATAACATCGTGTTCGGAAATGATGCGAATAACTCACGATGCTATATTAATGAATTTTGAATAACTTGCATGGAGTTTTTGTTTTATAAAATAATATTCTCTTTGTCACTAGTTTAATTTAATTCTGTACTTTTAAACTGATACTTTAATTTCCCCCTTCTTTTAACTTGATATCAATGATAATCTTGTTAGTATGTTGCGAATATATAGCATTAACACGTTAACATAATATGCCCATATACTACTTACTTTAATTGCTAAAAGGTCTTCAAATTAACCTCCCCAGATGTTCAGCAACATCAAAACCATTTAGAAAAGGATTTTCAGATAGCCTTTCAAATAAAAATTACATTTTCCACGTAATAAAAGAATATATCGAAGATGTGTCTCCAATAAATCCTGACCATGCAGGCGTTGACGAATCCCGATCCGATACACGAAATATGATGTACAACAGGTAAGCGAATTTTACTTACCTCTATTTTGTACGAACAGCATAAAGCCATTTTGTAGGGACTTTATTGTTTTTGTTTATTCATGAGAGAGCGCGTTTTTGCTACTGATGGTTTTTGGCTTAACATGTCACAAATTTCCAACAATTTTTAGATTGCACACTAACGATAAGAAAGCATTTTTCATATGAAAAATATGAATTATGCAATCAAAGTTTACAAATTTATCAAAAGCGATATTTTCGAATTAGCAGCATGCTAAAATTTATTAGACCAAGATTTTACTATTTACGCCATCCTTTTATATTCTGATAATTTTAAAGCTTTAAGTGGTTAGTTCAATTACATGTCTATTAAATATGGGTTTTATTTATATTTTTTTATTTATTTATTCACAGAGGAAGTTTTAATTTTTGTATGGAATATTAGCCGTAAGAAAAAGATGAACTGTTTATTGTTGTTTTAAGAACAAGCGGGATAATCTTTCGTAATCGAGCTAGACGCGAGAAATTTAAAAATATTTGAAGCTTGAAAATTATTTTTAAAACCTTGAATAATCAGTACTCTACAGTACAGTCAGATGCACTGCGCAAAAAAATTCGATTTGAAAGTACTTTTTTTTCCTATTTGGCTGTCTAAAAATGTAAATTGTTCGATTAAAAATATGTTAAATTTGTGGATTTTTCAATAATATTCTTTTATTTATTTATAAAGGAAATATTAATTTTGTTATGGAAAATTAGCCGGAAACAAATGCTGAACAAATTTTGTTACTTTATGTGCAAAATGTTTATTATTATTATGTGTTGAAGCCGGCACGTAATAAGATAAATTACAAAAAGTCTGCTTGAAAATTATTTTAAAAAACATAATTAATCAGTAAATTAAGATACAATTTTTAAACAAATTGCATTTGAAAGTAGATTTTCCCCTATGCAACATTGTAAAAATTTAAAATATGGGTAGTTAGAAGATTAAAAAACGGCAGTAGCGAAAATTTCAAAATCGAAATTTCATCGTAAAGTGTTGCCATCCGTGACGTCATCAAATTTCAAAACTGAAATTTGGTCGTAAAGTGTTTCCATTCATGACATCAGCGTTACGCACACATACGTTTGTCCTTTATAATATAGATACGTAATCAGTAAAATATAAAAAAGACCAGTTATTGTGATGAAGTTATCAATTGGGGCTCTTTTGCTTGGTATCCCGAAATGAAAACCGGCAAAATTTATTTCACTTTAACACGATCATAGAATTCCCCTGCCCCCCCCCCCCCCCCATGAATTCTAAAGCCGGCATTATTTTCAGATTCTCAAAATTTACATACACAGCTCTCATATCCGTATTCACCATTTTTTTTTATTGGTATTTTAATTTGATCATTTTAACTCCAAACGTGAAGTCACGATTCCCAGAAACATCTCTGCATGTGAACTGTCGCATTTGTAACTTGAGATCCCAATCTCAGTACCGGAGAATAAAAATTACCGTAATTTATGATTTTAGATGTATTTGTGTACAAATATTTTCTTTTAAATTTGACGTCATTTTCTCTTATTTAAATCTTTCGCAAGTTTTCAATAAACTAAAAATCATTTACTTGATTAAAAAAAATTATATAAAACAAAAATTCATCGGGTTTTATAGCGGACGATGATCTTGACATAGCACGTATTTTAATTTCATTTTTTCTCCAATTTGTATGGGAAAATGGCAATGAAAAGGTACAGTAATCTACTGATCTTCCTTTACTTTTATTCATAGCCTACTATGATGTATAGTAGATCTAAGTATGCCTTGCTTTTAACAGAAATAGAGTACACTGTAAAAAAAAACGACATTTTTACAGTACAAAGTACTGTTCATCTCGCGCACAAACTCGATCACAGTTGAATGTACTGTATCTTTCTTTGGTTTCCTGACTATTTAAACATGGGAAATACAGTAGTTGCGTAAAATTAACAGCACAATGTACTGGCAATTTGGACGCCAGTAGATTGTGCTGTCGGCCAAATGCGTCCAAATTGCCAATAGTTTGTGCTGGAAAATTTACAGTGGTTTTTTTACGGTGTACTTCAGTTGCCACGATTACGAAATTGGTACTAAAACTATAAAAAAAAATAATAACTCAAAAATAAACTGAGATTCAGATTTCAAACAAATTGCATTTAAAAGTACATTTCCCCCCTATACGACTGTGTAAAAATTGAAACTGTGCGATGTTTAGAAGTTTAAAAATTTGCTGTAGCATAAATTGCAAAACCGAAATTTCCTTTCCAATTTCAAAGTTTTGCCATTCGCAGAATGACGTATGCGTTACGCACAGATATGCTTGTCCTTTATAATATACTAGCAAACCCCGCGGCTTTGCTCGCGTAATATTTGAAATGTGCCAAGTGATATTTATATGTCTAATTTTTATTAAAACGTACTAACTAAATTTTTATTTTATTAAAAGGTAATATTTTATTTTATTAAAAGGGTTTTTTTTATTAAAAGGTACTTATTACTTTTAGGAATAATTCAAAAATTACTATTTAAAACAGAGTTTGATTAAACATTTTTATTACACTGCATTAGGCAGAAATGAGACTTAAATTAATAAAATGAAATAAAACTAAATGATAATTTTGAAAATATTTTGAAACTTTTATGCTCAATTAATACGCTCATTTCAATATTGATTTGAAGTTTTGATTTTTTTACAAACCATCTTCTTACATCTTAAAATTAACCATCATGTCAAATTCCAAGTCCTACCACCTTTCTCAACATAAAGGGTTATGTTGAAACAGGAAGTGTCACGATTAATTTGCCAACATTAATTTTGAAATCGGTTTGTTATTTCCTAATATTCCACAGAAACGTAATTTAAAAAGCTTTTAAAGCCCTTTATTAGAACGTTTGTTGTTCCTGTGAACCCCAGGTGGTAGAATCACCGCCATAAAATATAGCCTGTGTAGGATCAGAGACTGTTACCATTGATTCGCAACTATTATTTTTATAATCGGTTTATATTCCCTGAAATTGCATAGAATCGTAATTTAGAACTTTTTTAGAATGCTTTTCGCACCTCCCCTTCGCTTCACCCCTTTTTAATTCGAATTTATTTTCGACGTTCCTTCGAGGGCATTTATATTTTATAAGTAACTACCATGTCATATTTAAAGTTTCTAGTCCTTTCAGTATCACAGAAATCGCAATTTAGAAAATTTTTAGCTCCTGCAACCCTCTGGTGGTAGTGGAACAGACATAAAATATAGCTTATGTTTGAGCAGGTTCTATCACCAAAATTTGTCATCATTATTTTTTTAATCGGTTTGGTATTTTTTAAGTTTGCTTAAAAATTGTAATTTATAACGCTTTTCACTCACTTCATTTTTTTAAATTTGGAATTTTCTTTCGACTGTTCTTAGAAAGCAGTTGCATCTTGTAAGTCAATACCATGCCATATTTCAAAATGTGCCATGCCATACTTCAAAGTGTTAGACCCCTCAGTTTTGCAAAAAACGCAAATTAGAACATGACATGTTTTGCTTTTGCAACCCTCAGATGGTAGTGACAGCAACATAAAATACAACCTATGTTATAGCAGGGACTGTCACCATTGATTTGCAACCATTATTTTTGACATAGCTCTGGTATTTCCTTAGATTGAGTAGAAATCGCAATTTAGAACGTTTTTAGGACGCTTTTCGCGCATTTTTACCGTTTTTTAAATTTCCAATTTTTTCGAAACTGTTATTAAAGATCATTTATATCTATTAAATATGTACCTTGCCTAATTTTAAGTTGCTATCCCCTACCGATCACAAAAATCGAAATTTAGAACTCTTTTTTGCTCCTGCAACGTTTTGGTGATAGTGATGCCGACATAAAATAGCGTCTATGCTAGAGCAGAGGCTATCAGCATCAATTTCCTACCATTACGTTTGAAATCAGATTCATTCTTCCTGAGATATTGCCGATAAATCGGCATTTAGAACGCTATTCGCTCATTTTGCTCCTGCATCTCCTCTAGGGTAGTGGAAACAGATATAAAATATAGCCTATCTTGGAGCAAGATCTGTCACCATCATATTTACACCATTATATTTGAAATCGGTTCAGTACTTCCTGAGATTGCATAGAAATCGCAATTTAGAAAGTTTTTTACAACGCTTTTTGCGCATTTTGACCCCCTTTTAATTTCACGATTCTAGGCCCTTCCGTAATGCAAAAGCCGCAATTTAAAACGTTTTTCTCCTGCACCCCCTTTGGGGTAGTGGCACCGACATAAAACATCGCCTATGTTGGATCAAGGGTTGTCACCGTCATTTTGACACCCTTATTTTGACACTATTATTTTTTAAATCGGTTTGGTATTTCCTGAGATTGTGTAGAAACCATTATTTAGAACGTTTTTTAGTACGATTTTCGCGCATTTTCACCCCTTTCAAATTTCGAATTGTTTAAGAACTGTTCTTAGAAATCTTTTATATTTAATAAGTAGCTAATATTTCAAATTTCATATTTCTAGGCCCTTCAGTAACACAAAAATCGCATTTTTAGAACGTTTTTTGCTCCTGCACCCCCTTTGGGGTAGTGACACCGACATAAAACATAGCCTGTCTTGGAGCAAGCGTTGTCATCATCATTTTGACACCAATATTTTTTAAATCGGTTTGGTATTTCCTGAGATTGTGTAGAAACTACCATTTAGAAAGTTTTTTAGAACGCTTTTTGTGCATTTTCACCCCTTTCAAATTTCGAATTGTTTAAGAACTGTTCTTAGAAATCCTTTATATCTAATAAGTAGCTAATATTTCAAATTTCATATTTCTAGGCCCTTCAGTAACACATAAATCGCATTTTTAGAACGTTTTTTACTCCTGCACCCCCTTTGGGGTAGTGAAACCGACATAAAACATAGCCTGTCTTGGAGCAAGCGTTGTCACCACCATTTTGACACCAATATTTTTTAGATCGGTTTGTTATTTCCTGAGATTGTGTAGAAACTACCATTTAGAACGTTTTTTAGAACGCTTTTTGTGAATTTTCACCCCTTTTAAATTTCGAATTATTTAAGAACTGTTCTTAGACATAATTTATATCTTATAAGTAACTAATATTAAAAATTTCATATTTCTAGGCCCTTCAGTAACGCTAAAATCGCATTTTTAGAACGTTTTTTGCTCCTACACCCCCTTTGGGGTAGTGGCACCGACATAAGATATAGCCTCTGTTCTAAGTTGGACTAACACCATCATTTTGATACCATTACTTTTGGAATTGGTTCGGTAGTTCCTGAGCTTATCTCCGACAAATAAACAATTTTTTCCTTTTTATAATAGGAGTATAGATATATATATATACACATGGGTTGGACAAAAATATGTAAATACCTCGTGAAATGCATGTTTGAACGTAAATGTTGATTCTACCCAATCCTATGAGTGGCGCTATTGTATTTTCCCACTAACGCCACCAGTACGATGCCCTCAATACGCTGCAAGTGTCAGTCATTGTCAGAACAGAATTCTGTGTAGTTGTGAGCACTTTGCGTCTGAGTTGAGTGAATTCTAACTTGGACAAATTGTTTATACTCGTATAGTGGGTGATATCGTTACCAAAGTAGCCGAAGTTTTTCATCTTTCAAGAGGCACCGTATCGAAGATTTATACTGCATACTCGAAAAGCGAAAAACATAATCCGTTAAGTCACAATGCGGACAAAAGTGTGTGATGGATGATCGTGACAGACGGTCATTAAAGTTGATTGTGACGAAAAATAAGAAGACGACAGCTGCAAAAGTTCCTGCTGAACTAAATGTCGAACTCATAAAGCCTGTCAGCAGCAAAATAATAAGAAGGGAGCTCCGTACGAAGGGATTTCCAAGGCATGATAATATGGGTTTTTTTAGCTGTTTCCATATTTTTGTCCAACCCCTATATATATATATATATATATATATATATATATATATATAATTAAAATGAAATTACAAATATATAAACAAGTTGGTAAAATTCTAAAGATGAACATAGGAAACCAGTATGTAAAATAAGAAACTATATATAGGGGAGAGTAGCCATATTGGGACCGCCGCTTTAATTGGACCGTTGCCATTCTGCCATTAATTACAGGAAGAGATACCATCTACCTCTGAAATCCTACTTATCAGAATGACGTCACTCATTTTTAGAAGAAGCAACCGCCCACCATGCGCTGTTTTCAGACAATTTAAAAAAAACCTAAAGTTAGCTGTTTTGATTTAATTTTTGCCTACTAAACGTAAGTGAATACTTTAAAACGTAAGTTGTTATGTTTTCAAATGCATATATGAATTCGTCTGTTTATTGCGCATACTTTTCACGCGGATTTGTTTGATTTCGTTTTTGCTAAAATAAAAATAATACATAAAAATATTTATATATGTTTATGCAATAAATTTTGTTTGCAATTTCTTTTATCTTTCATGTGTTTGTATATAATTTCTTTGAATTCCTTATTCCTACGGGGTTTACAAAGTTGAATTCAAACATTCTCCTCCTAGATGATATTTGAGATGGCAGACTTTTTACAGTTCTGGAGGGTGGGGTTACATTTTTTGCCATTAAAACGCATAAAATCTCATACCTTCAGGGAGGAGTGGTTATTTCAAGGCTCCGGGGCGAGGTGCCGAATTCAACACTGTTTGAATACATAATCTTATCACTATTGAGCTAGAGATTTTATCACTAGATTTTATCACCTAGAGATTTTATCACTATCTTTTAAAAACGTTTTAAATATAATGTTGAAAATGTTGAAAAAGACACAGACAAACTGTCTGAAAGAAAAACACCCGTGACAGTAAAAGCTGTAACAGATATAGGAAACAAAAAAGAGAGAGCAAGTTGTGAAAAAATTGACCTGCAAGAAGGTTGCAGCTACAAATCCTCCCTAAAAGGCAAAAAATAATTAGAAATGTTATCTCCCTTACTAAATTCAGTTAAACCAAAGTACAGAGGCAGCCAAAAACCAGTTGTGTTAACTTCTTAGCCATATAAAGTAAAACTTGAAAAAAAAAAATAATAAAAACGACAAAAAAGAAACAATCACAGTACAAAAGCAATTGGAACATCAAGTTTAAAAAAATACGTGTAATACAATTAGCAAGAAACTGATGGAAGGGAAGAACTACAAACATGATGTAAAGAAAACTTGTGTTGCAAAAAAAAAAAAAAAAAAAAAAGTGCAATAATTCTGAATTTAAAAAGAAAATTCTAGACAGTAATGATTGGTTTTGTCTGATTTGTAAGAAAAATAAAATAGTAGAAATGATTCAGTGTTCAGATTGCCAAATACGGTTCCATGTTGTGTGCGCTAGAAAAATAAAATCAATAAACGAAATTCATGTGTAAGCTTTGCGTCACTCCTTACATGATATTCAAGTAACTGACAATTAGTTCCATAATTTATATTCTTAATTACTAATAACTTTCATTTATATCTTGAATATATTTTGATTTAAAACAATTACTCTTATTTACAGATATCTGATTTCATTATATTTTATTGCTGTTATTTTGTTTGATTGTTCCATTTGAAAACTTTGCTTTTAATAAAATTAGTTATATCCCCTAGTTATTAAAACAATTTGATATTATTTGGTCCAATTTAAGAGATTGGGGGTCAAATTAGGCGACCAGTTGCTGAATTTGGACCACTTTTGATATTTTTTTCAAATTAATATAAAACTTAATATTTTCAAAAAGAAATTGATCTAAAGATTTATTTAGTTAGTAGATGAATAGATTGATCCCGTGTAGTGATGTTTTGCAGATATTCCAAAAATTAGGTGAGTTACACCTGAAAATAAATGAAGTGGTCCAAATTCGAGTACTCTCTCCTATATATTAATGACTGGGGTAGAGTCGAAACATGTAAACAGTCGAATAAACCTATTTTTACAGTTTTTAAAGTTTTAATTTACTCCTTTTAGCAATTAAAATTAGTATAGTATGTTGCACTTAAAAAAAAGTATTTCTTAAGAAAAGAAAAAGTACAGGAACACCTGAAATATTGGAATACATAACATTATTTTGTGTCGAATTACTTGTTAATAATAAGGTCTATTATAAAAATTGAATAATTCCAAATTAATTGACAAATACAAGAATATATTAAATTTCATGCTTAATTTATTAGAGAAATTTATTTATTTGTAAATATGCTGTATATAGGACTTATTATTACATCGAAAGTCTGATTACTAGAAGGGCTAAATTACACCACATTTTTCGAATAGAAATGTTTGCCTATTTATTGCAGGAATTCTGCTTTTAAATAAGGTCACGGTTATTACTTAGAAACACAGGTATTATCAAGTTGAAGTTTGCCTTTGGGGTAATAAGGCTTTATTTACATCCTGTATTTAAATATATATATATATTACAATGATAGAAAGTTGAATCGCATATAACTGCTGCTTTAAGTTGGTGAAAATGTGTTTAACTTTTAGCAATTGCATCTCTATATAATGTAACTTCATTAACCTACTTTACATGTTAATATATTTTCCAGTAATGTGGAACAATGACAATGAAGATAAAAAAAGCTATTAAATATAACAGAGGCAATTCACATTCTGAGAATCGTGAGCTACTGCATAAATATTGCGTTACATAATCACTGCTTCGGTTATCTGTATGACAAATTTATGCTTGTGATGTCGTATGGAGTATGTATACTATCGTATTCTGAACGGATATTTGTATTTTAGCATGATTTACAGATGTAAACCCTCTTTATTTTATGTTCTATAAAATAATGTGCCTTTTACCAGTAGTTTAATATGATGCTGTATTATTTTAATTGATTCTGTCTTTAAACTCAATTTTTCTTCATCTAATTTTTAGTAAATGATAGTTTTATTAACATATTATATTTTTAAAAATATATGTTTGATTTCATAAATTAAAAATTACATGATAACTGAAATAATACAATGGAGAAAATTATTATATGTCCGAATATTTTATTTGTTAATCACTGGATCCATTAGAAAATTCAAATAATTGATATTATTTAGTATAGCGGAATATTTTAAATTTTAAATTTAATTTGTTAGAGAAATTAAACTGGCTGCAAAAATGCTGAGCATAGGAGATATTTTTACATAATTAAATTTATCAATACATGCCTTTAAAAAACACATAATTTTTTTTTAAGAATATTTATTTGGCAATAAAGAAAGTTTGAATCGCGTATAACAGTTATTTTAAGTTAACCCTTTTAAGTGCAAAGTACCTTTATTGCTACATTGGTGAAGTAATTGTATGAAAACAGAATTTAACGACAAAGAAAAATGAAAATAAATAAGAGGTTTCTTTCCCATATATTATGAAAACAAACAAATTTTTCAAACTTTCTGGTGTAATTGTGAAATTTCGGGATTAAATTAAAGTTGCATAAAATTTACAACTTTTGCCTTTATGGTAATGAGGCTTTAATTACATCTTGTATTTAGATATATTCATTTTATAATGATAAAATTTGAATCGCATATAACCGCTGATTTAATTTGATGAAAATGTGTTTACCCTTTAGAAATTGCCTCTCTATTATAATGTAACTTCATTAACCCAATTTACATGTTAATACATTTTCTTGTAAAAGTTGAATAATAACAGCGAAGATAAAAAACCTATTAAATATAATAGGGACAATACACATACTGAGTATAGTGAGCTATTACATAATTATTGCGTTACATAAGCATTACTTCAATTACTTATATGCCTAGTTTATGTCTGTAAGGCCATATGGAGTATGTATAATATCGTATTCTGAACGGATACGTATATTTTAGCATGATTTATAGGTGTAAACCATTTTTATTCTATGTTCTATAAAATAATGTACCCTGTATCAGTAGTTTAATATGATTCGGTAATATGTTAATTGATTCTTTCTTATTAAACTCGATTTCCCTTCCTCTATTTATCAATAAATGATAGTTTTGTTAATATGTTATATTTTTTAAAATAAAAGTTGGATTTAGTAAAGGAAAAATTACATGTATGCTGAAATAATTCAACGGAGAAATTTTTTACATATCCAAATATTTTATTTATTAATCACTAAATCCATTATCAAATTGAAATAATTGAAATTATTTAATATGCCGGAATATATTAAAACTACTGTTTAAGTTAGTAGGGAAATTAAAATAGTTGTAAACATGCTGAGCATAGGAATTATTTTTACAAAATTAAATGTATCAATGCTTGATTTTCAAATTCGCATTGCATGTTTTTTGAAGAATATTTATTTGGGAATAATGAAAGTTTGAATCGTATATAACACTTGTTTTACTTTAACCCTTTCAGGGACAAAAGTACTTATGTTGCTACAATGGTGAAGGAATTTAATGACAACAAGTTTATTTCAATAAAAGCAAGAAGTCTGTGTCAGGTATATTATAGAATCAAAATTTCATTTAAAAATTTCTGGTGCTAGATTAAGATTAATAAGAGATTAAATTATATAAGTATGAGATAAGTAGCATGAAAAATATTCCATCGCCCTTTTAAAGAGTTGAAATAATTTTGCTTAAGCATACCAGTTTTTAGTTCCATAATGTATCTTTATTAACTTTATATGCATGTTGCTAATGTATTTTCCGGTAAACCTATATCTTTAAACCAAGTTTATAATATCCTACTGAAATCTTATAGGAACAATACATCACTGGAGAAACACGAGTTGTTGCATTATTATTGAGGTATATCTACATGAATATATGCTCTGTCTTTACGCAAATAAACATATACATTTTGTACCGGACACGCTACATCTTACATCTACGTCTACATAAATTTTGCTACATCTACAGATTGCTCTGATATTTTTCTGGTGCAAGACGACAGCACACGTTATTTTTTCATTCAATTTGTTGTCGGCCCCATAATATTCCACGTGATAAAATATTCATTTAAAAATATGTGGTCCAACATATTCTTGAAATTTCTGAAGTTCCTGAAGAACTCGTAAAGTACTTCTCTAGGTATTCGACAAAACGTTTAAAATCTAAAATGTCCGCGGATATATTTGATCATTTATTATTTTTTCAATATAAGGTATATATTGAATTTTTAATAGAATACAAAACTCTCATTAAAGTGTTTTTCCCATATTGCATTTATATCTTTCAGCAACATTCTATCATCTCATACTGTTTATTTTTTCAAAAAAAAAAAAAACAAACAAACAAAAAAAAAACATCTATTTCTTGGGTTATTTGTATTTTATATTAAATATATATCTGCTCTTATTATGAGAAACCTATTTGCATGTCTTGTTTATTTTTATTTTTTAATTTATTTTGTGGAGCATTTTAATCACTCGACTTTTACTTGTAAAATATACTGATGAACATTAAAAAACACTTCTTATGTCAGATATAATTATTTGTGATTTGTTGCAGCTGTTACTACTAATAAAAGACATTTATTCTATTTCGTTTGGATATAGACTTATGCGTTGCTATTTTCATTTAGCCATGCGATATTTCCTTGATTAATATTTACAACTTTAGTTTGAAAATTGTAATGATGAGTAAACGTAGTGATTAACAAAAAAAAATATTTCTCATTATGGCGAGGCCATATATTTGTGTTATATTTTTATTCAAAATTAATCATTGGTCTAAATTTATTTTCCTTTTTTCTGTTAAACGCTAACATAAAAAAATCTCTTTATTTTTAATAGAAGCGTAATGATTGCCCCCCCCCCCCAAAAAAAAAAAAAAAAAAAATTCCTTTTCTCTTTTTTTTTGATAAATTACGTTCTTTTTATTTTGGTGATAGTCATTTCTTGTGCTTTACGCAATCTAAAAATCAGACAGTTAATTTAAGCATATCTGGCGCCTCGTATAAACATTAAAAAACCCATAAATTCCATCTTACTGATATATATAGCGAAGGCATATATTTCCGTTATAATTTTATTAAAAATTAATCTTTCAGAATAAATCTCAATCTTTAATCTTCGCCAAACCGCAAGACCTTTGGAAGAGATATCCCACAATAAAAGTTAATGGTAAATCAGTAAAACATGTACCCTCATTACAGTTTCTCGGGATTGTAATTGGCAGACATCTAAATTTGTTTCCGTATATAAATTATCTACAATTAAAACTACTAAAATATCATCAAACTTCATACATTCTCGCCTCAAAATATTGGGAAAATAAAATCCTCAATGCTAAAAACCTGGTACCTAACCATTATAGAAAAAATTATTTCTTATAGTGCCGGGGTTTGGAGAAAGAACTTTCATAAAAAGCAAAAGGATAAAATTACCTAATTACAAAGATTTTTTCTGTTATAGGTCTCCAGGTGCTATAAAACAATATCTAATGACGCTCTGTCTTTAATTACAGGAATCCCCCCCTATATCACTAATAATAGATTACGAATATCATAAATCTAATATTTTACAAATTAAAAATCAAAAAATAATAGACGAAATTCTCACAAATGTAATAATTCAGCACAACGTCCCAAGTTGGTTTTTTCATCCCTGTTTGGAAACATGTTCTTTTCAGGTTAATCCCATGAAAAACTGTTTTTTCCCTTTAATAATATTACGGTTTTCATAGATGACTCACACGTAGACTCAGGTGTAGGCTCATCCTTTTGTGCCATAGAGAAGGATGTTATGACTCATCAGTGGTCTTGCAGATTGGATGATAGAAACTCGATATACCAGGCTGGGCTTTTTACAATTCATAATGCGCTCACCTGAATATCATCATTAAACTCAAATTCCCTTGTAAAAATCTATTCTGACAGTCTTTCAAGCCTTTTAGTGCCTCACTCTTTTAAATCAATAAACTCCCAAATACTCGGGATCAAAGTCCAACTTCAAAATTTAATCCATAGAACTTCTCTTGGTCATATGGCTGCACACACTGGCGTATCGGGAAATGAACTAGCTGAAACTAGCTAAGCAAGCAACTGAAAAAAACGAAGTTGATGTGTTTCTTCCGGTGCCGCGCTCATTTGCCATGAGGGTACTTCGCAAAAAATTAATGTCGCAATGTCAGGATCATTGGGACTACTCAGAGAAGGGTCGGTATGCATTTTCCTCGGTCCCGATGGTCTCGCTGGATCTCTTATCAACATCACTTCCAATTTCAGTTTTTCCAACTGGTCATGGACATTTTAAAGCATATCTACACTACTATAAGTATTCTAATTCTCCTGACTGTGAGTGTGGTGCTAGAGCGACACCTCAGCATTATTACTACTCCTGCCCTCTTACTGTTAACTGGCATCTCAAGAGGCCAGATCTTCCACCTAAAGATGGCTTTCTAATGTTCTATGTCGGTACCTGTTATTGAGGAAGGTTAACAAAATTTTCAAATTGATTAAAGACTTGGCTGCCCTGTAATCTTATCTTCTCTCTCTGCTGTTTATCGCTTTTTAAACAATTAATTTTTACTTTCTTCTATATTTACAAGAAAAAATTGGTTTTATGAAAATTTTCGAATTCCAATTTTCGACGGATTTACATGTTTTATAAGTCAGAGATTCCAAAAAATATGTTTTTACAAAATGTCTGTCTGTATGTGACACAAATTTTGTGGGCGCTCTTTCTCAAGAACTATTGCACGGAATTTAATAAAAATTTATATTCGGGTAGTCCATGATATAAATTGGTGCTGATTAGTTTTTAGTGTAAATCGACCTCCAGGTGGCGCTCCAATGTAGCATTTTGCAGGATTTCCGCAAAAGCTGTATCTCAAGAACGAATGCACGGATTTTTATAAAACTTCAGATTCTGTTAGTCCTTGACATGCATGGATGCTGTTTACGTTTTGGTGTAAATAGCCCAATAGGTGGCGCTGATATGCTGCATTTTGCAGGATTTACACTATTTTCGCAGTAGCTCTATCTCAAGAACTAATGCACACATTTTCATCAAACTTCGGATTTAGTTAGTCCTTCATATGAAATGATGCTGACTGCGTGTTGGTGTAAATCGCCCAATTGGTGGCGCTGCTGTACTGCATTTTGAACTATTAATATTAGATCTAAATTTCCAACTGGGCGAAAAATGTTCGGACCAGGATTCAAACCCGGGACCTCCTGGCTGAAGCCGCCAGTGCTCTGCCATCTGAGCTATCCCGGACGATTCTGGTCGAACTTTTTCACCCAGCTAACCTTGATGATTACAGCATCATGCTGTAATCATCAAGAATCGTCCGGGATAGCTCAGATGGCAGAGCACTAGCGGCTTCAGCCAGGAGGTCCCGGGTTTGAATCCTGGTCCGGACATTTTTCGCCCAGTTGGAAATTTAGATCTAATATGATTTATTTACCAATTAGAATAATTGTGTTAAAATTAATCTAGTGTATTTCCTCAATAGCTCTATCTCAAGAACTAATACATGAATTTTCATCAAACTTCAGATTTAAGTATAACTTGATTAATATTGCTGCTGATTATGTGTTGTTGCAAATCGCCCAAATCAAAAATGAACCACCGCCTTTGAAGGGGTTAACAAAATGCATGAGGCATGTTTTTTGTTTGTTTTTCTTTTGTTTTAAGTCAAAAAAATATTTTTTTAACTATTGTTTTGAAGATTTATCATATACTTTCCGTCATTTTTCGTTATAGAATATGTAGCTGGAAATGGCGCGTTTAAGCTCTGGTGACTAAATTGTAGTTTACTTAATTTCTTTGCTTTAATCATAAAAAAATAAAGGATAATAATTTTTGATTAACAAAATCCATGAGGCATCTTATATTTATTTATTTATTTACTTTTTTTTAATCAGAAAAATATTTTTTAAACTATTGTTTTGAAGATTTATCATTCACTTTCCGTCATTTTCGACGGGGATTATAAACAGGGTGTCCATAATTAAACGACTCTACTTTAAAGTTGTCTATATACGAAACTATTGGTCAGAAAGTTGTGAAATTTTGTGACGGACAAAATTAAGGAAGGGGAATTAGATTGAGCGAAAAAAAATTAGTTCAAAATTTCGCCACCAGAGGGCGATTTTTCATAAATTACACATTTAGCCACTGCCCAATTTTATACGAGGACTGAGATCTGAGAAAAAATGCCGGCTGTCGTAGCCGTATTTTTTTTTTTTTCAGAGTTTGTGTTCAGTGTTCAGCTCAAACATTCCAAGTTTTTACGCTTTATTTTTTTCAGGGGGCGGTCTGCATATTTGTTTTTTTTTAATCTGAGAAAAATAGAGTGTAATAACTTTTAAAAATGTGTAACGCATTAAAAAACGAACTCTGGTGGCGAAATTTTGAACTAAAATTTTTTCTTCGCTCAAACAAATTCCCATTACTTTATTATGTCCGCCACAAAATTTCACAACTATCCGACCAATTTTTTTCTCTGTAGACAACTTTAAAGTAGGGTCCTTTAATTATGGACATGCTGTACTAGTATATACCGGGTGTCCCAAAAAGGACTGACTGATTTTAAAATTCAATAACTTGCAAACGGTGACAGATATTAAAAAAATTCTTGCAGGAGGGTTATGCATAAGGTCAAAAGTTTTATTACAGTGCTTTTCGATTTTAGTTCGAATTACAAACAATAGATGGCGCTGTAAGCAATAGTCGCTAAATACAGGCTCGATTTCTGGTCCTTTCTCTTGTTCCATGCTGAAAAAGGAGATGGAAATGTATTATCCGGGCCACGAAGTACCAAAAATCGAGCTTGAATTCAGCGTCTATTGATCGCAGCGCCATCTATTGTTTGTAATTCGAACTAAAATTGAAAATCACTGTAATAAAACTTTTGACCTTATGCATAACCCTCCTGCAAGAATTTTTTAAATATCTGTCACCGTTTGCAAGTTATTGAATTTTAAAATCAGTCAGTCCTTTTTGGGACACCCGGTATATATGTTTTGTAAAATATAGGTGTCGTTTCCCCTTCTGGCTGGGCTGGGTTTCTGCCTGTGAGCCCCTGCATGCCGGGGAGATCCCGGATGGAGCGTAAGTAAGTCTAAGCTGGATCTCTGATCAGGCGATCTTGCTCCATTCAGGCCATTAATTTATTTTATTTTCTTTTGTTAAACACTAGCATTAAAAAAAAAATATATGTATATATATCTTTATTTCTAATCTAAGCGCAATCATTATGCCTGCAACAATATTATTTTATTTATATTTTTTTGTTTGATAAATTACGTTCCTTTTATTTCGGTGAGAGTCATTTCTTGTGCTTTACGCAATCTAAAAATCAGTCAGCTAATTTAAGCATATCTGGCACCTCGTATCACTCTATTCTAAAAAAAAGTAACTACCGCTGTCACCACCGCCGCCGCCGCCGCCGCCGGTTTTGAATTTTTTGTGACCGGAGGTCTTTCTTCGTTAATATTAAGAAAAATAAGGCATACAAAAATATGAAAATCGGTAGTGTTATACAGAAATGTTTCATAAACACGCCGATGCAGACAGTTTTCAAATCGAAGAATTATTTTAAGAGATATTTAATGTTAAAATTGAACAAAATCGTTCCACTAAAAAAGTTTATAGTAGCAAAAACTATACATCGGAATTTAATAATTTTTAGTTCATCTTATACGTTATAATTTCCCGGTGTCCTGAATTGATTTATTTTTTTAATTTGACTCATTTTTCGAGGTTTTATATCTATTTTAAATTCAAATTTTCAGCATTTCCAGAGATATTTTTTACAGATTTTAGAAATTGATATTAATTTAAACTGTTGCCAACTGTATAAACAGCGGAAACAATAATGTTTGCTTCAAAAAAAAAAAAAATATTTATACGTGTTATAAATTAAAAATTTATTTACACGTGACTATTATAAACAGAAAAAAACATTTGGAATTAGAATTAAATAATTATGTACAAAAAGCAGGAACTTATTAAAAATTACGTGTCTCTATTCTAAAAAAAAGTAACTACCGCTGTCACCGCCGCCGCCGGTTTTGAATTTTTTGTGACCGGAGTTCTTCGTTAATATTAAGAAAAATAATGCATACAAAAATATGAAAATCGGTAGTGTTATACAGAAATGTTTGATAAACACGCCGATGCAGACAGTTTTCAATTCGAAGAATTATTTTAAGAGATATTTAATGCTAAAGTTGAACAAAATCGTTCCACTAAAAAAGTTTATAATAGCAAAAACTATACATCGGTATTTAATAATTTTTAGTTCATCTTATACGTTATAATTTCCCGGTGTGCAGAATTTATTTATTTTTTTTATTTGACTCATTTTTCGAGGTTTTATATCTATTTTAAATTCAAATTTTCAGCATTTCGAGAGATATTTTTTACAGATTTTAGAAATTGATATTAATTTAAACTGTTGCCAACTGTATAAACAGCGGAAACAATAATGTTTGCTTCAAAAAAAATTTATACGTGTAATAAATTAAAAATTTATTTACACGTGACTATTATAAACAGAAAAAAACATTTAGAATTAGAATTAAATAATTATGTACAAAAAGCAGGAACTTATTAAAAATTACGCCATAAAAACTATAATTACACGTGAATTTTAAGAGAGAAAGGAATTTGTAAAATAATAAATTTATTAACATGCGTTAGGAGTCTTAAATAGGAGAAATTACGTCATATTTACGTCACATTACAGTTATTACATAAAATGAACACAAAATAATATTGCAAAACGGTTTAAATTTACAAATTGCGCTAGACATTTATTTGATATTTTGAGAGGATACTTTTCAACTATTTTTCTTAGGAAAGCGCAAATAATATTTTATTTCTAACACAAGTATTTTCACGTGAATATTAAAAAGAGAAAGAATAGTTTGGTCAAAATTACGTCAGATTAAAAACGATTAATTTAAAATGTCTCATTTAAAAGAACTTTCTTTTCGCTTTGTTAAAAAATGCCGGGAGACAAATATTCTGTTTACTTAATTCCTTTTATATTAGCTTATTTTGAAATGTTATTACACGTATCTACGTCATCAAGTTATTTTTATTTCGACGTTTAATATGTATTTTTATTAATGTTGTACTAATTTATTTGTTCTTTCGTTATTTAAAATAAAAATTATGTCAATTTGTATAATTTGGCGAGTGGTTTGGGGATTTATATAATTTGGCGAAATTAGTCGACGGGATAATCAAGTAGTACCGCAGCGGATTTGGCGTTAAAATTTCCCCAATCAAAGAGAAATGAATAGAAATCCGTTTATAGGGAGATCGCCACTGTTTTTTAAATTATAATTCAATCTTTCGAAATCTTTTTAAAGCCGATCACATTATCGTGCATTTAGAGTCTGCGGTGTCTGGATGGGGGTTGGCGAGCGTAGCTCGTAGGGGGCCGAGCCCTCTAGTAAACATAAAAAAACCATTAATTGCATTTTACATCTGATTACAAATAGATATTTCTCATTAATTATGCGAGCAGTTAGACTTTCTGTAAGCAAAGATACGTTTGCCTTTTTATTTCACATTTTACTTGATAGCCAAATGTGTCTCTCCTTCTTGGCGCTTATCTAGTTCAAATATTAGTATTGCTCGCAGCCTAACCGTTAATTTCTGATTGGCGTATTTGCTTAACACATATGTATTCTTGGAGTTATTAACTTACGCAGATTGAACGACACTTTGCCTCTGATCTTGCTACTGGTATCAGCTAAAAAGTTTTATTGAGTAGGGGGGACCACCACTATTTTACATCCTAGCCCTTTTTTTATATAATAAAGTAATTTTCAATGGAACGATTGTTCTGAATTATTTCCCGTATACAGGAAACGGATTATAAAAGAGTGGGGATTAGGGTGGAGCGAAAAAAATTATTTTTTTTAAAATCAAAAACGGGTAGGTGCCAAAAGTTGCCTTTATACCAGTACATCACCTGCGTGCAATATTACCGCTGAAAAAAAATGGCTTGAGTCTGCGCTTTTGGTCCAAATGTCGAAATTTTGGGTAAAATTTGACATTTTTTCAAAAAATTAAAAATTATTCTATAGAGATGATTATTAATTAAAAGTGTTATTTAAACCTTTATTATTAATGATTTAACATATTTAAACGATAAAACAATATCTTTTTTCTGTATAACTGGAACAAAACTGACAACTTTTGGTGAAAAAAAGGCGTTGCCACTCTGTTGTGCTATACAACTAATTATTGTTTAGAATACAGCTCTTATCTAGTTGCTTTCAAAACTACCCAGGAGGTACCACGTGGAGGTGACAGCATTTCATGTCACAGCAGCGCATAGCTCGACCACCCTACCATCTGATCTCAATGTTTTATTTATACAGTGAACTGTGATTTTTTTAATCAAATATTGGCATGAGTTTACTATGTATCAACCTAGTACATCTCTTCTTTGGATCCACAGACTTTGGATGCTGCTGCTGTGATCTCCTTTACGTATTTTTATACTGTTTGTGTAAGAGAAGACAAATATTGTAATTCAGTGCGGATGATATTAATGTAATCTATTCAGCCGTTTATTATCTTCAGCAAGATTGCACCCGATAAATGCATATTGATTAGAGGTTCTGTTACCACAACACTTTTCCAGTGAATTAAATTTATATAATTATCCACTTCAAAGTTGATTGTCGATATTTCAGATTTGCGTATCCCATCGTTTACTCTCATTTTTCAACTATCATGTGCTGAGCAGCTAGCTGTTTAATATGATGGCAATCGTCAGAGAGCATTGAAATAAGAATTTCCTCTGCGTATGCAAAGCGACCATTGTCCAAAATAACCCTTTTTTAGTATTTGTTTTATTCCGTTTTGTGTGTTGTTTAGTTGCCGAGTAATTTCCCATGAGTTTTTAGATCCCTTCTATAGCCGTGGATTACATTTGATTGTAGATCCTGGGGCCAAACTTGGATAATATAGTACTTTTTGAGAGAACGTAGAGACTCTGATGGGCGGTGAGTGCCCGTCGAAGGTGGATAAATGTGTTAGTCGTTGTTATCCTTTCTGAGAGGGACATGTTTAAAATGAACCATTACAATTGATCATATGCCACGTCCAAGTCCAATGAATTTCCTCTGCATCATTTATTAGACAAGATCGTAGGCAAAAATTAGATTCTAACCCACAGGAATTCGCCGGATCAATAGGAAAATCTTTGTCCACGTGCTTATTCCCTTCTTATTTCAATTTTTGATGCCATAGACAGTAATTTTCAAACATTATTTCCTGAATTCAAGAAAAGGGTACTCAGCACATACCAGAAATACTTGCTAGACATTTGCAAAGCTATTTCATCAAGATATTGCTCAGAAGATCTAGCGAATAGGAACCCAAGAAACTTGTCCAACGCAAGATGGCTCACAAAGGCGCATAAAATTATTCGCCTTCATATAAGCACTGATTGATCATCAGTCTGGTTCACTCACAAAGTATGTATTCCACGTTTATGCCGCAGGATGGTTTGCACTAACTATAATCCACATCTAACAAATTGATCTAAAAACTTATGGGTAATTACTCAGCTACTAAACATCACAGAAAACGGCAAGGGTCAGCTAGGTGGGGAGGCCTACCAAATGGCTTAAGCACTCACAAGCCCCACCCAATCACAGAAAACGGCAAAAAACAAATACTAAAAAAATTTATTTAGGACAATGGTAGCTTTTCACATCGAGAGCAAATTCTTATTGCAATTTTGATGACGATCGCCATCACATTAAACAACAAGCTTATCAGCATATAAAAAATTCAAGAGGTAGAGTAAATGATGGCATACTCAAAGATGAAATACCTTAATGTTGTCGGAACAGAACTCCCAATCACTATGCAGTAACAGGATGCAATTTTCGTGAATACAGGGCTGAATAGATTCCATTAATTACACTGCATTATTATGCTTACCTTATCATACACAAGCAGTAGAAATATACGTGAAGGAGTGCCACAGCAGCATCACTCAACGTCTGTGGATACAGAGAAGAGATGGACTAGGTTCGTACATAGAAAACTTATGCCAGTCTTTGATAAAAAATCACAATTCTATATATAAATGAAACATTGTGCTCAGATGGAAGGGTGGTCGAGCTATGCACTGCTGTGTTATGAAATGCAGCCACCTCCACGTGATACCTCCTGGGTAGATTTGAAAGCAACTACGTATTCCAAACAACAATTAGTTGTATGACACAACAGAGTGGAAACGCCTTCTTTTACCAAAAGTTGTCATTTTTGCTCCCGTTATACAGAACAAAGATATTGTTTTATCGTTTAAATATGTTAAATATGTATCAAGTCTTTAATAATAAAGATTCGAATAACACTTTTAAATAATAGTGTATTCTCTATAGGAATTTTTTTATTTTTTTGAAAAAATGTCAAATTTTACCCAACATTTCGACTTTTGGACCAAAAGCGCAGACTCAAGTCATTTTTTTTCAGTGGTAATATTGCACGCAGATAATGTACTTGTATAAAGGCAACTTTTGGCACCTACCCGTTTTTCATTTAAAAAAATTCATTTTTTTTCGCTCCACCCTTCTGGGGATTGCTTGGGATTATAGTGTATTGTACTTACCGAAGTTATACAAACGATCACAATCTCCCGAACTCCATGACACTCATATTGAATGGAATTATTTGAGATTTTTAATAACTTTTGATAATTTATTGTAGACGTTTGTAGCATTTTTTTTCTAAATATTTACATGTTCCGGTTGTTATGAGTATTATTTTTAACGCTACTTGGTCATGCTTTCTCTTAATTATGTGGTTTTCTTTCTTCCTTTCTTTCTTTTTTCATAAAGTGCTATAATTGTACCATCAAGTTATACTTTTGAAATTAAAATTTTATTTGCCAAGGTGATTGCTGGAATAACTGTTGTTCCACTTGTTATGACTATTATTTCTAATGCTACTTAGTGATGTTTTCTTTTAATCATGCGGGTTTCTTTTTTTCTATCTTTCTTTCTTTTTTATAAAGTGCTATAATTGTACAAGCAATTTATACTTCCGAAATTTAAATTTTATTTCCGATTGTCATTGTCGGTATAATTTTATTTATTATGTAAAAAATATTTCAATTAGAATTTTTTACACACAAATGCGAATTTCAGTTCTTCATATTCAAAACACGGCAAACGTTTTCTAGAACAATGGAACATCAAACTGCAAAAGAAAGAGGAATAGCAATTTTCTTTTATCTTACTCAGTTTGAGATACTGATAATAAACCATCATCATAAAAGCACTATAAAGTAAAGCTGATCTCCCGAAAGCGAAAAGGATGATTATTCCACTTTACCAATAATCGAGTTTTACTTAATGGTTTCAGCCTTTGATTACTAGCTTAAATAGAACTATCTATGGAATGTGAAATAGAGAAAGAGTGCAGAAAAAAGAAGTAAAAGCTTATCTATATATTAAACTTACTATAAATACTTACTTATAAAAGGATTTATTACACTGTGTTTAAATGAATGACGTATGACTAATGGCCGGATCCGGTACTTCTTTGTCTTTAGTATATATCAAATATTAGTCGGAATTCACCGGAGCTCATAAATACAGGGCAACAGAGCCCAGAGCAATAGCGCTTTTGAAAAACCGAAGTCTAAATTACTTTTTCCTTTCCTTCCCATCTCCAAGCTTTTGCATTCCTTTTTACGAAAACATATTATGTGACGTAATGTGTTGCACACGTAAAAAATAGATATAAAATGGACTCAATTTTTATATCAGTTTCTGGGTTTGGACTGACTCGAACTCAGTCTGTCTTACAATTAAAATTTTATTTATTCATGTATAGGAAAAAAAAAAAAAACTTTTCCTCCTTTAAAATTACTTACTATATCCTATTTCGAATCATTTTAATGCTATTTTGATCAAAATGAAGGGGAAACAGAAATCGTGTTTTTCTATTTGAAATTTATGTCAGCGATGACGTGTTGATACGGCACCACTCAAGAGACTGAACAATGAATTTGCTTACAATTCGATTTTCTTTTGTGACAGTAGGATAATTTTTTATTGGCTGGGTTTTTTTTTGTTGTTGTTGTTTAGATATCTAATCTGAAAATAATATTTTCTGTTTTAGCCAACGAGCATCAGCTTGAGGTTTTGCTGGTTTGAGGTATTTTATCTTCTATTGCGTACGAGTATAAAAATCACGTTAGTGATTTTTCTATTTATTTTGTATCATGAACGGTACCCATGCTAAACCCTCAGCTCTGCACATTTAAAAAATCCCTTTCATTTGTAAGTAGATATAATTGCCATGTTATTGTTATTCTGATAGAAATCAATCGAGCAGTGTTTCACTTTTTTCTATAAAAGCATCGGTTCTTTCCGATAATGGTGTCAAATTTTTAATTTAATCTGATTTTCAGGCACTCACCACAAAAGATTGTTATGATTAAGAATAGATTATAGTTTAAGATATGCACCTTTTATAGGAAATTGTAAAACATTTTTACATTCTTCAGCATATAAATATTAATTTCTGTAAATTTCATTCATTTTTCCTTAAAAATGTATAGCTGCGAACTATCCCCTTTTTTGTGTTACACTATTTCCTAATCATAATCTTTAACATATTTAGTCTGAGATTTCTGCAATGAATTAAATTTAAAATTAGGTAAAGATTGCTATTCAAAAGGAGTGATAGCTAAAAGTGGAACAGTTGACAGCTAAGTAAATGCTGATGAATATATTTAAAATTTTTATTTTGTTAAAGAAAAAAATGCTTTAAATTTTGCAAATAATGTACAAAATATAAATATGCAGATTGGAGTGACAGGGGGGGGGGGGGAGGGGTAACGGTACAGTTCTTATACCGGTACCGTCGAATATTAGGGGTCTGGTAGTTTTTTTGTGAGAAATTAAGCCCTGGTACGTAGATACACTATTATTTTAACACAATCATACTGATTAGTATAAGTTATGATATGAACTGAATATCTACGTACCCATCGTTTATATGGAGTTCCTTTACCTGCGGTTTATTCTGTTGATTTGTCTACATGGCAGACCGGAGGTTATTTTTTTTATTAGATAAAAAAAATTCCATGAAATCTGTTTGTTTTTCCGTTGAGCTTCCTTTCTTTTTTTTCGTCTTTCCATGGGCGATGACTGCCCGGGATAATAAAAACAACCGGGAGGTAGAATGCACAAAGTAAAATTCTTAGAAAAATCCGATATCGACTTCAGATATCGACCTCATTTAGCCTATACAAAAAATGTTTAAAAAGATTAAAATGCAATTAGGTTTCTTTTGATTCCGTTTTCAAGGTTTTAATGAATCAATGTTTGACAAAGTTGATTACGTAGTTCAGTTTTATGTATTTTAAATTTAAAAATAAGTTGTCGATTAGATACTTAGTAAAAATGTTTTTTGTAAATTTACTTTGTGGTGGAGAAGGGGGGGGGGGGGAGCGCCAAAATCCACGTTTGCCCCGGACGCCAAAAAGGCTCGTTTCGGCCCTGACCAATAAGGTTCTCTAAGCGAAATATGCTCGCCGGTTGTCACCCTAGGTAGATTAAACGGTAAAGCGTTGGCAATGTAAACCAAGGATCTGGGTTCGATTGCTGGCTTGGTCATTTTTTCACTCAGTTGAAAATATTCAATTCGTATGATAACTTTAGCAATCAGTATGATTGTGTTAAAAATAATAGCATAATTTTTTAACTTTCAGAACTCTAGGAATGTAATTGTATTATATTAGTGCAAGTCTTTTATGTGAATTTATTTATGAATTTTTAAATATATTACATACACTGATTGGCCCAAGTGATACGTAAATCATTTAATACAAATATTTGCGCTCCTATAACATAAGTAACATTTTAAGCCATTTCATTCAAGCACCATTACCCACTGTATAAAAAACGGAGAAAATCACGGAATATCTGCTGGAAAATTTTGTGGTTACATTTTTAGTTTCTTTTAACTTCAATAGAAGAAAGTATTGTAATGGAATTTTTTTTCGACTTCCGGTTTTCGACGGATTTACACATTTTAGGGGTCAGAGATCACAAAAAACATGTTTATACAAAATGTCCGTCTGTATGTCTGTCCGTGTGTCGCCATTGTACCATCAAAAATTGTATAACGTTATGCATAGAACTGAACCAAACTTATTTTTTAAGTTTTTGGCTATGGCAAGCAGGTCCTCCACTAATTTGGAAAAAAACTCGTCGGTAGGGGGCACTGTAATAGCGATTTTTGTACGATTGTTGTCCATTTTAAATATTGTACCATCGAAAAGTGTTTGAAGTTATGCATAGTATTGAACCAATTTTTTTGTGTATATTTTTGGCCATGGCAAAAAGGTCTCCTTGAATTTGCAAAAATTCCGACGGTAGGGGGCGCTATAATAGTGATTTTTGTGCAATTTTCAATATTGTACCACCGAAAAGTGTATGAAGTTATGCATAATTTTAATAAAAATACTCATAAAAATGAATTATTGGTGTAACAACATTTTGAAATATTAATATACATGAGATAAAAGAATGTTTTGGGATTGGCACATCCAACTAGATTCTTTGGAATTTAACATCAAATTGTAGATTAAGGTTCCTTCTTCTTTATTAGTTTGTAACAGAAATAGATAGAATTATACAAATTTGTGTTAAAAATTGATCGCAATCAGATTTTCAGCATTTTTTTTTCGTCATTTTCCCCGTTTTGCCTTTTAGTGGGTAATGATGCTTGACTTAAATGACTTAATATTATTTATATAAAAGTTTCTCCGTCTTTACTCCGTTTTTATAGAAAATGTGTTTCACTTTTAATTGGTAATTTTATAAAACACATTTTGAAATTTGTGATATTCTTCTGTTTTCCTAGATTTCTCCATTCAATAAAGAAAGTTTATAGAAGTATCTCATAAGGGAGAGTAACTAAATTTGAACTACTTCTCTTATTTTCTGTTGTAACTCGCTTCATATTTGGGATATCTGTAAAGTGTTACTACACGTAGTCAATCGATTCATTTGCTAACTAAATAAATCTTTGGAACAATACCTTTTTTGAAAATATTAGGTTTTATTTTAATTTGAAAAATTTGTCAAAAGTGGTCAAAATTCAGCGTATCATCGCCTAAGTTGGACCCTAGTCTCCTAAATTTGACCAAACAATATTAGGCTGTTTTAATTAGTAGGGAATATAAATTATTTTATTAAAAGCAAAGTTTGCAATTAAAAAATCAATAAAAAACAACAACAATAAAATATAATGAAATCAAATGTCTAAAACTAAGAGTAAATGTTTTAAATCATATTGTATTCAAAATATAAATCAAATTACAGTACAACCTCTTAATAACGGGTACCTGGGGAGCACAGAACTTGTCCGCTGTTCGGAGGTGTCCGTTTTTTAGAGACAAAAACATACAAATATGTAGGTGTTGACGATCGAAAAATTGTCCGCTTAGCGGCGTCCGTTATTCGGGAGTGTTCTTTATGAAGATTTTACAGTATCAGTAATTTGGAATAGAAATTATAGAACATTGCTAGTTACTTAATTATCAAGAAGTAAGAAGTAATGCAAGGCTTACACATGAATTTCTTTTGTTTATTTTTTATTCCAGCGAACAAAATATGGAACCATATTTGGAATCTAAACAGTGAATGATTTCTGCTATTTTATTTTTCTTACAAATAATGCAAAACTAATCATCATTGTCTTGATTTTTCTTTTTAGATTCTGAATCATTAGACTTTTTTTGCAACAGAATTCATCTTTAGCTTATGTCTGTAGTTCTTCCCTTCCATCATTTTCTTTCCAATTCAATTACGCATATTTTTAAAAACTTAATGTTACATTTTCTCTTGTGCTTTGAGAACTTTCTTTTTGTCGTTTTTTTTTTCATTTCAAGGTTTACTTTATATGGCGAAGATGTTATCACTGCTGTTTTTTGACTCCCGCTGTAGTTTGACTTAACTGATTTTGGCAAGGAGATAACATATCTAATTATTCTTTGCCTGTTTGGAGGGTTTTGTAGCTGCAGCCTTCTTACTGGTCAATCTTTTCGCAACTTACTCTTTCCTTTTCGTTTCTAATATCGTTAACAACATTAGCAGTCCCTGATGTTTTACTTCCAGACTCTTTGTCTGTGTCGTTTTCATGATTTTTTTTTTTTTTTACTCTCTTAGTCTCCTTCCGGACGGAATGTCTGAATTCAACACTATAAATCAAATACTCCGTAGGAATAAAGAATTCAAAGAAAATAAATACAATGCATACAAAGTAAAAGAAATTCCAAACAAAACTGCATAAACAGGTAAACTAGGGATGCACAACCTGTGGACCGCGATGGGTTAACTTGTGGCCCGCAAAGTTCGTCAATTTATAATTGGCAAAAATCGCAATTTTTGATTATAGCTTACAGGAAAAATCGCGAATTTCGTCAGTTTGCCAAGGAAAACAATTGCAAATTTTGTCAGTCAGTTAAAAATCGCAAATTTCATTAATCGCCCGACCGATACCATTTGTATCAATATGGGAAATTCTCGAGTTCCTAATTTCGTCAGTCGCTAGTCGAAAAATTTCTCTAACTTCATCGATCAGGCGCGGAAAAATCGCGCGTTTCGTCGATAGCGCGCGAAAAAGTCGCGAATTTTGTTGATCGATCACGGGAAAATCGCGAGTTTCGTCAGTTTATCGCGAGAAAATAACGCGAATTTCGCCAATTTGCAGCGGGAAAATTGTAAATTTCGTCAGTCAGATAAGAATTGGGAAATTCGTTGACTGGGCGCGAAAAAACCGCGAGTTTCGTCGATCGGGTTCAGAAGAATCGCGTGTTTCGTCGATCGCGCGCGTAAAAAGTGGCTTATTTTGTGGATCGATCACGGGTAAATCACGAATTTCGCCAATTTGCCGCGGGAAAATTTCAAATTTCGTCAGACATTTAAGATATGCGAATTTCGTTGACTGGGCATGGAAAAATTGTGAGTTTCTTCGATCGGGCGCAGAAAAATCGCAAATTCCGTCAATCGGGTGCGAAAATATGGCGAGTTCGCCGATCTGGAACAGAAAAATCGCGAGTTTTGTAGATCGGGCGTGGAAAAATCGCGAATTTCGTTGGTCGTGAACGGGAGCATCGCGGATTTTGTTCATCGGCTGCGGGAAAATCGCGAGTTTTGTCAGTTTATCTCGAGTAAAAGTCACGAATTTCACCAGTTTGCCGAGGAAAAAAATTAAATTTCGTCAGTTAGTTAGGAATCGCGAATTTCGTCGATCAAGCACAAAAAAAATTGCGAGTTCAGTCGATCGGCTGCGGAAAAATCACGAAATTCGTTGATCGGAACGGAAAAATTGTGAATTTTGTTCATGAAGCTAAAAAAATTGCACACGTTGATCGGCTGCGGAAAAATCGCGAGTTTCGTCAATTATTGCGAGAAAAAGTCGCGAATTTTGTCAATTTCCCAAGGGAAAAAATTTAAAATTTCATCAGTCAGTTAACAATTGCGAATTTCGTTGACTGGGCGCGGAAAAATCGCGAATTTTTTAGATTGAGCTCGGAAAAATTGTGAATTCTGTCAATCGGGCGCGGGAAAATCGCAAATTTTGTTGATCGGGCAGAGGAAAACTCGCGAATTATGTCGATGAAGTGCAAAAAATTGCAAAATTCGCTATTGACTACGGTAAAATCGCGAGTTTTGGCAGTTTATCACGAGTAAAAGTCGCGAATTTCGATAATTCGTCGCGGGAAAAAAATGGAAAATTTCGCCGGTCAGTTAAAAATCACGAATTTCGTTGACTGGGTGCGGAAAAATCGCAAATTTCGTTGATAAGGTGTGGAAAAATGGCGAATTTTGTCCATCGGCCGCGGAAAAATGTCAAATTTCGTTGATCGGCTGCAGAAAAATTGCGACATCATTCGTCAATTTAACTTCATTTTTAAAGTTCACATTTTTTTCGGCACTAGCCACTTTCATGCCTATGTTTGTTTTTTAGCACTTTTAATAAAGCAAAATTTACTCCCCCGAATAAAGTCAAGGAATATTTTCAATCCTTGAAAATAATCCTTGCTATTGTTATATATGCAAACATAAACTGTTGAAGACCAATTGAATTGAGTATGTTGACTGGGTAGGGGAAACTAAAGGGGTAAAACTGCAACCCCTCTGAAACCATGTTTTTTATAGGCCACAGATCCCCTCCCCCTTCTCCCCGAAAGAGAATTCTCTCTGGGTTGCTGATGTGGCCCTCGACAACTCAGACATTTTCGTAAGAGACCCTTCTCTTAAAAAGGTTGTGCACCCCTAATGTAAACGGTATTTTTTATGTTTATATTGGTCTAAGCTGCACAAAGAAATTGATCCATATACATAAAAAAAAAATTAAGATTTTCAAAAACTTGCATGGAGATGGTAATCCATTATAAAATATTAAAAAATAAATAAAAAAGTCATGTCCAAAGCGTACAGCCCTGGAAATTCATTACTTACTTTTCAAGTTTATGATAATATATCTGGCCCAATTTAAGCAACTTAAATTGGTTTAATTAAGGCAACTACGCCATTTTTTTAAACGGATAATCTCAAGACTAAGAACAGAAACGTAAGCAAACAAATATGCGCAATAAGCACATGAATTTAGATATGTATATGAAAACATAACATGTTACCTTGGTTTTAAAGCATTCTCCTACGTTTAGTAGAAAAAAAATAGATCAAAACAGCTAATTTTAGGTTTTCTAAAATTGCATGAAAGTGCACGTGGAAGGCGGTAGTCCTCTTCTAATCATAAATGACGACATTCTGATGAATAGGATGTCAGCGGTAGATGGCGTTTCTTTCTGCAATTGCAGTAGTCCCTTTAAAGCGACGATCCAAATAAGGCTACTCTTTCCTATCCTTTTTAGATAGCTTACATTACAAAATGAAACAAGCTACCTATTTATTAGAGCCGTTCGAAGGACGTCAATTTCTGAAATTTCTCTTGTAACTAAGCACATGTATTAGGCTTATTAAGATCTCGACCAAGTTCGTTTGCCAGCTTAATTCATTAGCTTGTTTCAAAATGGAGGTTACTTAAACATTTAAAACAAAGAAAAGTATTTAAAAAAAATAGTAATCCAGATTTATTTTTTAGGTCTTGATACAAGGATTTCGGAGCATTTATTGTTTTACCTGTATCTGAAAAAATATGGTTGAGATGCATCATTTTGTAATTCTGGGATGTTTAACATTTTGACACATGACAGAAGATTGAAATAAAATAAATCAGGTATAAATTCACGAGTTTTAGTGAATGCGGTTTCTCGCAAATTATCTTTCATTGTTGTACCCATTTTTCCAATCATGTGCATAAAGCTATATATTCATATCTGCTAGCATCAAATTCTTACGATGCTTGGTGACACATGGCGAAATATCACCAAATTTCTGACCAAAAATAAATCACCATAAATAAACCCTCATTTATAGCTGGCATATTTGGTAAAATTCAAATTCAGTACTGGCGAAAACTGAGAATGAATCTGTTCCAATTGTTTTCTTGGCATTTTAGCGGATTTCAAACAAAATTAGTTAAATCTTAAAACCAAGATATAGGGAAGCTAATTTTTCCTCTCGCTACAGACTGGAAGGACTTTTAAAAGTTCAAATTTCTATTTTATTTCCGTCCTGATAAAGTTTTTATTTATTAACCCTTCTAGTATCACGTGGTGATTTTCGATGAATGTTTTTAGTTTTGTATGTTTTGAACCAGAAATTTGATCCAATAAAATGTTCTTCTTTGCGATGACTTTTTGATTTCATTTATTAAGTCTACTTTATTTTGTTTCTCGTTCGAAACATAAAAGAAATTCAAAACAAGAAATGTGTACTCATAAAAGTCGACAAATGGTACTAGGAGGGTTAATATAAAACTCAATAATCTATATATTTATAAAACAGTGCTGTTTTATTAGTCATCTGGCTTGAAGCTTTCTACTGAACCGACTTTGGAAATTAATTTCTTGAATGAAAGCTGTTCATTTGCATATGTGTCCGCACTTGTTATTTAAAAAAAAAAAATAAAATCCCATTTTTACATTTTTAATTTAATTTTAAAAGCTTTTTATGAAATTTCTTTAAAACTGTGGCAATCGGATTACTTTCACTGTTGAAGAGAAAAGAGAAATAATACGGTTTATTAATCTTTATTCATTACATCCTTATTGATCT
The DNA here is from genome assembly GCA_963932465.1 of Maratus speciosus. NCBI lineage: Eukaryota > Metazoa > Arthropoda > Arachnida > Araneae > Salticidae > Maratus > Maratus speciosus. The sequence continues at coordinate 334,699,846 of OZ010798.1, read as the reverse complement.
CATTTTCTCAATAGAATTAAAAATAACTTTCGAACAGAAGATGACGTCATGCTTCAAAATTCACGCATTTTCCATCATAAAGCTGTTACATTTCAATATTTTTCATTCCGCTGTGGTTGAGTTGAAGACGCTAAACGAAATGCTTCAATGAGTAAAAAAGAACGTGATATTTAACTAGACGAATGTACCAATCTCAAAACCTTCTTCTATTAACTAGTCCAATGTAGCAATCTCAAAACTTTCTTCTATTTAGTCGAATGTAGCAATCTCAAAGCTTTCTTCTATCTCATACATGTCAATACTTCAAAATTCGTTATAACAGTAGCAAACTTAAATGGCAATCTATGCTCATCATGAGGATACTAAAAATATGAAATTCCGTCCATTAGTACTTGAGATAAGACTATCACTGAAATCGTGTAAATGCAGCAAAATACAGCATAGTAGCGCCGCCTATAGGATGGCTTACACCTCAAACTAATTATCATCAGCTTATGTCAACGTCTAACTAAATATGAAGATTGGGTAAAATTCGTGCATTAGTTCTTGAGATAGAGCTATTGTGCAAATCATGAAAATGCAGCATAGCAGAGTCACCTGTTGAACGATTTACAACAACACATAATCAGCAGCAATATTAATCCATCTATACTTGGATCTGAAGTTTGATGAAAAATCAAGCATTAGTTCTTGAGATAGAGCTTTTACAGAAATCATTCAAAATACAGCATAGCAGCGCCACCTGTTGGACGATTTACACCAACACTAATCAGCACCAGTCTATATCAGGGACTAACTGAGTATAAATTTTTATTAAATTTCGTGCATTAGTTCTTGAGATATAGTGCCCACAAAATTTGTGTCACATACAAACAGACGTAATCACAGACTCAAGACAGACATTTTGTAAAAACATTTTTTGGGGGAACTCTGACCCCTAAAACTTGCAAACCCGTCAAAAACCGGAAGACGAAAATTTTCACTTCACCATACTTTCTTCTTGTAAAGATAGAAGAAAGTGTAAAGATAGAAAAAAAAACTATCATTTTATTGTATAAAACTTAATATTAATCCCTTTCTCATCCAAGGTTATAGTTGACAAACGTGTGTTTATGTTTCGAAATACACTATATGGCCAAAGGTGACCGGTCACTTATAATTTTGTTAACATTTAACAAAATAACATTTTTGTCATAACTAATAACATTTTTGTTAAATATCTAGAAAAATCCATGAGGAGTTCACCTGAAACTGCACGTGTGTAAACAGTATAGTATAGGTCATATATTTCCGCGAAGATTTTTTTTCCGAAACCTCATAGGGGACCGTCAACAAATTGAAAAAGAACGAATATCTTTTGGATAACCCTGTCAAAATCAATGTAGCAAAAGCGTTCAAACTCGGGATTATTAACAAGTAGCTTATTGTAATATACTGCGTTCATTTTTATGAGGATAGCATGTATACTCGTAGAGAAATTAAGGTTTTTATAAAAAGAGTCCCAAATTTCGCTAAATTTTTTTGCTTATAATTTGTAGAGTTCTTAACATAAAAAAAAAGTTCTGTTCAGAAAATATGACAAACAACATTGTACCTGCAATCAGAATATCAAAAAATAATAAAAATTGTATGAGAAATGAACACGTTTACTAAATAATGATTCACTGCGCATACCCGAATGTCATCAAAATATAATTTGCATAATGCATAAGCTAAATGCATAGAGCAATTTTTGTGAAAGTCTCAAAAACATAGTTTGAAAAGTCTGAAAATTATCGTGGATAAAATAAGCTCAAAATCCGTTATTCCCAAAAGGAAGCAAAATGATGAGGGGTTGTATACAAATACAGTAGTGCGTTCAATATTGTGTACGCTATATTGGCACTAATCATCGCATATATGGATACAGCCCCTCATCTTTTTGCTTCATTTTGGGAATTACGGATGTTGAACTTATTCTATCGACGATAATTTTTAGAATTTTCAAGCTAGAATTTTGAGACTTTCACAAAATTTGCTCTATATACTTGGCTAATACATTATGCACGTTATATTTTGATTTCATTCGCGCATGCGCAGTGAAATATTTTTCAGTAAACCTGCTCATTTTCATCCAATTTTTATTATCTTTTAATTCTAGTTTTGTGTACAATGTTGTTTGTCATATTTTCTGAAAAAAAAACTTTTTTTTACATTAAGAACTCTTCAAATCATAAGCAAAAAAACTTGGCGAAATTTGGGACTGTTTTTATAAAAATCTTAATTTCTCTACGAGTATACATCCTCATAAAAATGAACACAGTATTTTACAATAAGCCACTTAATAATAATCTCGGGTTTGAACGCTTTTGCTACATTAGTTTTTACAGAGTTATCCAAAAGATATTCGTTCTTTTTCAATTTGTGAACGGTCTCCTATGGGGTTTCGGGAAAAAAATTCGCAGAAATATATGGCCTATACTATACTGTTTACACACCTGCAGTTTCAGGTTAATTCCTCATGTACTTTTCTAGATATTTAACAAAACGTCTAAAATCGCAAGGGACCGGTCACCTTTGGCTATATAGTGTATATGTATTAGTAATATGACGCATCTTACTCTACTTTTTGAATGGTAAATATGGATATGAGAGGGACCTATATGTAAGCTTTGCGAAGGTGAAATTGACGAGATGTTGAGATTTCATCGATAAAAAATTCTATTATTGTGTCAAAGTGAAATCTTTTTTTGAAGGTATACATAATCATTATACAGACATTCTTACAATAATAACAATTAACCCAACTGGAGTGAAAAATTAGCCAGAGTAATTTTTTGAATTATTTTGTTGGTTTATTTCGAAGAAATGTAACAGTTCCCTTTAAGACATTTTCTTTCGACGAGATTCGACGGGTTCCACTTCATTTTCTTTATTATAAATGTTATTTTTATGCTTTATAGAAACCAATGCACCGTGTTATAGGCTAAATATTGAATATAGTTGCTAAACATGTTTTGCAAAGTCTATCTCTGTTTATTTGCAGTTATGAATTTGATTGATTAAAACGATAATATTTTGGCATTTATATCAAAAAGTTGTTAATATAAACAAAATAATTTAAATGATATGTTTGTGTATGTCATAAACATATTTTCGCTCAGAACTAATCAATTATTTTGAACTGCAGTTTGGTGAATCACTATAAAATATTATTAAGGACTTCAAGGATGCATCAAATAATGATGACACTTACTGACGTGAATAAGATATTAACCACAATTATTGGATTTAATTAAGGTGATTACATAATTATTAATTTGGATGAAATGGTGACAGCTTAAAATCATTTTGCGTAATTAATATATCAAACACCTGATAAAATCGTTTAGTGCAAAAATGTAAAGATACACGTAAAGTAATTTATATCGTAATGCTACTTGATTTGTAAGATATAGTTTATTGCAGCCAGTAAATTTTATTCAAATAATAATCTATACTAATATTATAAACAGGTAAAAATTGTTTATCTGTAGAAGGTAAGCTCTGGAACTACCGAACCGATTCCAAAAGTAATGGTATCAAAATGATGGTGTTAGTTCAACTTAGAACATAGGCTATATCTTATGTCCGTGCCACGGGTCAAAAGGGGGTGCAGAAGCAAAAAACGTTCTAAAATGCGATTTTTGTGTTACCGAAGGGTCTAGAAACATGAAATTTGAATGGTAGTTACTTATAAGATACTAATGATCTCTAAGGACATTTCTTAAAAAAATTGAAATTAAAAAGGGATGAAAATGCGCAAAAAGCATTCTAAAAAACTTTCTAAATGGTTATTTTTACGCAATCTCAAGAAGTACCAAACCAATTTAAAAAATAATGGCGTAAAAATGATGGTGACAACCCTTGCTCCAACATAGGCTACATTTTATATCGGTGCCACTACCCGTAAAGGGGGTGCAGGAGCAAAAAAAGTTCGAAATTGCGATTTTTGTGTTACTGAAGTGCCCAGATACATGGAATTTGGCATGGTAGTTACTTATTAGATATAAATGATCTCTAAGAACATTTCTTAAAAATTTCGAAATTTAAAAGGGGTGCACAAAAAGCGTTCTAAAAATCATTCTGAATGGCGATTTTTACGCAATCTCAAGAAGTACCAAACCCATTTCAAAAATAATGGTGTAAAAATGAGGGTGATAACCCTTTCTTCAACATAGGCTACATTTTATGTTGGTGCCACTACCCCTAAAGGGGGTGCAGGAGCATCAAAACGTTCGAAATTGCGATTTTTGTGTTACTGATGGGCCCAGATACATGGAATTTGGCATGGTAGTTACTTATTATATATAAATGATCTCTAAGAACATTTCTTAAAAAATTCGAAATTTAAAAGGGGTCAAAATGCGCGAAAATGGTTCTAAAAAACGTTCTAAATGGCAATTTCTACGCAATCTCAGAAAGTACGTACCCAACCGATTTCAAAAGTAATGCTTGGAAATTGATGCCTTGCTTCAATATAGGATCTACTTCATGTCGGCGTCACTACCACCTTGCGGTTGCATTTTAAAAAAAGTTCTAAATTGTGATTTGTGTGATACTGAAGGGGCTAGAAACTTGAAAGTTGGCATGGTAATTACTTATGAGATGTAAATGATCTCTGAGAAGCGTTCCTTAAAAATTTCAAATTTAAATGGGGTGAAAATAAACAAAAAACGTTCTAAATAGCGATTTCTACGCAATCACAGGAAATATAAACCGATTTAAAACGTAATGTTTTCAAATTGATGGTGACCGTTACCGCTCCAACGTAGACTATATTTTACGTTGTTGTCACTACCACCTGGGGCTTACAGGAGCAGGAAATTTTCTAAATTGCTTTTTTTGTGTCAAAGAGAGGGTCTAACATTTTAAATTTGGAATGATAATTACTTCAAAGATGCAAATGCTTTCTAAAAATTGTCGAAAGAAAATTCCAAATTTAGAATCATGTGAGCGAAAAGCGTTCTATAAGCGTTCTAAATTACGATTTCTATGCAATCGTATGAATTACGAAACCGATTTCAAACATAATGGTTGCAAATTGATGGTAATAGAACCTGCTCACACATAAGCTACATTTTATATCGGTTCCACAACCGCTAGAGGCTTGCAGGAGCAAAAAACTTTCTAAATTACGATTTCTGCTGTACTGAAGAGGCTAGAAACTTTAAATATAGCACGGTAGTTACTTATAAAATATAAATGTCCTCTAAGAACAGTCGAAAATAAATTCAAAATTAAAAAGGGGTGAAGCGAAGGAAAGGAGCGAAAAGCATTCTAAAAGTGTCCTAAATTACGATTTCTATGGAATCTCGGAAAATAATAAACCAATTACAGAAGTTATTGGTTGCGAATCAAGAGTGATAATCCCTGACCCTATATACGGGCTATATTTTATGCCGGTGTCACTACCACCTAGTTGGCAGGAACAACAAGAAAGCCTTTAAAACATCTAAATTTCGTTTTCTACAGAATATTAGAATACCAACCGCTTTCAAGGTTAATGTTGTTGGCAAATTAATGGTGACAGTCTCTGTTTCAACATTTTTCGAGACACTCTATTTCAACTCTGTTTCGGCATTTTATGTTGGTGCCACTAACACCAGATAGGTGGTTACTGTTAGACAAGAAGCTTGGAATTTGACATGATGGTTAATTTTAAGATGTAAATGTGTTAAGATGGTTTCTAAAAAAATCAAAACTTGAAATGAATACTGAAATGAGCGTATGAAATGAACATAAAAGTCTCGAAATACTTTTCTGAATTATCATTTATTTGGAATTAGTTTTAGTTCTCCTTATGAATTAAAATATCATTTCTGTCTATTGCACTTTTATAATGAAGTTTAATCAAACTGTGGCTTAATTTGTAATTTTTGAATTATTCCAAAAGTATTCTTCTAATAAAAAATAGTCATACAAATATCACTTGGCATATTTCAACTATTACGTGAGCAAAGCTGCGGAGTCTGCTAGTAGTATTATAACCGTAAAAATAAATAAATAAAAAGTTTGCATTTTATTATATTAAAATAAAAGTTCCTGTTTTCTTAATTCTGTTACTATAAACCAAATAATTGAATCTAAAAATATATATTTTTATTTTTTTTATTGTTAAGAAATATAATTTAAATACTATAACACACTAAAAATATTTAATAAATTTCTCAAATACATAGAACATTTTTTTCACTACTAGGACTTTAATGTCATTTATATTCATAAAGTATAAGAAAAAAGTAAACATATTATTTACCTTTTCTTTAACAATAAACAGAAAATCAAGTTTTGTTAACACTAAAACCCGCCGCACTTTCCGTATACCTAGAACCGCGGAGCGGGTCATTTTGACCCTAGGTAGGGAAAATATACATATATGCACAAATGTTTAATTTAGTTGACTAAGACATTATATTTTCAAATAATAATCAATATTTCTCACTCTTTACACTGCATTTTATGTATAAGTTACCAGAAATTACCTAACACTTTAGAAAATGATATTATTCATAATTGTATTTCCATAAGTATAGTAGTATATATTTCAAACAAAAATAAACTTAGACTGCATAATTTTAATAGAAAAAAGTTATCTCATTTGAAAAAGTTTAGACATAATTTCTAAGAATAATTTAGAGAATTATATAAAACAAATACCAGTTACTATTTTTACAGATTTATTTAATCCATGTTATAGTATGGATCCAAAACTTGGTAATAAATTTTGTACATATGTCACAAATATGTGCATTTAAAAAAAATGTCCTGAGTTTTCTTTTCAAATTTCAAAGTGCGACATCGGTCTCGTTTATGTTTAGTTTATGGTTTTCTATCGGTTTCAGTGGTTGATTCGCACCCAAACGACACTTTATTTTCCTTGAGAAAACAAACTTTTCTTGCAACTCTTCAACTAAGTGTTGATTAAATTGCCATTTCCTATGAGATTTCTCAGTAATGACTTGGTATGAAACTCAAGTATTGATAGCAGCAAGATCCAAAATATTATAAAATATATGCCCTTGATACTTATGTGAAGCATATTTGAGAGTATACTTCCTTGTCTTATGGTCAATCATATCTACACGGAATTTAGTTGCGATGCAGTAAGCAAGTGTATCAGTTTTTTTTTTTTCTAGAATTATCTAACACTTCAATAGTTGGATGTAGACAACTGAGCAACAAAATAATTTTATATTTTTAACCCTGGTAAACAGCTAAATGGATGGCTTTATAGGTTAGTACAGTAGTCGCTTGGAATTCCAATTTTGACATTTGTATAGAGACTGATATTTCCCTTCTTGAACGTTTTACACCTTCAAGGCTGGTGGTTTTGGATTTCATTGCTTCACCAATGTTGTATAAAAATTTTTCATAGTATCATCATCATAGAGATGAGAAGGCCCAGCGATTGTTAGGGCCCTTTCAGAGTTGTCGTCACTTTAATTTTTTTTCACCAGAATAAAAATTTCCTTCATTTGCCTGCAGTTTTCATCCTCACTATTGAAAATTGAAAGACTATCAACATTGTTAGCTTTTTCTCAATCATTTTTAGATACTTGTTGCAATTATTCCAAGGCTTCTTTAACGCTAAGTTTATGGCATCGTGACATCTTACCTATACGTATAATAAACACAGAATAGAAGCAATCTCAAGAATTTGTATAAACATATATTGTAATTTTTCACTACATTCGACCCACTTTCACAAAGAGCATATATGACTTTTAATTGAAAACCTTCACTATTCCCTCAAATGGCTCTTACCATTAGAGGAATTTAGGGTGAGGCAGATGTACTTGTTTCTTACTTCCAACAAAATGTTTCACTTTTTTGTCATTTATGCGTAAAAGCATATAAGGGGTCAAATTGACCCGCTTCGCGGTTCTAGGTATAAATGGTTACAACTGGAAATTTATTTATGTTTTGCGTTTTCGAATTCGATAATTTGTTCTTTAACTTAAAATATTAAAAGTCACGGAGGCAAATATTTTTTTTTAAATATTTTTCACGCAGTGACAAAATAAACATCGATTTGGGTCAAATTGACCCGCTCCGCGGTTCTAGTGTTAAAGAATACATCACTTTTTCGAGAATGTTTCAATCAGGATATTTTATTGTGCTAATTGTAACACATTATCGTGTTATACTACAAAACACAGCAATTTTTCCAGGATATTTCAACCAGGATATCCTGTTCTGCAGTAAACAGAATAAATTAATTTAATAATAATTTAAAATTATTAATTAATTAACTAGTTAAATTAGTACTGTTTTCTGATAGTATCATAACGTAGAATATTTTAATAAGGAAAAACATTCGAAATATTAGAATTCTAAAGACTGGCATAAAAGAGTAAACCCCGGAATTACTGTAATGTCAACAAATAGGAAATCGCACATCAAGCGTGGCAAATGAGATGCGTTCGTACTGTAACTAGTTTTTTAAATATTTAAATCTAAATACTATAGCTGTTGCACTCTTATGCAAAAATGCATGAACTCAAAATCTATAACGATTATATATATTAAATACAGTATTACATAAATAATATGATTCCATCTTAAATAGGACGTAATCATCATGGAAACGTAGAATCATTATCTATAATGGTACATCATTGAATTAATTACGTATGATAGGATTGAATGGTATGAAGAAAACTTTTATTTATATCTTTTTAAGTTTTCATTCGATTTTCATAAAATTCGAAATAACTCAACAAATTTCTGTAATAATTATATATATTCAATTTCAAATCATTCTGTTGGGTGGTTTTGCCCTGTTACATGCATCCAAACAGAAGGACGGAACAGACGACGAACATAGGTGGTACGTATTAATATAACTACAAACTCACCTAAAAAGGAGAGTTCACCCTCGAGGTAATTTTTTTAAAGTTAACTTTGTTTAGATGTCTTAATTGTTGGGAGAAAAAAATATGCGTTTATATATATTAAATTAATATGCAATATGCATATTAATTTAATGTATATAAATTAATTATATATATTATATATAAATTATAATATATGTATAAATTAATATGCAATTATATATATTAAATTTCAAATCATTCTGTTGGGTGGTTTTACCCTGTTATATGCGTACAGACAGATGGACGGACCAGACGACGACCATAGGTGCTACGTATTTATATAATTACAAACTCGCCTAAAAAGAAGAGTTCACCATCGAGGCAATTTTTTTTAAAGTTAACTTTGTTTAGATGTCTTAATTGTTGGGAGAAAAAAAATGCAAATGCTATGAAAGATCTGAAATATGAAATGCATTAGTTTTAATACATACACCGAAATACTATAAATATTTATTTACATTAAGGGGTTTCAATACTCTTAATGCTTTAAAATTTTCGAAATTTTAATTTTTTTTAACATGTTAAACTGCTATCTTTACTGAAAATTTTTATATAATTGTTTCTATGAAATTGCCATTAGAACAGAAGTTATGGCTTCCAGAATTATACCTGCTCAATAGCTGAAGCGGCGTTTCCGGAACTTTGAAGTCACTTTTCTCTAAATGATGATTTTGGGCATAACGCGCAAGATATCTCAAAAAATTATGAATATTTATTCATGAAATTTTCAAAACATATGTTTCATGTTTGTATAAACTGAACCTAAAATTTCCTTTTAATTGTTCAAACAAATATTTTTCTTAGGTGATTGTACTTTTAAAATTTTCAAAATTTTGTATTAGCTAATTACAACGTTGTATTAAAAATATAAAAATGATTTAAATAGAAATTTATTTAGGTTCAGGGTAATTATCAAAATCCTCCTTATCAGTATACGTAGGCACCAAAATTTTCATTCTAATTGCAATATTTATGTTGTAATCCTACGCGTAAGCTGTCATACCAATTTTCGGCTCGTCAAATGTCTGACAGTTTGGAGCCCCTTATAAATGCTAATTCTGTACCTTGCAACTTTTAAAATACATGAACTGAAAGAACATACTTATATCTTTCATCTCAATAAAACATTGTCCTTTACAATTCTATATTTTAAGATATTAAATGTTGAACATGGTTTTTCTTTTTCATATTTTCCGATTTTAAGAGAACTGAGACCCCATGATATTTCTTAAGATACAGCTTTAATCTGTTGCATAATGATCCGAATTATGTTCGCAACGTGAAAATATCATTGCAGGTGCTTTTTTTTTTTTTTTTTTTTTTTCGTATGTAAAAAATCTTTTCGAATATTTTGCGATATAATTGATTCTGATGACAAAATAAGAGACCTCTTTATTGCAAAAAATAGTCAAAAAATAACTTAAAAAAATTACATCATGTTAATTATTACGGAAGATTAACTATAAGATACCGCATTAATGCTAACCTGGAATATATAAAGAAACGTTGAATTAAGTTGATTTTACGTTGATGTTTTATGTTTAATTAAGTGTTAACATCAAATTGAGGTAAGTTGGTTAAAAAATACTTTATTTAATGATCCCAGAATGTAGTATAATATACCGTGTGTCCCAAAAAGGACTGACTGATTTTAAAATTCAATAACTTCCAAACGGTGACAGATATTAAAAAAATTCTTGCAGGAGGGTTATGCATAAAGTCAAAAGTTTTATTACAGTGATTTTCGATTTTAGTTGGAATTACAAACAATAGATGGCGCTGAGATCAATAGAGGCTAAATTCAGGCTCGATGTTTGGTACTTCGTGGCCCGGATAATACATTTCTATCTCCTTTTTCTGCATGGAACAACAGAAAGGACCAAAAATCGAGCCTGTATTTAGCGACTATTGCTTACAGCGCCATCTATGGTTTTTAATTCGAACTAAAATCGAAAATCACTGTAATAAAACTTTTGACTTTATGCATAAACCCCTGCAAGAATTTTTTTAATATCTGTCACCGTTTGGAAGTTATTGAATTTTAAAATCAGTCAGTCCTTTTTGGGACACCCGGTAGTTGCCAATGTTAGAGGTTTTTATTTTTATCAAATGGACATAGTTTGGACGAGCAATGAAACGTTTCTTTCTTACACATGATTAATACTTAAATACAGTAGAAACTCGTTTATCCGAAACTCTTTTAACCGAAACTCTCGATTAACTAAACTTCCTTTTTAAAGCTTTTTTTTCTTTTTGGACACATTCCTTGTGTGCAAAATCCATTTTGAAACATTTTGTTTTTTAACTATCATATTCCTTGTTTCCAAGCGGTACTTTCCGAACTACGAGCACATAAATATTTTCGATCCCCTTTCTTAGAGTTCCTTGGAATTTAACTTGAGCTCCCGTAAGCTGCGGAGTGGAACGAAGAAAATGAACAAATTAGCACTTATGACGTTTTTGTATGTTTTGCAAAATGTTTGGCATGGCTGGAGCAGTAGAAAGACTGTGATACTAGGGAACTAATAACATTTAAAAAACTGTGACCGAGCTTCAAAGCAAAGGCAATCGCAACTGCGACAAACAAAACATTTTTTCAAACCCTTGTAATATACGTAAAAGGTACTTAATTTCAAAATTAAAATTCTGGTAATTTATTCTTGTTTCTATTTTGCTATTGCTTTGTTTTTATTAAGCACTTGCTACCATAATAAGAAATATTGCATATATTTCTCCTTAATCTTCAAATTGAAGCATTATCGATTATCCGAAAATTTCAATTTTCCGAAAGATGGTCGGTCCCAATTACTTCGAATAATCGAGGATTTACCGTACTCTTATTTTATGAAATTGGTGGTGCAACTTGAATTAAAATAATCGAAAGGTGTTTAGCTATGTAACATGTAAATTAAAAATTCATGTTAAGTCAAAATTAGACCATTGTTATGAAAAATGTGGCAAAGAGAGAAATAAGCAAAATTTTAATGTTAATTAAATACTACTTCATAGATTTCATATTAGTAAGACACTAAAGTCTTCAGTTTAGTAAAGAATTGTGTATTTTTATGTGTTCATTATAAGTAAACTCTTGCCGATAATAACGTAGTTAAGTTATTTTATGATAAGTTCTGAAATGTTTAATTAATGTTTTAGTTAATGTTTAGTTAATGTTTAATTAAAAACTCTTGGCAATTGTTTTTTACTTTAACATAAACATACAAAAAACTTAAGATTCCACGCAATTATTCTTTATAAATATGTTAATAACATTAATCCTTATGTATTCTGCTGTAAACATTTTCCTATTCAAGAGCTTTAAACATATTTTTAACAAACCAATTGTCAAAATAATATTCTCTTAAGAAGCTTTTCTTATTGAATGTTTCACACTAATTAAAGTGGATATACTAGTGAGGATTAAATTAGAGAACTTCAATTAAAAATGACATAAGATAGAAAATATGTCAAAAACATGCTAAAAATAGGCTGCAGCGTATTAATTATGACTCAAATATTACTATTTGAGTTATTAAGAGTTGTTAGAACTAATTTAAGATTTATAATGAAGATGTCAACAAAATATGCATTTATCTCTCTTATTTTATAACTCTGTAGACGCAAGCATATTATCATTTATATTCAAAATCACATGACAGATATATGTAAAGCTTTCTTTTAAAAGTAAATTATAATTGCTTTTTCAAATATATTTTATTGAAAGTAATGATTATTTGTGTGTACGGGATATTTTATTTTTCAGGTAACATTCGCGAGAAGAGGTTTTAAACAATGCGCTTTTGGGGAAACTTGAGTACATCTGCTCATTTTCTTGTGCTCATAAATTCGCTAAAAATGAGTATGTATAACTAGTGCATATAAAGGTGATAGTAAAAAATAGTGAAAGTTGATTTAGATGAAAAGGAAAAACATAGTTTATATCTTTACACGTATTACACGTAAGATTACAATTTGAAAGAAAATATTAAAAATCTTACTCACACTGAAAAAAGGTAAAATTTTGGAGGCTTAATTTTTCATATCCTTAGTAACTGTAAAGCTATTTTGTAAATTTTCACTTTAAATTTCCGCATTTGAATTCATAATGATTTTATAATTATTCCTTATTAATCTATATACGTGATCGTGTATATTTACGCAATATGGGCTAAACACATGCATATATAAAGATTTATTAGGTGGGCTTGTAATTATATAATTACGTAGCACCCATAGTCGTCGTCTGATCCAACCGTATGTCTGTCCTTTTGTCCGCATATAACAGCGTAAAAAACACTCAACCGACTGGTATGAACTTTAATATATATAATCGTTGCAGAGGACTTTGTCGAGTTATTTCATATTCTATGAAAAGCTTTATTGAAAATTAAAAAGATATTAATAAAAGTTTTCTTCATTCTATTAAATCCCATCATATGTAATTAATTCCATGATATCCCATAATAGGTTACGATTCTAGGTTACCATGGTAATTACGTCCTATTTAATATGGATTCCTATTATTTCCGCATTACTGAATTTAATATATAGTATCGTAATAAATTTCGTATTCACGCATTTTTTCATATGAGTGCAACAGCTTGCACCAGATCAGAATATTTATAAAACTAGTTATAGTACGAACGCACCTCACTTGCCATGTTTGATGTAAAATTTCCGACTTGTTGCGTGAGAGAAAAGGGAAGGAGTGACGAAAGCATATTAAAAAATACAAATATGCTCATGAAAAGGTGATGGCAATTTGTGCTATAACGCTGCCATCGAAATACTCAAGGCCAGAGGACACGAGTTGTGACCGAATTCTCACTAGCTTTGGAAATCACACTCTTTTATTTTATTTGTGGAATAGCTACCATCTTATAAAACAACAATAATTGTTTAAACTTACTGGTGAAAATTTAAAATCCCCCAATAAAAATTCAGCCAGATATGGCAACGCTGTGACTTTCCGCATCTGGCTGAATTTTTATTTAGGGATTCTGCATTCTGACCAGTAAATTTGAATAGTTATTATTGTTTTATAAGATGATAGATATTCCACAAATAAATAAAAGAAAATTGCTAATCAAAAATTCCGGTGTGAATTCCAACGCAAGTGAGAAGTCGGTCCATTAGTGATGACGTCACAACTCCTGTCCTCTAGCATTGTGTATTTCGATGGCAGCGGCTGTAATCGTCTTAAAAATAGCGAAAACGTTACAAATCATGGCTAAAAAAATGAATCCAAATACTTTTCCTTAAATACTGTAATGAAGATTAGTCGTCTTTCTGTAATACACCGCGTCCCAAAAGTTTAGAGAATCAATGATATTTGCATTAACATAACAAGTAATAAGGTACAATTAAAATTCGTGGGATAGGTAATAAATAAAAGCAGTTTTTCTGATGCACACATATAAATAATGATCAAAGATTTGAAATTATAAACTATACATTAAATTATATAAAAATGTGCTGTCCCAAAAGTATGGACAATTGTAATTTTTTTTGGGGGGTTTTACATTTATAGAAGTAACTAAAAACTTACCTTTAATATTTAATTGTATTACCACGACACTTTATAACATCAAATACACCTTGTTCCATAGAATTAACTAAGCATTGCATTACAGAAGGAGGTATTTCATACCACGCTTTGTCAATTGCAATTTTTAAGTCATTTACACATGTATATTGCTTTCCATTTTCATATATTTTACGAGATAAGATTCCCCATATGTTCTTCATGGGGTTCAAATCTGAACTAAGTGCTGGCCAGTCTAATAGTGTGATATTGTTTTGCCTAAACCATGTTTTCGATGATAAGGAGGTATGGATGGATGCCCCATCTTGTTGGAAACCACAGTCCGGTCCTGCAAGCAAATCCATAATTGGCAGTAAATTGGTACGTAAAATATCCTGATAATCCTCTGATTTCATTTTTCTGTCCATAAAACCTAGAAATTTTTGGCCGTTGAAAGAAAATCCTCCCCTCCTCAGATCATTATGGATCTTCCGCCTTGTTGCCTGCTGAAACAGTTCTTGGGTTCTTTTCTTAGGTCATGCCAGTAAACTTTATGACCATCAGGGCCATCTAAATTCCATTTCTTTTCATTATTGAAGATAACAGAAATCCATCTTTCACTGTATGACATATGCTTTCTAGCCCACTTTAGACGTGCATCTTTATGTTTCTGCTTTAAGCAATGTTTTGCTTTCATTCTCCTGTAAACAATATTTTTTGAAGCTTCAATTCTTCTGTTTACAGTACTTTTTGAAATTCTGAAATTTGATGCAATTTCACGCACAGATAAATTATCAACTGAAGCCATTTTTAATAACATTCTATCATCACGTAACATTGTTTTCTTTGGTCTTCCGAGTCGCTTTCTAGTATTCCATGTTCCACATGAGCTCAAAACTCTATAAATACTGCTCAAGGATCTCTTTATTCTTCTCGATATTTGTACAGGAAATTGTCCTTGCGCTTTTAAATGTAAAATCTTAATAATTTCATCTTTAGAAATTTCTTTAGAACGTGGCATTTTTATCAGAATATGCAGGAAATGTCTTTTCCGAATCACAAACAAAACAATGCATTGAACTCATTTGATTCCACACAATTTCAATAAATTATTATGCTAAAATACAGCAGACGATATTTCAATTAAAGGGAAAAATTATTCTGCATTTATAGTAGCAGACGAAAATAAAAATATTTTATTTTGTGAACAAAAATGTAAAAGAAAACATGTAATGTTGTATTGTGTCTATACTTTTGGGACAGCACATTTTTATATAATTTAATGTATATTTTATAATTTCAAATCTTTGATCATAATTTATATGTGTATATCAGTAAAACTGCTTTTATTTATTACCTATCTCTTGAATTTTAATAGTACCTTATTACTTTTTATATTAATGCAAATTTCATTGATTCTATAAACTGACGCGGTGTACCTAAAATGAAGTAATTGCTCTTTCACAAATTTGGCAGTTACGTTTCTCTGTTTATTATATAAGATGTAGGCAAATAATGTTTTTTAAATAGTTCTTCGCTTTTGGATTTCGAGTTTTTATGCAGTTTATTTATGTTAGAGAATGACTTTGCTGATATTTTCATCCAAATCTTTTATGATATTTTGTTAACACTTATTTCCAATTAAATGTATCTTTCTATTAAAATCAAATAAATACTAATATGCTGCAGCTGATACCTTTTTGAATGAGCCACGACCTTTTCAATTTTTCAGTTTTTGGTGTTTTGTTTTACTTGAAAAAAAAAGTTTAGCGGCTATGTAATACCACAATAACATGTCCATATTGTACCAAATTAGATCTAATTTCTAAAGTTTTTTTTAGATCAATAAAAAATTGTGTAATTCTATCTGTTCATAATAAATAAACAGTCTGCCGGTGATAGCGTGTGTAAATTATTTCATGAGAATTTGTAAAACGTTTCTTTCTTTTACGAGGCAACTTTCAGTTTAAAAGCCTTTGTAGTCTTTTCACGTTCCCACAAACATGTAAAAAACATGTAAAGTTTCAATCTATTTTTCGTTACATTCATATTCATAATTTTAACCCTCAAGTATTCTGCTCTGAACCTTTTCCAATTAAAGTGTTTTAAACATACAGGGTTATTCTAAATAATGGACCCATTTTCAAAAAATTGTATTTATTAAAGTACGAATCCAAAATAAACAATCTTTATACCAATGAAAAGAGGAAGTTTCAAAGTTTTTTTAAGACATTATAAATGTTCAATGTGTACAGCGTTTGCTGCGCGGCCAACATCTACGCGATGGCCAAACTCGTCCCACACCCAAGAAAGCGCATCTGCTGTTACTGAGTGAACGACTTTCAAAGTGGTGATGGTTCAGAAGCGGCCGATAGAGGTCACGCGGCAATAGGCCGCGATTTCTTTCACTGTCAGTTGTGAGTGAGATGGCTACTGTGGAGCACAAGGTTTTCGAGACGAGTTTGGCCATCGCGTAGATGTTTGCCGTGCAGCAAACGGTGGACACATTCAACATTTATAATGTCTTAAAAAAACTTTGAAATTTCCTCTTTTCGTTGGTATAAAGATTGTTCATTTTGGATTTGGACTTAAATATATACAATTTTTTGAAAATGGGTCCATCATTTAGAATAACCCTGCATTTTTAACAAAAAAGTAGTCAAAATAATATTCTCTTACGAAGCTTTTCATAATGCATAATTCACATTAATTAAGGTGGATCTGCAGGTGAGGATTAAATTTGAGACCTTCAACTACAGGGGAAATAAGATAGCAAATATATCAAAAACAAGCTAAAATTAGCCTGTAGATTATTAATTATAACACTAACTTAAAATGTATATTGAGGATGTCAAGAAAATATGCATTTATCTGTCCCTTTTAAAACACTGAATACCGCACGTAGACGTAAGCCTTTTATCATTTATATTCAAAATCACCTGACGGATATTATAGATATATAATTATATAAAGATTTCGCTTAAAAGTATTTTTTGGTATTTGCCTACTTCGGAAGGTTTTTTAAAAAGATGTACAATATTGAAAAAAATACACGTATTTTTAGTTCAATTGTAATACCGAATAATGGTAAAATATAAATGTCCAGCAATACCATCATAACCTTTAAAAGAAATGGTTTTCTTTTTTCCTTTTTTAGCAAAATTGCATGCTTACACCAGACAGTGTACACTCAATTGAACTAAATATATTTAAATTTCCTTTGAACTACTTACTACTATTATACCAGGTGTTTCAAAATTTCGGTACGAAAATAAAACGCGATAAAAAAATATATATATATATCTATGGGCCGGACAGACATGCGGTTTGCAGATAAATATCCAGAGTGGTACTGCATTTTGTATGACAACAACAAAATAATTCGTTCAAAATCTTGACAATAGAGGGCACTACTGCAGAAAATGTCGCAGATTTATTTCACACAACGCAAGATTTGGCTCACACAATGCAAGGTTTTGATACAAAAACATTAAAGAATGTACACTTCTTTATATCAAAATCTTGCGTTGTGTGAGTAATATGAGTTATTCCATGGAATTCTGCAGTAGCGCCCTCTATTATCGAGATTTTGAACTAATTTTTCTTTTAGAGTCATACAAAATCCCGTACCACGCTGAATATTTATCTGCAAACCGCATGTCTCTCAGACACATAGATCTTTTTACTTTCTTCTATCTTTAGTCGTATATTAGTCGATACTTGACCAATGATTTGAATACGAAAATGTACTATTGCCATCTAGTGAAAATAAATAGTTATTAATGAACTGATTCACTAGATGGCAACACTATATTTTTGTATTCAAATCATTGGTCAGGTTTCGACTAATTATCTCTTTCACAGGAAGCTTTCGTCTCTGAACTTTGAGCCATTTTACCATCATATTTTCCTGAAGACGACTGTAGAAACAACTCGAAACGTAGAAGTTAACTTTTAGATTATTAAAGTTCGTGTTTTCTGTACCATTAAAAAGATTATTTCTTTATTATTATATTTTATGGTGCAATTGTCCAGTATTTGTTATTGAATTCATATTTATTCCGACATTACGAGATTGTTGTTTATTTTATCGGGTCTATTGTGTTTATTTTCTTTTTATGCATTAAGACTTTATTAGCTTTTTTCATTACAATTAAATATAGACCATGTTTTTATTTGAACATACTGCTGTATATAAAGTATGTTTCAAAAGTCTGCGCTGGTGACGTTATGCTTAGCTTGAAATATATTTTTATATTGATTAAATTAAGGGGAAAATTTATATGATTCTGTCAATATGACGCAATTTTCACTGATTTTTTATTTCTTAATATTAAGAATTACAATTGTAGCCTTTAGTGATCTTTGAACTATTTTAGAAACTGATTATTCAATAAAAAATATTCTCATCGTTTGTTTTGCGGAAACCCTTTATCATTTTTAAAATGTACTTTTCTATGATATAAACCTTTAAATAATAGAATCTTCGTGGTATTTGTTTGTAATGAAGTCTTGTGAAAATGAAACGCATTTCAATATTCCCTTATTTTTGACGGGGGTTATATACTTGCAAATATATACTAATGCTTACAACTGCCGCATCTACTGCCGTTTTTCAATATCAACTGCGTCTTTTCCCCTTTTCAGGTTCTAATGTTATTGTAGTGAAAAAACAGAAAGGTTGTCATCTATGTAATATTATAAAAAGAAAGGTTAAAATTAAATTAACATATGAAAAATGTTACTAACTGAGAAATGAGTAAACCTTTAACGATAATTAAATACTGCATTATACATTTCTCATTTGTGATACCCCGAAATTTTCTTTAATTCAGTAAAGAATTGTCAAATTTTATCTTTTCATTATAACTAAACAGCCTAATAACGTATAATAACGTCTGTAAATTATTTTTTGATAATTTCGGAAACGTTCTTCTTTTTAAGTGGTCATTTTCAACGCTGTAAAGAAAATTGATGATTTTACAGCATAACGCTGGCATCGGGGGTGTCTGTTTAAAGCCGTAAAATTAACAGTAATAAACAGTAAATAAGCAAGTAATATACCGTTAAAGAGTAACAAAATAGTTAATTCATTTATACGGCAGTATATTACTCTTATTTTTCGGTTATAAACTGGCACCCATAATCCAGTATTATACCGTAAAATAACCAGTTTTTTTTCTTCAGTGAATGAAAAACCTTTTGCAATCTTTTTTACTTCCCTACAAGCATGAAAAAAGTATAGGTTTACAAACTATTTTTCATTATCAACATCTCAATAATTTTAATTCTCAAATATTCTGCTATTAATCTTTTCCTACTGCAGAATTTTAAATATCTTCTTAACTAATAAATCTTCAAAATAATATTATCTTAAGCAGCATTACGTAATACATATTTCATCAAACTGAATATACTCATGAGATACAAAATTTAGAACTATATCTAATAAAGGTATAAGCTAGCAAATATGGCAGAAACATGCTAAAAATAGGCTTCAGATTATTAATGATAACACTAATTTTAGATATTAATTGAAGATAAACAAAATATGTTTTAACATTTCCATTTTAAAACTCGGAATGGTCAGAATTATACGCAAGCTTTTTATCATTTTTATTCAAAATCCCCTGGTACATGTATAGGAAGATTTCATTTCAAATTAATTTTATTGATCGTTTAACAATTTTAGAAATTGAATATTGAGTAAAAAAAAATATATCGATATTATTTATATTTGTAGAAATTATCTGTCATTTTTAAAATTTACTTTTCCACATAATAAAACTTCATGCTATTTGTTTGTATAAAGTCTTGTGAAAATGAAACGCAAATCAACATTCCGTCGTTTTTGATGGGGATTATATACTAGTAAATATTTATTAACGTTCAGTTGCCTCTGCCGCAGCAGCTGCCGTTTTTAAATAGACTGCGTCTTTTTCACTCTTTCAGTTTCTAGTGTTATTTTACTTGAAAAAAACGAGAAGGTTCACAGGTATGTAGTAATATGAAAAGAAAGGTCAAAATTAAACCGTTCATATGAAAAATTTTGCAAACTGAGAACTATAAAAACCTTTAACGATAGTTAAATACTACATCATACATTTGTCATTATTAAGACACCGAAGTTTTCTTCAATTCAGTAAAGTGATTTTATTTTTTCATTATAACAAAACAGCCTAATAAAGTATAATAACGTATATAAATTATTTTATAAGAATTTCGGAAGCGTTTTTGCTTTTTAAGTGCCCATTTTTAACACTGTAATTTTTTTTATTTATTTTACAGTATAAAATTGGCAACTGGGATGGCAGTGAAAACCGTAAAATTAATAGTAATAAACCGTAAAATTAGCAAGTAATATACCATTAAGGAGTAACAAACAAGTCAATTCATTTATAAGGCAGAATATTGCTTCTTATTTTACTATTTTAAACTGGCATCCACAATTCAGTATCATACCGTAAAATAACCATTTTTTTCCGTGAATGAAACTCTTTGCAAACATTTTTACTTTCGTACAAACACGCAAAAACGATAAGTTTACAAACTATTTTTCGTTATCAACAACTTTAATTCTCAATAACTTTAATTCTCAAATATTCTGCTATAAATATTTTCATATTGCAGAATTTTAAACATATTCTTAACTAATAAATCTTCAAGGTAATATTATCTTAAGCTGCATTACGTAATACATAGTTCATCAAACTGAATATTCTCATGAGGTACAAAATGGAGAACTATAACTAATTAAGGCATAAGATAGCAAATATGTCAAAAACATGCAAAAAATAAGCACCAGTTTATTAATGATATCACTGATTGAAGATGCCAACAAAATATGTTTTAACGTTTCCGTATTTAAATACTGAATGCCCAAAAGTATACGCTAGCACTTTATAATTTATATTCAAAATCACTTGACAGATATTAAGGAAGATTTCATTTAGAACTAATTTTTTAATTACATTTTCAAATATGATATTTTATCCTCTTCAAACCCCAGGGTTTATTTTCATATATTTTTTCTACTTCAGTTATGAATTTATGTTTGCAAAGTGATAACTAAGAAAGATTGAAAAGCAAAAAAAAAAAAAAAAGTTACCTTTTTTTTGTACATAAAATTTGATATATCATATATGACACATGAGACTCAATAAGTACATTTTCTGACAATTTGTTAGGATATTTTCTTTTGTTTTGCGCATGGAAAAAATAATGAAAAATATTAAATGCATTTAATAAATTTTTATTTTTAATGGACTCTTAGTATGGTATTTTAACGTATAAAAGAATTATTTACTTTTCGCTTTTGTATATTTCCCTCATTTTTGCTGCAAGTCATTTCCAAATCCCATTTTATGGCCGAAAAAGCACTATAAGTAACAAATTGATATTTTGCTTTAGTTTGGCTATCTTTTAAGATTCCATTCACACCACTTTCATTTTTTAATCATTATTTATATACAGGAAAAAAATTTCTAAAGCTGTGTATCCTATATGATACTCCAGGTCCGAAGAGGTTATGTCAAAATAATGATTATTTGACCGTATAATTATTATAAACTACCGAATGAGCTCGTAAGTAACATTCTGGATTTCAAATTTTCAACAACGTGCCCGCGGCTGAACTTGAGCCTATGAAGACTCAAAAATTTAATAAGAATAATTGTATTTTTATAAAAGCTGATTTAGATGAAAGGTAAAAGAAGATTTTCTATCTATACTGGTTTTTCATGCGATATCATCATGGAGCAAAATTTTAAATTCTCACTCGCACCGGAAAAGATAATATTTTTGCGGTTCCATTTTTCATATTGTTGGTATTTGCAAAGCAATTTTGTTACACTTTGAACTTAAAAATTTTCATATTTTTACACTTAAATCTATCAATATACGTGATAACGAATAATGTAATGTGCAAAACACATCCTTTACACACACGTATGTAAAGGAAAAGGATTGCGCCCACGAAGAAGTATAAAAAGTTGAAATGCGCTCGTCAAAGGTTGTTGACCTCTATTGTACAGTATTCGCTTTAAAAAATAGGGAATGCTTTAAATATCATTTTAAAATTAAATCAATTTAAATAATATTTTAAATACTGTAGACAGTATAAAACACTGCTCATCCGCAAGAAAAGTGACACATTTCGCAAAAATTCAATTTGTGTTTTATTCCACTAATAGGTCTGTCATAGGTGCGTCTTGCTACACAAACAGTTTCATAATTGCAGTTATAAGGAAAATCACTTTTTTTATGCAATATGTCCATTTGTGACCACAGACGAGGGTTGGATTGTGTTAGAATGTAAAACTAACCAACCCTCCAAACCTCATTATACGTCTTCACTTATAATGGCTTTATATTTAAGTCTGTTTTTATTCCTGCATGCAAAGCTAAGTTCTGTAATTTCATGTTATAGTAAAATCATGCAAACTTTCTTTTGTCTCTCCTGTGAAATTTACTTTTGCCGAGATAAGTCACTATTCTTCCGGGTGAGTGAAATATAGATTTTGTCATTAATTTAATAAAAACTTTGCTTTTGGATATCAATTTTTATACATTTATTAATGTTAAAGGACGTCGTTTACTTATACTTTCATTAAATTCTTTTTTAATATTTTGTTAAAAATGATTTTTAATTAAATGTATACAATCTCTGTTTTAAAAAAGAATAAAAAAAGTAAATAAAATTTTACGAACGCTGCCACTACTGCAGTTGTGGAACCTATCCTGACATTTTCCTTTCTTGGATTATCCTGCGAAATGTATTGCTCATAAAATATAAAACTGGCAATGCTATAGAGACATGTATGGTAAATATGCTTACGCCCTGTTTTAAAATATATGAATTATTTTAAGCCATATTTTATGTCGCTCAGTTACATAAGATTTATAGAATTCAAAACTATGTATAACGGTTTAACCATCTTTTGCAAACATATATTTGAGTATTTTGTCGTGTGCAGTGTGCAATCATTTTTTTTTAATTTAGCAATTTTCCGAGAATATTTTTTTAAAATTTCATTATCTGATTAAAAAATTAATTAAATAGCCAATTTTTACCTACTGTTGTCACATTTTAAAATGCCCGGATAATAATACTTCCGAAAAATATGCTTTCAATTTAAATATATATTTACATGTGAATATTGAATATTATAAAATACATTAAAATAAATTATTACTTACGAAAGCATATGATGATAAAAATTAAGTCATATTTAAATCGATATATGCATTTTCATGAGTTGAAGTAATTTTAGTGGTATATGTAGAACGGAAAACAGTACATAACGAAAATATTTGAGTGGAATAGTATTTCCCTGTTAAGAGACGTTTATATTTTTGTGTAATTTTTATTTTGAAGATTATTATTTGTTTTGCTTCGAATGTGGTTATTTGTTTTCCTGTTATCGCATATTTAAAAGAAACTGGGCAAAAATAAATATATTTTGATATACATTATTTTGAACATTAATTATGTGGTTTTTATAAGCCACGCAAATACAGCAGATCATGTGCATTTGTATTTATAAATTATGAAGTTAAAAATTTCCTCGACGAAAATGTCCGTCTTATTTAAACGGAAACGTCGAGAAAAATGAAATATCTTCTAAAATTGAAATATTTTTTTTTTAGATGCGCAAAATGGCGTTAACTCCACAAACTTGTCCGTTTATATTTCCGTTTTCTCAAACTTTTCTTTGTTTTATTTTTCAGATATTTAAAGGATCGGATATTATCGGAAGTTATATTTTATTAAATTAAAGGCGCTTCTGATGCTTCTTTGCTTCCCATTTTTAAAAATAATTCAAATTTTCAAAACTAAGTTTTAAAAAAACTATTGCGTTTCTGCATTTGGAGCCATTTCTAAAATTTTTTTTTAAACAGAGCAAATTAGCGTGTTTTGAGAGGTCACGGGTTTGTGAGCACATATCGAATTAGACAGATACCCCTAGTTTACAACATAAAAAAAAGTTATTACAATTATCATGCTTTTTTGGATTTATTATCAAATTGCTGACAAAAAAAAATTATGTTGATAACAGCTGGTGTGACACAATATCAAAAGATCTTCTTAAAAACGCCATAAAAATAAAGAAATTCAAAAAGCCTTTCGGAAGAATTTTGTTTATCTTCATAAGGTGCAAAGAACACATGCTATAAGTTGCACCTGCTGAAGAAAGAGAAGGTTCTTTCTAAAGGCCTTGGGCATTTCTTTATTTTTATTGTGTTTTTAAGAAATTCTTTTGTTCTTATAAAAATACTGTTTTATTACACCGTCTTGAACAGATTAATAATAGTAGTAGCATAATTGTAATGGTAATAAAGTAGAAGACAGTCATAGTTTTGTGATTATTATTTAGAATTTAGGCATTAATATATCTTTTTTTAAATTCTTTGTTTCTTAATTTCAAGTTTTAATCAATATTAAATATATTAAAGGAATTTTCGCTTGAATTTTTATTTGCATCCAAGCTCATAGATTTCTAAGCCCTTTTTATTCTTTAAGAATAGTGTATATTTTAGCTTTCAGGAAGAAATTCTTGTTCAATCGAAAGGTAAAATAGAGTTAGAGATTTTCTTTGAGCTTACTCCATGAAATAAAAATAATAGTGAAAATATACCCCGAGAAAAATACTTGTGATAGTTCATGAAGTTCAAGTGAAATCTGAAAAGAAGTCAAAATGCTCGAACAAAACATTTTGTATATACTCTAAAGCGCCACTTACACGAAACTTTCGAGACCTAGCCCAGTTGGAATACGCAAAAGCTCTTTTAGCTGGTCAAATGAAATCACACTCCACACTGACAATAATGTTAAAGAAAAAGTCATTGCATCACTTCTGTGAAATATTAAATTTGCAACAAGAGTTTCTCTTGTGGAGTTTTTATTGTCAGGATTCCATAGGTGTAATCACTTCATAAAACAAACTAGAAAACAGGAATTTCTGCTTTTTCAGAATTTGGTGTCTTCCCCGATGAAAAAAAAAAATATGTATATAACTATAGCTAGTACAAAATATATTTCAGTTTTAAAACTTAAAACACACTCTTTTATTTTCTATAAAATGACGTCATCTGTATCCACTGAAGAATTCTTTATTTACGATCCAGTCTGAAACAACATCTACAGTAAAGCACGCATAGGACGTCACTATCGTTGAATAATAACACAAATCCTAAAACAAATCGTCATTCAAGAAACTCGACAAAAAACTCGACTATCTCATGATTCACATGCCATCATTTGTTTGTAATATTAATACAGATATTTGAAATTAAATTTGGTTTATAATAGCTCCATGTTTTATAAGAAATCCTTCATTTATATATTTCCAAAATAGAACGTATTTTAATTAATTTTTTAAAAAGTTGTTATGTGAAAATGGCAACAAAAAGATATAATTACTATTTTGTACTAATTTTTCCTTTACCTTCTACAGAAATGGAGTACTTGAGTTGCCAAAATGAAACAAATGGCGCTAAAAACTACAAAAAAATTAATATTTCAAAATCAAATTGAGATGCAGTTTTCAAACAAATTGCATTTAAAAGTACTTTTTTTTTTCAATACGACGGTATAAAAATGGAAAATGTGCGATGCTTAGAAGTTTTAAAAAATGTAGCAGAGTATTTAACCGTACAATTATACATCTGCTTTGTTTTACGGCTGGCTTATACAATGGAACGTTATCTTTTAGAGACGACACTTTAAAATCTGGGAGAAAGAAATAGCATACAGGGGGATAAAAAAAATATTTTTCGTTTTTATCATGAAAAGGTCTATCTTCTGTTTGTAGTTCATTGTTACTGAAGAAGCATTTCTAGTCTCTCTTTTGAGAAAAGCCTTGTTTACTGTATAAAGTTATTGCTCTTTGGAGGGGTGATTTTGCAAAGATGATTAAGTCTTTTTGATAGCACCTTTAGGAATTTGCATTTCTTAAAATTTCTTTTCGATTAACGGTTTATCGCGTAGAACACATCATAAACACGAGAATCTCTATTTTACTCATAAAATTTCACTTACTTATTTTAGAATTTTTAGGTTTTACAATCACATTTTCCTTTAGTAAAGAAAAATAATTTACGTTTAAGTAATAAGATTAAAACAAAAAAGAGGCGTTCGGATTAACAGCGCTGTACTGTCTATATTATAAACGACAAACGTATCTGTGCGTAACGCTGATGTCATTTTGTGAATGGCAACACTTAAAGATGAAATGTCGGGTTTGCAATTTTTGACTACTGCAATTTTTTAAAATTTTGAACATTGAACATTTTAAATGTTTACAATATCGTACAGTAAAAAAAAAATCTACTTCCAAATGCAATTCGTTTGAAAACTGTGTCTCAATTTACTAATTTTTATGGCTTTTAAATTAATTTTCAAGTATGATTTCTTTAAAATCTTTCTCTATTCGCGATACCTATTATGGAAGTATAATAAATAACACATTATCACTTAAAGCAATATAAATAGTTTCAACAATAAAAATCTCCCCAGCTAATATTCCATAACGAAATATAAGATGAATAATAAAATAAAATAAAACAAAAATTTTACATCTATGTAATCGGAAAATTTCAAAATTTACACCATCGAATATGGAGTTAGATACTTCCACATATAATTTGTTTGAAAACGGCATATCATTTTACATATTAGGAGTCTTAAGCAGTTTTAAAATTAGTCATAAAAATTTTAAAAAGCTATAAGCAAAATCTAAAGAGGATAACCCTTTTTTTCTTGAAATAACTGAAGAAAACAAAATGGAATTATAGAAGAAAAATAAATAAATGAGTGAAAAAAAAGTTAATTGTATTTTTTAAACAATTTTCCGATCTACTTTACATTTTCTGTATTGCTTTCGCTCTTTCTGACTCTTTGAATTGTTATAGCGTGAAATAGAACGAAGAGTTAAAAAATAAAAACTAAGGAATAAAACATATTTTTACACATTCATCTTCATAAGGCAGCTTATTCTAAACAAGAAAAAATCGTCTGCCTACAAACTGTCAATTTTTAACCAAGGGAGCAAAACTTAGGTTTTTTGCATATATCTCTAGACTTATGGCCATATATTTAGAGAAAATAAATGTAAAGAAGAAAGACTGATTTTGAAATAACTATTTCTTTAAGATGACGCGCTGAAAAATTTTTCACAAAGCCACTAAAGACAGAATGATTAAGCGAGAAAAATGTCTTTTGGTAAGACATTCACAAAAGTATTTACAAATATAAAATGTTTCTCACTAGATTCGAGATTCGACAAATGACGTCATTTTCATCCGATTTCGTCTAAATAATTTCATTTGCGTTTCATCAGTTTCGTAATAAAAAAAGTCAAATCTTAAAAGAACGCATTGCTTTTTAAAGTTTGAAAAGGTACATTTAAATTTAATAAACTTAAACCTACATTATAATATGATTTATTACTTGAAATTCAGTATTAAATCAAATTAATATTACAGTTTTGCCTAAACACATATTAAAACTAGGTTTAGAGTTCCAAGGAAAAAATCGTAATATCTGATGCAATTTAAATGCACCACAGCGGGTTGCTATGCCAACTAATATTAATATTATAAATATGTTTTATTGAGAAACATAGAAATAGTGTAGAGAAAAAAACCGAAAAGTGTAATATATGGATCCTACATAAAAGTTGCCAATCGATTATTGATGCATCGATTTATATCGTGAGGTAAGACTATCTCCAAAGTTTGTGTGATAAAATTATTTTGAAACATTGTGCAAGAAAAAACAATTCACTGGATTTCCCTTCAAAAGTCTTTCTTGAAAGCGTCCGTATTGCATAAATATGGTCGAAGCTGTTATTTTAAATGTAATTTACAGATAAACAACCTGATGATTTCATATTTTCAATATTTTTTATAACTTTGTAAAATGTTTTTCTGTTTATAATAGATCACCATTTTAACATCCTGTAAACCATTTTTTTTTTTTTTAACACATTATAATTTAAGCTTGTTTTACTTCCACATAAAAACTTATACAATGTTTATTTTCAAAACTTCAATAAATGTAAAAAAAATCATATCATTCTTATTTATGAAATTAATAATAACATCAATCGTCAAATATTATGCTATGAAAGCTGTAACCATCACACATTTCTAAATATATCCTTAACAAGCAGGGCATCAAAACTTTCTGGAAGATGTTTCATAAATTTTATGTTTAATTAATTAAAATTATACATCCAAGGAGATTAAATTTGGTAACTTTAACTAACTGATAACTAACGCTCGCCACAGCTTACTGAAATTCCCCATATTAAGAAGAAAAATTATTTAAGGGAATTAGAATCAAATAACAAAATCATTTACATGCTATAATTTTTCACTCTTGTTCCATTTTTCTTTTGGAAGTCTGTATGAATTCTTCACATTCGTGAGTACTTCGAATAAAAAATACATTAATGTAGTTGTTTGTCCCAAAATATCTGTAACAGGAGTTGTCAGGCTTTGTGTTAGAATGGACAAGAAAGTTTTAAATAACTTCCCGGAGGCAGCCTGTTTTACACTCAAACACACATATTTTTATTTATAAGGAATAAAATATTGCCTTTTTCAGTTCAAATAAATAATTTAATTAAATTCCGTTTAATTTAATTTCTTTCAATTCGAGTAAATAATTTAATTTTGTTCGCAAAAAATCTGTAAAGGTAGAAAACATTTTCTTTGTTTGAATCAAATTCTATACTTAGTATAGTCGTGTATGAAATATGCGTTTATGCATATTTATACACGAATATATAAAATCTTCGCGAGCGTACAAAAATGGGTCACTAGACTCTTGTGCGATCGCGAGTGGTTCATAACATCTGCTATATGGTACCTTTTTTATTTTCCGGCAAGTTATGTATGTTAATAGAAAAAAAAAGTAAATGCGTGTAGTAAGCTTCGAAATATCTGGTATAAAGGATGAAAAACTGAAAGACAGCTTGATTGTTTTCACACATATGGGGCACGAATGCAGTTTTTTAATGAAATTAAGGAATGAAATGAGTGGAAGGAAATTAAAAAATTCTATATTATGATAACTTATCATTTAATTGTTAATCTAGAAAGCACGTTTAAAAGATATCATTGACAAGATATAAGAAAAATCAATTTCTTATAATGTATCAATGTTTATAATTTATTAATTTTAATATGATCCCCAACTTGTTGCAAAAAACTTAAGAAGCCTTGATAAATATTTTCCATGATAATAAATTCTGTGCAATAATTTAAAATTTGTTAATAATCAACCTAAGTAAATAGCCTTAACTTCGAATTGTATTTTGAGAAGATTTCAAAATCTTTGAAATATGTTTGTAAAAATGTTGAAATAACAGAAACAATTGCCATATTTTCATTAGTAGTTCAGCTATAGGGTTGTAAAGATAAATAAATATATGTTTAATTTTCACATTATCTTCATTTCAAATAGTTTAGAAAAATCTTCCCTTTTAGAGTACACAAAAATAAAGTCAGTGAATCTAGTAGAATATAAAATAACCACAATAGCCTTTTCTGTATTACCGATGATTCCAAAAACGTTTCATTAGATCTCTGAAACTAATATATTATTGAGCTTTCGAGAAGCATTTATAACAATAATGTTTCTTTTGCTGCCACTGTTTTTCAGAAACGTATCCGATTTTTTTTTTTTTTTTTTTTTTTTTTTTTTTTTTTTTTTTTTAAGTTTAATTTAGTTTTCTAAACCTGGAATGTATGTTGCTTGGATGCTATCAAGTCTCATGTAAGCATTTTTTATGTTCAACAAATGTGTTTTACTGGCAAACATGACAGGTTAACAGCATTAACATTAACATTAACATCAAAATTAATATTATGTTGTTACTCTTGCAAGTATAATCAGTTATGCAGATTAAAACATTTAAATGATAATTTATCGCATCCAAAAATCGATATTCTGATATAAAAAAAAATCCTATTTATACAATACTCTGCAACGTTTCCGAAAATCAGTTGCCGCAAAAGAAACTTTGTTTTTATAAATGCTTCTTTTAAGCCTGATAATACATCAATTTCTTATTCTATAAAGATATTTATTTTAGATATATTTTCTTAGATTTATATATATATATTATATTTTTTACAGCCTGCCTATATTACAAAATGAAGCTATCCCCCATACTGCGTGATTTTTTAAACAGTTGATTGAAGCTGAGTGTTAATATGTCTCCCAGAGTCAGTTTCTAATAAGTTCGCCGTATGTATACTTTTTATGATTTTTTTCATAAATACGTTCATAACAGATCATTTTATTATGGATGAGCTTAGATGATAAAAGTGGTAAGTGACACAATCATCCTTTTGAGAAAATGAGCTATAAACTTCCAAATATCTATTTACTCCTTTATCAATTAATATATATGTGAGTATTGGGTTATTTCAAATAGTAATGTAACAGATGGTAGAGGACCAGTTATTATCTTCAATCATACGATTAACTAATTTTTTTTTTGTCACATTCCACCTTTATTATCTCAGATCTTCAATGATATTCAAAATACTAAATACACTTGCATATTGACCTAATAGTACAAGTACAGTCCTAGGAAAAAACGTAAACACCCCTATTAACTGTACAACTAATTAGAAGAAAGTTACTGGTATCAAACTATTGGAAATAAAGCCTAGTTTTAAATGGTTTATATAAAATTTGCTTAGGGAGCAATCTACAAATCCAAACCAGATCAAACTTTCTTTTTTGACAATATTCGTAAGTTATTTTAAATCTTCGGTTCAAACTATACCTAAAAATGAAATGTAAAGTCATTTAGTTGATAAGTTTTTGAATTATAAACATTCAAAATTTAGAACTGCTAATGTTAAATAACATTTTCATACTTTTATTATTATCTACTGAAATTATAATCCTAATCTGATAATTTTTTACATGGTTGTAATAACAAAACTCCAAACATAAATGCATTGAATCTGTAATTAAAAAAAAAACATATTATGAAATATGAATTAAGAAATTAATACAGAAAAAAATATAATTGCGACCTACAATTTTTTTAATAGATTTTTAGTTATTATGTCCTGCATTATGCGAATTCTCGATTTAAAATTTTTCTTTCAAGTAATTTTCAAATTATGATTAAAAAACGTCAAAATGATGGTTTTAGGGACTGTCTATGATGTGCACAAAGCATAATTTGAAAAAAAATATATACATTTTGCTCATTTTATTCAAGCATTTGGGCTGGCAATAGTCGAAACATATTACGTAACGTTGTCATAATGTCAAGAAATAATACATTAATACACTGGTGGAAATTGATTTTTGAAACCACGGTTTTTTAACAAGAACTTCTATAATTTTCATAAAAAAAGAATGAAATTTCATGGGATATACATAGTATATATCACAAATAAGTTACAAAAATAAAATTTCATACATAATATTAAACAAAAACCAAAAGTCAAAAGTTAGATTTCCGTAATATGCAAAGATGGAAATTGATTCATGAAATATCACATTTCATTAGCTATTCCAAAGTAATATGACAAAAATTAATGCATATAATATGCATAAAACAATATAGCGTGACATGCACAGTAGGCATAAAAAGCGTTATATTTTGGAAGCAATACCTTTCAGTTATACTTTTCATGATGGGTAAACGAAATATGTTGTCCGAGAAAAAAAGAGCCAAAATCAATGCACATATAAGATGTGGAAAGTCTGTTCCGAAAATTAGTAAAATAATTTAAAAGATCAGTTGATGTGATATATAACTATAGAAAAGATGCAGCAAATTATTGCAAAAATTTTAACAAAAATGTAATCCACGTTTAAGTAAGAGAGATAAAAGGGGGGATTCTTCAACTTGCATCGAAAGCCGACCACATTTCAATGAAGATTTGTGCAGATATATTCCTTCCCGTTATTTCTAGAAGAGTTAGGCAAATTTTACATTCTTCACGAAGCTTGAGATGGTCGAAAATGAAGTCTGGTCCAAAATTACTTCTGCATCACAAGCAGATGCGTTTGCAGTATCGCAAAAAGTACATGATAATGGGTGACAATTGGAAAAAAAAGTCATTTTCTCCGACGAAAAAAGGTTTAATTTGGATGGCCTGGATGGTTTGACGTATTATTAGAGGGATCTCCGAAAAGAATCAAAGTCTACATTCAGCAGAAATTTTGATGGCGGAAGTTTGACGATTTGGGCAGCGATGGCTTATGATGACAAAAATGAAATTTTATTTTTAAACGGTCGCCAGACTTATTTTGTTTACAATTTTGTTTTAGAAAATTCACTTCTTCCATTTGCATGTGAATATTATGGTTTAGATTACATCTTCATGCAAGATGATGCAAGTATTCACATTTCAAATGCAATGAAAGATTGGTATGACGAACAGAATACTGTTATTTTAGATCATCCACCTATTAGTCCTGATCTGAACACCATCGAAAACATTTGGGGACAGCTTGTTCGAATGATGTATCCAAATGGGATTCAGTACACATCACTTATAGAATTGAAAGCTTCAATCTGTCAAAACTGGAAATTAATTGATTAGAAATACATTCAAAATCTTGTTCTATCAATGTCATCTAGAATAAAAGAAACTCCGATGAATAAAAGTGGCTTTACTAACTATTAATTTCAATTAAATATGATGTTTCATAAATCAATTTCCATATTTTTATGTTACTAAAATCTAATTTTTGGCCTTATGTTTTAGTTTATAAATATTTATGAAATTTTATTTTTCTAAATTATTTTTTGTACATAGCATATATAACGCATGAAATTTCTTTCGTTTTTAATGAATATTATAGAAGTTCTTGTTAAAAAGCTGTGGTTATATAAATCAGTTTCCACCAGTATAGAAGTGACATAGTCATTCTGTAGCATTTCAACAATCGTGTACGGAACTCCAATTTGGCAGCCCTTAAAGCATGCTCATTTTAAAATAATTAATTTCTCTGAAACTAATCGTACAAATTTCTTGAAAATTTACTTATGTGCTAATTGAAGGGTGTAGATATTATTTACGGTCTCAAACTTGGGTATTGCTATTAAGAACATAAAATTTGGGTTCGTTTTGATATGTAGATGCGCCCCTCCCCTAAGCAAATTTTATATATACATTATTTAAAAGTAGACTTTATTTCCAACTGTTTCGTATGAATAATTTTCTTCGACAATAATTTTTTACAGAGTTAGTAGGCGGTGTTTACTTCTTCTTTTCACGACTGTACCTGTAAAGAACGTTCAGTAGAAGTTAAGTTATAAATTAGTACTTTTCTCTAATGGGCCTTTTCTATAATTTTTGTAGTTCTATAGAGACCATATATATAGGGTAATTATGCAATTGTCCAATAGCTAATTTCTAAAGGGTTGATTTAACGCTATAGTTTAAAGCTATACATATGTAGCACTTATTGTCGTCGCCTTGTTCGTCTGTCCGCATAACAACGCAAAAACTACCCAACCGAATGGTTTGAAATTTAATATATAGAATTGTTTCAGAATTTTGTAGAGTCATTTCAAATTTTATGAAAATGGGATAAAAATTGAACAAGTAAAAATTTAATTTAAAATTCAAAAAACCGGACTGCGTAATAAGCAAACTAAATAACGATTTCTCATTCATTTTAATCTATTTTTTATATTACTTACCTATTTTTTTTATCTACTTGTATTGATGACTTTCAAGTTGTGTTTCATTGTTAGTTCCTATCTATAAACACTGTTTTGTTGAGGCCTATAGATATCTATGACGGTTAGAGTTGCAGTAAAGCTAGAGATCCTACCGACACAACTTCCAGGTTGTGTAATACTTAAACAGAACGTCTGATTGTAAAATAGTCAATGAAACATTGTCTTCATTTTGAAAGACCTATCCAATGATATGCCACTCAATAGCGCGCGTAAAAATTTTTTTTCGTGTCTCCCGCCATTTTGTATTTTACGGCCGCCATTTTGAATTTATAAAAACAAAACCTAACTTATAACCATCGGCCATTTAAGACGAATCGATAGAGACCTCATTCATTAAAATCCATCCAGCAGTTGGGATGGTTCGAGGGTATAAAGAAATCTAGATACCCAGATACGCGTGAAACACGTAACCCTTCTTGGCAGTCGGGTAAAAATATATTAATAACAGTTTTCTTCTTTCTATTAAATCCCATCATACGTAATTAATTCAATTATATCCCATGATAGGTAATCATTCTAGACTGTCATGGTAATTGCGTCATACTTAAAACGGCGTCATATTATTTCCGTATTACTGAATTTAATATATATATTCGAAATAAATTTTGCATTCATACATTTTTGTATAAGAGCGCAACAGCTATTGCATCAAGATCTGAATATTTACAGAACTAGTTATAGTACGAACGCACCTCATTTGCCACGTTGGACATACAATTTCCAACTTGTTTAAAAATGCTTCGTCTTAGTTACCCAGACAAAAATATCTTTCTAGAAACACGCATTATGAGTAAAAACAAAAATTAAACATTCATAGTTTTTTATTTACTAAGGATTATGTCTTAAGGATTATTTCCATTATTTCTTTAAAATATGCTGTAGAAACTTTTGGTAATAGATTATCTTAAGCGTATTTTAGTAAAGGCTATAGTTATATTTAAATAGTTAAAGGTAATATATTGCTGAGTCATAAAAGTCTATAACTAAGTCGTTTAACTTAAACTATACCGTATATTAGAATATTATTTTAAGTAGATCGAAGAAATTTCATGAAATCATTAGACAAGTGGCTTGTTAAAATTTATTTGAGGGTGCTTATCTAACTTTGATCAACATTTATAATTCAACCATATTTAATTTTTTTATGTAAAAATCGATTTTGATCTATATATAAGGAAATATGCATGGAATTTTTATCGTTAATCAGCATTTAGATAAATTTATTGATTAAATTCTGATAAAAAGTGTTTAAAGCTGATAAGTTCAAACGGAAGTATAGTAAAATATGAAGTATGATTTTTATCCTCTGTCAAAGTATTTAAAGACAGAAAAACAAAATGAAGTAAACGGTAAATTAAAAAAAAATTGGCTTTACATAGTAAGTTATAAATAATTAGGATAATAAAATTTTGTGTTCGAAATATATTCAAACAGCTAACCTCTCGATAGATTCATTTAAGACATTTTTTTCAACTGCATAATTCTTGTGTCTTGATATGTAAAAAACCAGTTTGATAACAATACTTAACGATGACCAGACATTAGGAAATCGGTACAAAACTTTTCTGATTAGTAAAATTATGCAATGTAATATTAACCTTAAACAAATGGAAGGAATCGTATACTAGTTATGATTTTCAGTACTCGTAAGTTCGACTAAAACAAAAATGTGAAAATCAAAACTTACATGTAGTAAAAACAATAACGGTTAAGCAGTTCAATTGATTCACAACCTTGCGCACGTGGCACCACACCTGTCCCAGTTTCGGAAATTGAATTCAAGCTGAAATTCAAGGTGAACTTAGTGAAAACATTTTTGGCACTTTTCTACAATGCACTGACCTGGAATTCAAGATATAAAAAATAATAATGCAATAATTTAATGAAATTATGATAAAATCCATTATAAATACATTTTTATTAACAGTTTTATCCTTCACGAAGATCATTTTCAATAACTTCACTATACTTTCCGAAACCTTTACAAAACATTATGCGTCCAAATAAATAGAAATAAAAAATAAATTTATGGTGTGATCTGAATTGTGATCTTTATTTTTATACAGATAACAATTTGACAAATGTGACATGTTTCCACTCGTAGAAACGACCTCATGTTCTTAAGAAATCATGCATTTTTATTCATCAAGCTGAACGCAATTTTAAATTTTTATTCCCCTCGTGGTGGAATTAAGGCACATAAATTAAATTAAATATTAAAATTGAATTTATATATTTCCGTAAATGTTTGTTTTAAGTTGTTTTACATTCAGCAATTTCGTCATTTCTTCTCAGCACAAAATAGAAAAACAATGTACTTTTACCAGGTGTCCTAAAAAGGACTGACTAATTTTAAAGTTCAATAACTTGCAAACAGTGACAGATATTTAAAAACTTCTTTCAGGAGGGTTATGCATGAGGTCAAAAGTTTTTTTTAAGTGATTTTCGATTTTAGTTCGAATTACAAACAATAGATGGCGCTGTAAGCAATAGGCGCTAAATACAGACTCGATTTTTTTTTTTTTTTTTTTTTTTTTTTTTTTTTTTTTTTTTTTTTTTTTTTGCCTTTCTCATCTTCCATGCGGAAAAATGAGATTAAAATGTATTGAGTGGGTCCCGAAGTGCCAAAAATCGAGCCTGAATTTAGCGTCTATTGATCTCAGCGCCATCTATTGTTTGTAATTCGAACTAAAATCGAAAATCACTATAAAAAAAAACTTTTGACCTCATGCATAACCCTCCTGCAAGAATTTTTTAAATGTTTGTCACCATTTACAAGTTATTGAATTTTAAAATCAGTTAGTCCTTTTTAGGACACCCGGTAGATGCGATTTCTTTGAAAATTGTGTTTAAATTTACTGAGATTTTAAAAATAATTTTCAAGTGGGATCTTTATTAAATTTCACATGATTGAATTAACCCTGTTGCAGAAGATTAACAAGTTTGCACTTGTAACAATGCAAATAGGATTTATGTACGGCTAATATTACATAAAGAAAATAAAACTGCACTAAAAAAGTAAATAAATAACAAATGTGTTATCAAGCTACGTGCTTAAGCACTGATAAAAGCAGAATAAAATGGAGCAGAATATTCGCTAATGAAGCAGAATATTCGCTATAATCTGAGAAATCTTTGGTGATTTCTTTGATTATTAACAGCTGGCATACGGATAATTGGAAAAAATTACCGATTTTAGAAAATTCAAAAGTTATCTTATTTGAATATTTAGTTGGTATTTTTCCAGATAAAATTTCTTTTCTTAGCTTAATCGGCAAAAAATCTGAAAAAATAGACATTAAATATGAAACACCTATTTTAGTGTTCAATGAAAATTATTTTCACATATGTTTTGTAATCCACGAAGTCGAGGATGACTCCCCTGATATAAATGAAAAATAAAATGTGAAAGTTAATTCCTAAACCGTGCCTATTAGAGGTACTTTTCCAATTGCAGAACAATTTGAATTTTTATTCTAAGTCATATTAAGGACCTTTCACGGAAAAAAAAATTTAGAAAAGTCTCAAGATTTAAAATTTTATATGGATTCTGAGTCCTTTAAATTATATTTAGAGAAACAATTTCCAAATTTCCATTCTCTAAGGAGTAAAACGAAACATATTTCGCTTTTCTGAGACAAAAACTACCTAGTTCTCGCACTTTCCAATTTACGAGTTTTCAGATATTGTCGGCAGTACATGATTCTTATTCCGTTTTTAATTGCAAATCAAAATGTGGATTTTTTATTACAAAATTAGGTGTATACGACTCCGAAAAGTAAGAACCAAAACCCAACGGAAATCCCTAGAATCAACCATATACAATTCGAACTTCTATTAAAAATAGAATAATTTCTACAAGATTCCTCATCTTCGGATATTGTCGGCATTAAATGCGTCTTTCCGTTTTTTAAATGGAAATGATAATCTGAATTTTTTATTACAAAATTGAGTGTACTGTACACGACTCCGATAAGTTAGAATCAAAACCCAACCGAAATCCCTAGAGTCAATCCCATCGAAGCTACAACCTCTATTAACTATAGAATAATTTCTACACTATTGATGATTCTTCGGTTAAATAATCGATTATTTTTTAAAACTCATACTTCATGTCTGTAGTCAACCCTCCCGAATTTTGAGTATTACTATTTATGAATAGAAATATTTGTCTTATTTAATGGCAGGAAACTGAATTTAACATGCTGTATTCAAACTGCAAGTATGTGGAAAAACTATCCTTTATTAATTTTAAATTACGACCAAAACAACATAGTGTTTTAGCCAAAAATTTTAACACAAATAACTATATAAATTTATTTTATTATACATTTCAATACCGTTCAAACAAAATAAATAAATATAAGTCTTATAAAATATCCTAATTTCAAAATATATTTGACATGTAAATTTATCTAAATTCATAACTAATGAATTAATTGGAATATCCGTTATTTTAAGCATTACATAAAGACATTTAATATTTTAAGTAACGCGTCAAAGCTTGATGACACTTTCTCAATAGGAGATGATAAGCATCGTTATCGTGTGACATATAATGATTAACTTTTGCGGTGAAGTGTTGACAATTTGAAACAAAATTAATTCATTAATTTAAATGAATACTTTTCTTCTTTATTTTATATAATGTTTAAAAGTATTAAATTTTATTTGACAAGTATGCTTAATTCATTAATCCAAATGAAAATTTTGTGTAAGAGCATTGAAAATAATTGAACGTTCCTACTGAGTAAATTTACATTTAAAATTTTCATTAATTTAAAACATTTTGAGAAATTTTCATAAAAATAATTCTTATAAACTCAAATGTCATTTTCGTGTTTCCAGCTGGGAGGATTTTTTTAAAAATTCAGATTGCTTGATTGATGCCACTTTTTTGAGATAATAATATTCGCCTTATTTAATGACTGATGAAATAAGGCCATTATTATTATTTGAAAGGGAATAAAAAAAGGAACCACAATCAAACTATTTGAATAAAAGAGACTCTTGCTCAACTGTCAATTGTGGTGATTTCTTTAGAAATCTCGCTCAGAGTAAATGGGAAATATTAAGAAAATTATATTTCTTTTATAAAATGTTTTCCAATCAAATTAAAAAAAAAAAAAAAAAAAAAAAAAAAAAAAAAAAAAAAAAAATCCTCAAAACTAAAAATATTCATACATGCAATTTCCGTAATTTGTTGTTTATAAGCATAAGTTTTTAAGTAATAATGGGACTTGCTTTTGGTCAGCACTAGTCACACCTACTTATTAGCCCTATCTTAAAAGTTTACGTAACTCTTTCAAAGATACTCGAAAGCTAATGTTAAACTAATTTCAGCGTTCTTTTCAATAATTTCCTCGTTTAAATTTCATTATTTCTCAACACTAGAAGCACCGGAAATTTCACTCAATTTTTATTTTTAAAATGTACGCTAGAATTTTTATTTAAAGCTTTTTAACTTATTTTCGTGTGAAATACATATTTAAACCTTTTTTAAAGAAATTTCTGGTTGAAATCGAACTACACATATTTGGTAGTAGTCAAATTGGCTGCTCTTTTCGCTTCTAGTGTTAAACAATTTTTTGTAGACGAGGGCAATCTCAAATCGTGTATATTTTTGTTTTTCAACTTTGTTTGCAGTTTTTTATGAGTATAATTTTACTTTCGGAACCAGTTCCGAAATCCAAAGTTACCTCATGTCAAAAGCTCTTGCGTCCGTTTTTCTTCTCTTACCTCTCTCTCAATTCCCCGTTTTTTTATTCATTAACTACTTCTTCTTCTTAGTTTCCCGCACTTGCAAATTGTTCGCAAAAAATCTGTTTTGCGCTATTGCTGTAACACTATTATAATCCTTATATTTATAACCTTATTATAAACTAGAGAATTTTCTATTTTTGCCAACGATATCTATCACTCTATCTCTACGTGTATGTTCTACTTCGAATTTTTCAGCCAATGTCTGTAAGTCTGTTTTCCCATAATATGCTAAATCCACTATTTCTCAATCCTTGTACTGTGTATATACCGAAATACAGTAATATAATATCACTAACATGGTAATAATACAATAATACCACACCACCCCTAATACAAATTAATATAATAATACTACTCTCCACACAAATTTAAACCATAATACAATTTCATTCAAAACACAAAACACAATAAGATCAGGACACAAGACTACTATACCGCATAAAATAATGCAACGCTATTTTAAAGCATATAATAATAAAACACTTAAATAAACAAAATATTCCTTTCCTATCCGAATTTTCAAGACAATTTTACTCTACATAGACAATCTTTCCCAGGGGAATTTTACTATACTTGTAGACATTCTTTTCCATTTCTATTTTTCTTCCAAGAAAAGATATTAAACATTTCTCTATCCAGTTTCTCTCTCAGAAATCAACTTTTAAGATTTCAAGTTAAGATTCCAATTTTAATTTGACTATGTCTTAGAACAAGTAAATTTCTTTAAGCTTTTTTAGAAATTCTTGAAATATTAGCATAGAATTTTATTGAAATACAAATTCAAAAAACATTTAATTTTAGGATAAATTGCTATTTTTTTTCCAAGATAAATAAAATAAAACAAAATAAAATAAAGTAAATAAATAAAATGAAAACAGAGTTTGTTTTCATTTTATAACTTTTCGAAAAAGAGATTTTAAGGTCTACTTTTAAAACAATCGAACAAGCAATTGCTTTTGTTTAAAAGACATAACGTGTCAGTACCTGGGGTCTCGCCTATTGATTTCTCTAGTACAGTAGACACCACTATAACCGGCCGGCCCTCTCATATCCGGACTGATAAAATCTCCGGTTTTTTTACACACTTGTAAAATATTTTTTTTAATGCTCTTAGAATTCCGCCTACTTGCTGGACTTGTTCACGAAAGGTGTTCAAACAAATGTTTTGCATTTTCGCAGCTCTTGTGCCCTTTAGTCAGTCGTAACTCACTACTCTCTCTATTATTTATGAGTTATATGGATTGTTCTCAAAGATACAACACTCATTTTTTGTATAATATCTAATCTATAAACATTAGGGATGCAATATTCAGGTCTGCTAAAGCGTAGGAGACAGTTAAAAGCTTTACTTAAAAAATGTTGGAATAAATTATCAGCAACCAATGAAAGTTATGAAAATTCAGAAGATCTAGATCCGAGGGTTTACCTGTATTTTAATAAGAATGCTTGTAAGTTCCAAGATATATATATTTATTAATCACAGTTTGGTGCTATAATATCTATAATACCACTTCTTTCTATATATGGGCTCAAAATAAAATTCTGTTTAAAATATTTTTTTCTACAGCCATTTTAACATGATTTCTAGAAACGGAAAAATCCGGGCCAGACTGTTAAAGGGTTAATAAATACAGTAAGGAAATTTTCTGGTTGTGAAAATACTACAGAAACAGAAGTTTTTGACTGAGTAAATAGTGATGTAGATCACCAATTGACTGACGAAGTAATTTTAAATTTCGTAAATGAAAAGGAAATGCATGAAAACAATGTCGTTGAAGTGGCGAATAAACTCCCCCTGCAGCTTGTTAGCGAATCAAGCGAAGAAAAAACAGACAAAATAACGCAATGTTTTAAAAAGTATATTTATGTACTTCAAATTGTAAAAATAATGCGCAAATATATTAAAAAGTGAAAATAAACGTTTTTTTTTTCGAATGGGTAAATTTATGACTCTTTTTAATAAAAAAAATATATATATCCCTCTCTCTTATCCGGATTCCTCCAGCCCACATTAGTTCGGTTTTGGGGCTATCTACTGTATTCATTCTTGCGTTTTGTTTTATTTTCGGCTGGAGAAGCTTTCTTTGTTGGGACAGGCGTTCTTCTTTTCTTCTTCCGGTCTGAGTATCAGTGTTCCGTGAATTGCTTTCTGTCTCTGGTCACAAGGAATCCTTTCTTTAATCTGGCAGGGTGACCATCCTGGTCCACAGTTCGATCTGCTTATTTGGAGGAATGTCCTTTTTTTGTTAGCCGAGTCGTTACACCGCTGCCACCATGATAATAATTATATATAACTATGCCGATTTAAAATAAAGCCAGGTGGTAGCGATTGGTCGATAAATGACAGCTAAATTAGAACCAATTACAGTATATTGAAAATATGCTTTTTTTTTTTTTCTTTTTTAATTGTGATGTCTTCAGAGAGCTGGGATACAAAATGAATAATGATACAATCCATAGTTGATAACAAAGTTTCAATACGTAAAAACAAAAGTTTATAGAGTCGTTTAGACAAATGCTAATAACGTGGTTAAAACGAATAACCACCGATAACGAGAGAACCTGATACTTCTCGATAAATTATTTTTCATGTTCAGGATTGGGTTGTAAAATAACAAAGTAGGTCAATAAAATATTCCAATATAATATTCCCATGAGGTGACCGAGTCAACATCCTAATCTGAGTTAAAATCAACAAGACTGCAGCAAGATAACGCAAACGTCGAAGTCACCACACTTTGAACTTGCAGCTAACTTGGCGTGCAAGTTAAATTCATGCTGTATCAAATTTATTGCAAATTAACGGCAAACAAGTATTCAAAAATACTGCAAACTTACTGCAAAGTAGTAATCTTTCCACGCCCCACTATCTGTTTACAACTGTTACACTATAAGTTTAACCCCTTCGCAGGGGTCCATAGACCTGCTTAGGTCTATTGATGCGAACACACCGTCAGAAAGTGCATGCATCGTTTTCATCACCATAAACAAGTTAAGGTAATATTTGTACATTTCAATGCGAGCTTTTCTTGGTATTTGATAATTATAACATTTAG
This sequence comes from Maratus speciosus, assembly GCA_963932465.1. Lineage (NCBI taxonomy): Eukaryota > Metazoa > Arthropoda > Arachnida > Araneae > Salticidae > Maratus > Maratus speciosus. The sequence continues at coordinate 334,656,873 of OZ010798.1, read as the reverse complement.
AAAAAAGCGATGCCGACCGAAAAAAATTTCTGCAATTGCTGCGTATGCGCTGATTGTCTATTCTCTCAAGAGGGGTGTTTTTGCTTTCGTCACTTTCGTGAATTAAAGAGAGTCTTGCCATCAGTTTCACAACAAACTACTCATGTAAGTGGGGAATGGTATACCTTGAGGGAAGTTTGCTGCGAATTTCTCAATTCAAATTTGTCACGGCAAGATAATGTAAAAAAAAAAAAAAAAAAAAAAAAAATCAAACTTGCTGCTAATATTCATGTTATCTGGAGCATATTTTTGCAGCCATCAAGGGATAATTGCCTGTCTCTTCTTTATTCTGTTTCATTTTGGAACATCGCTATGCTGGATGTTCCCCTTCTAACTTGAACGGTCTCGATTTTTCCCCTAATCTAAGAGAATGGGGTTATGTCATGTCACCCCAATATTACTTTATCTAAATGCATTTGTTCCATTTGATATAAAGAAAATGTGTGAAAATGTAAATACCAAAACAATCTGACGACTTTTTGTTTTATTGTGAACATGAAAGTTCTTGGAATTTAAAATAAAAATATAATTTTCAAAAACTTTGTTCTGAAGAAAGAAGTCAAACTCATTTCATGCTTAAATTGCCTACTATCTGTAAAAGGGGTAGTGAACTTGAGTTCAAACTTCTTAGAAAACTAGGATAAGTGTTTGCTTTATGTCAAGAAATAGGAATACACACGCGAATGTAAATATTATACTTCTTAACTGGAAATTATCAGAATATCTGAGAGCAAGTTTAGGGTTCCAATTATATTTACCCATATCTAATTTAGAATAATCTGATTAAAATGCATAAAATGATATTTTACATAAAAATTCATACTATTAAGTATTTCTGTTTTTGTGTGTAATTTAATAACTTTTGTCGTAAGTTATGAATTTTAGAAACAATTAAACATGTGTTAATTAAAGAAAAGAAAGCTTTGTTTCATTTATATTTTTATACAAATTTAATCTAATCGAAACGATAGTAATTTAAAAAATACATACATAAAAAAGAAGACAATATAAGAATTATTAGTTATTTCGCACTTTATTTCTATAAGAAGGGAAGAGTTATTATTATTGTTGTAGAGAAACAGCTTGATGTTGGTGTATAATTTCTAGGTGACAAGTGTCGCACATTGTGGGAGAATTTCAATTATTACATGTCACAAACACACATCACTGAAAAATACAGCCTTCTAGATCAACCTACGAAAAAGTAATGCAGAAGAATTTACCGGAAAATCTGTCCAGAGAAAATTAACAAATTCAATCTAATCAATTTGCATTATAATATTTGGTAGCCTAGTTAACCAATGGGCTTAAAATTTTCAAATCAAGATAATGAATGTTAATAATATGAATTGCAAAAAAATGATGATTTATTTAAAATGTAAGGTGTTTTAGCATTTTTTAGAGTTGATTTTCTCGAAATATTTATATAATTTTTTAATGGAATTTAACATGCGTAGCAGGGCTCGTACATTTTAGGAAATTTTTGAGGGCAAATGTCAGTAATTTTTATAGAATAATAAATCTAGGTTAAACGTGCCAAATCTCGCCTTATTTAAGGAGGGATTTTCTATAAGAAAATAGTGGTATCGAAGAATTTCATGTTCTGTAAATTTCAGGACCGGTAACACTTGGCATAGCTAACTAATGCAAAATCTAAAAACGTACTTATGTTTATTGTTTTTATGATATGTTATTCATTAGACATAAATAATACATACAATACATCATTTGATAATACGACATTCATTGATATTTCAGCGGGCACTCTTAATTTTTTTGCACGTGCTGCCTGCCACGTGACGTATATTTTGCGTATGGTGACTACGTTATTTCAAATATAAATTTTTTCAAAATATAAACAGACACATGTTCAAATCACAATTATATACATATCAGCAGTAAGAACTGAATTTTAATTTCTGTGTAGTTTATAAGTATAAAATTTTGGAAAGAATTGTGTTTATCGTAAAAATTGCGATAACGCACTCTCTGGTATGTCGAAATCCACGCATATAAACTCTCTGTGCTGTCTCTACGGATTACAATAAATAACCTTATATAAAGCACGCGTTTATGATTTTTCGAACTATCTGTATATCAAGGTTTGTTTATTTAATCTGCCACGAAAAATTTTTAGAAGTCTATACGAAGTTTTCATATGTGCGATAATAAGTTAAATTTAATTAGAATATTATTCTATTATGAATATAATTCACGGATTTATGAAATGCACCTAATATTCTAAGATTAACAAATGAAAAATTTAAAGCTGAAAATGAAGAGATTCATGAATGATTGTAAACATTTTAATTAAATACTAAAATATATAGTACAATATACAGGATAAAATCTTGGCATTTTGATATAAAGTTATACTGTAATTATACCAGTGAAAAACTTTTAAAAACAATTTAATTTTATATCAAATATAATAATTTGCTAAAAGTCTGTCTCTATGTAAATACTGCTAATTTTCTATAAGCGTTTTATGCACTTAATAGCACAAATTACACAAACGCTTGAGAATTCTAACGTTATTTCATCTTGCAACATGGAGATGCATCAATTAGAAGCTTCAGATTAAAAGATGTCATAACTTAAAGTTATGAAATAACATAAATTGATAAGATTATCGATTAAATACATTTCAAAAACCTTTAGCATTTTAGGTTAAATTTATATTACATTAATAGCAGTATAAATGAACATAAATGCAAACTTAATACTCTTAAGGATAGATTCTACTTCTTTGGATCATAATTTTCCCTTTTTGATGTTGCATTTTTTTGCGTTGTTACTAGAAGGCGTTTAAAATAATACGTAATGCAAAGACAAGAAACAAAACCATTCCAGATCATTTATTTATATTAGTCACATACTGCAAATGTACGATCACTACAAGAGATGCTCAAAGTTTTTTCCAGATGCATCAAGACACGCCTGACATCGACGCTGCATTGAATGGCGCATTTTCACAAACATACAAGGTGTATCTTGAACACATCATGCTGCCGCAACAATTATTCTTACTAAGTCTTCGGGCGGTGACACAAGTATTTCACAAACAAATCCTTTTAAAAAACCCCAGAGGAAAAAATCAATTGACGATAGGTCTGGTGATAGTGGTGGCCATGCGATTGGTACACTGCGACCAATCCAAGACCCAGGTAATGTATCTTACATATGTGTTTTGACTTGCCGGCTGAAATGAGCACCGTCGTGCTGAAATCGAATGCGTCGACGAATAGGCATAAGAACATCATTCGGCATGTCTGGCAGAACGTCTTGTAAGGATGCAAGATAAATGCAACTATCAAGTCTTTTTGAGAGAATGTACGGACCAAGTAAGACCAGTCTCCTACAATGACATCTCATACTTTATGTGTAAATTTGCGTTATGAGACATGCTTATGCGTAGCATGTGGTTTTCATCCACCGCGACATTTTCTTGCAAAAACCACCGTGCAAATTCTATGCGCTTGTTGTACTCTGCCAGTTCCAATGTCTGGACGCTTTGTAAATGAAAAGGATTTTGTCCATCGCCGTGTACAATGCGCCAGACGGTAGGTTGGAGGATATGGGTGTCCCGGGATACTACTCGTGTACTTGTTGAAGGATTAGGCTTCATTTCTTGTAGAACGCTTTCTTCTACAAAAACTGTCCGAGTTGTTCGTTGGCGACCAGAATCCGGCTTGTGCAGGTCGAACGAGCCGGTTTCGCACAATCGTCGATGTAGAGTGGCAAAGAATGAATGGCACGGCATTTTTCTATCAGGATATTTCTCTTGATTCATTCGCACGGCTTCTCGTCCATTGCAGTTGGCCACGCCATAAATAAAATGCATGTCAGCCATTTCGTGATACGTGTAACTAGCCATGTGACTTTCAAGGTTTGAATGGAGACAATCTCCGTTTCCCCAGCTCGTGTTTGTAGCCTGCGCTCTCTAATGTGTAGCTCTAGTGCTCTCTAGTGGCGTTTTCGACCATATGTTCTTACGTGAATTTTTATCCTTATTGTATGCCTGATTTGCCATGCAATTTGCATTTTTTGAATCATCCTTTAAAAAAATTTTGCTTGATTCTTTGCAGTTTGCTTTTTTCTGCAATAGTATTTATAAAAGAGAATTTATTTTGTCAAAATTTGTCGCTTTAGATTATGTGGCTGTAATGAATTGATATATTACGTAATTTTTTAAGTTTAACCTTTTTATATCATTAATATGTTAACTAAACAGTACAATTTCCCTAAAATTTTTAAAGTTTTAACTCGTCCAAATCGTAAAATTACTTTACTGGGAATTTAAGAATTTTATTTTTCTAAAATAAAGTTTTAAACACAAACTATCTCATTAGCATGCAACATAGGTAAAGCCTACTTGCTACTAACGCATGGAGAAAACATACGCATGCATTACACATATGGTGTAATCCATATAGAATTAGTTTAATAACCACGTACTTTTGCATAACAATTTTTAATATTCAAGCATCCAAATTTTATCATAGAAATATTTTCAATGATAATTTTATCCAGAACTTTATGGATTATAAAACTGAATGTTCCAGTTTTCAAAACTAACATTTCTTAAATGTCATAATGTATATCAAACAGATGTTAAAAGTAATGATTGTACATGCTTACATGAAACACGTTATTTCCTCAACAGCTATAATTTTACTTTATTCTTAAAAGATCAATAAAAAATTTTTCCTTAATTTATAATTTAATCTCTGGAAGCAATATATGACATATGTTACATACAGATATAGCATATAGTTTTACGTAGGCAAGAAAATTTGTTTATCAGAAACAAAAAGTTTTCTATAGAATTTTAAGGGAGCTATTAAAAACTGTTATTAGTCAAAATGCGAAAGGTATTAGTAAAATAATTTTTAAAATTTTAATTGAAAAACATCACGTAATATAAGGAAACTAATGTAAATATATGTTCTGGTGAAACATTAAATAATTACTACATGCTTCAAACTAAAAATTCGTTAAAGTAGTTTTCAACACTAATCTTTTAGAACTCGTAATTATTATTTATTCTGACTCATTAATATTTATGAGTTACAATTTTAAAAGTTCTTTGGCATACTTTTTAATTAGTACGATTTCTGTGAGAAAGACTTGGAGTTAAATCATTTGTATGCCCTTTGGTTTTAAAGTTGAAACTCTATTTCATTTATGTTAGTTTTGTTTGAAAAGATAACATACTCGTTACATTTTATTGGTTAGGTAACATACTGTAGGTAAAAGTTTTAATTTGAGTAAACGAAAAATAGTAATGAAGAAGAAAAATATTTGCCCTAATTTTCACTAAAATGCCCATAATTTACATTTGAAATGCAACAGCATGTTTTTGTCCTTGAGATATAAATTTCTTATTATGCGCAAGAACTTTTTACCACATCATCTATATAAATACGGTATATACATACATACATACAGTATATGCATACTTATATATATATATATATATATATGCATATCTATACAGGTTGAAAATTGAGTGAAACGCGCTTCGATATTTCTGCTGCTGGAGATAAATAGGAAATTAGATTTTCGAGATGGGAAAGCCGTGCCATTAATTTTCACAAAATTACACTTTTTATGTGCGTTTTTAGGTAGCTTTCATTACAAAAAGCTACCTATTGCAGCCGTTCGGAGGAAAGCGATTTCAAAAAATTTTGGTATATTTTCATCGATCATGACCCCCAGACCCCGAAACCACCCTCCGTTCAAAAGTTGATATATATATATATATATATATATATATCTGATCTTTGTCATACTGTAACTCTCGTATTTATGAACCGATTTGGATGAAACTCGGTGTGTAGATAGTACATACAAATACCTCGACCGAGTTCGTTGGGCAGCTTCATCCGCCATCTTGTTTCAAAATGGCGGCCATTTAAAAAAATTAAAAAAGATTAAAATTTGAAATGTGGTACCAAAAAATTTAAAATTTAAAAATATTTTTTTCTTATGTGTTTGACCTTGATACAAAGATTCCGGAGCATTTTTTGTTTTGTCTATATCTTAAAAAATGGCTGAGTTATAGCCCTTTGAATTTCCAGCTAGACTGATATCTTGAAACGACCTGATTTTTGTCACACGATAACAGGCGTATTTATGAATCGATTTGGATATACCTTGATGTATACATAATACGTACCAATGTCTCGACCGAGTTCGTTGGCCAGCTTCATCCGCCATCTTGTTTCAAAATGGCGGCCATTTAAATTTTTTAAAAAAATTTTTAATTTGAAATGTGGTACCAAAAAATTGAAAATCGAGAAATATTTTTTTATATGTGTTTGACGTTGATACAAAGATTCTGGAGCAGTTTTTGTTTCGTCTATATCTTAAAAAATGGCTGATTTATAGCACTTTGAATTTCTAGCGGGGCTCACATTTTGAAACGACCTGATTTTTGTCACGCGATAACAGGCGTATTTATGAACCGATTCGGATGTACCTAGGTGTATTCATAATACGTACCAATTTCTCGACCGAGTTCGTTCGCCAGCTTCATCCGCCATTTGTTTCAAAATGGCGGCCATTTAAAAAAATTTTAAAAATTTAAAATTTAAATTGAGGTACCAAAAAAATTGGAAAATGAAAAAGATTTTTTTGTATGTGTTTGACCTTAATACAAAGATTTCGGAACAGTTTTTGTTTCTTCTATATCTAAAAAAATGGCTGAGTTATAGCATTTTGAATTTCCATTATCGCTGATATTTTGAAACAACCTGATTTTTGTCACGCGATAACAGGCGTATTTATGAACCGATTTGGATGTAACTTGGTGTGTACATAGTACATACCAATGTCTCGACCGAGTTCGTTGGTCAGATTCATTCGCCATCTTGTTTCAAAAGGGCTGCCATTTTTAAAAAAAATAAATTTAAAATTTAAAATGAGTTATCAAAAAATTGAAAAATGAAAAAGATTTTTTTATGTGTTTGAACTTGATACAAAGATTCCGGAGCAGTTTTTGTTTCGTATATATCTTAAAAAATGGTTGAGTTATAGCACTTTGAATTTCTAGCATGGCTGACATTTTGAAACTATCTGATATTTGTCACGTGATAACACGCGTATTCATTACCCTATTTCGATGTAAGAAGGCATGTGGATAGTATATCGTAATGTCTCGACCAAGTTCGCTGGCCAGCTTCATCAGCCATCTTGTTTCAAAATGGAGGCCATTAAATTAAATAAAAAATTATATTTAAAGTAAGGTGCAAAAGAATTAGAAATTGAAAAAGGTTTCTTTCATAAGTATTTGACCATGATATAAGGATTCCGGAGCATTTTTGTTTTGTCTTTATCTTAGAAAATGGCTCAGATATAGCAGTTTGAATTTCTATTGTGGGTGACATTTTGAATAATCTGATTTTTTGCCTGCGACAGAACTTGTATATATCAACCGATTCCGATGTGAGTGAGCATGTGCACAGGAATTACTAAGGTCTCGACCAAGTTCATTCGTTAGCCTCATCCACCATGTTGTCTTAAAATGGCAGGAACTTCAAGATATCGCCGAATTGCGCAACCAAATATAAGTTACTTTAAATAAAAGCAGCTTGGATAAAGCTGACTAATTTCGCGAAATTCTCATTCATAACGATTTGATATTGATAAAGATTAGGATTGAATCTCCTATAATCGGTTTTCACTAAATTGAGCTTCGTGTGTTTGAATAATATAAGTTTGCTTTTTAAAAATAAGGAATATGAAAGCTACCTCTTCCTCCCGGCACTGGCCGGAAGGACTTTTAATTGTACAAATACCTAGCACCTATACTGGACGTCTGGTATTTCCGTCTATCTGTCTGTCCGCATGAAAGAGCGCAAAAAATACCCAACCGAATGGTTTGAAATTTAATATATATAATCGTTGCAGAATTTCGCCGAGTCAATTGAAATTTTATGGAAATCAAATAAAAGCTTAAAAAGATATTAATAAAAGTCCTATCATAGGTAATTAATTCAATGATATCCCATGATAGGTAATGATTCTAGGTTGCCATGGTGATTACGTCCTATTTAAGATGGAGTCCTATTATTTCCATATGATTGAATTTAATCTATATAATCATAATAAATTTCGTAGTCATGCACTTTTACATAAATGTGAAATAGCTATTGCACCAAGATCTGAATATTTATCAAACTAGTTATAGTACGAACACACCTTATTTGTCACGTTTGACGTACAACTTCCGACTTGTTTGATTTTTATACGCAAATACAACATTAACAGCAACAACAAGTACAAACCTGATAAATCAGGTCCGTGGTACAGTCGTGGAAAAAAAAAGTAAACACCCCCTACTAACTTCTCAACAAATTATCGTAGAAGAAAGTTACTGGTACCAAACGATTGGAAATAAAGTCTACTTTTAAGTGATGCATTTAAAATTTGTTTAAAAGGCCATCTACATATTAAAACAAACCATAACTTTGTTTTTTTTCAATAGCAGTACAAAATTCTGACAGCATAAATGAACTCTACGCCTTTCAATTAACCTATAAACAAATTTTTATGCAATTCGTGCCATAAGTTTCCGAGAAATTTATTACTTTAAAACGAGCGTATTTTAAGGGCTGTATCCAAATTGAAGTTCCGAACTCGAATATTACCCGAGAGAGCCGCCTTCTTGATCAAGGCACGTTTAAGTGTCAATGAAACCTGTTTGATTACAGGATAGCAGAATAAATTTCAAAAATGTACTCACTTCTATCACAGATGGCCCCTTAAACCATCATTTTGCCGTTTTTTAAGCATAATTTGAAAACTACTTAGAAGAAAAATGTGAAATTTTGGATTTCCATAAAGCAGGACTTAATAAATCTAAATCCATCAAAAAAATTGTAGGTTGCAATTCATATTTTTTTCGAATATTAATTTCATAATTCATAATTCATATCATAAAATTATAAAAATTTCAAATTCAACGTATTTATGTTTGGGTATATTAGTATTATTGCTACACAAAAAATTAGCTCATTAGGAGCATAATTTCAGGAGATATACATAAAAATATGAAAATGTAATTTAACATTAGAAGTACTAAATTTTGAATATCTATAATTCAAAAACTTATCATTCGAATGACTTGAAATTTGGTTTCTAGGCATATTTGGAACCGAACATTTAAAATATCTTGTTAAATTTGGGTACTGCCATTGTAAAAAATGAACTTTGGATTCGTTTTAATATGTATATGGCCCCCTAAGCAAATTTTATACACACCCTTTAAAAGTAGACATTATTTCCAATCGTCCGGTGCTAGTAACTTTCGTCTACGATAATTTGTTGAGGAATTAGTAGGGGGTGTTTACTTTTTTTTCCACGACTGTACATGACAGCCTCAGTTCGTACAACTTACTCTGTCACTCAATATAACTTTTCGTTTCGTGATACATATCTTACTTTTTCAGTGCTTTTAACGATAATCTCGTGTTTAATGTGCAAAGGGTAATTTTGTTGATGAATAGTTTACTTGATAAATGACTAATATCATGAGAAATTGTGCTATTTCCGTGGACCGAAAATGTAGACCAAAATTGGTTGAACATTTGGCTGCAGTAAAACAAAATTTTACTGTGACAGAGAGGCTAGTCAGTTATCATTTTAAATGTACCAGTGCAGTGCAAAATATTTACTTTGCAAAATATTATTATTTTTTTTAAATAACTTTGAAAAATTCACGAGAATAAAAATTCCAACGTCAGTTTCTTGGACAAGACAGTTACAGGCAAGTATACTAAACTAGCAAAATGAAATAGAGATAAATGTAAAATTAATTGCAGAAAATGTAATACAGCAGTATCACTAAGTTTATACATAAACAAAAAAGTAACTTTTTCAGACAAATAAACGTTTCAAGCAAAATAAATTTGTTGCCATGGACATATCAATAATGCATACAAGAAAAATTACCTGTTTCTGGGGAAAAAAAAATGTGAGGTAAAATGAACTTGTTGGATTGCTGTTCATAATACCTTTAACCGCAATGTCTAGGTCTTATAGTTTCCGTACACTTAACATGTGACATCAGGGAGATTTCATGTAGACACCCTGTATTTTCAACTCAAATTTTACCTCTTTAGGCTTCTATAAACAGAATTTACATAAAAACATGTATAATGATCACTTATAAACAGATTAAGTAAAATAATGCTATAAAAAGTGATAAAATATCATTTATTAAGACTGACGACCGTTTCGTTGCACCAAAGGCGACATTTTAAAAATCATTAATGATAGAAAAATTTTCTATAGATCATTTTCTAAATAGATTATTTTCTATCGTGAATGATTTTGAAAATGTCGCCGTTGGTGCGACGAAACGATCGTCAGTCTTAATAAATGATATTTTATCCCTTTTTATAGCATTATTTTACTTAATCAGAATTTACATTTTTTTAAATAATATTTTCAACTTTTAATAAGTCAACTTGACTGAGATATTTTTAAGTCTGCTGAAATGTTTTGCAAAAAAATATTAATTGTTTACATGTAAGCTCCATCGAATGAAAGTTACGCCACATACAATATGAAAATGTATACACTCTTTAACCCCTTAATTATCGCTTCCGTCAATATCACGGGGTGAGGTGTCGTTCGTTATTTCTCGTGCCAGGCATAATTCCAGGCTGGAGATTTAATTGCTCTAAAAAACATCTGAACCCAGAAAAATTTAACTGGCATTTCCGTGTGAAGTCTTTGAATATTACCGTTTGGGTTCGGCTTTTGGCGCTGATTGTAAGGTTGGGATTTGTATTGCAAGTTTCGAAATATATAACACCTAAACAATTATTAATAATCAAAATTTAATGTATATATATTATTTAAAATATTATTTGTAAACATTTGGGTGATGATGATAAATAAAGATCTAAGATGTGAAAAATAAAGGTCTTATTCGCTTTAATTTGTATTGGTAAAACAAACATTAAGACGCAGAATTATAGCATGATGGCTTTTCTACAAATGTGAATTTGTTCTTTAACATATTTTTTTTTCGCCTTAAAAGAAACTAATTGCATATTTTATTTAGAAAACTTATAATTATTCAATTTCTGTAATAAAAGAAATAGGTACTTTTTTGATGATTTTTCCAAATATTAAGCGATCGTGAAGGTGTTAAGCTTTTGATTACTGGTTAGGACGACGGCTATTTTCATAGTCATTCGTACCACAATTTACAAAAAATTTCTTTGTGGTAGATTTCTCTTAAGATTATTCTAGTATAAGTATATGAAAGAGAATAGTTTTCAAAGAGTAGTGCGAATAGAATAAAGTAATAGTCTCTGGGACGACATATGTCCCAACCTCATAATCAAAGGGTTGACACGCACTTCTAAAATATACAGTCGTGGAAAAAAAGTAAACACCCCCTACTAGCTCTCTAACAAATAATTGTAGAAGAAAGTTAGAAGTACCAAACAATTGAAAATTAAGTCTAATTTTAAATGATACATAAAAAATTTACTTAGAGGGCCATCTACAAATTAAAACCAGTCTAAACTTTGTTTTTAAAATGGCAACACTGCAATCTTCGGTTCAAACTATGACTAGAAACGAAATTTCCTGTCATTTTGATACTTAGATTTTGAATTATAAACATTCAAAATTTAGTGCTTCTAATTTTAATTTATATTTTCATATTTTTATTAATATCTCCTGAAATTAGAATCCTAATGTGAAAATTGCTTTGTGTTGTTATAATACTAAAAAAACCCAAACATAAATACATTGAATTTTTAATTAAAAAATTTTATAATATGAATTATGAAATTAATATTCGAAGAAAATATGAGTTCCAACCTACAAATTTTTTATGTGCAGTAGAACCCCTTTTATCCGAAACTCTTTTAACCGAAACTCTCGGTTAACCGAAATAAATTTTTAATGCTTTATTCTTTTTTTCGTAGTATCACATTCCCTGCGTGCAACAATCCATTTTCTAAGCTTTTTTTTTCCTTCTTTCTTTTTTTAACTCTCATATTTCTTGTGTGCAAGCAGTCCATTCCGAACTACGAGTACATATAACTATTTTCTATCCCCTTTCTTAGAGTGCCTTTGAATTTAACTTGAGCTCCCGTAAGCTGCGGAGTGGAACGAACAAAACGAACAAATTAGCAATTCTGAAGCTTTTGAATGTTTCGCAAAAGGTTTGGCATGGTTGGAGCAGCAGAAACACTGTGATACTCGTGAACTAATGATATTAAAAAACGTCGTAATAGTGTTTCAAAGCAAAGGATATCGAAACTGCGACAAACAAAACATTGTTTTAATCCCTTGTGAAATATGCAAAAGGTACTTAATTTCAAAATTAAAACTCAGGTAATTTATTGTTGTTTCTATTTTGTTACTGCATTATTTTTAGTAAGCATTTGTTACCATAATAAGAAATATTGCATATATTTCTCCTTAATCTTAAAATTGAAGCATTCTCGATTATCCGAAAATTTCGATTTTCCGAAAGAGGGTCGGTCCCAATTACTCGGATAATAGAGGTTCTACTGTATTTATATTTATTATGTCCTGTTTTACACAAATTCAAAACTTCAAATTTTTCTTCCAAGTAGTTTTCAAGTTAAGCTTAAAAAACTTCAAAATGCTAGTTTAAGGGGCCGTCTACGATGTGCAGAAAAGCATAATTTAAAAAATATGTATATTTTTTTACTCATGTTATTGAAACATTTGCGATGGGATTACAGTGCCTCATTTAAGATGGGCGTAAGTCTGTCTTACGGTGTAAACAAAGCCCAAAACTTATTTCAGTACCTCGCTATCTTACGTTAACCTGAATTCTTTTTACGTTCATGTGCAATCAAATCGTCAAAAGAAATCCCGATATTGCTAATTGAGGGATTTAAAAGACACAGTCGAATAAAGAGAACTTTACTTCGAATCAATCATATTTCACATCAATTTAATAAATCAACTGAACGATTTTTACTCATTCAAAGTAACTCGGCACTCAAATAATTAAAACCTCGAAGAATTGAATATTAATATATTTATTATTATTACCAGGCAATCCTGGTTGAGATCTCATATAGCGGAGATCGCTCGCTTCAGAATTTAAATTACATCTACCTTATAAACAAACTGAAAAATAGTAAAGTAAAGAATAGGGTTACCATAATTCTTGGCGATGATTAATTTTCGCCAAGTCAAATAGAAAGAAAGGGGGGTTTTAACACACTGCCCCCGGATGAACAATTACTATTTTTCATCATTCAAACTAAATTTTTATCAAAGATTTCAAATTACATTAATAAGACAATTAAAAGTTAGAACATACTTACAATAATGAGACATACAATTAGTTCTATTTTCACAGGAACAACTACTGAAACTAAAATATACAAAATAATGAATTAGAAAAAGTTAAAAAATGAAAATGTAAACAAATTGTTCTTAAAAGTAAAAAGTTCAAAAAATCAGTCCATAATGTCAAGTTCCAATTTATGTAGCAGTTGAACTGGTCTTTTTATTACGCCAGATTCAGTTTGTATTGTACAAGATCTAACTTTCGAATCTCTTCCTAAAAAGAACTCTGTAATTCTGCCGCATTTCCACAAGTGCCTTGAGTTTTATCTTCATTAATTAATACAACGTCACCAATTTCGAATTTAGTCGGAGCTTTGACAGGAAATGAAAAATTGGCAGAACGCAGTTCTAGCAAATATTCCTGCCTCCAACGTTTCCAGAAATGGTTTTAAACTTGTTGTCGACATTTCAATCTTTTTGTTAACGTTATTCTATTCGATTTAGGTTCAGTAACACAATGAAAATCTGGTAGAGAATTTATTCGCTTGCCGATCAGGAAATGTGAAGGAGTAAGTGGAAGCGGTTCACTGTTTTCTTCATAAACATACGTTAGTGGGCGACCATTAATCATAGCTTCGATTTCTGTTAAAGTGGTTTGTATTTCTTCATATGAGAGACAAGATCTTCCGAGAACTTTCTTCAAAGGAGTTTTCACCGAACGTACCATGCGTTCCCAAAAACCGCCCCACCAACTGGTTCTTGGAATAATGAATTTCCATATGATTCTATTTCTATTAAAATATCGTAAAACTTTCTCTTTCTATATTTGCTCCAAACTTCTCTAAGAACATTATCAGCTTTAATAAATGTTTTCGCATTATCACTGTAGATTGTTCGACAAATTCCTCTACGAGCGATGAACCTTTTAAATGATAAAAGGAAAGTTTCTGTAGTTAAATTGGTACATAGTTCGAGGTGCACAGCTCTAGTGACTGCGTACGTGAAAAGAACTATATACGCCTTTTCTTGGCCAGTTTTTGCTTTGACATAAATAGGTCCTGGAAAATCTACAGCACAGGTATAGAAGGGTGGTGATTCAGTAATGCGATCTTTAGGTAATAGTGCAATTTCTTGCTTCTCAGGAGAAGCTTTAAATTTTGTGCAAATAAGACAGATTCAGTACAGATTTTATCATTTTTCGTCCTCTAATTATAAAATAATTTTCTCGTAAGTGTGCTAAAGTTGCTGCAATTCCATAATGGAAAACCTTTTCATGGGCATTTCGAATCAACAATTTGGTGTAAGCACTCCCATATGGAAGTATAAAAGGGTGCTTTCCCCTTTGAGATAATTCTGAAAATTGTAATCTTCCAGATAAAATTAACAAATCATTCTCATCCAATTTTGGATTCAGACTATACAAGGTTGAATCTTTATCGATGGGCTTTCCCTTTTTTAGTAAATAAATTTCACGATTGAAGACAGATAACTGGGTTTGTTTTAACCAATAAAATTCTGCCTTTTCAATTTCTTGAGCTGTGAGATCACCTGAAATTTTAGGTTTTGATTTATCAATATTATTTAGAAATCTGAAGATCCAGGCTGTGATATTAAGTAATTTGGAAAGAGAACTAAAATTTTCTAATTTTAATAAAGACTCTGGAGGTACAAGAGGTACTACTGTACAAGATAATTGAGCAGAACTCAAATTTGTTGATTTTCTTTCATTCAAAATATTTTCATTGAAAGATATCTTTTCAGGTTTCGGCCAAATGTCCTTTGGTAATGACAACCATTCAGGAGCGTAATACCATAATTTATTTTCTATGAGGTTATGTAAATTTTCGCCTCGAGTAAGAAGATCACTAGGATTATCCTTACCCGGAATATGCTTCCTTAGGATCAGTTAAAGATTGTGTTTCTACAACCCTATTAGCCACAAAGGGCTTCCAATCCATGGCTGATCCCTTGATCCAATGTAATGTAATTGTGGAATCTGACCAGATATGAATTTCCAAATTTTGAAAATTAAATGCA
Organism: Maratus speciosus; assembly: GCA_963932465.1. Taxonomy (NCBI): domain Eukaryota; kingdom Metazoa; phylum Arthropoda; class Arachnida; order Araneae; family Salticidae; genus Maratus; species Maratus speciosus. Next base: position 334,641,495 of record OZ010798.1, on the reverse strand, counting down.
CTTTTCAGATATTTAGACATCCTTGCAGCTATTGATGCCTTCATTAATTCAAGCCGAGGAATTGTCAAACATTTAATCGGGGCGACTCGACATTTTCCCCAAATAAGACTAGTCATAATTTTATTATTACTTGTGGTACATCGAAAATAAGCTACGGCCCCATAAGCCTTTGGACTAGCATCTGAAAATATATAAATTTCGATTGGGTCCGAAAAGTCTAAACCCTGTGGAAAATATTTGCGGGGTACCTCAAATTTATGTAAATGTTCGATTTCTGCACACCAATTTTCCCATTCAATTTTTAAATCATTAGGGAATTTTTCATCCCATTCCAAAACCCTTTTCCATGTTTCCTGTAGCAAACTTTTCATACGAACAGAAAATGGTGCGATGAATCCAATAGGATCAAAGGATTTTAACATGGCTTTAAGAACAACGCGTTTCGATGGATTAAATTTCCAATCGTCAGGAAAGGATTGTTCGTCAAAACGTAATATATCCCAATTAGTGTCCCATAATAATCCCAAAATTTTTAAAGAATTATTCAAATTCTCTTCTGAGTCACATAATTTATTTTCTTTCCATAATTTTCTAAGTTTGACAGAATTAGTATTGAATTTTCGCAAATTCATGCTAGCTTCTTTAAAAATATGCGAAGCTGTTGAGGATAGATAATAAGCGTCTTCATCAGATTTTGACCCCGTAATCAAATCATCTACATAAAAAGAAGAGTCCAAAATCTTAACAACTTCAGGATGATCAACATATTTACATATATGGGATTTAATCGTTGTAGCCAAAACAAAGGGACTGCAAGCTACCCCAAAAGCATCTCGTGTAAATCTCAAAAATTTTAAATCATCCTTTTCGTCACCAAACCACAAAAATTTTAAATTATCCCGATCTTCCTCTGTTATCCCAATTTGCAAAAACGCTTTCTCTAAGTCAGCGCTAAATGCAACATTAAAGTTTCTGAAATTAAATATTACATTAAGAATGTTCGCGTTAAGGTTAGGTCCTGGATATAAACAATCATTTAGAGAATTTAAATGTTTTTCTTTAGAAGAAGCATCGAAAACCATTCTTACCTTAGTAGTTAATTTATCATCTCTTAAAACCGGCCTGTGCGGCATAAAATAACTACTTTCAGTTATTTTATCAGGACATTCTTCTTCAATTCCAGCAGTTAATTGATCTAATATAATATCTTTATAATTTTTACATAAGTCATTATCCTTCTCGAGTTTACGATTTAACACTTCAAAGCGACTTCTAGCTATTCTAAAATTATTCCCGACTCTATCTTTCTCATCCTTCCACAATAAACCCGTTTCATATCTATTATTTACGAATTTTAAGTTATTCTCAAATTTATTCACAATTTCCTTATCTGCATCAGAAATATTATCATTTGATTGCGTAATACCCAAAGATTCAATATCCCATAAAAAATTCAAATCTTCCCCAACTGGAGTTGAAACACACAGATTTAAAACAGAAGCGCTTTCCATTTTTTTTCTTTTTTCATCTTCATAAAAACCACAAAGCGAATATCCAAATAAACCATCACATAAAAAGAGAGATTTAGTTATTTTTTTTATTTCCCTATCGTAACAGATTTGATAAAAATAATCTGCCCCAATAAGAACATTTACATTAGAATGAGATGATGCAACAGCATTTGTTAATTTAAAAGGTGCCAGTTTATTTTTTATCTGTCTGGAGAGAAGGGGGGGGGATCCTAACGTTTGAAATTACATCTGTGACTAAAGCCTCGATAAATATGAAACGCGATTTGTTTTCAACATGGGATAATTTTAATTGCACAACATCAAATGTTTTTATTTGTGGTTTAACAGCTGCAAAAGAATAAATTTGAAGTTTTTCTTGACGAATAATTCGGGGATTTAATTTTGATACTAATTGCTCTGTGACGAATGACCTTTGACTCTCCAAATCATATAAGCATAATGCAAGCTCAGAGTCTTTTTCAGATTCCACATTTACGCAAAATGTTTGGAGTATAACCTCCTTAAAGGAATTTTCATTTTGAGTATTACAATGATAAATGGAACTAATAACTGTGTCAGCTGATTCGATTTCTTTGGGAATTGTTGATTGAGATTTTTTTAAACAAATCGAATAATGATGAAAATTTCCATTACAAAATTTCCATGGTTCTAAATTAGATTTACATTTAGCCGAGACGTGGAATTTTTTGAAACAGGTGAAACAGCGTCCTTGCATACGCAATTTATCCCGTTTTTGAGGAATAGTACACACTTTACAAAATTTTGAATCGTGATCATTATCACAAAATAAACAAACATTTTTTAGATTGGTAGTCAATGCAGAGGCTGAAGGAATGTCGCGTTTATAGTTGCTAAAATATTTATAACTGTTATTACATTTATTTTTCTCTTTTTTAGCACTAAAACTATTTTCAGACCTCTGGAGTGCCATAGTAGATTCTCGCGATTGTACTTCGTTTTTAATGAAAGAAAGAAGCTCTTCGACTTCCATTTTTTTACCATCGGTTCTTTTACGATTAAAATCTAACGCCATTTCAGCAGGTATCAACTTTAATGAAATAGGGCATAGGAGATGACCATAACTTCCTGCTGTAACTCCGAGAGAATTTAAATTTCTAATTTGTATTTCACAACTGTCATACAGTTCCCGAAGTTCTCTAACATTAGAAGCATTCTTTACCTGTTTTAAATTTAACAGTTTATTCATATGTGCGTTGATGATTAGGTCGTCACGACCGTAGCGAGTCTTTAACAAATTAACTGCAGATTTAACGTTTTCCTCAGAAAGCGAAAATCCTGCAACATCATTATATGCACTACCTCCAAGAAGAGATTTCAAGTAGACAAATTTGTCAATAGGAGTTAAATTCAAATTCTTTTCAATTGTATTAGAAAATTGTCCCCAAAATTCTAACCAGGAACTGCTGTCACCAAAAAATTTATTTATAGTGAGCTTCGGCAATTTCATAGATCGCTCTAAATTTCCGTTTTGAGAACCGGATTCATTTTTCATAAAATTTTGAAAAGTATTATTTTGATTTTGGGAGTTATGTTCATTTAAGAACTTCGTTATTTTATAACGAGATTCAATTATTTTCTCACTATAGGTTTCGGAATTTTCGATTTCTTTCTCAAAATCGTCATCAGCTATAATTTCCTAGATATAAGAGTTTAATTTTTTTAATAATTCATATTTGTCATTCAGTTGGTCCTTACAAATGTTTAATAAATCGAATTTATTTTATAATGTAATAGAATCATCTTCAAGAGCTGTGCTTATTTTTGTACACAATTTTGTCGTTTGTGTACGTAATCCAGTTCTTTTCTTTTTTAAAGTTTCAATATTAACAGTAGTCGACATATTTATTTTTCACTGAATCAACAATAAAAATATAGCTTACCTCAAGCTTTTAGAATCAGAAGAAAAAATATTCAATCGTCAGTCCAGACATCCTGACGCGGTTCGCCAACATGAGGGATTTCAAAGACACAGTCGAATAAAAAGAACTTTACTTCGAATCATTCATATTTCACATCAATTTAATAAATCAACAGAACGATTTTTACTCATTCAAAGTAAATCAGCACTCAAATAATTAAAACATCGAAGAATTGAATATTAATATATTTATTATTATTACCAGGCAAACCTGGTTCAGATCTCATATAGCGGAGATCGCTCGCTTCAGAATTTAAATTACATCTACCTTATAAACAAACTGAAAAATAGTAAAGTAAAGAATAGGGTTACCATAATTCTTGGCGATGATTAATTTTCGCCAAGTCAAACAGAAAGAAAGAGGGGTTTTAACACTAATAGTCTGATTGAATAAATAGCATGGAAATTACAAGAAATTCTTGATAAGAATAGTTTCAATACATCACATTAACAGATCCTCTCTTTTAAATTTAAGCAGAACATGTGGATTATTGGGTGGAGAGGATTTTTTGCCTCTCATTTTTGTGTATTTTTTCTACCCATAATTTTATGCTACTTTTTTGTTAAAGTTCTATCATATGAAATAATTTTCCTTATTTGGCGTAATCACATTTTTTTTTAGATTTACATAAATTTCAGTAGTTTAAAATTCTGGTAGCAAGTTGCTGCAACAGTTGCTTTTAGGTAGATTTCGTATGAAATACTACCTATTGAGATCGTTCCTATGTTGGAATTTCTGAAAACTTTTTGCAGATCTACACCGATCATGACCCCTAGAACCCAAAACCACCCTCAGTAAAAAACTTTATGTATGTATATATATATATATATATATATCTGTCTATCTATCTATCTATCTATCTATCTATCGATATCACTTTCTTCTGGACACGATAACTTTCGTAATTCTGCACCAATCTCTTCGAAACTGATACATAAGATCAATGGGCATAAAATCTCGGTCAAGTTCGTTAATGGGCAAAATCGGACCAAGGGGAGGGAAATAGGGAGGGTTTTGTGAAAAAAAAAAACCCATAACTTCTTAAATTTTGTACATAACTTCTTAATTTTTGTACATATCAAATCAGTTTAAAGTTTTTATTACTGCTAAAAATAGGGCCAAAATTTTATGTATCACAGATTTTTGATAAAGTTAAAAATGGGTTCAAGGGGCGCAAAAAACAGGGTTTTTAGGAGAAAAAAATTCATAACATCGTCAATTCTCAAGATATCAATTCCAATTAATTTTATTATAAATCTCCTTAATATTATCTACAACTTTTATATTCACAAGTTTTTGATAGGACCAATTCGTACTGCAAAAAAAAAAATAAATAAATATATAAATAAATAAATAAAAACGAAAACAAAAAGGGGTTTTGAAGAAGTGAAAAATCCATAACTCCGTCAATTCAAAATATATAAAATCCCCATGAATTTATCATATATCTTTTTAATATTGTCTACAACATCTATATAGACAAGTTTTGGATAGGACCAATTGTTACAGCAAAAATAAATTAAAAATACATAGCGGTTGTAGAAAAAAAAATCATCTAAGTAAGGGTGTATTCGAATCCAAACTGCTTATTTTCTGACTCATTTTACAATTCATTTTTGCTCTCAAAGGCTTCCAATTGGTACGTTTTCTTACCCAGAAACTATGTAATGTACCGTAATGGTCGATTTTTTGATAGAGGCAGAATATATTTTTAAAAATGCTGTTAAAGTGGGCGATTTGAACCGAATTTCCCGAAGTGGATTGTGTTGGAAAAATCATTGCATTAAGGATGCACTCAAATCCAAACTGCTTATTTTCTGATTCATTTTAAAATTCATTTTTGCTCTCAAACGCATTTAAGTGGTAAATTCGCTTATTCAGAAACTATATAATGTACCGCAATGATCGATTTTTTGATAGAGGCAGAATATATTTCAAAAAATGATGTCGAAGTGGGCATTTTGAACGAATTTCCCGAAGCAATTGTGTTATCACTATCTTCTGGACACGATAACTTCCGCAATTCTGCACAAATCTCTTCCAAACTGATACATAAAATCAAGAGATATAAAATCTCGGTCAAGTTCGTTAATGGGCAAAAGCGGACAAAGGGGATGGAAATAGGTAGGGGTTTTGTGAAAACCGAAAAAACCCCATAACTTCTCAATTTTTGTACATATCAAATCAGTTTAAAGTTTTTACTACTTCTAAAAAAAGCGCGAAAAATTCATGCATCAGATATTTTTGATAAAATTAAAAATAGAATTAAGGGGCGCAAAAAATAGTGTTTTTGGGAGAAAAAAATTCCTTACTTCGTCAATTCTCAAGATTTCAAATCCAATTAATTTTATTATACATCTCCTTAATATTATCTACAACTTTTATATTCACAAGTTTTTGATAGGACCAATTCGTACCGTTAAAAAAAATTAAAAACGAAAACAAAAAAGGGGGTTGAAGAAGAAAAAATTTCATAACTCAGTCAATTCACAAGATATAAAATCTCCATCAATTTATCATATATCTTCTTAATATTGTCTTCAACATTTATATAGACAAGTTTTTGATAGGGGCAATTCTTACAGCAAAAACACATTAAAAATACATAGCGGTTGAAGAAAAAAATCAACTTATTAAGGGTGCATTCAAATCCAAACTGCTTATTTTCTTACTCATTTTTTAATTCATTTTTGCTCTCAAACGCATCCAATTGCTAGATTCTCTTATTCAGAAACTATATAATGTACAGTAATGATCGATTTTTTGATAGAGGCAGAATATATTTCAAAAAATGATGTCAAAGTGGGCATTTTGAACAGAATTTCCCGAAGCGATTGTGTTAGAAACGAAAAATATTGCCCTACTGAGAAAATAATTGTTTATTAATCATGTTTTAATTAATTGAAAGAAAAATAAAAACACAGGTCTCTTATAAATCTTTTCAAAAATCACCTCAGCATGTTGCATTTTTTTTTTTTTTTTTTTTTTTTTTAATTAAAAATGAATTTGAAAATGTGCCAGAAAATTTCGAGTTGTTGAGCATGGAAAAATATTATTTTTAATATCGCCTTAACATGATTCTGATAAAACCAGCTATTTTATAAAAATGAAATAAAACTCGTCAAAAGCAGACAGATAAAACTGTTAAAGTGGATTTATATCTAATAATGATTTAGTTTTTGTTGGTGAAATTAGTATACTTAACTTCGAAATCTACCTCTGCCTGTAGGCCGGGCCGGCAGGGATTTTTTAAGTTTCATTATGCGGACAAGTTTGTCCTTGTATGCATGTTTGTGTTTGATTGTTGTTTAATTTTAATAAAAGAAGCTGTGACGATCACATTAACATAAAATTTCAGAACACGCGAAATTATTTTTTTCTTTGTAAATAAATATCGAGGTATTTAAACAAAAGATTATCCTAATTCTGGCATTTGATATCTATAAAACTTTGATCAAAATGATTTTACATCATTTAAACCATTATTATATTTAAAATGAAGTCATTGATATATTTATACTTATTAATTTAATTTGCACAAATCTTGTTAAATTGTTCCCTGTATTATACTGAATATCTCTTAGATAAAATATTCTCAAGGAAGTATTTTAATGTTAGTTAAAACTGCGAATTTAGTATTTTATTAATTTTTGTATATCAATCAAAAATTGTAATCTTTACAAATAAGTACCGATATAAAGTTTTTAACCCACATTACTAAACAGCTTTAAATAATTAAACATTTTTTCCCACAGCTTGAAATTTCGATCTATTTGAGTACACAAGCCAATTTAAAAACATTTTAAAAGTTATTTTTATGACTTTTAGATAGTAAACTTTTCTTGACAATCGGAGGTAGTGTGCAAAAAAAAATCTGAAATATGAAGAAAAAGAAACTTCGAATGGCAAGTGTGTTTTTTTTTTTTTTCAAACCGGCATTAATGAGTTAATTTCAAATTTCAAATGCAATAGCAGAATAAATTTAATCATAGAATTATTAACCCTATTTCAAATGAGAATAACGATTGTAAAGTTATTCTGATGTCATTGTAAAGTAGATTTAGTTTTAGAACTTCAAATAAATTTGAATACAAACCATATGAACGTATCTGAAAAAATCTAACAAGAATCAATCCGTCCCACCCACTCTTCAAAAACTTTTTATTTTCAAAATATGGCATTATTAATCGCTTTCATATTTATTTTCACATTGATGCCTTATGCTATTTTTTTTTTCTAAATTTTTCATTGGCCGATATTCTTTATATTTTGGCCAATAAATAAAAAAAAACAAAACAAAACTGTGAAATAAATAAATCCAAAGTCTAAGAAAAATCATAATTAAAACACTTGTAAAATTTCAATCACATTCATGTATTCGAAAACTGTTATGATTAGAGATAACTTATATATATTTTTAATCAGAGAATTAAACACTTGTACATTCATTATAAAATGAATATTGAAGATTAAAATCATCAAAAAATTTTTAAAGCTCCGCTCGGACGTTGTGGACTGGTTACAGCCGATACATTGAAACTTCTGTAGGCGAAAACTGTCTATAACGGAAACCTTCCTCAAAAAGAAAAAAATTGTGTCCCCCGAGGAAATAATACCAAAACAATTTTCTTGATAATATGAAACCTGAATAAAGCAGATTTTTTCCCCGGTCTCTAACGATTCCATTTTTAAAGGTTTTCTACATAAACTAATGATATTGTATTTTTGTAAACATTATTATTAGCCACTTATTAACCTTTAAATTTATTATCCAGTTTTCTCTTAGGTTCGAGATAAGTAAAAAAATAAAGCAACTGTTGTACACCACAGCTTCACGGACCCCAGGGGATATATTGAGGATCCCCTGGGACCACAGTTTAGAAACCATTGATTTACATCATCATAAAGTGTGACTCTATAATCCTAATACAAATAAAGATTTAAAAATAATTGGTACTTTTCGGTTAGCCGGGCGCCAGTGTTATATATACACACATATATACATATATATATATATACACATATATGTACATATATACACTTATGTTGTTCATATATATATATATATATGTGTGTACACGCACATGCATTTATATATGTAGACATGTAAATATATATGTACATATATGTGTATATATATGTATATATATATGCATATATATATATATATATATATATGTGTGTGTGTGTGTGTGTGTGTATAACACTGGGCGAAATGTACCAAATAATTTTTTTTTCTAAAGTTAGTGGCATTTTTATTTTTATTTTATATTTTATTTAAAATGCAAAACATGCGTAAATAACAGTAATGGTGCAGCAAGTCTATGGTGCAGCAATGATACAGCCGTGGTTTCTTTCCATGATTGTGGTGTTTTTATTATTATTGTCACGGAGCTCATGTTAGAGAACTTTGAAAGTTCATTGGCGATTTATATAAGCAGTCCTATTGCTTGAAATTGAAATATAAATAACTGAATAATTAATTATTTAAAACCTTAAAATGTGTTTAAAAAGTTTAATTAAATTTGATAAAAAAAAAATAAAAAATGTGTAGAATTGTTAAAATATAAAGTATAAATAAAAAATATCTTAGCTGATATTTTATTTAAAAAGTAAAATGATATGTTGGGTGTAATTTTCATTACGTCCATCGTTCATTTCCTTCAATTTTCCGAGATTTATTTTTAATTTAATTTAATTTAATTTTCTACTTTCAAAATTATTTGCTTGACTTATACTTCACCCCTATTTTGTACGTTTTCCGGCATTACTGTATAAATTCTGTGTTTTATATTTTTTAATTCCATAAAAATGTGGTATGATTTTGGACGAAATTTAAGTCAAATGTTTTTAATTATCTTTTTTGAGGTTTTGGAGAGTAAAAACTGTTTCACGGCTTTAAGAAACATATTAATGTTTCTTAAAAAAAAAAAAAAAAAAAAAATAATAATAATAAAAAATTCTTTGTTGTCTTGACGCATATTTCTTGATATAAAGCTGCAATTTCAACTGGTTTAACTTGACTTCATTTTTAATTGAAATGAAAGAAAAAGGGTTTCAGAGCCAGTTTGTTTTTGGTACAGAAAAACCGCACAATATATTTTTTTTATTAACAAACAAGCTGACCCTCCCGGCGGTGCCCGGGGCCATGATAATATTCATTCTTAAGTAAACATTAAATGTGTATGATTTTACATCTGCTGCGTACGCTCTGCTCAAATGATTGCCAGATGAAAATGATTGCTCAAATGATTGCTCAAACAGTTGCCAGATAGAAAACGCTCGAAAAATTAAAATTGTTAATTAATGTATGTTCGTTAATTGCGGTGGGATTTCAAAGATATATATTCTTTAATTGCGGTGAGATTTCAAATAAAATAAAATATTTTGATTGTACAAAAAATACGAACAGGTGTGTTAATGTCAAATCGATCAAAGCAATATTAAAGAATTATATAACGTCCCTTAAAAGTTCCTAGCGTACTTTGAAATATGGAAACTTGGCGAACTACAAATTCTGGTAAACTCACCCCCTCTTAAAGAAGAAATTGAGAAAGAATTTTCTTTGCGTCCCGAATAAAATCAATGCTTTTTTCTTCTGCAAACCGCTAGCTTGGATTCGTTTTCAAGGGGAGCCTGTTGATTGGACAGTCATGCGCGACCCTCGCATCAGTGTTTCATTTCTAGTCAGCTTGTGGTTCGGAAGAAATAAACGCATTTTTTTAATTGGAACGCTTGATGAGCTTTTATTAATATTACAGCTAATTATTAGAAATTTTAAATTCTGTGTCTCAGGTGTATTATGAGAGGTCTTGGACTAGCTTCATAAAAATTTTCAATCCCTTACATGTCGTATATTTCGCTAGCCAGTGCAGACACACACACACACATATACAGACAGACACACAGAGCGGAACTTTCTTTTATGCGTATAGATGTGAAGTAATCTACTTCCGAAAATATAGTTTATAAAATTGAAAAAAAGAGAAAACATTAAGAATACGCTAAAAGGAAAACTGGTGTATTTTCAAAGACAGTAGATTTTATTATCTATATAGCTTATCCATGCTTTTTATTTATCTTGATTTTATTTATTTTATTTCTCAAAAGTGATTTAAAAATTGTTTTCGGTCGGAGTATGTAAATTTCTCATTTTTTATTTCTTTTTAATTTCCCTAAATGTGGTCTGAATTAACTTATGTCAAAGAATTTTAAATATTTTTGGAAAGTTCTAATTTTTTTTCTTTAAAGCTTCAGGGATTAAAAATGTCTAGGAAAGATAAAAATAATATTTACTCATCTTAAAATAAAGAAAACATTTAAAAGATTTCTTTGTTGACATCTTTCGCATAGCTGTTGAAAAAAAAAATGCACTTTATATATAGTTTATCTGAAAGGTATTTATTTTCGAAAAAAATTTAACTAGCGTAGCTTGATATTTTAGTTGTCTAAAATTAAATAAATAAAAGTTCCACGGCTAGCGTGTTTTAGAGAAGAAAGAAAGGATTCAATATTTGTTTTTATCGAAAAGATCTGAACTAATATGTTTGTGGAAATAAGTTAAAAATAAAACAGAAAAAATTAAAAAGAGTAAATATACGAATAAAAAATCCGGCAGATTTTCAGAAACTGTAGATTTTAATTATCTATGCAATTTATACGCGTTCTACTCTCTACTATTTATTTCCCGTTAAGTTATTTTTATTACTTTAAAGCGTTTGTCAGGCTGTTTTAAAACGTAAAATTCAAATTTTTGATATTTAATTTCCCAAAATAGGGTATGATTTATATTATTGCGAAGATTTTTTTTTCTTCTTTATAACTTCAGGGATTAAAAATATCTCGAAAAGATAAAAATAATATTTATTGTTCCAAAATTAATGAAAAATATATAAACGATTTCTTCTTTAATACCATTTGGAGAGCTGTTGAAAAAAAATGCACTATATATTTAGTTTATCTGAAAGGTATTTATTTCAGAAAAAAGTTGAATTAGGTAGTTTGATATTTTAGTTTTCTAAAGTTATACAAATGAAAGTTCAGAGCCAGCGAGTTTTGGAGAAGAAAGAAAGATTCAGTATTTATTTGTATTGAAAAAATCTGGACTAATCCACTTCTGGAAATATTTTTTAAAAATGGAAAAAAAGAAAAATTATTAAATATACGAATAAAAAACCCGACATGTTTTTAGAAACTGTAGATTTTAATTATCAATGCAATTTATAGACTTTCTACTTACTACGATTTATTTCTCGTTAAGTTATTTTTATTACTTTAAAGCGTGTGTCACGCTGTTTTACATCTAAAATTCAAATTTTTGATTTTTAATTTCCCCAAATGTGGTACGCTTTATCTTATGGCAAAAAATGATAATAAAAAGTCCTTCCGGCCAGTGCCGGGAGGAAGAGGTAGCTTTAATATTCCTTATTTTAAAAAAGCCAACTTATATTATTCAAACACACGAAGCTCAATTTAGTGGAAACTGAATATAGGAGATTCAATACTAATTTTTATCAATACTAAATCATTATGAATGAGAAATTCGCGAAATTAATCAGCTTTATCCAAGCTGCTTTTATTTAAGGTAACTTATATTTGGCTGCCAAATTCGGCGATTTCTTAAAGTGCCTGCCATTTTAAGACAACATGGTGGATGAGGCTAACCAGTGAACTTGGTCGAGACCTTAGTAATTGCTGTGCACATGCTCACTCACATCTGAATCGGTTGATATATACGAGTGCTGTTGCAGGCAAAAAAACAGATTTTTCAAAATGTCACCCACATTAGAAATTGAAACTGCTATATCTGAGCCATTTTTTCAGATAAAGACAAACAAAAAATGCTCCTGAATCCTTATATCAAGGTCAAATACTTAAGAAAGAAACCTTTTTCAATTTCTTTTTTTTTTTTGCACCTCACTTTAAATATAATTTTTTTTTAATTTCATGGCCGCCATTTTGAAACAAGATGGCTGATGAAGCTGGCCAGCGAACTTGGTCGAGATATTGATGTATACTATCCACGTGCCTTCTTACATGAAATAGGCGAATACGTGTGTTATCGCGTGACAAATACAAGATCGTTTCAAAGTGTTAGCCATGCTAGAAATTCAAAGTGCTATAATTCAACCATTTTTTAAGATATAAACAAAAGAACAAATTTTCAGAAACAAAAACTTCTCCAGAATCTTTGTATCAAGGCCAAACACATAAAAAAAATCTTTTTCATTTTCCAATTTTTTAATACCTTAAATTAAATTTTTTTTAAATGGCAACCCTTTTGAAACAAGATGGCTAATGAAGCTAGCCAACGAACTCGGTACGACGTTGGTATGTACTATGTACAGAGACAGACCAAGTTACATCCAAATCGGTTCATAAATATCCCTGTTATCGCTTGACAAAAATCAGGGCGTTTTAAAATGTCAGCCACAATAGAAATTCAAAATGCTATAACTCAGCCATTTTTTTAGATATAGACGTAACAAAACCTGTTCCGGAATCTTTGTATTAAGGTAAAACACATAAAAAAAAATCTTTTTCATTTTCTAATTTTTTTCTATCTCATTTTAAATTTTAAATTTTTTAAATTTTTTTAAAATGGCCACCATTTTGAAACTAGATGGCGGATGAAGCTGGCCAATGAACTCGGTTGAAATATTTGTATGTACTATGTACACGCCAAGGTACATCCAAATCGGTTCATAAATACGCCTGTTATCACGTGACAAAAATCAGGACGTTTCAAAATGTCAGCCACGCTAGAAATTCAAAATGCTATAACTCAGCCATTTTTTAAGATATAGACGAAACAAAAACTGCTCCCGAATCTTTTTAGTAAGGTCAAACACATAAAAAAAAAATATTTTCTCAATTTTCAGTTTTTTGGTACCACATTTCAAATTAAAATTTTTCATAAAAATTTAAATGGCCGCCATTTTTAAACAAGATGGCGGATGAAGCTGGCCAGCGAACTCGGTCGAGACATTCGTATGTACTATGTATAAACGAAGTTAAATCCAAATCGGTTCATAAATACGCCTTTTATGGCGTGACAAATTTCAGGACGTTTCAAAATGTCAGCTATGCTAGAAATTCAAAATGCTATAACTCAGCCATTTTTTAAGATATAGACGAAACAAAAACTGCTCCGGAGTCTTTGTATAAAGGTCAAATACATAAGAAAAAAATATTTTTCCATTTTCAAAATTTTGGTACCACATTTCAAATTTTAAATGTTTTTTAAAAATTTTAAATGGCCGCCATTTTGAAACAAAACGTCGGATGAAGCTGGCCAACGAACTCGGTCGAGACATTGGTAAGTACTATGTACACACCGAATTACATCGAAATCGGTTCATAATTACGAGAATTACAGTGTGACATAGATCATTATATATATATATATATATATATATATATATATATATATATATATATATATATATATATATATATGTATATATATATATATAAATTTTGAACGGAGGGTGGTTTCGGGGTCTGGGGGTCATGATCGATGAAAATATACCAAAATTTTTTGAAATCGCTTTCCTCCGAACGGCTGCAACAGGTACCTTTTTGTAATGAAATCTACCTAAAACTATAAAACAGGAATTCCACTTTTTCGGAATTTCGTGTCGCCCCCTATGAAAAGAAAAATGTATATAGATAATACAAAACATATTTCAGTTTTAAGACTTAAAACACACGCTTTTATTTTATATAAAATGACGTCATCCGCATCCGCTGAAGAATTCCTCAAACAACATGTACAGTAAAGTACGAGGCTAACAAAAAAGGCAGGCTACCGCAGTGCATCCCACTTGTCTTTTTTTAGAGACCGCTAGAGTGACGTGATGCTCTTTTCGCACACCTTCATTGGTGCATTCGAACATCACGTGACTTCAGTGGGCTGTAAAAAAAGATAAGTGGAATGCACCGCGGTAGCCTCGTAGCCTTATAAAAGTATTCTCGTTAGCCTTATAAAGTACGCATATGACGTCTCTATCACTGAATAATACACAAATCCAAAAAAAAAGATATCGTCATTCAAGAAACTCGACAAAATAATTCGTCTATCTAATGATTCATATGCCTTCATTTGTTTGTAATATTAATAGAGGATATTTGAAATTAAATTTAGTTTATAATAGCTCCATGTTTTATCAGAAATCATTCATACATACTTTTTCAAAATAGCACGTATTTTAATTACATTTTTTTCAGCTTTTATGGAAAATTGCAACAAAAAGGTATAATTGCTATTATCCAACTATTTTTCCTTTACTTTTTACAGAAATGCAGCACTTGAGTTGCCAAAAATTAATAAATGACGCTAGAAACTACAAAAAAAAAAAAAAATAATAATATCTCAAAAATAAATGGAGAAGCAGTTTTCAAACAAATTGCATTTAAAAGTAGTTCTTTTTCAATACGACGGTATAAAAATTGAAAATGTGCAATGTTTAGAAGTTTAAAAAATTGCAGTAAGGTATTGAACAGTACAAAGATATATCTGCTTTGTTTTACGCCTGGCTTATACAACGGAACGTTATTTTTTTGGAGACGATACCACGATTATTTGCTGGGAGGAAGAAATAGCATGCCGGGGGATAATAAAAATAATTCTTTTTTTTTTTTTTTCATTATACCGTTAGTGATTAAAAATATCTCAAAAAGAAAAAAAATAATACATATTTTTCCAAACTTAATGAAAAAAATCCAAACGATTTCTTCGTTGACATAATTTGGATAGTTGTTGAAGTAAAATACGCTTTATATTTAGTTTATTTGAATTATATTTAGTTTATTTGAATATATTTTAGAAAAAAAATTGAACAGCTGTAGCTTGATATTTTATATGCTAAAATCCGTAGAAAGAAAAGTTATAGAGCCAGCTTGCTTTACAAAAAGAAGAAACGATGCAATATTTGCCGCTATTAAAGAATCTGAACTAATTCATTTACGGAATTAAATTTTAAAAACTGGGAAAAAAGACAAATAATTAAATATACAGGGTGTAACAGGGACGATCTTTCAAATTTGGTGGGGAGATAGAAAATAGCAAAAAAAGACAATTTCACGTGGGAAAGTATCAGCGCAAATGAACGCATCGAGTAGTAGAGAAAACTGTGTATCTACATTCTTCAATTTCTGATTCAGACACAAATTTCTGTGATAAGACCAGTCGGTCTGCATTCGACAAAGTGACAGTGAAGAAGTAATGTGAATCATTATACGTTAAATGAATATGCATCTAACTCATGGTGCGGCAGGGGACAGCGGTATGGAGAGTTGTGCAAATGTATACCGAACGCTACTCCAACTGACGACAACCTCAGGATCAAATGTTTGCGTTGTGAGTAATCTATAAACCCTCGTTTGTACATAACAATATTTAGAATAGTTATAATTAATCTTAAAACTTATTTGTTTTCAAAGGGTTCCGCAGGTAGTAAAACTTTTCCCTACCCTGGGCTTGGGGGTTACACCCAACCATAAGCCAAAAGCGGGTTCCCAGGGTGGGTGCTTACTTACTTACTTACGTGGTCATCAACAATTGTGCTAAGCTGCATTGGTTACCAGTACAGTCCTCCCCACTTCATCGGGTCACGGATAATCGAAGCCCGGTTATTCGAATAGAATCATCCGGAACCAAATTTATTCCTATTGGTTCTATATTATTTTACACCGCTTAAACCAAATACCTTTTACGAACATTCCCGCTTAATCGAATAACAACTGTACGACCGACGTTTGAAAATAGGCGTGGAAAGCACGTTTCAACTGGAATTTCCTTCCACCTTTTGCCATTTTCGGTCCCTTTACGATGAAAAAAAAGTTTTCAGTTCTTCCTGCAATGATTTCGGCCAGCAGGTGTATAATGGACTGGTCAAATGATTTCCCCACCTTGATCTCCCCATCATCACTTCTTGCTGTTAAACAGGCTTTAATGGCAATGCGCTGTCACTTCGAGGCTCGAGATGGTAATTGTGATATTTTGCACTCATTCGAAAAATAACTCGATATTTACTCCTGTAAAATTCCACTTAAACAAACCTCGTTGAACGATTTTTTTAAGGCAGTATTAGTAACGTAAATTAGAAGTAGCATAGTTTTGACCAAATTCAAACTAGCTGCATTAAGTATGATGTAAACCATATAAATATATGTACTGATATTAAATTAATACGTATTTACTTTATATTAGCATTTGTATTTATTTTAGTTTATGTTATTCTATTAACGATTTATTATGCTGTTAATTAAATACACCGTAGATGGTTATTTTGCCTTTTTTTAAGCATTAAATATTACAGTTTTGATTCCCCGTTTAATCAAAACCCGCTTAATCGAATATTATTTCTGGAACCGCCAATATTCGTTTAAACAGGGACGACTGTAACTGTCGTGATAGTGGAGGAAGCTACAATCGAGGAAGCTACCTCACAGTGTTCTGCATACACTGTCAGAAAAACTCGTCAATAGACACTAAATTATTCCTCATTTTTTAACAAATAATTCCCGTACTCTTAGAAAACATGTTTTATCAGTGAATGCTTCCAAAATGTCTGAAAAAGTGGGAGAAATTCCGTTCAATCCTAGCACATATGCACTCTATTACTACTAAAGTCCGAAATTATTTAAAGAGTAAAACCCAAAAATTATATAAATTACGACTTTTTATTTAATTAAAAAAGAGAAAATGTATTCGAATTTAAAAATAAATAACAATAACATTTCTCGTTCATTCAAAAGTACTCACAATTTATTTTTTAAAGTGAAATAAGGTGAAAAAAGTTTTAAAAAATCCATTTGTAAAGTTGTTTATAAAAAAGCCTTCGCATTTAAAGTATATTTTAAATGAACACATTTAATTTAATTATTAAAAGGAAAAAAAAAACAATTTTACTCAAAAAAAAAAAAAAAAAAAAAAACCAAAAAAAAAAAACAAAAAAAAAAAAACAAAAAAAAAAAACTTATGGAATAAAAATAAAATATTCATATTTTACATTTGGCATTCTACTTAAAAATATTTATAATTCATATTTTTATCCTATTTTAATACTAAAGAAATAAAACCCGAACCAAAATCTCATTAAAGAAGACTTCTTCAAATTCCCGAAATAAACTTCAAAAGACAAAGCTGTTTACCTGAATGCCAAGAAGGGTTATTTGTATCACGCGTATCTGGGTATGTGGATTTCTTTATACCCTCGAATCATCCCAACGGCTGGGTGGATTTTAATGAATGAGGTCTATATAGATTCATCTTAACCGACCGATGGTTATGGGCTATGTTTTGTTTTTTATAAATTCAAAATAGGGACCGTAAAATACAAAATAGCGGTAGACACGAAAAAAATTTACGAACCATATTGAGTGACATTTCATTGGATAGGTCTTTCGAAATGAAGACGATGTTTCATTGACTATTTCAAAGTCAGAATCTCCGTTTAAAGATTACACAACGTGGAAGTTGTGTAGGTAGGAACTCTAGCTTTACTGCATCTCTAACCATCATAGACATCTATAGGCCTCATCAAAACAGGTTAACAAACAATTGAACAAGGAACTAACAATTAAACACAACTTAAAAGTCATCAATACAAGCAAATAAAAAAATAGGTAAGTAATATGAAAAATAGTTAATTAACTAGTTTAATTAAGGAATAATTAATTAGTTCGCTTTTTAGGTTTTTTGAATTTTAAAATTTAATTTTTACTTGTTAAAAAATTAATCAAACCATGCCCATTTGAAGCAAACATATTTACTTCAAAGCACTTCACTTTTGTCCAATCGTACCGTGGTCGTTAGCGTGCATGTGTCGTAACGCTGGGATGGCTGGTTCGATTCCAACGTCGGCAAGTTTTTTTTTTCCAGACTTTCTTCAATTGACGGATATTTTACCTCCTGTAACGGAGAAAATATTAACGGACATTCGTCAATTAACGGAAAAATCCTGGCAGCAGTGCTGCCAGTATAACTTCAGTAAATTGAAGAAAGTATTTCAGAGAGTGTACATTTGCGCAGCTCTCCGACCAATTTCCTCTATCTCACAGTAAATTGGATGCATATCTGCATATTCAATATCTTGTTCGCTGAAACTTGGTTGTTCTACGGCAGACTGTAAGATAGTTCCCTCGATTGTAAATGTTCGTGACGCTTGGTTGTCTCCGATCCAGTTTCGCACATTTATTGATGAACACATGCAAATATTTGCTGCTGAGTTTTGCGCCTCTCGAGGTAGCGTTCTGCATACATTTGTGCAGCTTTCCAACCACTTTACCCTACCCACTGCAAATTAGATGCATACTCATTATCATATAATGATTCATGTTACTTCTTCAAAATCTCCTTGTCGAATCTCGACCGGCTGGATTTGTCAGAGAACTTTGCATGTGATCAGAAGTTGTGGGTACACAATACCCTCTATAATATCATACGTTCGTTTTAGTCATACTTTCCTATGTGAAATTGTTTTCTTTTGCTATTTTTAACCTCCCCACCAAATTTGAACGAACTTTATACAGAAAAGAAAACTAACATCTTTTCAAAAACTGTGAATCTTAATTACATATGCAGTTTATTCCGTTTAATTACTGCCATTTATTTGACTTTAAATTATTTTTATTTAGTTAAGCTGTTTCTGCACTATTTTAGGTCAGAGTATGTTAAATTTCTCCTTTTTAATTTATCTTTAATTTCTGAATGGCGATATGATTTAACCTATATCACAAATTTTGAAAACCTTTTTGAAATTTTTTTGTATATTTAAATCTTCGGCTATTAAAAATATCTCGGAAGCACCAAAATAATATGTATTTTCCTAAAGTAAAGAAAACATTTAAACGATATCTCATTTGATGCCATTTGTACAATTGTAATAAAATAAACCTATATTTGGTTCATCTGAAAGGCATTTATTCTAGAAGTAAATTTGAATTGATGTAGTTTTATATCTTAAGGTTCTCAGAACTCTTAAAGCTTTAGAATTTTCAATATTTTAAAATTTTTAGATGTTAAACGCCTATTTTTCTGTAAGTTTTGATATAATTGTTTCCTTGAAATTCCCATTAGTACAGGAGTTACGGCTTTTAGAATTATACCCACACATTATCTGCAGCGACGTTCGGGAAACTTTGAAGTCATTTTTCTCCAAATGACATTTTTGGGCTTAACGCGCACTATATCTCAAAAACTTCAGAATATTTTTTGATGAAATTTTCAAAACATATGTTTCATTTTACCCTGTATAAACGGAACCTAAAAATTCCTTTTTATCGTTCAAGATTTTTTTTTTTTTTTTTGTGATTATACTGTTGATTTTTTTTTAAATTTTGTATTAGCTAAATATAACCTGTAAGGCATGGTGATGCCACGTCGACGTCGTTGTGAAGTAACACTGTGACTTTGTGACCGTCGATGTGAAGTCATAGTGATTAAAATGTGAAGACGTTATGGGCGTTTTAGAGCCCGTTTGTGACCACTTTGTGAAGTCACGGTGTGACAAATTTGTGAAAAATGTGTCATTTGTGACTATTTAGGCAATAACTTTGTTACGTACTTGTGACGAAAGCGACAATGCTTTGAAGTCACATTGTGAGCAGTTTGTGAAATATGTGTCATTTGTAACGAAATTTTCATTAACACTGATAATTTTGTGACGATTTCTTGACGATTCTCGAACAATTTAAAAGAAACAGAATCGTCTGAAATTATAATTACAGCATTCCAACTTTATGTTAGAATTAGTTTAGGGTCTTAAAATCGTATACTCACAATTTATGAACAAATACTGTATAATATGTATAAATAGCCACATATAGTATAGAGACTTTCTTCTAAATTAAAGTTAAAAATTCATTTTCCCTCACGTGCCATAAAACTGTAACAGATTGTGTTCTTTTCAATATTTAAAGAATATTCCCTTTTAAAAATATTTATACATATTCCCCTTACATGCTGAAAATTGCACAGCATTAATTTTATTTATAACTGACACACAAGGACTATTTTCTTTTGCAGTAGTAAGCCAGGCGAAAAGAAAGAAAAGCTTTTTTATTTCTCGCATTTTGTAGTAGCTTATTGAAACTTTTTTGTCTTTGAGTATTTTTACACTCTTTTAAAAACTTTTACTCACTTTAACATTCAAAGGCATCAGCACATATCTAAAACTGTACAGCTTGCCAATTTTTCTGATCAGTAATGCTGTTATTCAAGCAAAATTATATTTTGTTGTAATTTTTCCAACTGAGTGAAAAAGTGTCCAGGTCAGGATTCAAACTAGGGACCTTTGGTGCAAGCTGCCAATGCTCTGTCAACTGATCTATCCTGTATAAATCTGACAGACACAATTCACCCAGTGTATGTGAATCTATACTTATCATTATTATAAAACCATATATAATAATACTTTAATTATTTTTCATAGTATTCGTATCAATAACAGATACTACTTGTATGAGTATATAATAATAGTTCCCTGGGTGAATTGTGTCCGCAAATTTGACCGGGATAACGCAGTTAGCAGAGCATTGGCAGCATACATGAAGGATCTCTAGTTAAATTCCTGACCTAAACAATTTTCACTCAGTTAGGAAAATTAAAACTCGTTTGATAAATTTGCCAATTAAAATCATTCTGTTAAAGTTAATATAGAATTATCTTTTGATAAAATCACGTGCAGTTTATGCGTATAATATTTGTAACATACCGATTTCAGCTGAAAATCTTCAGTATAAATGAAGGCGATGCAACAATTTCTGGCATTACGCTTTGGTACTTCCTTATTATAGTGGCCTGTGCATGTATGATTAGACCAAGTTTTCAGCTTCAATTTTGCCACAGTCGTAGTTAAACTTATATACGTATATATATATCTAATGTATAGGTCTTATATATGTTGTAAATGTCATATAGGGTAGATATGCAGGTAATGGAGATCCTTAAGGAATTTCTTTAAAAACTATCAATAATATTTAACTATTCTCATAGTCTCATTTCCCAATATTAATGAAAAAAATTATTGTAAATAACAAAAATATATCAAAACACACAAAATTCCAGTAATGGTCATCCTCTGTTCCAGTAATGGACACTCTCTATTCCAGTAATGTATTGTCTCTGTTCCAGAATTGGACATCCCACAAAAGGTAGTACATATAATTGTTTTTATGACTGTATTTAGAACCAGAATTGAATGAACGCATACTAATTAAACAAAATAGTTTTTTTTTTCAAATAAATTTAACAGTTAGGATATGAATAATTAATAAAATATATGTGAGAATTATGAAAGAAATAATTCCGCAGGTTGAAATTTTTGCATATTAAATAAAATAATTTCAAAATAAAAGTGCAGACCTGACATTTGAGTCCACTGATCTGCAGATTTCCTGTTTCACTACTACTATAAATATAAATTTAATATCTTATTTTTTGAAGAGGGGGGGGGGGGGCAGAGATAATTAAGAAACATTTAAGACATGAAATTACAGACTTATTTTTAACAACTTCAGTAACTTTTTTTTAATTGAGAGGAATCTAGCCTTATGAACTCCTCTCTTTCTTATGCCCTTAAACAATATTCTCTGATTCCTGATTTATTTTATTGATTGCCAGATTATAAAATATGCAAGGCTGATTCATAAAAAAATAGTTTCACAAAAATATTTTAAATTTTACAAACCACACAAAATTAATTAAAAGCAGCTATTTATTAAAAAAAATGGTGTTTACGTTCGGGCAAGTGCAATTTAAATACGTATTAAATTTAATTACAGGTTTTCCTTTAAGTCAAAAGATTTTTATATACCGTGAACATTACTGAAATTGCATTTTTATCAGTACCCACATGCAGTGGTGTAGTCGTAAAAAAAGCAGAAGGTAAACACTCTAAACAGAGGATATACACTGAATGAAGAGGGTATACCCTAGAGTGTATATACTATAGCTTTCTTGAGAAACAGAGGGTATGCAGTGTTCCTTACAAAAATCCAGTAGGTATTTTCTCCGTATACCCTCCACTACATCCCTGTCCACATGGGATGTCCATTCCTGGAAATTGAGTAAGCGTTCCAGTAATGGACATGTGTCTTAAAACCTTAAAAATAAACTTAAAAAAAACTTCAAACTTATTTTTTTTTATTACTACCAAAACAGAAACATGGAAGTTTTGCATGAAAATAAAGAATATACAAATTTATTAAATGAATATACGCTCTTAACATGTTCATTAAGATTTTCACTGAAAAACAGTGGAGCTTCGATACATTATTTTCTGTTTCCTGATTGCTTTGATTAAGCGTGTCGACAATAACGCAAATTATAAAACAGGGAGTTATAAAAAAATAATAAAAACTAAATCATTTTTTATTATTTTTTTATAAACCAAAAACATTCAAGGATGTCCATTATTTGCACACTTATCTTATATAATATTCATATGTTTTATTATGTGATATGCTCATATATGCGTTCTACACGTGTCACATATGCATGTCATATACATTATAAAATGTTATGCACATAAATTTTAAATCCTTTTAAATCCAAAAATTATTTTAAGTTCTATTTAATGTTGAAATTACTGGGATGTTCGAATACGTCATTTTAAGCATATAAAAACAAAAATGAAGTATTGAAAAATATTGGCTATAAGGTATCTTTTTTATGTTTGCAGTAAACAGAAAATTACGAACTTCTCATAATAGTGTCAATATTTTTAACACAAAATTCTATTACGAAAATGTGATTTTAATTAGATAGTTTTAAAAAGGAAAACAAATGTGATTAAAATGCAGTTTAAATTAATGATATTAACCATCTAATTAAAATTGTTGACATATTGTGATTTAGTTCAATAAAATAAACATTAAATTTATTGAATTTATTAAGTTTATTCAACTGATCAAAGTTAAATTGAAGACATTTATTGCTTTTATAACATGTTTTATATGAAATTAACTAAAATAGTTATAAAGAAAGCAGGAAAATCATTTTTTCTTACTTAATTCTTATCGTCCTAGATATATATATTCGTCGTATCTATATTCTATATCGTCCTGTGTAACTCCATTTTGAAAATGCAAATATGGAATGTTTTTCGAAGAATTATGTCCGAATCCAGTACAATGACATTGGCGAGCTCTATTAACTAACGCCACTGGCATTGTAATTTTTTGGACTTTTTTTATGTAAAATATCTCTTGGCCGCAATCTTGTATAACTTTTGTAAAATTATAAAATTCCGTACCAACTGTAAACATTCATATCACAGCAACACAGCTACACTATTCACTAGCTCAGAGTTGCTGGACAGTCAAAAGTCAATTTCTCCAAAATTTCTGAAATTTCAAAAAAGCAGTGTTTTTTCCCATAAAAGTCCCTAACTCAGTTTTTACTCAAAAATGGAATTTTTAAATTTTCTATTTACCACTATAAAAAATACTCAAGTAATTTAAGCTTAAAATATTTCCCGAAATCAAGCCTTTTTTTGAAAAAAATTCCCATTTGCGAAAAACAAAATTTTAAACTGGTCTGAATGCATATTCTGTAGCTACAATAAGAGAATGAGAGATATATTTTGCAGTGACAAGTTATTTTACGTTTGTTTTTAAAAGTATTGTCTAACAATGTTGGAATATTGTTACATTAACTCCATAACCTTAGACAATCTCTTAGCAGTTGGAATTTGAATGAATCCGAGGCGGCACGCTATTTTAATTTTTTGTCATCTGTATACTGAAGTACATAATCATAATGCAAAGTATTTTCGTTGTATCAAGCGATGTGCTTTTGTATATCATAAGAGAAAAATATCTGCTATCCACATATTTAAATTAAAAAAAAAAAAATTAACTACAGCGAAAGAATTTTTCATATAAGTCTGCAGATTTAAGGTGCTTAAGGCTTTAGAGTCTGATGCACCTGTAATACGTGGAAACTGTACTGTAATAAACAACGAACACGACCACATCCAAGAGAATAATGATTGATATTTCCGATTTCTGGATTGTTTTTCATATCAAAATTAAGTTCGAGACAGATCCAGTTTTTCTACAGGACTAAAAGAAATCTTTACGGAAAATAGTAAAAAAAAAAAAAAAAAAAAAAAAAAAAAAAAACAGGTTTTTCCCCAAAATTTTTTGTAGTCACTAAAAATTTCCCCACGAACTACTTGTCATCAAAAAAAAATACCCCTAGAGATTCAAAATTCTCCAAAATGGAGACAAAATCCCCAATCTGGCAACACAGCGCTAGCTGCAGCCTCTATTTGAAACAATAAATACACAGTTGTAATCATTGCAGACGATAATATCGGAGCAGATGTTTCATTTTGTTTATTTGTCCCCGTAGATAAACGCGTAATACGTTTATGAGAATGTTTCTAACTAAACTTTTCTCTTTGAATATATTTTTTCAATGCATTTCATTTTTGCTTTCAATCAGTTTCAAAATAATTCGAGATAAAATGGGTTGCAAAGATTCTTTTTTGTAAATTATAAAAACGATATTAGTCATACTTTGGGAATATGGAATAAAACATTATATAATTTTTTAGAGTTTATAAAATCAATTTAATGGACAATAATGCAAGGCCTTCTAAAAAAATAGTTATAGTTTGTATCACACGTAATAAATGCGACATACGTTCCAAAAAAAAAAAAAAAAAAAAAAATGTTATCGGGAAAGAAAGTTTTTCCTTTATAATATTTTTTTTTCTATAATTTCCTGTAGAATAAAACAGCTTGCAAAGTAACCATTTATTTTTTTAAGAAATTTCTGGGAAAAAATAAAAATATGAATAAATATGTAATGCGATTTGCATCTATTTTGTATATTTTATTATATATTCAGAAAATGTTAAATTTATTCAAAAAGTCAGAAACAAATAACAACATTTATTTTAAAAAAGTCGCTTAAACAACCTAAACATTAACAGAAAAGGAAAATATTATTGAAAGTATAAAAGTGACTTTATTTATTATAATAAAGTATAGTACAAAATTAACCCGATCGAAGCTCCCAGATGAATTAAGACGGCCTATTTAAAATATTTCACTTCATTTTCAAAGATTTTTGTAATTCACACTGTGACTGTACAATATGGGGATTTTTTGTCACATATGTGACGTGACGTGCGTTACATGCAGCGACATAGCAGTGATGTCACAATTTTTTTTTAATTGCTAGAAAAAATGTTTTTTATAGTAAATAACATGTTTTGAAGAATTTTTGTAATTTTTTAAAGTTTTCTAAGAAATTCACATCTCAGTCACAATGTGACATCACTGAATGGTGGCATTTAGGTCACAGATGGGACGTGACCACAGTGATATTACAGTGACGTCACAATGACGTCACTGTGACCATGCATGTTATGAAGGAACATTGTATTAAAAATGTAAAAATGCTTCAAATGAAAATTTATTTAGGTTTAGGATAATTATTACAATCTGAAGTACAAGTAGGCACCAAAATTTTCATTCTAGTTAAAAATATATTTTGTAATCCTGCGCGTGATCTATTATGCCGATTTTCTGCTCTTCAAATGTCTGACAGTTTGGAGCCCTCTGTAAATCTTAATTCTGCATATTTTAATTTTTAAATTTATGAAATGAAAGAAGATACTTATATATTTTATCCCAATTAAAATTGTGTCTTAAAGTCAAATAAATTTTAAGATATTGAATGGTCCTTTTTTTCATTTTTCCCAATTTTTAGAGTCCTTAAACCCTTAATGAGAAAAAAAAATAAGGAATGAAAACTTCGAAACATATTTTTCGTCAACATATTTTAGAGAGAGAAGAAATGGTCCATGA
The DNA here is from genome assembly GCA_963932465.1 of Maratus speciosus. NCBI lineage: Eukaryota > Metazoa > Arthropoda > Arachnida > Araneae > Salticidae > Maratus > Maratus speciosus. Next base: position 334,615,193 of record OZ010798.1, on the reverse strand, counting down.
TTTGATTTTATTGAGAAAGCTAAACTATTTCATTGTAATAAATTTCAAGAAATTGAAAAAATAAATCAAGCAAAAAGAAAACTGACATTTTTTTTCAGAAACTGTAGATTTTAATTATCTATGCAGTTTATCCATTTTTATTTACTGTTATTTAATGGAGTTTCTGTTTTTTTTATTACTTTAAAGTGATCCACAAACTGTCTTCGGTTGTAGTATGTAAATGTCTTATTTTTTATTTGTTTTTACTTTCCAAAAATGTGGTATGCTTTAACTAATGTCAAAGAATTTTAAATGCTTTTGGAAATTTCTCTTTTTTTTTATATATATAAAAGCTTCAGGGATTAAAAATAGCCTAGATAGATAAAAATTATAATTATTCTTTAAAGTTAAAGAATAGATATAAACAATTTGTGTTTTAACAGTATTTATGTTATTATTGAAGTATATTAATTTTTTAATTTGATTTATCTGAAAGGTATTTATTTAACGAAAAAGAAGGAACTGGTTTGTTTGATAATTTATATAGCTAATATCAAACAACAAAAAGTTCCCGAGCAAGCGCGTAAAACTCAGAGTAAGAAGGAGCAATGTAATAATTGATTTTACTGAAAACCTGCGGAAAAAATATAAAAACGGAAAAAAAAGAGAAATTATTATATAGAAGTAGAAAAGGAAACTAACATTTTTTAAGAAACTATAGATTTCAATCATTTAAAAAGTTTTTATTCTTATTACTTCCTGCTATTTTATTGCTTCATATTAATTTTAATATTGTAAAATTTTAATAAAAATAATTCTGTGAAATTTTAAAAATGGGAAAAGGGTAAATAATTAAATGTTAATAGAAGTAAAAACTGACATGTTTTTAAGAAAGCAAAGATTTTAATCGTTTAAACAGTGTTTACGCTCTTTACTTTCTGCTAATTAATTGCCTTCATGCTATTTTTAAATACTATTGTTGGTCTTGCTGTGTAAATTTCTCGTGTTTTTCCTTTTAACTTTGTAAAATGTGTTATGCTTTAACTTATGTCACAGAATTTTAATTACTTTTGGAAGAATCTGATTTTTCTCTATAGCTTCAGGGATTAAAAATATATATAGTTCTGAAAGATTAAAAATATTTATTTTTTCAAAATTAAACAAAAAATATATATGTTCTTTGTTTGCATTATTTATATAGTTCTTGAAAAGAAAACTTTGTATAGTTTATCTGAAGGATATTTATTTAAAAAAAATTAATAAATTTTATAATTTAAAAAATTCAATAAATACTTATGCTCCATCAAAACGGATGGGCAGCATTCCTTAAATTACTAGCTATCAGAAAACTTTAAAATATACTGCATAGATTTTTGCAGGTATCTTTTAATAATACGGTTACAAGCAATTTCTAAATCTTTGAAGCACGAATTAATAGTTTTTATAAAACTCAGATTTTTAAGTTGTATGAGGTTCTATTTTTTCAATTCTAAAGAAATACTTTTGCTTACTTAGATATTTAAAACACATAAAATGACACACACACACACACACACACACAAAAATGAAGATACTTCAATTTTCTCTATAAAAACAGTACCACACAGGAAAATCGTATGATACGCTTATAAATAATAAAATTTGACATTGCACGCAAAATATATAAAAGATTGATGGGTGCTAAAATTACCTTAAACCCATTGAAGAAGTATATATTCTAATAATCAAACTTTTTATGACTTAAATTCACATTTTATTAGGTGGCATCAACTCAAATAGCCAAAATGATATCGCCACAGTTAAGAAAAAAGAAAATTAAATTAAATATGTGTGTAAAACTAAATAAATTATGCTTAAATGACAGAACACCTTTTCAAACGTGCAACACATAATTTGGTATTGTCAGCAAAAATAGAGAGGCTGGTCATATAATAAACAATTCCTTTTATAACGTATGATAAAGTTATTTTTGTTTTTCCTATGTATTTATTTTCATATTAAAATGAAACCTATTGTTTCTAAAAGACAGAATAGGTACCACGGTTACTCGAGTTTAAAAAAATTATATCAAATAGTTTAAGATTTTTTAAAAAGTTTAATCTGCATTAGTCTATTTAACTTCACTATTATACTTTACATGCAGTTTTGCATACATTGCATTTTTAATTAATCCCTGCAGGATAGACGTCCTTTAACGACATTTAAATTTTTAACATCAGCAATTCTTTAATGTATTTTTTGTTTTATTTAATACAAGTATTCAACGATTGAAGAAGGCAAAGTTTTGAATAAAATATTCTGATACTGAAAAATAAAAGCCATACTCATTTTATGTGAAACGTCTATGTAAGACATGTCGTGAAGTAGTTAATAGGAACAAGAATTTATTTTGATGTTCACACTAGGCATCAGATTTCTCGAGTGGTTGACGCAAAATTCTAAATATGTTTACTATAATATACACTATAAAATGGAAGACAAATCGTTCTTAATCTTTCAAAATATAATTAACCACGTCGGAAATGTAAAATAACTACTTCCGAGTTAACTACATTTCCGAAAATCAGTATTTATCTTTAGATGTCTGTAAATCTCGAAAATATACAATAACATCTTACGAGTTACCCACAATTTCGAAATATATTCTTTATCCTTAGAACTTTTGGATTCTGTTTGGAGAGTTAATAGTCTTTTATAAAAAAATTGCAATTGAAATTGCCCATTTTTTTATGAATTACGATTTCTCATATATTTACATTTATTTGCTTTTGCTTCATCAAGCATGCTAATCATTTAATACTGCAAGATCGATTAAACAACAATATTTTTAATTACTTTGTAAAAAAAAAACTTCCTTAAATTACGAAAATATAATAAAATCACGTACGAAAATATATAATAAGCTCTTATGAGTTACCTACAATTCCAAAATTTATTCTTTATCTTTAGAAACTTTGGAAGGTAATATATCTTCGAGGACAGTTTCTTTTTGACCACGGATTTTCGCAAGCGTTTTCGAGTTTTTGGTATAACAATTATTGTTTTCAAACCGGAATGTTGGTTGTTAAGATGCTATGAATTCTGAAATAACTATTTTCAACTGGTTAACTTAATTTATTTTGCGATAGTAACAAAGGAATGATAATAAAAAAATAGTGTTCATGTTAATTTATCGTGTTTTCTTCTAAAACATGTTAGTTTAACCTTTAACCGATGTGACTAAAATTTGTCACACAACTGATGTAATACGGTCTCTCAGACCGCTCGAATAAAATGAATAAAAAAAATAACTTCAATTGTTGAATTTACTTAAATTTTATCCTAACAATATCATTGTACTTTCCTTAGGAGCATGTGAATTAAATTGCAAGAAAAAAGCATTTTATTCATATTATTTAACTTCAGTATAGAAAAAATTACTTTTTTTTCAAAATAAATGGTAGTTTGTTAATTTTGCTAATTAAATATAAAAATTAATCCTGTAGGAATTTTTTTACAAATTACCGTTGCAACAAAGTATGAAAATTGAAATGCAGTGTTTATTAAAAAAAATAATGTTTACCCTGCGAATATGCAAGAGTCAAAGTACATCATTATTGCAGTGGATACATATTTTTCGTGTACATTTAATGTATACTGACTTTTGGCATAAAAGGCACTTATAAGATGTTTTCTCTAAACTATTCTTTCGATAATAAAAATTGTGTTTAACTCCATCAGAAATATTTACGTTTTCACCATCGGGAAGTTCAGAATTCGTATCTTGATCTCTTCCGTCAGTAAAATCTGCATCGTCAGAGCTTTCAATATCGGAAAATTCTTGATCTGACCAGTTGTTCATAATATCTTCTATTTCCTTCTGGCTGAGGAAAGTAGAAGGTTTTAGAGGTTGTGAAGACATCATATCACAAAAAAAAAGACACCAAAGAAATGAAAAAAAAAGTACAACTAATCACGATAATTGCATTAGAGATTCAAATAATCACACAACTGATGTGATGCGGTCTGACAGACCCCAGCGTAATGAATAGTATGTTTAAAATCAACTCACAGAATTATCGCTTGGTGTGTGACCTGGGCAAGCTGATAGAAGGAGGTACTGCTACGGGCAAGTACTATTTGCACTTTTAAGGGGTTGAAGTGTGTATATCTGTGAGTCGCAGAGTCTGTGAGACCGCCTGACATCAGTTAAAGGTTAACTCGAAATTTTTACTTCAGAATTGATTGCAAAAACAACAACAATAACAACAACAAGAAAGCTAATGTCGGGTTCAGAAAACTAATTAATAAACACTAAAAACTACTTGGATAAGTTGCCAAGTATCATAGGCATTTTTTTTTTTTTTTTTTTTTTTTTTTTTTTTTTTTTTTTTTTTTTTAATAAATGCTTCTTTAAATCTCAAAAATATATTGTTTTCTGAGATTTCTAAAGATAAAGATATTCGAAATCGCGAGAAACTCGCAAAATTCTTGTATAACTTCGTTTGTGATTATGTTATATTTTTCTCCATTAAGAAACATTTGTCTTTCCTTACAAACGTCTTGCCAAAGTAAAATTCAGTCATTACCGAAATATTTTTATTCCAGACACCTGAATGGTATAACAGGTAATTTCTCCATCGTATTTTGTTGGTGCAAAAATAATACATGATTTTGCCATGCAATTAATTTCATAAGCATTTTGTATAGGCATGGTATGTATTATGTAGCATTTTAAAACTTATTTTAAGCACTTTCTCTGCAAATTATCTTTTTAAAAAATTTTAATAATTTTTGTCAGGCTATTAGTTGACTTCAGAAGCTGAGATGTTAGAAGATTTTCGTCAAATTTATTTTTTCCAGACGGAAAAAGAAAAACCGCTAAGAAATCCGTTTACGCGGTTTTGTTGCGAACAGAAGCGTTCCATTTCTCGATCGAATAGTGCAATGTGAAGGGAAGTGCATGCTATATGACAACAGGTGACAATCTGATCATTGGTGGAAGAAGGAAGAGGCATCAAAACCATTACCCGATGCAAAGATTGCATCGAAGAAAAGTTATGGTGATTCTTTGGTGGTCTACTGCTGGCCAGTGTTATCAATGGGCTACTTTTTTTGAAATTCAGATTTCTTGATTGGCATCACTTTTTTGAAATAGTAAAACTCGCCTTATTTAATGACATATTATTTAAGGCTAAAACAAGAAAAAATTACCATTTCAGAAAAGTGGTGCCAATCAAGAAATCTGAATTTTAAAAAAGTAGCCCGCTGGCAACTCTGCTGCCGGCGTCAAGAACTGCTACTTCTTTAATCCCAGCGAAACCATTACAAGAGAAAACCATTGGCAAGACATCGACGAAATGCACCGGAAAGTGCGCCGTATTTGTTTCTCGTTAGTCGACAGAGTCCAATCATCTTACACGACAAAGCCTGGCTTCATATCGCACAATCGACTCTCCAAAAGTTACACGCGTTGGCCTACAAAACATTACTTCACTTACCTTACTTTCCGGATCTATCTCCAACAAACTACCACTTCTTTAAAAACATAGGTAACTTCTTGAAAAAAAGATGCTTTGTCAATCAAGATGATGTAGAAAACGTCTTTAGAGAGTTTGTCGCCAGACTTTTAGGTAATTAATCACTAAACTCGTTTCTCGTTTTCAAAATGTATTTATAGTAATCCCTCTTATTTAGATTAAGAAATTATATTTGCTTTCAAAAAATTAAAGCGTTTTAAATTTGAATTGAAAAATCATGCATTTTTTGCACCACCCCAATACAAAGAAAATAAAAAATAATCTCACTTATGAAATAGTTACTCTTTACAAACATCTTTGAAAAGTAAAATTCAAAATTCCCCAAAATGCAGATTAAATATTTGTTTTTAATCGTGAAGTCGTCAATTTCTATTTTAATAATGCTGTGCTAAATTTTTGTCAACTAACTTTGCAAAAAGTTAATTTTATGTCAGTTTGCTTAAATGTTGTTTCGTGTATATTCAGAAATACCTCCAGTTTAATAATTTGAAAGAACAAAATTTTGGCAGAACATCTGATCATTTTTTGATATTATATCATTTTGTAACGAATAAATCTCAATTCGAAACGAAGATAAAATTCAAATATTCCTATAATTTTAAAGTCAGATCATATTCTTATCCCAGGTTCCATAATGATATGACATAGAAAATTTCAATATCATACAAAACGACACATTAATCTCACTGGTGAAATAGTTGCTTTTTACAAACATCTAGCACAATTAAAATTGGAAAGTTTCCGAAATGCTGATTAAATATTTGTTTTAAATCGGGAAGTCGTCAACTTCTTGTTTAATAAAACAGTACTAAATTTTTTACCGACTAACTTTCGAAAAAAAGTCAATTTTAAGACAGTTTGCTTAAATGTAGTTTCATCTATATTTAGAAATACCTCCAATTTAATAATTTTGAAAAACTCAATTTTGGAATACATGTAATCATTTTTTGAGATTATATCATTATATAACCAATAAATCTCAATTCATGAAGTAAAATAAAATTGAAATATTCCTGCAATTTTAAAGTCGGATGATATTCTTATCCCAGGTTCCATTATAATAGGACATAAAAAAATTCTATGCCATATAAAATAACAAATTAATGTCACTGATAAAATAGTTGCTCTTTATAAACATCTTGCAAAAGTAAAATTCAAAAGTTTCCGAAATCCAGATTAAATATTAATCATGAAGTCGTATACTTCTATAGCTTAATAAAATTGTACTAAAGGCTTGCCAACAAACATTCGAAAGAAGTCAATTTTAAGACAGATTGCTTAAATGTAGTCTCATTCAGAATTACCTCCAATTTAATAATTTGGAATAACACAATTTTGGTATAACATCTGATCATTTTTTTAGATTATATCATTTTATAACTATATCATATTATAAATCCCAATTTATAAAGTAAAACAAAATTCAAATACTCTTGTAGTTTTAAAGACAGATGATATTCTTATCCCAGGCTCCATAACGATATGACATAGGAAATTTCTCCATCATACAAAGAAAACAAATAATCTCAATGGTGAAATAGTTGCTCTTGATAAACATCTTGCAAAAGTAAAATTCAAAAGTTTCGAATTTGAGATAAAATATTTGTTTTGAATCTTGAAGTCATCGACTTCTAGTTTAATAAAATTGTACTAAATTTTTGTCAACGAACTTAGGAAAAATTTTTATTTTAGGTCAATATGCTTAAATGTTGTTTCATGTACAGAGTTTAATAATTAAACGACCCTATTTCAAAGTTTTCTACAGACGAAACTTTTGTTCAGAAAGTTGTAAAATTTAAGGAAGGTATGGAAATTTGTTCGAGCAAATAAAAGATACTTCAAAATTTCGTTACAAGAGGGCTTTCTTTAATGAATTGTCACACATTTAGCATACATTTGCGATAGTTTAAAAATTTTATTCCAAGAAAACTTGTTCCACATGACGGACATTATTTTCAGGTACCATCTGTAAACGTAAGATAGCATGTTCTACAGTTGACCGCGGTGTGTCCTAGGAAATGCTAAGAGCATGTTGTGAAATGTTATCTTTATGATCAGGTAAAGTTAATAAACAAAATTTGTAAACTATCGTAGATTTATGCTAAATAAATAATTCATTAAAAATTTCCCTCTGGTGACGATATTTTGAACTATTTTCTTTTTGCTTAAGCATAGTTCCATGCTTTCATTATGTCTTCCACAAAATTTCACAACTTTCTGAACAATAGTTTCGTCTTTAGGTACATTTAAAATAGGATCGTTTAATTATGGACACCCTGCATATTCCGAAATATCTCGAATTTAATAATTTGGAAGAACACAATTTTAGCAGAACAACTTATCATTTTTTGAGATTTTATCATTTTATAACGAATAAATCTCAATTCGTAAAGTAAAATAAAATAAAAATTTCCCTGCAATTTTAAAGTCAGGCGGTATTCTTATTCCAGGTTCCATGAGGATATGACACAGAAAAATTCTATATCTTACAAAAGGATAAATTAATATCACTGATGAAATAGTTGCTCTTTACAAACGTTTCCGAAACAAGAAGTTCAAAGATTTCTGAAATGCAGATTAAATATTTGTTTTGAATCGTGAAGTCATCGACTTCTAGTTTAATAAAATTTGTCTAAAATTTTATCAACTAACTTTCGAAGAAAATACATTTTAAGAATGCTGGCATTGAGATTGAATTCTTTGGAGCCTAAAGCAACTATAGCTTTTGCCTCAAACGGTCCATATTATACATATAAACAACAAGAAGCCACAGCATTTTTCCTTTCGTTACAGATTTATAAAACTACAAATGGATACTCCCAATTACGTCCATGTCTTACCCGAGGATTCGAACCCATGCCCGCAACGTGGATGCAGCTGTTGATCACGCCACTGGGCGATATTTTAAGGCTGTATGTTTAAATTTAATTTCATGTAATTTTACTCACATCTTTAATTTATAAATATGCATTAGAAAAAAATATTTAACTTGATTAGGAAGAAATTATTTTGCTGAAATTTATGACAAACATATTGCATAAAAATCTAAATTTATGGCATAAAATATTAATATAAATTTAAGTTACATTTCAAACAAAAATAGCATGTGCTTTTTTTCATACATGAAAACGATTTTTTTATTACAATAATTTCTTAATATAAATTTTATGTAACACTCACGGCTTTTCATGTTGAAATGTGCTATGTTATATTTGTTGGACTATTCACATCAGAGGGAATTTATAGTCCTACGAATGATTTAAATATTAATAATTAAGTTACATTTTGCTCCAATATTTTTATTGTACCGCATTATATGAACGTGTGACTTGAATTATTGAAAAAAAAATCATTTGGCACATTCGCAGCCATTCCATTCGAAAAAGATTCAATGTAGTCTACTCAGAAACTCTATTTATGAGCTATCATAGAAGGACAATATATTGTTTTTGTGATTGCTAAAGATAAAGGACGGTTTTCGGAATCATGGGCAACTCAGAAAATAATATTGTGAGCGCATTCAGTAACAAAAAAAAAAAGGGTTACTCGGAAAATTGGGGAATGAAGTCATATTGGTTTCTCAGTGTAAGTTTGGGTTAAAATTGCTTTGCACACGTTTGGATAACGTTGTCGGTGTTTATTTGCAATTACAAACATGGTGGGAGTTGGACTTTTGATAACGACACACGAGTAAGATTATGACATTTTCCCAGTTAACAATCGTTTCAGAAGGTAAACTATTAATCTTCACGTGGAAAATACCGACGCAACAATGTTTAATAGTCTTGCTAGCCCTTTTAGACTGAATCGGAGATGCATCCATTCGATTAGAAATTTGATGTGTTTAAATAATATGCTTATTTTTATATTCTTATATATATACATGTACTAATTAACAAGAAGTGATCGAAAAAACGAATCAAAATGGAAATATCCCTGTTAACAGTCACAGTTAATCTATAAAATGAGAAACGAATCAGATTTCCCAACCACGTGATCACTTTACCTAACAAAATTCTGTAGGTAATGTGGTTACCCGAAGTCTGGGCAATTTCCGGCTCTGAATAACCAGCAAAATGTCACGTGTTACCGGTTTCTGAACGCTTTGGGTTACGCATGTGTAACTTTAGATTGCGGTCCCTGAACGGGTTGTGTATGTTTTCGTACGTGTTTATAGTATATTTTTGCATATTAAGGAACATTTGAATTTTTTACAGCGTAGTTCCCTAGAAAAGGTACTTTAATATTATTCGACTTTCATAAGGTTTCGTAAGTACTGTTGCGAAATACACTGCTCAAAACAATTAAAGGATATTTGAAGTTTTATATAAAATAAAGATATAAACGAAATTTTTTTTGCCGAAAATAGAAGAAGAGAATCACAAATGTAAATTTTTCTGGTTTTCAAACTGTGGAGTATGCAAATTTTGAGTTCGACGTCAAAAACGTTGCTTCAGCGGCAGCGAATGAAATTTGACTTTCAACTGGATAAAAGAGAATGAAGACAAGGATGATCGGCATTCAGTGATTGCTTTGTTTCGATGAGTACGATGTCTCAGCGAAGTCATTTGACAGATTCAGAAGCTTTGAGAATTGTTGGTAGGTTAGAAGGGGGCCAAACTCAAGCCGAAGTAGCGCAATCCATTGGAGTGTCACAAAGTGTCATTTCCAGGATCTGGAACCGTTTTTTGGAGAGTGGATGTGCAGGCCGAAGACCAGGGCAAGGTCGTAGACGGGCAACAACGCCCAATGAAGATCGGTATTTAGCGTTAACAGCTCGGAGACACCGAACCATGAACGCTAATCTTCTCCAACAACACCTTCGCTCGGCTACAGGCACCACGATTTCAACTCAGACTGTCCGAAACCGGCTCCATGCTGTAGGTCTGTATGCTCGCCGACCGATGGTATGTATTAGATTAACATCAAGGCATCGTCGCGACCGCAGGGAGTGGGCAACCGAGCATGTCAACTGGAGGAGAAATGAATGGAGCAATATTCTGTTTTCTGACGAGTCCCGTTTTTATGTGCATCCGGATAATAGGCGTATTTTCATCTGGAGGGACCGTGGCAGTAGGAATAATCCTGCGTTCGTGCACGAAAGTGTCAGATTTGGCGGTGGAGGAGTGTTGGTGTATGGTGGCATCTCCATTGACGGGCGCACTGACCTCTACATCATTCGAGATGGAGCTCTGACTGGTCGCCGATATAGGGATGAGATCCTCAGACCTATTGTAGTCTCTTACGCTGCAGCAATCGGAGATAACTTCATTTTAATGGACGATAACTGCAGGCCACATCGTGCAAACCTGGTGGAGGATTTCCTTTTCGAGGAAGGAATCGTTCGAATGGAATGGCCAGCGTGTTCTCCAGACACGAATCCAATCGAGCACGTTTGGGACGCTCTAGGAAGACGAGTTTCTGGCCGCCAACAACCCCCACAAACTCTCCAAGAACTGGAAAGAGCTCTTCTGGAAGAGTGAGGCAGAATACCCCAACTCGTCATTAATAGCCTCATTGAGTCCATGCCTCAAAGGTGTTCAACGGTTGCTGGCCGCCCGTGGAAACCATACCCCCTACTGAAAATGATTTTCTTTGAAGAAAACCACCCTTTCTTATTCTTTTTTTCTCATATGCACAAATTGTGTTTTTTTCCTTTAGTACACAAATGCGCAATAAAATGCATTTTTTTCTGCCAAACATGTGTAATTTATTCTCATATAACCTACTATGTCTGTCCACCATGTATCAATCAGCTAAACAGTTTACCAGATACAAAATCCACCTAAAACTGCAATATCCTTTAATTGTTTTGAGCAGTGTAAATTTTCTTAATGTACAATAACTGAAAGTACTGTGAAGATACTTAAGGATAGGGGAGACTAGGGTGGGTTGAACATACGGGAGGCTTGACCCACCCATCAGTTTTCATAATTAAAAGAATTTCAGAGTTTTATCAATAGGTGTCAACCATAGCTACCGGAATGCTGACTTCTTTAACATATTCAAACGGCGGGAAACGAGAATTCTCGTTTTCATTCAAAAAACATCATTGACTAAGGGCGTGGCTTATATCTTTCAGAAAATGAATTTATATCATGTTGTCTATATGTTTTTAGATTGTAAGAGATTTTTTATTAAGATCGTTCATTGAAAGATATTTACCGATGCATAAACTTGGGAAACCTATCTAGAACACCAATTTATAAAAGACTTTCAGAACAGGGAGGAGCTTCTACTGTTTTAAAATTCAGATTTTATAAAAATTGCCAGTCGGCTATGTGTTAATTAAGGGATTTTGGAAATCTTTTTATTATATACTGTGCATAATGAAACATTAATGGTTATATATGAAAATGAATGTAAATTTATTCTGCAAAGGTACAATAAAATGGGGCGGTGGAAAAGAAAATGGTTAAAACTGATTAAAGAAAGATCTAAAAAATTTCTATTTGTACCGCACGAAAAAAAATAATGAAATATAAATGGGAAAGTTGATAGGAACTTTTTTTTCATTTAAATATTACTTACAATAGGTAAATAGAAACAGTGGAAAATACTAGAAAGTACGAAAGCAGCAGTCTTAACCGCTTCAGGGGCAGTGGTATGTTTATGAAACCATTTTATTTTAATTCCCAAATTCCACAATGACATCAGAATTTTGCTGAAATCTTTTCGATTTAATAAATATGTGAAATATAGCCTGTTTCATATTTCCAAATAAACTTGTTCGTATATTCCGGTGCCAGTCATTTATTTCATTATTTTAGTACTGAAAGTACTTTGCCTTTGAAAGGGTTAAAAGATGTTAAGTACTCATGCGGCTGCAAAAGAACATAGCAAGAATCGAAAACTATTGGAAGGTATGTAGACAAATTTCAACACAATGTATAGAGTGAAATGAGGGCAAACTATGTGACAACTAGTGTTGTCAGATGGCATGTCACAGAACGTAGACAAATAAAAAGCGCGACAGTTGCTTCTACCGGACTTAATAATAATATATGAAATCCTATGAAAACGGAACCTGCCTCTAACGAAATAATGTCTCAAATATTAAAATATCATTTTTCCTGTTGTAGAAGTATACCTGCTCAGACAAAATCCTGCATAAAACAAAATTTCTCCCCTCTGACATGCGATTGCGCCTAAACAGATTTGTTGAAGCCTCATATTTTCAAAAAAATATTTTTTATAATAATTAAATCATATAGCATAAAGTTATTTTATCTTTTTTTAATCTGATTTTATTTCTTTTCACAAATATTTCACTATAAAACAAAGTGGATCAAGCCTCCCGTACGTGGGGAGCTTTGACCCATTATTTTCTCAAAATTAAAATCAATCATTTTTCAAATTTCTTATATATTACATTTATGTAGTAATTTTATTTTCATAACTGATTGTATAACGAATAAAATGATATATAAAACTTTATTCTACGTTCGATATTTGAAAAATAAAAAATCATTTTGTAAAAAGTGGGTCAACCCTCCCTAGTCTCCCCTATATCTTAAAGGCGCCTTATATATTATCTATCAGTTGGCTTACTTCATTTATCTGCATGATTTTTACACAATTTAAAAATATGGAACAACAAAATTTTGGCAGATAATCTGATAATTATTTGATCTTATATCATTTAATAACGAACAAATACTACTTCCGAAAATAAAATGAAATTCAAATATTCCTAAAAATTTAAAGTGCGTGTTTTTTTTATCCCAGGTACCAGAATAATATGACACAGAATATTTTGTGTTTTACGTAAGGAAATAAATTAATCTCACTGATGAAATAGTTTCTAATTACAAACGTCTTGCAAAAGTAAAATTCAAAATTTTCCGAAATGCAGATTAAATATTTGATTTGAATCGGGAAATCTCCGATTTCAAATTTATTAAAATTTGACTATTTTTCTTTTAACGAACTTTCGAAGCAAAACAATTTTAAGGAATTTGAGACTATTTAAAAATATGGAAGATCACAGTTGTGGCAAATAATCTAATTTTTTTTTAAATCTTAAATCACTTAATAACAATCGCATCTGATTTCAAAATGTATAATGAAATTCGAATATTACTGCAATTTAAAAGTCAGCTGATATTTTTATCCCATGACCCATAATGATCGGCCTTAGAAAATGTCTCTATCGTACGAAGAAACTAATTAATCTCAATGATGAGTTGCTCGATACAAAAGTCTTCCAAATTCAAATTTAAAATTCAAATGTTTCCAAATTGCAGATTAAACATTTGTTTTCAATCGCGAAGTCGTCGACTTCTAGTTTAATAAAATTTAACAAAAGTTTGGTAACCTACCATTCAATGAAAATCAATTTTTAGGCAGATTATTTAGAAATAGTGTCATACACATTCACAAATCCCTCCCATTTAAGAATATGTGAGAACAACTGATACTTTTTGAGCATTCATCATTTTATTACGAAAAAATCTCACTTCGAAAAGTAAAATAGAATTCAAACATTCCTGCAATTTTAAAGTCAGATGATTCTTTTATCCAAGACATCAGAAAAATGTCACAAAAAACTTTTCCATCGTGCAAAGAAGCAAATTATTCTCACTAATGAAACGTCTTGCAAAAGTAAAATTAAAAGACTTCCAAAATGCAGATTAAATATTTGTTTTGAATCTTGAAATGCCGACTTCTAGTTTAATAACATTTGGCTAAATATATGTCAACTAAATTTCGAAGTTAATGAATTTTAATGGTTTTCAGACAATTTAAAAATATGAAAGAACATAATTGTGACAAGTAATCTAATATTTTTTTTTAATCTTTTTTTTTATAACATTTGAAAATGAACAAGGTCCCTTACCAAAAGAAAAATGAAAATAAAATATTCCTTCAAATTTAAAGTCAGATGATATTTTTATGCCGTGCACCATAATATGTCAGAAAATTTCTCTATCGCACAAAGAATCACATTATGAAATCACTGATGAAATAGTTTCATTTTACGGCTGTCTTACAAAAATAAATTTCGAAGGTCTCCAAGACGCAGATTAAAAATTTGGTTTGAATCGTGAAATCGTCTACTTCTAGTTTAATAAAATTTGACTAAATTTTTACCAACTAACTTCCGAATGAAATCAATTTTAAGAAAGATTGTTTAAATTTAGTTTTATGTATATTTATAAATATTTTTAATTTTAAAATATGCAGCTAAAATAAATATTAACTAGATAAGAAAGAAATGTTTTTGCTGAAATCTATAGAAAATATATTTCATAAAAATCTAAATTAATGGCATAAAATATGAACCTAATTTTAAGTTACATTTTTAACAAAAATAACCTGTTTAATTTTTCAAACATAGAAACAGATGTTCTTATTATGCTTATCCTTTAATATGAGTACTATATAACGCTCGCGACTTCGCCCTCGGGATTTTTCAAATATGACAAGTGGCATTTGTGAGCTAACTAATATTATAGGAAATTTATAGTCCTACGGATGATTTAAATATTACTAGGTAAGTTACATTTTGCTCAAATATCTTTCTTGTACCACATTATGTGCACGTGGGATTTGAATTAATAAAAAAATCTTCATTAACTTCTATGCAATCATCCCCTTTGAAAAGAAAAGTTCAATGAAGTCTACTTGTGAACGCTATTTATCAATTATCGTAGAAGTAAAATATTTTAAAATCGGTTTAGTAGTTCAAACAAACAAATCTTTCTTTTATACAGTATTACTATATCTTAATTAAGCAAAAAAATCCGAATAATGTTTTTTAATATGAGGGGAAACATTGCTTTTGTATATTTAACCATCAATTTTTTCAAGGGTAAAGGCTAAATATGAAGATCTTCCTTACCATGTTGGCTATCATATTTCTTTATTACTACCTCTTTTAATTAATTATAGCAATTACTGGTACTTGCGTTTTATTCCATTTCTCACAATAGTTCTATCAAACATTGGCATGACAATCATTTCTTATTTTGTTTTCAATTCTTAAAATTTAAAATTATCATTGTTTGTGCGCATCTACGTCTTATACGTTATACGTATGCCAGATTTAAAGTTTCTAGGTTGATAGCCTCAGAGATGTCATGGGGATGTATGACTGTTAACATTTTTCTCTCATTTCACTCAGTTGAAATTGGAATTTTTTAAAACCTTTTTTAACTCTGCTGATATCGCTTTTGCTGAATTGCTCGGTTGAGTATGGCCATTAAAAGCAGCCATCCGATGGTGTTGCTATGAGCGGAAGACCTTCTACGGGACTTCTAGCTCAAATGTAGCGTTGCCAGAGTCTCGAAACCGCAGATTGGATGATATCAACAACTTCAGCAACTTCGACCTGACACCGGCCAGAATTCATAATACCAATAACACGACCACGCGTAACTTTACCCATTGTGTACGCAATTAATTTATCCCACACAAGAATAATCTAACACCACTAAAATCAACAACAAATTAAAGGAGTCATCCATATCACAATCCAACTACTTCCAATTCACGCTTTTGTCGCCCAATCCTCTGAAACGGCTGATTTGTTTGTTTTAAAAAAAGTCGTAACTACCCCTATTTTGGATACCTTTTTCTTATTTTGTGCATGAATTTTCAACGTTTTACAAGAAAAATGTTTGGAAGAAACATTGATTAATTGAAATATGCAATACTTTTTGACATCAGTGTAGTATAGCCTATTTGTAAACAGAAAATGTCATCATTATTATCCTGAATTAGAATTTGATATTGATTCAGTAGCTCCAAAGTAATCGTACTTTTAGAACTTTTTCAGCTCATCCAACCCTTTTAAATTTTGAAATTGTAGTAACTGGTTTAAACGAGCATGTAAGACTTAAAAGTAACTCCTGTACCGATTTTCAAACTATTAGCCCTAATGGTTCGAAAAATTCGCAATTTAGAACAAGGACATTTTCGGTCTATTTTGCATTTTTAAATTTTGACGTTTTCAGAGTTGCTTTTAGCTTTACATCATAAAGGTTATTACCATGTCAAATGTCCATCTTCTAGTCTAAAAATATTTTTAAAAATCGTAAATATAGTATGTTTGTCTCTCTTTCAACTCTTTGTGGCTGTTGCATGCAGATAAGACGTAGGCAACTTATAGAAAACTGTCGTCAGTATTATCGTTTTTTCAATCGGTTCAGTAGTTCCAAAGTAATCGTGACATTAAAACTTTTTTTCTCATTTAATTTTTTTAATGGATTTTTTTAGAAACCGTTCTTAGCAAGCATTTAAAAAGTAAATTCACTTTATAAAAGTAAAGAGCGTGCGGTATTTCTGTTTTCTAGTTCCACTAGTATTGGAGAAGAAATTGGTATTTTAGAAGTTTGTTCCTCCTGCACTCTTTTAATTTTTGTTTTTTTTAAAAACTTTTCTGTGCTAACGTTTAGACATGCCAAATTTCAAATTTCTAGCTCTAAAAATTACAAATACATGGTATTATTAAAAATATTTCTAAAACGTCTTTCTCACAATTTACATTCCGAATATTTTTTAAAAACTTTTTTTGATAATATACCTCTTAAAATTAACCATAACGACAAATTTCAAGTTTCTAGCCCCAACATTATCATAAGGAATTGCAATTTTATCACATTTGTTGCTCTTGCACCTCATTTGAAGGTAGTAACACCATGCCAAATTTCAAATTTCTAGTCCCAACATTATCATTAGATATTGCAATTTTATAACATTTGTTGCGCTTGTACCCCATTTGAAGATAGTAACACCAACATAAATTATATTGTTTGTTGAAGTAGAGACTACCACCAACACATTGCCATTATTATTTTAATGAGTTGGACAGTTTCTGAGATTGTCACCTACAAACAAACAAACAAACGAATTTCTCTACTGTGATATTACCATAGATTTTTCATTTAGCAATGCAGCTTAGAGAGTATTACCTAACTCCAAAGGTTATCCAGTAAATAAGATTCTGACGGTCCGTAAAAAGAAACCAAACATAATTACCTGCAAAGAATTATTGTAAAATATAAAGAAATATTTGAACGATTTCTCAACATTAGAACTACCGGAATTGCAATACTTGTCATAGCGTGTGATAAGATTTAGTAGTTCAGGGTTAAAGAAGTCTTCCTCCTAAGAATGGAACCGGCTTATCACAGTTGTCAACCCACGTCTCATCTATGTAACGATCTTTTTGAGGTTTCTCGGTGCCTTCATCGTGGTATTGCTGCACAGAAGTCAATGCTGATCCCATGAGTTTGGTTTTTGTATTCGGGTGTAAGTTTCTTCGGCACCCAACTGGAGCACAGTTTCCCGAATAAAAAGGGTTTCGTGTTCATTTTATGCATCGCCGATCTTTTCTGTCCTTTTCTACAGCGATACCACGATGAAGGCAATTAGGATCGTTACGGGTGATGAAACGTGGGTTTATAACTGTGATAATGTGGCTCCATTTCCAGGCGGCAGATTTCTATGGTACTGAACTATAAAAACGTTTCACACGCTATGACAAACGTTAGAATTCCGGTGGTTCGTACGCTGAGAATGGTTGAAACATTGCTGTATCGTTTGCAATAAATCGTTCCAAGTAATTATGTTTTGTTGCTTTTTACAGGCTGTAAAGATCTTATTTTCTGGATGATGCTCATATGTATGCAAAATGACGAATAAAGATAAATTCCAGCATGCAGGAAAGCAAAGTTGGAATAATATGACAGATGATTCCGAACGTTTCCATTTCCAAACAATTTTCTTAAATTTTCGATTGCATTATATAGTTTGGAAAATTGTAAACGTTTGTATATATTGTTATATGTGTAGAATTACTATAATTTTATTAAACTTATATTACTTATACGTACTGAATATTTCCTACAGAGTGAAAAAAATGCCAAGGCCGGGTGTCGAACACAAGACCTGTGACTTATATTGACATTTACATTAGACCAGGAAGCTGCTGCACAAAGCATCACCTCATCGAGTTGACGGGTGAAATTCGAGGATTAATAAAAACTAGATTCACATATTAAAATGCAGCTGGTGTGCCAAGTCATATATTAGGGGAAACCACCTATAGACTCGACTTTAGTGGTTGAGTGATAGGTTTACCAATGTGCTTTCTTGAACCCAATCCTGCATGTTTTCATACCTTCGAGTGCAGGATAACACTCTGATAAACGTACCGATCAATCTCTAAAATCACGCCTTCAGGTGGTTTCCTCCAAGATATGGCTTAGCAGACAGGTTGCATTTTAATAGGCTAATCGAGCTCTGACTAATCTTGGAATTTCAGCCGCCAACTCGATGAAGTGATGGTCTATGGAGCTACCTCCCAGCCTATATCTTTACCAAGCAGTAATCACTGAGTTAAAAATAATAAATATTATGTTAAAATATGATATAACATATCAATATCTTGAAATTCTTAAATACACCTTACAATAACAACTTTAAAAATTTTGTAACCACGAAATACCATTTAAATTAATCAAAGGTGTTTTTTTATTCACAATAAGACACATTTAAAATATAGTACTTTCAAGCATATTCATGTTCATCATCTGGATTAAAAACCTTAAAAAAATTGATATAACATATAAATTTCTTGAAATCCTTAAATTTATCTTACAATAAAGAGTTTAAAAATTTTGTAAGCACAAAATACTATTTAAATTACTCAAACGTGTTTTTATTTAAAGTAAGATGCATTTAAAACCTAGTACTTTCAAGCATATTCAGGCTCATCATAGGTTTTTAACCCCAATGATGAACATGAATATGCTTGAAAGTACTAAGTCTTAAATGTATCTTATTGAGAATAAAAAACAGCTTTGAGTATTTTAAATAGTATTTATATTCTCTAAATTTTAAACTTTTTCAGAAATAATAAAATTACATAATTTATTAATTTAAAAATCTCATTTCTTTTTTTATTTCTTAAATAAAATAAATTCAGGTTGAATTATAAGACCTGAAATTTTCAACTCAGAAAATCTTTCCCCAGGCATCAGAATCAAATGACATAGCAAATGTCTGAGTCGTGTAAGCAATCAAATTAATTTCGCTGATTTCAAATTTCAAATTCAAAATTTACTAAAATGCAGACTAAATATTTGTTTTGAGTCGTGCTTTCGTCGACTTCTAAATTAATATTTTGATATTGAAAAGCCGAAAACGAGACGAAAATGTCTTTAAAACGTTCTAAATTTCGAATGTTTTTGAATTGTTAGGATTAATAGCTTGAAAATTGGCATGGTAGTCACTTTTAAGACTTATACGCTCGGTCTGATCATTTGCTAAAATATGAAAATTTAAAAGTGTCCAATGACCTGAAAAAGTTCTAAAAGTACGATTACTTTGGAACTACTGAACGAATTTCCAATTCTCATTCAGGATAATAATAATGACATTTGTGGAATTTGAAATATTGTCAACATTGGGGTGATTTGTCCTAAAATTGACGTTCAAGATGATTAATGCCAAATGAAATGCTTGGCGCCAATTGAAAGAATGTTGCCAAATTTCGCGACATTGTGTCGACATATGACTAAAAAATTGGCTTTTAGAATCTAAAGGAATTTTCTAGAAATTCCCAATAGAAGCTCAGATACATGGAGTCACATCAGAGTCCATAGAACGTTCTTCAAAACAGAATTCAACCAATCAGGGTACATAGAACATTCTCAACATATACTTGCTGCCAAATGAAAGAATGTCGCCATATTTGGAGATGATTGGAGATATTTTTGTGACATTTGGCAAAAACATTGGCTTTCAGAATTTAAAAGGGTTTTCTAGACTATTATAAAATAAAATATTTTATAGCAATTATACAGCGCGAATTTACTATTATATCGAGTTGAAAACAACGCTAATTTTAACCGAATATAAGCTCTGTCTTTCCCGCTGGTAACACAAGCCTGTAATCGTTGTGTTGTTTAACTTTTGATAATTGATTTTTATATATTTCTTAGCGCTGATTCCGAAAATGACCTTCATTTTTAACCATCACGTCAGGATTTCTTGCAAATCGTAAATTTCAGTGGTAAAAGGTCAATAATAGAGAACATCTGATACTGAAAGATATAGGAAATGGTGTGTTTCTTAACTTTGATAAATGATTTTTATATATTTTTTAACGTTGAATTTAAAAATGACCTTTCAATTTTAATCATCAAGTCAGGATTTTTGTGTAAATCGTAAATTTCAAAGTAAAAAAGTAGCAAAATTCTGATACTGTAAAATAGATGTGATGTAAGTGTTTTTTAAGTTTTGATAATTGATTTTTATGTACTTTTTAGCACTAATAACCTTCATTTTTAACCATCAAGTTAGAATTTTTCGCAACTGGTAAATTCCAAAGTTAAAAAGCAGAAATTTTGCAAAAAATCCTGATGGTAAAAAATGAAAGCCATTTTCGGATTCAGCGATACAAAATACGTAAGAATCAATTATCAAAATCTAAGTAATATGACACAACCCAAATTTTACAGACTTGCGTAATTTATACGAACTGAATATTTCCAACTGATTGAAAAAATGCTAAGCCCGGGTGTCAAGCCCAAGGTTTTTCACTTATATTGGCATTTATATCTTTACCAAGTAGTATGATTCAGTTAAAAATGATAAAATTATACAATATATTAATTTTAAAAAGATCATTTCTTTTCTTACATTTGAAATAAAATAAATTCAGGTAGAATTATAATAATACCAATATTTCTGCAATCTTTAACTCAGAGAAATACTTCCCCCGGGGCATCAGAATGAAATGACCCAGCAAATTTCTGTATCGTATAAGCAATCAGATTAATTTCGCTGATTTCAAAAGTAAAATACAAAGTTTGCCAAAATGTAGGTTGAATATTCGTTTTAAGTCGTGAAATCGTCGGCTTCTAACTTAATAAAAGTTTTATTAAATTATAGTCAACTAAGCTTTCAAAGAAAATAAATTTTCGCTATTTGATTAAACGTAAATTGAAGTATCTCGCAACATGTATTAATTTAGAATAAGAAATTTAAAATAAATATTTAAGGAAATAAGTGTTATAAATAGAAAGGGTTTATTAGGAATGATCATTCAAATTTGGTGGGAAGGTAGAAAATGGAAAAAGCAGACAATGTCAGATAGGAAAGTACCGGGTGTCCGAAAAATGACTGATGGATTTTAAAATTCAATAACTTGCAAACGGTGCCAGATATTAATTTTTTTTGCATGAGGGTTATGTAAGATGTCAGGAGTTTTGATGCTGCGATTCCCATTTTTAGTTACAAATAACAGCGATAGATAGCTCTGCAAGCAATAGGCGCTAAATCAATGCTCGATTTTTTGGTCTCTCTCTTCTTCCATTCGAAAAATGGAGATTAAAATATTTTGAATGGATCCCAAAGTACCAAAAAACGGGTCTGGAATTAGCACCCTTTTTCGCAGCGCCATCTATTGTTTGAAATTCGAACTAAAATCAAGAATGATATATAAAAAAACTGACATCATACTGCTAGAATTTTTTTAATATGTATCACCATTTGTAAGTAACTGAATTTTTAAATCGATCATTCATTTTTTGGAACATCCGGTATATACGCAAACGAACGCATTAGCAAAGAGGGTGCTTTTCATCCACAAAGCTTCTGATTACCCGCAAAGCTCTCTGACAAGTCTAGCCGGTCGTCATTCGACAAGGTGACTTTGCAGAAGTAGCATGATTGGAGCTCCCCTGTCGATGGGTTACCTTCTCTATCATGACAGGGTCTGGTTACCGATTCAGTTTCACGCAATTGTTGATGAACACATGAAAACAATTTATTCTGAGGTTTGTGCCAGTTGAAGCAGCGTTCTGCATACATTTGCGCGACTCTCTGACTGCTGTTCCCTACCATACCGTAAGTTAGATACATGTCTGCATATTCATTTAATGTATAATGATTCATGTTACTTCTGCAAAGTCAACTTGTCGATAGACGACCAGCTGGGCTTGTCAGAGAGTTCTGCGCATGAGCAGAAATTGTGGATAAACGGCTTCCTCTACAAGTCATGCATTTGTATGCGCTCATACTTTCCTATGTGAAATTGTCTACTTTTGATATTTTTTATCTCCCCACCAAATTTTAACGATCTTACCTGATACACCCTGTAATAGACTTTTCATATCGAGAACAAACGTAAGTTAAACGAGTACACTGTAAAAAAAAAAATCTGCAAAGTTACTAAAGTCTGTCTAGGAAAGTGGAATTCCTAGAACTTTTTATGTAACGGCAACAAGAAAAATTCCTGTAACAGACGCTGTCACAGGAATTTTTGTTGTTGCCGTTACATAAAAAGTTCTAAGAATCCCAGTTTCCTAGAAACACTTTAGTAACTTTACAGATTTTTTTTAAAGTGCATGTTGTGGCCATCACAAAAGTGTCACCAGATAATCTGCAACCAAAATTAAATGGCAATCTATTTTTTCTTGAGACATAGCTGTCACGGAAATCATGACAAACAGAGCATAGCAGATCACCTGTTGTGCGGTGTACAGAAAAACCTGTTAAGAATATATTTATGTTAAAATGGATTATAAATTTTGGTAAAATTCCGTGCAGTTGTTTTTAAGGTACAGGTATCGCGGAAATTAGAATAAACACAGCGTAGAAACTATTGGACAATTTATACATTTAAATACAATCCATGTCTATTTATATCAAGATCAAACAATTAAAATTTAAATCTGTAAAGTTACTAAAGTCTGTCTAGTAAACTGGAATTCCTAGAACTTTTTATGTAACGGCAACAAGAAACATTACTGTAACAGACGCTGTTACAGGAATTTTTGTTGTTTCCGTTACATAAAAAGTTCTAGGAATCCCAGTTTCCTAGAAACACTTTAGTAACTTTACAGATTTTTTTTACAGTGTGTGTTGTGGCCATCACAAAAGTTTCACCAGATAATCTGCAACCAAAATTAAATGGCAATCTATTTTTTCTTGAGACATAGCTGTCACGGAAATCATGACAAACAGAGCAAAGCAGAGCACCTGTTGTGCGGTGTACAGAAAAACCTGATAAGAATATATTTATGTTAAAACGGAATATAAATTTTGGTAAAATTCCGTGCAGTTCTTTTTAAGGTACAGGTATCGCGGAAATCAGAATAAACACAGCATAGAAGCTATTGGACGATTTATACATTTAAATACAATCCATGTCTATTTATATCAAGGTCAAACAGAATATGAAGTTTAATGAAATTCTGTGCATTACACTGTAAAAAAAAAAAAAAAAAAAATATGTAAGGTTACTAAGAATTTTGTAGGAAATTGGGATGCCTAGAACTTTTTATGTAACCCCAACAAAAGATAATCATGTAAAATTACAAAAGTTTCTTCAGTAAGTGTTACTAAATATTGCTTAGTAAACGTACTAGTGATCTTTTAGGGAGTTTCCCAAAAAAAACTCTTGTAAATTTACTAAATATTGTTTAGTGAAGTTACTAATGCTTGTTTAGGGAGTTTACTAAATAAGTTTTAGTAAATTTATCAGTGAATATGTTGTAAACATACTATCCATTTTTAGGGCATTTTCTAAAACTTTTTTTGTAAATTTACTAAATATTGTGCTGTAAATTTACTAACGGTTTTTCAAGGGAGTTTCTCTAATTAGCTTTTGTAAATTTACTAAATATTTCTTAGTAAACTTACTAGCGATTTTTTAGGGAGTTTACTAAAGAATTTGTGGTAATTTTTCCAAAGATACTTTAGTAAACGTACTAAGGATTGTTTAGAGAGTTTTCCAAAGAATTCCTTGTAAGTTTACTAAATATTGTTCAGTAAACTTACTAGCGATTTTTTAGGGAGTTTACTAAAGAATTTTTCGTAAATTTACTTAGGATTATTTAGTCAAGGTACTAACGTTTTTTTTAGGTAGTTTCCTAAAGAATACTTTGTGAATTTTCTAATGATTTTTTAGTACACTTACAAAGGAATTTTTAGTTCATTGACTAAGAATTTTTTTTTTGTAAATTTGCGAAGGATTTCATAGTACATTTACTATGAATTTTTTTAGTATTGCACCCAAAACTTTACATATACTTTAGCAAAAAATATTTGGTAACTTTATTAAAGTACCGTCAGAAAAATTACCAATGATTTTTTAGTATTGTATCTAAAACAGTTTTTGTATTCTCGCCAGAAAGTTTTTTGTAACCGTGCAAGAGATATTGCAGTAAAGTCAAAATCCTTCGATCAAAATAAGTAATGTGGCCTGAAGTGTTTTTCAGTAATACCACAGCAATTGCCAGAAATATTTGTATGTTATGCATTAAAAAACTGATTGAAGCTTCACTGTAGATATTCAAATAGGTACAAAATCATTTCCATATTAAATGAGCATTATAACAACAGCAGTAAATAAGCAGATAAGCAGAAACAGATCTTATGGTTTTTAGTTAAATTAAAAAAGCGAATAGAAACAATAATGAAAGTAAAGTATCATTACTGAGTTTATAAAATATACCTAAATTTTAAAAAAATGTTATCGATACACTGTTAAAAATAAAGTGTGATGTTTCACCAAGAAAAGGGTGAAAAGTCGCTGAAATTTAGCTGCAACCAAGATATTGGCGATAAGTTTTACCAGTTTATTGGTGCTTTCTCAAATACCATTATATTAGTGAAATGTTAAACAATGATTCAGGTTTTTTATGAATCCAATTTTCTGGTGAAAGGTTGAACCATAAATCAAGATTTTTTTTTAAATCCAATTTTCTGATAAAAAGTTTAACTATAAATCAGGTTTTTTTTTAAATCCAATTTTCTGGTAACAATTTGAACCATAATTTAGATTTCCATTCTCCTTCTGGGTTTGGACTCTTCCAGAGCAATTGGGTATTTTGATTGGTCTCCCTGAATATGCGCGTGAGATCAACTCCGTAACTGTTTGTCAGCCGTAGGTCGCATTTCACCGTTGGCAGTAGAGCTGAAAGGTACGCTTTTCTGACTCTCTGTCCACCTCTCCCCCCCCCTCTTTTTACACAGTGTCTTAGTTTTAACTTTTATTTTAAGCACTCATGAGGAAACCTTAGAGGTTTTGAAACAGCTGCATGCTTTTAAACACATTTTATTTGTGCCTTTATACGTTGTTTCTTCTTTTTCTTAATAATTTAGTTTTTTTTAATCAAATTTTCCGGTAAAAGGTTAGACCACGAATCAGAATTGTTTTTAAATCCAATTTTCTGGTGAAAGGTTAAATCATAATTCAAGGTTTTCTCTATTCCAATTTTTTGCTAAAAGTTTGAATCACGATTCAGGATTTTCTTTCATCTTTATGGGGAATGGTTAAACCGGATTGTAGCTTTCTTTTTTCCCCTCACTTTGGTTTTCAATTTATCATTTTATGGTGTAATAATAAACAAAATTTCAGATTATGCGAGATTATCTTGCAGTAGGAAAGCTTTTTTTATTTTCATTAAACCGAAAATTATTTAAGTTTTAATTATTGATTCTATTGTCTTTGAAATATATTTAAAAAAACAAATGTAAACCATTTTGATCTAATTTAACAAAATAATTACATTTTTCCCCCACAAATATTACCATTCTGTCCTTTTACATTTTGGAATATTTCTTCGCACTCAGTTACACTTATAGTCCGTTTAGTGTTTGCTTATTCACAAAGAAAAAAAAAATAATAATTTTCTTTAGATTTAAATACATACCCTGTTTTTATTATTGTTTTAATTAAAAAGGCAGCTATAAGTAGCAGAATCCATTTAATCTCTAATATCAGCTAATACGAAAGTATTACTTTAAACTTTAAAGCTTTTTTTTTAAAATACGCAATGTATTTCTATAGTATATTAAATACTTACTTTGAAGGGTTAATTTAATAACAGCAGTGTCGCCACCAAGCGACTAATTATTCGTACATATATAAATATTTTTTCAGTATTCCTAAATGATAATCTATGACGACGATTTATTTATTTTTTAACTATACTCGTAAAAAAGAAAAATATTCATCAGCAGCAGCCTTGCAATAGCTGAAAAAGAAATGGTTACAGACACTATTAAATAGCAACACATTTAAGTTGGTTTGCGGAATGCCGCTCCAATTATTGAAAATAAATATTATATAATCATTAAATTATATGTATAGTATGTCAGACTAATATTTACTGTAATATAATATCATTTTACATAGAGTTTCTCTCAGACAGTTTTAAGAGGGTGCTGTACCCTCTCTGACCATTCAGGTCATCAAATAAAAAGAATTCTTGAAGCTTAGTATGTTCTAAATCAGGATCTCAAGTCTGGTAAAATGGAATAGATCCAAGCATCAGATTAAATTCTCCACCTGTTTTAAATGAAAGAGTAAATATTTTAAGACATAAAATATTTCTTGTGCAAACGTAACAATTATCAAATTTCACACAGGGGAATTAATCAAAAAATTAAACAGTATATCAATTTAAATCTCTTTTACAAGGAAATCTTCAGCATTTAAAAAATCAATCAGTGTTCGAAATCATTGGTGGTCCGCTGGCCCGAGAACACCAAAAATTCATTTGGACCACTAATTTGAAAATTTTAGTGGTCAGCAGGAACAGTAACCCCCCCCCCCCCTCTCTCTCTCTCACACAGGGTCATAGGTAAATAGGTAAACTTAAATTTTCCCGTCTCGGAGAAAACGGCAACCAAACACAAATCACACAATTTTATTTATTTAAAAAAAAAATAATAAAACTGCATTAAACCTTAGTCAATTGAAATATTGGAATTAAAATATCTAAATAATTTTATAGTTTTTCTTTATGTGCTGTTTATTTAATTTTTAGTTATAATTTTATATTTTATTAGGCTAAAAATTTTGGATAACTGCAAAGAAAATTTGTAAGAAATAGCTGCAAAATTCTCCATTTGTTAGGTAAAAGGAAAATATTGTGAAATTCTTAAATGTAAAAAAATATTGCAAAAAGGGTCAGTTGGTTGAGGGAAAAAATTCGTCAATCAATCGTGATTAACAAAAATTTATGCTTGTCATTTGGCTGCAATAGGGTGTTAACGATTTTAATCAACGATTAAATCATGATTTTAATCAACTGATTTTTTTTTGGAAAATTTGTGATTTTAATCAATGATTTTTTACGGTCTATTTCAATGGTGTGTAGGGAAAAATCATTTGTAGTATATTGGAATGATATTACACTATTTCAAGCATATAGAAATTGATACACATCACTGAAATGTACAAAAAGATGCTTACTATAGAAGATGATGAGCATAGCATTAATCTTTTATTTATGGGGGGAAACAAAAGGATTCGCTTATAGTACTGTATAAATAAACAATAATTGCTGGAAGTTCGTTATTTGTTGTGGTAAGAGTTTTTTTTTTTTTTTTTTTTTTTTTTTAATTTAACTAATTTATTTACTTCGTATGTATAAAATCTGTAAATCATATATAGGGCTGCAAAAAAGATGTATATATTTCCGTTTATTGACGAAATATGTTGAAGGGGAATTTTCAACTGTGAAAATGCGTTTCTTAAATGAACTAATGTTTAGCATACTATTTGGTATATATTCAAATGTACAGATTATACATAGCGTTGCACAAAGGAATTCGGATATTTTCCCGATGACTGATAATAATTGCTGAACTTTAATTTTCAAATGTGTTACGTGTTTTGTAATTTGCTTACTTAGCCATCATATTTAACGTTATTAAACTTTTTTTTTTTTTTTTTTTTTTTTTTTTTTTACATAATTCTGAATGTGTTGGAAAATTATAATCTGTCGTTGAAGCTTGATTATTTTACGTTCTTGTTTAAAAAAATATTTTTATTTTGTATGTGTGTATATATATACATATGCGCGAGTTGTAAAAAACAGGGTAGGTGGGTTAAACCGGGTAGCGAAGAGCCCTCCTTCAGTTGTACTTCTGTCTATCAGCCAACACGAGAAATAACTTGTCGGTAACCATTATGGCATTTATAGCTGATTGAAACGTTACTGTGTGCGGTTTTTTTTTTAGTGTGAAGGAATTAGTTTCAATTACTCTTAAAAAATTGTTTTATTTGATTCTAGATTTTACGCGTATAACCACGTTTTTTCAGCATATTAAATATTCCTGAGTACTATATCTAATTCTTTCCCTTCCTGATACTATTTTAAAACTTTTACTGATCTTTTGCTTATAGGATTAAGAGTAGTGACGCTATGTTTAAACTCTGTTATGTTGAAGTAAAACCGGGTACTTAAGAGTGGGTCAAAACTGGGTATACCCGATTTTGTACGACACTCATAGAATGTATTTTTAGTATAGTTAATAAATTAGCATGGAATTTTAAATTGCATTCTTAATGCTGTTAAGTTATAATATAATTCTAAATCTATCTAGTTATAATGAAAAAACTTTAATTTTGATTTTGTTTTATATTAAAAAGTGGGTCTAATTTTTAACTTACATTTACGAAATTAAATAATTTGCAATTATTAATGAACAAAATAATGGTACTAATTAAGGCATAATTTTATATTATGCTTATTACATTTTAATAAATAACTTTCTAATCTGAGGTGTAATAACTTGCGTTATGGGTCCACTTAAAATGCAAATATATTTCGTGACTTGTTTCTCTAAATAAAATAATTTGGCCAAATTGACAAATAATCCATAAAATCCCAATCCTATATAACTACGCTATATAATCTATAACAGTATTTTTTTTATCAAATAATAAACAGGCAAAAAAAACCCCTCTTGATGAATGAAACTTTCCCAGACTCATTTGCTGTATATAATAGGAGTGGGTGGATTACGAAAGAGGTCTTCATTTTATTTGGTTAAAAAATGTACAGATTTTTTCCAATCCTTGTCCTGAAAAGCCCGTTCTTTAAATCCTTAATAGGTGTTCAAATCATATAAAAGAATCCAGTTAATCTAGTAACAGAAAGCAATGTATTTATATATGCTTCTTTCCTTGCGCAACGCATCGATTTCAACCCCTTGATGTGTCTTTCATGCATCTCTAAGCTCATACTAAGAACAAGAGGTGAAAAAGTTATTTTCCAACTCTGCGCGATCTGTAACAATTTACCAAATTGGAAAATTATTTAAAACTGCATTTTCGAGAGCAGCAATTGTAAATACTGCAATCAGAAGGTTCGAGAAAACAGGGATTTTCCCCTACAAAAATGTTTTTCCAGACCATCTTTTTGCTCCTTCGGAAGTGACAGAGAAACCCATGAAAGTCATGATAACACACTTAGGTCTATGCAGCCATATGTTTGCATAGCAGCAGAAATAAATATTTCTGAAACATCACAGGATAATGCAGCTCAACCTTCCGAACATAAACGAGTTGACAACATCCAGCGGCTTTCACGTCGAGCTGCTTCCAAATGCAGCAGTTAACATCACAATGACAGACGTCATCACTCATTCAAAATGTTACATCAACAGAATACATTATTAAAATTATCCATTCGACATCTGCAGACTATGTAGCCCAGCAATCTGTATTTCCAATTTCGCCTAAAATGTTATTATCCCCTTCTAAGGAAGGCTTTATAATTGAGAAAAGAAAGGGAAAACTTATTTTGATTTCTTCTCCCTATAAATTACAGATCGAAGCAGATATTAAAGAGAAATAAGCCAAACGAACTGCAAGACGAAAAAAGAAGTTTCTTTAAAAGAAAAAAAGAAACCAAAAAAGATTGCGGACACATCTTCAGAAGAAGAGGATAATGAAACCTGTATGTTTTGCTATGAACTTTATTTTAACTTTATTTTCATTTAACTTTATTTTACTCAAATTTTAAATCCAAATACGATGTTTGAAATGCCACGATTAGGCACACGAAGCATGTAGTAATGCAGAAGAATATGATGACAAATTCATCTGTGATTTTTGAAGCTAAAAGAACTCGAAAACGTACAGTGTAAAGTAAGCAGGCCTATACAACGTAGAAAATTTTCCAATGAATTATTTTTTTACACATGGAAGAACACATGTGCAATTTCGTTTTGTTAAAAATAATTAAAATGTATTTTTTAGTATATTAAGTAAGAACTTTTTGACCAAAATGAGTTTTCCAGTAGTTTTAAATGAATACCCAATTTTACCCAACCAGCGAGGTAAAACCGGATTTTTGCATACGTTTGAAAAAAGCTATTTTTTAATATAAACAATTATATATATATATATATATATATATATT
This sequence comes from Maratus speciosus, assembly GCA_963932465.1. Lineage (NCBI taxonomy): Eukaryota > Metazoa > Arthropoda > Arachnida > Araneae > Salticidae > Maratus > Maratus speciosus. The sequence goes on along the minus strand of OZ010798.1, from coordinate 334,584,517 downwards.
GTTTGAAAAGAATGTTTTATTATAGCCAATGATTCATTTTACATTAAAAACAGTGTTCAAGGTTTGTTTTCCCATTTCACAGCATTTGAGACTAACAACTTTTATGGTACCCGATTTTGCACCACCTTTCCTATATATATATTTAAAGGATGCTGTAGAAGAAAATAGCATGAAACATTTATTAGCTCCTTTCTACATCTGTTTCTACCAAAATTTTTGGTAACATGAAATTTATCTTTTAAAATAAGCAATTTTTCTATTCGCATACACTTTACGGTAGTTATCGCGATATATCACCAATATTAACACGTTGATATATTCCGATATTAAATTTACGATATTCTCCCCACCTAGCAGTTACAGTTTTGAAAAAAAGATCAAAAAAGTTTTCCGAAAGCTTGTAGCAATTTATTCCAGGATGATATTTTAGAAGTATCGGCAAATATGTATATATATATGCTCTAAAAGTTAAAATCTTCTAACTGATCATGCAATTGTTTAAAAACATAAGTTTTAACTCTTTCAAATACATTGGTGAGCATAGGTCACTTCGTGCCTCACAAAGACTATATTTTTTCTACCATAAAACTAACTAAACATCCGTATTTTAACACAATCTTTTTAGAGCAAATCAACAGGTGAGATTTACATTTACCTACGAAAATTTCTTAACATTCGGACAAATATAAATATTTTTTACTAAATAAAATATGCAAAAACTTCTACAAAATAAGCAAAAACCTGAGTTACATCGTGGTAAAAATCTTACCAGCCTTTTTCCCACAAAAATATTAATATTTTTTCAATCGGGCTACGAAAGCATTATGTTTTTACCATCTAAAAATTTCAAAGAGTCTGGATGATAACGACAAACTTTAAGAATTTAAAATACTGGAAGAACCTTGTCCCTCCCCCACATCCCTTTCCAGGCATATTTTAAATTTACACATAAGACTCCAAAAATCAAATTATGCAGAATATTAATACCAAATAATAATAACAATACCAAAAAGCATATACTTTCAATTCTCTTTGAAATACTGCAATACATTTAAAAAAATAGAAAATTAATCTTTTAAAAAAATTCATTGTCCGAAGTCACTTTTCTGTTTTTCTGCGCATTTTACTGTACGACTCACATTACGTATATATTATTTAAAAATACACACTTAATGTTATACAGTAGCTTTGAAATGATCGAGTATTGATTTGGCCCAGATGTAAATGGATTTAAGGGTGAAAAAAATTAGTTTGAAAAGAAAAAAAAACACTAAGATTTTGATATGAAAATAAAATCTATATCTATCAATATTATAAAAAAACAAATATATCTATGCGTAACGCTGATGTCATTTTGCAAATGGCAGCACTTTGAAATCTGGAATGAAATTTAGGTTTTGCAATTTCCGTGTTCAGCTTGTCGTCAGCTTAAAATTCCGAGTAAAATGAGAACTACATTTAATATTTTTGTTGAACATTGTCACAATTCTATTTCAAAGACCCGTGATCGGGGGATGTAACTCACAATTATGTGGGTGGGAAACTGGAAATTTTTTTAATCCTTCCGTTTAGGTCTAAAATGAAAGTACCAAGTTTTATCCCACGTATTAGGTGAACATTACAAAATATGTACATATTTATAGGCGAAAAACTTTTTTTAAATTATCTTAACAATATCTCAGAATAATTAATGCTTTCAAAAACATTGTCAATACAAATGTTGTAGAATTTGAAATTCTGAATAAAATGAATACCCATATTAATATTTTTGCTGAACATTAAGGTCGCAATTCTATTTCTAAATTTTGCCTTAACCGCTAATCAAGAGAGAGACAGAGTTATCAATCCGCCCTGCTTCCGTTTATTACATACATGTATTTTCTTTAAGTTGTTGAGGCCCTTGCGATGTTTCTGTAAATATGTTAATGCTTTATTTTGTATATTTTGAGGATTATAATTTAGTAGTTATCGAGAAAGAGGTACATAATTGACAGCCGTTTTACATGCCATTTCTCAACTGATATCGTCAACCTTAAATCTTAGTTTTAAAAAAACGTAAAGCTAACTTTAAGCTAACTAATAATACTTTTTTTCAATATTCCGAAGGTTTTAAAATTTTATGAATTTAACTTAAGATGCTCGTATACTAGTCGAAAATAATTTTTATTAAAACCATCTTAGTCCTTTTCGTAAAATATCGAAGTTTAAAATTGTGCTATTGGTTGACCTATTCCTCTAGCGACAAGAATCCTGCATACTCATTTGTTCCCTCGCTCCTCCCCACTATTTTCGACCTCCTTAAATGTGATGCATACGCACTGTTATTCACTATATATGTCAAATTAAATACGACGCACAATTCAAATACAATATCAGAGATCATATACAATATTTCCCATCATTTACAAATCATTTTTGAAATATGCTAAAAATCATGAAATAGTGCACTTTTTAAGTTATCTATTTGTTCGTAGCGGCAAAGCCGCACCTAGTAGGGCGGAAAAACTTAGTACGTTTATTTCTGACCTATGTCGAAGGGATTAAAACAATTTCCAGCTTTCCCGTATTTAATTCTGAGTTCGGCCTTTTTTTTTTTCATTTCCTACCACTGGGCTATAATCTGTAATCAAGAGTTTAAGCCATAACTCTGAAAATATCCAAAATAAAGCCTAAAATAATTACAAAATCCTCAATAAATTAAAAATATATATATAAATTAGAAACAGGGTGAACTGATAACCTCGTCTGTTCTGTCTTCAATCACTTGATTAACGAATTAGGCAAAACTTTGCATTATAATTGTAAAAATTCAAAAAAATATTAAGTACACATTTCAATCAGAATTTTAACCTCTACAACATCTGTATTGACAATGTTTTTGATAGAGTTGTTTTTTTTTTTAGATATTGTTATGGTAATTAATAAAAATGTGTTTTTTGACTATAAATCTGTAGGGGAGACCGGGGGAATGGCGACAGCTTACGGGAATTTAAATTTTTTCACCCCGAAAAAATGTTTATTTTTTAATAGTAAAAATTCTAAAGCTGAATCATGATCTTTAGTATCTGTATAAATTTAACCGTAATCATAACTGTAAAGTAAGCATACATAAAAAAAATATTTTTTAAACCTCTGCACAGTGGCGGGATTACCCAGGACACTGGGGTAATTCCGCCACTGTACCGGGGTAATGCCGCCACTCTTTAATGACCTAGTACATGCATAAAATGGATACTAGGAAACACACAACCTACTGAAAATAGTTAGAAAGCAATGTAATTGAGCAGAATAATGGTTAAGCTTACAATTTACTTCATATTGCAAAAGTCACTCTGCTGAATCGGCTCCACAACATTAAAATGAGGCCATTTCTCACCCGATTTGCATGGCGGCGGTATTACACCGAGAGGACAATATGGTGGAAATCCCCAAGCAAAGCCGAAACAAGAACCGAACTTGTTCAACACATTGCATCAAAATGTCGGCGAATGCATATAGTTTACGGGTCATATTATCTTAAATACCTAATGTTACAATAAAAGGTGCTTATCTCTACTCATTTGAAGCTCCAAAATAACAAGCAACTAGATGAAAACTACATTTTTCACTAGAACAAAAGAACGACGTACAGCAAAGTGACTCTCACTTTAGGCACTGTTTATATTGTTGGCCGCTATAGTGCAGGCACATTCACTATCTCAAACTGCCCTTATTTTTGAAACTAGGTGGGGTGGCGGCATAACCCGGGTTGGCGGCATTCCCCCGGTCTCCCCTACATATCTTCAACCACTAACCTATTAAGAGGGGAGAAACTTAGTACATTCATTCTAGACAAAGTAAAGGGATTAAAATAATTTCCAGTTTTCCCCTAATTAATTCCAAATGCGGCCCTTTTTTCCTCCCCTAATACTGGTCTATAAAGAGTTTTAAAGACTTTAAAATTCTATGTGCTCTAAGTTTTTTTTTTTTTTTTTTTTTTTTTTTTTTTGAGGGGGGGGGGGGATGCCAATTTCGAGTGGGAAGAAAAATCTTGATTATTTATTGTGACAATAAAATGACACAGAACAGATTTTTTTTTTTTTTTTTTTTAATTTAAGCAGTTTTAAAGAGTTTTGAAACTTTAAGTATTATTACTGTGAGAGGTGAAGAAAACGGGGAAACGAAATTTTGAAGGCGAAATTCAGATAAAATTTTAAGAAATTTAGGACCGATTATTTTTTCACTTAAAGTAACAAATACAGTAGAGCAATTTTTTTTAAACCTTTAACTGATGTCAAAGAAATTGTCACATAACTAGTGTGAAGCGGTCCGTGAGACCGCTCCAACGAAAGATGAATAAAAGCCGCAATAAACTCATAGGATGTTGTTTTTGTACTAAACTCTTTGCACAGGAGTGATATAATTAAAATTCACCTATTCAAAAGTCTCTGGTGTTAGTACTAAAGTGAAACAAAATTTCAGTAGTGTTTGTAATAAACTGAAATTTGCAAGTTAAACTATGAAAATTAAAAAAGCACTGGTCTGTGAGACCGGTAACATCAGTTAAAGAATAAAAAAAGTTTTAAACAGTTTAAACTTTGGTATTGTGGAGAAGGGAGTAAAAAGGGGAGGTGAAATTTCAGAAGAAAGGTTAGCAATGGCGGTTTTATCTTTATTTTTTAAATCAGAAATGAAAAGAAATGCACAAGAGTTCCACCCCCGATTAAGAAACAATATGACAGTAAAGCACTTTAAAGGGTTTTTAAAAAATTTTGTATGAAAATAAGCACTTTCAAGCACAAAAAAAAATCCTTTTGAAAAACGCAAGTACTTTTAAGGACCGTACGAATCCTGATATATTAAAAATTTCCCAACTACAGAGTAGTCCTGCACGGGTCAAGTTGCACCACACACAAAACCGAATATTATACTTAAGTAAACCCGCAACTCGACCCGAACCCTCCAAAAATATTTCCTCGATCCGCAACCTGACCAGAATCAGCCAAAATAATTTCCCGCAACCTGCAACTCAACCCATGCTTATTTCAACCCGAACCCGAAATAAAAGGAAAGGAAATCGTGTTTTATTGATATTATGAAATGTAATCTACAATTACGTCTCTAATAACAATGTTTTATGTAGGAAAATGGACAAATGTATATACTTTAATATTCAAACATATGTGGGTATCATGCCCACACGTATTTGAAATGAGGACAGCTTGTTAAAAAGCGCAATCTATATTCACCATCATGGTTGATCTCAATGGCGCTTGGTGACAAGTTGTCCTCAACATGGCTCACAATCATATGACACACCTAAGTGATGTAGGATAGGTGGGGGCTAAAGTTACGCACTTATTAATTTTGATTTTTAACGAGCACATTGATCTAAACTTATATGACGACTGATTAAAATGTTGTATTAAAACCTTAAGCACGTTCCACTATTAAACGACCACTATCAAACGACATTCTGTCAAATTATAATTCCGTGAGAAATTGTAATTTAAAAAGAAAACATTGCTCTGCGTATCTTTGCCCTATTGGTTGGACTAAAAGTACGCAGTGATGAGGCAAAAGATTCGCAGTGCGCATTTTTTTCCCATTACGGCCGGATTTTGCCCCTATTTTCACTAAAATGAATGAGTAATGTTAGTTATGCATTAGTAAATTTTGATAATATTTAAACTGAAAATTCTAAACTAGACCATGAAAAAAACAGCGGTCTGCGAGATCACAAATAGCAGTTAACCTCTAACTGTTGTGACAAAAATCGTTTCATAAATACTGTAAGCAGTCTCCGAGACCGCTTAATTGTTGATTGAATAAAATGTTTGACTGACTCATAAGAAGCGGTTTCTGCCCTAAATTTTATGCAAAGGGCTATTATAGTAAAATTTCCCGCATTCAGAAGTCTTCAGCTATACTTTTAATTTACCAAACGAATCAAAATTAAACTAACATAACTACTTAAATTGAAAATTACAAGTTAAACTGTGAAAACTGAATATTGCAGCGGTCGGCGAGACCGTTAACAGGAGTTAAGGATTAAGAACGAGCTTAAGACGATTCATGAAACAATATTGATTTTTAAAAGTAGGATACCTGCGTTCTATATTAAAAAAATAACTTAACTAGAAAAAGGAAAATGTAGTTTACTAACTTATATTAGTTAAGTAGCTATTATATTTTATATAATATAAATTTAGAAATAGTGAAAAGCTTTGCAACTAGCTAAAACGATAGGGCAAAGTCCCATATCTTGAACATGTGCGTATCTTTGTCCCAAGAAGGATGCGTACTTTTACCCTATTCTGCAGTATTTTGCTTAACCGGCTATCTATAAGTATAAACAAATGTGATCGAGGTAAACTACGGCATTTAGAAGTTAAAAATATTTCGATCTCCACTAAAATTTTGGATTTGTAGAAATTCCAGGTACTATCAGCTAAAGAATAAATTGAAATTTAAAAAATATTAGATCAAAATTCGAAAATTTAAACTTACCTCATTTTCTTAGCACAAATTGCTACTTTTAATCAAAGGTTTAAACAAATGACTAGTACACTTGAAACAAAACTGCCACCTATTGGCCATGAGAGCCGAAATGTTATTTCATATGAAATCAGCCGGTGCGTATTTTTGCCCCGCTCATATCATTACCCCTACCTACCCTATATCTCTCTTTGCATGAGAAAGTAAAAACTCGGCATTTTATCGCTCAGAAACTCACGTAAAATTAAAATGCAGTTGTTTATATTTAGGTTTTTTCCAAGTCTAAGATTTTCACAAAAAGTTTGAGCAGAACAATTTTTCAGATAAAATAAATACATATTTCAATATGAATGAGCTTTTATTAAATTTACTCCTTAACCTTTAACTGATGTCACAGAAATTGTCACAACTAGTGTGAAGTTATCTGTGAGACCACTTTATCGAAAGATGAATAAAAGGCACGAATAACTCATAGGATGGTGTTCTTGTACTGAACTTTTTGTACAGGACTGTTATAATTAAAATTCACCTATTCAAAAGTGTCTGGTGATAGTACTAAAGAACGGAACAAAATTTCGGTGGTGTTTGTAGTTAAACTGAAAATTGCATGTATATAAAAAATTGCAAAACTATAAAAATTAAAAGCTGCGGTCTGAGAGGCCGGTAACATCAGTTAAAAGTTAAGAAAAATATATATATATAAGAAATCTGATAAATTCTTTTTATTTAAGGCACAGTTAAGAACCATTTATTCTTCTCTAGGAATAGAAAAATTTTACCAACATTTCATTTTTCATATACACGCAAATACATGTATAATATTTCTGAAAGTTTTAAAACACATACCCATGATACGTGTGTATAGATAAAAAAGTGCCCAATATTCAGAGTTAGAAGCATAGGAGAGAGTACGTAGGAATGGGACACCTTTTACAAAAATAAGAAAATGAACTTTGTTTGACACAAAAACAATATTTCAGTTTATAGAATACAAAATGAAACAATTTCTAATGTCCTTGAACAATATAAACATAATTTTCAGAAACAATTTTATAATTAAAGAAATTGCAAGTTTCAAAATTTGTCCCATGCTTAGTTTAATCCATGCTTAGACCCATGCTTGAAGGCTTAGTTTATATTATGGATAATATACAGTATAATGTTCCATAAATAGGGAAACTATTACATCTATGCATAAACAAGTCATTAATATTCAGAAAGCATAAAAAGTATGTGGAGCAAAATCACTTCTGATCTTGAAATAATCTTTTACTTTATACAATTGAAATCTTATGCAACTTTTTTCAACTGGAGATTGGGCTACCATTGCTTCATCTAGTGTGCGATTGATGAAATGTCTAGAATGATGATATTAAAAAAATTTTATTACTACCAAAACAAAAACAAATTTTGCAGGAAAGTAAAAGAATATACAAAATTTATTAAGTTAAACCAGCTCTTTGCATGTTCGCCAACATAAATGAAAAATAGTGGAAATTCGAAGGATCACTTTTTGTTTCCTAATTGGTTTGATTAAGAGTATCAACAATAACAGAGATTATAAAGCATGTAAGCGTGGGGGGGGGGGGGGGTGTTATGAAGAAAATTTTTAAAGTAAATTTTTTATTGTATAAATTATTTTTATAAACAAAAAACTTTGAATTTTATCCATTACTGGCACATCTGCCCTATACCTAGATTTTTAACCTGAAAAAAAAATATATTTTGGACATTGTTTTGAAAAATCAGTCAACCCGAACCCGACACACAAGATTCAAAACCCAAACCGACCCGATCCGAACCAAAAAAGTGAAGTAAACCCGACCCGATGCCGGAATCTAGTACAATAAATACCGATTACACGGCACGACTCTAATATTAAGAAAGATAATTTTGGTATACATTTTAAGTATTCTGCAGAAGAATAGTGGAATATTTAGCCTTCATTATCAGTCAAAGGCGGGGAGGAGTACTATTCATTGCATCACTAATTAAAAATAAAATATTTAATCTGCTAACCATATTGCAATAAAATATGATTTTTTACATAAAACATTAAAAATTGCACGCATGTAATAAACACTCATGTAAAGAATAGTCATTTGACTGAACGATAAATATTTAACAATAAAATAATAGGATGATTACGCATTAATACCTGATAAAAGCATGTTACATTATAATTCGAAATCAAACGGTCTTACTGTGTAGTTCATTTTTACTTATTAGGAATCAAGGAGAATGGAAATATAACAAAATTTAACCCATAAAGAAGAAATATTTACTTACATCCTAATTTGAAATCATAATCAAGATGGATACCTTGAACACCTCTGTGGCTGCGTGAACAGTCATTACGTCATCATTGAAGTCCTTTCTCGTTGGCTGACATGGTAGACTAAGATATTTCATGTATTTTTACTATGCGAGTGGTAAATATTATACCCGGTTACAGATAAAATTCTAGTAAACATGCAGATTTCTGTAGTTTTACAAAAACTAGTTTTGTAGGATTACAGTTTTTTTTTTACAGTGTAGTTCCTGAAATATAGTTATCGCATAAATCGTTAAAAATTTCAAATAGCAGTGGCACTTTTAGGCTAATTACACACAAACTTAATCAGTACCAATATATATCATGATCTAACTGAATCTGAAGTTAAATTACGTGCGTTAGTTCTTGAGATAGAGTGCCCAAAAAATTTGTGCAACATACAGACAAGCAGTTAGACACACAGACACACAGACTCAGTTACAGACATTTTCTGAAAACAGTAAAATCGTGTTCAGAACCTTCTAAAACGTATGAATTCTTCGTAAAGCGGAAATCGAATTTTTTCACGAATCAAAGATTTTCTTTTTGTAAAAAAAAAAAAAAAAAAGAAAGTAAAAATATAGTAAGCAAACCGAATTAAAATAATAAGAAAATACGCTATTTAATAACATCAATAAAGGTCCTTGCAAAACGAATAGAAATTTCGTAAGTTAGCAAAATAACTGTAATAGATACGTTGAGTTGATGTTGCATAAATTTTTTAATCTTAATCAGTTTTAAAAAATTCAGACAGTTTAATAAAATATAGTATCGATTATATCAATAATACTTGCCTTATTTCATTTTGATTTAACTTAAAAAATTTAATTGAAAAATGATTAAGGATGTATTTTAAGAATACATTTTACATTTTATCTATTTTTATTATAAAGGACAAACGTGTCCGTGCGATGACGGCATTTTGACGGTGGCAACACAAAACGATTAAATTTAACTTTCTATATTATAAAAGATAAACGTGACAGTGCGTAACGATAACGTTATTTTGACGGGGGTAACACGAAACGATTAAATTTAACTTTTACTGCAATTTTTTAAACTTCTAAATATCACTCATTTTAAAATTTTATACCGTCGAATAGAAAAAAAGTACTTTCTAATGAAATTTGTTTGAAAACTGTGTCGCTTTTTACTAAATTTTTATTGTTGTTAAAATAATTTTCAGGCATGATTTTTTTTTAATCTGTGTCTATCGCGGGCAGACGATAACGTAAGACAAATCCGTTTGTAGTTAAATTAATATAAATAGCATCTGTTTCCAGATTATATGACATAATGAAATTAAAACATTCATCAATCAATAAATAAAACAATAAAATGTAACTAAAATACAAATTTAAGACATGTGATTAAACTATGCACTTAAACCCCTAAAATGATCAGAATAAAAAAGGCTAATAGTGATGTTTGGCGATTTCTTTGGCTGTTAACTCCTGGAACGTGAACAATACAAAACTATCGCTTTTAATAAATTTCAAAAGTTGACTTAAACTAATTACTATTTTTAATATGATTTTTGGTATTGTTAGTGCGTATTCTAAAAAAATACACTGCTCAAAACAATTAAAGGATATTGCAGTTTTAGGTGGATTTTGTAGCTGGTAAACTGTTTAACTGATTGATACATGGTCGACAGACATAGTAGGTTATATGAGAATAAATTACACATGTTTGGCAGAAAAAAATGAATTTTATTGCGCATTTGTGTACTAAAGGAAAAAAAACACAATTTGTGCATATGAGAAAAAAAGAATAAGAAAAGGTGTTTTCTTCAAAGAAAATCATTTTCAGTAGGGGGTATGGTTTCCACGGGCGGCCAGCAACGTTGAACACTTTTGAGGCATGGACTCAATGAGGCTATTAATGACGAGTTGGAGTATTCTTCCCCACTCTTCCAGAAGAGCTCTTTCCAGTTCTTGGAGAGTTTGTGGGGGTTGTTGGCGACCAGAAACTCGTCTTCCTAGAGCGTCCCAAACGTGCTCGATTGGATTCATGTCTGGAGAACACGCTGGTCATTCCATTCGAACGATTCCTTCCTCGAAAAGGAAATCCTCCACCAGGTTTGCACGATGTGGCCTGCAGTTATCGTCCCTTAAAATGAAGTTATCTCCAATTGCTGCAGCGTAAGGGACTACAATAGGTCTGAGGATCTCATCCCTATATCTCCGACCAGTCAGAGCTCCATCTCGAATGATGTAGAGGTCAATGCGCCCGTTAATGGAGATGCCACCATACACCAACACTCCTCCACCGCCAAATCTGACACTTTCGTGCACGAACGCAGGATTATTCCTACTGCCACTGTCCCTCCAGATGAAAATACGCCTATTATCCGGATGCACAGAAAAACGGGACTCGTCAGAAAACAGAATATTGCTCCATTCATTTCTCCTCCAGTTGACATGCTCGGTTGCCCACTCCCTGCGGTCGCGACGATGCCTTGATGTTAATCTAACACATACCATCGGTCGGCGAGCATACAGACCTACAGCATGGAGCCGGTTTTGGACAGTCTGAGTTGAAATCGTGGTGCCTGTAGCCGAGCGAAGGTGTTGTTGGGGAAGAGTAGCGTTCATGGTTCGGTGTCTCCGAGCTGTTAACGCTAAATACCGATCTTCATTGGGCCTTGTTGCCCGTCTACGACCTTGCCCTGGTCTTCGGCCTGCATATCCACTCTCCAAAAAACGGTTCCAGATCCTGGAAATGACACTTTGTGACACTCCAATGGCTTGCGCTACTTCGGCTTGAGTTTGGCCCCTTTCTAACCTACCAACAATTCTCAAAGCTTCTGAATCTGTCAAATGACTTCGCTGAGACATCGTACTCATCGAAACAAAGCAATCACTGAATGCCGATCATCCTTGTCTTCATTCTCTTTTATCCAGTTGAAAGTCAAATTTCATTCGCCGCCGCTGAAGCGACGTTTTTGACGTCGAACTCAAAATTTGCATACTCCATAGTTTGAAAACCAGAAAAATTTGCATTTGTGATTCTCTTCTTCTATTTTCGGCAAAAAAAATTCGTTTATATCTTTATTTTATATAAAACTTCAAATATCCTTTAATTGTTTTGAGCAGTGTACATTAAATGTAAAAAATCTAATATAGTTATAAATTAAATAGTTTTCATATACAGTGCTCAAATCGATTAAAGGATATTGAGGTTGTTGACGAATCTTGCTGCTGGAGAATTGTTTAAATGAATAATGCATGATCGAAAGACATGGTAGGCTATATGAGAAAACATTACAAACGTTTGGCAGAAAAAATGGATTGTATTGAGCATTTGGGTGCAAAGGAAAAAAAAACACAATTTGTGCATATGACAAAAAACGAATGAAAAAAGGTGTTTCCTTCAAAGAAAATCGTTTTTAGTAGGAGGTATGGTTTACCCGGACGGCCAGCAACGTTGAACACCTTTGAAGCATGGAGTCAATGAGGCTATTAATGAGTAGTTGAAGTATTTTGTCCCACTGCTCCAAACGATCTCATTCCAGTTCTTGAAGAGTTTGTGTGGGTGGTAGGCGGCCTGCAACTTGTCTGCCTAGAATGTGGCAAACATACTCTATTGGGTTCATGTCAGATAACACGCTGGCCATTCCAGTCGTATGATTCCTTCCTCGAAAAGTAAATCATCTACCAAGTGAGCACAATGTGGCCTGCAATTGGAGTCCATTAATTGGAAGTCATCTCCAATTGCTACAGCGCAAGATACTACAGTATGTCTGTAAGTTCCTATATCGCTGACCGGTCAGACCCCCATTTCGAATGATATGGAGGTCAGCGCGCCCATCAAGGGAGATGCCAGAATAGATCATCACTCCCCACCTTCAAAACTGATGCTTCCTTGCACGAACGCAGGATTGTTCCTGGTGCTACGATCCCTCCAGATGAAAATAAGCCTACTGTTAGGATGAACAGAAAAACAAGACTCGTCAGAGAAAAGAAAATTGCACCATTCATTTCTCCTCCAGTTTACATGCTCCGTTGCCCAATCCCCGCGGGCGCCACTTTGCCTTGCTTTTAACGTAACACATATTATTAGTCTGCGAGTATACAGACCTACAGCGTGGAGCCGGTTTCGGACAGTTTGAATCGAAACTGTGGTGCCAGTAGCCGAGCGAAATTGTTGTTGAGGAAGAGTGGCATTTATTTTTCGGTGTCTTCGAGCCGTTAGCTTTAAATATTTATCTGCCTTGGTCAGCACGTCTACAAACTTGCTCTGGTCTTCTGCCTCCATTTCCAGTCTCGGAAAAACGGTTCCAGATCCTAGAAATCACTCCTTGTGAAACTCCAGTGGCTTCTTCTACTTCGGCTTGTATTTGGCCCCCCTCTGACGGACCAATAACTTTCCAAGTTTCTGATTCGGTTAAATGACTTCATTGAGACATGTCACTCGGCGAAACAAAGCATTTACTGAATGTCGATCATTGCTTTGCACTTTGTCTTTCAGTAAGTTCAAAGCCAAATTTCACTCGCTGCCGCTAAAGCGCCGTTTTTGACGTCAAACTCAAAGCTGGCCTACTCCAAACATTGTAAATGAGAAAAATTTGCTTTTGTGTCTCTCTAAATCAGTTTTCTGCAAAATATGTCGCTTATATCGTCATTTTACATAAGACTGATACCTTTTAAATGCTTTGAGCAGTGTATATTCTGTAACACAGGAAGCTTGGGTATGTCCCCCTGTACTCATAAAATAAATAAGTTTATCTGTCAATCTGTCTAAGAGTGTGTGTGAGCTGGCGATGGCTAGGGAAATCTACCGCAGGTAGAAGTTAAAGGTGAGGCCTGACGCAAGGATGTTCGAATAAACCTGATACTCAGATTTTTTCATTTTTAGATAATCAGCTGTCATACTAATTAAAAACTGTAGTGAACATCGCAAAATTGCTAGATGTCACATCTGTCTGATCAAAAACATTTCTTTGGAATTTCTACATGTGACGAGTCAGGATGCGAAGAAAAATCTTTCGTATTTTTCGCACTTTGAAACTGCATATACGCTTTCTACGTTGAAAAAAAATCCACTTATTTTGGTTACTTTTCCCGTTAGCCCAGTGGTTAGGTGTTTGAATTCGGAATTAATTACGGGAAAACTGGAAATTGTTTTAATCCCTTTAGTTTAGGTCTAGAATGAAAGTACTAGAATGAATATGCTATGTTTTACCCTCGTACTAGGTGAGCCTTAGAAAGTATGTATAGATTTACAGTAAAAAAAAACACGGGTTTTTTTAAATACCATGGCAATTCCTCAAAACAACTAACTCTATCAAAAGCATTGTCAATACAGTAGCAGTAGAATATTGTAGAGCTTATAATTCTGAGTAAAAGGAATACCTACATTTAATATATTTGTTGAACATTAAGGTCACAATTCAACTGCAAAGATTTGGCCCCGTGGTCAGGGGGTTGAATTCAGAATTAATCAGGAGAAAGCTGGAAATGAACGTACTAAGTTTTCCCCCTCGTACTAGGTGAACTTTAGAAAATATGCACATATTTATAGTCTTTTTTTATTACCGTAAGAATATCTCAAAACAGATAACGCTGTCAAAAATATTTTTAGAATTAGCAGAGTTAGTTACAAATGTCGTAGAGCTTAAAATTCTGATTAAAATGAGTACCCAGTACCCACATTAATATTTTTCTTCAACATTAAGGTCTCAATTCTGTTTCAAAATTTTGCAGTAATCGCTAATCAAGAGCTTGAAGTCAGGAAAGACCAAGTTACCTTAACAATACCTCAAAACAGCTAAATCTATATAAAAAAAATGTCAATAGAAATGTTGTACAGTTTAAAATTTTGAATAAAATGAGAACCCACATTAATATCTTTGTTAAACATTAAGGTCGCAATTCTATTGCGTTTAGGAAGAAGGGGCGAGAAAATTCACCAAATATTTCCTACGATATTGGAATAATGCTAAATACATGTTTATCGATAAGCATCATTATGCGTTTCTGTTTACAATTTTTTAATAGAACCTAATTTTAACTTAACTCATAAGAAACGTTTTTCCAGAATATCGCCTTTCGGTAGAAGAAGGCATATTAATTGAGATGGCAGACATATAATTTTATAAAACTTCCAACTTAAAAATTTTAAATTAAAAAAAGTGTAATATTTTACTTAATCTGTTAACCGTTTGCAGGAAACTGTCCAGTCATTCAACCGTTTTATAGAAAACGGTTTCATAAGCGCATATATTTTATTGCGTAAGAAATCCTGATTTGAAATCTCCATAAGCGCTCCAAACGTAATGATATAAAAATATAATTTCTGATTTTATTTTCCTAGTGATTAAACTATAAATTTATCGTTTCTGAAAGAAATAAAAATACAATAATTACATAATTCAGCTGGAAAAAAATCTTGTGTTTCGTCGAAAATTAAATTAAAATCAGTTCAGTAGTTATCGAGAAAAAGGTATATTTATGACAGCTTTTTTACACGTCATATCAATGCTCATACCACCAACCTCAAACCATACTGTTAAAAGAAATATTTTTTTATGTAAAGATTATAATATTTTTTAAAATATGCCGAAGGTTTTAAACTTTTATAAATTTAACTTAAGATGCTCCGTACGCTATTCAAAAATTATTTTTATTAAAACGATCGTAGTCCTTTTCGTAAAATATCGAAGTTTAACCCATTTGTGCCTGGCGTCCTAATTTTGGGAAGCTTTCTTAAAAAAATTCCCATTACAAATTGAATTATGATATCCTTTCAAAACTTAGGAAAATATATCCTTAGTATTTGTTTTCAATATTTATCCATAAATGGCAGTGCATTTTTAAGAATAAAAAGGTGAAATAAATGTTTGTTGTAGCGCAAAGTTGGATTTTCTTGAAATAAAATGGCGCGTAAAAAAGGGTAAGATATTTCTTTTATTTTTTTATCAATCATTTTATAAGTGGTATTATTTATAATATGAAACATTATTTTAGAATACGTATTTTTACATTTTTTCAGATTTCTATTTTTTTGCTCGAATTTGAACCTTTATACATCGTCCCAATTTTGGGACGCCAGGCACGAATGGGTAGGGGTTTTCTCCGTTAATGTCTATGCATTAAATGTATGTTTTATGCCATTTATTTTGTTAGAAAATGGTTACACACCCCTCGGATAATTATTTGGTTATAAAATTATTATTCGGATTATTATTTGGCTATTCTTTGTTATTACTATAGGGGGAACAGGGGCTGGGCTCTATTCAAGAACAAGACACCCACCCCTTCCTACACTTAGCTATTGGCTTAGTAAAAATTTATATCATACCGTTATGTTTTGTACTTAGTTTAGTATTTGACATCCTGAGGTTACTAAAACATATACAGCAGAACCTTGATTATCCGACGCAATTGGGTCCGAACCGACAGCAGATAATCAAATTTCCAGATAATTGAGAATTTATCAATAATCATCTAGTTTAATATGCAACATCGTCATCGAACTGCTATTAGGACTATTTAAACTACTTAATAGGCATCTAAATTTAAATTATACGTGAAAATAACTTTATTTTTTTAGAACAGGGTCGTGTACACGGGGGGGGGGGGGGGGGCATAATATTCACGGGATCGGATCTTGCGGGAGCTCAAGCTAATTTCAATGGAATTCGAAGAAAGGGGAACCAAAATGCTTATATATACTCGTGGTATGGAAGGGAACACTTGCATACACAAGGAATGTGAAAGTTAAAAAAAAAAAAAAAAGTTGGAAAACATTCAGGATATCGACATCGATTTACAGAGATTTCCGGTTACACGAGGGTTGGATAATCGAAGTTCTACTGTACCATATATACTCGTGTGTGAAACGAAGATTTTTTGACAATTTTCTGCAAGTAAATTGGGGGGTAAACTTATACGCTAGTCAATTACATAAGCCAAAAAAAAAAAAAAAAAAAACCCTTCGAATACTGCAAAAGTCTGATTTTTTATGCATATAAATAATAAAATAATATATAAAATATACAAATAATAATAATTTATTATTAAAAAAAATTCAATGATTTGTTTTTGTTTACTTACTAATTTTTCGCATTATTAAGTGAAATCTTTCGTTTGATTTTGTGCGAAATTGAAGAAAAAAGTTAGGGGCCAACATATGCAAGTTTTTGCATTCAAAAGTTAATGGGTCGGCGTATATGCGAGTATATACGGTATATATACTCTATTATTAATTATTGACTAGGACTTCCCTCAGAGGGATTAGTCTGAGCGATATTACTAAGAACATAGATTTAATAATAACATGTGGAAGCAAAGAAAATGAGATGTTATCTTTAATTGTCCATATACTGCGAAAAATTGAAATTATGAAAATAAACGAATTGTAGAATTACAAAATCTTATATATAAATTCGTATACACTGTTTAAAAGAATGGGAAATCAAACCATTCAAGACAGCCATGAATGGATATAAAATTGAAAGTACGCAATATATTAAAAATAAAATAGAAAATGAAACACTAATTTACTTATATCGGAATTTTAGCTGTATAAAATGATATCAAGAGCATAATCAAACGCTCTGCACCAATTTGAGTAACTTTAAATGACAAATATATGATGTTTAAAATGAATGGACTATACTTTATATGGTGTGTGCTCCCCCGGAATAGTTAATATTGTACAATATCTGTTTTCCACGGATGCAATGAGGTTGTCGATAACATTTAAAGAATTCTCTTCTCAAAATCTAATATAGTATCAAAGTACCGAATACATCAAATGTGGCATGCAATGCTTCGTTAGAGTGTGTTTTAGATATGCTCGATCGGATTTAAAAGATGAGTGTATGCTGGCCACTGCATACGCTGTATTGTTTTGTTTTCAAACATATTCTGCACAAGTTGAGCTGTATTTAGCATGTATTAAATAAAAGAAATCGGCAATGATTACAACATAACGTATGACACAAGATCTAAATATATCGTCTGCATAACTTTTGAGCTGTCAAAGTGTCATTTGAAGTAATTTACAAATCCATACATATTTATTCAGCAAATCATGCAAGCTAACATACGCCAATATGAACCCGATTACAAAATTTCACCAGAATAAGTTAATATATAAAAAATCTACTAATGATAATTGAGAAAATGACCTTATGATAAAATGTCTAGAAAAACGAATCGGATAAAAAATTCATATCACATTTAAAATGGCACTTCCCTCTGTTAGTAGCCTTGGCGAGAGAGAGAAAAGCCTAGAGAAGGAACACTTTAACAAGTACTTTCGGGCAACCTACTCACTGTTTCATACAGGTCTTTATTCAATATTTACACAATTTATTTAATGCTAGGTGGGTATCTATCAGTTTTGTTGCATTTAAATCACATGTTTTGCGGAGGAAATGCAGCATTATGAAATATTTAAAGTTGCTGTACCTAATAATTCCAAATTAATGGTAATTGAGATCGCTTTCCGTTAATTTCATCTTTTTAAATTTTAAATTTTTTAGAAACCATTCATAGAGACAATTGTATATTTTAAAACTAACCCGAAGCAAAATTTCAAGATTTTGGGCTCAGCAGTAACAGAGAAATAGAAAATTGTTGAAAGTTTTTTGTTTCTGCACTATTTTATATAGCGACATTTTTAGAAATTGTTCTATTGCGAGAATTTACGTCATTATAAATACAGACATGTCAATTTTTATGTTTATATTCCTAACAGTTCCATTTTCTTCGTTACTTAGATCATCTTTATATCTTTCTCCGCTTTGCTTAGTCTTTCTATTTTTTAGAATTCGTTCTACAACGAGCATTTACATCTTATTAATTACTACCATGCCAAAGTTCTAGTTTCTAACCCCAACAGTATCCCAAAAATTTCAGTATTCCAAATATATCATAGTTTAGAACCTTTCTAGAAATTTTTACGTTTATCCGTCAAATTGAACCTTTTAGAGAGCGTTCATTACGAGTATTTACACCTTAAAAGTAAGTACCGCACCAAATTTAAAGTTTCTAACCCAATCAATATCGCAGAAATCACAATTTTAGAACTTTTTTGCTCCTGCAGCGATGTAGGTTCTTGCACTGACATAAAATAGTCTTTTTTTTCGGAGCAGAGATGGCCACCAACATTTTTTTAAGTTGGCTATGTAGTTTCAGAGATAACACCTCACAAACGTACAAGCATTAATAATATTATACACTTTATAATATTATAACGCTTTATAATATTAGCATTAGATGTACCGATACAAAAGCCATTTATCTGTTACAAACTAAAGTATTGGCGTTGCCCAGAATTTGAAGGATGTTTGTTCTGAAAAATCAATTTCAAAATTTAACATACAACACAAAACAATCATTAAAAAAAGAAGCCGAAATGTTGTTGAATGAATCATATGAAAACGCTATATAAAAAAGGATAAATGTATATAACAGACGCAAAAGAATACAGCTATAAATGAACTTATTTCAATTTATAATTGGAGCAATAATGTTAAAATACGCCAATATTTCCCTTATCGGGTTTTTATCATACTTCAATACATTTTTCACACTCATATGACGTTATACTATATCCACCATGCCCTTTATATTTCCAATATGACGTAATATTTTCCTCTTTCACGTGGAAACCTTGAAATAGAAACGTTATGAAGTTATATTCACTTTCATTTAAATTCGTGAAACCATTTATTTCATTTTCATATTTCACGTGAATATCTTGCAATAGAAAAGTTATGACGTAATATTCACGTTTTTTTGAAATTCGGCAAAGTATTTATTTCATTTTCATTTTTCGCGTGGAAATAATGCAGTTGAAAATTAATTGTTGTAGTAATAATTCTATTGTGTTTTTTAATTGTTGGCAACTGCTATAACGAAAAATGTTTACATTTGATAAGAAATTGCTGTTAAATTGGTGTTTTTTTATTAATTAAAAATTAACTATAAGTTATTTCGATTCCGGATTACTTTAGTTGTCTCGGCCATGTTTTAATACACATGTACGTATCTCTTCACAAATTTGGCTTCCAAGTTGTGGATTTTTTATAGAATTACAAGCAGACAGATAGACAAGTTTTCATTTTTATATCTCTCTCTATTCTATAAAAAGTAACTAACGCTGTCACCGCCGCCGCCGGTTTTGAATTTTTTGTGACCGGAGGTCTTTCTTCGTTAATATTAAGAAAACTATTGCATACAAATATATGAAAATCGGTGGTATTATAGCGAAATGCTTGATCAACACACTAATGCATACAGTTTTCAAATCGAAGAATTATTTTAAGAGATATTTAATGCTAAATTTGGACAAAATCTTTCCATTAAAAAAACATTATAAGAGCAAAAGCTATACATGGGAATTTAATCATTTTTAGATCATTTTATTCAATAGAAGATCCCGGTCTGCAGATTTCATTAATTTTTTTTTAATTTGACTCATTTTTTGAGGTTTTATTGCTATTTTAAATTCAAATATTCAGCATTTTGACAGATATTTTTTACATATTTTAGAAAATGGTATTAATTTAAACTGTTGTCAACTGTATAAACAGCGCAAACAATAATGTTTGCTTCAAATAAAAAAAATATTTACACGTTACTATTATAAACAGAAAAAAACCCTTCAAATTAGAATTAAATAATTAGGTATAAAAAGCAGGCACTTATTAGAAATTACGCCATAAAAACTATATTTACATGTGAATTTTAAAAGAGAAAGGATAAGGTAAAATAAATTCATTAACATGCGTTAGAAATCTGAAATAGAAGAAATTACGTCACATTACACTTATTATGCAAAATGAACAAAAAATAGTATTGCAAAACAGTTTAAATTTAAAAATTGCGCGAGTCAAAATATTAGAGGTTAAATATTAGATTTTTTCAAATTTTTTATTATTTGTCGTTTGTTTTGAGGTGTTCAGCTATAAGTATGCAAATTTTTATGTTTCCAACATAATTAGGGGCTGAGTTAGAAAAATTGCTTTAAATAAACAAGTTAAAGCCCAGATGGTTAAATATTAGACTTTTTCAAAATTTTATTATTTGCTGTTTGATGTGAGGTGTTCAGCTATAAGTATGCAAAATTTCATGTCTCCAACTTAATTAGGAGCTGAGTTAGAAATATTGCTTAAAATACACAAGTTAGAGCCCAGAGGGTTAAATAATAGACTTTTTCAAAATTTTATTATTTGTCGTTTGATGTGAGGTGTTCAGCTATAAGTATGCAAAATGTCATGTCTCCAACTTAATTAGGGGCTGAGTTAGAAAAATTGCTTAAAATACAGAAGTTAGAGACCGGAGGGTTAAATATGACTTTTTCAAAATTTTATGATTTATCGTGTTATCGCAAGTGTTCAGCTATAAGTATTCAAACTTTCATGTCTCCAACTTAATTAGGGGCTGAGGTAAAAAAATTGCTTAAAATACAGAAGCTAGAGACCGGAGGGTTAAATATGACTTTTTCAAAATTTTATGATTTATCGTGTTATCGCAAGTGTTCAGCTATAAGTATACAAACTTTCAAGTCTCCAACTTAGTTAAGGGATGAGTTAGAAAAATTCCTTAAAACACATAAGTTAGAGCCCAGAGGGTTAAATATGAGACATTTTTCAAAATTTTATTATTTGTCGTTTGATGTGAGGATTTCAGCTATAAGTTTGCGAAATTTCATGTCTCCAACTTAATTAGGGGCTGAGTTAGAAAATTGTTTAAAATACATAAGTTAGAGCCCAGAGGGTTAAATATTAGACTTTTTAAAAATGTTATCACTTGTCGTTTGATGTGAGGTATTCAGCTATAAGTATGCAAAATGTCATGTCTCCAACTTAATTAGAGGCCGAGTTAGAAAAATTGCTTAAAATATAGAAGTTAGAGACCGGGGGGTTAAATATGATTTTTTCAAAATTTTATGATTTATCGTGTTATCGCAAGTGTTCAGCTATAAGTATGCAAACTTTCATGTATCCAACTTAATTAGGGGCTGAGTTAGAAAAATTGCTTTAAATACGCAAGTTAGAGCCCAAAGGGTTAAATATTAAGCCTTTTTCAAAATTTTATTATTTGTCGTTTGATGTGAGATGTTCAGCTATAAGTATGCAAAATTTCATGTCTCCAACTTAATTAAATTAGGGGCTGAGTTAGAAAAATTGCTTAAAATACACAAGTTAGAGCCCAGAGGGTTAAATATTAGACTTTTTCAAAATTTTATTATTTGCCGTTTGATGTGTGGTGTTCAGCTATAAGTATGCAAATTTTCAAGTCTCCGACATATATAGTTTCTGAGAACGGGCTCTGTGACAGACGGTCAAACAGACAGACAAAGGAGTGAGACAGGTAGGGTTTCGTTAGATGAACGAAACTCTAAAAACAGGCTGCGGATGACTGTAACAACATCCTAAAATTACATTACCGTCAGCGATCTACCAATCCCAAACTTAGTTTATATTCGTTTCATATATTCTTATTCTTTTGTGCAGCCCTGTAAAATAATTATCAATATTATATACAATAAAACCTCTGAATAGCGGACACCCCGATAATGCAGAAATTGTCCTCTATTTAGAAGTGACCGCTACTGTGAGTAAAACATGTACAGTTATTAAAGAGTTGGTAATCGAAAAAATGTCCGCTAAATAGAGGTATCCGCTAATCGGGTGTGTCCGCTATGGAGGTTTTACCAGTAAAACTTCTGAATAGCGAACACCTCGGGAGGGCAGAATTTGTCCTCTATTTGGAGGTGTCCGCTATTGAGAGTAAAAAATGTACAGTTATTTAAGGGTTGGTAATCGAAAAAATGCCCGCTAAATAGAGGTGTCCACTAATCGGGTGTGTCCGTTATGGAGATTTTACTGCATAATAATATCATCCTTTACAAGAAAATTGCATGCTGTATGATAGACAGACAGACATCCAGAGAAAGATAACCTCCCTGATCAATAAACACTCATGTCTTTTGTTTTAATCATCCACAATTGTATGTCATACAACATGCCAGATTTTATACAACAGGCTAAAAACGGTCATCGTGGTACGGAATACTATATTATTATTTGTTTGCCCACCAAAACTGGTTGCCACGGGTTGTTGCAAGGTTTGTGATCACGTGGTTGAAACTGATCTATTCAATATTACTACGTGCGTATTTTTTTTTATTTGCTCCATGAGTTCAGACCAGTTGTCTACGAAAACATCAACCGGTGAAAGTGACGCACACCAAATTTCTGTGACGTATGCAGATAAATTGTGCTTTTTAAAGAGTTTTTTCTATATAATTTTTAAACGGTTTGGAACTTATTTTTAATAGTAGGTGCATTCAGTAGGCGACCCTCATAGGTACCTTCTGGTGCAATCAGAAACGAAATCCGACAAATATTTTTTGAGTTATGCTTGACGAAAGGTTTTTATTAGGCTTTTTTTTTAGTAGGACATGGCGTTAATATCCATCGTAGTAGTAAAGTGTCCGGACAGTAATATTTCGCTGAGTATTAGCCTTCGCTTCGCTCAGACAATTATTATAAATGTTTACTATATAAATCTTTACTAGGCCAATGGCTAATGGTGAGGAGGAAGGGGGTCTTGTTCTTGAGCCGACAGCACCCCCCCCCCATAGTAATAATAAAGAAAATTTTATAGTCAAATAATAACCCGATTGATATACATATAACCTTTTTTAAACATATTAAACGACATAAAACATAGATATGATGCTTAGACAGTAACGGAGAAAAACCCTACCCTTTCGTGCCTAGTGTCCCAAAATTGGGGCGTTTAGATTTTTATATGTTAAATATATAATTTTTCAAAGAGAATTTTTTTATTATTTTTTACGTTCATTTTACACCATTTACTGTAATTAAGCACAATATTGAGTTGAAAAAAAATTCAGGAACTAATGGGTTAAAATCGTGCTATTGGTTGACCTTGAATTCCTCTAGCGACAAAGCTCCTGAACACTCATTTGTTCGGTCGCACCCCCCCCCCCCCCGCTCTTATCCTCACACTTTATTTTATTTTCAACCTGCTTAATTTTGATACACAAGGGGTCCCCACCTCTGCCTGATCGCTACGCTCACCAACCCCCCGCGTAAACGCTTCATGAGCGATTCCGTTCAGTATCGCGAAGCAATCCCTATTTTCTAGCCAACCCCAGACGTAATTGTTTCACGTTTCCATTATGGATCGCTTCGAGATCCCTTATTTTCTATGGATTCAATTTTTAAATTCCAAACGCAGATGATCCCTCCCCATTTCTTTAATGGCAATTATCTTCTTTCTGAAAAATCACTTTTGCCATCAACCCCTTAAAAAAAAAAAAAAAAAAAAAAAAAAAAAAAAAAAAAAAAAACTGAAGTTTATAGAAATGCAGAAGATTCTTCCCTTTCCCCGCCCATCCTATCTAAATTCTCTACTTTCATGGTTTTCGCCAAGCGCAATTCATAATAAGAAAAGACAGAAATCTCTGATCAGTCAGATGCGTTTCGCGGTATCTACGCATATTTTCATTGCTCCACTTCCAAATTGTTACTTATATATATATATATATATATATATATATATATAATGAATGTTGAATATATAAGGATACGCACTGTTATTCATTCTATATACGTCACATTAAATACTGCCCATGTTTCAAATACAATATTGGAAATAATAAACAATATCCCCCATCATTTACGAATCATTTTTGAAATATGCTAAAAGTTATTATTTGTTCGTAGCGGCAAAAGCTCATCTAGCAGGAGGGGGAAACTTAGTACTTTCATTTCTGATCTATATCGAAGGGATTAAAACAATTTCTAGCTTTCCCCTAATTAATTCCCAATTCGACCTTTTTGTCATCCCTACCATTCGGCCGTAATCAAGAGGTTAAACCATAATTAGCAAAATATCCAAAATAAAGACCTAAAATAATTACAAAAACATCGAAAGTAAAAATATATATGTATGTATGTATATAAAAATTAGAAGCAGGGTGGAGTGATAACCGAGTGATTTTGGCTAAACTTCGAAGTGGAATTGTGAGCTTAATGTTCAACAAAAATATTAAGTGTGGCTACTCATTTTATTCAGGATTTTAAGCTCTAAAACATTTGTATTGACAATGTTTTTGATAAAGTAATTTTTTTTTTGAGATATTGTTATAGTAATTAAAAAAAACCTATTCTTTGGATATAAATCTGTACATATTTCCCAGCGCTCACCTACTACGAGGGGGAAAACTTAATAAATTCATTCTGGACCTAAACTAAATGGAATAAAACAATTTCGAGCTTTCCCCTAATTAATTCCGAATTTGGCCTTTTTATCCTCCCCTACCTCTGGGTTATGTTGCAATGGTGTTTTTTTTTAAATAAAAATATTTACCGTTAAAAAAAAAGTAGTTTCTGAATTTGGATTTCAGGTTTATTCCTCATATTTAAAAGTTGGATTCCGCTTTCCTGATTCCAAAAGAATCCACTTATTCATGGTACCTTTGTCTTTATAACGATGTCTTTGTTTTAAAAACTATTAATATTTACTTTTGAAAAAATGTATATTTGAATGCAGGTGTCATATTTTTATTTTTTCCTACAAATTAAAAAATTCTTTATCACCTTTCCAAATCGAAATAGCAAGAAACGAAATACATCCGCTCATTTTTTTTATTTTTTAACTTTTTTTATTTATTATCTTTTCAAAAAAATTTTTTGAATGCCGGTTTTATTTTTAATTTTTTTTTCTGCAGATTTTGTATTTCGCATGCACTTTCCAAACCGAAATACAAAACAAACAAACAAACAAAAAAAAAAATACAAACTTTTTTCTGGTACTTTGTTTTGCCTCAACTATGTTTCAGGTTTTAAAAAATATTAATTCTTATGAATTTCCCAGAATTTGACTTTAGAGGGGATGGGGGGGGGGGGCGTGTTTACATTGTTTAAGTTTTCTCGGAGAATTTTGTTAAAAGTTGAAAGTTTAATATATCTAAATGTCACAATTTAATGAAGCAATCACTATAAGGGCGGACCCTTTAGTTCGTTTGGATATATTTTTCAAAACAGATTCTAAAATCATAATAACTCGATGGTATAACCTGCCGAAGTCAACGAGGCCCCCAACATTATGTCCGTTTGGAAATATTTTAGTTAAAGATCTCTAAAGAGTAATGATCTGACCAAAGAGTGGCTACGACACCCTGTGTACGCTGGCGAAGAGACTGGGGTCCCAAATTCTAGATTCGTTTGTATATGAGGACCCCAGAAGCCAAGGGATACAAGTGACAAAATTTAGATTTGGAGCAAATTAAGTTAAAATTTGGAATATGAATAGTAATTGAATGAATTTAAATATGAAACTGTTGCTTGTTTCACAGCGGTCTTTGAACTCTTATTTCAATAACTGTTAAAGAAAAGTGGAATACAATATTTTTAAAAATTTAAGTAGAGATTAAAGAGTTAAGTAGTTAAGTGGTTTAAGGAGCTTAGCCAGTTGACCACTAGAACGCAGCACATAATTAGAAAATCACTTATATTTCTTTCCCTCAAAACAAATAGCCTTATTTTCAGATCCTGTGCACTTAGCTCTGTTTTTCAATTTTGTCACTTATTCCCCTTGGCTTCTGTGGTCCTCATATGTTTTCATTTACAGATATAAAATAATACATATTCACGGGTGAACATTAACGAAGACTGGGGATTCCCAACATTAGGTTCATTTGAAAGGATTTTCGTTTAAAATCCTTCAACACTGATTTTAGGTTCATTTAGAGTTATTATCACAGGCCTATGGGTAACGCCGAGCGAGTCAGTAATATAAATTATTTTACTTTATGTGTGTGATTTTTAGAGATATTAGAAACATGGAATGAAAACTTAGATGGAGCAGATTTCATTACTTTATTGAGATATTTAGATGAATTAGACAGGAGTATGGGTAGCACACTCAGTGTACGCTGCCGTATACTGTGAGCTCCCAACCTTAGATTAGTTTTTATAGATTTTCATTTTAAAATATAAAACCATACAAATACGAGGGTATACGCTGCCGAATGCAGCGGTATAGCAAAAGATAAGTCTGTTTGGAAAGATTTACTGTAAATATAAAATCATTCAACACTGATTTTAGTTGTAATAAGATTTTTATAATATACATTATTTTACTTTATTTATCTGTGTGATTTTTAGATATCTTAGAAACATGGAATAACAAATTAGAGGCAGCAAATTTCAATACCTTATTGATATATTTAGCTATATTAGATTTTATGCGAATATTATAATATAACATATAACGTAATATATAATATAACGCAACATATAATATAACGTAATATATAATATAACATATAATATAACGTAATATATAATAACGTAACATATAATATAACGTAAGCTTATATTTGAGATTATATATATTGAAGTGTATATTTATTATTTATATATATTTAAGTGTATATTTATATACTTAAATTTTGTTATTTCTAATGTAAAATAAAATTCATGTCGAATTATGATTAAAATATTCCTGCAATTTTTAATTCAGAGTTTTTCTTTTGCACCACGCGGGAAAATTAAATGACATAGGAAATTTCTGTATCCCGAAAAGAACCAAGTTAATTAATTTCGGGGATGAAATTGTTTCTCTTTGCAAATTTGCTGCAGAAATAAAATTCTAAGATTGTAGAAATGAAGATTAAATATTTGTTTTGAGTCGCGAAGCCGTCGACTTTTAGGTTAATAAAGTTTTATTAAATTACACACAACTAAACTTTTGAAGAAAATCAATTTTAAATATTGCTTTATGTATTACAAGTATTTTTAAATATAAATTGCGTGTTTAAAAAATAAATATTTGTTGATTAGAAGGAAATGTTTTACTGAAATTTGTGTCAATCAAGTATCCTAAAATCCAATAATATGATGAACATACGGATAAAATGTTGATTATTTTTAAATATAGCACGAAATATAAATAAAAAAAGATTTCGTTAATCTGGTTTTAGGGATTTACGGCATCTACATCCAGTGGCTGCTATTTGCTGGTACAATTTGCAGGGAAGAAATTAACAGTTAAGTTTTTTAAAAAGTCCGTATCAGGTGGATGAACTGGACACTGGTCAATGAACAAAATTATTCAATTTTCTGTTCTCACATTTTATCATGTAGTCCTTTTAACCAATCGGTAAAGAAAGACATAGTCATCCGTGATTTTTTTATTAGCCAGGTACTTTGTTGGTAATGTTTTCACATTTTTGAAGCAGAAGGACTTTTTTGATTTGCCAATAACTTTCCACATCCATCGGCATTAGCACAAAATGAACTGTCAATCGACCTTTACCTCTTTTTCCAACATGAAACGTATCGGATGTAATTGCAAGAGTTTTAGAGTACAGAAGATTATAAAAATAACCTGTTTCAACTGCATTGAAAATGACTTTTTGTTCATATCAGATCTGCCAATTATTTGAATCCATTTAATTTGCCATTGACTATTAAAAACGTGTAAATGACAAAAACGTATAAACAAGAAACAAATTTCAAATTCTGCTACTAAATAAGGGCGATTTCAAACTGTACGATTTAAAGGTTAAATAAAAAAAATAATAAAAAGGTGGTGTGACACTCCTTGTAAATTCCAAGGAGTTTATGTACTTTATATAAGTAACATTCAAAACATGGCCCTACATACAAAACGACTCATTTTTTCTCACGAAAATTACTGAAAATGTATATTAGGCAAAGTATCATAATTCAGAAAATTTTCGCCTTAAAAAAAAACGATCGTTTTACCTTCTTGTTAGAGGCATGGACACTTTTTCTAAATGCAAGTTATATGAAACGGGAGCCGTGTAAATTAATAAGTTTCGTATTTTAATACGCATACAGTCTCTTTTAAAAGAAACACCTAAAAGCTAAACTCTAAAAAATGCGTAAAAATAAAGGAAATTTTTTGTAAAATTTTCCGGGATAACTTCATTTTTAAACAATTAATTCAATTTCGCAACCAACATTTCAAGTTTGCAAATTCGTAAAAATGTAGGAAGTTTTCCGTAAAATTGTGTTCTTTGAAGTTGTTATTGGATTTTTTTTCCAATAAAAAATATTTTAACGAAATAAAAATTCCTTAAAAATGCGAAAGATAAATGTTACAAAACGAAAAATTTAAAAACGCAGAACATTTCATAAATCACGGAAAATTTCCTCGAAGGGATTTTTCTCCCATTAAAATACGGATACTGGTGTTCGGATTCCCCGTACAATTTTCACATTTTAATGGGTTTTCTTTTACAGTGTACACTTGTATCTCAAAGTTACACATGATTTATATACTAATTGTAATTGGTAATACATTTTTATATCATACGTGATAAATGAGTGAATACCCATTACTCTTATTTCAAATCAGATGGTATAAGTTGATGGTGATTATAGATACTGGACGATCAGTACGATTGTCGAGTGAAAAAACTCGTTACCTTGGCAACCGAGCAACTGACGTAAGAGCGTGACGTCAGCCTTTACAGGTACAATCTCTAAAAACAAAACATTCGGAATTCGAACGGTGGAAATGAAGTACGATAAGGCGTTTTTCTTTGAGTCTAATATTTTATTATTCGATGTGAAGTAAGAAAGTTATTCATCTGTATTCGTTTACTATGTATAATTCATCGTTGTTAAAAAACCCAAAACAGTCTGGATTCGAATGTTGATAGTGAACGTACGTGCATTCTTTTACTCGTTTTATTCGACGAATTAATTATTCGGCGTGATGTTAGATATTTACCTGTATTCCTTTACAGGTAAATAAAGGTAAAGTCTAGTCAAGAATAAGTCAACATTCAAAGGTGTTTAATTCAACTCACCCACGTTGGTCGATGTTATGGTCATTTTATTCTTCGTAACTATAATTCTCATGTTTCAGACCAGTATACTATGTTGTATTGAAATTCTCATTCAAATTGAAATATTCGTCGATGTTTAGTGTGATTTGTATAATAAAAAATGTGCCTTTTTATGCAGCTTCTCTGTTTTATCAGTGTCTGCCTGAATTCCTGGTAAAATGGGGTAAGTAACGCAAATTTAACCTTCATTCTAAATTCTAATAATGACAACTCGCAGTTTTTGTTTTAAAATCGAATCGTGAATTGAATTCTGTCAAGTCACATTCTTTTGTCAGATTATTCATATTTCTTTTCCCTAATTTAAATTCGAGTTATTCAAAATTAATCCTTAAATATTCTATCCATAAATTTTGGTCCGTATCGAACCTGAGCTACGATGGAATCTGTTCTCAAGTCGTAGCTCTCCATTAATTTATCTGTGTGTGTAGATATAAAGTAGTAAAAAAAAAGAAAAAACGGTTGTGTTTATTTATTTAATTCATGTTTGTTTTTTATATCTTGTATATTATGGTGCATTTTGTATGACATTGTGTGAATTACGTATTTTTATAATTTTATTCAGTTCTTATATTGTTTATTTGTAATTATTAAAATGACTAAACAAACAAAGCAGGAAGTTTATTTTGAGCGAATTTGTAAGGAAGTAGATATAATTAAGAATAAAGTTCAGATTTCGAATTCAGATGAGCAGGCAAAAATTAAAGTTTTGAAATCGAAAATATCTTCTTATGAAGTCACACTGTAAAAAAAAAAAAAAAAATGGTAACGTTCCATGTAAAATCCAGGAACGTTTCGCCTTTTCTCAGGTTTTCAGAATAATTTAGCTCTTTCCTGTGAAATTCTGGTTTTCTTATCTGAAACGTTCCTGGACTCTGAGCAAAAGTTGGAAACAGCAAAACGCTGCGGTCGCCATTTATTATTTTTTTTGCTATAATCCGTTGCTCGCGCGCGAGTGTCGAAAAAGAATTCCTTAAATGAATGTAAAAAAATCAATATGGAATGCAAATAAATCAATAGATGACATAATCCTTTACGTCTCTATTGTCAAGACAATTCAGATGAAAATACAATACCTCCGTGACATCGCTAAGAGATTATCTCTCGTACTTGTCTGTGGAATGTTTAAGGAGCAGACCGTGTAAAACAAATACACCTATTATTAGGATCTCCATTAACCAGGGGACCATCAAACATGATTCTCACCGATTTTGATTAATTTAAAGTATGTTTTAGAGTTCTTATCTCTAATTATTCTTGTGAAAGGATTTCTTCAAATGGGACTTAGATTTTCAGAAATTAGATGCCGAGGTTTAGCATACGTTTCAAATACCCATTAGTTTGCAGCTCTCAACGTGTCTTTCGTGGTGTGGACGCGGAAAGCTCCTCGCCACCCGTATGGCTCGAGTTCGATGCTACCTCTGGACTTTTTTTTTCTTTTTTAATTAATTTTATATTTTAACACTTTATTACAATTTGATTTAAATTTGATATATATTTGACACTTTGAATTGCTGCAAATTTGAATTTTTTTTTTTCGGAAAAATATACAATTACGTTTAGGTTTTTTTTTTCATGAAAATTTATATGTATTTTATCTAACTTGTAAACTAACATAATTACTAACGAAAATCAAAAATATTTTATGTCTAGATTTTTTTTCTAATTATTATTTACATTTATATGTTTTAAGCAAAGTTCAGAAACAATATATCATATATATATGTACTTTATTGAATTTTAACTGAAATTTTATTTTTTCGTGTAAATTATAAATAATAATTTTGATGTCAATTTCAAAATATTTTTTCATTCTAACAAATAATGATAATAAAGCGAAAATTGTCAACTGGAAATGTAAAAATCGTCTGCGGATCCCGCATGCTGTGAAATGTCAGTAATGTTTTGCTGTCAACAGAAATATTCCTGGTATTTCGCAGGAAACTTACTGGCATTTCGGTAGAAATTTTTTAACATATACAGTAAAGTTCCAGTCATTTTCAAGAAATGTTTCTTGGAAATAATGGGCAACTCAGCTGCCCATTTTTTCCCAGGAACGTTGCGGAATTTTTTTTACAGTGCACTTTTGCGCAAGCATTTGACAAACTTTCGCCGAAAGAAAATAATGAGAATTTGGATACTTTTTTGAAGTATCAGGGAATTATTTGTGATTTGTTAGTCGATTTAGAGGAGAAAACCAAAGTTGATTTCCGACGGAAATTCGTGTAGAAACTCAAAGTAAACAGAATTATTCGCAAGTTAAATTGCCCAAATTCGATCTTCCCCATTTTTACGGCGATTCGGAACAATGGATTTCGTTTAAAGAATTATTTCAGTCTACGATTTTGGGGAATGAAAATTTATCTGATATTGAGAAATTACAATATTTGCATTCTTCTGTTCGCGGAAATGCGGCAAAATTAATTCGAGGATTTTCTTTAAAAGCAGAAAATTTTGTGCAGTGTTGGGATTTGTTATATCAAAGATATGAAAATAAAAGACAGTTGGCTTCAAGTCAAATAAATAAAATATTTTCGATAAAGATTATTAAAGCTAGTAATTCAATATCCTTGTTAGAATTGCTAGATACAAGTAATGAAGCAATTCGGAATTTGAAAATTTTGGGATTAGAATCTAATGCTTTGAGTGATTTAATGTTAATAAATTTTATGTTGAATAAATTAGATCAGCCTCTCAAACAAAGATGGGAATTGTTGTTAGACAATGATAAAATGCCGGATATGGATTTATTTAGAAAATTTATTGAGAGGGAAGCTAGAAGTGTAGAGGAGTCAAAATGCACTAAAGTAGAGTCTAAATTCAATTTCACAAAAAAGTCTCTAGATGCTAGTCGAGTCAGAACCAACGTAATGAACAGCGCGTTTGTTAGGAATGGTAATAACTGTCTATTATGTAATGAAAGCCATGCGTTATTCAAATGTCCTTTATTTAATTCAAAACCAGTGAAGGAGAGGTGGAAAATCGTTCAATTAAACAAATTATGTGAAAATTGTCTTAGACAAAACCATCAAGTAGGGCAGTGTAGAATTAATGTTAAATGCAAAAATTGCTCCAAAATGCATCATACATTATTACATGTGTATACGACTAGTCAAACTAATAGAGAGTTTGTTAATGATAATGCACCAGAAATTTCTGTTTCTAATAGTGCGCAGTGTCATTCATCTTTGCAGAATTATAATGTTCTATTATCTACCGCTCTTATTAATGTAAAATCGAGCACAGGTAACGTTATTCAGTGCAGAGCACTTATTGACAATGCTTCTCAAAATTCTTTAATCTCAAAAAATTGTGTAGAAAGATTGAATTTGCCTGTAGGCAGAACGAACCATAGGCTTATAGGTATAAATGGCATTTCGTCTTAAACCTGCCTAAATTTCACTGAATTTAATTTCTCGCCATATTTTGAAAATAATTACAATTCGTTAAAAGCCCTTGTAGTTAATCAGGTTACTACTCCACTCCTTAACTTCAGGCTTGAAAGGCATTCATGGCCGCACATGGCAGACTTACAACTGGCTGATCCTGAGTTTCATATCTCCAAATCAATCGACATTCTGCTAGGAGCAGATGTTTTTTCACATCAGTTATTAGGGTCACCCATTTTTGGACAATCTGGTGAACCCGTTGCAATCCCAACTCAACTGGGATATATTCTAAGTGGTCCAGTACCATATTCGTCTAAACCGGCCACGACCGTGGTCTGCCATTCAGTAGACTTGACTGATTTTTTCAAATCAGAGTCTATTCCTCATGCTAAGGAGTTTATTAAATCAGATGCAGCTAAAGAACTGTATCACAATTCAATTCGGCAAAATAAACAAGTGTGTGATGAGGAAAAAACTAATTTTCCTGTCGCTGCTAGTATAGCAAAAGATGATAGTTTGCCACATTCTTTAAAAGCAAGTAACTTAACCCATTCTTTCAATCCGAATTCATCTGAAAGTTTTCTAGGGTTAGAGTGGAACCGGGAAACAGATTCCCTGCGTTTACAAGTTGTAGAAAAACCTACAGTAAAGACTAAAAGTCCATTATTATCTGTAATCGCTGGCATTTATGATCCTTTGGGTCTTTTGTCACCTTCCACTGTTATTTTGAAAATGTTATTGAAAGAAGTGTGGAAGGCAGACTTGAAGTGGGATGATCCTCTTCCCTCAGTTATTCTAGAGACGTGGAATAGATTCTATTCTGAAATAAATGCTTTTAATTCTATGCACATTCCACGATTTATGAATTTCAGCACATCATCACCTTTCGAACTCCATGGGTTCTGTGATGCCTCTATACGTGCATACGCTGCGGTTGTCTATATAAAAACCTTTAATCCTGTCACGGTAATGCTAGTCGCTGCTAAAACAAGAACAGCACCCACCAGTGCAATAACATTGCCAAGGTTAGAGCTATCTTCAGCTCTTTTGCTAGCAAACCTTATTCAAGTTGTGCAAGATGCATTACCTAACGCTATCCACGAAACATTCTTGTGGGCCGATTCGACCATTACATTAAGCTGGATTTTGAAACCTCCAACCAAAGGCAACCAATTCGTGCTTCACCGTTCCAATAAAATCAGAGATTTGACCTCAATTGAACATTGGCATCATATTCCTGGTAAACATAATCCAGCCGATTGTGCAACACGGGGTCTATATCCCTATCAGTTGAAAGTTTGCGAATGTTGGTGGTCTGGGCCTACTTGGCTCTACACGTCTTCTAATCCTTTCGTTGATGATCCATCTCCAACTTCAAACTTTGCAGTTGAGTCTTTACCCACCGAAAGTTCTTGTTTAATAAATCAACGAGAAGCCGATGTAGACATTCTTACCAGATTTTCTTCATATACAAAAGTAATCCGAGTAGTTGTTTGGATTCAAAGATTCGCCTATAACAAAAAAATTCCATTTAAAAAGGAAAGGGCCATTAAATGCAGTTGAACTTAACAACGCTTGTAAAACTTGTGTGTCGTCAAGTGGTTACAACAGTCAGCCTTTTCTGATGAAATTAATCTACTTAAACAACGCAAACCACTACTAACATCCAGTAAATTGCTTTCTTTAAACATCTTTCTAGATGCAGATAATATTTTGCGAGTTGGTGGACGTCTCAGCAAACACAACACCATGTCATTCGATTCAAAACATCCAATGCTTATCCCTAAAACCCATCCCTTAACAGAAGCTATTATCAGGTACTTCCATCTCTATAGTCTACATGCGGGTCCTGATCAAGTTCTTTCCTTAATTCGTCAAAAATTGTGGATTCCAGATGGCAGATCAACAGTTAAGAAAGAATTAAGGAAGTGCATTCGTTGCATTCGAATTTCTGCCCAGCCGCTTACTCAACTCATGGGAGACTTGCCTTCTTCACGAATTAATCCTTGTAGAGCGTTCCAGCGCACCGGGATTGATTTTGCAGGACCAATCAACACAAAATGCCAACATAAACGGAAGTCAACTACTTTTAAATCCTATATCTGTCTTTTTATATGCATGTGTACCAAAGCAGTACACATTGAATGAGTTTCAAAACTTACCACCGAAGCCTTTATATGCACTTTACAGCGTTTCATATCACGCCGAGGACATCCAACAGATATTTATTCAGATAACGGTAAAACATTCGTTGGTGCAGCCTCATATCTTAAAAAACTGTTCCTAATTCTCAAAGAATCAAAAGTCCAAGACTTTTGCGCACAACGCCAAATTATTTGGCATTTCATACCTCCTTATGGTCCAAACTTTGGAGGATTATGGGAGTCTTCCATAAAACTAGCCAAACGGCATCTAAACAAATCATGCCAAGGTACTCTTATGACTTTTGAGGAACTATCCACAAGCCTATGCCTTATTGAAGCATGTATAAATTCTCGTCGACTTATTCCTTTATCAACAGACCCTAATGACTTATCCGTTTTAACTCCAGGACATTTCCTCATTGGCGATCCATTACTTGCTTTACCTGACATGGCATGCCATAATAATCCATGCATTAGTCTCTCTTCCAGGTGGAAGCTGTGCACCAAGATTCGAAATAATTTCTGGCAACGCTGGACTAAAGATTATCTCCAAACATTGTCCTTAAGGCATAAATGGAGAAAGGGCAATCATATTATCAAGATTGGTCAACTAGTTTTGGTAAAAGAATCTTCAATTCATCCAACTCATTGGAAGTTAGCCATGGTCGAAAACATCCATCCTGGTGCTGATGGTGTTGTCAGAGTTGTGACTATCCGTACCGGCGAAGGCACATTCAAGCGTCCGACTCAGCAGATTGCTGCTTTACCTGAAGTCTACGCCCCCCCCCCCCGGAGGTTATGGATGATCAGTACGATTGTCGAGTGAAAAAACTCGTTACCTTGGCAACCGAGCAACTGACGTAAGAGCGTGACGTCAGCCTTTACAGGTACAATCTCTAAAAACAAAACATTCGCAATTCGAACGGTGGAAATGAAGTACGCTAAGGCGTTTATTCTTTGAGTCTAATATTTTATTATTCGATGAGAAGTAAGAAAGTTATTCATCTGTATTCGTTTACTATGTATAATTCATCGTTGTTAAAAAACCCAAAACAGTCTGGATTCGAATGTTGATAGTGAACGTACGTGCATTCTTTTACTCGTTTGATTCGACGAATTAATTATTCGGCGTGATGTTAGATATTTACCTGAATTCCTTTACCGCAAGTCTAGTCAAGAATAAGCCAACATTCAAAGGTGTTTAATTCAACTCACTCACGTTGGTCGATGTTTTGGCCATTTTAATCTTCGTAACTATAATTCTCATCTTTCAGACCAGTATACTATGTTGTATTGAAATTCTCATTCAAATTGAAATATTCGTCAATGTTTAGTGTGATCTGTATAATAAAAAATGTGCCTTTTTATGCAGCTTCTCTGTTTTATCAGTGTCTGCCTGAATTACTGGGAAAATGGGGTGAGTAACGCAAATTTAACCTTCATTCTAAATTCTAATAATGACAACTCGCAGTTTTTGTTTTAAAATCGAATCGTGAATTGAATTCTGTTAAGTCATATTCTTTTGTCAGATTATTCATATTTCTTTTGCCTAATTTAAATTCGAGTTATTCAAAATTAATCCTTAAATATTATATCCAGATACTATTTAAGAGTGTCGTCTTGAGAGAAACAATAACCTCTGAAACAACTTTGCGTAGTTATCTTTCGTCACCATTAACAGAGAAAGGTAATCAACATCACATCTTATAGAACGATTATTGCGTTTGTTCTGAAACAAAAACTTTTCATCTATAATACTCATTACACTTATGGGTATTTCACAAAACAAATGCATCCGATTATTGTTCTTCTCTCACAAGGATATCCTCTTTTCTTGAAGACTTTTCGGAAAACAAATAGAAATTGTACAGAACAATGCTTTTCTATTTACCAATTACTTGTTTAAAAATCCCGTTCAAATACACAAAAGAGAACATTTGCACTTTACTAGACACAAATAAATACTCTCTGTTAATTTCTTAATGTCAATGCGTAATACAGAAGAATTAATGCCATATACAACTATTAAGGGATGTCTTATGACGCCAGGTGTTATAGTTAGAATATGTTCTATCTACTTAAGCTTTTATTTTTTATTACTCCTTATTGGTAGAAAAAGTAATAATAAAATAAATTAAATATTAGATAAAAGTTAAATATAATGAAGATTTAAATTTGTATTTGCTAAAAAAAGAAAAAAAATATATGGTAGCAGGGTAAAAGATTTTTTCTCTAGTTAAATTTTATTGGTGAAGAAAAAAAAAGTTTAAATTAGATGTTTCCTCAAAAGTTAAAACTTTTAAGGTGAAAAATGTAATAGCATTTCATCCATGTATTTATTTTTGCCTAAGCCATTGATACATAATACCTGGGTAGTTTACCTATAATTTTTCTGCCTAAGATTTTTATTGAGTTTTTGCACGCTTTATTAATTGATAGAGTTGCTTATTGCTTCCAATTGCAAGATAACCGTCATGTCAATTACAAAAAAAAAAAAAAAAACTGAATTATGGTTATAAAGCTTTGTTGTTGCGATTTCTGTGTTGTGCATTAAGATTATGGATAACTTCTTACTAACCACTTTATAATTCATATATCTATGTACCTATTAAACATCTAACACGGAAAAGGTAAATTATTATAATCTATATCTTGTGAACGGATTTCAAAGATATTTGCTCAATTAGTTAATTTTACATGGAAGGTGACATAGTGCGCTGAAAACCTTTATACGGTGTTTGATTTTAGAGTAATGGCATATTTGTGAGACAAGTCGTACACAAATCGCATTAATAGTATGGATGAATTCTCACTAGGCATTATTATAATGATTATTTTTATAGTTAACATGTCTATGTCTATGTACATATTGAACATTTATATAGCAAGGAAAAGAGAAATTATTATAATCTATGCCTTACGAAAATAGGTAACAGAGCTGTATAGAAAATAGAATTCTTTACAAGTTCTATAGAATTGCCTTTCTATAAAATACTGTTTCTTTAGAATTTTGAAGAGTTCTATAGAATACTTCCTCTAAAGAAAATGTTTCTATAGAATCGGTCAGAATTTCTTTTTCTATACACAATTTTTTTATAGAGCACTATAAAACTTACAGAAGTTCTGTAGACTAATGATTCTATAGATTTTTTTATATAAAAAAATACATTTTTGATCTTTTAAAATTCATGTGTACTAATTTATCTATCTATCTATATATATATATATATGTGTGTGTGTTACAATATTAGATCTATCTCCGCGATTTCCCTGTACTATACTAAATTACTTAACTATATTCACTAAATTCTTATACTTAAATAATCTATATCATTAATTCTGTTAAATTCCCTTTAATTTAATGTCTCACTTGTCTAATTCACTTAATTATTACGCATTTGGTATTCTTAAATTAAATGTTCCATTTCCGATCTTTCACATTTTAGAATGTTCTTTGGCAGCCATTTTTATTTTTATTCCAGCCGAGTTTCCTTCCCGTGCTTTATTCCGGGGTTCTTTTCTGCTTTATTATCCCTCCACCCGCTCTGTCAGTGCTCTTTTCATGGCGTGATTTTTTTGCATCTTAATTGGTTTAGATCAAGTACTACGTCAAAATTGTATTCCTACGCTTGGAGAGTAAAAAGCAGTTACGCTCGATTTTCCAGCAGATTTGCTGAGTTTTTTTAATTGTAAACTGCCCCCTTGCTGTGTGTCTGAGAAAATGAAGTTCGTTCTAAAGATTTTACCCTCTTTTACCCTTCTGATTTTACCTTTTTGATATAATCAAATTATTACTATTGTCGATAGATGTTTCTATATCGAAGTTATTAATGGAACTGCATCGTGAGTTATGAGAACTGCTGCCCGATCTTATTGAATAAAATCCTGTGAGCAGTACTG
Organism: Maratus speciosus; assembly: GCA_963932465.1. NCBI lineage: Eukaryota > Metazoa > Arthropoda > Arachnida > Araneae > Salticidae > Maratus > Maratus speciosus. The sequence continues at coordinate 334,545,413 of OZ010798.1, read as the reverse complement.
CTTTCGTTACTTGTCTCCTGGAGAAATACCAGTTTTCATTTCCATTGTCTTTTATAATAATCCACTGGACAGCCAATCATCTTTAATGAGGAATGATCATAATATATAAAGAGTAAGCAGTTCAATTAAACAGGCGAAGCTGTTGCTCTAGTTTCCTTTACTTCATGTTCGCACATCTATGCGCCAACTCTATGCTACATTCATCTTCTTCATATACTTCGCTATGAGTTCGACGGTATTATTTTCCAGTCAACCGCAATTAGATAGATTCTTAGATAGATTCCGCATCTTAGATAGATTTTCTAAAATTATAACACACATATATATATAGTTATTATTATTATTTTGTAATACATCAGTTTAATATAATAGTACTCCATAGATTTAATATCATTATAATTTAATTCATAATTCTAATACATTGGTATTCGATTGTTAATGCAATAATGTATCACTCGAATTACACTGATTTAAATTATGTTTGTTTCGGATTCATTAATTTGTCGTTTAATTTTATAATCATTTATAAATTTGCTGTTAATTTCGTAAAAACTTTCATTTTGTAATTTGTATTCAAATATTTTTTCTGAAGTATAAATATATTTAAAAAACTACGTTTCAAGTTTAACAAATAATAATTTTAGACTTTTAAATATTTTGCAAGACTATATTAAAATAAGTTATTTTTATCACCCCGCGTCCGTTGCCGTGAGATTAATTAATTTTAACAGAAATCTGAAATGAATATCATAACGCGATTTAACATGTGAAGCTCATTTGTTTTAACTGTAAATAATATAGCGCAACTATTTTTAACAAAATAAATAAGTAAATGATTAAATAAATAAATTCTTTATTTTAACGGACATTTTTTTCTTCTTAAATCTGGTTTTCTAAGTTACAAATGCTTTCTGTTTTCATAATTTGCACAGTTGTGAATGAATCAGCGTGTAAAATATATTTGATTGCTATACAACACAATAATTTCTATACAAATTTAATGATTGGGAACGCAAATCACAAAAGAAACAATCTCGAAGTAGTGTAATGAGAACCTAAAATCCGCGAACGTCGAACGAAAGTCGTTTGAGGTGTAGTTTAATGTTATTATACTATTTTATACGTATTTAAATTGACATATATCACTGAAGTGTACTACAAGGCTCTTACTATAGAACCTGGTGAGCATAGAATTCATCGTCCATTTACAGGGACACACGATAGAATTTGGCTACATAAGAATATGTAGAATAATTGAGCAATTGAAGTCAACGAACAATAATTGCTGGAAGTGCGTTTTCAGTTGCGGTATGGGTTTTTAAATTTAATTATTTTTAAAATATTACTTGATGTGTATAGATTCTATAGATCATATACAGAGCTGCAATTTTTTTTTTAACAACAACCGTTTATTGGCGGAAATTTCTGAATGGAAATTTTCAATTCTGTGTTATTAGTTTAACTGAACTAACTTTTAGCATACTATGTAGTATACATACATATCTATAGATCAGATGCAAGTATGCACAAAAAGATTTGATATTTTCCCGATTATTAGTGGGAATAGCAGAAATTGGGTTTTTAAATGCACTATGCATTTTCCGAATTGTTCATTTAGACACTATGATGAAGCATCATATATTGTTCTTTTATTCTATTTTTAAATTAAATTTTATTCTTTCTTTCCTTCTATTCAAAGGGTCATAACAATATTCTTTAATAAGTAAGTCTCATGTCGAAATACATTTTCATGTTTATTTCTCTTTTCTTTCATGCGGAAGTAAAATATTATAAAATAAGCATTAAACGGATTGATTCATTATCATTTTGCTTTTCGCTAATCTATATCTGCAATTCAACAACTTTAATTATACAGCAATATTTATGAGTTACTTTCCTATCATATACGGTAAATATTTAAAACTAATTTTTTATTTACATGGTGCACGTAAGAAAAAGTGGTAACTTTCCACTTAAATTCCAGGAACGTTTCGCCTTTTCTCAGGTTTTCAGAATAATTTAGGTCCTTCCTGTGAAATTCCAGTTTTCATATCTGAAACGTTCTTGAACAAAAGTTGTCAACAGCAAAACGCTGCGGCCGACATTTTATTATTTTATTGTTGTCCGCCGCTCGCGCTCGACTGTCGAAAACGAATCCCTTATACGAATGTCAAAAAATCATTGTGAAATGCAAATAAATGAATAGAGGACATAATCATTTCCGTCACTATTGTCAAGGTCTTTCAGATGAAAATGCAATACCTCTGTGACATCGCTAACAAGGAGAGGCTCACCGAATCAACGCTCACCGAATGCGATGAACATTTGTATTTCGATAGAGTATAGTTAGTATATAAATATATGACTGTCATAAAGCGCAACCCACAGGGAGTCATGAAAAATAAGTCGAAAATTTAAGCTATAGTTTATAACCGGATAAATTTCAGTCTTTTGTAAGCGGCTCCGTGGCATGCTTGGCAGCATGCTGTATTTGAGTTTTTCTCTACCCGGGATCAAACCGGCTCGACTTGTTTTTTGGAACGAATCAATCATTTTCGAACCGCAATTGAAAAAATGCGTATAATACTTGAAATGTACGAAAAATACGAATTAAATGTATCTTTTGTAGCATATAAGTGCTTTTTTAGTTACGAAATTTTGCATGTTTAAATATATAATGAAAAAAAAAACGCATATTTAATGTCTATAGACCAGAATATTTTTGTTGTTATTTAAAATTATTTACAGTTATTTCAATCAATATCTACAATTTTTAACGGAGAAATAAATTAAAATAAGTGAACAAGTATATTATTTTCATTTTGTTTCCTCATTCAAATACTTCAAATATTTCACGGTTTGAAAAATATGCTTTTATATTTTTAATATGGTTTTTTTAAGTCTGGGATTCTTCATTTTTAATTAGAATAAGTGCCTACGTAGTAATTTCTTTCGGAAATCCTTTTTTTCTTGTTTAATATTTTTATATAATGCAGTTTAACTACATAAATAGAATTTTAAGTGTGCACTGCTAAAAATTTGCAGCATTCTGACAGGTCATTTGACCGTTTATCCGAAAACGGTTACACAACCGTAATTGTAACACTATTCTGACCACATTATTGGCCATTTTATGGTCAGAATATAGTTAAATTATGGTTATGAAACCGTTTTTTCGAAAAACGGTCGAATGACCTGCCAGAATGCTGCAAAATTTTTAACAGTGTGAATCTTCGCATGTTTATATATTTAATGAAAAGTAAAGATAACATGAATAAATAATAACAATAACAAACTAAAAATAAGACAATTAGAACTTTTATAGACCATGAAATTAAGCTAATTTTAAAATTTATTTACTGTTATTTACATAAATAAGCTACTACTTTTCACAGTGAAATAAATGTATAATTTTTTACCAACTAGCTTTTTAACTTTTGATTTTTTTTAAATCTTGGATTCTTATGATTATAGTTAGAATAACTGTCTTTTTGCTTATAAATAAGTTCTAAAAAGATACTGAGCTGCTGAAAATTGTTATTAAGTAGGTAATAATTGCAAAACCAAATATCCGAAATAAAAAAAATCAAATTAAGAATTTTAAAAAGGGTATTAAAAAAAAATCATGAAATATTCGAAATATTTTCATATAAAATCAAAATTAAAGTAATATAATTATTCACTCATTTATATCACGTGTTTTAATTTATTTCTCTGTGAAAAATAGTAGATTATTCATTGACATAACTGTAAAAAATTTTAAATAACAACAAAAATTTTCTGGTCGATAGACATTAAATATGAGTTTTTTTTTCTTTTCATTATATGTTTAAGCATGCAAAATATTCGTAGTTAAAAAGCACTTATATACTACAAAACATATATTTAATTCATAGTTTTCGTAAATTTCAATTATTATACAAATTTTTTCAATTGCGGTTCGAAAATTATTGATAAAAATTTTCGTTCCGAAAAACAAGTCCGAGCCAGGTTTGATCCCGATTTGAAAAAGCTCAAATCCAGCATGCTACCGAACATGCCACGGAACTGCTTGGAAAAGACGGAAATTTATCCGATTAAAAACTATAGATTAAACTTTGCGACTTATTTTCTCAAGACCCCCTGGGGGTTGCGCTTGATGGCGGTCATATATTCATATACTAACATTGCTCTATGGAAACACAAATGTTCATCGTATTCGGTGAGACCAACCTCGGACCCTCTCCTTGTAAGATATTATCCGCCGTACCTGTCTGTGGAATGTTTAGCCAGCAGCACAAGTAGAAAAATACGCCTAGTATTTGGATTTCCATTAAGACTGCATATTCATTCTAAAACTACAATCTAACTGGGGATTCTCTGATAGCTTGGTTAATTTAAATGAAAAAAGGAATTAATCAATTATCTAGAACATCCTTGTTGGACATGAGAAGTCGCCCCCCCCCCTTAAAAACTTAAAAGAAAAGGATAATCGCAAAAGAGTAAGTGGCTATAAATATAATATTTTATCTTGTTCCGCTGATATTTTTAATATGCTATATTATTTTTAGAACAAATTTTGTTTTAACAAACATGTGTATTAATATTATTTATGTTTTAATGAGTTTCCATTTAAGAATTATACATTTATGTCTAAGATTTAAAATTAATATTAATCTATATTTACGCTATTGTTTTCTGCTTTTTAGGTAGATTTCGATTGATATACTACCTATTGGGATCGTTCCTATGTTGGAATTTCTGAAAACTTTTTGCAGGTCTACACCGATCATGACCCCTAGAACCCAACACCACCCTCAGTAAAAAACTTTATATCTATCTATCTATATATATATATATATATCCAAAAACCAAACCAAAAATTCGAAACTACGAAACTGATCCAACAATAAATAAACTAAACCAAATAACAAGAACAAAATAACTAAATAACTAAAAACAACTAACTTCAAAAACAACATACTTTAAAAATGGCAAACTTTAAAAACATTCAAACTAAAACCAGAAGAAACCGAATCCATGGAGACAGGCGGCATGCACTTGCGACATGCAACTGTGGGGTTAAAACCAGTTTTTATGTGCACAACGCTCCCCAAACAACCTCTCAAGACCAAAAAGAAAAAACTAACAAATCGAATGAGCTGCCTAGACCCATCGAAAACCAACAACTGAACATGAAACGCCAAACAATCGTGCACGCAAACCCTGAACAGTCGAAACCACAGTTACTCCTCTCTTCGCATCCACATTACCTCTAAATCTCTGCGATAAGTCTTACACTTTACGAAATTTCGTAGCAGACTCTTCAAAAATCTCTCAGGATAGCCATGGTGCAATATATATATATATATATATATATAGATATATGCCACTTTTTTCTGGACACGATAACTTTCGTAATTCTGCACCAATCTCTTCCAAACTGATACATAAAATCAAAGGGCATAAAATCTCGGTCATGTTCGTTAATGGGCAAAATCGGACCAAGGGGATGGAAATAGGGACGGGTTTTGTGAAAACCGAAAAAACCCCATACCTTCTTAATTTTTGTACATATCAAATCAGTTTAAAGTTTTTAATACTTCTAAAAATAGGGGCAAAATTTTATGTATCACAGATTTTTGATAAAGTTAAAAATGGGCTCAAGGGGCGCAAAAATTGGGTTTTTGGAGAAAAAATTCATAATATCAATTCCAATTAATTTTATTATAAATCTCCTTAATATTATGTACAACTTTTATATTCACAAGTTTTTGATAGCACCAATTCGTACCGCAAAAAAATAAATAAATAAAAATAAAAACGAAAACAAAAAGGGGGTTTGAAGAACTAAAAAATTCATAACTCCGCCAATTCAAAAGATATAAAATCCCCATAAATTTATCATATATCTTCTTAATATTGACTACAAAATCTATATAGACAAGTTTTGGATAGGACCAATTCTTACAGCAAAAACAAATTAAAAATACATAGCGGTTGAAGAAAAAAATCATCTAAGTAAGGGTGTATTCAAATCCAAACTGCGTATTTTTTGACACATTTTACAATTCATTTTTGCTCTCAAAGGCTGCCAGTTGGTGCGTTTTCTTACTCAGAAACTATATAATGTACCGTAATGGTCGATATTTATAGAGGCAGAATATATTTTAAAAAATGCTGTTAAAATGGGCATTTTGAACCGAATTTCCCGAAGCGGATTGTGTTGGAAAAATCGTTGCATTAAGGATGCACTCAAATCCAAACTGCTTATTTTCTGACTCATTTTTAAATTCATGTTTGCTCTCAAACGCATTTAATTGGTAGATTCACGTATTCAGAAACTATATAATGTACCGCAATGATCGATTTTGTGATAGAGACAGAATATATTAAAAAAAAAGATGTCAAAGTGGGCATTTTGAACGGAATTTCCCGAAGCCATTGTGTTATTACTTTCTTCTGGACACGATAACTTCCGCAATTCTGCACAAATCTCTTCCAAACTGATACATAAAATCAAGGGACATAAAATCTCGGTCTAGTTCGTTAATGGGCAAAAGCGGACAAAGGGGATGGAAATAGGGAGGGGTTTTGTGAACACCGAAAAAAAACCCATAACTTCTTAATTTTTGTACATATCAAATCAGTTTAAAGTTTTTATTACTTCTAAAGATAGCGCCAAAAATTCATGCATCACAGATTTTTGATAAAATTTAAAATAGGCTCAAGGGGCGCAAAAATAGGGTTTTTGGAAGAAAAAATTCCTTACTTCGTCAATTCTCAAGATATCAAATCCAATAATTTTATTATAGATCTCCTTAATATTATCTACAACTTTTATATTCACAAGTTTTTGATAGGACCGATTCGTACCGCAAAAAAATAATTAAAAACGAAAACAAAAAAGGGGGGTTGAAGAAGAAAAATTTTCGTAACTCCGTCAATTCACAAGATATAAAATCTCCATGAATTTATCATATATCTTTTTAATATTGTCTTCAACATTTATATAGACAAGTTTTTGATAGGGCCAATTCTTACAGCAAAAACAAATTAAAAATACATAGAGGTTGAAGAAAAAAATCATCTTATTAAGGGTGCATTCAAATCCAAACTGTCTATTTTCTTACTCATTTGTAAATTCATTTTTGCTCTCAAACGCATCCAATTGCTAGATTCTCTTATTTAGAAACTATATAATGTGCAGTAATGATCGATTTTTTTTATAGAGGCAGAATATATTTCAAAAAATGACGTCAAAGTGGGCATTTTGAACAGAATTTCCCGAAGCGATTGTGTTAGAAACGAAAAATATTGCCCTACTGAGAAAATAATTGTTTATTAATCAAGTTTTAATTAATTCAAAGAAAAATAAAAACACAGGTCGCTTATAAACCTTTTCAAAATCACGTGAGCAGGTTTCATAATTTTTTTTTATTAAAAATGAATTTGAAAATGTGCCAGAAAATTTCGATTTGTTGAGTATGGAAAAATATATTTTTTTTTAATATCGCCTTAACATGATTCTGATAAAACCAGCTATTTTATAAAAATGAAATAAAAACTCGTCAAAAGCAGACAGATAAAACAGTTAAAGTGGATTAATATGTAATATTGATTTAGTTTTTGTTGGTGAAATTAATATACTTAACTTCGAAATCTACCTCTGCCTGTAGGCCGGGCCGGTAGGGATTTTTTTTTTTTCATTTTCACTCTATCTATATAACATGCACTTGTACAGTTTTATTTGCGTTGCTCAGTAAGCTCGCAGTTTACGCAGTTTTATTGCTTATAAAAAATAAACTTTAATAATATTTATTCATTTATATTTTGTGATAATTAAATAATGGTTTCATTTTTAAAGTAAAATTTTTACTATTGTAACAGCCATAAAAATTGATTTTATTGTCACTTCTGACAATACTGAACAGACTTTATTGAACACTTCTGAAACGTTCCATAGAAAATAAGGTAAGCTTTTTGTGAAATATCAGTAATGTTTTGTTTTTAACAGAAACATTCCTGGTATTTCGCAGGGAGCTTACTGGCATTTCTGTGGAAAATTTTAAAGTTATACAGTAAAGTTCCAGTCATTTTCAAGAAATGTTTCTTGGAAATAATGGGCAACCCAGCTGCCCATTTTTTCCCAGGAACGTTACGGAATTTTTTTTACAGTGTGGCTATGAGTAATTTTCTTGCTCAGTTTATAAAAAATAAAGATAATTTTTTTATTAACAAGTGCTATTATCTACTTATTGCATTATCGTCAGGCAATAAAGTTAAACATATATGATATATGTCATCTGTAAGATAAATAGATTCTAACGTTTTGTAGATAATTCATTGGGTTTGTTGGAGATATATTCGCGATTTTGTTTTTATCATTTTATTCGCCAATAAACTCCCATTGCATTTGTATGTAACGGATAATTTTGGCGTTTGTTTTAACTCTCATATTGGCTTTGTATTCATAAGATTTTGGCGTGGAATTATGTGCAAGTGGATCATTTCTGCTCCTACTTGTACATCATATAACATATTTTTCCTTTTGGTGGACCACCCCATCAATATATGTTTTTCATGATGTTTCAATAAATTATATCTTAACCTTTACAAGTGTTTGCAGTCAATAATGGGATTAGAGACTACAAAACTGGGTTCTTCGGATGAATGCGATGTACTGTCACTGATACATCACCGGCCTGTAACTCAAATTTAAAATGTGTGGGGGTTTCCCCATTACAGACACCATCTTTCAGCTTATTAAACTGTGAAGTTTTGTCATAGTATTCTGAATGCGTTGGAAAGTGTTTCATAATCTGTGCCACAAGCATAACTTTTCGTTCTTGTCTTTCAATATTCCTTTGTTTCTTTTAAACGAACTCGAATCTATTTCTAAGCAGAAAAATAAGGGAACTATTAAAATTGCGAAAATGTCAGTAAACTTTAGGATGTCGGGATATTTTGTTGATTTTTCGCTCAAGCAAGAAATGTTTTATAAGTAATTTGTTGTTGAAATGAATAAAAAAACTTATTTGACACTTCAGCTAGAAATCTCTTCCGAAGTGTCACTGAACTTAAAGTAAATTTTTCTTCCATATTTATTTTAAATATTTCGTGTCATGTTCTTTTGGATTTGTGGGCGTTAAGTCAAATAAAATTTGTTTGAATAAAGAACGATAAAGACTCTCGACATGGTACTAAGGCATATATTAAAATTTTCTGACAAATAGTTAAAGAAATTTCTTTTAGTTTTTAAGGGGAGGGTTGTAGTTGCTGTTTTTTTTCGAATTTAAGTATATTTTAGAAAAGAAAGTTTTGTAATAAATCGCTTTGAAACTTTATTTAATGATTTAACAAATGTGAAATCAAATAAGCGTATAATCAAATAAATGTTTTGGAAATATTAGTTAAAATCTTCGATAAAAATCCGCCATTTTTCTAATTATTAGATTTTTAATAATTTAATATTTGCACATGTTGAACTAATGAGATTATAAATATAGAAGAGGAGACATATAGTGTAGAATCTACTAGTTGCGAGTGAAGTAACTGAGGAGGCGGTCAATTTTTTATATGAGATCAACACTTTCTGATGACCGTCGGAGTAAACTTCCACCGGTAAATTTTAAATAGAAAATTTCGCTTTAGTTTAGAGGCTTACTCATTCAAAATTTCTCTCACAAATATGGTAAAAATTTATGTTCGATTTAACTGGTAGAAGTTATCCCTGGTATTATAATCCTATTCACTGAAACTGACAGGAGGTTGTTTAGATTGTAACAATATGGCCTAAACGCAAAGTCTGACTACCACCGAAATAAACTTCCACCAGTAAAAATGAATGTTTGATTTTGGCCATAATTATGACTGAAATTCTGCATTAAAATGTCATTTAATCCTTTATCTACTGACTTGGTACTTATAAGTATCATTAAAATAACTTGTTATAAAATTCATTTAATACATGGATTAGTAGTAATACAGTTTAGATTGAGTTATAGATAATTTATTGTATTACTGTATTACTAAGGAAGGGGTGGCCTGAGCCAAAGCACCACGACCAGGGGCCTATTGTGCTATCCCCCAAAAATGAAAGAGGAAACATCCTCACTTAGTCCCTAAAAAGACCAGTAGCTGACATAAAATTCAGCAGACATTCGATAGGAATATCCTGAATTTCCCATGGCTCAATCAGATCTCGACCATTGTGTTCGAAACGGTAAGCAGAATATGCCTCACAGTTAAAGAGCACATGTAAGGCAGTCTCCTCTTCATACTTACAACCCCTACAAAGAGGGTCATTAACCACCTTCATAATACTAAGGTGTCCATTAAGTCTACAGTGTCCTGTTAGCAGTTCCACCATATTTCTTAGACGATTGCTCCTGAGCCCAATGAGTTCCTTTGCCCTTTTACTAGGGCATCCGCTATTGAGCTCTTTCGCTTGTCTCTGTCCACTTGAGTCAAGCCATTCTTTATACTACGGCTCTCTCAAAATTCTAAAAACAGTAGTTCTAATGCAATCCTTAGAAATGCCAATAGCTAGTCCTGGTCCAATAAATGGAGTAACCGACCCTTTCCCTGCAAGAATATCAGCAAGCTCATTACACAGGATAGATAATTTACTTTATCTTGTTCCAAAAGCATTATTTGTTGCACGAAACAGAAATATTTTTAAAAGAATGATTTTTTTTTGCCTTTGCATCTTTTTACCTTTCTCGGTGTTTGGGGGGGAGGGAGATTTTTCAATTCGGAAATATTTCTATATTTCTATTGTAAGAACATTATAGTTGTACATCTCCAAACTCTACAAAATATTAAGAAAAATATTTAAAATAAATTATTTGAGTAGGGGTTATAAATATTGCACAAAATCCCTATAAATTCAAAGTTAATTAATCTTTCTAAAATTCTTCTAAAATTTATTAACTGCTTACGTAAATCTTCTAAAGTAGTCTAGAAAATATACGAAAAATTCTTTAGAAGATAAAATTTTCATGAATTCCTAATTCACTGCATAAACAGTTAAATTAGGAGAAATTTTCCGTTTAAATTTACTGAATTTTTCCCGAGCAGTAATGTGCCACTATGAAACCGGTTGCAGTTGAAGCTTCACCATTTTGAGGATATGTCAATTCCTTTTCATTCATAGTTCCATGGTTGAATTAGACTGGTTGAAGAAGAACTTACAGGACTTGCAGTTAAGCAGATATAAATATTATGAAAACACATATAGAATCGAAAGATTATTTTTTATCACCAGTTGCTTAGAAACCCGTTGTGTTACATTTAAATTGCATGAGGTTTTCGATTATTTGGGGGAAAGATAAATTTAATTTTATAAGGAATTTTATGTTTCTATCCCAAACAATTCTAAAGAAATCGTATTTTAGATAGGTTTTTAAAGGTTTTCTGCCCAATTCGATTTTAAAAACTTCGATTTTTTTTTTCGAAATTGCTCTTAGCGATCTTTTACTTAAGAATAACAACCACCCACAATTTAAAGCTTTAAGCGTCAGCACCATCACAGAAATTGCAGCTTTATAATGGTTCCTGTTCTTGCGCCCTTTTAGGTAGCTTTCTTTACAAAAAAAGCTACCTATTGCAGCCGTTCGGAGGAAAGCCATTTCAAAAAATTTTGGTATATTTTCATCGATCATGACCCCCAGACCCCGAAACCACCCTCCGTTCAAAATTGATATATATATATATATATATATATATATATATATATATCTGACCTATGTCACACTGTAACTCCCGTAATTATGAACCGATTTCGATGTAATTCGGTGTGTACATAGTACATACCAATGTCTCGACCGAGTTCGTTGGCCAGCTTCATCCGCCGTTTTGTTTCAAAATGGCGGCCATTTAAAATTTTTAAAAAAATTTAAAACTTGAAATGTGGTACCAAAAAATTAAAAATGGAAAAATATTTTTTTCTTATGTATTTGACCTTTATACAAAGATTCCGGAACAGTTTTTGTTTCGTCTATATCTTAAAAAATGGCTGGGTTATAGCATTTTGAATTTCTAGCGTGGCTGACATTTTGAAACGTCCTGAATTTTGTCACGCGATAAAAGGCGTATTTATGAACCGATTTGGATGTAATTCGGTGTGTACATAGTACATACGAATCTCTAGACCGAGTTTGTTGGCCAGCTTCATCCGCCATTTTGTTTCAAAATGGCGGTCATTTAAAATTTTTTTAAAAAATTAAAATTTGAAATGTGGTACCAAAAAATTGAAAATGGAAAAATATTTTTTTCTTATGTATTTGACCTTTATACAAAGATTTCGGAGCAGTTTTTGTTTCGTCTATATCTTAAAAAATGGCTGAGTTATAGCATTTTGAAATTCTAGCGTGGCTGACATTTTGAAACGTCCTGCATTTTGTCACGCGATAAAAGGCGTATTTATGAACCGATTTGGATGTAACTTTGTTTATGCATAGTACATACCAATGTCTCGACCGGGTTCGTTGGCCAGCTTCACCCGCCATCTTGTTTAAAAATAACGGCCATTTAAATTTTTAAGAAAAATTTAAATTTGAATTGTGGTACCAAAAATTGAAAATTGAAAAAATATTTTCTTCTCATGTGTTTGACCTTGATAAAAAGATTCCGGAACAGTTTTTCTTTCGTCTATATCTAAAAAAAAATGGCTGAGTAATAGCATTTTGAATTTCTCTTGTGGCTGACATTTTAAAACGACCTGATTTTTGTCACGCGATAACAGGCGTATTTATGAACCTATTTGGATGTAACTTGGTCTGTACATAGTACATACCAATGTCTCGACCGAGTTCGTTGGCCAGCTTCATTCGCCATCTTGTTTCAAAAGGGTTGCCATTTAAAAAAATTAAATTTAAAATTCAAAATGAGGTATTAAAAAATTGGAAAATGAAAAAGATTTTTTTTTATGTGTTTGGCCTTGATACAAAGATTCCGGAGCAGTTTTTGTTTCTGAAAATTTGTTCTTTTGTTGATATCTTAAAAAATGGTTGATTTATAGCACTTTGAATTTCTAGCATGGCTAACATTTTGAAACGATCTTGTATTTGTCACGCGATAACACACGTATTCGCCTATTTCGATGTAAGAAGGCATGTGGGTAGTATACATCAACACCTCGACCAAGTTCGCTGGCGAGATTCATCAGCCATCTTGTTTCAAAATGGCGGCCATTAAAATAAAAAAATATATATATATTTAAAGTGAGGTGCAAAAAAATTAGAAATTGAAAAAGGTTTCTTTCTTAAGTATTTGATCTTGATATAAGGATTCAGGAGCATTTTTTGTTTGTCTTTACCTTAAAAAATGGCTCAGATATAGCTGTTTCAATTTCTATTGTGGCTGACATTTTGAAAAATCTGATTTTTTGCATGCGACAGCACTCCTATATATTAACCGATTCCGATGTGAGTGAGCATGTGCACAGCAATTACTAAGGTCTCGACCAAGTTCACTGCTTAGCCTCATCCACCATGTTGTCTTAAAATGACAGGCACTTTAAGAAATTGCCGAATTTGTCAGCCAAATATAAGTCACTTTAAAGAAAAGCAGCTTGGATAAAGCTGACTAATTTCGCGAAATTCTCATTCATTATATTGATAAAAATTAGTATTGAATCTCCTATATTCGGTTTCCACTAAATTGAGCTTCGTGTGTTTGCATGATATAAGTTGGCTTTTTTTAAATAAGGATTATGAAAGCTACCTCTTCCTCCCGGCACCGGGCCGGAAGGACTTTTACATTTCAAGCTTTCTAGAAATTGTTGTGTTTCGATTGCTTACATCTTAAAAGTAAGGCATGTCATGTTTCTCATCATAACAGCTCCAAATTAGTCGTAATAGAGAACATTTTCGGAAAAATATTTCCGCTCAATTCACTTTTATAAATTTAGAAGTCTTTTAAGCCATTCACAGTGAAAATTCACATCTTAAAAGTAACCACCACACCAAGTTTTAAAATTCTAGCCCCCCCCCCCCCCCAAAAAAAAAAAAAAACACAAAAAACGCAATTTTTTGGAACATTTTATGCTCCTGAATCACGTTGGGGGTTGTTGTGCCGAATTAAAATACAGCCTATGTAGAAGCAGAGATGGTCACTAGCATTTTGCTACCATAGTTTTTGAAGTCGGCTAGTTAGTTTCAAAGATTAACCCCTACAAACAAACACTTAAACATTCTTTCTTTATAATAAGGACTGTTTCCTAGAAATCCGCACAAAATTTTCTTGACTGGAAAGCTATGAAAAAACGGGACAAAGAACACAAATGAGCAGTGTAAGATAACTTTAATAACCACATTACTGTTTAAAACAGTTATTGAGTTTCAATTAAACAGTTTTGTTGGATTATCGATTTTACTTTCAATGGTATTTACAAAATGTTGTACAAATTTAAGTCCATAATTATGAGACATTACTTAACTAGTATTAAAAAATGCTCTGACGAGCACCAAAAAAGGCTAATATGTTTTTAAGTATGAAAAAGGGTTTGACAAGTGCTTCTAATTGGGAATGAAAAAGGACAAGGGGTCCCTTCTTGGCTGCAGCTCACTGTCAATGCCAACTTTGAAAAAATCATATTTGCGCTTTTTCTATATAAAATAAATTCGCGGTACTTTAGTAAAACTTTCCGTCGTGCTTTACATGTTAACTGCACTGTTGTACTGCGCATGCGTCTGCAATGCAACTTTGCACTGTGTACCATTATTTCTCTATAAATTATACTACACTGTACATTCCTATTATGCTTTTAATTTTTTAACCTCAGCGCACACTCACACTGTGCTTTTGTACTTCCGTATTAAAGATGTCTGCGTCTAATGTTCGTTTATAATTTACATGCATTGCTGTACTGCATAGTACATTGTACAACCACAGCCACTTGCATATAATTTCAACAATCAATGAATGCATTATACTGTTATGCGTGCACATGTGGAATTGTTCCAGTGCAGAGAGCTGCAACAGTCTGCACTGCACTACAAATCAGTTTTTTTGTACAGACACTGCGGGCGTGCTTGGTGGCCCTGCTTGAGTGTGATACGCTGCAGGAATTAAGGTTTTTGGTGCTATGTCGCCTTACATTCATGTTTAATCAGGCTGCGTCGTTATACTACACATTTTTATCGTAACTGTGGCTGATTTTTTTTTATATGAAAAAAGCGCAAATATGATTTTTTCAAAGTTGGCATTGACAGTGAGCAAGTGCAGCCAAGAAGGGACCCCTTGTCCTTTTTCATGCCCAATTAGAAGCACTTGTCAAACCCTTTTTCATACTTAAAAACATATTAGCCTTTTTTGGTGCTCGTCAGAGCATTTTTTAATACTAGTCATTTAAATTTTTTGATAATTATATATTGAATATAAATAAACCTGAGTTGCTTTTAAATATTCCCAATACTTTTTTCTTATTTCGCGCAATAATGCACTATTTAACCAAGTAATGCACACTGTTTTAAGAGGTTCAAGGTTTTTAAATCAAATTCACGTTATTTTTATTCATAATTTAATTTACTTGGGTTCCCTTAAATATAATTAATATAATTCCTTAAACTGGTATTAGTTTTTGTTGCATTAAAATATCTCAATTTCTTGATTATCTCTAAACAAGTAAACCCTATTGGTTTACAATGGAAATCTATAGGAATTTGGCGATATATTTACAAGTTGATGACAAACTTGGCAGTATTTGGCGACAGAACAGGGTCCTGCCTATGGTAACCCCCTTATAGGTATGGGGATGCATTAAATGCTGTTCTATAACCAATGAGATGCGTTTCATTCGAGCGTTGCCATTAAACAATTAACAACTAATCGCAATTTCTGTGACACATACGATAGCGTAATATATATATATATATATAGATATAGATTATCGAGGAAATCGAAGGTTTAGGCCACATCGTATTGTTTAGCTAGACCGGTTATACTAATATCGTTCCCATGTTTTGCTACAATTCCTTTTATTGAACAGTAATTCGCTTAAGCTTCTTACTACTGCTATCACTAAGCACTTTTTCATTCTTAGAAGCCATAATGAGAGCTAAAATTAGCGCAAACCTGACTAAAAGTAAAACAAAAAGTTAATTTTTTTACAGTAATAAAGGTGCACAAAGCACTCTGATATGCACACCTTACCCCAAACTTGACTAATAATACGAGTTATGTAAGTGTTGCCAACTGAACTATTCGGCAGCCTTGGTCGTGAACCGAGATATTGCACGCCAACAGAGTCAAATTTTGATCACCGAAGTTGGACATAAACCGAACTGGTCATAAACAGAGGCGGTCGTGAACCGAGGTTCCACTTATATTTTGACCTATAAGTTTGCAAATATGGCATTATTTATATATTCAATGCCGATGATCATTAAGCATCTTGGAGATTTTGGCGATGAAACTCACTGATTTCAAAGTAACGTTCAGAAGTGTACTTGAAACGCCACAGATATCATATACGCATCACGTTGACCCGATTTTTTTCTGACGCCAATGTCATATACGAACTGGAGTACTTAACTGGCGCCAAAGTTTTGTTATTTTGCTTGATATGGTAACCCGGATGTTGTTGTTAATTTATTAATAAATTGTTTATTTACTTTTATTTTCTTTTTTAAAATTATATAAATTGCTTTGTTCTATTGTTATTAATTAAACTTTTTTTTAAATTTATTGTTAAACCCTTTTTAAAAATACATATGTAACTGGTATTCGAAAACGAGGTTTTCGCCAAATTAGGTCAGAAAAAATATCGCGCCAACGTGGTGCGTATATGTCATCTGTACCATACTTGGTACAACTTGATTATCCTGTCGATCAAAAAATTACCGCCAAACTATAAAATTAAATGACAATAATGGATGATAGTAAATGTTACATTCACGTGACATTAAACACGATACACGTGTTTGTTACGTCATCAAGTGATTTTTAATTCAAGTTTTGGCACAGATGTCATGTACGCCCCATATTGGCGCGATTTTTTTGACGCATATGTCATATACGCACCGGGTACTTAACTGGAGACAAAGTGTCGTTATTTTGCTTGATATGGTAACCCGGATATAGGTGATATATTAACGAGGTTTTCGCCAAATTGGCGTCAGAAAAAATCGCGCCATTACGGAGCGTTTATGACATCTCACACCCCAGCTAAAAATGAACTGCAGTGAAACTTTAAAAAAAATGTAGTTGGAAGACTGCGGTGATTTGGCACAAATCCCTGCAGTGTTTTTGAAGTCGATATAGCTATAAATTAACCGCAGTAAATGTGTAGTTGATAACTACACACTCACCGCAGTAAATTTATAGTTATGTCGACTTCAAAAGAACTGCAGGGATTTGTGCCAAATCACCGCAGTCTCCCAACTACATTTTTTTTGCAGTTTGACTGTAGCCTTTTAAAAATTTATTAGAAAATATGAGGAGAAATGCCGGATGTGCATAACATAAATAAGTCGTATTAGGCCTTTCCAACAAAATGCCACATGATGGGTGACTCCAAAATTTAGAAAAAGTACCCCGTTGGGGGGGCAAAGTGGGGGGAGGGAAGACGGATGTGCATAACATGAATAAGTGGTATTAGGCCTTTCCAACAATATGTCACATGATGGGTGACTGCAAAATTTAGAAAAGTGCCCCCCTTGGGGGGGAAGTGTGGGGAGAAAAGCCAAATGTGCATAACTTGAATAAGTAGCCATTGGCCTTTCCAGCAATGGGTCACACGAGGGGTGTCGGCAAAATTATGTCACATGATGGGTGACTGCAAACTTTAGAAAAGTGCCCCCTTGGGGGGGGGGGGGGCAAAGTCAGGTGAGGGAAGCCAGATGTGCATAACATGAATAAGTGGTATTAGGCCTTTCCAACAATATGTCACATGATGGGTGACTTCAAAATTTAGAAATGTGCCCCCCTTGGGAAGGGCAAAGTGGGGTGAGGGAAGCCGGATGTGCATAACATGAATAAGTGGTATTAGACCTTTCCAACAATATGTCACATAATGGGTGACTGCAAAATTTAGAAAAGTGCCCCCCTTGAGGGGGGCAAGTGGGGGAGGGAAGCTGGATGTGCATAACATGAATAAGTGGCATTAGGCCTTTCCAACAATATGACACATGATGGGTGACTGCAAAATTTAGAAAAGTGCCCCCCCCTTGGAGGGGGCAAAGTGTGGGGAGGAAAGCCAAATGTGCATAACTTAATAAGTAGTCATTGGCCTTTCCAGCGATGGGTCACACGAGGGGTGTCAGCAAAATTTAGAAAAGTGCCCCCTCAGGGGGGAGCAACCAGATGTGCATAACATGAATAAGTGGTATTAGGCCTTTCCTACAATATGTCACTTGATGGTTGACTGCAAAATTTAGAAAAGTGCCCCCTAGGGGGGGGGAACCGGATGTGCACAACATGAATAAGTGCTCACAGGCCTTTCCAACAATATGTTACAAGGCATGTTGGCAAAATTTAGAAAAGTTCCCCCTTGGAGGGGGGGGGAGCAAAGCGGGTGAGGAAAGCCGGATGTGCATAACATAAATAAGTGGTGATGGGGCCTTTCTAACAAGTTACATGAGGGATGTCGGCAAAATTTTGAAAAGTGGGGGTTGCACCACCTGGAATACACCCTCACTTCTCTATGAAATTTTTATATATTATAAATGACATTTATCGGAAGGCTCTGTAAAAAAATCCAATCTAAAAGGATGAAAATATTAAAAAAGTTCAAAAAGTAAGAGAAATAATGAAATTCTTCGATCGGACATGGTGAAAATCTGCGAAATTCATCCATCGACAATATGAAAAAAATCGCACGAGTTTTGCAAATCGATCGCAAGGAAGCTCCCGCACATTTCCCCGATCAGTAGAAATAAAATATTGCAAAACTCGAGAATTGGTAGCGTGAAAAAAATTGCAAAAATCATTACTCACTCAATGAAAAGATTTATGAAATTCCCCAGTCCATTATTGAAAAGCCCCACCAGTGGCCGAGAGGTTCTGCTCTCGAAGCTGGTAGGACGGGAGGTGCTGTGTTCGATCCCAATAGCGCCTGTCGGCCTAATCTTTTAGAGTTTTCTTCGGACCTTGGTTTTCCAAGCATAAATACGGGTTAAGTTCCCTTAGAAAGACCACCTACGGAGGTAAAAAATTGCAAAATTTAGAAAAGTTCCCCCTTGAAGGGGGGGGGGGGCAAAGCGGGTGAGGAAAGCCGGATGTGCATAACATAAATAAGTGGTGATGGGGCCTTTCTAACAAGTTACATGAGGGATGTCGGCAAAATTTTGAAAAGTGGGGGTTGCACCACCTGGAATACACCCTCACTTCTCTATGAAATTTTTATATATTATAAATGACATTTATCGGAAGGCTCTGTAAAAAAATCCAATCTAAAAGGATGAAAATATTAAAAAAGTTCAAAAAGTAAGAGAAATAATGAAATTCTTCGATCGGACATGGTGAAAATCTGCGCAATTCATCCATCGACAATATGAAAAAAATCGCACGAGTTTTGCAAATCGATCGCAAGGAAGCTCCCGCACATTTCCCCGATCAGTAGAAATAAAATATTGCAAAACTCGAGAATTGGTAGCGTGAAAAAAATTGCAAAAATCATTACTCACTCAATGAAAAGATTTATGAAATTCCCCAGTCCATTATTGAAAAGCCCCACCAGTGGCCGAGAGGTTCTGCTCTCGAAGCTGGTAGGACGGGAGGTGCTGTGTTCGATCCCAATAGCGCCTGTCGGCCTAATCTTTTAGAGTTTTCTTCGGACCTTGGTTTTCCAAGCATAAATACGGGTTAAGTTCCCTTAGAAAGACCACCTACGGAGGTAAAAAATTGCAAAATTTAGAAAAGTTCCCCCTTGAAGGGGGGGGGGGCAAAGCGGGTGAGGAAAGCCGGATGTGCATAACATAAATAAGTGGTGATGGGGCCTTTCTAACAAGTTACATGAGGGATGTCTGCAAAATTTTGAAAATTGGGGGTTGCACCACCTGGAATACACCCTCACTTCTCTATGAAATTTTTATATATTATAAATGACATTTATCGGAAGGCTCTGTAAAAAAATCCAATCTAAAAGGATGAAAATATTAAAAAAGTTCAAAAAGTAAGAGAAATAATGAAATTCTTCGATCGGACATGGTGAAAATCTGCGCAATTCATCCATCGACAATATGAAAAAAATCGCACGAGTTTTGCAAATCGATCGCAAGGAAGCTCCCGCACATTTCCCCGATCAGTAGAAATAAAATATTGCAAAACTCGAGAATTGGTAGCGTGAAAAAAATTGCAAAAATCATTACTCACTCAATGAAAAGATTTATGAAATTCCCCAGTCCATTATTGAAAAGCCCCACCAGTGGCCGAGAGGTTCTGCTCTCGAAGCTGGTAGGACGGGAGGTGCTGTGTTCGATCCCAATAGCGCCTGTCGGCCTAATCTTTTAGAGTTTTCTTCGGACCTTGGTTTTCCAAGCATAAATACGGGTTAAGTTCCCTTAGAAAGACCACCTACGGAGGGCACTCCCCCCCGTTAGGGCCTATAACCCTCGTGCTGATAACTGGCCATCATAAACACAACCAACAACCATTATTGAAAAAAAAAAAAACAGAACAATTATTCAGTCGGCTGCTTTAAAATATTGTGAAACTTGTCAACCTGTTGCAGAAATCAATCGTGAAATTCATCAATCGAGATAAAACTCACAAGATTCTTCAGTTGGTGGCAGGAAAAAATTTGAAATTTGTCGACCGATTGCAGCTGAAAAACTGCTAAATAAGTCACATTAACTGAAAATTGAAAAATAGTTATTGAATATTAATATTTAAAAAAAGGAATGCATAATAACATTAAATGGGGGAAAAATCGCAAAATTCAATCTGTCACAGGAAAACATTGCAAAATTTTATTGATAAAAAATAGAGCTGTACTGAGTACTCGGTAAATACTGAGTATTCGGCATACTCGGCCAATTTGCCGAGTACTCGGTACTCGGCGAAATTTTGGCCGAGTACTCGGCCAATACCGAGTAGTTGTAAGAATTTCAAACTGATCAGTAAAAAGTTATTCGAATATCAATGTATAATATATGTAATAATTCATAAAACTATTTACTCAGTATTTAACAATATGTGTACAAAATATAAAAAAAGTTAAGCAAAAACCCCTCATAAAATAATTCAAGATTAAAATTTAGTTTCACACATACCCCAGTAGCAGAAAATTCTCCATGTGTCTGCAACAGATACTCCAGGGGCAGAAAATAATCTGCAGGTAAAATATTTTACAATTTAAGCGTTAATCAAACGATCACTTACCTTTGACGTTATTATGCATTTTATTAATTTTACTGATAATAATCTTAAGTTTTTGTGTTAAGTAATAAAGAGTTAAACATAATATAAAGCGAAATAAAGGTTCATTAGAAAAATAATCTGCAAACTAGAAAAGAAAATCTGCGACGCCCGTCTCCCGTCTCGAACTTTCTGCTACCGGGACACATACAAATAAAAGTAAGTTTTTCTTATTACACAACTACTCGGTATTCGGTATTCGGTCGAGTAGTCAGTGGCCGAGTACTCGGCCAAAGTACTACTCGGTACACCACTAATAAAAAAAGAGTCTAAGAAAACCAATTCAAATTATTTTTTTTTGAACAAGGTACACGAATGCAAGAAAAAAATTTAGGTGCTAATGGGCAGTCTCTCACCACTAAATTTTATTTGTTATTTTTTGTCTAATATTTCACCTAAATTTTTTGTAAGAATTTAAGTGAAGAGAACTAATAAAATTTAGTGGTGAGAAACTGCCTGCTGGCGCCTAGATTAAACACTTCTGTTCTTCGAGTGCCCTTTTTTAAAAATTCGCACACAGCAGTCCTTTTTTCTAGAATCATCACTATCCTAGTGTTGATACTAGATAAAAAGGGCCACTGGGCGGAAATGTTTAAAAAACAGCACACTTGTACCTTGTCGCTTGCAGGGAAAATCTGAAAAAGTCGTCTGAAAGTCGAAATTCATTCATCGACCATATGATAAAAATCCCACGAGTTTCACAAATCAGTATCAAGAAAAAACTAAATTTTGCCAGTGGGTAGAAATATAATATTGCAAAATTTGTCAATCAGTCCCAGCTAAAAATGAACTGCAGTGAAACTTTAAAAAAAAATGTAGTTGGAAGACTGCGGTGATTTGGCACAAATCCCTGCAGTGTTTTTGAAGTCGATATAACTATAAATTAACCGCAGTAAATGTGTAGTTGATAACTACACACTCACCGCAGTAAATTTATAGTTATGTCGACTTCAAAAGAACTGCAGGGATTTGTGCCAAATCACCGCAGTCTCCCAACTACATTTTTTTTGCAGTTTGACTGTAGCCTTTTAAAAATTTATTAGAAAATATGAGGAGAAATGCCGGATGTGCATAACATAAATAAGTCGTATTAGGCCTTTCCAACAAAATGCCACATGATGGGTGACTCCAAAATTTAGAAAAAGTACCCCGTTGGGGGGGCAAAGTGGGGGGAGGGAAGACGGATGTGCATAACATGAATAAGTGGTATTAGGCCTTTCCAACAATATGTCACATGATGGGTGACTGCAAAATTTAGAAAAGTGCCCCCCTTGGGGGGGAAGTGTGGGGAGAAAAGCCAAATGTGCATAACTTGAATAAGTAGCCATTGGCCTTTCCAGCAATGGGTCACACGAGGGGTGTCGGCAAAATTATGTCACATGATGGGTGACTGCAAACTTTAGAAAAGTGCCCCCTTGGGGGGGGGCAAAGTCAGGTGAGGGAAGCCAGATGTGCATAACATGAATAAGTGGTATTAGGCCTTTCCAACAATATGTCACATGATGGGTGACTTCAAAATTTAGAAATGTGCCCCCCTTGGGAAGGGCAAAGTGGGGTGAGGGAAGCCGGATGTGCATAACATGAATAAGTGGTATTAGACCTTTCCAACAATATGTCACATAATGGGTGACTGCAAAATTTAGAAAAGTGCCCCCCTTGAGGGGGGCAAGTGGGGGAGGGAAGCTGGATGTGCATAACATGAATAAGTGGCATTAGGCCTTTCCAACAATATGACACATGATGGGTGACTGCAAAATTTAGAAAAGTGCCCCCCCCTTGGAGGGGGCAAAGTGTGGGGAGGAAAGCCAAATGTGCATAACTTAATAAGTAGTCATTGGCCTTTCCAGCGATGGGTCACACGAGGGGTGTCAGCAAAATTTAGAAAAGTGCCCCCTCAGGGGGGAGCAACCAGATGTGCATAACATGAATAAGTGGTATTAGGCCTTTCCTACAATATGTCACTTGATGGGTGACTGCAAAATTTAGAAAAGTGCCCCCTAGGGGTGGGGGAACCGGATGTGCACAACATGAATAAGTGCTCACAGGCCTTTCCAACAATATGTTACAAGGCATGTTGGCAAAATTTAGAAAAGTTCCCCCTTGGAGGGGGGGGGGCAAAGCGGGTGAGGAAAGCCGGATGTGCATAACATAAATAAGTGGTGATGGGGCCTTTCTAACAAGTTACATGAGGGATGTCGGCAAAATTTTGAAAAGTGGGGGTTGCACCACCTGGAATACACCCTCACTTCTCTATGAAATTTTTATATATTATAAATGACATTTATCGGAAGGCTCTGTAAAAAAATCCAATCTAAAAGGATGAAAATATTAAAAAAGTTCAAAAAGTAAGAGAAATAATGAAATTCTTCGATCGGACATGGTGAAAATCTGCGAAATTCATCCATCGACAATATGAAAAAAATCGCACGAGTTTTGCAAATCGATCGCAAGGAAGCTCCCGCACATTTCCCCGATCAGTAGAAATAAAATATTGCAAAACTCGAGAATTGGTAGCGTGAAAAAAATTGCAAAAATCATTACTCACTCAATGAAAAGATTTATGAAATTCCCCTGTCCATTATTGAAAAGCCCCACCAGTGGCCGAGAGGTTCTGCTCTCGAAGCTGGTAGGACGGGAGGTGCTGTGTTCGATCCCAATAGCGCCTGTCGGCCTAATCATTTAGAGTTTTCTTCGGACCTTGGTTTTCCAAGCATAAATACGGGTTAAGTTCCCTTAGAAAGACCACCTACGGAGGGCACTCCCCCCCGTTAGGGCCTATAACCCTCGTGCTGATAACTGGCCATCATAAACACAACCAACAACCATTATTGAAAAAAAAAAAAAAACAGAACAATTATTCAGTCGGCTGCTTTAAAATATTGTGAAACTTGTCAACCTGTTGCAGAAATCAATCGTGAAATTCATCAATCGAGATAAAACTCACAAGATTCTTCAGTTGGTGGCAGGAAAAAATTTGAAATTTGTCGACCGATTGCAGCTGAAAAACTGCTAAATAAGTCACATTAACTGAAAATTGAAAAATAGTTATTGAATATTAATATTTAAAAAAAGGAATGCATAATAACATTAAATGGGGGAAAAATCGCAAAATTCAATCTGTCACAGGAAAACATTGCAAAATTTTATTGATAAAAAATAGAGCTGTACTGAGTACTCGGTAAATACTGAGTATTCGGCATACTTGGCCAATTTGCCGAGTACTCGGTACTCGGCGAAATTTTGGCCGAGTACTCGGCCAATACCGAGTAGTTGTAAGAATTTCAAACTGATCAGTAAAAAGTTATTCGAATATCAATGTATAATATATGTAATAATTCATAAAACTATTTACTCAGTATTTAACAATATGTGTACAAAATATAAAAAAAGTTAAGCAAAAACCCCTCATAAAATAATTCAAGATTAAAATTTAGTTTCACACATACCCCAGTAGCAGAAAATTCTCCATGTGTCTGCAACAGATACTCCAGGGGCAGAAAATAATCTGCAGGTAAAATATTTTACAATTTAAGCGTTAATCAAACGATCACTTACCTTTGACGTTATTATGCATTTTATTAATTTTACTGATAATAATCTTAAGTTTTTGTGTTAAGTAATAAAGAGTTAAACATAATATAAAGCGAAATAAAGGTTCATTAGAAAAATAATCTGCAAACTAGAAAAGAAAATCTGCGACGCCCGTCTCCCGTCTCGAACTTTCTGCTACCGGGACACATACAAATAAAAGTAAGTTTTTCTTATTACACAACTACTCGGTATTCGGTATTCGGTCGAGTAGTCAGTGGCCGAGTACTCGGCCAAAGTACTACTCGGTACACCACTAATAAAAAAAGAGTCTAAGAAAACCAATTCAAATTATTTTTTTTGAACAAGGTACACGAATGCAAGAAAAAAATTTAGGTGCTAATGGGCAGTCTCTCACCACTAAATTTTATTTGTTATTTTTTGTCTAATATTTCACCTAAATTTTTTGTAAGAATTTAAGTGAAG
Source organism: Maratus speciosus (assembly GCA_963932465.1). Lineage (NCBI taxonomy): Eukaryota > Metazoa > Arthropoda > Arachnida > Araneae > Salticidae > Maratus > Maratus speciosus. The sequence goes on along the minus strand of OZ010798.1, from coordinate 334,520,057 downwards.
AGAACTAATAAAATTTAGTGGTGAGAAACTGCCTGCTGGCGCCTAGATTAAACACTTCTGTTCTGCGAGTGCCCTTTTTTAAAAATTCGGGATGAGTTCCATATCCTGTGCCGGAAAATTTTTGGCGAAAAAAAATCTCGCCAAAATGCCATTTTGGCGACATGAAAAATTTTCCAAGATTGCAGAAAAACATCATTTTTAAATCTTTATATTAATTATAAATAAATGATTTTGCACCATTTTTAAAGATAGAGAATGATATAAAAACATGGATTTATAAATTACACAAAGATTTAAAAACGAAGTTTTTGCGCCATCTTGGAAATTTTCTTCCGATACAATTACACAAATTTTAGCAGCATTCTAAATAAATGTCCTTTTTGAGATTAATACTTGTTATTGTCAGGGGGGCTCTGCCCCCTGAACCCCCCGTTCTTAAAACATTTTCGGCAATAAAAAAAGAGAAAAAAACTGGCCAGAAACTTTTTATAAATTTCAACAATATTTCAAAAACTATTATTTTTAATGCAGGTAAAAATCCTCCCACAACTACCAAAAAGAAAAAAAGTATAAAAAAAATTTATAAAAATAGAAAAAATGTATAAAAATAATGTAAAGAAATAATAGAAAAGATGGAACATAGAAACATTGAAAAAATGTATAAAAATAATTTAAAAATGCTTACACACACAAATAAAAAAAAAAAAAAACAGTAAGAATTTAATGTTTATACAATGATCCCATTTAGGGTCTGAAACAGGGTACCAACTATTCATCTGAAAAAGCACATATTTAGATTTATTTAGAATGCTGCTAAAATTCGAGCAATTGCATCGGAAGAAATTTTCAAAGTGGCACAAAAACTTTGTTTTTAAATCTTTATGTAATTTATAAATCCATGTTTTTACATCATTTTCTCTTTTTAAAAATGGTGTAAAATCATTGATTTATAAATAATATAAAGATTTAAAAATGATGTTTTTCCGCAATCTTGGAAAAATTAACAAGACTTTACTTACATCGACCAGCACAGAGAGTAATCCGAATGAGAGTGTCAGTGTGGCGTCGGAGCAAATTCTTATCTAACCGAATTCAAAATTTGCTGACTAACAATTCCCGTGATACTAGTAAGCCAATAAGCTTCAAGATCTCACGTCAACCAGTTGTCCGGTTTTAAAAAGGCATTTCCGAAAAAAAGCAACCCTGAAGCCGTTCCAACGATCCGAAATCTGACGAACAAACTTAAACTAGGTCGAAACATTTATCGCCAGACAAAGCGCGCCAAAAAAATCGCCAAATCTTCCGGCACAGGTTATGGGACTCTTCCCAAAAATTCGCACACAGCGGTCCTTTTTTCTAGAATCATCACTATCCTAGTGTTGATACTAGATAAAAAGGGCCACTGGGCGGAAATGTTTAAAAAACAGCACACTTGTACCTTGTCGCTTGCAGGGAAAATCTGAAAAAGTCGTCTGAAAGTCGAAATTCATTCATCGACCATATGATAAAAATCCCACGAGTTTCACAAATCAGTATCAAGAAAAAACTAAATTTTGCCAGTGGGTAGAAATATAATATTGCAAAATTTGTCAATCAGTTACATGAAAAAAAACTGAAAATAGTCATTAAGTCGTCAGAAAATTTGGTGAAATTTGCCACTTGATTGTTGGACAAAAAAGAGAAATTCTTTAGTCGGGGATTTTGATCAAAAATTTACCTTAACACTTTGGCTGCCGCCCATTTTTCAAAATCTGTTCCCAGGTTCCGAATGCGTGAGTTAGAGATCTGCACGGGCAGTCCCGTGGCCCCAGAGTTGATTTCAGGGGGTGGCCCGGGGGGGGCTCTCATTGCTTTGGAAGGAATGTCCCCCCCCGGACCATCCCCTGAAATCAACTCTGGGGCCACAAGTCTGCCCATGCAGATCTCTTAAGTCACGCATTCGGTGCCTGGGAACAGATTTTGAAAAATGGGCGGCAGCCAAAGTGTTAACGTAAATTTAAGGATATTGTCATTTGTTTAACATTAGCTTGTGAGTATTGTAACATGACAGTGTACTAAGCTTATTCAATGTCCTCCAATGCAAAAAAAAAAAACATTTAAAATAATTAGGGATATTTTCAGTGGTTTAACATTAGCTTGTGTGTATTGTAACATGACGGTGTACTAAGCTCACACAAATCAGTATCAAGAAAAAACTAAATTTTACCAGTGGGTAGAAATATAATATTGCAAAATTTGCCAATCAGTTGCATGAAAAAAAAACTGAAAATAGTCATTAAGTCATCAGAAAAATTTGTGAAATTTGCCAGTTGATTGTTGGACAAAAAAGAGAAATCCTTTAGTTGCGGATTTTGATCAAAAATTCACCTTAACACTTTGGCTGCCGCCCATTTTTCAAAATCTGTTCCCAGGCACCGAATGCGTGACTTAGAGATCTGCACGCCCCAGAGTTGATTTCAGGGGGTGGCCCGGGGGGGGGAGCTCTCATTGCTCTGGAAGGAATGTCCCCCCCCCCGGACCACCCCCTGAAATCAACTCTGGGGCCACGGGTCTGCCCGTGCAGATCTCTAAGTCACGCATTCGATGCCTGTGAACAGATTTTGAAAAATGGGCGGCAGCCAAAGTGTTAACGTAAATTTAAGGATATTGTCATTTGTTTAACATTAGCTTGTGAGTATTGTAACATGACAGTGTACTAAGCTCATTCAATGTCCTCCTATGCAAAAAAAAAAAAAAAAAAAACATTTAAAATAATTAAGGATATTTTCAGTGGTTTAACATTAGCTTGTGTGTATTGTAACATGACGGTGTACTAAGCTCATTCAATATCCTTCTTAATAAATGAAAAAATCATTTAAAAAATTTAAACGCATATGAAAACTCTGTCATGTGGGAAAAAAAATAATTCTTCGATCGCTTGCAGGGAAAATCTGAAAAAGTGCTCTGAAAGTCTAAATTCTTTCATCGACCATATGATAAAAATCCCACGAGTTTCACAAATCAGTATCAAGAAAAAACTAAATTTTAACAGTGGGTAGAATAGAAATATAATATTGCAAAATATTGCCTTTATTATTTGCTTCTGAGAAGTGTCATAATTGACGAAAAAAAACTAATTTGGCCCTATTACCATTCAGAAGTGTAAATTTTCTTTTTACAATAACACAATTCATATGACAGTAAAAAAAGATTGCTTCATTTAAAAAATTTAATATTTTACATAATTAGTGAGTACGTACTCATTAAATAAAAATTATTATTAACTCTATGTTATGTTATTAACACAATGTGTCAAACCGCTTTGTATTACATAAAACTGTTTCATTCCTAAAAAGAAAATAAGTTACTTACCTGTGAAATGTTATGCACTTATTGTAGGTATCCTAGACAGGCATCAAGTTATAATTTGAAGTTCAGTATTGATTTTTTGTGTAACTGAACATCAAAACATACTTTAATACAAAGCACGGATAAGTATCTGTGTAAGATATTTAAAAATTCTGAAACTCCTAATCTAAAAGAACATACTGATTGAAGCAAGTGCAAATCTGAAATAAAACATTGTTAATTACTATAAATAGATAAGTGCACTAAATCAAGTAAAATCGAACTATCTGGATTGTCAGAAACAAAATTTTATCAAATGTTTTGGATGACATTTGAATTTAATTAATCCTGTTAATATGAAATGGACCTAATTTTTTTTTTCGCATGCATTAACCGTTAATAGTACAATCTCATCTGGATTTGAAATACTAACGATGATTGTACAAAAATTGCGACGGTTTATAAATCGTTATCACTTTATTCAAATTAACTCAATCGTGTGGATCTGAAATTAATTTCTTTCGATTGAGAATGTAAAAATACCAATACAGCCACTTTATTTCAATAAACAGTGGTGATATTTTTCGCCAAACTGCAAAATAAATGATCTTCTTTCAGCAAATCAACGTGGTACTCCGCGCCGATTTTCATAAACAAGCCGGCGTTTCCGTGAGTTGAGGTGTTTCTTTAATGCTTCTCCTGCAGTTGCAACGAAACCATGGGGTTAGACATTCAGCTGTAAGGGGTTGAAAAATAAATCATATGTCCAAATGAGAAATTTAAATAAAATAAAGGAAGAAAATGATACTATTCTTTTGTTGTTCTTCTTTGTTTTTATGAGGTAAAAGTGGAAAACTGGAAGTTATATGTATGTCCGATATGGAAGAAAGACAATTTATGCAATATGCAATGAGTAAACCCACCTGTGTTTCTAATTTCTAATCATGGGCGACATATAAAAGAATGGTTGGGCCACTGTCCCTCTCGATTTTGAAATTTATCTAATTAAATTTCCTTTTTCTTCGATTTTGAAAAACATAGTAATTTTTTTTCGAGTAATTTAAAATAAAAGAGGAACTAAAAACTAGTTATGAAGATAGTGGGGCAGTGAGCAAGGGAGACCTATTGCCCCTCCCTTGATTTTAAAATTTAATTAATAAGAATTTCTTTTCTTCTGTTTTCAAAAACATTATGTAAATATTTTGAGTAACTTAAAATGAAAATAAATAAGAAATTTTCAGTTAAGGGGTGATGGTGGTGGTGTGTGTGTGTGTGGGGGGGGGGGTGAGACTCATTGCCCCTCCTTGGATTTTGAAATTTAATTAGCAATTTTTTCTCCAATTTACAAAAACATAGTAAAATTTATTCTTTTCGAATAACTTAAAATAAAGGAACTAAGAACTTTCTGTTAGGGGAAGGGGACATATGTGAGTCATTGCCCCTCCCTCGATTTTAAATTGTAACTATTTTTTTCTCTGATTTTTGAAAAACATAGTGAAATTTGATCTTTTCTCTTATCTTAAAATAAAAGAATAACTAAGAATTTTCTCTTAGGGGAACGAAGTTAGAAGAAACCCCTCCCTAATTTAGAATAAATAATTTAGAATCCCCTCCCTAAATTTAAAAATTTAATTAATTAAATATTCTTTTTCTTTTGTTTTCAAAAACATAGTAAAGTTTATACTTTTCGAGTAACTTAGAATTGAAAAATGAGAAATTTTACATTAAGAGGGAGGGAGGGGGGGGGGGGGGGTGAGAGGTTCATTGCCCTCCCCTCCCTGGATTTTAAAATGTAACTAATAAAAATTTATTTTTTTCCACTTTTGAAAAGTAGTAAAATTTATTCTTTTCGACTAACTAAAAATAAAGAAACTAAGAATTTCCTGTTAGGGGAAGGGGCATAGCTGAGCGATTGCCCCTCCCTTGAATTTTAATGTTAACTATTTTCTTCGCTTTTGAAAAACATACTGAATTTTTTTTAATTATCTTAGAATAAAAGATGAATTAAGAATTTTCAGTTAGGGATAGGGTAGGGGGTAGGAGAAACCTATTGCCCCTCCCTGGATTTCAAAAGTTAATTAATTAAAATTTCCTTTTCTTCTATTTCAAAAACATAGTAAAATGTATACTTTTCGAGTAACTTACAATAAAAAAATGAAGAAATTTCTCATTTCCCCCCCCCCCCCTTCCCTGGCTTTTGAAATTTAATTAAAATATTTTTCTCCGATTTTGAAAAAAAAAAAAAATAGCAAAATTTATTCATTTAGAGTAAGTTAAAAAAAAAAAAAAAAACTAAGAATTTTCCGTAGTGGGCAGGGGCACAGGTGGGTTGATGCCACTGCCCCTCCCTCGATTTTGAAATTTAACTAATTGTTTTTCTCTGATTTTGAAAATCATAGTGAAATTTAATTTTTTTTATCTTAGCTTAAAATGAAAGAGGAACTAAAAATTTTGCGTTAGGTAGGAATGTGACTTTCAATTAAGTCCTTAAAAGTCTTGGAAAGAGTATTAATTATCATTAGTATTTAAAAAGTGTGTTTCATAACATGCAACTCTCACAAAATTAAAACAATTTTAAACACTTTAGAAAATTCGGGAAATATCACACAATCATACAGCATTGTGTCTTGCAAAAGAATCTTACAGTAACTGCTGTTATACTGTAGTTACTATTATAATAATCATACTTACAAAATTAAGACCTGTAAAGTTCTTCAGAAACTGCAGTCAGACTGCAGATACATCACCGAAAATTTTTGTGAATTAATTGCTATAAAATCACTTGAAATTCACTGCCGTTTTACTGTAGACATAAAGTCTTACTATTTTTTTAAATTTTGGGTTGAAAAAATACTTGTCAATAACTGGAAAATAACTGAAGTGTTTTTACTGTTGATATTGCACTACAAAAAAAACTACAGTTGACCGTAGAAAAACTTGAAAAATACCTCATTTCTGTAAAAAAACTACAGTTCATTTTTAGCTGGGACAGCACACTTTATCTATAGATGTCGATGTATAGTGTAGTTGCATCTATAACGTCCACAGCATCTTTTAGATGTGCATAGCATTAAACCAGTAGATGTCTATGGGGCATTTCCCCTTTAGATATATATTAAATGTCCATGACCTGCTGTAGACGTATTATAACTATGACTTTTTTTATGTCTACTGGAAATGCCCTCTTTAATTTCCAAAGGATGTACTCTTTAGTGCATCCAATGGATTTGCGAATAACACTTATTACGCACATCTTATGGAAAAAAATACTGCTACTTCAATCTTGCCGCGCATGCGGAAACGGAAAGTCGAAGGTCACTCGCAAAGTGACGATATGTTTACGTTTTCTTCGCGTGAACCGCCATTACCATTTCACCTGCTGCGTTTCTTTTTCTCTGCAAGTTTTACTCTTTAGGCTTTGTCTTTAGGAGTATTCAGCGACTTGCATAAAAGGTAAGTTATTCATTTCTTAGTTCATGTATTTCCTTTCCTGTATAGTTTATATTTTAACACCTCAGTATCGTACAAATATAATGTTTAGGCTTAATGTGTCATTTTTTCTTTTCGCTATTGTGTGTAAAATTAAATTAAACTTGCGAATTGTTGCTGTAAAGTTAGATAATTTTCGAAATTAAATCATGTATCTTGCAGATACAGCGAACGGTGTAGTAAAAGAATATTAGAGCCACATATTGTTTTGTTTATCACCAATCGCCGATACACTTTTTGTTTTGTTTATCACCAATCGCCGATACATTCTTAGCTATTTTGAACTTGACCCTTTGAAATGCTGTGTTATGTTATTTATACTGTAAATTTTAATTCTCAGCCATAATATTTACCAGAATTTTCAAATAACATTTAGATTTTGTGATGTATGTGCAGTAGAAAAAATGCAGTTATTTTTAAATGAATTTATTCCGCTTATTGTGGTTAAAAAAAAAAAAAATTCAACATCTTAGCAACTGGATTACTTTACCCTTAAAAAAAATATTGTATTATTTATCATAATATTTAGAGTAAAGTTAAAGTAACTCAAAGGTAAAATCTTAACAACTCTTCAATTATTAGTACATATTAATATTCCAATTATTTAAGAGATTGCTTTTGTATTTATCATAATCTGAAGTTCCCTCTTGGCATTATTTAAGGCAGTGTTGAATTCAGTGGGTGGCCTGGGGTTGGACATTCCTCCCCGGAGCAATGAGTTGTCCCCCCGAAATGTTTGAGATTTTGTGTTTTCAATGGTCAAAAAGTGCAAAAGACCCCCGCCCCCCCCCCCGAAATTCTATAATGTCCTGCCCCGGAGCCACAGAAATCCTTCCCGGGAGAAAAGTGTCAGAATTCAATACTGATTTAAGGGTGCTGCACCTTGCCTGTTCTGAAAGTGGCAAAATGCACCCTGACCTTTTTAAAAATATCAAAATGCATCCATAGTTTTAGCCAGAGCTCTCTTGTAAAAGTCGTCCCCAGTACCAGAGTATTTCTAAATAAATGTGCCCGAAAGCTTGCAAAAATCATAGACCTTTTTTATTTTTTTAGAAAACACATAGTACGATTATTAAATCATGTACATTTTTATCATTATTATGGGAGAAACGCCGCACTCCTCAAATTGGCCTGAATAAGCTTAAAAATATCGTAATCGCTGCATCCGTCGGAACACTTCTTTTGTCGACAGCGTCACATTGACCTAACTTTAATCAAAGTTTTCTGAGCAGTGTAGAGTGACTCATTTTTAATATCTTAAGATGTCTGAAGTTTTATTTAAAACCGATTTTAAATACTTTTATGAATTTTTAAATTAAGGAAACTCAGTTGGTATTTAAAAAAAATCGTAAACACCGCACTTGGGAAAAAATTAACTTTTAAACTCGTAAACGCCGCGGCGTTTCTTCCATAAAATACGGTACTTAAAAAAATGTCTTGAAAAATGCTCATTTTTACTGAATAATGATCTTTTACTGAAGTTGTGCTTTTAATAGTGGCTGGCACCCTACCCTTTTCTTTCTCGTGTGAACACTATATTAATCATTAAAATGTTGATAACCATATTCCCAGTAGCAGAAAATTTGAGATGTGTGTCGCAGATCTTTTCTCTTTTACAGGTTATTTTTCCATCAAACCTTTATTTTGCTTTATAATTATGTTTAGCTCTTTATTACTTAATACAAAACTTAATATTATTATTAATATAAATGAATAAAACGCATAAAGACGTCACAGGTAAGTGATTGTTTGATTAATTAATGCTTCAATTGTAAAATATTTTACCAGTAGATTACTTTCTGCCCTTTGAAGTGTCTGTTGCAGACACTTGGAGAATTTTCTGCTACTGGAACCGTATTTAGTGTTGACTTTAGAAAAAAAAAAAAAAGGAGGTTGCCATGCAGGAATCTTTTAAAAAGTGCATACTATTCTAAAATAAAGCACTCATGTACCTTGTTCACAAAATTTATTTTAAATTTTTTTAAAGTCCATTTTTATCAGTAGAATATAGAATTTTGAGATATTTTCCCACGACAGATGGAATTTTACGATTTGCTCTTCTACTGAATAACAAATTTTGAAATTTTTTCCAGCAATCAATCAACAAATTTCGTATTTTTTTTCTGCAACCAACTTAAGAACTTCATGAATTTTTTCTTTTTTTCTTCTGATGATAGACTGCTGAATTTCACGATTTTTTCCTGGGAACAATTGATGAAATTCACAATATTTTAAAGCAACTGACTGAAGAATTTCTTGATTTTACTATTTATTGATGTACCTTTTAGCAGATAATTTTCAGTATTCAGTTTTAAAAAATATGGTATACCCATGGAAAAATTATACTTGTTAAGACGAAAACCTACCTAAAACGAAATTTTCCCCAGTTCCATGCGATTCCATCTTAGCAGTTTGATTATATATGGATGCGTTATCTGCTATCATAAAAACCTGTTTAAAGTGGATTTTTTTCCATTTCTTGTGATTTGCCAGTGAATGAGAAAAAGTGGCAATTAAAAAATTGGCTGTGAGTGGCCACTTTTTTACAAGGAGAGAATAAAATTTTCTTGCATTCCATCATGTTATTCTATTTTTTCTGGTTGCAATACATTTATATTAGCATATTTATTTGTGCTATTCAATTTTAGATTAATACTAATAGAAATTAACAAAAGTTTCCTGTTTAGTATCTTTAAATAAAAAAGTGCTGCTAGTTTAAAGAAAGTGGTGACTTATAAAACTGATACTATTGGCCATTGGCCAGTAATGAAATTTCCCAATTTTTGCCCTTTATTATGATTCACTCTTAGAAATCAGGGTCGAAACTAGGGAGGAGGGGGTTGGGGTACAGAGGAGGCATATGCCCGGGTGCCAGAATGAAAGGCAAGAGGGGGGCGACAAATAAAGATTTTGTTTGTCGTTTCATACAAAAATGTATACATATTTATATGAAATACAGAGAAACTTACAAACTAATGTTAAACCTATGGAAGACCAGAGTTTCCCCCAGGTTTAAAAAAGGGCAGGGTGCTGCTTGTGGGAAAAGGGCACTTTTGGATTCCAAAGGGATTTTTAAGGACATTTCTTGAAATTTTTAAAGGCATTCGTTTGATTTTTAAAACTATATTTTAATATGTAATAGACAGAACACTATTTTAAAGACTGCAATGAGTTAATTTTTACTATGCAAGTAATTTTCTTAATAAACAAAGTAGTAAAGGCACTTTTTTCAGGTGGGGGGTAACAAGGAAGCTAATTTTTTAAACGAGGGGCAAGAGGGTGCTATTTTGTAAACCCAAGGGCAGCGCCCTCCTGAAACTGTCTGGGGGAAATTCTGGAAGACTTCTTTTCAAATTTTTGAGAGTGAAAGTAACTTTATTTAAAAAAGAAAAAAAATCTGCAACCAAAATCTAAAAGAATAAACACTAACCCAGTTAAAATTCAATTTAAAACTATTAATATGCAAGTGAGAAACTTTGAAAAGAACACTCCCATAGGTTTAACATGAGCAATCCAGTTTCTTCACATGACTAGGTTCTTAATGTTCAAGATAATGTTAATCCTATGGGTGAGTTGTTTACATATTTCTTGCTAGCATTTTTAATTATTAGATGATTTTTACTTTTTAATAGAATGAATTTTTAAGTAGTCTTTTAAAAACTACAGGATATAATCAGAGTTGCCGGCTTTTTTTTTTTTTGGTTTTAACCTCTTAAAAAAAAAAAAAAAAAGCCGGGTTTTATTTTTAAAAGTTGGTTTGCAGCTAATTTGTTTTAAATTTGGGTAAATTAATTTATAATACTTATAAATATTTTCTACCAAGAAAATTATAAATTTCTATTAAATTTTGTCAAATATATTATGTCTTTATAACTGCTAAAAGGCAACTGTAAAGGCTTATGTCTAAAAAAAAAAATTATAAATATTGAAAGAATATAAGTTAGACTCCAAACTGGTGTTTTGAAATTCTATATTACATAGTTTCACATATACTGCACATTTTAAAGATTATACTATTTAATTAAACAATGACATAATGTAGCACATCAAAATTGAAACATTCTTATGTGTCCATATGGAGAGTTAAGTTATAAATGTTAAAAGAGAAATTAGAAAGGATATATAATATTTGAGGAGAGTTTGGTACATAAGTGTATAAAAAATAGAGCATTTAAACAAGAAAAATAAATAAATTTTTGATAAGCTTGTTGCTAAGCATATTCATGCATATGCTATTCACAATGTTTTTAATAGTGAGAAATGATGTTTTGATTATATGATTATGTATAATTTTAAGGAAGGGGGGGGGGGTAAAGGTCAGTGTAAACCAGATAAAACAGTTGGTATGACGCTTTTAAAATTAGCTGACATATCTGCAATTCTGACTACTGTTCAATTCAGACTGAATTCATTTCTGAATTCTGTTCAATTCAGATACTTTTCTCTGAGGGAGGGTGGAAATTGCACTTTTTGACCGTTGAAAACACAAAATCTCAAATCTTCCGGACCCACCCCTTGAATTCAACACTGTCTAAAATCTTCACATCAATGCAAATGTAAATAATGCACTAGCAAAACTATCCAAGTTTTATTCCAGTCTTCATTATTGGGAAATTGAGCTACTTATTAAACTCTAAATCAATTAAGTATCATTAAAACTAATTAAAAACACTTTAAAATGCATAGTTTATAATTACAAAGCCAATTATGGCCAAAAAAGGCCAATTTTGCCCCCAAAAAGCCGTTTAAAACCTATAAAAGCTGCCGGCGTGGGTTTTTTTGCAACCCTGGCTATATTAGTGGATATGTTTTACTTATTAGCTATATTTTTCTACTCTATAAATTTCTGCAATTGTAAATGTGGTATTAAGTTCTATAAAATTTTCCTCTGTTTATATGTAATTCTTAATTTTATAGCAAAAAAATTGAAAATCTATTTTGGTAATACTGTTTTTTAATCATGTGAATTTTGTCATAGCAATTTTCAACTATACATTATAATTTTACATACTCATTATAATTACACATAATTTTCTTGCTAGCTGGTAAAATAAATCCTTCGTTAGTAAGATTTTCAAATCCCCCCCCCCTTCCCTGTTCATAATTATTCATTAATTTTTTGCGTGTTTAAGTATTTTTAATAAAGCTTAATTATACATTACACTCCTTGAAATCAGTGTTCAATTCACTTTTCTCCAGGAGAGGGTGGAAATTGCACTTTTTGACTGTTGAAAACCCAAAATCTCAAATCTTCCGGACCCACCCCTTGAATTCAAAACTGTCTGAAATCTTCACATCAATGCAGATGTAAACAGTGCAACTTACAATTAAGATGTTGGGGGAAATTTTCAAGTTTTTTTTAATTTTTATGTCATTTTGTACACATTTTATAAGAAATTCTGGTTAATATGACTGAATTCATGCTTTCTCATGAATGAAATAAATTTATTTCCAAAGAAATTCAAGATATTACACAGATATCTCTGGCGAGCATATTTTTTTTTTTCAAATACATTTGTGTCAATGCAGCCTTTTTTTTTCTTCTATTAGTCTGAGTAACATTAAATAAAACTTGATTATTTTAAGTTTTTTTTTTTTTTTTTTTTTTTTTTTTTTTTTTAAATTATTACTTTACCTAATAGAATTTTGCAATTTCTTTCCCTGAATCGATCAACAGATTTCGAATTTTTGTCTGCAATCAACTTAAGAATGTTGTAACGTTTTCGCACAATTGACTGCTGAATACAACGTTTTCCTGTGACCGATTGATGAATTTCACAATATTTTAAAGCAACTAACTGAAGTATTTCTGTTTTTATATATTTTTTCCCTGACAATCAATGGACGAATTTTGTGGGTTCTCTTCCGACGGCAGAATGACGATTTTTGCCTGAAACCGGTTGATGATTTTTGTACTATTTATTTCTACCGATTGCCAAATTTTGTGGGAATATTCGCGACCAATTGGCAAAGCTCATGTTTTTTTTTTTTTTTTTTTTTTACATACCAGTCGGAGGAATTTTGCAGATTTTACCTGCGGTCGATCAACAATTTCATTTTTCCTGCAAATACTTGGAGAATTCGTAGATTTTTCTCAATGATTTACTGGCAAAACTCGTACTTTTTTTCATGCAATTGATGGACAAATTAAGTTAATTATTATTATTTTCGTAACCTACTAACTGGCAAATTTCTCTCCTTTTTTTTTTTTTTTTTTTTTTTTTTTTTTTTTTTTTTTTTTCCAAAAAGACTAATTGACAAATTTCACGATACTTCCTTGCGACAAAATGAAAAAAAAATTAAGTTCATTTCCCAAGATCAGTGGATATATTTTGTGGGTTTTCTCCCCCCAACCAGGAAAAGAAATGAATTGAAAATGCATGTCAAAAATAGCAGCAAGGGACACGACATTATATAAACAAAACAGTGACCAGAAATCTGCAAAATTCTCTGCACAAACTCTGATTCCAAGCTATGCGGGTTTGAGGGAGTCTACTGTATAAATAAATACAGTAGACTCCCTTAAATCTGCACAGCTTGGGGCCAGAGGTTGTGCGGATTTTAGAATTTCGCAGATTTCTGGTCATTGCTTTGTTTACATTTTTTGAAAAGTAATTTGAATGCAATAATGTGATTGAAATTATAATGAATGCTTTCAATATAGTAAAATAATTAAGTAAAGAGATAAACTAAAATAATAAAAAGTAAGGTAATTTAAAAAATGAATCAATTATTAAAAGAAAAAGTCAAGTAAATAATTACTGTATAGTTAAATATGCATAATAAAGATGAGGTACATTTTTCTTGAATTATTCAATGAAACTTTCTTCTTAAAAATACCCTGTTAAATCACATCAAAATCTATTTCCGTTTTAGCCAGTCTTAAGAAGCTACTTCAGTCAAACGAAAAGACCCGTTCCCTATGGAAGAAATTTATAAAGATATCTTGATCGCATTTTAATATTTCTAAATGATTTCTTTTGCATTGAATAGTTGCGATCAATCTGTACAAAGGCCGTTATTTACTTTTTCGATTTTGTTTACAGTTATTTCTTAGGACACTTTCCTTTTCAGAACTGGTTTCGAAAGTAAAAGCATCCTCATAAAATGCTTAAGAAAAAGTACATTTGATTAATACATAAATATATTTGGTATAAAGATTGTGATAACCAACCAGCAATATCAGCAATTTTTTTTTTTTTTTTTTTTTTTTTTTTTCAGAAAATAAATTTATACTTTCATAAAAAATCATGAGTTTAGTCATATTGTTGAGAATTACATACTAAAATATGTACAGAATGATATAAAGCTAAAAAATTCTGTAATTTTGTCGTTACATCTAAACTGAAAGTTTCATTGCTTACGTCTGTGATGATGTGCGGATTTCAGGCGTGTATGGATTTTAGGGTTGCAGATTTAAGGGAGTCTACTGTAGTAGAAAAAAATGCAGTGTGCTATCCACTGATAAAAGCACAACTAAAACAGAAAAAGGGCAGTAGTTCAGCAAAATAGTTTTACTCGCACACAAAGGGTTCTGTACAATAATTGAATTCAATTGCAATGAAAAATGTTGACTTATTCATCACTGTGAGTCGGCAAAATTTGAAAAAAAAAACACTTATTTTCTGTCTCACAGGCCCAAAAATTGAAGAAAGATGGAAAAACCATAAAATTTTGTTGTTTTTGTGTACTCAAAAAGAAAAACAGTGAAATTTTAAAATCTTGGTTCACAAACTCAAAATCTGCAGGGGGGGAGGGGGGGGGGGAGAGTGAATTTGAAAAATCAGAATGAAAGGAAGAAAAGAATATTCAAAGCATTACTAGTAAACAATCAGAAGAATTTAAAAGTAAAACTATTCCAAATGATCAAAACAAAAAAGTAATTCTTTATTAATTAAATTTTAATTTCATATCTGAAACTGATTTAAAGTTTAAGATTTCGTTAATTTGGCATGCTTGGATCCTTGCAAATAATTGTTCTTCTCATCTGTAATCATATTCATATAGAAGTTGATGTGAAATATAAACATGCAGTCACATTTTAATATAATAGACAATGCCCAAAAAATAATGAATGTTTTCTTGAATTCTTTTACAGATAGAACTTCCAGTTGGAACATACCATCACAAACATTTGAAGAAGCCCTAGATGAGGAAGACTTCTATGAATATTAAGTTAGTGTATTTTTAAATTCAAAAATCCTTTTTTGTTTCTTTTTTTTTTAGACAAATTAGTTTGTGAGATTTTAAAATAAGCATTAAATCAAATTAAAAAAAAATAATAATAATGTATAATGTGACACATGTAGTCAGGACTGACACAACGTTCGGGCGAACGGGTAGCTACCCATTGCCCCGCGCACGTTGGAGTCTTGTTAGTGTCGCCAAGCCTCTATATATTTCAAAGTAACGGTTTCTTTGTATAAAATGATAATTTGGTACTACTTAGTTATCCCGTCGACCAAAAATCTATCGCCAAACTATAAGATTAAATACCAATAATGATTGATCGTCAATGTCACATTCACTTCACTTTAAGCAAGTTACACGTGTTTACATCAAGTGATTTTTATTTCGATGTTTTATTTGTATTTTTATTAATGTTATACTAATTTATTTGTTCTTTTGTTATTTAAAATAGAAATTGTCAATTTGTATAATTTGGCGAAATTGGTCAATGGGATAACTAAGTAGTACCGATAAATTTATTTTTAAATGTTTTGTGAGAAAAATAGTTAACTTTATTTCTTACAGGCAAAATTGATATAATTATCAGGGAATATATAGATTTGATGATCTTGAAATTAACTGTGAATGCAGAAAGTAAATATTTAAAATTTTGTAAAAATAGAGGATTTCTGGAAATAAAAAATAATTATGATCATTAAATGTAAAAATAGTGGTATTTTTCATACATTTTATCTATCTAATATATATATATTTCTTACATGGCAAGAAAATAAGGATAATTTGTAACTTACTGTGGGGCAACAACCTTAAAGTAACGCATCACCTAAAAAGTTATTGACAGCTGTGTGCTATAGGTGCAGATTCACAGTTGCCACATGGCAAGTAAATATTTTTTCTGTTACCACTAACTTTCGGTGTCTTAAGTCGCCAAGAGTTTATTTTATTTTTAGAAAAACAAATTTTTGAAGTGCATTTTGATTTTCATAATGCAAGATTCTCACCACATTCACAATTTTTTTAATATGTTTTTTATATGACAAAATCAAAATAAGAAATATTGTTTTCCTAATACTCCCCAGTCATGATTGCTTAACTTATACATACATATTTTTAACTGTATCTATCCCAACTTTTTATTCTAACTGTGCATAGTTTAAGATGTATATATTCAGATTAAAAATTTTTATGATTAAATTAAATAAACACATTTGATGTAATTAATCTGTGTTTTGTTGTTTATATTGAGTAAATTATTTTTCACTTTGAATTCCTGAGATTTTTACCCATATAAAACCAGTCGCTATTGTTTTCACGCTTTTATTTTACAGTGTGTCCACTAGATTTTTTTTTAGTTTAGGAGCTACTGACTCCTACTAGTTCTGGAAATCTGCACCTATACTACTTACTCGAAATGTATTTAAAGCAGAAACACAGGTTTCAACTAATTGTTTTATAAAATTGGATATTAAAACTTTTCACAAGGGAGGAAAAAAAAGAATGATTTTGCATGAAAAAATACCTGTTTTTAGCTTTTATTTTAATTTATAAATTTGAAATATTTTTACTTAACTTCGTTCTGATGATGTCGTTTTTAGTTTTCAAAATATTTTGTTGTGAAGAAAAAAAATAAAAAGGATTATCAGATTATTGTTGATCCCATTTTCTACTAAAAATTTTATTAAATAGTGTTTAAGACTTTATCTATGGGCAATCAAGGTTGGACAGTATTTACTGTCTTTGGTAAAACTCGTTTTTACCACCTTTGAAAAAACTTATTAGTTTGAGTGTTTTTGTCACTTTTATGAAAATTTATCTGCCATTTTTTCATTTTTCCAGGTAGAGATTAAAGCAAATAACTTTAATCTTCACGTGTTTAACTGAACAATTACTGTTCCTTTTCAAAAATACTGAATGAGAGAAGAAAGTTTTCTGGGTATTTAATACCACTTTAACAATATTCACCTAATTCAGTTTCTGACTAGGTAAGTGAATTAATGTTGTATGAAAATAGTGACTTTAAAGAATATAAAAAGCCCGGAAAACTTTCATCCAAGTTTCCCTCCTACAAGAATTCAAATTTTAAAAATATTGTTGTACATTTTTCATTATTAAATCTAAAATTTATAATCTATATATATATATATTTCTCTTACACAGCATGAGAAAAAGGCTAAATTTGTAGCTTGGCTTTTGGCAACAAACATAGTAACATAAAATAAATTTGCCTTAAAACATTCTAGGAATCAGAAGCATGATTTCACCGCTGAAGCTTGCATCATATTTAAAAGGAAAATTTCAATGGTTTTCATCAAATGTATTTTTTTTTTAGCTGAACCAATGAATTTAAGCATAAATAACTTTAATCTTTACATGTTTAACTGAACAATTATTGCACCTTTTCAGAAATAATGAATGAGAGAAGAAACATAATTTGTAAATTTCATATAAAGTGTTTTCATTTGTGTTTTATGAGAGAGTTGTTGAAAAAAGTGTGGAGCAAGCAAAGCGAGTATCCGTTCTTC
Source organism: Maratus speciosus (assembly GCA_963932465.1). NCBI lineage: Eukaryota > Metazoa > Arthropoda > Arachnida > Araneae > Salticidae > Maratus > Maratus speciosus. Next base: position 334,502,529 of record OZ010798.1, on the reverse strand, counting down.
AAAAAATAAGTAACACGCAGGAATTCTGCTTTTTCAGAATTTAGTGGGAGGGGGGGGGGGGGGGGGGGTTAAAGAACTTATTTTTCAACTTTTATTTTATATAAAATAAAATTATAAATACTATTGTTTTATATAAATTTGCATCCGCTGAAGAATTCCACATTTGCAATCCAGTCTTAAAGAACATCTATAGAAAAAAAGTATGCATATGATGTCACAATCGTGGTATAATACACAAACACAGCAAAAAGCGATGTTGTAAATTTGAAAAAAAAATTGTCTAACCAATGTTTCATATATATTTATTTATTTTAATGTTAATATGGATACTTAAATACAGTTTATTCTAGCTCCATGTTTTATCAGAAACCATTCATTTTTTTTTTTCAAAATAGCACATATTTTAATTACTTTTTTTTCAGTTGTAATGAGGAAATGGCAATAAAAAGATAGTAATCTACTATTTTCCAGTTGTTTTCCCTTTACTTTCTACAGAAATGGAGCACTCCAATTGTCACCATTACAAAGATTGTATTAAAAACTAAAAAAATATATCTAAAAAATAAAATGAGATGCAGTTTTCAAACAAATTGCAGTTAAAAGTACTTTCTTCCATTAAACGAAGGGTAAAGTTTGAAAATGTGTGATGCTTAGAAGTTTAAAAAATTGCTGTACAAGTTATCACTATTTAACCGTACAGTGATACATCTGCTTCGTTTTATGGCTGTCTTATGTAACATAATGTTACTTTTTAGTGACAACATCTTAATTGTTGCCTGAAAGAAATAGCATATCGGGGGCTAATAACTTTTAATCTACAATTATTCAGAAGAAATTTATTAGCATAATAAGTATATATTTAAATGCAATTTTACAATACAAATAATAAAGATATTCATGTTATTGCTGTTTAAGTAATTTTAATGCAAATAGAATATTTATTATTTTATCAATAACACTTCAACTACATTTCAAACTGTTTTTTAAGCAATTGTAAAACACATTAAAGAAACTTAAAATACAGTCTTGTTTCTCAAATAACATTTTTTAATACTTTAATTACTAAATGTTCACTTTGATCCCGACCCGAAAACTACTAAAAATCAAGCCCACTTCCTGAGTGGGATTGAGATGTACATTAAATGAATTTTTCATAAAAGTTGCGTACATACTTTACATTCGAGCTATGTATGATCTTTAATGTTTTAAATGTATAGAGAAGAAGATGACTTGTAATTATTGTGTTGTATACATATTTTTTAAACGTATATTCTGTTACCTATCCTAAATTACTAAAATAGTGGGGTTTTTTTGTTTGTTTTATTGTAGGTGCAGCTCAAAGAAATCAGTTTATAACCGGTGTAGTGAAAACATCAAGATCTACTTCCGGCATGTCAACACCCATTCCAAGAATTATCATTACTAATATCTATTTTTTTTAAATAAAATATTAATTCTTCATATAATAAAGTCTTAATTTTCTTTACTTTTCTATTTCAGTAGTTAATTCTGTGCCACCTAGTACTGGTATTAATAACAAAAATTATTACTTATCTGTTTATTAAATTTTATTGTGTGGTAGAGTTCACGCATTTGAAAACTAGGATGTATCCTTAAAAAAAAAAAAAAAAAAAAAAAAAACACTATGCAATAATTTTCAACATTTAAATTAGATCATGTTGCAAGATGTATAATTTTTGTAAAATTGGCTGCCTCCTTTTCTTTTCTTTTTTTTTTTCTGAATATGCAAAACTGGGGCAACAGGCAATTCCTTTCTCAAGCTAATTGTTAAGAATGTTTTTATGTAAGCAGACATCAGAAAAAAAAAATCTGAATGGGTCTGTAATACAGTGTGTTGATTGCAATATTTTTATTGATAAAAATTTTAAAATATTGAATTCAGTACACAAAATGGATTTTTAAAAACATTTTTAGTAATATCATCAAAATAAGTTTTATCTGTTCTCTGTATTGGGAAATTAAAATAAAACAGAATAAAAAACTTATTAGTTTGCATTAAACTCTTTGGCCAAGCATCACATATGCAATTTTTAATCTTTGAACACTGTTATGTCCAAATAAAAAAATTGCTATTCCAAAATATTAATGTGAAAAATTAAGGATTATATGTTTCCTGTATGTAATGTACATATGAATGATGTATGTTGCAAAGTGGTCAATTTTTATTTATTTTTTCTTCCGATTGTTTTACGCATATGAATACAATTGCAGTATAAACATGGTAAGTTTTCTATTTTAGTATATTTTTTCCTTCTGTTTTTTTTTTCTCCCTCTGAAAGAAAGATTTGTTAACTTTAAATAATGAGAAATAGCAAATCTTTTAACCTCTTCATTTTCTTTGCAAAATACTGGATGATTAAGAAATTTCTCCCAAAGTAAAACTTAAGCCAAATTGATTTTAAATACCATAAACAATAAAGTGCATTTTTTTAAAATTGGGAATTTATTATTATTATTTTTTTTTTTAACATATGCACATTATTCTATTTTAACATAAAATCTAAAGAATTAAAAATAACGAAAAACTATAGAAATCGTTATTTGAAATTTTTTCTCAAACCTAAACTTTTGTGCTCGTGTATATTTTGCCCCCCTGTTAAAATGCCATAAAATAAAAGGTTTCTGCAGAAAGTCGATATCACATGATGTTCATAATACACAAGATATTGCATAGATACAATAATATAATTATTTCCAATATTTTATTTTCTACGTCTATATTTGTATAAGCATATTTGTATCGCAAAATGAGGTGTATTATGCACACACTATTCTTTTTAGACATGAAATTTTGGGGAAAATGTGTGCATTATGTAAAGTTATTCTAGTAGTTTTTGAATTCAGTTGAGACAGTTGAATTCAGTTCAGTGAACAAAATGGTTAATCTTAAACAGTGCAATTATAATATTAAGAAAGTTTTTAATTAGATCAGTGGGAGAGTGAGGGGGGGGGTCTAAATGAAAGTAAAATTTGAATATATCATATATCCCAAAAATAAAACTAAAATTTCTCCATGACATGAAAAAGCAGCAACATAAAGATGACCTTCATTGGAAATATTTAAATTAGTCAATGCTCTTTGGATGTTAATGTTAGAATAATGCTATTATATGATGCTAATCACAATTATTTTAGAATTACCAACTGTTTTTTAACTGGTTGGCTTATTTAGTATGCCATTAGTGTCTTTGAAGGTTATTACAATTTGGGGAAAATGGTCAGCAAACTAACTACTCTACTTTTAATTAAAACATTTACTTAAAAAAAGAAACAATCTTTTTCAGTGTTTCATTATGAAATTTGCATGGTATAAACAACTATGTTTATGCCAGTAAAATACAGTAAACTCTGTCTAAGGTGGAATCGATCGGGACTCAGAAAATTTTCCGTGGTAGACAATATTCCGGCTTATGCAAAAAAAAAAAAAAAAAAAAAAAAAAAATCCTCGAATTCGATGATTTTTTATTGATTTTCCTGACTCAAAAATCGGTTGGAAACGGAAATTCGGAAATATCTTCTGTCTTTATAGATAAATGAGAAACGCTATTCAATTTCTTAGTACTGCTGTAATACATGCAAATTGGAAATTTACACACACAAAAAAACTAACCCCCCCCTCCTCCCCAATAAACTTCGAGAATGAGGCAGAACGCTATAATTTTGAATTTGAGTACATCCTTAAATTATAATATATTGCACTTTCGAAAATATATATTTTGATAAATGCTCATTCTACTAGAAATATTAAGTTTTAAATATAATTTTGCATATAAAAAAATGGCACAAGCATAAATTCGTTAAAATTTAAACGGTTCCTGTCCTTTTGAATTAACTTTTTCAAAGTGTTAGGAAATTTAACTAACATGCTCGACATTGAATATTTGACTTATCCGTTTTAAAGTTTAATAAACAAAATACCTCTCATTTTTAAAATATCCTTTTTTCCGCCTTATGCAAAATTTTGGTTTCGGTGGGACCTTAAAGTCCTTTCCGTTTCCGCCTTATGCAGCAAGAATTAATGTTATTTTCTATGTGTTCGCCGGGACTTGAAAAATTTTCCACGGTAGACAGATTTCCGGTTTGCACAGAGTCCGCCTTAGGCAGAATTTACTATAGATAATCATGAAAATTAGAATAACTCGTAAATTAAGGACATATTTTATAATTTTTATTGATATGTTGAAAATAAAAATCATGGATAAATTTAAAGTTTTTTTTAACCATAAAAATGTCATTTTGTGGGAAATGCATCCTTGGCTGAAAGTATTGAGCACCCCCCCCCCCCCCCAATATTTTAAATATATTTGTAAGAGTAATACTAATAGTTATATACAAATGTTTATAGTACATACAAATAGAAAATTTCTTTTCATTTTTAAGTTATCACAGTTTGTAAAAAAACAACAACAGCGAACTCATCCTTTTTAATGAAGTCATTTTCTTTAAAAGCCTTTTTTTCTTTTTTGACTATTAAATTACTTTGTTTTCGAGGAGTTTTATTGTTACATCCTGCCCGCTAATAGATAATCATGAAAATAAAAATAATTCTTACAAGAAAAGTTAAAATATAAAACAATCTTTATCAATGAAAATAATTCTTAATATTTTTATTAACCCTCCGACTGTCTTGGAAAAGGGCAAAATTGTAATGTTGTTTTCACTGCATTTTGTTTTAAATGCTAAAAAAAATTATTCTTAGAACATTTTATAAAAAAAAACTTAATAACGAATATGAATGCAATCCTTGGAAGTATTAATCATTGTTCAATGTATTTGAAAATACATTAAATCAATAGAATAATATTACTTTAAATATTGCTTGTATTGCAGTGAAACCTGGAGCTTAGTGAACGTATTAACACGGGCTTGTCAGTGAGGGGGTTAACAGATTAAAATTTAAATGTAAATTTCAAGTATTTTTAACATAAGATTTCTTTATTTTCATTGTTGAAGACCAAGTTCTTTGTACTTTGGCACTTTCAGCAATAATTATTCTTATTTTCATGATTATGTTTTAATTGGCATGTATAAACAGCAAAGAAACTTCCAGAAAATAAAGTAAATAATTTTTTTTATATGTATAAAGGCTTCATTAAAAGATTACTTGTTCATTTGTATTTTTTCTTAAGCTGTAATAACTCTGAGAAAATTCATATATGAATTTTCAATGCAACCCTTGTATGCAGTTAAATATTTGTTTAAAACTATTACTTTTGCAAATATATGCTTGCTCAATACTTTTGGCCAAGGCTGTTTTTCCCGTGAAATGAAATCCCTGTTTCTTGCCCTTAAGTATATCTATAAGAAGTACCCAATATAAAAAAACAGACCGACATTTAGAGGGAATCAAAGGTCTTAAGTTCATCTATAAGAACTACCCCATGTCAAAAAGTGATCTGTACTTGGAGGTCTTATAGATGTGGTCTTCATCTATATGAAGTATCCCATGTCGAAAAGTGATCTATGCTTGGAGGTCTTATAGATATGGTCTCATAGACTATATGGATATAATCAACGTCTTAAGGAACTCAAAAACGACACACATGTTATTTCTATTAGATGTGAAAAGAGTGTATCGTGGATATTTTTAGACTACTTATAGATGTGATGGCCGTCTTGTGTTTACAGCTGGTAGATGACTTATGGATGGTTGTGTGCTGTGTGGGATCTGTGCCCAAGTTTTTATTAGTATTTTTATTAATGTTTTACTAATTTATTTATTCTTCCGTTATTTAAAATAAAAATTATGTCAGTTTGTATCATTTGGCGAATAGTTTGGCGAAATTGGTCGACGGAATAATCAAGTAGTACCGTATATTTTTGCTGTACATTTTCGACAATATCTCAAGCAAAAGTACCTAAAGTTAAACGAAACCCTAATTATTTAAGGCACAGATGTCATATACACAACGGGTTTGGCGCGGTTTTTTCTGACGCCAATTTGACGAAAACAGATAGCAGTTACATATTTTTTTGAATAGCAGTTACATATATATTTTTAAATTACTTTTTATTATTTAAAAAAGGAAATAACAATAAATAACGAAAAGTTTAATTAATAACTATAGAACAAAACAATTTATATAATTTTAAAAAATAAAATAAAAGTAAATAAAAAAAAAATAATTAATAAATAAACAACAATAGCTCAGTTACCGTATCAGGCAAAAAAAACGCCATTATCGCGCCAGTTATGTACTCTGGTCCGTATATGACATCTCTTCCTTATTTAAAGTAGATGGAATGCTATTTTTTAAGGTACGCTTAGTATGCGAAGTATTTATATTACTGCATACCATTCGCTTGTGTAAGTTAGGATGTTATGATGATAATAAAAAAAAACTTACATTTAGGTCCTGAACAGAAGCTTGGGATTTACCCTGGTTTTTTTTCCTATCAACTCGTTTGTGCTCCATTGTATCTATTACCCCAGTTCAAAATATTAATCAAGAATGTTCATATATATATTTATGAAAATTATGCATTATATTCTTAGGTTGACGTCGATTTCAAAATTTAAAAAATCTATCAGTTGAATTTCAATTTTTATTGACTTATAACAACAAAAGTACACATGTTATCCTTTTTTTTAATTATTGTATTGCTTTTTAGGGAGTGGCAACACGAAAGATATTATTGAATTAGAAAATTAAAAACTGAAAAGGAGAGATTGCTATAATTTTATGGAGACATTATAAAAGACAAATTCGATTTTCTCAGCGGCCGTCAAACATACAAAGATTAAAAAAAAATCTATTTTAAGTTTGAACAAGAGGATCATAATAAAACAAAAATGAAGTTAATTCACCCACTGGAACGTTAGCTACACTTTGTTGAATTTTGTGTCTTCATTTTTTCGTTTAAGGTTGAATAAAAAACTACTGAAAGCTACAGTAATTTTCCTAATGCTATCAGTTTATTCGTCTCGTCGAGTTCTATTTTTCAAAATAAAAATCATTGTCGTATGTCAACTGGTTCGCCAGAAATTTAAGAAAGTCTTTTGCATTTTCTATTTCTTAATCATATTATAGCTTAACGCTACCGCGTTTGCTATGATTTCATTAATCGATTTCTGGATGTTATCTGCTTTCTAAACTTAAACCCTTTGGACTTAAGATACGCTCAGAACCGCTCAATTAGTCGAATTTCGAGAACGTTTGACGGGTTGTCGGACTTCTCTACGAAAGTGATGTTTTGCTGGTGGAAACTATGCGACTGAGAACGATTTTTCGATAATGACCGTTGGCTAAGTATGCTCAAAAGGCGTAATCACCACCGTCGAAATTGCTACCAAAGTAGGTGATGAGACGACAGCGAATGCACTTGTTCAAATGTCGTTGCCCATTGACAGCGATCCCAGGCTTTCGGATGAACAGAACGACTCAACACTTTCGGACACATCGCATTCCAACCGAGGATTTTGTCTTCAAATATCGACATTAGCAGCGAATTTGATGATAGGTTGTGTCATGGAAACGTCAGATGAGTAGTAGCAACCATTATAGTTAAATGTGGACTGAATGAGCGTGAAATATGACTTGTCATTCAAGATGAATGTTCGATCAGAGAATTTTCTGAACTAGTGACCACACTTTGTTTTCGTGGCAATCATTAGCTTTTCTGTTCGTTTCAGTATGACCCTTTTCTTGGGATATTTCTATAGTAAGAACATTATAGTTGTACATTTCCCAAATCTACAAAATATTAAGAAAAATATTTAAAACAAATTACTTGAGTGGGGTTATAAATATTGCACAAAATCCCTATAATGTCAAATTTAATTAAAATTTTCATGAATTCATAATTCACTACATAAACGGTTAAATTAGGAGAAATTTTCTGTTTAAATTTACTGGTAGAAGTTTTTTCCCGAGCAGTAATGTGCCACTATGAAACCGGTTGCAGTTGAAGCTTCACCATTTTGAGGATATGTCAATTCCTTTTCATTCATAGTTCCATTGTTGAACTAGACTGGATGAAGAAGAAGATTTTATATATAATTAGTACTTACAGTTAAGCAGATATTAATATTATGAAAACACATATGGAATCGAAAGACTATTTTTTAACACCAGTTGCTTAGAAACCCGTTGTGTTACATTTAAATTGCATGAGGTTTTTGATTGTTTGGGGGAAAGATAAATTTAATTTTATAAGGAATTTTATGTTTCTATCCCAAACAATTCTAAAGAAATCTTATTTTAGATAGGTTTTAAAAGGTTTCCTGCCCAATTCGCCTTTAAAATTTTCGATTTTTTTAGAAATTGCTCTTAGAGATCATTTACTTAAGAATAACAACCACTCACAATAAATACAGCCTATGTAGGAGCAGCGATGGTCACTAGCATTTTGCTACATATTTTTTGAAGTCGGCTAGTTAGTTTCAGAGATTAACCCCTACAAACAAACACTTAAACATTCTTTCATTATAATAAGGACTGTTTCCTAGAAATCCGCACAAAATCTTCTTGACTGGAAAGCTATGAAAAAACGGGACAAAGGACACAAATGAACAGTGTAAGATAACTTTAATAACCACATTACTATTTAAAACAGTTATTGGGTTTCAATTAAAACGTTTTGTCGGATTATCGATTTTACTTTCAATGGTATTTACAAAATGTTGCACAAAATTTAAGTCCATAATTATGATACATTACTTAATTTCATTAATTGATTTCAGGATGTTATCTGCTTTCCAAACTTAAACATTTTGGACTCCATACACTTTGGACTTAAGATATGCTCAGAACCGCTCAAATAGTCGAATTTCGAGAACGTTTGACGGGTTTTCGGACTTCTCTACGAAAGTGATATTTTGCTGGTGGAAACGATTCGACTGAGAACGATTTTGCGATAATGACTGCTGGCCAAGTCTGCTCAAAAGACGTAATCACCACCGTCGAAATTGCTACCAAAGTAGGTGATGAGACGACAGCGAATGCACTTGTTCAAATGTCGTTGCCCATTGACAGCGATCCCAGGCTTTCAGATGAACAGAACGACTCAACCCTTTCGGACACATCGCATTCCAACCGAGGATTTTGTCTTCGAATATCCACATTAGCAGCGAATTTGATGATAGGTTGTGTCATGGAAACGTCAGATGAGTAGTAGCAACCATTATAGTTAAATGTGGACTGAATGAGCGTGAAATATGACTTGTCATGCAAGATGAATGTTCGATCAGAGAATTTTCTGAACTAGTGATCACACTTTGTTTTCTTGGCAATCATTAGCTTTTCTGTTCGTTTTGGTACGACACTTTTCTTGGGATATTTGATATTAAGCTTTTTGGTGATTGTCTTATGCAGCTGGCCTGGTGAAACACTGAATTTGGCAGTCGTGCGATGGATTAATACTCAGACGTTTTTGCCTAATAGTTGTTCCAACTGATGTAGTTTTGGCTGGGCGAGATTTTAGGCCTTCCTACCCGATCCCGTTTGGCCAGGGACCCATTCTAGTAACGTTGTAGAACATCGTATATAGTTCGTTTAGGTATATTTTCGGCAGAAACATAATTCACTATAAACGTGTTTCCATGATGAATATTACCTTCGTAAAACTTGTACACACACGTACGCAAACACTCTTCTTTTGACTCCATTTTCAAGAAACACAGATTACATAATGGATTCTCGGCTAACGGGCGTGTTCTTATATACGAAAACGCAACACCTCATGCGCAAGTTTCGCCTGATTCGTAATATTTTGCTATTTTTAATAACTACAAAGTTTGTGCAGATTTCTAGGAAACATTCTTTATTAACCTTTAACTGATGTTATCGGTATCTCAGACCGCGAACTTTTTAAATTTTTATAGTTTAACTTGCAATTTTCAGTTTAACTACAAACACTACCGAAATTTTGTTCCGTTTGAAATTTTAGTACTATCACCAGAGACTTATGAATAGGTGAATTTTAATTATAACAGTCATGCGCAAAACGTTTTGTACAAAAACACCATCCTATGAGTTAATCGTGCCTTTTATTCATCTTTTGTTGTAACGGTCTCACAGACTGCTTCACACTAGTTATGTGACAATTTCTGTTAAAGGTTAAAGGTTAATAATGATATGTGCAGTCGAAATATACATCACACGTCTTTAGCAAGCAAAATGTGCATCATATAATTTTCTTAATGCAAAATTTCTTTGAACGTTATACGCTGGTAAATTTTAAAATAAAAAAAAATTGCTAAGATAACACGATTGAATTAAATACAAGTGAAGGAGACACTAGTCTACACAACTTCTGTACTCTATTATGCAATTTTGGATTATTCTGTGTTAAAACTGTGTAGAACGTTTTTCTACACAGTTTTGTATATACTGTTGATTCTCAATTAAACTTTCACCTGCGCAATTAAATTTATACGTATAAGAAAAAAAAATATTAATTTTATTGTGAATGTTAATGCTGTTAATTTATCATGCTTATCCTTAAAACTTATTTGTTGAACATGAAAATATTTACTGAAAAATTAATAGTATCCGTAAAACCTATATTCTGTGTTCAGAAAACTAATTAATACACAATCAAATTTATTTGGAAACGTTTTCGTAAAGCACTGACAGCAACTGAAACTTTTTGTCATGTATATGCTTCTTTAAAACTTTAAATTAAATTAGTTTCTGGGGTTAACAAAGATAAAGAACGCTTTTTGGAATCACGGGTAACTCAGAAGGGATTATTGCAAATTTTAGTGCTGTGATATATTATATTTTTATAAATTACGAAATGTTTGTCTTTTTTACAAAGTATTGTGTTTAAGAGCACAGATGATATCTCTGCGGTGCGAGCGAAGCAGCATAATGTTTATAATCATGTAATTAATTTATAAAGATATTACAAAAATATTTTCTGGTTTAAAATATCTGTAATTAAGTTTGTATATGACGAAACATGTACAGTCGTGAAAAAAAATATTTTCATATTTTCATTAATATCTCTTGAAATTATACTCCCAATCTGCTAATTTTTTGTGTAGCAATAATACTAAAATACTCAAACATAAATATGTTGAATTTGCAATTTTATAATTTTATGATGTGAATTATGAAATTAACATTCGAAAAAATTATGACTTGCAACCTACAATTTTTTTGATGGATTTAGATTTATAAAGTCCTGCTTTATGGAAATCCAAAATTTCACATTTTTCATCCTAGTAGTTTTCAAATTGTGCTTAAAAAATTGCAAAATGATGGTTTAAGGGACCGTCTATCATAGAAATGTCTAGATATTTTGAAATTTCTTATGCTATCCTGTAATTTAGCACTCTTCAATGACCAAGAAGGGGGCTGTCTCGCTCAACAATCAAGTACCGAACTTCAATTTGGATACAGACCCTAAATTACGCTCGATTTAAAATAATTAATTTCTTGGAAACCTATCGTACGAATTTCATAAAAATTTGTTCTGGGGCTAATTGAAATTTGTAGAGTTCATTTATGCTGTCAAAATTGTGTACTGCTATTGAAAAAACAAAGTTATGTTTCGTTTTAATATGCAGATAGCCCCTTAAGCAAATTTTATACACATCATTTAAAAGTAGACTTTGTTACTAATCGAGTGGTACCAGTAACTTTCTTCTACTATATTGTTTTGCAGAGTTATAAGGGGTGTTTACTTTTTATTTCCCCGCGACTGTACTTGCTATGTACACTATTTTATTAAGTGTAATTTTTTAGATTTACTTACTCCTGTCTAAACGCCAATGTCTGTAGATAAATCAGCTCATTTATCGGAAAATGCATTTCAAATAACTTCTTAAAACAAAGAATACATGAAAAACGTATCGTATAATAATAAGAAAAAGTGAAAAATAAATTACAAAGGCATTTAGAAAAGCATTAACCCTTTAATGGACGATTTTTTATTTTGTTCGAAAACATTATCTTTGTATCTATTTTTTTTTTTTTAGCACCCACTAGAATAAAAGTGAAAAAATGTACAGTAGAACCTCGATTATCCGAAGTAATTGGGACCGACGATCTTTCGAAAAATCAAAATTTTCGGATAATCGAGAATGCTTTAATTTTAAGATTAAGGAGAAATATATGCAATATTTCGTATTATGGTAATAAGTGCTCAATGGAAAAAAAAATCAATAGCAAAATAGAAACAAAAATAAATTACCTAAATTTTAATTTTGAAATTAAGTACCTTTTACATATTTCACAAGGGCTTGAAAAAATGTTTTGTTTATCGCAGTTTCGATTGCCTGTGCTTTGAAGCTCTATCACGGACTTTTTAAATATTATTAGTTCACCAGTATCAGTCTTTCTGCTGCTCCAGCCATGCCAAACCTTTTGCAAAACATTCAAAAGCTTCAGAATTGGTAATTTGTTAGTTTTCTTCGTTCCACTCCGCAGCTTACGGGAGCTCAAGTTAAATTCAAAAGAACTCTAAGAAAGAGTATAGAAAATATTTATATGTACTCGTAGGATCGCGTGCACACAAGGAATATAGTAGTTAAAAGCTTTCAAAATGGATTTTGCATACAAAGAATGTGGCAGTTGGATGGGGGGGGGGGGCTTCAAAAATGGATTTCGGTTAATCGAGAGTTTCAGTTAAAAGAGTTTCTGATAAAAGAGGTTCTACTGTATTTATTCTTCTGTTGGAGATAATGTCACAATGTCACTTCTGAGCTGCATAACAAAATTGTTCAAGAAATGATAATTTTAAATTACATGCTTACTTTAATATGTTTACACTTCACAATAACAACTACTCAACGAAATAATAAATTTTATAATGCTTTCAATAGTTTTCCGAATTAATAATTACTACCTTATAAAGATCGAAAACGCCAGTCGAGCACATTGCAAGCAGTATCTATAAAAGATTTTATAACCTCCCGTGATAAAAACTCAGAACAAAAGCAGACTTCACGACCTTAAAACCATATTATCACACGTAATTAACACATAATTGTTCTCCAAAAGACCAATTGAAAGCGCCAAAAGGCAAAGAAAGACCATTTAACTCCTGAGTTAGAATAAGCATTAAAGATTAAAATTACATATATTGTCAAATATCTTCCATAATATTATAATCATAGTAACAATTCTGGAAAGTTTTAAATAAACAGATAATTTATAAAAGCACGAGGAATTTCAATTCTCTAGATTTAAAGGATTTTACAAAAGAGCGCCTAAATCTATAAAAAATTCATTTTTATCAAAACGGAAAAAAAAAAGTTTTACACATATATGGCGTGGCGTGGTATTGTATGTTTTCGAACTTAAAACTCTGATTAAGGATTTACATTTTCTGAAACAATACTAATTAGTTGTTTTCGGAAATTTTCGTCTTTTTTTTTAAAGTAAAAATTTCAAAATTCCAATGTTTGAAGCATTTTTATGTTATATCTGTCAATAATTGTTAAAAAGTACATAATTTTATTTTATATTCTCAACAAACAGCTATAATCCTTTTATAGACTATATTTATGAAGAATGTCACACGATTTTAATTTATTTTCATTATCAGGTACACTCACATGGTAACACAAAGTTTTAAGGAGTTGAATTGTTACATTACAGTATTTTAAGAGTCAGTTTTACCTTTCATTAAAGGTCTTTTATTAACATTTTATGCATAAAGATGTAAATTAGTCAATTAATAGTGAATGATATGATAAAGATTGAACAATGGATAGTGGAGTGAAATTAAATTTAAGTGTTTTTAGCACAATACGTGACTTCATTCACGCTTGAAGCTAAATATATTAAAATAAATTTTAAAATACAGCCTCATAGATAGAAATATTGTTGCGATGTGTTTGAATTATAATTACTAATGTGTCATAAAAATTTAAATCCGGTGATAAAATATTTATCACGAAATATGTATGCAAAATATGCGATTAATTAAAAGCGTAAAAGACATTTTGACACGATAATGACACATAAATAAAACAATTTAAAACTTTAGCATAAGTAGAACTATTGTACTATAAAATATAATACATAAAATGTATATGTTAAAACACATAAACTTGCTGAATGGTACACATAAACAAGAAATTTTGCATGAACTGTACAAATAAAATTATTGATAAAGCATAATATCGACATTTCGAACTACTGCTGCAGTCTTCTTCAGGGAAATGCTTAAAACTACAGAGACGAAAGCTTCTTGTCCAAACTTGATCAATTATATGAATGGAAAACTGTTTAAAGCTGTTTTACATAACTGTTCTACATAAACTGTACTTATGCAAAATCAAATTTCATAAAAAATGTATACAAATTATTTTTATTAATTTATTTTAGAAAAGGTTTTAAATTAACTTAAATAATTTTATTTGAAATATGATTTACAAGGAAGGTCTCCATACGGGCATACTTCGGAAAATCTGAAAAAAATTATAGAATGTTCTACTCATGAGGATAGATGTATTTATAAACAAAATTTCGGCGGAAACTCGATAGAGAAAAAATAATGAAAATTTCGATATTTGGCAATTTATCATCTGTTGACGATGGAAAAAATTTTTCAAAAAATACTTTTATACGTCAAAATCTCTTTAAGATAAAAATTTTTCATATTGAACTTGTTTAAATAAATTTAAAGTAAATAACTTTAGTTTTGTCAGTTTTAGTTTGATTTAACTATAGTTTTGTCATATATATATATATATATTTACAATGAAAGTTAACTATAAAATTTTATGAATTCAAATAAAATTTAAATTAATTAAAATTGTTTCAATCTCAAAATTAAGTCCAATTGAGCTCTGTCGATTAAATTCTGTTGCTATGGAAACAACGACTTCTTTGATATTGAAATGAATAACTGCAGCAATCGTCATCTTGCCTTTATTTTGAAATACGCTTAAATATATGAAAATATTTTTTATATATGAAATTCTTGTTAAAGTAATAAAATTAAATAACAAGTAACAAAAAAATGTACTACAAAAAATGTATTTATTAAAATCTCTCATTGTTTAAGTTTAAATTCATTAAATACCATTTACATGTATTCTAAAAATCAATTAACAAGCAATTTTCAGTTGCATTAAAATCGTTTGCTTTTGGAAAGGAAAAGTACTGCTTGCCAAATCGCGTGACGCTTTCGTCTTTTCGTACCAAATACTCGAAAGTATTTTATTTTTTTACAGACATTGTACTGTAATTCTGCTGCTAAAATTGACTTATCCTTTATTACGTACATAAGTAGTTTAATTAGTATTGTTTTTTTTTTCAAAATACTCTGAGTATGCCCGGTAGTAGACCTTCCTTGTTAGTATAATTTTGAGATATTTATTCAAGGTGTTTTAGTTTACTATTTATAAATTTTAAGAGTTGGGTGCTGAAGAGTTCCTGGCTTCAATTACTTATAGTTGAAATATAAAAACAAAATTAGGCTCATTTAAAAGTTTATTATCTTCTTATGTAACTCTAATCATATCAGGTGTTTCTGATTATAAGAATTTTTTCTGCTGAGGGTGAAAGCTGATATAGCAGGGGCACAAGAAAGGTTTGTGGTCTTTGGAGTTACGAGGCGTCATGAAGTTTTTGTTTGTACAGGGGAAGTCAGCAAAGGGCGTTCAAGCTGAGATGTCACAAATGCGGAGGATGAAACCTGGATTACATCTATGATCCAGAAACTAAAGAACAGTCGAAAGAATGGCGCCATGGGGTGTCCTCGCGGCCAAAGACGTTTCGCACACAGAAATCTGTCAAAAAGACATGGCGTCAGTTTTCTGGGACAAAGACGGCATTCTACCTACTTCAGGGGTGTAGTATTACCGGAGAATATTAAAGTAACCTGCTGTAGAAGTTGAAGGAGAACATCAAACCGAGGGAAGTTGACCAATTGGATTTTTTTCATTGCATGACAGTGCACCTGCATACACGTCCAAAGTTTTGGCTGCAAAATGATGACCCTGTGCTTCCAACTGTTCTATTAGCATCCCTATTCACCAGAACTAGTCCCTTCGGACTATTATCTTTTATCGAACTTCAAGAAACGTCTTAAGGGTAATCATTTTGAGCGCACGGAAGATGTTAAAGAGGCTGCTAAGAGATGATTTCAGGACCAGTCAAAGGAATTTTATTTCAGAGGACTAGAAAAGCTGCAACAACGCTGTAACAAGCGCATCAGTCTCATGGGTGAATATGTTGAATAAATGTGTAATTTCTTAACTCTAGCTATATTCTTTCTACTATTCTTCTTTCTAATAATATTTCTAGTACTTTCTAGTAATTTTGCATAGGAATACAGGATCGCAATCAACTATTTCCGTAAAACTTACCATGTTCTTCACTTCAATCTGATCCCGGATATCTGGTCTTAAATTTAACAATAATGGGGATATTTTAGATGTTTTTGAAACGGAATTAACTTTCTTTGTGCAAAATGCAATGAGTTAACGAAAAATGGTAGAAGTACATATTAATTCAGCCAGTCCACCGTAAATGGCCTTGAACCTTTAAACGCAGCGAAAATCAACAAAAATATTCAAAGTTTGAAGCAGTGTATCTTCAAAACCCTTTAATGTATAAACGTGATATTTTGACTATGTGTTGAACAGATTGGGAACAGATCAAATACGCATGAATTTATTATATATCTTCTTAATATTATCTACAACTTTTACATGGATAAGTTTTTGATAGGACCAATGCTTACAGAAAAAAAACAAGTTAAAAATACATCGAGGTTGAAGAAAAAAATATTTTATTAAGGATGCACTCAAATCCAAACTGCTTATTTTCTGACCCATTTTTTAATTCATTTTTGCTTTCAAACGCACCCAAATGGTAGGTTCTCTTATACAGAAACTATATAATGTGCCGTAATGGTTGAGTTTTTGATAGAGGCAGAATATATTTTTAAAAATGATGTCAAAGTTGTAATTTTGAACAGAATTTTTCGAAGTGATTGTGTCGGAAACGAAAAATATGATCCTACTGAAAAAAAAAAAAGTTTATAAATTCAGTTGTAAATAATTGAACGAAAAATTAAAACATAGGTCGCTTATAAATGTTAAAAAATCACGTCAACAAGTTTCATGTTTTTCCTTTGAAAAATGAATCTGAAAATGTGTCAGAAATTTTGAGTTGTTGATAGTCCAAGAGCCGACAGCACAAAAACCTATGTTATCAAGCACAAGAAAAAACCTGTATTTTATGTAAGAGTAGAAGTAGGGGAATCTAATGATCCATGTCTGCCGGAAGTGAAGTGGTGCACAAGCCAAAAATGAATACCACTAGTGGTTGACTCGTAGGTTTATCATTGTGTTTGTCCTACAAACAAAGATATGAAAACATGGAGGACTGGGAGCAGGAAAACACAATGACAAACCTACGAGTCAACCACTTGTGGTATTAATTTTTGGCTTATGAACCACTTCACTTCCGGCAGACATGTATCATTAGATTCCCCTACTTCTACTCTTCCATAAAATAAAAGTTTTTTTCTTATGCTTGGTAACATAGGTTTTTGTGCTGCCGGCTCTTGGACTATGAGCATGGAAAAATATTTTTTGAATACTAGCCTTAGCAAGATTCTGATAAAACCAGCTCTTATATAAAAATAAAATTAAAAAATGGTCAAAAGCGTCCAGAAAAAATTGTTAAAGTGGGTTTATTTCTAATCATGATGTAGTTTTTGTTAGTGAAATTAGTACTACTTATCTTTTAAATCTACCTGCGTCTGTACGCCGAATCAGCAGGGATTTTTTTTATTTCAGCAATGCGTATATAGACCGGTAGGGGGCTGCACAGACCATCACCTCATTTAGTTGATGGCTGAAATTCCAGTAAACAATATAACATACTTATAACTACTTAAAAGGTGACTCAAATATTTAAAAATATTATTTAATGTAACCCTGAGATGTTTCGAACACACACGCGTTCATTTTCAAAGGGGAAAAGAAGACTGAAAAGTCATCTTTTTCCCCAAAGAAAAAGTCATTTTTTTCCCTTTGAAAATGAACGCGTGTGTGTTCGAAACATCTCAGGGTTGCATTAAATAATATTTTTATATGTTTGAGTCACCTTTTAAGTAGTTATAAGTATGTTATAATGTTTATTAATAACAAGGTGAAAATTTTTTTCACGACACTAGTGTTTAATACAGTGTTTTGACGCTATTGAAATTCCAGTATTAGACAGAACTTGATTAGCATATTAAAATGCAACTTATCTGCGAGGACATATCTTG
Source organism: Maratus speciosus (assembly GCA_963932465.1). Classification (NCBI taxonomy): domain Eukaryota; kingdom Metazoa; phylum Arthropoda; class Arachnida; order Araneae; family Salticidae; genus Maratus; species Maratus speciosus. Next base: position 334,484,322 of record OZ010798.1, on the reverse strand, counting down.
GCGGAAACCGCCTGCAGACCCGATTTTAGTGGCTGATCAATCATTTATCATTGTGTTTTCCTGCCCCCAAAGGTATGAAAACATCGAAGACTGGGACTTCTTAGTAATAGTAAAACGTTTTTTAACAATAAGCTCATTCCAAAGATAACATAATTACATTTTTTAAGTGCAATATTGCTTGAATCTGTTGCTTTGAAGAATATGTATTATGGTTATTTATGTTTAAAATACAAATGAAAAGAGGGAAAAATAAATATTTATCTTTTTTTTTTTTTTTTTTTTTTTGTGATTTCAGATAGAACTCCGTTATATTTAATAGCAATAAATACTGTTGCTGTAAATCAGGCATAATTTAGAAAAAATGAACCAATTATAGTTTCTAGACTGTAATGACTTTTTCTGAAATTAGAAATTTCCAGGAAAACAAGAACAATTTAAAAAATAGAAAAAACTCATCCATTTCTATTATTTGTTTGAAAATTCCATTAAAATTGCACAGAGGACGAGAAAACCTTCTATTGAACAGTGAAAAGAAGTCATTGTTATCTTAGCATCATCGGTTAATATACAAAAGGATAGAGATGGCACAAGATTTAATCGGTTGAAGTTAAAAGCTTTGTAATCTTTTCCATGGTGGCAAAATCGTTTCTTTCTGTTTATCTTTTATAGATAAAAGGAGAAAAGTTAATTTCAATGTTATTTAAGATATAACGCTCTGAAATTTTTTTTACAATGATGTAATTAAACCTTCTAACTTCTTTAAATGAAGTGCTATTCTTCGAAGCATTATATATATATTTTTTTTATGCTGAATATTGTTTTAAGGGTTTTAATTCTCCAAGGATATTTTTGTTATCTGAGATACAGAGTTAAAAAGATCACAAGAAAAAATATTTGTTCTTTCACCTACCGAGAAATATTTTCATTTAAATTAACTAAATATTGAGAACAAAAAGTGGGAAAGAAAACTGGAATTAAAATGAAAGATTGACACCTCTCCTTCAAGTCGAGGAGGGATGGCCATCGAATACAAAAAAGAAAAAGTGAAGTTAAAATAGCAAACAATTACTCATTCCATATAGTTAATTGTGAAAAACATATCGAAATTTGTAAAGATGCAATTATATCATGGAAAATAAGTGCTTAAAATTCGAATAAAAAAAAAATGAAGCATAATTTCAATCCATCACTTTCTGTAAAATTGTACCAAATTTTTGGCAAAGGTCTTAATAGTTCGTACATGTTTCATGGAACCACTTCAGGCGCCTTATGCATTGTATCCAATCATCTTTTTTGGTTGTGGTATTATATTCTTCTCCACAACCAACATAGTGATCTTCATCCCATTCTATCCCCTCGGAATCTGTAGAATCTGATGATTTCAAATTTATTTCATCTCCTTCGCTGCCGGAAGTGTCGTGTTTTCGTTATTTTCTCGCGTTTATTTTAGAGGTTTTCACAATTTTAAGTTTATTTAGGAACTTTATCTGTTCCTGGAATGGAAGTTTCGGAAGTTTTTCAATATTTTATAGCAATAAAAATACATCGTTAGGATCTATTATATTATTATTTATGAAATATTTATATATTTTTTAAATTAAAAAAATTATACCAATTAATATAATTATAACCATAAAAGTTAATTATAACCCTAAAAGTATTTATTAGCCCCCGGTATGCTATTTCTTTCTCCCAGCTTATTTTGTGTCGTCTTCAATTAGCAACGTTACCTTGTATAAGCCAGCTGTAAAACAAAACCGATGTTTCATTGTGCGATTAAATACTATACAGCATTTTTTAAAACTTCTAAGTATCGCACATTTTCAATGTTTATACCGTCGTATTGGAAAAAAAGTACTTTTTAATGCAATTTGTTTGAAAACTGCATCTCCATTTATTTTTGAGGTATCAATATTTTTGTAGCTTTTAGCGACATTTGTTTTATTTTGGCAACTCAAGTTCTTAGTTTCTGTAGAATGTAAAGTAAAAATAATTGAAAAATAGAAATTATATCTTCTTGTTGCCATTTTCCCATAAAAACTGAAAAAATGTAATTAAAATACGTGCTATTTTGAGAAAAATATAAATGAATGATTTATGATAAAACTCGGAGCTATTATAAACTATATTTAATTTTAAGTATCTATTTTAATGCAAATGACGTAATTTTACATAAAATAAAAGCGTGTGCTTAAAGTCTTAAAATAGAAATATGTTTTGCACTACTGTAGAGCCCCGTTTATCTGAGTCCCGCTTAATTGAGTTATTTTCTTCTGATGGACTAGTGGTTTTCATTATTAAGAAACAGCCTATATAAATGAAGCGTTTAAGTGAAGATGAGAGAGCAGTCGTAAAAAGTTAAAACTTTGTTTTTTTTTTTGTCAGAATGGGAAAAAAATGGCCATAATTTTTTTTTAATTATGGCCATTTTTTTTTTCCATTCTGACCAGAAAATCTGAGTTCTAACGTTTTACGAATACTCTTTCATCTTCAGCTAAACGCTTCATTTATAATAGCTGTTTCATAATAATATAAACCACCAGTCCACCAGAAGAAAATGAAGTAATGGAAATGTCAGGGGCGATACTAAATTCTGAAAAAGCAGAATTCCTGTTCTCTAGTTTTAAATATATTTAGTTAACCCCCCCCCCCCCCCTCCGTATAATATTAAAATACTGATTAAAGATAGTTATTTCTCCTCGATTTAATGTGGCCATCTATACTAAAATTGAAGGACACATGGCCACCAAATTTAAAGCGTCACTTCGCCATTGTAGGTCTTTGTTTTAGTCTTAGAATCAAAGATTGGATTTTATACGCGCCCTAAAAGTCCGTATAGTAATTAAATATAACATACTCACTGCAAAACATTCAGCTACCTAACTCAAGAAAAATATTCAACCACTAAAGGAAATATACATTAAAATTTCACTTACTTCTATCTATATTATAAAGGACAAACGTATCTGTGCGTAACGCATACGTCATTTTGCGAATGGCAACACTTTGAAATTTGAAATGAAATTATGGTTTTGCAATTTTCTCTACTGCAAAGTTTTAAACTTCTAAAAATCGCAAATTTTAAATTTTTACACCGTCGTATAAGGAAAAAAATGCTCTTTTAAATGCAATTTGTTCGAAAGCTGTATCTCAATTAATTTTTGAGATACTAATTTTTTTGCAGTTTTTAATACCATTTTTCTTATCGTGGCAACAAAAGTACCTCATTTCTATTGAAAGTCATTGAAAAAAAAAAACGGAAAATAGTTGAAAATAAGAGATACTGTATCTTTTTGTTGCCATTTTCTCATAAAACCTGAAAAAATAGTTGAAAATAAAATATGGGCTATGTCAAGAATATTGTCTGTTATTCCGTGATAATGATGTCATATGCACACTTTTCTATAGACGAAGTTTAAGACTGGGTAGTAACAGTAGATTGCTTTAGCGGATGCAAATGACGTCAATTTGTAAAAAAGCGTGTATTTTAATTCTTAAACCTGGATTATGTTTTGTAGAAGTGCATCATTTTCACAGCCCAGCTGCTTTGAAATTTTTCACAGGTGAAAATGCTTCACTTTTGAAAATAATATAATCGAAAGCACACACTGATAAACGCAATGTTTTACAAAAATGTAGAGTGTCTTTATAAAAGAGAGGTGACATGCAAATAATAGCGATTTATATTACAGAAATTGATGATTCTCGCCTGGATGGATTAGCTTCGCCGAGTTAGACAAGCAAACAAATAATTCGTGGTTTAAAATAATATCGTGTTCCTGAAGTTTTTGTCGAAAATTCTCTCGAATAATAACATTTTCATGCTATTCTTTAGGACATTCTACTATAATTTTATCAAAATAACTTAATTTGCTTAATTTAATTTTTCCTAATTTTTTATAATCTATATATTTAAAACACAAGTGCGTTTTAAACTCATCTGCTCTGATCTTTCTGCTGAACCAATTTTACTAATATATATATTTTTTTAACTGAAAGTTCTTCCTTTGTAGATGTGGTCGCACTACCTGTTTTTTTTTTTAAATATCCCCACTTTTATATTTTAATTTTAAAAGCATTTTATGAAATTTCTTCAAAATGATGAAAATTAGATAGCTTTCATTGCTGCAGACAAGAGAGAAAAAATGAGGTATTTTAAACTTTATTCATGCTATTTTCTGATAAAAGTTCAAAATTGTTGATAAAAATTGTTGTATAGGGTTTAGTGGCGCAAAATTCCATTAGGAGCAGAATATTATATTAGGGGCATAATAACGGAAAATGACATGCTGCTTTTGAAAACACGCATTTTTCTTCATAAATTTTCTATAGTGATTTTCCTTCTGCATGTGTATTGATACTAAGTTTCAGGCACTAGACGAAATGCTTATTTAAGTGAAAATGAAGTGATATTTAAAAGAAAAAGAACATTTTCTTAGATGAAACTAAGCCTTTTAACACAAATGCGTCTAAAAACCAAAAAGTACGGAAATTTTTACTCTTCAAAATTGAGATTAGAATCTCAAATAAAGAGTGCGTCTGTTCACATAAAAGATGTTGCTGGCAATCTTGACTTCAAGTTTTGAGTTAAAATGATTTTTAAATGATCAAACAAAATACAATTTTTTTTTAAATGATGAATATGGATATGAGAAGTGCGTATGCAAATTTTGAGAAGGTGAAAATTGCTGTTTTCATTCCGGAAATCCAAGCATAAGAGCCTCAATTGATAACCACATCCTAATAACTGATCTTTGTTATATTTTACTGATTATATATCTATATTATAAAAAACAAACGTATCTGTGCGTAACGCTGACATCATTTGCGAATGGCAATACTTCACGATCAAATTTCGGTCTTGAAATTTTCGCTACTGCATTTTTTCAATCTTCTGACCATCATACATTTTCAATTTTTGTCGCATAGGGAAATAAATGTACATTCAAATGCAATTTGTTTAAAAACTGTATTCAATGACTGATGTATTATATTTTCTAAAGTAATTTTTAAGCATGATTTTTTTTTAAGTTTATCTTATCACGTGCCGGTTTCAATACATAAAATAAACATTTTGCACATAAAGCAACAAACATTTTTTCAGCATTTGCTTATGACTATTTTTGCATAATGAAATTAATATTTCCTTTATAAGCAAATAAAATAATAATATTATAAAACCCACCAAACTAACATATTTGCGAAAGACAAATTAACGAAATTAATACTTCTTTTATAAACAAATAAAAGAATAATATTGAAAAAACACAAATCTAACATATTTGTAATCATACAATTTAAATTTTTAGATCACCAAATGGGATTTTTTTTTTTTTCAAATGGAATTTGTTTGCAAAGTTCATCTCAGTTTATTGATTGTCTATGGTTTTAAAAACAATTTTAAAGCATGAAATATTTTTTAATTTATTTATATCGCGCGGAGTTCGATTACAAAAGATGAATCCGTTTGCCCTTAAAACAAAATAAAGAGTTCATCATTTTCTTACGGCTAATTTCCATTAAAAAAAACTTCCCTGTGAATAAATAAATAAAATAACATAAATAAAACACAAATTTACCAGACATGTATAAGCTCTGAAATTATCAGAATATAAAAGGATGCCATAAGTAGTAAAATCTTAGCAAATAACTCTTAGCATGCGGCTAATAAGAAAATATCGCTTTTGATAAATTTCTAAAATGTATTTGATTGTGTAATTCGTATTTTCCATATGAAAAATGCTTTTTTAATGTAAGTGGTCAATATAAAAAATTTATTGCATATAAAAAATTGTTAGTTTTCAATTTTAAAAAAAATGTTTTCACCTATATTCTTTAACCCGGGAAGCCCGGGTACGATCCCCTAGTATAAATAAAAATGGAAATGTTCGTTTGTTCCTAATCGCTAATTTCCGAAAGCTCTTCACCGATTGCTTTGAAATTCACGCGTTGAGTTGCATTCAAATCCGGAAGTGTTGTTATATAGTTATTATGAACCTCGCTCTCCCACCACCCTATTTGCCACCACACCACAAAGGGGAGCTTTTTAAATTTTTTCCAAAACCCATCATGTAATATATCATTAAAAAGCCCTTGGAATACTGTTTCATATTATGCACCTCGCATCTCGCTCCCCTGACTTTTTCCACGTGGGGACACATTTCTATATAAATAAAAATATAAATGTTCGATTGTACAAAATCTTAAACCTCCGAAAGTTCTTCTTCGATTGCTTTGAAATTCACGGATTGCGTTGCATTCGAATACGCGCGTGTTTTTATGTACCTATCACGAACCTCGTTCCTCCCTCCTCCAATTTCCTCGCCACCACCAGGGGGCGCTTTTTAAATTTTAAAAGACACACGTCATGTGACATATCATTAGAAAGCCCTTTGACTACTCTTTCTAATTATGCACCTACCACCCCCCCCTCATTCCACTTTCCCCCCTTGGGGCACATTTCTATATTTAAAAATTGTAAATGTTCGTTTGTACGAAATCTTAAGCCTCCGAAAGTTCTTCACCGATTTCTTTGAAATTCACCGATTGCGTTGCATTTGAATGCGCGCGTGTTTTTATATTACTATTTATTATGAACCTTGCACCCCCTCCCCCAATTTCATCCCCCGGGGCACTTTTTTAATATCTCTAGACTCCCAGTATGTGGTATATCATTAGAAAGCCCTTTGACCACTCTATCATATTATGCATCTCCCCTCACTATGCCCTCCGGAGCGACGCATTACTGAAGTATTTCGTCAGTATTTTTTATGATATTTGTTTTTCCTTTTTTTTTAGTTCCTCTTTTTTTCTTTTTAGCTCACAGGCTATTAAAGCCTGAGAGTTAATATGCCCGCAGATTCTGTATGTACGTATGTATGTAACGCGATAACCCTTGATAGAAATATCCGATTTGATTCTAATTTTGTAAATAGTTTCATTTTGATAAGGGGATTCCGAGATTAGTTTTGGGAATTCATTGGTTAAGCATAAACGGGGCAACGGGGCTAATCTCCCCTTAATTTAGATAAATGTGTTTTTCATGTAGAATTATTCGATTTGCTTCAAGTTTTGTGAATATGTTCTATCTGATAAGGTGCTTCCCTGATTTGTTTTAGGGGTTCATTGACTAAGTATAAAGGGGCGAACGGGGGCTAATCCGCCCTTAATATAGAAGAATGGGTTTTTCGTGCAGAATTATCCGATTTGCTTCAAATTTGGTATACCGGTTTATTCTGATAAGGCGCTTCCCTGATTAGATTTGGAGGTTCATTGGTTAAGTATAAAGGGGGGGAAACGGAGGGGATAATCCCCCTTAATTTATTTTTCAATGGGTATTATTCTTTGAAATAAGAGTATAATATACAATTAGTGTGAATAGCCTGTGATCTCAATGCCATAAGTTTAACTCGGCACATATCTTTTTAATTCACTCGATGTGCCAGGCATGCCACCGCACGTGCTGAAATTTACAATCGGCTTGCCAATTCAGGTGTTGCAAAATATTCACAAGCCAAATCTTTGCAACGGCACGCGGCTTGCAGTAAAAAAAAATAAGGAGCAACTTTGTAGAAGCAACAATCTTCATAGGACCTTTAAAAGATGAATATGTCCTCATTCCTCGCATTCCTTTGATTCCAATGGATTGGCGATTTCAATTTAAGAGATTGCAATTACCTATTTGATTGGCGTTTGTAATCTCCATCAACAAAGCTTTGGGCCAAACTTTAAAATTCTGCCGTCTAGATCTAGACATGAATTGCTTCTCACACGGCCAATTATATTTTTCGTGTTCTAGAATCGGCAAATCAGACAATATCTATATCTGCACAGACAATGTAACAACAAAATTATTGTATACCCACAAGTATTGTGAAATTAAACATATTAGAAACGCGCACTTGCTCTTTTCTTTCTTTTACTTTTAGCCAGATTGGGCCACAGCAACGCGTGGCCGGAAACAGTTGGTTTTATAATAAAAAACACAGCTGCATGTCACAATGAATGAACTCGTTGAACTATTTCCTACGAACAAAGTGCTGCAATTTGTGCTGCAATCTCTGATCAAGTTTTGTAAATATTTAGACTGACCATCTCTTCTCTACATAAGAAAAATAGTAAATCAAAGTATAAATTAGAAAAACGAGTGTGTTTTTAAACAGATTGCGTTATGTTGCCATCTACTTACTTAATATCAAACTAAAGATACTACAGTAAAATAAATGGTAGGGTCAGTGGTGGTATCTATGAACATGAAGTAATTCAGAAGAAGCATCACTAATACGCGTGTGTCGCAAAATTAGTTTCGCAAGATTTTTTTCGTCGTACAATATTAAAACATTCTAAGGGTCTTACAATTTAATACATATTTTTTTTATGACACATAAATAAAAACATGCAAAAAAGTAATTGGCTAAGTTGTTTACATGCTTCCTAATACACAATCATACTTCAGTCAATTTTCATCATTTTAAACAATTCTGGTTCCTTTAAAAGAAAAAAATAACATAAATACTATGTTGTTGAGCAATTGATACTTCTTCCTCGTTCCAAAAGTTTCATATCTTTTGCAATCAGTACTCCTATATTTTATTTGTAAAAGATTGGAAACCATTACAGTTTTTATTTTTATCTTGAAATCGCTGTTTCAAAGGTTTCCATACAACAAACACATTTTAGAGAAGAAAGAGTCATTTTATTTTATTATACGTGTAATCAGAAAAAGATAAATTCTAAAGAAAAATGAAAAGACTTCGATTTTTAAGAAAATAAGATGTACACATTTGAAGTGAAAAAACATTTATTGCACAGAGAAAAGCAGATATTATTTTTTACTTAGTATTACAAAATAATTAATAGCATGACAAGATTAAATAGAATATACTTAAGAGCTATGTAGTGCTTGAATCTGAACAACATAAATTTAAATTTTTAATTATGTTCTGTAGATTAGCAAAAAACATATTTATTTCATTTGAAAAAATATTCAAGGTAAAGGTTATAGTACGTTTTAACATGCATTAGTTTTTTTCGCAGAATATCTGCATTTATACTTGTTATACAGGGTGATTCATAAATATCGAAACAATAGGCTATTTCCTTAAATATTGCCCCTAGACCCATACTTCCAATTGCAAAGTTTCTTAAAAAAAGGTGCAAAATTTAGTGACATAAGTTGCAACTCCATGGGGTGTCTATTTGAAAAAATACGAAAATTAAATTTTTATACGGCACCGGTAGTGTAAAAATTCCAATCAGGAAAACTGTCCTTATCCATTCCTGAATTAAACTCAAAAAATTGCATCTTCATATCTGAAAAACTCGCAAAGTTATGGCCGTTTAAATAATTCATCAGGTTTTAAGGGATTAGACACAAATTAAAATGCGTGCAATCCAAGAAACAATGTTACTTTAAAATTTCTAGGAAACATGTAAAAAATATATTTGTTGAGTTAGAATTTTGATTTTTTTTCTTTTCTTTTTTTTTTTTTTGTGATGGTTAACCATATAATTTGCAAACAAAATCACACCCTAATATTTCTCATAAACTTTAAAAAAATTTTAAATGATTAGTACTTTTTTAAGCGGATATAATTTAAAATCTTTATAACTTGAAACATTATAAACCGGATTTAATTTTTTTTTTCATTTAATTAAAAAGGAAAGTAAAATTTTAGTTTTGTTTCAGGATTTTTTTTTAAATATTAATTTTAAAAATATTTATTTAAAAAATTAGGTAACTTATTTTTTGAAAAATCATATTTTCAAAAGTAAAATTTCTTTCAAATTTGCCGAAACAAAATTAAGGTAAAATAACAAAAAAAGACATGTTTCAAGTTTGCACCTTTTTTATTTATGATTCTTCACTTATAATAATTTAAAGACGAGAAATGGTAAAAAGAAAAAAAAAACGTCATGCAGAAAAACACATTTAAAATTTTAAAGATTGATTGGCTCCTAATAAGTTGTGTAAATGCTTTAAAAAAAAAAAAAGCTGTAAAAAAGTAACTTTTTCTGTAGCTTAAACTTCCAATTCAGTTTAACTTTTGCCGTTTCCACCTCCTTTTTGTACTATTTAAATGTCCATAAATAAATGTTAAATGTGTAATTTGAAACAATGATTTTTCTAACATGCCGATTAAGAGTTTTTCATAATTTTAGCCCTCACAAATTCAGGCTTTTAATCGTCCCGGCGAGGCCGTTAAAACAGTCTGTATTCAAGGGCCGGGCCAGACCCGGGATTGGCGACTTTTTTTCGGAAGACTGGGCCAGGCCGGGTCTAACGTATTTTTTCATATCGAACCAGGTGTTGGTGTGGTTTATGACGGCCAATTATCTACAGGAGGGATATGGGCCCGAAGAGGGGGGGGTGCCCTCCATAGAGGTCCTTCTAAGGGAACATAACACGTATTTACGCAAGGATATCCAAGGTTCAAAGAAAACAACTGAAAACTCCGAACGATTGGGCCGAACGACGCGATTGGGTTCGAACACAGCACCTCCCGTCTACCAGCTTTGAGAGCAGAACCTCTCAGCCACTGGTTATACCGAACCGAGACTGGCTTCCTTATTCCTAGGTCTCCCCTGGGCGAAATTTTCAGTCCAGGTCTAGAGACAACCCGTATTAAAATCATTATCTCTGACTGACCTAATCCGTACAAAAATAACTAAAATTTGGCTCAGCCCAAAAACTTTTACAACAAATGCATATATTTTTAAATGGCCATTATTTTACAATAAAACTTTAAAATGTATTTTTTTAAAGGATAGTAGATTTTAAAGCAAAAAAATTAAAGTACTCTAAAACTAGTAAAAAAAATCTGCCTATGACGGAATCCTTTTTTAAACGGAAAAATCTGTTGATTCACGGAAAATGAATATAATAATACCTGAGAGAAAATAGACTACATTTACAACTCCAGAAAGGGAACTTGTCTATAACGCTTTTTTTTTTTTTAATTTCCTATGTGATTCTATCTTAAAAGATTTTACTTTATAGCATTTTTCATTGTCTCCAATACATGGAATATGGATAGACGATATTAAAGGAGAAGTGAATCGTTTACATATAAATAGAGATTTATTAATAAAACAAATAATCACAGCTTTTTAAGCTTCTTTAAAAATAAAAATTATAAACATGAAAAAAGAAAAAAATATAATAAATATTTTTGTTCAGAAATCCTCCATACGAAACAACTTTTAACCATATCGATGTAAAAAACCATGTAGAAATTGAGTCAAAGCGGGCCAGGCTACGATTTGAACTTTTTTCCAGGCAGGGCCGAACTTTTTTTCCTATGGGTCGGTTTGAGACCGGACCTAGATATTTCGACCCGTACAGACCTCTAGTGCAGACCACCATACTTTGAAAACAGGTTTAACGTAAAATCTATACGCTGCCTATTTTATGTTCAAAGGAGAGGCACTGTCTTATATCGGCATTTAATAATGTACAATTTGTGGATGATCCCTATCTTCCATTCAGATTGAGTCAAAAACTCGTCGCTCAGAGGCATGGATAAATGGTGTAAGTCACGAATTTTGGATTTTGATATCTCTGCGAATTTTGAAGATATCGAGATGAATTTTTTTTGTGTTTAATTCAGGAATGGATAAGGATAAATTTCCTAATTGGGAAATTTACTGTATGGGGGACGTATAAAAGTTCATTTTTTGTATTTTCTCCTATAAACCCCCCATGTAGTTGAAACTTATCTCATCAAATTTTGCACCTTTTTTCATGAAACTTTGCAATTGGAAGTGTGTCCCTAGGGGCAATATTTAAGGAGATAGCCTATTGTTTCGATATTTATGAATCACCCTGTATAGTTGTAAATACAATTCTTTAACGTATTAAATACAATTTTAAATTAAATATAATGTAAACTGCGTTATATCTATCGTTATTATATAAACTTTATGTGAAAGATAGAAGAGAAATGACCTATAAATTAATGTATCTGCCCTATTTAGTTTTTATAAATAAGGTTAAAAATTTTCACTTTTCAATAAAAATATTGTCTGAATTAATTAAGACAAATTGGACTTCATCTTTGTTTAGAGAAAAAAACAATCTACATGTAAAGTTTTTGAACTGTTATTGCATCTGCTCCTCTACAAAAATGTATATATTTTGCACTGGATACTTCTAGTAAAACTTTGCAAAAGCAATCAGGACATGAGTAATGCAACAGTAGCCTCGGACCTCCTATCTGAAGGGGCTCTCTAGTAGTTATCAGGAATTTCGCTAAGAAAGTTAAAAATGGTTAAAATTTATCAAAAGCGACCACAAGTCTTGCATTTCCAAAGATTTGGGAAAAACGTGCGGTCTTCTACTTCTCCCCTCTGCTTCCCGTACTGCATATCCAACACTCAAAATAAAAGAAAGAACTATATCACTAGAAAAATAATGATTAAAATTTAATTTTAACATCTTAGTAGTCCATTGCTTTCAAACGATATTTATTATTGACGTTTCCTTCGAAACGAGGGAGCTTTAAACCATTAATGACCGTTTCTTTTTTTTGGGGGGGGGAGGGGGGGAGGGGGGGAGGGAGGGATTTTTCTTTTAGACATCTTATAAAATACGTAGATAAGAAAAACAAATTTTCCAAACAAACTCTCCCATAAATCAATCGATCATATTTTTCTGCTCTTTTCCTACTAGTTTTTCTACTAGTATTTTTTCTTAAAGCTGTGACCATCTGTCTCGCGATACCCTGTATATAGATGCGAATGGTACCTGGTACGAAATTCATGTATGGATACAATATGTATAAAGATTAGTAGTAATCATTTCATCATAGTTCACGAACAGTTTCTATAGATAAGTAGAAAGACCCCCTCCCCCCTAGAAGGATGCTTGCCCAGGGCCCTAGATTGTCTAAGTCGGGCACTGAAAGCAATGGTACCTCTAATTCAGCGTTGGCAGGTAAATACTAAAATTTTACTTACCGCTATTTTCGTAGAGAATTATTAGTCTGATTAAATCGGGAAATTTCTGTGATTAAAAAAGGCGACTATTTCTCTAGAAGAATCTGGCATTAAAAATTATATTTTAGTATTTTCCTTGCAACCGTGTTTTATGTGTTTCTATCCCACAATACTTTTATCTTGTATTATATATTTTCGGGATAACTAAATTAATTTACACACAACGGAAAATCGTCTTTTATTAAAATTGTTGAAAACTCCATTAAATAACAACACAAAAGAAGATAGTACGTTTCAATGCACAGAAAAATGTTTCCATCATTGTTATCTTAGTACTAAGAATTTTTAGAGAAGACTTAACAGCAGGCTCAGGACTTCAATGATTAAAGTGAATATTTTTGTAATTTATCCAGTCTAAACAAAATAGTTTCACTTTAATTAACAGTTTTAGGTCGACATTTTTATAAGAAAGATCTTTGCAAAAGATAAGAAGCTTTATAAAAGTTTTGTACATTGAATATCGTAATTAATTCTTCTAACTACATTAAATAATTTTTTTTTAAACAGAACATATTTTGAAAAGCTGTATATTGTATATGAAGAGATAAAAATGTGTATACAAAAAGGTGCATACAGCTGTTTCATTGATTTTAAAACTCAATCATCAGCGCAAAAATTAATATTGATGTTTAGAACGTAGAAATATGCGAGCAAGCGAAATGCAACTCACAGCTCGCAGCCAAGGGCGAAATGGCGGTGAGTGTTAAAAAACAACAGTGGAGTCTATTGTTCCCGCGCAACGAGCAGACTAATCAGAAGCGCTTAGTCATTCTGGAAGAGTTTAAGGGGACCGGATAAGCAAAATTCAAACAAAAAATCGATTTTCACTTTTTTATATCAATAAATAGTTTAAACTTTTATCTTTTGATAGATGTATTAGACATGTTTCTATATATATATATATATATATATATATATATATATATATATAAAAAAAAAAAAGTGTTGGATTTTTTTTTTTGTTTCTAAGAGCACTTCACAGCAGTGGGCTACTTTTTTAAAATTCAGATTTTTTGATTGACACCACTTTTCTGAAGTGGTAAAATTCTCTTTCTTTTCGCTTTAATTAATATGTTATTAAATAAGGCGAATTTTGCAATTTCAAAAAGTGGAGCCAATCAAGAAATCAGAAATAAAAAAAAAAAAAAGTAGTCTTTGCTTCACAGCTTTAATTTACTTTTTCTCAAAACTTCGATTTTTCATGTTTGTGTTCCTTTTTTACAATATCTATTAAACTTAAGAACTCGGATTTTTCTAAATACTTATATTATGTTATAGTGCATACTTTAACACAGGGATTTAATGATTTGTTGAGAATTATTTATTTTAGGTAGTGAAATCTTACCAAAAATGCTAATCTAAAAATGTCTTTCAATAAATAATTAATAATTAATTTTCAGTTTCACTTAGAAAGAAAATGGTCTGTTAAAATACGTAAAGCATGTTATTCAAACTACTCTAAAAAATCTAGACTTCTATCTTTCACCATTTCAGAGAAAAAGGTACATAAAGTTGGTGTATTTTAGCATGGCCGAGATAGAGCTTACCCGGTCACCTTAAGTAGAAAGGAGAAAAAAAGGGTAGGAGGGAAGGGAGTGAATTAAAGAAATGGCAGTTAGAGTTTAGAAAAAATTCTTTAAGTCACTTTCTTCCATTTTCCCCTTTTTCTCCTTTCTAGTTAAACTCTTCCAGAACGGCTTGAACGCTTGCCATTGGTCTCATTGTGTGCTCTTGAACAATTGACTCTACTGTTGTTTTTCAACACTCACAGCAATTTCGCCGTTCGCAGCGAGATGTGAGTTACGACTCTCTCGCTCGCATATTTCTTGGTTTTAAACATTAATTTTAAACTTTGCACTTGTGATGGAGTTTTAGAAGCTCCGAAACAGCTGTATACACCTTCTTTAAATTTGTGCTATTTAACGTCGTCCTTTTATTTCTTGATATATCTGCACAAAGTTCAATCCTCCCATTTTAAGTATGTGTAATTTACTGTGTAATCTATTCACCTAAAGCATATTTTTTTATCTTTATTTTCATCAAAAGTGAAACTAAAAAGAAATAAACAGAAAATTTGTTTAAAGTATAACATTTTTTTTTCTAATTTTATTTAAAACTGCGTTATATATATGAGGACGTAAGTTTCAAAACTCGCCTTATCCAGAATATCAAATTTTGGGAAATCGCAAGAAACCTCTGACTGTATCCAGTGCGATAGAAAAAAATCGATTTTTTAAATTTAGCATAAGGCGAATTTTGAAATTCACGTCCTCATATTTATTCTCTTAATTTTTGTTAAAAATTAATGAGAATGGAATAAAATAGAAATATTTGCCCTTTTAAATTCTTAGAAATAAGGTTCTTTAGTTTCACATTTCGAGTAAGTTTCCATCGAGTAACTTTGCCAAGTTATTCCTCATCGAGTTAAGACTAGAAAATAATCTGCTTTTCACGTTATCGAGCATTTAATGCGTCTATTACATTACAAAACTTAACACATTTTGCACTGAGTACTTTGAGGTGCAATTTACAAAAAAATAATCAACAAAGATAAAATTTTGATGCATGTAGATGGGGAGTTATCTGGATCAATTTGTTCTTCATCGCTATCAATAAGAAATGTATCCCCATTCCACTTTATCTACAATATATTTTATCGTCTCTATTTCAAAGTTTTATATAATTAAGCAAAGGAACAAACCTACATCAGAAATTTGAATGCTTTTCAATTAATTGATTAAAAAGTTTGTTTCAAAGCAGAAAGCATTTATCATGCTGGTAATAATATGCAATGTATATTTATCATCAACGATTAATTAATTAAAAAATAGTGCCCAGCTAAACTGATGGCATTGAGCTCATAGGCTATTCACACTAATTGTATATCATACTCTTATTTTTAAAGAATAATGCCCCTAAAAAAAATAAGTGAAGGGGAATTAGCCCCCGTTTCCCCCTTTATACTTAACCAGTGAACTTCCAAATCTAATCAGGGAAGCTCCTTATCATAATAAACCGGTATACCAAATTTGGAGCAAATCGAATAATCCTGCAAAAAAACCCAGTTATCTAAATTAAGGGGATGGACTACCCCCCCCCCCCTTTATCCTTAACTAATGAATCCCCAAAACGAATCAGGGAAGCTCCTTAACATAATAAACCGGTATACCAAATTTGGAGCAAAGCGAATAATTCTGCATGAAAAACCCGTTTATATAAATTAATGGGGGTGGACTAGCCCCCTTCCCCCTTTATCTTTAACCAATGAACCCCAAAAACTAATCAGGGAAGTTCCTTAACATAATAAACCGGTATACGAACTTCGGAGCAAATCGAATCATTCTGCATGAAAAACCCATTTATCTAATTTCAGAGGGGCGGGCTAACCTCCTTTTCCCCCTTTATCCTTAACCAATGAACCCCCAAAACTAATCAGGGAAGTTCCTTAACATAATAAACCAGTATACCAAATTCGGAGCAAATCGAATGATTCTGCATGAAAAACCCATTTATCTGAAGGGGTTGGACTAACCCCGTTTTCCCCCCTTTATCCTTAACCAATGAACTCCCAAAACTAATCAGGTAAGCGCCTTATCACAATGAACATAGAAAAATATTTTGAAGCAAATCAGATGTTTCTATCAAGAATTATCGCGTTACGTACAGTCGTGGAAAAAAAAAAAGTAAACACCCCCTACTAACTCTTCGATAAATTATCGTAGACGGAAGTTACTGGTACCGAATGATTGGAAATAAAGTCTACTTTTAAATGATGTAAATAAAATTCGCTTAGGGGGCCATCTACATATTAAAACAAACCCAAACCTCATTTTTTTCAATGGCAATACCCAATTTTAACGCTATATTTCAAATTTTCGGTTCAAACTATGCCAAGACACCAAATTTCAAGTCATTTTAATGGTAAGTTTTTGAATTATAAACATTCAAAATTTAGTGCTTCTAATGTTAAATTACATTTTCATATATGTATTTATATCTCCTGAAATTATGCTCCTAATGTGCTAATTTTTTGTGTAGCAATAATACTAATGTGCCCAAACATAAATACGCTGAATTTGCAATTTTTATAATTTTATGATATGAATTATGAATTATGAAATTAATATTCGAAAAAATTATGGATTGCAACCTACAATTTTTTTGATGGATTTAGATTTATTAAGTCCTGCTCTATGAAAATCCGAAATTTCATATTTTTCTTCCAAGTAGTTTTCAAATTATGCTTTAAAAACGGCAAAATGATGGTTTAAGGGGCCGTCTATGATAGAAATGAGTAGATATTTTGAAATTTCTTCTGCTGTCCCGTTGTCTAACAGGCTTCATTGACTGCTTAAGGTGCCTTGATCAAGAAGGAGGCTCTCTCGGTTAACAATCGACTACAGAACTTCAATTTGGATACAGCCCTTAAAATACGCACGTTTTATAATAACTAATTTCTCGGAAACTTATGGTACGAATTGCATAAAAATTGGTTTTTAGGCTAATTGAAAGGTGTAGAGTTCATTTATGCTGTCAGAATTGGGTATTGCTATTGAAAAAAATGAATTTATGGTTTGTTTTAATATGTAGATGGCCCTCTAAGCAAAATTTATATACATCATTTAAAAGTAGACTTTATTTCCAATCGTTTGGTACCAGTAACGTTCTTCTACGATAATTTGTTGAGGAGTTAATAGGGGGTGTTTACTTTTTTTTTCCACGACTGTACATACATATATACATACGTACATACATACAGAACGGGCGGGCACATTAGCTCTCAGGCTTTGATAGCCTGTGAGCTAAAAATCATTAACAGAAAACTGCTATGCAATAGGTTGCTTGTAAAAGCTTTTAATGGGACCGTGGACCTTTATTTGGGCACAAATGGACCCAAAAATCGAAAATTATTTTTGTGAATATTATTATTCTCCAGTTTGTTCTGAGCCATTTGCGAAAAAACGCATACAGATGCGATTATTTTTCATAAAGTTACAAGCATATGAATTTTGTATTCAAACAATTTCTTGGCCCTTTAATATATTTTAAATCTGTTTTTCTCAAAACTGATTTTTCAACGTTTATAGATTTTTGAAATGCGCCAGGCGTCATAATTTTTTATGAAAATTCATGAAATTGATAAGGAAGAATCCTGATATTACTTACAAAGAAACTAAGCATGCATTTTGAAATTGGTCTTCATTAACCCCTTCGGGACGGGAGCCTTTTACGAAATTTTTAATCTTTTGTCACCGTTTTTTTAAAAACAGAGATTTGTACCTTCTTGAATCGAGAGAATGCGCTGATTAAATAAGGCAAATTTTACAGTAAAATTTTACTGGTGAGGGTAAACAAGGATTCTGAGCGCTCCATGCGACACGTATACGTGTCGCTCGTCCCCAAGGGGTTAAGATAATTAAATTTGATTTTTAACGTATTAAAATGCAAAATTTTGATGAAAATCGATATGAAATTCAGAAAAAAAAATTCTAAAAAATTAACTATACAAGATATTAAAAAATCAGTGCTTAGATTTATTTGTGATAGAGTTTTAAGTGATTAAAATGCAAAAGCAATGACATATCTAAAGAAGTATAACGCCTGCAGCATTTTAAAATTTCATTTAAAAATTTAAATTAAAAAATAAATCTTAAAATTATAATAATATTAGAATTTTTTTTAACGTGTTTTATATAGTTATGATGAAATGTATATGTGCACAAAATTTTATATTTCTATGATGAAAATTAAACCAAAAAAATTTAACATCCACATCCTTAAGGGTTGTGGTACCTTTTAAACGCGACGAAAATCAATAAAAACCTTCAAAGTTTGAATTATTGTATTTCCGAACTCTTTTTTTGTATAAACATGAAACTTTGACTATTAATTAAAGAGATTGTTCTTTTTAATCCATTACCATTAGAAACCGACAAGACTTTTACAAAATTTGTGTATTATTGAAATTAAAATAGCTCGTTTTTTTACTGGCTCGGTCATTGCGTGCATGATATCATGAGAACACATACATGGATTGTTATAAAAGTTTGATATATATAATAAGCATAAATGCATTTTAAAAATGATCTACTCTTAGGTCAAAATTGTTTCATTAACCATGTAAATAAAATATTTTTCTAAAAACAATCAAGCTTTTACATTTTTTATCAATAAAAATAGTCATAACTAAAAAACTTATCACTGTAAATAATTAAAAGTAGCTCATTTTAAAAATACTTATATATTTGTTATCTGTATCAAATTTCGTAGTAATCCATCCGTATTTTCTCAAGATATCATGAACACAAATACTTTCGGAATAAAAAAATAATGCTAGTTTAATTTTAACAGTACTAAAATTCTACCCAGTCTCTAATGGAGTATATTGAAAAGCAGAATCTGTTTAATTAATAATCAAAATTTCATGTTTGCACTATATGGCTAAGGGTGACCGGTCACTTGCAATATTAGACGTTTTGTTAAATATCTAGAACAACACATGAGGAATTAACCTGAAACCGCAGGTGTGTAAACAGTATAGTATAGGTTATACATTTCCGTGAACATTTTTCCCGAAACCCCATAGGGGACCGTCAAAAAATTGAAAAAGAACGAATATCTTTTGGATATCCCTGTAAAAACTAATGTAGAAAAAGCGTTCAAACTCGATATTAATAATAAGTGGCGTATTGCAATATACTGTGTTCATTTTTATGAGGATAGCATGTATACGCGTAGAGAAATTAAGGTCTTGATAAAAACAGCCCTAAATTTCGCCAGGTTTTTGGCTTATAATTTGCAGAGTTCTTAATATAAAAAAAAGTTCTTCTCAGAAAATATGACAAATAACATCGTACACAACACTATGGAATCAGAATTGAAAAATAATAAAAATTGGATGTAAAATGAGCAGGTTTACTGAACAATGTTTCATTGCACATGCGCGAATGCAATCAAAATATAATATGCATAATGTATTAGCTAAGTATATAGAGCAAGTTTAGTGAATGTCTCAAAATCATAGCTTGCAAATTCTGAAAATTATCGTCGATAGAATAAGCTAGCAATCCGTTGTTCCCAAAAGCAAGCAAAAAGATGAGGGGTTGTATCCAAATATAGTAGTACGTGCAATATTGTGTACGCTATTTTAGCACTAATCAACAGATATTTGGATTGAACCCCTCATCTTTTTGCTTCCTTTTGGAAACAACGGGTAATCGTAATGCTCTGTTCCTTACACCAACTAGCCACACTCAATAACCTTGTTATAGGCCAAAACATAAACTACGAAAATTTAACTAGAATTTTTTCGTTATGTTGATTGAAAAGAAACATTTCCGTTTCTCTGTCTTAGAAAACAAAATCCGTTTTTAACACTTTCCAACAAAGTTTAAAAGTGTTTATGAATTCCGTTTGTCTGTCTGTCTATCCGTCTGTCTGTTTGCCGTTTATCTGCCTGTCCCTGTTCTAACTCACGTAAATATAGTCCGGGAGCCATGAACTTCCTAGATGTTATTGAGTATCACTATGGCATGTTTAGTATTCAAAAGGTAGCATTTACGATTCATTTACAGAGACGCTCAAAATAATTCCGTTGCATTACAGTCTATGGGGAAAAAATTTTTGCGGTGTATTTTAATGTTATTATACGGTTTTAATCATACTGGAAATTCACTGAGGTGTGCTATACTGCGGTAACTATAGGATATGATGTGCAGAGAGATTATCGTTCATTTACAGGAACACACAAAATAATTTAGCTACAGAAGAGATTGAATTATTGAAGTCTACGGACAACACTCGCTGGAAGTACGTTTTCAGTTGTGGTACGCGTTTTTTACATCGAACTATTTTTTTTAAATATTACTTGGTGTTAAAATTCTTTAGATCATATACAGTGCTGCACGAAAATCCTCTGCTGAATTTCCGTTTATTCACGGAAATTCTTTAATAGGAA
The DNA here is from genome assembly GCA_963932465.1 of Maratus speciosus. Taxonomy (NCBI): domain Eukaryota; kingdom Metazoa; phylum Arthropoda; class Arachnida; order Araneae; family Salticidae; genus Maratus; species Maratus speciosus. Next base: position 334,463,369 of record OZ010798.1, on the reverse strand, counting down.
ATTTCAATTATGGTATTCGTTTAACTGAACTAAATTTTAACATACAATGTTGTATAAATGCAAATCTATAGATCATATACAAAGCTGCAGAAAAGGGATATATTTCCGACTATTCCTTGTAATAACAGAAATAGTGTTTTCAAAAGCGTTATGAGTTTTTCAAATTGTTTATTTATACATTATGTTTCACCTTAATGAACTGTGAAGTTTTGTTACTCTATTCTGAATGTGTTGGAAAGTGTTACATAATCTATGCTGGATACATGATTTTTCGTTCTTCTTAACTATTAACCAGTAGGGATAAAAATGAAACTCTCTGTTTATTCCGGGAAAATTTGCATTTGCCATTCAAAATAGGAAGTATCTTTTAAAAGACTGAATTTTACATAAAGTCACCCGTATATATAACTAGTTAATATTCATTGAAATCAGTTCTATTTTTATTTCATAAAATCATTTTAGAGGAATGGAATAACAAACAAATCTACAATGTAATTTTTAAGAAAACTGTTTAGTTTGCTGGCATATTTGCTTCATAAAAGTTAGAATTTTGGTGTAAAATTATGTAACATCAAGATGCTAAATGTGATCTCCAACACCCCTCTTAACTTAATTTTACCAAGCTGTTGTTCTTCATCAAAAAAGTGAAAGAA